>CM028131.1:473673750-474972500 GCA_016271365.2 Neoceratodus forsteri
TGTCCCCGCACAATTGCTTCAAGTAATCTACAGTGTGCCTGCTGTAGTCGGAAGCCATCTTCTTCTTCTTCCCTGACTACGGCTACTCTGACTTACACTTTAGAGAAAAAAAATAAAATGGGTAGGAACTGGACTGTATGCCAAGTGATATATAGCTCAGTTTCCTTTTTAAAATAAAACTCTGCCTTTTTCTTTCTTTGTAAGAGAGCTTACGGTCTCTGCTGACACAGAACAATACAAGCTTGTGATACCAAAATGATGCCACCGCTGCCAACCAATCTGTCACAAACCCACTCAGCAGGTCAGGCCCTCTACTCCCAAAGTGCCAACTTCTGAGCGCAGTCTTGTGAACAGTGTAACAGACAAGATAACCCTCTTGTCTGTTTTTTTGAGTTTGGATCAACCTTTGGTCTCAAGTTCTGGAGGGAGTCAAACTGTTAACCTCTTGTTAGCATACCCAATGCACAGGCTCAGATATATCTGTCTTCAGGGTGCCAGATATCTTTGCCTACAGGCACCTACCCAGGTATACAGGGGTGAACCCTTTAAACCTTTAATAAAGACCTCAGATTTAAAACTCTTCTCTTTCCAGTTTGGTACTACCATACAAGCTTATGTTTAGTATCTGCAATAACCATAAACTTTTCTTACAACTGAAAAGAAGTCGAAGACAGACCCAGTAAGTTCTAAAAAGAATTTTTACTAAAATATTTAAAAATATGTAAAACATAAAATACAGAACTCTTATATCACAAGACATACAAATCTATTAAAAGAACAAGGTTTTAAACAGTGCAATTCCTACTACAGTACTTAGTCTCTAAATACTTGCTTAAAATGCTCCAAAGATGTGTCCTTGCCAGAGTCTAGGTAAAAATATGTCTCTGTGAAGTAAAACAGACTAAATTAAAAGCTGGCTTTTACCCCACCTCTTTTCAGGAGGTCACCTAGCTCCTCCCTGTCAGGATACATGAAAATATATATCTTATACAAAAGTATTACATTCTGCAATGTCAACATAATTCATGTCCTTCAATTGACACTTCGTTTGATCTCATGCTGTCTTTTCCCTCACACAGGCTTCACAGGGAAATTTACAATCTTGCACCCCTGTGTAACAACCTAGGTTCCTCTCCAGCATCATAAACTTCTTTATGATTTCTCTCTTAACAAAATTAACTTAAACAAGTCCGTAATTAACTCAGAGAAACAGGATCCTTGATTAAAGTCTTCCATGTAACACATTGTCTCTAAAAACTGAGTGCGTGTGAACTCACATGCTGTCAGCATTTTTCTTATGGCTTGCATCTTTCAGCTAAAATCTGGGGGGGGATGAGTGAGGTCATTCTAAGAGCATCAGATTTTTTTTAGCAGAGACAGTCAGTCATACATTTTATATTTCAAAAAAATGATTCAGCACTCTGAGCTGACTGTCTACGTCACAACTAGTTTTGAGACTTTGCATGGTCCCCGGTCAACCGCTCATTTACCTGAAGTCCTCCCTCTGCATCAACACCTCCCACCTCCTGATCTAGCTTCCGTGCACCCCAGTCTGGGGCGTTGAGTTAGCAACAGCACATTCAAGTGTGCTGGCTGCCAGAACTTTTGCTTTTTTTCTTAAAATAATTGCATTTAGTGCTCTGGCGCTATCGCAAGTGCAGGACAGACCAGGGTCTGAGGGCTCATGAATATTAATGCATTCCGGGCATAGTGACACCCATAGAAAGGGGTCAGGAGCAAAGGCCTAAAAGGGAAGGGTGGAATTATTGAAACAAGGGGCAGAGCTAAGGCAGGGTGGCTCAGTGAATGACATAAAGGCTCAGACAGGCCTGAGACGTAAAAGAGGCCCCTGCTATGAAAGGCTCAAGAATTTAAAAGGGTCTTGTTAAGAGAGGCCCATAACAAAAGGGGTGGCCCAGGTCTTCAAGGGGTCTGCCACAGAGGGGACCAGGCAGTTTAAAGGGGCAAATCAGGCCCACTGCTACTTAAAATGGGCAAGTTAGGCCCACTGCTACTTAAAATGGGCAAGTTAGGCCCACTGCTACCTAACAGGGCGAGTTAGGCCCACTGCTACTTAACAGGCTGAGTTAGGCCCACTGCTACTTAAAGGGGTGAATTAGGCCCATTGCTTCTTAAAAGGGCAAGTCAGGCCCACTGCTACATAACAGGGTGAAGTTAGACCCACTGCTAGCCATTTAGACCCCCAGGAGTTATAGGGGTCCAGTAGCATTAGTGACCACAGATGTTAAGGGAGTCTAGCTAGCCACACCGACCCACAGTAACAGGAAGAACCTGATCTAACTAGAGGGACCCTGGTAGTTAGGTCCACAGAAGTTAGGGTTAACCCAGTAAAGTGCCAGCATATTTACTGTGGTCTGGACATTGAGACTGTATAATTAACCACTACAATAAGAACTGATACTTTCATTGTCTTGCTATTATATCTATGAACAGTAAAAGTGCCAGACTGTCCTTGTATTGCTTTGTACCAACATTTCAGTTCCAGAAAGTATTGCTTTGTTTGCAGCCTTTCAGTGTCATAAAGTATTCAAATCAGTTTTCAGCAAGTTTCCATTCTGTTTATTATTTTCCACTCTCCAGTTCCCAGTGTACGGCCTGGCCCAGTTCAAAGTGTGCCGTCCATTTTCTTGTTTTGTCATCCATTTCGAAGTGCCATCCAGATCTTCTGTTTCAGTACCCTGCATCATGGTCCTGTTTCTTATTTTACATCAGTCCTTGGCTCGTCCGGCCTTGGTGCCCAGAGCCCTGTTGTTTTCCCCCATTTCACAGAATTCCTTCTCTCTGCATCGTCTTCATTTCCCAGCAGTCTAGAAGTGGGCTGTGGCTGAAGGTTCTGCATCTTCTTCATGTCCCGACAGTCCAGAAGCCAACTGTGGCTGGGTGTTCAGCATTTTCTTCATTTCCCGGCAGTCCAGAAGTGGGCTGTGGCTGGAGGTTCTGCATCTTCTTCATCTCTCAGCAGTCCAGAAGCGAGCTGTGGCTGGTTGTTCAGTATCTTCTTCTTCTCCCGACTGTCCAGAAGCAGATTGTGGCTGGGTCTGCTGTGTTTCAATTCCGGAGGCCCTCAGTAGGTTTTGAGCCAATGAGATCTTTGTATTGTTCTGAAATTCCAGCAACCCTAGAGAGGTGGGGTGTGACCGAGAACTCTGACTTGTTCAAAATCCTCTCTGCATTCCCTTAGTTTTTAACTTATTCCAGCCAGTCAGCCAAGTGTTCCCCTAGTGTTTCATATCCCACAACCCAGTTTCTTCTCGACTACAGAGAAAACTCAACTGTGCACGAACTGCCTCTTATGACAGATGTAAAGTCTTGTAAGTGACATGCTATACAATTTCTTAGAGTTGAGTACTCCAGGTAATAGCCCCTAGGTAGAGATGCACCTCAGGGTGGTATTAGATACTGCATAGTGATTCACTGATCTCAGGTAGATAGTGGAGAACATCGGACCACCATCCGTAAAAGTTTTCGAGAATACAAGAGAAGTGACGTAGTTGAGTAAGCATAATGCGAGGGTGCCTAGCATACTGCAAGAGCGGCCTAAGTGCACTGAAGAGAGAGGAGCATACAAACAGAAAAGAAAGAGACTCATTGGAAACTTAATACAAATCAATCAATTGCTTTACTAGTAAGTTTTTACGTCAGTACATCAACAACAACGGTAAGACAGTCAGAAATAAATGTTGAATGAATAATGCTAAATGAAATGTTATGAAATGCTTTACATACCTATGTGTGCACTCCAGTCAACAACCTGAGAGAAAAAAAAAAAGAAGAAATTTGTCACTCTAATGTTAACTATTTGGGGTTGCTTGGCCCCCCCCCACACCCCCCCTTTCTTTTCCACTACCTTCTATGACACCCACACACTTACTTAAACTGGAGACACAATTATGTTGTTTTGCTAGATATTTGGATGCTCTTGCTGGTATTCAGACAGATGTTGAAATATAAAGTTAAATGCAGAAGTTGTGCTAATACCATAGCGTTCAAACCACATGAATTCGTCCAAGTATGAAGGTACCATAGTTGACTGTGTACCGTTCTTGCACTTAAATTGTTTTTTTTTGCTCTGAACCAGTATGCCTCAATGGAATTGGTACATACACCTGTGCAAGGGTCCATAAAGTTAAGTGAGTGGTTTACAGTTCGGTGTTTATGGTGTTTACCCGGTATATTACTGATGCCATTATATGTAGCCTACTGATTGGAGTGTATAATAGAGCCCTCTTTTACATGTTTGGAAATCAAGGGAAGTAGTGTTGCTGCGTCTCTGCGATCTACAAAATTTAACACACCAACGTGTTTCTCGACATCATAAATGCCAAACACCCAGTGTTCCGGCATTCTCATATTTTGACCCCTGTTGTACTTGGCTTTAATCATGCCACTTTCCTTGATTTGCCCTATTTTACCATACCCTCTGAGTTCCTCATCTTCATGCAGCAGTCTCCAAATACATATACCACGGAGGAACTGGTACCAATCTATGACAGATTTTTTGTCAAGTGACATATGTTCTGTAACAAGGTGCACAGGGGACCAACAACACCAATAAAAAAATTACATTATTAGCTTACTCAGAGGTATCTTAGACTTGGAGAAATAAGTGTTACTAAGCACACTTTGTTTTGCATGGCACTGTCTTTTCTTACATTTCCATAGGCAACCCAGCGTCCCAGTCAAACTATCTGCTATTATTGATATAAATGCTCCACATTTTTTACATTGTTTTTCGGTGGGCACAATATGCATCTCCTGCAAAAAGTGGATCATGGGTGCTGCAGAAATGCAAACTGCTGAAATAGTGACGACTGACATAGGATCCATGATTGCTTTCACGTTTTGCCACACTACATGTGTTTTGTTTCCTAATCTTCTGTGCGCAAGGAATTAAACAATTTGAAATGAATTCTTTACGTAATGGCATTCTTTTTGGGGGGGCGGGTGCTTAGTATTACACTGTGCATTTTTAATGAGGGATCAATCACACACAGGAAGGGAGGTTTTGTGGTGGTGAAGCCCCCCCAACTCAATTGCATACTGTAGTAGCATAAGAGCGTACTCAGAGGTAGCATTACGTTACTCCCTCAGAACTACATTTCAGTTATTTTTTTGTATTAGTTTATTTGAGTTGGGGGGCTTCGCCCTCCCACACCTCCATTTACAAAAAGAAAGGGGGTGTGGGGGGTGAAGCTCCCCAACTCAAATAAACTAATACAACTTTTCACCCAGCTCTACGAATACAAGTGCTACTGAACTCAATCGTGAGAACTAGCGCAGAGTTTGATTTATGCGCTGATGTCTCACACACATCATGTGTTTCGGCTTACGCATTTTCTTTCGCAAGCAGCAGTGGTTCAATGTTCTCCACTATCGCCAATCTCAGTAGAAAGAACACTCGTAAAGCGGAGCTGTTACAGTTCACTATTGAAAGTGTGCATACAGTCACCCTCATACAGGGTATAGAGAATAGAACGCTCTTAAAGCGGAGCTGTGACAGTCGTCTGATGTAGAGTTCTCCTCATGCAGGAGAGTAGGGATAAGAGTTCCCTGTGACTGTGTTCCCTTTCCCCATCTGTGTGAATAAAATCCCAATGAGTATTTGGAATTTATTTCTGAGTCCCACCTCTCTTTGTCAGGTGCTGCCATCCACCTCCTTGGGACCTGTGTTAGTAATTTGTGTGCAAGTTACTGATGTCATCACAACACAGTTGCTTTAGTTACCCTTTTATAGTTTTGTGGAGACCCAGCATATGTTAACATCCATTTTACCACTATCGGGGTACTATATATATATATATATGTATATATATGGCTGCTGCTGCTGCATGTTTATTGTCTCTGCTGCTGGTTTGGTGCTGCCTGAGTCTACTGAGCAGGTTAAACTAGCATGGTGAATGATGATAATTAAGTGGCAGTGGCAGAGTGGATGCTGCCTCTGGCAAATGACAGCAGCCTGTCCATCCCGCTGTGCCCCTGTCATCAGATCATTTGGCATTTGGCTCCCTTCTTCCTCCCATCCTCCCTTCCCCACTGTCTCTGCAGAAAAAATGCTTGCACAGAGTAGTATGTCTTGTCCCCCCCCACAGCGATGAATGTCCCTGCCTCCCAGTCACATTCCATCATTCATTGATGTGACATGGTGATGCTGAACCCGGTGTCCTCTTCAATCAGCAGCGGATCTGGAGTTCAAAATCCACTGGCACCAAATTAGTTTGAGCAGCCAGGGAATGCTGGGTGGGGGTGCTTGGTATAAGAAAGCCATATTTCAGGTGGAAGGCTTTTCTTTCTTTTGGATGGGACAGCGACTCAGGGGATTCAGTTCAGATGAGCTGCATGCAGCTGGCGGCACATCAGCACTGTTGGGACTACTCGGAAAAACCATAACTGTTTTCTCTTCTCTTGGCACCGTGATGACTGACTACAGTGTTTCTGTTTTTTGGGAGCACTGAGCAGTAGCACAAGGCACAGCGAAGAGGTTGGATTTGGGTTTTCCTTGAGGTAAGTGAAAAAAATCTCTCAATTCAAATTATCATTTTGACCCGCTAAGTAACTCCTACTCCCCACATGAATATTGCCCTGAATAAAGGTTAAAAAAATAACCATGCTAATTACATTGAAAAATGATGATGATCGTTGAGTGTGTGTCTATATGTGTGTGTCTGTATGTGTGTGGCGAAATATTTGTTCTCGTCATCCCTCTACTACTATCAGCAATACTGGCTTTGGCTGTGCTGTTTTTGTTCCCCTTACCCTTCAATAGTACGATCAACAACTTTTGGAGAAGGAGTTGCTCAATTAGGTGTATATGTATACGAGGCTCAGAGGTGCAAGTCTGGTTTCAGGCAAGTCCCAGTCAAACAGAGTTGCTGAGTTAACCCACTATAGAAACAGGGATGAAGAGCATGGGGAAAAGAACTTGCCATAGCTCTGATACTTAAAACAGTTTGTACCATCCTACAGAGCATATCTTAATGCAAGCTGTTTTGGGAATCCCTTGTGTTTGTAGTAGGCTCTGGTTTATTCCCTTAATACTAGAACAAGAGTAGGTAGTGTGGGTTGTGAGACTTTGCATGGGTTCCAGTAGCTAAGTTTTGTTTTTTTTTAATCTGGATTTTATCCCTGTTACGCCACCATCCAGGGATATACCGTGTTCAAGCAGAGCTGTCATGGAGACAGTAGCTGAGTATTTTCTCCTCAGTTTTTGTGCACTATCTTCCCACCTCTCCTGGCATGGGCAGTGCCATTACTGGTCCCGTGCATGCACAATAGACCCCTACGGAAGGAACAAGCCCTCTGATCTGACCGCAGGGGTCCATGAATGTAAGAACCTACCACCACCCCTCCCCAGTCAAGGCAAACTGCCTCACAGCAGCAGCAGCCTGGCCTGCCTCCTGACTCTGCAACCCGAGTGCACTCCCAAGCCCTGCAGTGCATTGCCCCAGGGCCATCGAAGTGGCCCAAGATTGAGCTTTTTTTTTTAGTAGTAGTTTGTGCTCCTTATCTCCCCCAGTGGCCCCCCATCTAATTGACCCCCCCAGCCCCATCACATGGCTCCTCTGGGATCTTACCTTCTTGCCATCCTAGCTGCAGGATCTGGTTTGCCCGGCCACTGGTGCAGAGCCTGCTGGGGGTCAATCCTCAGCTCGCCACTGTGGGTGTTTTTCTGCTATTTTTCCTCCCTGAAAGTCCCGTTGCTGGGGCGCGACATGTCAGCATGCATACGTGAATGTATACGCATGCTGTGGAGTTCTGCAGCACCCACCCTTTCATTGGTGTCCCCATCCTAGGCTTCCACTTGGGGCAGTCATTTGGTGGAACTGCCAAGCCACCCTCCCCAGGAGAGGAGAGTTGTTCTCCAGATACTTGATCATCTCCCACCCTGGCCTTGTAGCTGTGGAGGTCAGTAAACTTTTGATATAGAGGAGTTGTCATCTCTATAGGCAGAAAGTCAGCTCCATGCCATGTTACATCAGCCTCTGAATAGTAGGTCTTTGTGTCTTGTTTATCACCTGATTTAAAGATTTCCAGAACATCTAAGGGTTGTTGAAGATTTTTATCTGTTGGAAAGTGAAAGACTCTTCTCTCTGTCAGCTACCTCACCTGCCTAATCCCTTCCCCTACTCCACCCCATTCCTCACCTGTGGCATCCCTTCCCTACTTCTCCTTCGAACTTGTACCCTTCTCCTACCTCTTCTATGCACTTTGGGCTGAATAAGGATGTATTTAGGCCTCCCCCTAGACATCACCTGAATTTATGTACATCAATTTATTGTTTATTGTATATTGTATATTGACAGTGCTTAATTGCTGCAATGTGCTCCCCGCTTTTCCACATGTAACTGGTGTAATCCCTTATCTTTTCCTGTTATTGCTTATTGTTAATTTTTTTTTTTTGTTTTGTTTAACTCTATTTAGGCTCCTACCAGTCCGGGGCATCTCTTGGGCTCCCATAATTAGCTCCACGACTCCACCACCCACCTGAACCGCTCCTCCCGCATGCTGCATCAGGATCAGGACTCCGGGTTCCCCTGGCCCTACGGAGAGGCCCCAGAATCCCCGGGGGGGGGGAGTTGGAAGTTGCAGCCGACATTGGACGTGTGACCGGGGCTCCTGATGGTTGCCGTCACCTCACCCAGGCGATAGGGGATTTTTTCTTGGTCTTTCATCCACACAGCTCGGACATGCAATGACGTGCAGCTCGACGTGTGTATGCTCCCGTGCACACCCGAAGGATGTCCACCACAGGTCTATGTGATAACGGTGAACACCTAAAGGCGATCGCCGTTATCGCTCAGTCAGATTGACAAACACATTTTCAGCACTCTGACAACCCTGGCACACCAGCACAATGGCACCAGGACATATTTTTACTACTTTCTGTGGGCTGTGCCCCACCCCTACTAAGTTCTCAACTCCAGGGGTGCATGTCGGGGGGTGAAAGTAGTAAAATAAAGGTTCAGGCCGGGCACAATAAAATCGCACCACGCCTGGACCCAACCCAGTAACTCAGCCACCCTAGCCATTGCCCAATCCCCAACGCCACACTGTAGCTTGACCAACAACCGCAGCGCCACCCCTACGGTCTCTCCACCCCCTCCCAGCACATGCTCGCTATGCTCGCTCCCACCCCCCTGCGCACATATGTATAGTGACATCCTGTCGCCAAGTTTGCCCACCCACTCATCCGGTCACCCTACCTATCGGTCGCTGTGAGTGGATTGCTCAAGGAAGGTGTCACCGTAAGGGATGGCACCCCTCCTTATGCGCCCACTTCACGGGTTACCATCCGCTGCAGCTCCAACCTCCTGCAATTGCCACTGAGCACTGCAGAACCCCCAGCTACCGCCAGACGTCACCAGCGCATCAGCATGTGCAGACCCCCCCCTCCCTTGGAAAGGACAGCAGTCCCTGGGATGCTCAATCCTTTCCCAACCCCACCGACCCCCAAGGACCTGTGCTTGTTCCCGAACCCGGGTTGCCAGCGTGGCACGAGGTGTGGAGTCCAGTGCCTCAACCCTCAGCACCACCGGTCCAGCTCTGTTGTTGCTTATTGACGAGGAACCTTTGTAAATGAGATTTTAGCTCAAATGTGATATTTTCAACTTCTAATAAATAAATCTGTAATATCATCCATGAGGCATTTCTACTGGCTTCTCAGATACAGACACTTGTAGTATCTGCCAGTCTTTTTTCTCCCCCTCTCTCATAATTTATGTATGACCACTGGGGGGTAGGGGCATGAAGTTTCCAGCCTATGGGCACCATGTAAGTTAATGCAGCCCTGACCAGCTGGAGCTGTATACCAGCCCCAGCCTAGTTCCCAGTCCTGACACTGTTTCAGCTCAGCCCAGACTCTGCAGCAGACCAGCCCTGAATCAACCCTAGCCCAACCCACAATTAATCCCAGACCACCCTGAATAAACCCTAGCCCACTCCTAAACTGGCCCTGACCTAGCCCTGAACCACATTCAAACCCCCTTGAATCAGTCCTATCCCAGACCTGAATAAGCAACAGATCACTCCTGAATTATCTCTGGCCCCTGCCTGAATCAGCTCTAGCCCAGCAATGAATTATCCTTGGACAAATCTGAATCAGTCATAACCCAGGCCTAAATAAGCCCCAGTTCACCCAAGAATCATCCCTAGCCCATACCTGAATCAGCTGTAGCCCAGCCCCGAATCAGCCTCAGACTACCCCTTCATCAGACAATCACAGACTACTTCCTTGATCAGCCATCCTAGCCCATCCATGCATCAGCCCTAGCCCAGCCCAGAATCAGCTCTAGCCCAGCTCTGACACAGCCCTGATCAATCCCCAAATAAGCCCAAATCAAGCTCATTTCTGGCTCAGCCCTATTTCTCCTCCAGTCTCTCCCTGACTTGAATTCATGCTTCTCATAGCTGACTTGTGTTTACATTTTTCAGTTGTCCTTGCAGAATTCTGTTTTTTTCACTAGGTGGCATAATGGAACCAAAAAACTTAAATGAATGCAGCCTGCAAATTCCAGCCATGGCACTTCCATCCAGTGAAGCAGTAATGCCACTGCTGTTTCTGTGATCCAGAAATTACTTACAGTTTTGAACTAGCACCAACAGCTAGCCATCCTGTACCAGATATTAGTTCTAATGTGGTACTAAAAAATTGTCAACCCTAGGGAAAAAATAAATCAGCAGGGCCTGGCAAAATTCACACCAAGTCTTCTGAAAGAAACTACAGAAGAAATTGTTCTCCCGTTAACATATATGTTCAATAAATCCTTAACAGACATTGTTGTCCCAGATGACTGGCGCAAGGCAAATGTAGTCCCAATTTATAAGAATGGTACAAGAAAGGACGTGCATTTGGGCATATTCTGTATGTTTATGTTTTTGATGTATTGTTTATTCACAATCCTGGCCAGCCCACCTTACGAGTTTCAGACTTTCCCTGGCAATCAGTGTCCATCTCTCATCTGCCCCAAGTTACAACAGGTACATAATATAACATGAGGTGTAACTTTGTCTTAGAAGTGGCTGAAGCTGATGGCTATCCCAGATATCCACTGGTAGATTTGGTATATACTGACAAACTCCTTGTAAGTGCCGTATGTTTTCTACATCTGATGCAAGAGAACGTGTACAATTTGAACCCCCCTAAAAGAGAAAACAATTACAAGGGATGTCCCTCATCCACTCGTAATTGTTCTGCCAGCATTGAACAGATACTGCTCAGAAAAATAAGCATCTGTATCATCACAATAAGTAAGAACAGAGCAGAATGGATGGACCTCAGTAAAGCTACCAACAGTCCCTGTTTTCCCAGGACAGTACCTATTTTAGGTAGCATGTCCCGGTGTCCCCACAAATTTTCCAAAGTGTCACTTTTGTCCTGGTTTTCGCTTACTTGTCCCTTTTGATTTGCTGACTGCTAATCTGTGAGTGACAGTTATTCCAGCACCACAGATGGCATTGCTCGGCTTAGCATCCGTTTGCAACTTCAATCCCTGTGCATGTATTGCACTACAAGCATGTCAGTGGGAGTACAGTAAAGAATGCTCCTTCCTGTTAGATTAGACTGGGTAGTAGTACAAACAAGCACATATTGACATCTGTCTGCCAGCAGCTGAGAGGGACTCCAGACAGAGAACAGACCGGCAGCAGTGAACTAAGCTACCTGAACCTGATCAATTATAGGAAAGTGTGTGAAAATAATCTGGTGTGGGAGTGGAAGTCACTGAAGTGAAGTTTGCTCAGCAAACTAGGTGAGTATAAGCGGGTAGAGTGGGACTGTCAGGAGTAGCAATACATGCAGCTCGAATGTCTGATCACAATTTTACACAGGTTTGTGTAACCCCTAGGTGGTGCTATCCCAAGGGCTACTGCCCCTACCTGCTTGGCCAGTAGCAGGTTGAGGGGCCAGAGTTCAGGTACAGGTGCCTCGACCCAGAGGTCAGGGATGGTAGTGGTCAAACTAGCCTGGGCACAGCCCTCCGGGACACTGTAACCCCCTTCTTTCCTTGCTAGTGGCCAAACCAGTACACAATAATTACTTTTACAGTACCCCTGATACAATTTGCAAATACCCACACAGTTTACACTTACCACCAGGGCTGGGTTCTCTGGTTTGACCCTAGGGACCCTCTGTAAAACAAGGTTAGTCAGAGCAAATGACAATAATACAATACTTCGAGCACAAACTGAAAGCACAGCTGGATTAAATGCAGAAACAAATAGATTTGATTTATTTAGGGGACTTGAACAAGGAAGGGGGTAATCAGGTTAATTAGCTTACTTGCTCTATCAGTCACACAGCTGTGTATACAGTCAGAGTCCCTAACACAGTCACACTCTCTGGGTACCCAGGTGGAGGAAAGGTAGGCTAGCCAGGTCCGTTGTCCGGAGCAGGTCGGCGTTGCAGCTGGTCGGGGCCTTGTGATGGAAAAAACACAACTTGCACAACACACTATTTGTAATCCAGAGCCAGATGGCTCAGTTCATGAAGGAAAAGAAATAGCAAAGCAATCAGATGACACACTTAAATTTAGCTGTAGTTGCAGGGAGCTACCCTGGTGGTTACTCACAATACCCAAGACTGGACACAGGATGGACGAAATTGAGACAGCAGGTGAACTCTCTGGAGTGCCAGGAGAAGCAGGGCCCACACGATTCACTGAGGCGTCGTTCCTGTTCAGGCGTGGAGCTGATCCCCAGGCAGATCTCTCATCGATGGCTCTTCTCTGTGCAGTAGGGTAGTCTGGCAGGGTCCTCGTGGCAAGGCCCAGCCACATGGAGCTAACCGCAGATTTAGTCCGTTTTGTGCTGGATACAGCTTCCAGCAATCAGCACACAGTTCACACAAAAGGAGAAATAAATTGCAGCCCCCATTCAGTCCACAGCACATTTATATGCAAGGAAATATTACTGTACCAGACAAACTGCTCCCCGGTCACGATAGCAAAGTCACTGCTCAAAACCGGAAGCTCAGAAGTAGCTGGAGTTCCTGACAGGCCGATCACATTTAACAAAATCTTCGGTCTTCTACAGGTTGAGCCTAGTTACACTTTGGTGGCTTCTTCGGTCTCACAAGATTGGATTTAGTCCGAAAATAATCCTCTTCTCCCTCTCAGGGCAGAAAACAGGCAAGCAGGCCAGAAGTCAGGCCTTCCACAGTTCTCCCGCGTGAACTACTGCACAAACGGCTGCTCGAACTATATGAGCTGTTGCTCTCTCAGCTTCTAAGATCTGGCTTGCCAGCAGACAGCTCAGGGGATTTCCCTCAGATTCAAAAGGTTCGGTTGGTCAGTACAGCTGTCAGTCACAGTAAGAGCTCCCCCTCTGTTGCAAAAAGACGCCAACAGTCCAAAACTACAAATTCCAAGCTTGTAGTCCACATAGCCCCATTTCCGCAGACTCCATTTTAGAGTCCCCAAGTACTGATTGGTCCAATTCAGCAGTTCAGGACCAAAATGTTGGAGATAATCAGAACAGTCTTTGCTGCAAAGAAGGCAGGTTAGAATAAACTACATCATCATTATTGTTCTAATTTATTTCCAGCAAATAGTTACATCCTTCAGCAGACCTCCCTCTGCACAATTAGCAATGGCAGAAACAGCGCTATTTTCCAGCAGCCTGGGCAGGACTCAAGCATGGAAACACTCAGTCCCCCTCCCAGATTAATTATTACTGCAAAAGGCAGCCCTTAAAGGGACAGTACATAGAGGCTACACAGGCACTCTTTAGCAATAACATTTAAACGGCTATAGCGCCGAACACCAACCTGGCAGTGAGCATTTAGGCAAGCTCATGGAAGACTTTTCGGGAACCCCCATTTGTAGGGGGGTTATACCCTTCCCTGCCTGGAGAAAACTCGGTGTCCGCATCAAGTTGGTACATCACAATAACTGCAATTGCAAATTATACTATACATCTATACCATTATCAGGCTAGGCCTATAACTTCTAAGGCGTCAGTCAACATATTCAACCTTTACTATACACATTCTCTGCATTTTACAGTACAGTGTCCATTCTAAATTACATTAGACATATTTCACACAGGTACTTTACACATCCTGCCATACGAAATCAGGTAATAACTTCCTGTACATTGAACAAGGTGAGAGGGGGCCCTTCCCTATCAGCTAACCTGGGGCTAGACGGGGCACGGGCACCATACTTAGAGGGCAGGACAATCAACCGGGAATTGGTACTTAGACTCAGTTTGGGCAGTGAGCTTCGAGATACATACACCCCCTTATGGACCACATTGAGAGGCAAATCTACTGGCCTCCCAGGGGAATCATAACTAAAGTGTACCACAGGCTTGACAGCTCGGCCAGTCTTTCTAGGGGGAACAACCACAGTCTCTGTACTTTCAGCAACTGCCTGGGGGCTTTCATTACTTGAGATAGGTGCTTCTGCCTAGTAGGAAGGTTCGAACTTGGGGCACTGTCAGCCCCTGGCCCTGTAGATTCTGTTTCTGCAACACTTTGCTCACTTGGAAGACACTCTGGCACTGGAAGGGAATTATTATCACACTCAGAGAATTCTTCAGGTTCTGGCACATCACCAGAGTGACTCATATCATCAACCCCTTCCTCAGGCAAATCATACAGTTCCACCATACATAGTGACTCAATGTTGTCAGACATGACACTTTGCACTTCACTTTCAGGGAGCATTGGCTACAAGGATGAAGCTGGGGGGTTAGGCAGTCCAGAAGACCCAGCTTCATCCCCATAATTAACCATGGGGTTACCTTGAAACAGCTGACTCAGTTCATAAGAGGGGTAATAAGCATAGTTGCACTCACTCTCATCAGAAGTGGACTGACAGTCATTATCATTCTGGGCTTGCTGTGGAGAAAACATTAAGTCTGTGACCACTGGGGTAGGTTGACTCTTTCTTTGTTTGGCAGCAGCATGAATCACTGGTCCAGGGGGAACAATCTCAGGGGGTTCAGCTTCAATCATGACTTGGCCAATAGGCAGTAAATGGTTACGGTGCATGGTCTTGACAGCTTTTGAGTTGTTTTCAGGCCACACTTTGTACACGGGTAAATCATCCAACTTGTCTACTCCTCTATGGGGAAGACGGTGCCATCGGTCAGCAATTTTATATTTACCATTCAGTCCCAAATTCCGTAACAACACATGGTCTCCAGTTCGAAGCTCTTGGGCCTTTACTCTTTTATCATGTCTCTCTTTATTGGCTAAGTTTCTGTTGGTGGCCATTGTCTGGGCCAGTTGGTATGCACAATTCAATTGAGCTTTCAGTTTTTTCACATATTGCAGCTAATTTTCGGCTCGGACCCTTTCTGGACAGACCCCAAAAACAAACATCAATTGGTAGCCAGGCCTCTCTCCTGAACATGAGGAGGTAGGGAGAGAACCCAGTGGCATCATTTCTGGTGCAGTTGTAGGCGTGTACCAAGGCGCTAATCTGCTGGTTCCATTTATGCTTGTCTTTTGGCTGAAGGGCGCTTAGCATGTCTAGCAGGGTGCGATTAAAGCGTTCTGGTTGTGGGTCTCCCTTCGGGTGATAAGGGGTGGTTCTTGACTTTAACACCCCCCATAGAGCATTTCTTTGATTAATCGGCTCTCAAAGTCTCTACCTCGATCAGAATGAATTCGCTGGGGAGCTCCATAGTGGACAAAGAAATTTTCCACCAGCACCTTGGCCACGGTGGATGCCTTTTGATCTTTGGTGGGGAAAGCTTGTGCATGTCTTGTGAAATGATCCATAACCACTAACACATTACTAATGTTTCGCCGATCAGGCTCTAAACTCAGAAAGTCTATACAGACCAGTTCCATAGGGCTACTGGTAGTGATGTTGACAAGGGGGTAGCCCTCTGAGGCAGAGCTTTTCTCTGCAGGCAGCGACTACAAGTCCTTACGTGATGCTCAACATCAGCTCCCATCTTGGACCAGTAGAATCGTGATCAAACTAGGTCGAGGGTTCTGTCGATACCAGGTGGTCCATATGGTTGTGAAGGGACCTTAGCACCAAATCTTTGAAGGCTGTGGGTAGGACTAATTGTTGCTTATCTAATTGGCCACCTCAGTCTGCTGTCTCTCTGTACAACAGCTTATTGAGCAGCTTCAATCTGGGGCCTTCTTTAAACAGTAAACCAGTTCTCAAATCAGAGGAACGCAATTTTGACACATCTTTCCCTGCACGGAGGGCATCAAGGGCTGGCTGAATCATAGGGTCTTGGGATTGAACCCACTGAATGCTGTCATTGTCGAATTGAGGAAGTGCACTAATATCTAGGGCAGAAAAATGACAGTACGCATCTGGTATACAGGTATCGGAAGGGCCCAAGCAATCTACTAAGCAATCCACTGCATCCGCAGACATCTGTTCATCTTTATCAAACTTTTGGCACAAAGCTCGAATGACAGGCTCAGACAGCCTGACCCAATCACTCTTGGACGTGTGCCTTCGGGATAGGGCGTCAACATCGATGTGATTCAGGCTTGACCTGTATTCAACAGCATAATCATAGGTGGACAATGCAGAAAGCCACCGATGCCCTGTGGCGTCTAACTTGGCTGAAGTCTGTACGTAGGTCAATGGGTTATTGTCAGTTTTCACCAGTATCTTGGCTCCATATAGGTATTAATGGAACTGGTTGACGATTGCCCACTTTAACGCCAGGAATTCCACCTTATGCACAGAATAGTTTCACTCGGATGGGGTCAGACTCCTGCTAGCAAAGGCCACTGGTCTCAAACCATCCTCATGGTCCTGATACAGCACCACTCCCAAACCTTGTAGACTAGCATCGGTAGACAAAACACCTGGGAAACAAAATTCCAGGGGAAGAGTACACAATGGGGGGTGAGATACTAACAACAACAAAAATGGAAAGGGACCTGGGGGTAGTCATATCAGATGACCTAAAGGTGGGCAAGCAATGTGAGAGGGCAGTGAGGAGGGCTGGGGGGATATTGTGACGCATAGGGAGAGGCATCACCAGTAGAAAACAGGAAGTTGTTATGCCTCTGTACAGCCAGCTGGTGAGACCCCATCTGGAGTACTGTGTGCAGTTCTGGAGACCCAATCTCCGCAAAGACATAGACAGGATGGAAGCTGTCCGGGAGGGCAACTAAAATGGTGCAGGGTCTGCACTGGAAGACATATGAAGAGAGACTTAAGGAGCTTAATATGTATAGCCTCGAGGAAAGGAGGGAGAGGGGGACATGATAGAAACTTTCAAGTACCTCAAGGAATAAACAAAGTCCAAGAGGGTAGCATCTTTCAGAAAAGAGGAGTGCAAGAACAAGGGGCACAATTTGAAGATGGGAGGGGCGGCTCAGAGGTAATGTAAGGATTTTTTCTACAGAGAGGGTAGTGGATGCATGGAACGGCCTTCTGGAGGAGGTTGTGGAGTCAAAAGCAGTGGTGGAATTCAAGCATGCATGGGACAGTCATAAGGTAATTCTAGGGGGTGGGGGTAGGAAAAAATAGGCTGCTGGTTAACTAGGATCTGCAGCTTATCCATTAGGTAGGGAAATGGGCAGACTGGGTGGGCCAAGTGGTCCTTATCTGCTGTCAAATTATATGTTTCTATGCAGCACATAGGGTTTGGTGGGGTCGGCATAGGTGAGGATGGGGACATGGGTGAGTTGGTATATGATTTCATGAAAATCTGCTTCACAGTCAAGTGTCCAGCGAGGCCTGAAAAGTTCACCAGGGGGTAAGTATACTCTTTCTGGTCCGGGGCTGGACCCTTTCTTGTGTTTGTGATTCATGGGAGGATAACCCTGGGTGAGATTCAGAAGTGGGCGAATCACCTTGGAATAGTCCTTTACGAACCTACGGTAGTAGCCACAGAACACCCGAAAGTGTTGCAGTTCTTTTAGATTGTGGGTCTGGCGCCAAGTAGTCAAAGCCTCAACTTTACTGGGATCAGTCTCATTCCCTCTGTGGATACTATGTGCCCCACATACTTCACGGAGGTCTGGAAAAACTGGCATTTATCTTTGAACAACTTAAGGCCAAAATCTTCCAGTCGGTCTAGGATTTTAAACAGTCTGTTCTCATGCTCCTCCAAAGTGCTCCCAAACACAATAACATCGTCCAAGTACACCAGGCATTCCAGTAGATTAATATCCCCCACTGCACATTCCATCAGCCACTGAAAGGTGGCAGGGGCACCCAATATCTCCTGTGGCATTCTTAGAAATTCGTAGAACCCCAGGGGACAAATGAAAGTCTTCTCACGGTCCTCCGGGGCCATTGGAATTTGGTGGTATCCACCGTGAAGATCCAACACTGAGAACCACTTGCTCCCATTTAGGCAATCCAAAGCATCCTGTATACGGGGCATGGTGTATTGGTGGGGGATGGTCCACCAGTTCAGGGTTCGATAATCAACTCATATTCTCACAGCCTCACTTTTTTTCTGCACAACCACAGTGGGAGAGGCATATGGCTTCTGGATTCTTGTATCACACCAGCTGCAAGCATTTCCTGCAAGTGTCTTCTCACATCATCTATGTCAGCTGGAGCCAGGCGTCGGGACGTCTCTCGAAATGGCTGTTCATCATGCAGACGTATGTGATGCTCTGCACCCCGGACACATCCCACATCCCACTCTTTCAATGAAAATACTTGGTCCCTCTGGGCAAGTTTCTTGCTGATTCTAGTCTTCCATTCAGCTGGCAATGGGGAGTCACCAAAGTCAAACGCGTCTGGGGTCACTCTATCGGTCGTACCATGATGCTTGTTGCTGGGCAACACTGCAGTGTCTGCACAGTGTACCGTAGCCAGGGTGCAGCCTCTGTTGACCCAGATCTCCAGATCTGACACATTGTGAATCTGGACCATCACCCACCGTACATAGGCATGGGCACGAGCAGGCAAGATGCTGGGTCTGACCAATAGCCCTTCTGGCAATTTTCCATTGCCTGGTGCATCCATCAGTATTCTATTCTTGACATCTCTCTTCAGGCAGACCTCCCCTTGGAGGGTACACTGTGCATTAGGGGCCAACACCATTGAATCGGGATCCTTTTTCCACATGATGCCTACCAGCTCATCCTGGTCCACTCCCTCTGGATTCTGTTGCAAGTCATAGGCCCTCTTAATCAGAGCTGGAATTTTCAGGGCCCTCCCAGTCCATCACCCTTGCTTCTCATAGCAGAGCTGTGCCAATCTCCCAAACATATGAGCATTGGTCCCAGTTAGCAGGGGAACCCCATCATACAGTCCAGTAGGGGGACACACTAAGGCCAGAGTCTCGACTTGCTCATCCACTCCAGCCACCGAGGTAGGGAAAGACAGCCAGATCCGAATATACCCTGAATATGGATATGACTTCTCACTCCACCCCCAGACATGCAAGCCTTCCAGAGGTTGTAGGGGCACATCAGGCAGGTGCTTCCGATACCAGTCTTGAAACATTATAGTCACTTGCCACCCACTGTCAAGAACGGCCCGGGTAGACACACCATTCACCTTGACTGTTGTTTCCATGAAAGGACCCACCACCTCGGATCATTCCGGTGTTGCAGGCTTGGATGAAGACTTGGCCACGGCCTTTGAAGAGTAACTTTTTCAAGCAGCTCCACCTGGCGGCCCGTCGTTGTCCCGTCTAATCAAGGCTAGCCGTCTAGTCTTGACCTTCCTCAGATTCTCTGGTGAGTGACAAAAGAAACGGGTGTTTCCATCCTCCCTGCAATGGTAGCAAAATGTAGGTTCTCTAGGGTCTCTGTGGAGTCGTGGGCTGTCGCCCGGTTTTAGTACACCAGTGGCTCTTCGCTGTTCTTCCTTTACGGGCTACTTGCATTCTTGATCCCCTGGACTTTCACCCAGTTTGGGGGTTTGTGTGATTTGCAGCAGGTCCCACCAGGGCTCTCAATTCTGTACTTCTTCCAATATGTTTCCCTCAGTCCAGTTTTCTGAAGAAACAACATGCACTCCCACCCCATTTTTTGTCTCAAGGGGTGCCTGATAAAGGTCAGGTTCTCTAGCTGCCTTGGTCCATTCCTTAAATTAACTCTCTCAGCTGCTGTGCCTCATCTGTGTCATTTCCCTCAGGGGTCTGGCAGGTACCAACAACCCCAGCATAGGGCTCCCAGCCCTCTTCATCAGTCTCTGCCTCATGAATCTCTTTCATAAGGTGACAGTAATCAGGAGGATTAGCCTTTCTGTCTTGCAGCTTAAGTTTTAACATCATCACACTGGAGTACCTGGCTGACTTGAGAATATGGTCCAATCTGACCCAGTTCAGTTCCTTAGCCGACACCCCTCCTTTCCTGTGGGCCCTCTGCAAAGCTCTCTCAATTCTGGTAATGAACACTGACAACTTTTCATTCTTCCATTGCTTGGCAGACTTGAATTTCCACGACAGGTCGTCCCCCGACTCAGTGCTCCCAAACACTCCTTCCAAGGCAGAAAGGTATTCAGCTGCAGTAGCCTCTAGGCTAGTGGCGCATAAGAAGCGGATGGCCTCCAGCGCAGGGCCCCTCAAACTTTCCATAAGTCTCTTTCTTTTCTCCCCTTCAGAGCACTGCCATTCCTGTACCAAGGGGGTAGCATTGTCCATCCATGTTTCCAGGTCATCCTCCCCCTGTAGGCACTGGGACGGTGCCTGAAAAAAGTCTGAGTTTATGGTATGAGTCCAAATGTACAGACGGAATTACTATGGGGGAGGGAACTACAAAGGAACTCTTAGGAGAAACAGGAGACGTGGTCAGGGACTGCAATGGCGTGAGGTCCTCTGAAAGGTCTAGCACCTTTACTAGCTCTTGAGTGGTTCGTCCTTCAGACGCTAATAACTTAAGCAACTTGTCCTTAAACCTCTCTACTCTAGGGGACCTGCCCGGGGTAGCCAGATCACTATGCAGGTGAATGACCCTCCACTCTTTCTGGGTCCCTTCTGGCAGAATAACTGGGGGTACCTTCTCTGTATCTATAGGAAAAGTGCAAGAGAGTAAAACTATCATAGTCTGTTCAAACAGGTTGGAATCTCTCCCCTTCACTTCAGCCTTACCCAAACATTTAACATGTTCCACAGCTTCTATAATACTAGACTTTGTGGTCCCCAATGGGACATCCAGTAACACGAGGGCCTGTCGGGAGTCTAACCCCTCAGCCTCGCTCCACCCCATCATTCGGTGCACTAACAGCTTATGGGGGGGCAATCCTTAGCTTGGGCGTAGTGAGCTCCTCCATTTTCTCACCAAAACTGAACATATTGGGGTAATTCCCTTCTTTGGCCACTAGAGGACACTAATCTCAGCAGTGCCTCCAAGATGTAACCCCTAGGTGGCGCTATCCCAAGGGCTACTACCCCTGCCTGCTAGGCTAGTAGCAGGTTAAGGGGCCTGAGTTTGGATATGGGTGCCTGCACCCAGAGGTCAGGGATGGTAGTGGTCAAACTAGCCTGGGCACAGCCCTCCAGGAAACTGTAACCCCCCCTTTCCCTGCTAGTGGTCAAACCAGTACACAATAATTACTTTCACAGAACTCCTAATACAATTTGCAAACACCCACACAGTTTACACTTTCCACCAGGGCTGGGTTCTCCGGTTTGACCCTGTTGACCCCCTGTAAAACAAGGTTAGTCAGAGCAAATGACAATAGTACAATACTTCAAGCACAAACTGGAATCACAGTCAGATTAAATGCAGAAACAAATAGAGCTGATTTATTTAGGGGACTTGAACAAGGAAGGGGGCAATCAGGTTAATTAGCTTACTTGCTGTATCAATCACACAGCTGTGCACACAGAGTCCCTAACACAGTCACATTCTCTGGGTACCCAAGTGGAGGAATGGTAAGCTAGCCAGGTCCGTTGCCAGAGGCAGGCCGACGTTGCAGCTGGTCGGTGCCCTGTGATGGAAAAAACACAACTTGCACAACACACTATTTCTAATCCGGAGCCAGATGACTCAGTTCGTGAAGGAAAAGAAATAGCAAAGCAATCAGATGACACACTCAAATTTAACTGTAGTTGCAGGGAGCTACCCTGGTGGTTACTTACGATACCCAAGACTGGACACAGGATGGATGAAATTAAGACAGCAGATGAACTCTCTGGAGTGCCAGGAGAAGCAGGGCCCACATGATTCGCCGAGGCGTCATTCCTGTTCAGACGTGGAGCAGGGGGGCTGATCCCCAGGCAGGTCTCTCGTCGATGGCTCTTCTCTGTGCAGTAGGGTAGTCTGGCAGGGCCCTCGTGGCAAGGCCCAGCCACATGGAGCTAACTGCAGATCTAGTCCATTTTGTGCTGGATACAGCTTCCAGCAATCAGCACACAGTTCACATAAAAGGAGAAATAAATTGCAGCCCCCATTCAGTCCACAGCACATTTATATGCAAGGAAATATTACTGTACCAGGCAAACTGCTCCCCGGTCATGATCGCAAAGTCACTGATCATAACAGGAAGCTCAGAAGTAGCTGGAGTTCCTGACAGGCAGATTGCATTTAGCAAAATCTTCGGTCTTCTACAGGTTGAGCCTGGTTACACTTTGGTGGCTTCTTCGCTCTCACAAGATCAGATTTAGTCCGAAAATAATCCTCTTCTCCCTCTCAGGGCAGAAAACAGGCAAGCAGGCCAGAAGTCAGGCCTTCCACAGTTCTCCCACGCGAACTACTGCACAAATGGCTGCTCAAACTATACGAGCTGTTGCTCTCTCAGCTTCCAACTTAGATCTGGCTTGCCAGTAGACAGCTCGGGGGATTTCCCTCAGATCCAAAAGGTTCGGTTGGTTGGTACAGCTATCAGTCACAGTAAGAGCTCCCCCTCTGTTGCAAAAGGTGCCAACAGTCCAAAACTACAAATCCCAAGCTTGTAGTCCACACAGCCCCATTTCAGTAGGCTCCATTTTAGAGTCCCCAAGTACTGATTGGTCCAATTCGGCAGTTCAGGACCAAAATGGTGGCGATAATCAGAACAGTCTTTGCTGCAAAGAAGGCAGATTAGAACAAACTACATTATCATTATTGCTCTGAATTATTTCCAGCAAATAGTTACATCCTTCAGCAGAGCTCCCTCTGCACAATTAGCAATGGCAGAAATGGAGCTATTTTCCAGCAGCCTGGGAGGGACTCAAGCATGGAAACACTCAGTCCCCCTCCCAGATTAATTATTACTGCAAAAGGCAGCCCTTAAAGGGACAGTACATAAAGGCTACACAGGCACTCTTTAGCAATAACGTTTTAACTGCTATAGTGCCGATCACCAACCTGGCAGTGAGCATTTAGGCAAGCTCATGGAAGACTTTTCAGGAACCCTCATTTGTAGGGGGGTTACATTTGTTTCTAATGAACTTTCTGTATATCATGATTTGGAACTTGCTGCAGCAGGATGATATATTGTTTTAATCTGGATGTTTGCTACTGGTGTTACTGTGGGGGTAGCATGGTCAGAGCAAGCAACAGAATGTAATAGATTGTGTGTAGCACTGTCTGCAGCAGTGCCCATGGGAGTGACATGGTGGGGGGGGGTCATGGACAGGATGGACTGTCCCAGTTTTAGGCCTCAGAAAGTTGGTAGCTTTAGAGCTCAGATGCCTGTAAAATTTTCAGTTTTCTCCATTATAAACTCAAACTTTAAAGTAAAACATTACATACTCTGTAATGGTAGTGAATCAAAACTAAACTTTGTACAAATACAAGCACTACTTCCAAATGTTCTGAGCTTGTGTTTCCGTGTGTTTGATCATGTCCATCACCCCAATCATGAAGGCTAATTTTCCACATTTTCCAACATTTTGATTGTCAGTCTCCAGCATTTCAGTAAACAAATGTTGAGGTATACAGGGTCTGCCCTTCAGGTAGCGGGGTATTATCCCAGCTTCCTAATAGCAACTCCCTCTCCCTTCCCAATCTCCCAGCTCTGTATGTTCCACATGGACACCACTGCAGGCCAGTGCCAGAGGGATTTCCCAAGAATGATTTCCATAGGTGCGCAGCTGCCCTTTATGGCAAGTGTATGGGTCCCCATCTCTTCCCCATGGACCACACCAGTTAATACCATCCATGGAAACATAGAATTTGTTAGTAGATAAGGACCACTTGGCCCACCTAGTCTGCCCAGTTTGTCCCTGCTATACTTTCACCACAGAACCTACCTAATCTCCAGCTTCTCTCCCCCACTTTTCCAGTAGGATTCCTTTGTGCCTATCCCATGCATGCTTGAAGCCCACCACTGTTTTCACTCTGGCCACCTCCACTGGTAGACTGTTACAGGCATTCACCACTGTTTTATTGAAGTACTTCCTGACAGCCCTCCTAAATTTCCCCCTTCCAGCTTCATTGCATGACCTTTTCTCCTGGAGCACATTCTCCTCTGACAAATACTCCCCTCATGTACCTTGTTCACCTCTGTAAGATACTTATAGGTCTCTATCATGTACCCTCTCTCCCTCCTCTCTTCCAAGGTGCATATACTGAGATCCCATAGTCTCTCCTCATAAGGCTTTTGCTGGGACCATGGCACTATTTTAGTTGCCCTCCTCTGGGCAGCCTCTACCCTCCCTAGGCCCTTTCTGAGATGTGGTCTCCAGAACTGGACACAGCACTTCAGGTGGGATCTTACCAACAATCAATACTGAGGCAACACCACCTTTCTCCTTCTGCTGATGATTCAATTTCTGCACCCCAACATCCCACTGGCCCTGCCTATTACCTTGCTACACTGCCACACCACCCTGAGGTCATTAGCTATGATAAACCCAAGGTCTCTTTCCTGCTTTGTGACTGTCAATATCTCCCCTCCCCCATTTTATTCACCACCCCTCAGTTTGTGTGCCCTAGGTGCATGATTTTGCACTTTTTTTGCACTGAAACCCAGCTGCCTTACCCACAACCACTCCTCAAGTTTTCTCATGTCTACTAATTTTTCCAAACCCTCTGGAGTATCTAACCTATTGTAGATTTTGGTGTCATCTGCAATGTGGCATACCTTCCCTTCCACCTTTTCCATGCACCCCACCCTTTTCCCACCCAGTGTGTTCTCATCCTAAAAGCAATGCCTTGGTGCATGGATGGTATAAAAATAAACACAAATAAAATCACTTTTGAAAGGCTAAAACAGGCATCCCACGGTGCATATGTCCTCCTAAATATAAATAAATGAGGCAGAGATTCATGCTTTTGGACTGACTCCCCTGGGCTCATGAAATGGCAATGGCTAAAAATACTGTTATTGTTGTGGTAGAGCATCTTAAAAATCAATACTTTTATGCATGGTATATATTAATAAAAATGTCATGAAATGTTCTATGTCCCAATCCCATTACAATTTTTTGCACCCCCTTCAAAGAAATCCTTAATCTGCCCCTGAAGCTTGATCCACCAAGAATTGCAGTAGTATCAAAAAACTGCAAGTGCACAACCATGCACATGCAGGAGTCGGCTTCAAAAAAAGAAACATACATGCACAGGCACGTTGTACACAGTGAGGTTCAGGAGGGGAGAGACAGACGCATGCCTTCTTAGGTTGCACACAGAACTATAGTACATGACAAACAAAAAACATGCAAAAGAAAACCTTTTGCTTCACCAAAAAAGAGAAAAACTGCAGCTGTGTGCATAGCAAACGAAGGGGGGGGGGGTAAGCAGACTGCCCTGCTTAAGCCCTGACAACCAAACTGGACTACCCACCTGGCTACCAAGATGTTTCCAGGGGAGGCTCATTCAGTTGGGCTCCTCTCCCCCTTCCAAAGTCTGTAAGGTATTGCACGTCATCTGTTTTCTAATTGAATGGGGATTTCTGATCACAGTTCATAAATAAAAAAAAAGAAAAAATGGAGTTACTGTGCCAAATTTAAGTGGAATACTGATATGAGAGCTTATTTCTTCCCCCACCCCTTATCAATTTTCCAGGTGGAATCCAAGTATCAGCTTTCTAGATGGGCCCCATGTATGACAGTTTGACCCTGCAGTGACAACCCGAGCCCGGGAACAAATGACTAAAGAAAAGTACGCTCATCAGTAAATGCTCAGTATGGTCTTTAATATTAATTTATAATTAACATTGTAATTCGTTAATTGATCTAATCAATAGACAATTGATCTGGGTGCAAGGGCATGCATGCTATCACCACTAAGTTACTATATGACACATATATGTGACCCTTACGCAAAACTTTGTTATGCTCCATCCGGTCACTTTGAATATTTCTACTTAGTATATAGGTATATGGCAGTTTAAGGTCTTCTTCCTCTTGTCCATGATGTTACTGAAGCAGACATCAGATGTGCCTTCAAAAGCCACAGAGCACCCTCTACCATTAGTCGTAATATTTGTCCTGCAACAGAACTTTTGGCTGTAAGCCAGTTAATGGCTTGGTTACAGGATTTAATTGTTTCTCTGTTAGTGCAGATGACTGATTGATTGTTATCCTAACAGTTCAGTTAAATGAGAATTTGTTGTATTCTGACTCAGAATGCTTGCACAGTTCCTCAGTCTTACTACAACACCTGATGGGGTGATGGTGTTCACGTTATAACTTTACTTGAACTTCTGGGGCTCGACCCATGACTAAGAAAGCGCTACTGAAAGTAGGAATTCCTGAACATTAAACTTCTGACCATTAAGGTTGGATACCTTTATCTTACACCATAACTGTGATATTAATTTTGCATGGCTGCAAAGTTTATTGAAGTTACCAACCATTATTCAAGCAGCAGTGCAACAAAAGAAATGTTTTTCCAAAATGCTACTTTCAGCAAGATTAATACAAATGTAAAGGCTAGGCACCCCCTGTATCTAGAGGTATATGGTGGTATCTCTCATCACAGAAGCACCCGCCTTACTCCATAGAATCCAGGACCTTCATTATTACCTTGCCACATCAGGTCTGGGGTGATGGGGCTAGAGGCACCTGAACCATCCACTGGGACACCATTTAACATGAGAGCACACACAAACTGAGTTCTAAACATGGAGCTGGGATCAAGCTGGGTATTTTTATTAACCTACCAACATGGTACACAGTATTAAAGGCATTTCTGTTGCCACCTCAGTCTTCACTCCAGTTCAAACACAGTACTTACTGTATCACACTAACATTTCACTGGGGTTCAGATCTCTGCCCCTACCAATCTTCCCAGGGCCTATATACCCTGCACTAGTGCCTACAAAGTGGTTGCCAGGTTACCTACCTTGATTTAAGGGGTACTGTTGCTAATGTTTTACTGGATCCATATACAAGAACACATTTCCATGTTTCACACACAATCCCTAACATCCCTGTAGGGGTCTCTGGAGCCCTGGTGCTCCCAAGACCTTCTGTATAGTGGCACTCTCCCAGACAAGGTGAGAACTTCCCTTGGGGCAAAACTTGTGCAAGCACATTTCTTGCTGGGTCCATGAGGGACAATATTAGGAAAAGCAAGTCAGACTATGACATTACTAATAAGTTAAATGGAATAGTTGGCCCAGCTGTGCCTGCCTCCTTCCAACAGTACAGTAATAGCCCTAATAGCACACCCTTCAGACCAGGACTTCAATAAATCAATCAGTCTTTATTTTACCAGGTGGAACACCCTTGAGAATAACTCATTTGCAAGGTGGACCCGGGGAGAAGACATAAGTAACAAATGACAATGATACAATACAGTGAATTGAAAATAAGGAGAAAAGTTTACGTTATACAGATAACAATATTTACAAGACAAAGAACCTCTGTGCGCAAACACTGAGGCAAGGGTTACCCCAAAGGGCATTTGGCTGGGAAGCCAAGTTTCAAGAAAATGCAAAATCACACATGCCCCCCACAATGCAAAGCATCATGGGCTGCATATGCAAATCACCACAGAATGTTATGCTGGTCCAATTTTAAGCAGAATTGCATGGTGCCGAAAGGCCTCTCACACAGTTTACAAAGGGTGCTAACAGAAGACATAGACACGTGTTTCGTCCTACCAGGACTCATCAGTATGCCTCATCTGTTTGACACCCCAGTGGAATGGACCAGCTACCCTTAAGGCAGTGTGCCTTGGATATATTGTGGTGAACCCATTAAAATAAAAAACTATTTAAAAGACAAAGAACTTCTGTGCGCAAACACTGAGGCAAGGGTTACCCCAAAGGGCATTTGGCTGGGAAGCCAAGTTTCAAGAAAATACAAAATCACACATGCCCCCACAATGCAAAGCAGCACCCTTTGCAAACTGTGTGAGAGGCCTTTCGGCACCATGCAATTCTGCTTAAAGTTGGACCAGCATAACAGTCTGTGGTGATTTGCATATGCAGCCCATGATGCTTTGCATTGTGGAGGCATGTGTGATTTTGTATTAACAATATTTATGTTATACAGAGGTAAGCATGGTATGACAAAGTAGAATAGGACCACCTACAACTAGATATATCTCAAAAATAGGCAGAGCGGTAAATTACAAGTCAAGAAGAAAGAAAAGACAAATTTTGAAAAAGGGGGTACAACAACAAGAATAAGGATGTCAGAAGTATATATACAAGTTTGAGGGGGTACTAGTAGTGTCAGACCTGGCATCTATGGGGAATCAGTTTAAAGTGAATCTAGGTACCAACAGAAAAGGGAGGAAAGATGGATTTAAGAGGGTTTATAGAGAGAGAGAGAGAGAGAGAGAGAGAAGATAAGGGGAGTTAGAATAGCGAAGGTTAGACAAGGAAAAGTAATAAATATCTCTGAGGGAGATGCGGTGCTGGAAACAGTTGAGCTTAACTCTAAGCAGCTTCCAATTCTAGTCTAGTAAACACAATAGTACAACACAGTGCAGGCAGCAATTAGCATACATTTTTAGACAAGGAAAAGTAATAATTATCCCCGAGGGAGATGCAATGCTGGAAGCAGTTGAACTTGAGCTCAAAGCAGCTTCCAATTCAAGTCTAGCAAACACAAATGAACAATACAGTGCAGGCAACAAGTAACATACATTTCTAGATGATTTTTCAATGTTAGCCTAGCATCGGTTTGCGCTCCAGGGGTTATCTGGTAGTGGGACCTGGGAATGGAGCTTCATTCAGCAGCTACTGCCTGTGGCAGGACCCCATAAGAGTCAAAAACACTCAGGTAGCAGTAGCAGCAGTGCCGGCCAATGGGAGTCCGGCTGGGAACAGCAGCAGCCAATAGAGTTAGGGGCACTCGAGTCCTACCCGAATGGAAATGTATCTTGTCTTGCTTCTGGGTGGCCAGGGAAGGCTGAAAATGTGGCCCGTGGCAGATCTCCACACCGCTGATCACTGAGGTTGTGAAGAGCCTGGCTACAGCTTACCTTTTCTTGATTCTGGGTGGCCGGGGGAGGCTGGAAGTGGGGCCTGCGGCAGATCTCTGTGCCGCTGCTCACCGAGGTGATGAAGAGCCTGACTGGTCATAAATCGTCTCCACCTTTGTTAATACCGCAGCTGTGAGGAAAAACTGCAGCTTACCAACCCAAAACTCTTGCTAGGCCTCCTCTTGCAGATGACTCATTCATTCTACTTCCATGACACGGTAATCAACACTACTGTACCCAGGGGTTTAATTCACTACAAGACATTTTTAATGTAAAGGTTACTTACAAATGTGCCTTTTTCAGACTGCACTCTCTTTCAAGCTACTGCATAGTGGGAGAGGAGCCTCATAGATCTCAGTGATCTCCCTGGGAGTGGGGGGTCATCACTATTCCCAATGATGCCATGCTGGTTCTCAGTCTTTCATGGGTCCTCAGGGCAACTTCTGGGAGACTTCATCCACACAACTGTGCCTTGATGGTGTTGATCTGGAGACCTTGCAAGGGGGCTAATGCCCCCCAGACCCAGGGAACCTGCCACCATCCCTGGGCCTGCAGAACCCCTGACTCTGTCACAGCCAGAGAGCTGGGCTTCCACTGCTGATATTCCTTCCATTGGGGCCTCTATTAATCCTGAAACTCTCTCTTTCACTTTCTCTCTCTCTCTCTCTCTCTCTCTCTCTCTCCCTCTCTGCTTGCCTTCCCTTCTTATAGACAATGGAGGGAGGACATATTCATGACAAAGTTTCCCCGCTTCTAGCTGAGCCAGAACACTCTGTACACAAACAGCCAGACATCCTGGGCTGGATTCACAAAAGGAAATTGGACTAAGACCCACTTAGCAACTCCAGTTGCAGATCGAAATCTCCACGGTTACAGAGATTTGCATTCACAGTGCTCCTGGTCCCACTGGCCGTAACACTGTTCTGCAGCTGCGGAGAAAAAAACACCCGCAAGCTGCCATAAATTGTGGAGCTGGTCGTAAACTGGTTCCACCTTTGTGAATACTGCAGCTGTGGTTAAAAACTGCAGCTCTGTAAGCGGCAACCCACTTACTCTGGGTTTTTCCAGCAGTTGTGTGATTTTTGGGGGCTTTGTGAATCAGGCCCCCTGTCTCCAAGCAGGTTGCTCCCTAGAGGAAAACTCTAAGGGTCAGACTTAACTCTTCGAGAGCCCTCTAGTAACTGACCTTAAGCTGAGTGAGTAGAGAGGCTGGTTATAAAAATATTAGCATATCTGTAAAATTTATTTTTCTAGTTTCTTCCTGTGCTGTGCATCATTTTTTTTCTTGATCTTAACCTTTGCCAGGTCTGCAATGTTATTTCTAAGTCAAATGTGGGGGTCATCTTTTTTCTTGAGAAAAAAATAAATTTAAACTTTTATAAAATGTTCACATTTTGGTGGAACTAGAACATTTTACCACCAAATAAAAGTGGAAGAGCCCTGGAATCTTTTTTTTTTTTATATACATTTCTCTGCCTCAGCCCTGGCAGGTGCTTCGGTCCTCCCTGAAGAAGGAACTCTCTCTCAGGTCCTGCCGTGCCACAATTAGCTGCCCCCCAGTATTTCCCCTACAGATTGCCCCCCCATAGTGGGGCCAGGGAGGCGACGCCCCTCCCCAGAGACCCAATCCAGAACCCCCAGGGTCGGCTCATGGCATGGCAGACTATCATGGAGCCCTGTCAGGCTTTTTTCCTCCTGTTTTCTTCCCGCTCCCCTCCCCATTGATGTAATCACATCGGAGCGTGCCTCCCAACCCATATTGCCCTCCGGTTTCCACTAGAGGGCAATCAGCGAAGCAGGACAGCGTGCGCTCTCCCTGAGAGAGAGAGAGAGCAGCCTCCGGATGCTCAATCCTTTCCCCGCTGACCCCCGACGGCCCGGCTCGCTCCCAAACCTGGGTTGCCAGCGTGGCGTGAGGTATAGCAACCAGCGCCACAACCTGCAGCGCCACTAGGCCAGTCCTCCCTGGAATCTTTTACAATTAAAAAAAAAAAAAGGTAGGGGCAAATGTTTTTACACAATTTTGTTGTTTTGCTGCTTTAACTGTTTGGATATCCCCCTTATCTTGTGAACAAAAGTGGTTATAATGTACAGTGCTTTGGTACTCGATTTTTGTTTTAAGGTATTTCAATTTTGCATCTCTGTAAAGTGCTTCTACTGCTTGTTATAAAGCAATGATAATTATTTTAAAAACTGTGATTCACAAAATGGGTATTCTTTTAATGATAAATATATTTGTGAATCTTAACAGCAAGCAATAAACATTGACTTGCAGAATATTGTTGCGGGTGTTTAATTTTATTTTTATTTAGTTTTTGTTAACTGGGTAAGTGCACTAGCCATAGCGATGACTATTTTCAGGCACAACCTGGGAGGATACAAAACAATACAGGAATGACATTCCAATACAAGTACAACAAAATTCATTACAACAGTTTACAAGCAGGTTGCAAGAAATTAGCTAAAAACAAGGAGGTTACAGTAACAGTGTGGAAACATAGAAAAAGGAAAAAAACATGGAGCTGTACAATAACTAAATTACACCACAATTTGCTTTGAGGAACAAAAAACATGACATAATAACATTTTCAGTACTAATAAGGGATTGAAGAGTTAACTTGGGGAGAGTTATTAGTAAGTGATAGAAGTAGGAGACTCAGAAGGGGGAGGTAAAGAAGAAGTGCAAAGGGGAAGTAAAGGAGAAGTGCATTGTGTATAGGGGGCATATAAGAAAGGAGAGGTAAGGCTGGGATGAAAAGAGCTAGGGGGGTTTGAAACAGGAACATCTGTGGGAAGTTTCAAGATAAGTATGTAGACCTTTTTTAAAAGACACATGGGATGTTGATTGGCACAAGGTTAGTGGAAGGGAGTTCCAGTATTTGGGGGCATGGCAGGCGAAAGCACTAGCATCTTTAGTGGTGCAGTGTCTGGGGATGACAACAGGGGCCTGGTCAGTGAAATGCAATCCATAGCATGGAGTCCGGTTTCAGAAAAGGCCTGCCAGGGATTTAAGGATTTGTAGATGGACCATAGTGTCAATGATAGAGCCATAAGCATGTAGCCTTAGTTCAGTGGGAGGAAGCCATCCCAGGTCAGAATAGAGGAGACAGTGGTGTTTGAGCCGATGTGAGGAGGAAGCGTAGCGACAGATGTTGTTATAAGTGACATCCCATTTCCTAAGGATCGATTTGCATGCAGAGGCATATGTTGCAGCACCATAGGTAAGTGATGGTAGGAGTATGCCATGGGCACTGGCAAGCCTTGCTGAAGGAGTGAGCATATAGCTGGTTTGGTAGGCTATTCCAAGTTTGGCATGTACCAGTTTGCAAGTCAGATTGATGTGTAAGTCAAAATTTAGAGATGAATCAAGGGTGACGCCCAGCTATTCAAACGAGGTTACTACCCCAACTACTGAGCAATTTAAGGAGGTGACTTTGAACTTTGGATGGGCATGCTTGAGCTTCACAATTGATCCAAAGAGCATAGCTTGGGTTTTAGACTCATTTAGTACAAGTTTGTAAGTAACTAGCCACTTTTGTATTAGCTGGAAGTCAAGAGAGAGTCGTTTGTTTATGTCGTCAATGCTTTTAGCACTAGCATACAGCACAATGTCATCAGCATATAGCAGGAAGGCTGTCCTGTGGAGGTCAGCGGAGATGTTATTTATGAAGAGAAAGAAAAGTGAGGGCCCAAGGATGGAGCCTTGCGGCACCCCGATATTTATGGTGGTTTTGACCGAGAGGGTAGAGTTGTAGTTCATGATTTGAGACCTATCAGCTAGATAGTTCCCAAACCATCTAATGATGTTAGTTGAGAAACCTAATGATCCCAGGGTGGCTAGAAGGATGGAGTGATCAACTAAGTCAAATGCCTTAGTCATGTCAATGAAAACTGCACCAGTGAGGAGGCCGGAGTCCATAGCCACTTGAGTATCTGATGTGAATTTGAGGAGGGCAGTAGAGGTGCTATGGCCTTTGTGAAACCCATGCTGGGCAGTGGTGAGCAGATCATGCTTCTGTAAGATTGTCTGGGCAGCTATAAGCTTCTCAAAAATTTTATTTAGGACAGACAGGATGGCAATGGGTCTATAGTTTGAGGGGTCTTTATAATCTCCTTTTTTAAAGACTGGAGTAATCCTAGCTGTTTTCCATATGTCAGGGATGTAGCCCTGGCATAGGAAAAGCATGAAAATCCTGGCTAGGGGAGCAGCAATGAAAGGGGCTGCAATCTTAAGGAGCCTGGGCTCTAGATTGCCTGAGCCGGCTGCTGTGCAGTCCAACCTGACTATGTACTGATGTACTGCTATGTAACCTGCATGTCTCTGTATGTAAATTATGTGACTTAGAACCTTTGTAAAGGAGTCTCTGACTCAAAGGTATTTCCAAACCTCCAATAAATAAAAAAAAATATGATACTGTTTAGCAATCTAAGCACGTCACATTTTGTGACTGCTTTGAAAAAGAATTTAGGACTGTTTACAATAGGTCGGGTAGATACACTTGGTTGGGCAAGGAAAGAGGAGGTGTAATTGGTTAAGTCAGAGAATTTATAGTTGAAAAAGTTAGCAATGATTCTGGGATTATTACAGCGTACCCCATCAAGTGACATGTCGTTAGGGGTGGATGCCAGATTAGAACCAAGAAAGAATTTAATATGTGACCAAAACTTTTTGGGGTCACCATAGGAGATGATAAGTAGGTCTTTGCAGTACGAGCTTTTTTGATGTCTTTTTTACAGACATTTTGCAGAGCCCTGTAGTTATTGAGGTCAGAGGCTAGCCTTGAGTTTTTATAATGGAGCCAGCTTTTGTCCCTTAGCTTAAGTTTAGCTAGTAGGTCAGCTTTCAACCATCAGGTTTGCTTATTTTTTACCCTATGGGTTACCAGTGTGCAGTGCTTATCCTGGAGCACTAGGAAGTGTTTCAAGAGCAGGTCCAGGGTGGTCTGAACATCATTGGATAAGAGAATGGGGAACCAATCAGTAGAGGCAATGTCGTTCAGGAAAAGCTGAGAGTCAAAATTTGCATAGTTGCGGAAGATAATGAAGAGAGGTCCCGTCTGGGTAGGCCTGCTTTTTCCCCAGATACAGTACGTTGGGGAGTGATTAGTGATGGCATCTGGTAGCACTCCAGAGGCAATTACATTTTCAGTGCAATTGGTCATTATCCAGTCTAGTAGCATGTTGGAGCGAAGGGCATTTCTGGTAGGTCCACCTATAAGCTGGTGCAGGTTATAACTCTGCAACTTGGTCATTATTGTTATTTGGTTACTGCCCAGCCAATTTATGTTTAGGTCCACAAGTATAAGGACCTCGTTTCTTCCGACAAGGCATGCAGTTTGTTCCAGTAACTCATCTAGCCCTACTTACCCATTTGTTGGAGGATTGTAGACACACACGATGTGAAGTTTTTTAGTACCAAGAGTGAGCAGGGCATGAAGTGCCTCACAGTAGCATAGGGCAGATGTCTTTACTGCAGAGACATCAAGGTGATCTCTAAAGTAGACTGCTGTTCCACCCCTCTTTTGCGTGCAGTTCTGTCAAGTATCAGAAGGTTATAGTGGGGAAGGGGACATAGAGAATCAGGTATGGAAGGTTTTAGCCACATCTCAGCTAGGCATATAATATCAGGCTTGTATAGGGTAGTCCAGGATTCAAGCTGAGTAAGATTGTGAGCAAGGCTGCTGATGTTGTGATGTGCTATGATAAGACCCATCTGAAAGTGAGGTTTAGATCTCTCAACAAGGTAGAGCATTGGTTGGTCCTGGATTTAATTGAACATCGCCTGAGAACAGGATAGCAAGTAGGAGAAAGCACCAGAGCTTGCGTCACATGAAAGAACCATGGGCATGTCGGTGCAGGTGGCATTTCTTATGTACATGGGCAACCAAGTGTATCCAGATCCTATTTAGTAGTACTGGGGAGGGGTCAAAGCAGGGGGCAGTAAGTATCAGGAAATTAGAGTAGTAGTAATCCTGGTATGCAAAGTAGGGAGGGGTTGCTTTATTTTGGAGTACCATAGGCATGAACAAGAGGAGTAATGGTAGTGTGATCATAAGATACAGTAACATCAGTGGGGTCATTTTTAATACTATTATTGTGGGGCTGTGACCAACAGCTCAAGGTCCCAATGAGGTTGAGAGGCTGCCGAAAATGGTATACTTAGTAGGGGGACTGGCCAAACTTCACAAAGAGCGGTTCACCTAAGATGCAGTTAAGTAGTGGGGGATCATGCAGAGTAGGAGGTGAGATGGCAGTCACACTAGGTTATCAGGAATAAAGACAGAAAGAAAACACTTGTGGAAGGAAAAACAAATAGGGCAAACAGTCTAGGTAATACTGGGAGCTTAGGGAGCAAGTTTTTTGATCAGGCCAGAAAGGGTAGTACAAAATAGAAGCTTGAGGTCACTTTCCACCTCTGAGTTTAATTTCAGATCAGTCCAGATTGGTAAGGAAGCCAATGAGAAGGGGGGACCGAGAGGGAGGAGTTATGGTATATTTAATTGAGGCCTGGAAGGAGGTGAGAGGGTGGGAGAAAAACCCTATGTAGTAAAAAGGCAAAGGCAGCTAAGAGCATTAGGATCAGGTCTGAAATGGCTGAAAAAAGGCGCTGCAGTCTCAATCCACAGTCCAGAAAGCCGAAGGGAAAGGCGCACCAATCAGCAAGGCAGCGCACAGCCAACAGACCAAGCAGCGATCAGCACAGAGGAGCCACACCAATTTGGAAAGCCCCAGTGGAGAACGAGAGAAGCTAGTGGAAGCGGCATGTACCTGTGTTGCAGTCCGGGCAAGGGGACCAGGCAGGTGGTCAGGAGCTATGTGAAGTCCCGCTGTGCGGCGGCCGGTGGCTGGTGAGACGGCCTTTCTGCTCTGCCTCAGTTTGTGAGGCACTGCTCAGGCGGAGACTGCCTGCGTTGCAGTCTGGGCAAGGGGACCAGGCAGACGGTCAGGAGCTGTGTGAAGTCCCGGTGTGTGGCGGCCGGCGAGACGACCGTTCTGCTCCGCCTCAGTTTGTGGGGCGCCACTCAGGAGGAGACTGCCTGTGTTGCAGTCCAGGCAAGGGGACCAGACAGGCAGTCAGGAGCTGTGTGAAGCCCCGGTGTGTGGCAGGTGGCGGTCAGTGAGACGGCCATTCTGCGCCGCCTCAGTTTGTGGGGTGCTGCTCAGGCAGAGACTTCCTGTGTTGCAGTCCGGGCAAGGGGACCAGGCAGGTGGTCAGGAGCTGTGTGAAGTCCCACTGTGTGGCAGGCGGCAGCCGGCCAGATGGCCATTCTGCTCCACCTCAGTTTGTGGGGCGCCACTCAGGTGGAGACTGCCTGTGTTGCAGTCTGGGCAAGGGGACCAGGCAGGTGGTTAGGAGCTGTGTGAAGTCCCAGTGTGTGGCAGCCAGCGACCAGTGAGATGGCCGTTCTGCTCTGCCTCGGTTTGTGGGGCGCCACTCAGGCGGAGACTGCTGTGTTGCAGTCCAGGCAAGGGGACCAGGCAGGCGGTCAGGAGCTGTGTGAAGTCCTGGTGTTCGGCGGGCAGCAGCCAGCAAGATGGCCATTCTGCTCCTCCTCAGTTTGTGGCGCACCAGGTGTAACCCCTAGGCGGTGCTATCCCTAAGTGTTACTACCCCTGCCTGTATGTCCAGGCATAGGTTAAGGGGCCTGGGTTCAGTAGTAATGTGCCTCCACCCAGAGTAATGATACTGGGGATGTTTACCTGTTCTGCTATAGCCCTCTGGGAAGCTATAACCACCCACCAACCCTCCTAGTGGCCCAGTACTTGGTACAGTAGTAAATTCACAGTCAGTACAAAACAGTGACGATATGCACCTACTCTTCACACTTACCACCAGGGATGGACCTTCAGCAACTTCACTGGAGACCCCCTGTAAAATAAGGTAGGCAATACAGATGCACACTGTCAACACTGTAACCCCACTAATAATATGCACACTAGCCAGGTTAAATGTGAAAACAGACAATCAGGTTTATTTAGGTGTCGTGAACAAGGAAAGAGTTGTGAATCTAGGCAAATAATTGGCAATCTGATTTGATTCTGGTTTGGCATGCACTTTTTTAGTCCCAAATAACAGTCACACAACACTGGGTACCCAGGATGGAATATATTGCTAGCCAGAGGCGTTGCCCGGGGCCGGCCGGTGTTGCAGCTAATGTTGGGGCCCTTGATGAAAAGAAAAACAGTTAACATGCACAATAACAAGTTAACTATTTGCAATCCAAGCTGGTTGGCTCAGTTTTTTGTAAACCCGGAAAGTAAATGAAATCAAATGGTGCCACAGATGGTTTAAATACTCATTGCAGGGAGCTACCCTGATTATAGTCATGCTATCAGATTTCTGCAGAAGGGCTGGCGATATGGAGACCTTGTGATGTTCACTGATGAGCATGGGGAAGCAGGGCCGACACGAAGCACCTCCTCTTCATGTCCTTTCCTCCAGGTGGCTGCAATCTGTGGGTTGTTATGCAGGGGCTAGATCCCCAAAGTCTGACTCTCACCAAAACAGTCTCTGGTGTAGGGCAGTCGGTCTGGGTCGGATTGGCAAAAGCCAAGGCAGGATGAGCAAAATGGCAAAGTTTGTGTGTTTCTTGCTGGTGAAGCCTGCAGCTGGCATAACAGGTTGGGCCATAGGCAAGCAGGTCTCGGCCCACGAGAAACATTCAGCACATTCAAAATAAGCAGCACTAACTTTGTACAGTTTGTATACAGTTCAGTTGCTAATTCAGTAGCTTCACTGAGCAAACCTCTCGATCTAAAATTTGTCTCCTACACAAGCTGGGCTGATCGCTTCACAGGAGCAAATCTTCGGTCCAAAACGTAAGTGGTACTGGTGAACTTCTTCTTCATTCTGCTACAGTTCCAGACTTAAATCAGAGCACATCCGATTTCAGCAATAGGCAGTTCCAGGCAGGAGAAAGGTGTCTGTGAGGCAAAGGTAGACCTCTTCCTGTTGATTCCCCTATGCTCTGTTCAGGGAGCAGCTGCTCGAAAGCTCGAGCTGTTCACACTTCGACCTCCAACTCTAACTGATCCATTGTCTCATGTAGCACTGGGGATTTCCCTTGTAATCCAGGATTTGGGTTGGCTGTCAAAGCTGTCAGTCACAGTTAGGGCTCCATCTACAGGTGAGTTTTGGTGCCAACCTAAAAACTACAAAAACTGCAGTTTTTCTTCCCACAAGACACTTGGGCAAGGATCCATTTTAGGCCCCCTGAGTCCTACTAGTTCAATTACTGGAAGTCCCAGACCTAACATGGTGGTTTCCATTCCAAAGGCATAAACTGCAAGAAAAGCAGGTTAAATAAACTCCTCTATGTCAAATGTAACAGCATATAAACAGTAAATAAGCACAGTTTCCATACAGGCTCCCTCTTAGACCCCAGAGCCACTGTCAACAGTTGGAATCATGGGTTGCAATTCAATGCAGTTGCAATTAGTTGTAATTGTACTGAATTACAGTTGCAATTAAGTGCAGTTGTATTTCAGTTAAGTCAATGTTTCCATCATGACTCATTGGCTTCTGACTTTCCTGAATTGTGCTGCCTGACTGACACTTTCAGAATCAATGTCTGCATTTACTCTTTTTTGTTATTATTTGTGTGGGGGTGAAGTGGAGGTCCTACTTGTTCAGCAGCTTCCTTCAGTCAATTAATACACCCCTGGCTCCTGGTCAACAACCCTCCACCAGTGAGTAAAGAGAGAGGAAGGAGCCTAGAGTTGTGTGCATGAGTCTGAGACTACACGAGGTGGCAAGACAAAGTAGGGTAGCAACACAAGTTGAGGTGTAGTGGTCACTGAAGAGACAGAGTTAGTGTTGGGCAAAAGTAAAGTTAAAAAGTTTTTTTTCCTTTTTTCTTAAGGTGTTCAGTCATGTTCAATAGGTGGTAGTGGTACTAGGAGGACTGAGGACATCACAGGAGCAAGCAGCAGCAGGCACAGCATGTCTGAGACTTGGAGACTAGGTGGGTCGAGGACTTGGGGGAGCAGCCAGTGGGCCACGGGAGGCCGGAACCTCACCGAGTCTAACACCAGTCAGCCTAGTCAGAGCATCAGAGACTTCGACTTGAGGGAGGGAAGTTAGCCTAGGAGGAGGCTGAGGCCAGATGGATTAGAAGAGCAGACGGACTACAGAAGAGGAGAGTGCCAGCAGACTGTCAGTCACTCAGTGGTCTGGGTCGGTGGCTGTGTGTGAGTGGGTGTGAGGTGCAGGCCAGCCAGGAGTCAGTGTAGGAGAGGAGAGCGAGGAGGAAAACAGAGCACAACATCCAGCTACAGGCTCAGCAGTAGCAAGCCACAAGGTTAGGCCAGCGGGCGCAAGGCAGGCCAGTCACCAGACAGACCACCACAGATAGCCAGTGGACAGGAGAGAGTGTACTGAGCTGAGGAAAGGACTCAGATAGAGGAGGTGTCCATCGTCAGTGTGGCCTTGCTGGAAGATCAGTCAGGTGTGTGAGAGAAAGGGCAGAGTAATAGTATAGAGCAGTGCTGCAAATTTATTTTAAGGAGGAGGGAGTCATCATCGACGGTCGATGAGAAGTCTGTAACCAGTCAAGAACCGAACAAAAAAAAAAAAAGCAAGGCAAGCAGAGACCATGTGGGTCTGGCCTGGTCAGGTTAGTCGGTGGGCACTCACTAAGTCGGCCGCGTGGCATGTAGCAGGCAGGCAGCCACGGGTGACAGGTGGCAGCAAGCTCACTGCACTGCAGCTGAGAAGAAGAAATAGAAGACACTCTGAAAAAGAATTTAAAGAAAGTCAAGTGGGCCAGAGGGACAACAGAGACTGGAGCCGATAAGGAGAAAGAGACGGCTAGAGAGAGCTCTCAAGTGGGTCAACAACAGACTAGTAAGTGAAACCCTATGGCAAGCCATTATGGACTTAATTCATAATCTCAGGCTGTATAGTAAAACACATACACTACATAATGAAATACATATATCATATAGTGAAATATACAGTATACATCATATAGTGAAATGCACACACAATGTAGTAAACCACATACACTACTGAAATATATACATCATATAGTGAAATACATATACTGTATACTGAAATACATATATTATATAGTGAAATAAATACACTGTATAGTGAAATGCTTACACTGTATAGCAAAATACATACACTATCTACTGAAATCCACATACTGAGTACTGAAAATCCACATACACTATATACTGAAACAAATGTACTATGTACTGAAACATATAGAAACATAGACTTTGACAGCAGATAAGGACCACTTGGCCCACCCAGTCTGCCCATTTCCCTACCTACTGGATAAGCTGCAGATTCTAGTTAACCAACAGCCTACTTCCTGCCACCCCCCCCACTACAATTGCCTTGTGTCTGTCCCATGCATGTTTGAATTCCCCCACTGTTTTAGCCCCAACAACCTCCCCTGGAAGGCAGTTCCATGCATCCACCACTCTCTCCGTGAAAAAAGATTTCCTCACATTACCCCTGAGCCATCCCCCCTCTATCTTTAAATTGTGTCCCCTTGTTCTTACACATCTCTTTTTCTGAAAGATGCTACCCTTCTGGACTTTGTTGATTCCCTTGAGGTACTTGAATGTTTTTATCATGTCCCCTCGTCCCTCCTTTCATCAAGGGTATACACATTAAGCTCTCTCAGTCTCTCTTCATATGATTTCTGATGCAAACCCTGCACTACACTACCTATTGACATACATACACTACAGACTGAAAAATCCACATAAACTATCTACTGAAGCAAATACTCACTACATTGTAACACATACACTATATATTGAAAAAAATCCACATACACTATATACTGAAACAAATGTATTATGTACTGAAACATATACACTACCTATTGAGATACATACACTACAGACTAAAACATACACATAAATTATCTACTGAAACAAATACTCTATACATTGCAACACATACACTATATATTGAAAAAATCTGCATACACTATATACTGAAACAAATACACTATATATTGAAACTTTTAAACTTTATATTAAAATACATACACCATGTATTGAAATAAATACACTGCATTGAATAATCTGCAAGCACTATATACTGAGACAAATACATTATATATTAAAACACTTACCCTCTGAATTGAAAAATGTTGCATACTCTATATACTGAGAGAAATATATTACATACTGAAATACATACACAGTATATTTAAAAAAAACACATACACTATATACTGAAACAAATACACTACATGGTGAAACACATACACTATGTATTGAAATAAATACACTGTAGACTGAAAAATTTGCATACGCTATATACTGAAACAAATAAACTATATATTGAAATGGACTACATTCTGAAATGACCCCCGAATGGCCTGGCTCTGCACTCATTTCCTGTTGCATTCAGGGAGCTGCTGGCTTGATGAGAGGATGTCTAAAGCTACAGAGCACAAGGTAAACAAAACAGGGCTATCTCTTATTCTAATTCATTATGGGGTTTTACATCTTGTTTTGCTTGCGCACCTTTAATCAAATTTCAGAACATTGTGATGTGACAAGAAACTTTTAGAACTAATTGAAAATGCTGTTTATTCCTTTAAATAAGTGCTGCTGTCATTTACTGTTAGACACATTTGTATAGGAAGCTAATACTTAGGATGTTCCTAACATATCACTCTCATACCATATAAACATAGGGGACTGCATGCATTTTTCTAAGTTAAAGTTTTGATCAGATTTATGTGTAATTAATTACTGTGTTGGTCCAGCAACTTATCTAAGCTGAATGCTTGGGAAAAGTACTGCAGGATCTGCAAAAGTGTAAGCCAAATGCTTTCCTAGTTTGTACTCTGCTGAGTTAGTTTTGATTTAGTTTTCATTTTTATGTGAATGTTTTGTTTAATAAAGGTTCTTGGTTAAGAAAAAAATATATATATTTTTCTGCAATCGCTCAGGGCCAAATTCTCGTCAGGAGCTCAGCTGGCATATGCATAATTTGCACTTTCTGTTCTGAATAACTTCATTGTGATGCCTCACTGGTGGCACTCACAGCTCCTAACCTCCGCATTACATATCTGCGGAGCATTGCAAGGTGGACAGAGCTTTGCCAGGCACTTGGTCTCCACTAATAAACCTGCCCCGGTCTAGCCACATAGTGCATAGTTATGCTGTTTATATAGTATGACTGTGTTATGGAGTTTGAGATTCCTAAACTTGTTATTTCTTTTTCCATTGAGATGCTTATCTTCTAGGTCACCCACTGACCCCCTTTTGCACTGGTCTGTCCATCCCCATTACCCAAAATCACCAGGACTTACATGCTCTGAGATCCCCCATGGCCTCCCCCCTCCCCATGATGGGGCCAGGAGGGAGAGGGCCATTCACAAGGAGACACATATTCAGACAAGAGCAGAGCCTGGTTAGTAGTGCAAAGCCCGTGGCAAGTTGGCGGATTATTTTGCCATTGTAGGTTTTCTACCTTTGGTTTATCCCCTGGGCAGTCAAGCATGCAATGATGTCAATCCAATTAAAGGCAAGTGCTGCTTTGTGCTTGCCTGAGCCCTGCCCATTATGCCACTCTGATGCCCTACCAGCGTTCCTCCTAGGTGGCTGTTAAAGAGCGGGGTGGTCAGACTCCCCCTCCCTGAGAGGAGAGCAGTCCCTGAGATGCTCAATCATCTCTCCTGCCAGCTAACCCCTGTTTGACCCAGGCCCTCCCCCAAAACCGGGCCACTCGCATAGGAAGCAGTACAGCTACCACCAAGCCGCTAAGCCAGCTCACCAGACTATATTTTTATAAGTAAATAAAAACAGTACTCGAATGAAAGAAGAAATTGTATTTTAGCTACAGTTGTTATTCATATTTAGTACAGATCACAATGTTTTCAAATTGGATAAAAGTTTTCCAAGGAAAATAACATAAAATAATACATAAAGATACAGAATAAGATAATCCATTTTTGTTTATTTTCTGCATCTTACGAGGCATTGGCAGGGGGATATTTAGTCAATTAGGGCCCCATTTTCAGAAGGTTAGTCATGTGCTAAACACCTAAGCACTGTGCCATGTGGGAAAATACCATAGTTGAACAGTTGCCATATATTTAGTGGCCCCCAATGCTAACATGATCATGTGCATATGCATATGTACTATTAAAACCTTGCAAATGAGGGATCCCCTCCTGCATACAGAGCACAGTGCTATATAAAAGGTTTTGAAACTGCTTAACAACTGAAATTGCAATACTGATTACTGCTTCCAAAAATCCTGCCCTCATTTGAGCACACAGTGGTGCATATTGTCACCCTACCCCCTGGTCACCATTCTGATGCTTACAAGTAGTATACGAAAATGATCCTTGGCATATAAAGGTTCTACACCCCTGATCGCAGTTTAAATGGCTCCAGTTATTGTAGTAAAATGATCCTTGGTGTCTAGTGCCCCCCCAGGCATACTAAGCTGGGAGCTAATTTCCAGATGCATCCTGGTGGAAGAAGAACTTGCACACGTGGGGCTTAGGTAGCATAGAAGTTCAAAATACATAACATACATAGAGCAGAGTGGTACACAATTGCAAATTACATTGGGACTAATACATGCAAGATGTGAGAACTTGAGTGATGAGCAAACAATCGGCAATGCATATACAGCACAGTCAGGAGCCACAAACATATGCTGGTAATCAAATACAGAGCAGTTTAAATGAACACTAGCTGTAAACATTTGTGCATAATGTCTAGAATGGAAGCATAAAGTGCTAAATTATAGCAGTACCTAAATTGGAAACAAGTCATAGGAGAGCAAGAAGGAAAATTAAAACAAGTTCAGGAGGGAGAGGTGAGACCTCTGAAGTGGTTTGAAAGAATCCAGGGGAGGGAGATTGGTGAATGGCTGGGGCGAGGGAGTTCCAGATTTTAAGGAAGCGGTGGCTAAACGTGGCTTTGCCAATGGTTATAGAAACTGAAGGGACTGCTAGGGTTCGAATATTTCAGCTTCTGATGGTATGGCTGTGGGGGGGGGTGGAGTGATAGGAGGGTAGGGAAACAAACCAGATTTTCCCATAAAGTTGGCACAGTGCACATGGCGTCTGTCCACAAGAGAAGAAAAAGAGAGAGATTTATACATAGAACAGTGATGAGTCCAAGGAGGATTCTCGAGAGTGCAATGGCAGAAATAGATGAAGAGTGTGTCCAATCTAGCAAGGGTAGTGACCGGGGCTGCGCTGTAGGCCACATCACCATAGTCAGATTGGGAGGATCATTTTGTCGATAATAGCATGGTGTGCTGGAGGTGGGATACAGTCACAGTTCCTATAAAGTGCATCAAATTGGGGTGCAGCTTTTTGACTATAGCATCCACTTGTTCAAAAAAGTTTAGGTGCTGGTCTAGCTAGATACCAAGATAACTAAAGGTGGTAACATCCTCCACAGGGGAGCCAGCCAATCAATCAATCAATCAAAATCTTTATTTATCCAGGCAAACATCGTTGAGCAAGCTCATTTACAAGATGGACATGGCTATGGATAGTAGGAAGAGGAGGGAGCCTAGAGAATCTGTGCCTTGTACCAATGGATATGGAGACAGTCTTCTTTGCATTAAAGAAAAGCTGATTTGTGCACGGTCAGGGCTGAATTTGATCGAAGTCCAGTTGGAGTCTGTGGGCCAGCTGTGAAGAGGACTGTGTCATCCATGTACTTGTGAATGGATGCAGACAAGCATATGGAGGGGAGATCATTAAGGAAAATGGAGAAAAGTAGAGGGCCTAATACAAATCCTTGTGGGACCTAAGTGGATACAGGCAGGGAGGAGTAAGAGGTTACCAATTTTGACTGCTTGGGACCTACCCATGCGGTAGGAGTGGAACAGCCAATGACTGAGTCAGAGAGGCCTGCAGCCTGGAATTTGGCTAATAATTGGAGTGGAAAACAGGGCTGAATGCATTGGCTAGATTGATGAAGATAGCAGAGGTGAACAGGCTGTGATCCATATCATTGTGGATGGATTTGGTGATCCTGAGTGGGGAGATGGTGGTGGACTGATTTTTGTGAAAGCCAGACTTGTATTGGGTGAAGAAGGAAGAGGAGTCCAGAATGGGAGAGAGTTGTGAAAAGATAATTTGTTCCTGAATTTTGGAAGGAGGAGAGAAATGGGTCAGTAGCTTTTAGTAGCAGATGGGTCACCACCTTTTGGAGGAGGAGTAACAGTGGCAGTCTTCCAGTTAGCAGGCATGAAGGAACAGCAGAAAGAGAGGTTAGAGCGGTCAGCCAATGGGGAGGAGATTGCAGAAGCAGAGAAATGGAGGACCTTGCTATCCAGGCCATCTGGGCTCCTACCCTTGGAAGGATTAAGGGCGGGAAGGGTGTCAGTGATGGGAGGATGGAGTTACTGGAGAGAGAAAAAACAATAGGGGGAAGGAAGGAGATGACAATCATGTAGGCTGGCAGGGGTGAGAGGGAGGTGATAAAAATGAATTACACCTCTGTGGTGATGAAGGAGGGGTTAGAGATAGGGGTGTCACCCACTTTGAGGACAAGCAAATGAGATTGAGTGGGAGGGGAGAAGAGATTGTGGCAGCCTTCCAAAATGTAGACAGGTAACCAATGTTGGTACTGAAGGTAGATGTAAAATACTCACCTTTGGCAAGCCTTATTGCCCTGGTACAGGTGTTGCAGAGGTGATGATATCTCTGGAAGCCATGGGAGATCATGCACTTGCAAGCAAGCGATGAGCTCGGCCATGATCTAGGGGAGGTGGGGTACCTTTTCTCAAGTCTTGCTCTGGGAGGGGGTGACAGTCCCATATTTTGAGGACTTTTGTTTTGAAATACATTGGCATGGAGTCAGTGGAGCAGGCCAATGAGATAGGGGACCAATCAGAGTGGCTTAGGTCACGGAGCAAGGGGGTGAGGTCCAAGGATTTGAAGGAAAATATAAGCTGTGTTTTGGTGGGGGTGAGGGGGCTTTAGTTGAATGAAAGGCAGCAGAGGGTTGTGATTATGGTGTCAAATCAGAAGAGAGGGAGGGCATGAGTGGAATACTATAAGGATCCATCCTGACTCTTGCCTTCTTCAATAGGCTCATTAACAACGCTTGAGAATGAATCTGTGGCTGTGTCTCTTTGAAGATGACACCAAGCTCATGGGAGGGTAGATAGTGATGGGGGAAGTAGGAAACTGCAGAGTGACATGTAAAGAGTAGAAAGGTGGTCTAAGGTTTGGCAGTTGAAATTCAATGCCAAAAAATGCAAGGTGATGCAAGGGGGTAGAAAGAAATAGGCTGTTGGTTAACCAGGATCTGCGACCTATCCTGTAGGTAGGGAAATGGGAAGACTAGATGGGTCAAGCAGTCCTTATCTGCCATCAAAGTCTATGTTTCTATGTTTCTATGATTCACTTAGGGGACATGAACCCCAGGACAGAGTACTGGATAGGAGGGGTAGAGCTGAGCACTACAGCTGAGGAAAGGGACCTAGTATTCATCATGAGTGACTCCCTTAAACAATCAAGCTAGTATAGTGAGGCATCTAGTAAGGCAAATAGGATACTAGGATGTGCCAGAAGGGGTTCTGATAGTAGAAGAAAATAGGTTTACTGCCTCTTTATTGATCACTGTTGAGGCTGCACCTGGTATACTGTGTAGAGTTCTGAAGACCTCACCTCAGGAAAGATAAGGACAAAGGGTGATCAGGATGATTCACAGCTGACAGAACAGATTGTATGAGGATCTGCTTGAGGCACTGAACATGTCTTCACTAGAGACCAGACAAGAGACGAGTGATATGATAGGGCATGGAGTCATAATGTCGCAAGACACTATGCCGCGTGGCAAAATCGCACTGCCAATACAGTGCAATTTTACCATGCAGCATAAGTCTTTTTTCTGTGGGGGCTCTGGCCCCACCCCCCCCATTATGGGGGAGCTGCACCCCCGACCCCCACTAAGGGATTCTCAACTCCGGGGGTTATCAAGGGAAGCGCACAGTTTCGGGAAAAAAATAAAATGTCTGGGACCGGGTATCAAACCTGGTCCCAGACACAGCTCCTGGGTTCTTGCTGCTGTGGCTCAGTCCAGTGAGCCACAGTAGCTACTCAGTGGAACTTGATCCCAGCAGAGGTCTTATTCTCTGCCTGGGATTCTGTGAATGGTGCAATACCGCATACAGCAGTATACGCAGTATTGCACCACTCGCTGTCATGGACAGTGATGTTTTGGGTTAGCTATAATGTCATAAGCTATTCAGCGTATGACATTATGACCTGGTAGGATATGATAGAGACCTTCAAGTTCCTGTAAGGAATAAACAAAGTGAATGGAGAAGAACTACTTACAGTAGCATGAGTAACAGTTCAAGGACACAGAGGCACAAGTAGAAACTGATGGGAGGGAGGTTCAAGAGGGATATTGGAAACTTTGATTTGCCAGAAATGGTGGTGGAAATGTGGAATAGTCTGCCAACTGAGATGGCAGGCACCAAAACCATAAATGGTTTCAAGCATGGCTGTGACAAAGTGAAGGGCATAATGGTTACTCAGGCTGATAGTAGTAGGGAGGAGAACAGGGAAGTGGATAGTGAAGGCTAGTGCCCTGTATGGACAGTAGGTTCTGAGGTTTAATAGGGGAAATAGGGGCAGACAGGATGTACCATTTTTTTTTGCTGCCATCATTGTCTGTGTTTCTGTGTTTCTATTTTTCTATGATCCCTGACATCTAGTAGCCCCACCCACCAGACACAAATCTGAGCCCCCTCCCAAAGCCGTCCAGCCGGGTCCCTCCACCCCTTCCCCAATGGCCCCCCATTTACCCAAGATTGCAGCCACTTCCCTGTGACTGTGATTGGTACAGCATCTTAGCTCATTATCTTGGCTGACCACTGTCTGAGCGAAAGGGAATGAAAGGGAGTGAGTGCGCACCTACTATAAAACATTTGTTTCTATAGTAGGTGTGTGCTCACTCCCTGTCACTCAGAAAGTGGCCAACCAAGGTGGTGAGCAGAGGGGCTGGACCTGTCACTGTCACAGTGGAAGGGACTGCCAGCTGGGGTAATTTATGAGCCACCACGGGGAGAAGGGTGGAAGGACCTTAATGGGTGGAATTGGGAGGGGGCTCAGACTTACAATCAGGGTGATCCAGATGCCAGGGATCCTCTTAATATACTAATAAGAAGCATCTGAATGGTGATTGGGGTGGGGAAATTCTAGATGCAAGGGATCATTTTACTAATTGGGGTTATCTGAATGTGACTGGGAGAACTACTAGATACCACGGATCATTTTATTACAATATCAGGGGGCATCTGAATTGCGATCAGGAGGTGGGGGCTAGGAATGCTCTCTACAATTCCTCCATGCAGTGATGCACAGAGGCATTGTGCGAAGATGTTAGTTAGCCCATATGGGCTGGCAAATGTCCCATTAGCACCTTTCCTGCCCTATGGACTTAGCATGCTGAGCATAGAAAATGACTCATGGGGTAAAGGTGCTATCCTATTTGGGACATGCTTACTCCATTTGCTCATCTGAATCCTTGTCCTACTTGAGGCTGTGATAGTGCCTAGTCATGTCACAGTGGGCTATCCAATGGGAACCAGTGATCATTGTACAGTGTGGTTCAACATTACGATGGGTGCAGAGGCAAGCTACAAAAAAGACGATGGTCCTGGACTTTAGTAGGTTGGATTTTAAAGAAATGGGAGACTTCCTCAGAAGCAGCCTAGCAGGGAAGGATTGTCAGAGATGGGTAGAGGAACAGTGGAGAAAATTAAGTAAAGGCATCGGGAAGGCAGCCAGCATCTGCATGAAGGAAGTGAGCAAAAGCAGAAGGAAATAAGCATTTGTCAGTGCTGCATGTTGTCTTGCTGGCATTGGCATTGGTAGTGCAGGAGTTAGAGAGATGCATAATAGGAATGGCAATGAAGCATGGAAGTGACGCCAACCGCACACCACCCTGCAGAGACTGACAGGCATTGAGGTGTGCCTTTGGGTCATCTGCCATAATGCTCATGCCATTTCACCTCACCTTACCCTGCAGACTCCGACAAGTGTTGCGTTGTGCCTTGGGGTCATCGGACCTTATGCTCACCTGATTCTGTAAGGAAATATGTTGAGATGGGTGCAGTATAGAAGAATGGGGTGAACTTTGGGGCCGAAGAGTCCAAGGCACACCTTGATGCATGTCACAGGCTGGAGGGTGGGGTGGAATGGCGTGACCACTACAGACAACAATCCAAAGTCGCCCCCCCGATACCTGTCAGTCTCTACAGGGTGGGACATTATAGTTAGAAACCTTAATGCCCCAGGCATTTGTTGGTACAGTATTTGCACTCCAAATTATCAACATGGGCTTTTTGTGACCCCACCTCATGAAAGTATTTGGGACCTCTGCTCATGAACAGTGGCACTGTGATTTTGTTAATGTGTCCTGAACGTTGATTTCCCACAGCAACCGTGGCATTCTGCACCAGATGTGCCGAAACACATTTTGGGTAGGATGTGAAAAATGACAGCTCTACTGGTCATAAGGACATGTGAAGAAATGGCAATGTTGGAAATCTGGAGTGAAAATATTAAAGATTCTCAAAGTTATGAGTGTGCATGGAAGCTGCACAATGCACGCTCGTAACACAGTCATTTTGTAGAATTTGTTTACCAGATTTTCAACATAGGCATTTTGGGAGCCCATCTTATGAACAGTGGCACTGTCATTCCGTTACTCGGTCCCAAAAGGTGATTCTGTGCAGTGACCGTGAAATCACCTTTCTGGACTGAAAATAACGAAATGACAGTGACTGAGTTCATGAGGTGGGGTCCCAAGAACCCCATGTTGAAAATTTGGAGACAAAAATTGCAAAAATGGATGAGATATCCACCTAAGTTGAACCCCCTCCCCCCACTGATGCCATTATACAGGTTACCGGCATTTCTTCAGTTTGCGGTCAGCTTTGAAGAGTGCAGACGTGTTCCAGCTCCACTGAAGATCACAGCGCTGGACTCCAGAGGTAAGTATGGTGTGAGGGGTTTGTGTGAGGAGGTGGGGTGTGCAGAGGGTGAGTGCAGGTTGGGGAAGGGGACCCGACGGTGATGGACCATTTTCATTGTTTCAGGTTATAATAAAAAAGAAAGAACACCTTGGACCATTTTCTTTTTTTACAGGTGTAAGAAAAATGTTGAGCACACTGAAGTGGTTCCCATTGTGTCCCATGAGTTTGTGGTGTGATGTTAGCCACACTGCGGTGGGCAGAGGCAGGAAAATTCTGATGTATTTGGCTTTTGAACACGGAGGCACACTGGGGTGGGCTCCCAGTGTGCCACACAATCTTGGGGGGGTTTAACTATGTCAACACGGGGATTGGGTACCCCAAAGTCAACTTGCTGGGACTGTGAGAAGCAGATGGTGACAGCCACAACCATGTTTATTGAAATGGGACTATATTGCCCTCCTTCCCACCCAAAGCTAGTTCTACTTTTATGGGCACAGAATTTGACTGACAACAGGAACTTCCTGTTTGGGAGCAGGAAGTGAGTGATCACAGAGCCACCAAAGACCCACCATCCAAGAAGGGCAAGAGTAGCTCTCCGGCCCCCTCTAGCTGCTGGAGGTCTGCCTCTAAGCAAGTAAGGGGTCTACTGAGAATTATAGGATATTCTTGTCTCAGAACAGGACAATCAGGAGCTTAAATGGCACACAGACAGAAAGTATGGAGAGAGAGAGAGAGAAAAAAACAGAGGAAAGAGTAAGGATGGCAAACAGTTAAGGGGCCAGAAATAAGACATGATGGGAGTAGTACAGTGGCTGTGGAGCAGCAGTGTTTCGGGAGACGTTCTGGAGGATGCAGTGTTGTCCCATCTGCAGGCATCTCTCTGGGCTGAGGGAGGAGGTTGCTCATCTCCAGGCTGAGTTGGCCAGGATTTGTGGGACCTCCTCTTCCATCCAGGGACCACAAGTGCCACTGCCGTTGCCTCAGAGGTTGCCAAGAAAGAGGAGTGGTTGGACCACAGTGGGCTCAGGGAGGGTGAGGGTGCTGGAACAGAGGTGCATCCCTCCAGCTGTACCTCTCTACAATTCCTATGCCATTCTGACAAAGTGTAGTTCCTCTATGGAGGCACCTGCAGTGGAGACCAAGGAGGATGCTGGGAACCTCCACAAAGGAGACCCACAGGAGGGTGGCAGGGGACCCTGCAGGGGAAGGAAACAACTCCTGGTGGGGGACTTCATTGTTAGGAAGGTAGAACTGGGGGAGGAAGGGGAGAGGGAGGTAAGGTGCCTGCCTGGCGCCATGGCTTGGAGAGACAGGGAGCAAATCCTCAGGATTGCCGGAGCAGCTGCACAGGGGAGGGAGCTGGATGTCATTGTCCACCTAGGGACAAAGGACCTGGCTAAGAAAGGGATTAGAGAAGTGCAGGAAGAGTTTGTGGAATTGGGGAGGAGCCTTAGACAAGTAGCATGCACGGTAACCTTCTCGGAGGTGCTTCTCATCTATGGCGTAGGAGAGGCTAGGGTGTTCCACACCATGGGATTCAATCAGTGGTTGAAAGACTGGTGTGGAGCTCAGGGATTTGGCTTCATTGGGGACTGGGGGTCCACTGGGAGTGATGCAAGCCTATACTGGCATGACGGGTTGCATCTGTCCAGGAGGGGAACCAGGATCCTAGGTGATAGGTTTAAATGCTTCATTGGCAAGCTTTTAAACTAGCCAAGGGGGGAGGCACTGGAAAGGAGCAGGGAAATCCTAGCCCCCCCAAAAAATCACGGTAGTAAGTGAGGTAAACACCAACATAGAGGTGTCAATAGGTAGAAGGGCAGGGGTATATGGAGAAAGCGACAAAGGCAAAAAGGACAGAGATGGGGCAAAAAGGAGTAAGGCCATCAGAAAATGGAGGGTAATGAGTACCAATGCCCGTAGTCTGGGCAACAAGCTCCCTGAGCTGGTGGCCTTGATGGAAGAGGGATGCCTGGATATTGTAGCAGTCACAGAAACATGGTACACAGAGAACCATGACTGGGATGTTAACATACCAGGGTATATAACCTACAGGAGAGACAGGCAGGGAGAAGAGGGAGGAGTAGCTCTCATGTAAAGGAAGGGATAAAAGCAACTGAACAAAAGAGTAAACAGGGAGGAGAGGAGGCACTGTGGGTCACCTTGGAGACTGGAAAGGGCACCACAATCTGCACAGGGGTTGTGTACAGACCCCATCTCAGAGGGAGGAATGGACAAGGATATGATAGAAGGCATTCTTAGAATGGCAGAGAAAGGAGATACTGTTGATGGGAGACCTGAATATGCCAGATGTTAACTGGAGCACATTGCTGCAGCCACATCCAAGAGCAGGGCCATTCTTGATGCCCTACAGGTGGCAGGCCTCAGACAGCTAGTTGCGAATCCCACTCGTGAGGGAGCAATCTTAGACCTCATATCTCAAATGGGGGCAGTGAGAGGATCTCAGATCTAGAAGTGGGTTGCCATCTGGGAACAAGTGACCATCAAACAGTGTGGTTCACGTTAAACTCAGCTACAGAGTCAAGCACACAAAAGTGAGGTACTGGACTTCAGGAGGGCTGACTTTGGCAAGATGGGAGAGTGCCTCAGAAAAGCGCTAGCAAACAGGCTAGAAGGAGGTGTGAGCAACAATGGGGAATCATCAAATTGCCATCACAAAGGCAACAAGCCTTTGTGTGAATCAATAAACAAATCAAATGAAAGAAAAAGCCACTATGGTTCTCAAAGAGGTGGCTGTGAAAGTCAGGAAGAAAAGATAGCATTCCGTAAGTATAAGGAAACACAGAAAGAGCAGGACAGAGAGCTGTACCAGTTAAGGCAGAAGGAAGCAGGTAGGGAAGTCAGAGAAAGCAAAGGCCAAAACTGAGGAAAAGATAGCCAACTCAGTTAAGAAGGGATAAAACCTTTTATGGGTACATCAGTGAGCGTAGAAAGACAAAGGGAGGGATAGTGAAGCTGAATAGAATGAACGGTGGGTGGGCAGAGGGGGACAGTGAAAAAGCAGGGATACTGAATGAATATTTCTGCTCAGTATTCACAAAAGAGGAGGGGAAGTGCCTAATCCAATTAACAGAAGCACTCTTGATAGGGGGTCAATCCCAGTCCTTTCACAGAAGAAAGGTCAAGAACTCTAAAACTGAAGGTGGACAAAGCAATGGGGCCTGATGGAATTCACCCCAGAATTCTAAAAGAATTGAGGGGAACTAGTGAAACCACTGGCAACTCTTTTAATAAATCATGGGGAGGATGGTGTGGTACCCGAGGACTGGAGGAAGGATGTGATTCCCTTCACAAAGTGGGACCAAGACAGAGGCAGGAAACTACAGACCTGTCAGTCTGACCTCTGTGGTAGGGAAAGTGATGGAGTCACTTCTGAAGGAAAGAATAGTTGAGTAGCTAGAGGTCAGTGGGGCACAGGACCCAAGGCAGCATGGGTTCACAGCGGGAAGGTCATGTCAGACAAATCTAATAGATTTCTTTGACTGCGTGACCAAAGTAGTAGACCAGGGAGGGGCTGTGGACATGGCCTACCTAGACTTTAGTAAGGCATTTGACACAGTCCCACACAAAAGATTAATAGTCAAATTAACCAGCCTAGAGTGGGTCCCAGGGTGGTAGCCTGGGTAAACATTGGCTGGACAACAGGACAGAAGGTAATTGTAAATGGAGTCCACTCTGAAGAAAGAGGGTTACTAGTGGGCACCTTAGGTTCAGTATTGGGTCCAGTCCTTTAATGTATTCATAAGTGACATTGCAGAGGGACTGGAAGGAAAAGTATGCTCTTTGCAGATGACACAAAGATCTAACAGGGTTGATACACAAGGAGGCGTGGAAAGGATGAGAAGAGACTTGGCAAGGTTGGAGTGAATGGTCAGAAATATGGCAGCTAGGATTCAATGCAAAGAAGTGCAAAATAATGCACCTGGGAAACAAGAACCCAGGGGAAGAATACACAGTGGGGGGGAGGTAGTAACAACAACAAAAAAGGAAAGGGACCTGAGGCTAATCATATCAGATGACCTTAAGGCTAGCAAGCAATGTGAGAAGGCAGTAGGGAGGGCTGGGGGTATACTGGGATGCATAGGGAGAGGCAACAGCAGCAGAAAACAGGAAGTTGTTATCCCTCTGTACAGACAGTTGGTGAGACCCCATCTAGAGTACTGTGTCCAGTTCTGGAGACCCCATCTCCACAATGACATAGACAGGATACAGGCAGTCCAGAGGAGGGCAACTAAAATGGTGCAGGGTCTGCAAGAGAAGCCATATGAGGAGAGACTAAAGGAGCTTAATATGTATACCCTTGAGGAAAGAAGGGAGAGGGGGGACATTTATTTATTTGCTTTTGTTAACCGGGTAAGCACACTAGACAGCCAAGTGCCTATTTTCAGGTGCGACTCGGGAGAGTTACAGGTGAGAACTTCATACATAAACAGTTGAGGAAGCATAAGGAATACATAGGAAAATAACAGGCAATTCAGTGCTGGCTCTAGAGGAAGGTAGGCACAGGATTCATACATGGACATTTGAGTAACAGAGAAGAGTACATAAGAAATAAACAGACAATTTCAAGGCTGGCTCTAGAGCAAGGTTGGCACAAAATTCATACATGGACAGTTGAGGAGACAAGAAAAATAACTAAAATAACAGGCATTTCAAGACTGGCTCTTAGGACAAGGTTGGCATGGTGCATTACAGTAGAGTGGGACAAACAGGATATAATTAGGAGGTGAACAGCGGGAACAAAGATAATGGTAAGTGCCTGCAGGGGGGAAGGGGAGTTCCCTAGGTAGGTGGTCAAGTCCAGGATTCATGGCCAGTTACTGAAGAAGAAGTGCAAGTAGCGCTGAGGCCCCCCACCCAACCGGGTTGAAGGGTGGGGAGGGGCAGTGGAGTAGGACTACGAGGATCAGGAACAGGGGGAGGAAGGTTTCAGGAAGTTCCAGAGGGAGGCTTTAAAGCTTGGATGGGAGGAGGAGGACTGAGTGAGATCAGGAAGCGAGTTCCAGAGTTTGGGGGCGTAAGTGTAGAAGGCCCGGTCCCCCGCAAGGGTGCGTGTTCTAGGAACCAGGCGTTCCTGAGTTGCCCCAGATCTTAGGTGGTAGGATGGGGTGCCTGGTTAAAGGGGAAGGGCTAGAGCTGGAGGGATGCCAGAGCAGATGATGTTGTCAATGAAGTTACCTAGAAGCGAGGAGCGATGCTTCTCGGGAAGCCACTCCAGAGTGACTATAGATCCTAGCAGTGGGTGAGGAGGCGGAAGCCTTGGCCAGCAAACATTGTGTAGGCCATGTCCCATTTTGAGAGGTTGGATTTGGGAACTGGTGCAAATGTTACAAGTCCGTAACAGAAAGAGGGGAGGAGGACCCCCCTAGCTAGGGCCAAGCGGGCGGCAGGGTTGAGGCAGTTTTTAGCATGGTAAGCTAAACCAAGCTTACAATTAGTAGCCTTGCAAACATCACAAATGTGAGAGGTAAGGTCCAACTTCGGGTCTTAGGTGATGCCCAGGTACTTGGCGGTGGTTACCGTCTCAAGGGGCGAGCCGTCGACCCCGAGGATCAGCAGGGGAGCAGGGCAGGATTTTATTTTGTTCAAGGACTCAAACAGCATGGATTGGGTTTTGTTGAGATTGAGGGTGAGCCTGTGGTCCCCCAACCAGGTTTGAATGCGTTCGAAGTGATATGTTCAGGTGGGAGTTTATAGTGGAGATGTCCCGGGAGCTGGCCAGGAGGACGAGGTCGTCTGCATACAAGGTGGTGTGGCCATGGGCAGTGACGGACGGTAGGTCATTGATAAATAGTGAGAATAGGGTCGGACCAAGGACAGATCCTTGAGGGACCCCGCAGTGGACTGGTGAGAGGTTGGAGGTCGTCCCATTGAAGTAGGTGAATTGCTGACGGTTGGAGAGGTAGTTCAGGATCCAAGCTTGGGCGGAGGGGGAGAATCCGAGGGATAGGAGTTTGGAGCTGAGGAGGGAGTGATCAACCTTGTCAAAAGCTTTTGAGAGGTCCACAAAAATGGCTCCAGTGAGGTTGCCTTGGCCAGCACTTGTCCTGATCAGTGAAGTGACTACAGCAAGGACGGCGGACGCGCTATGCCCTTTCCTGAAGCCATGCTGAGCAGGTGAGAGGATGTTGTAGTCCTGGATATATTGGGAGAGCTGGGAGGCAACGGCTTTCTCAAGGAGTTTACTGGTGGCAGACAGAATGGCAATGGGATGGTAGTTGCCAGGATCTTTGGGATTTCCCTGTTTTAAGACAGGAACAACCTTGGCCACTTTCTACAGGTTGGGAATGATCCCAGTGTTAATGGAGGTGTTGAATAGGTGCGAGACGGGCCTGGCAAGGAGGTGGGCCCCCAGTCTGAGCAGTTTCGGCTTGAGGCTGTCATGCCCTGCGCCTGTGTGAGGGGAGAGGCCTAAGAGTAGCTTCTGGGTCTCCTTAGGAGAAACTTGTCTCGGTTGGAAGGGGGGCGGGGTGGAGACCAGGAGAGGGGGCACCAGAAGGGTAGATGGTAGGGGGCTGGGGAGGGGAGGGGGGCAGTTCGGAAAACAAGGAGTTGAAGGTGTTTGCAATGGTGTGGGGATTATTGCAGCTGATCCCACCAACAAGTAGGTCAGTGACCTGTGCCTTAGCTGACCCCCCAATAGCATTTTTAATATTTTGCCAGAAACTCCTCGGATTGCTGCTGGAGGAGAGTAAGGCGGCTTTACAGAACTCGCTTTTTGCTGTTCAGATGGCTCTTTTGCAGGAGTTTCTGAGGTGCCTGTATGTCATCAGATCATGGTTGTTTTGGGAGGCCTTATAGGTCACCCAACACTTGTCCCTGGCCTTCATAAGGGAGAATAGGCCCCCATTTAGCCATTTGGTGACGCTGCCCCTAACCCTTCTCCTAGTGAGGGGGCCATGTTTATTCTGAAGGGGGACAAGCTTGGCTAGGAATAGATCCAAGGCCCGCGAGGGGTCGTTGGAGGTAGTGACCCCTGTCCAGTCAATAGCTAGGAGGTCAGACAGGAAGTTGTGGGTATTAAATTTGGAGTAGTCCCTCAGTTCAATCACTTTGCTAGGGATTTTTGGCTGAGAGATGCCCCAGACACAGTAGATAGGGGAATGGTCAGAGATGGCATCCGGGAGGGTTCCTGAGGACATGATATTGGCAGGCCTGTTGGACAAGATCCAGTCGATAAGGGATCCTGAGTTCCCGCGTAAGGCAAACCTGGTTGGTTTAGCTATAACTTGGGTAAGTGCAAGCCCCAAGAGCAGAGGCTCGTACAAGTTGTGGTTGGTACCCAACCAGTTGAGATTGAAGTCACCTATTAGTAGGGTTTCGTTGGGACCCACTTTAGTGCCGATACAGTCAAGCAGGGAGGAGAGACCAGTCAGACCATCCTTGGGGGGGATGTAGGTGCATACTAGGTGAATTTTCTTTGTGTGGCCCAGCAGGAGGACAGCATGCAGAAACTCGCATGCAGGAGGGTTGGTAGATGAGTGGTCAATGGGGGACAAGTTTAGGTGCATCTTGTAGTAGAGGATCACCCCACCACCTCTCTTCTTGCCTGGTCTGTCTCGTCTGAAGTGGTTATAGCCCGGGAGGGTACACTGGGCATCAGATATATGGGGCTTAAGCCAGGTTTCTGAGAGGCCCGGGATATCCGGCTTGTGGTGGGCAACCCACGCTGTGAGCTCAGTTAGGTTGCGTAGGAGGCTACGCACGTTCAGGTATGCAATTTTGAGCCCTTTTGAGGAGAGCCAGGGGGAGAAATTGAGAGACAGAGGAGAGGGTAGGGGACTGGGTGGGAAGGCCATATCCCTAAATGGGTCCTTCGAGCACGGAGGGAAGATATATAAGGACTGTGGAAGAGAACACAGTGGGACAGGATGGAGGAGAAAAATAACAGAGAGCGGGCTGGAAGTTAGGGGTTTGTCCAAGTTTGGAGGTAGGCCGCCGTATGGGTGCCTACCTTACGGGTGCAGAGAAGCGAGAGCAGAGCACAAAGGAGCTAGGTAGAACAAGGGAGAAATTATAAGTGCCTGAGCTTGGTATTAGGTGGGTTACATATGGGAGAAGTGAGCTAGGCTGATAGAGTGGCCACTAGTGGTGAGACAAAATAACCTGCAGATGGCTAAAAGGGCTGATAGGTTATTTTCGACACCACGTGGCTCCCTGCAGCCTATTTAACAGACAGCCGACCAAGGGTGGTGGTGGGGGTGGTGGGGAGCCGAATGCAGAGCGTTCAGCGGGGCTAGTGTTCCTGCGCCGATGGGAGAGGCTCCAGCACTTTAAAATTGGCGCCAAGTAGTCCTCAGGCCATGAGCCGTTTTCCTTACGCACGGAGCTGTGCTTTTGGACACAAAGTGCGCCGCTGGTCCAGAGACGGTTGTCGGAGGAGGAAGGCTCAGCTGGGCAGGGCAGGGAACTGCTTCTTTGCTGGAAATTACCTGGCCGAATGGGTCCATGAGGAGGTGTCCTGCAGGGCTGCTGGGGGAGGGCTACGGACTGAGCCCTCGCGACCGCCAAGTCACCGGGGGTTGTCTGCGAAGAAAAAAGACCACAACGCATTAAATAAGGTAAGGGGGAGGGCAGGTTGCACAACAGGAGACAAATCGGATTTGGGTTGGGGGGAGGAATGCTCCTACTAGTCGGGCAGGTACAAAGTGGAAGGATGAAAAGGTACAAGGCAGCCTGAGATTCACTTAAGGGATTCGGTTTACAGTGCAATACGTTTGCCCAAATTAAACAACACCTACAGTACTTGCAAGGAAAGCAATGATTTAAACTTGATTTCACACCACAAGAGGGCAGCCTAGGATTCGGTATTAGGGTGCACAAGAATAAAAACAGGCTAAAAGGCTATCACTTCAGATTCATTAAGGTGAAGTTGAATTACTGAGGTTGCAAACAAAAACTGATAAACACTGCATATGGGGACACCAAAATGGAGTTCCAATGAAAACGGTGCCAAGACGGGCCTTCTTGCTCCTACACCGACTGGAGAGGCTCCAGCACTTTAAAACTGGCACCAAGAAGTCTTCAGGCCACGCGCCGTTTTCCTTACACATGGAGCTGTGCTTTTGGACACAAAGTGCGCCGCTGGTCCAGAGACGGTTGTCGGGGGAGGAAGGCTCAGCTGGGCAGGGCAGGGGACTGCTTCTTTGCTGGAAATTACCTGGCCAAATGGGTCCACGAGGAGATGTCCTGCAGGGCTACTGGGGGAGGGCTACGGACTGAGCCCTCATGACCGCCAAGTCACCGGGGGTCGTCTGGCTGAATGGGTCCACGAGGAGATGTCCTGCAGGGCTGCTGGGGGAGGGCTACAGACTGAGCCCTCGCGACCGCCAAGTCACCCGGGGTCATCTGATAGAAACTTTTAAGTACCTCAGTGGAATCAACAAAGTCCAAGAGGGTAGCATCTTTCAGAAAAAGAGACGTGCAAGAACAAGGGGACACAATTTAAAGATAGAGGGGGGGGCGGTTCAGGGGCAATGTGAGGAAGTATTATTTCACAGAGAGGGTAGTGGATGCATGGAACAGCCTTCTTGAGGAGGTTGTGGGGTCTAAAACTGTGGGAGAATTCAAGAATGCATGGGACAGACACAAGGCAATTCTTGTGGGGGGTAGGAAGAAATAGGCTGTTGGTTAACTAGGATCTGCGGCCTATCCTGTAGGTAGGGAAATGGGCAGACTAGATGGGCCAAGCGGTTCTTATCTGCCATCAAAGTCTATGTTTCTATGTTACACCAGGCAAGGCATGCCCTGCAATGATAGGGAGTACCCTCATTGTAGCGGCGAAATTATTTCACAAGTTAGTGGCACGCTTTTGCAGTGCTGTCATAGACAGCATGCTATTTCATTCATGCCACAGAGTCCAGCACAAAAAAGCAGTGGCGCCATTGGCCACAACATGATCACACCTCCAAAACCTGCCACCACAATATGTTGTCTGAGCTGTGCACACAAGACAACATAAAAAGGATCATTTTGGTATGTAGGGAAGTGGCCAGGAAGGTGTCTGAAGCACATCCTCCAACCGGTCTGGTTAAGCAATTCCTACGCTGTTTTGGAGAAGTGGGATAGCCCCACAATGGCACCCACAGCCAAGACCAATGTGGATGGGCAGATCCTCCAGGATACAGCACCAGGAAAGGGGGAAGAAAACCCCAAGAGGAGGAAGAGGAGGCTTCTCCTGGTGGGGGGCTCAGTTGTTCGAGGAGTGAAGTTAGGGGAAGCTAGCAGAAATGACAGGGAGGTAAAGTGCATTTCAGAAGGCACTGCATGGTGGGATGAGAAGCGGATCAATAGGATCGCAAGGGGAATGGCAAGAAGGGAGGAACTGGATGCTATCGTCCACCTGGGGATGAATGGCCTGGCAGGAGACAAAGTGGAAGCAGCTAGAATCCAAAAGGATTTCCGGAAGTTGGGGGGAGTCTAAAGCAAGTAGAACACTTCAAGAAGGCAGTATAGTGCAGTGGTTTGAGGCTCTGAGCTGCAAACCTGGAGACATGGGTTTGAATCTCACAGCCCCCACTTGCATACTGTGTGACCCTGAGGAAGTCACTTAACTTCCTTGTGCTCCCAGGTCACACCTGTAAACAAGCTTCAGCTTAGTGTGTCTCTTTTGGTAAAAAAACAAAACTACACTCCTTCTCCTTCTTGGAGGTGCCACCTGTCCATGGCAGGGGAAAGGCTAGGGCACTCCACATCCAGTAATTCAACTCCTGATTGAAGGAATGGTGTGGAAGGCAGGGTTATGGTTTCATGGGGGACTGGGGCCCCACCTGGACAGATGCAAGCCTGTATAAAGATAATGGCCTGCATCCATCAGGGAAGGTGACCTGAGTAAGAAGTATGAATGCTTCAGTGACAAGCATTTAAAATGGCCGGGGGAGGGGGGAGTCAGGAAGGACAGGTGACTTAGTATCACCTCCCCCGGGGCACAAGGTACTTGTAATCCTAGACACATATAAATAAAAAATAAAACATGCAGGAAAATGAGTTGAAGTCTGGGACATTGAGAGCAGAAGAGTGGGAAGCAGTGAATTCTAAGCCACACCAGAAAGACAACTGGGAAGGGGGGGATGAAGCCGAAGAGGGGAGGCGAGGGGGAAGAAACCGGAGAGCAGCAGCAAGAGAAAGAGGGGGATAGGATACAAAACATGAAAGGCATGGTAACAAACGCCTGCAGCCTTGGAAATAAAATCCCAGACCTGGAGGCATTGATAGTAGAGGCAGACCTGGACATAGTAGCAATAACTGAGACATGGTACACTGTTAATCATGGGACATTGATGTACCAGGTTATGCTCTGTTCATGAAGGATGGGGGTAAAAAAGGAGGGAGTGTGGCCTTGTATGTCAGAGAAGCTATAACGGCGACAGAGGTGTAGGGTAGACAGGGGGAGGCTGAGGCACTGTGGGTCACCCTTGAACCTGGCAAAGGCTCAGCAGTATGAATGGGGGTGATCTTCAGGCCTTTGGCACAGGGGGAAGAAGTGGACAGGGAGCTTGTGGATGAATACACAATATGGCAACAAAAGGTGAAGTCCTGCTGCTGGAGGATTTCAGTATGCCAGACATGTATTGGTCCATCCAAGCAGCTGTTTCAGCCAGAAGCAGAAGCATCCTGGATTCCCTACAGGGGGCAGGCCTCAGGCAGCTTGTGCTTGATCCAGAGAAAATGTCATTCTTGACCTGATACTGACCAGTGGGGACAGAACACAGACGTCCGTGTGGACAGGAACTCACTGCAGAACCCACACCACACTGGCACACCCCAAGCACAGCATCACTGGGGGTGGGACGGATGATCCACGTGCCCATGGGGACAAGCCAACTAAAGCATAGCAGAGCCATGACACCCCAGCACAACCACTGGCAGGCAGAGTGTGCCACACCCAGGGGGTTGACAACCACAGTGCACATCAGTCCCCCCCAGTACGCACAGCACAGCTGCACCGTGCCCCCAAGACACCGCTCATGTGCAGTGACAGGCACTGCAGGAAACACCATGCACCCCTGTGCCACACGTCAACCCCATGCTGCAGAGAAGCAGACCAGCCAGACCCACCCTGTGCACCCAGCAGTGGGTGGCAGCAGATGGCAAGAGCAACAGAAAGGCAATGCTATGCTGGTGATACCTCCCCATGGACACACACACACACACACACACACACACACACACATATACCCAGGACCATAGTAGCCCAGATGGCATGTACACTCCTGCAACGGAGCACCCAGAGCCAGTTGCAAAGCAGACACCAACACAGCAGTTGTACCAAAATAGAAATGTATATTTAAACAAAACAGTGAAACAAAGGTCGAACTATGTGCAAGTTGAGGGGGATGGGTAAAAGGCAGGGTGTTCAAGGGGAGGAATAAAAACCTGAGAGGGAAGGCAGGGTGAAAGGGATGGGTGAAGGTGAAATGAAAGGTGGCTACGGCCCAGCTGGCTCCCTGCTCCTCCCCTGCTGGCGTCCCTCCTGTGCCTGCGCCGCTGCTCCTGGTGCTGTAGGGCTTGCAGGACCTCCTGGCTGTCCAACACCACCTGGGTCAGGCGCCGCAGATCATCGCGCCTGCCGCGAAGCACACCGAGGCCCAGGAAAATGGGAACACAGTCAATGGCTGAGACTGACCACAACCCTGAACATCCACCCAACCTGCAACCCATCTAACCCAATGTCCTGCACATGTGATGGCATGCACCCACCCACAGTGAACATGACATGGCCATCACAAACAGGCGGCACCAGCCATGCGTGACCAACGCCCACACACACTGCCCACGCCAAGCACAGTACAAACCACGCTGTCAAGTGATGTGGCAACGCAGTGCGATGCCAGTTACACAGCTATGTGCCCAGTGCATGCCTGACCACCTGTGATGCATACACAGATGTGTCGTGATGCTGCACTGTGATGCAGGTCACCTGTGTCACGCCTACATACATGGAGACATGGACAGTGTCAGCAGATAAGGGCCTATGGACACCCAGTCTGGCCATTTGGCCTGTACGATCACCTTCTTGTCCTATAAGTCCGCTCCCTCACCCCTGACCTCCAGAAGTCCCTCATGTCGAACCCACGACATATATGTCCCGTGACCAAGCTGGCCCCACCATATCCTCTGGCAGGGTGTTCCACTCGTCCACCACCCATCATGTGAAGAAACACTTTCTCATGTTCCTCTTAAACAAGCCCCCAACTGCATCCCATGCCCTCTAGTCCTGAACATCCTTACGCTACAAATATTGTTTCCTGCACTCTGTTCCCCTGTACAATACTTGTATGTCCTCATCATATCCCCACACCCTGCTCCCTCCAGGGAGTACATGTTCAGTTCTGGCAACCTGTCTGCATAGGACTTGTGATGCAATCCATGCACCATCCATGTCGCCTCCTGTGAACGCTTTCTCCACCCAGTCCCTGTCCATACGCAGGTATGTTCTCGGAACTGTACACTGTACTCCAGTGTGACTCACTACTGTTTCGTATAGTGGAACTATGACCTCCCTTTGGTTGTGTCCGCATGGTTGGTGGTCCTGCCCCCAGCATGCAATAGCATCCATGATGTAATGATACTCACACCTCCAGCAGCTTGGTCTGCCGCTGCTGCTGCTGCTGCTGCTGCTGCTGCTGATGCTGCTGCTGTGGCCCGACAGCCTGTGGCACTGGGGCCCTGGCATGGCCCACATCACCATTGTCCGGCGCCCTCACCATCCGGCCTGTGGAGACATACGGTGAGACAAACATCTGTGTGGACTCAAAAGCAGAGTGCCCCTGCCCCAGTGAGACTGCCTGCCCACACAGCCATAACCATCCATCGCACAGCTGCACACACTGACACACCGATGCACAGCCACCCAGGCACACACACCCTACAGAGAATATAGGTGAATAGATGGTACACTCACGCGGGCCTGGGCACCAGGCCCGCCTGGCACGGGAACGCAGCCGCGCCAATAGTTCTGGGTCCCTCGGCGGAGATCACTGTACCGTGCCGGCACTGCTCAGCAGACTGGCCCGGCCAGTGACCCCACCAGGTCAGTGGCCACTTGCTGCCACAAATGGGTCCTAGGTCCGTGAGGGGGCTCACCAACAGTCCCTCATAGTGGGGCTTCCACTAGGCCACCAGGTTGGCCACTTCAACTGGGCTCCAGGACACGGCCCTCCTCCTAGCCATGGCCCCAACTTTACAGCAGGCAATATGGCACCCCGCTGCGCTGTGACCCCACATGGAGTTGTTGCGCAATAGACCAGCACAGGCTCCAATCGCACTGTTCGCACAGCGCCGTCACTTTACATGGTGCTGTAACCAGACAGCGCAATAGGGACGTACACATGGCATGCCCACAGCGCCAGGGGTCAGAGGGCATACACAAGGTCACGGCAATGATGCAAGGCTACGCACAGCGCCATGGGATGTATAGGCATCCTGCGCGACTGCTAAGCATAGCACCAGTGCCACAGTGGACTATCGCGCAGAAGTGCCAGTAGCGCCATATAGTGCCCAGTGCTGTAGTGCCACTGGCACAATGGTGGCTTTGGCAGAATCGCTTATCGCTCCAGCAGGTCTGCAGCGCGATCGACGATGCAGAATTCCGTCGGGCATGCGCAATACAGTGTAGCACACAGCCACAAACATGCGCCATCGCTCAGTCGGACCTTCCCTATTGTGCTAAGCGCAACTACGCGATATTCAGCCGATATATGCAAATCTGTTTATCAGCTATGCAAAAGGCGCAGTGGCGCGATTAGCATGTCATTAAAGTTGCGCCACACCCCATTTGCATGTGTTGCGCTATAAAATGCGACACTGGGTTGTGGCGGCCAGATTTGGTTATTGCAGGTGAGAGGTGAGTTACATGCTGTGTGATGCTCAGGACAATGCTCAGTGGGCAGGGGTGCTGAGGATGTCATAGGTTGAGGGGGCCGAGCATGATGAGGGCACTTAGAAGGGAGAGGGCACCCTTTCCATCAGTATTCTGCCATGCGGAGAGGAAAGGGGCTTTGCCCTGCCCCCCAGCCTGCAGCCATGCTCATGGGGAAATGCTGTGACTGCACAGTGACAGGTGTCCACTTCCACCCATACAGATCACCATGACTGATGAGAACCAGGCTGAGGCTGTGGACGCGGGCATAGGAGGAGGCCGAACTTCACCACAGCAGAGACTGAGGCCCTTCTCCAGGCCTACCTGGAGGATGAGCCGCTATTGAGTGGGCGAGGGCACCCCTGCAGCAGGCAGCTGCATGGGAGGTAGCTCTTGGCCAACCTGCACGAAGCCACCAGCGCCCGTGTCAGGAATGCCGCTAAAAAGATGGGGACTGACCGCAGGAGGCTGAAGGAGAAGGTGGCAGCCTTCAGGGTGGCACGCGTGCCACTGGTGGTGGACCACCGTGGTGTTGCAGCTGACCCCACTGAGGAGACACTGGTCGCGCCATGCAGCCGAAGTCGCGCGGGTGTTCCAGGCGGAGGATTCAGATGGGTGGAAGCCCATCACTGCACAGTATGACATGGTGATGTTGTGGGGGCTGTTGTTCACATGCACTCACATGTACTCTTTCTGTTTCAGATCCTGTTCGTCTGCAGGAGACAGTGGTGGTGGGTGCTGACAGTGAGGCAGACCTGCTGGACCAGGAGGAGGGACCATCCACCTCCGCCAGCAGCCTGCAGGCACTGCAGCAGCAGGCCAGCTGGCCCAACAACCCGCCGGCAGTGATACGGGTGCAGGGGGTGCACAGCCTGTGTCACAGCAGTCTGGCGCAGTGTGCCAGCATGCTGTGCCTATGGCAGTGGCACGACCGCACTATTGATGATAGCAGGCCTGCAATGGCCAGTGATAGGTGTTGTCCCACGAGGGACGATGGCAGGCCATCACGTGCCCCTGGCCTGTCCTGCTCCACACCTGTGTACCAGCATGCTGGCACAGTCACAGGCTGGGCCTGTCAGCACCGGTGGGGCAGCATCGGTGGCTGAGCAGGTGTCTGGCACTGTTGACAGCACAGGGGTGGAACAGGTGGACCTGGGGGCTCAGCAGTTGGAGGGGCGGCAGCAGCAGTTGCACACCAGGCCTGGGGGGACAGCGTCAAGCAGTGGCACTTGTCCACCACCCTTAGATCCGCCCATACCTGGTCCTGGCGAACAGCGGCCACCCTCAAGGGGTGCTGTGCACCAGGACCATCCACACCCTGGGGGTCACGATGCCATTGGGGCACAGTACCTTTGATGCGCACACCCGCCTGCTGCAGGAGTCGGTACAGCTGCAGGGGCAGGTTGCAAGGTCCGTGGAGGCACTGACTGTGTCCGTGGAGCGGCATAGCAGGGAGTGTGCTCGGGACTGGGCTGAGATGGTCCATATGCAGACGGATGTGACCGCTGCCATCGACAGGCTGACCCAGGCAGTGGTCTCTGTGGCGACCGCGTGATGACCACACTGTCTGGTGACCCTGTACCACGCGACCCCACACAGTGCGCGCACCCACTCCCCGCTCCTGGCATCATGCGACACCAGGCCTGTCGATGCCGGCTTTCTGCTGTGGGCATCCCGAGCACCCCTGGTGCAAGTTTGTTTAAGGGATGCAGACCCCTAGGCGGGCAAGGTCGCGGTCACAAGACTGGGACCCCTGGTGGTGCACTAGTGCACCCGATGTGGCCCCTGTGCAGCCTGCCAGTGCTGCTAGGCCACGGTGGGGCCGCCCACGCATCCGCGGTGGCCATGGGACAGTGCTCCTGACTGAGCTGTCTCCCAATGCAGGCCCTGTCTGGTGCTGCCCTGTGTGCAATGTGTGTCATGGTGGGCAGTGCACTGCTGGTGCTCTGCTCACTGCTGACACACGGACCACCTGCACACTCTCCCAACTGCTGTCCACAGGTGCGGTGGATGATGATGCCTGTAATGCACTGTCACCAAGGTGCAAGGTTGCCCAGGTCCTGACACACGTCACGTGACAGTCCAGGTGGTGAGGGTGGTTGGTGGTGCTGTGTGTTGGCGTGTCATTTCCGCAGTGCTGTGCTGCTGCCCTGTATGCTGCCGTGGTGTGTGTGTGTGTGTGTGTGTGTCCATGTGAGTGCTCACCCTCTGATGGTGTGTTGGTATGCCTGGACCCTTCAACTCCTGACCTTCATGCACGGTGTGTTCCCCTGTGTGCCTGTGGTTTGCGCATGGACAGTGTTGCCTGCACATGTCCCTGACTTACCTGTGTTGTGCGAGTGCTCTTCTGCAATGGTGTCCTGGTGCAGCTGGGCCTGCCGTGTCAGTCGGGGTCCCTCCGGCCCTAGGGGGGCGGCTCATCACCCACATCACCGGTGCCACTGGCTGCCCCATTGCTGTCCCCTCTTGGACCTGTACGGCTATCCCATGGTCTTTTGGCCATGTTGTGCAGGATGCAACAGGCCAGGAATATCCCACAGGCCTTCTGGGGCTGTACTGTAAGGCTCCGCCGGAGGTGTCCAGGCATCGGAAGCGTGCCTTGAGTATCCCAAACACCCGCTCTATGATGTTCCGTGTTGCGGCGTGTGCCTCATTGAAACCGTGCTGCGCTGGGGTCGTGGGGCGCCGGTATGGTGTGAGCAGCCAGGGACGGAGTGGGTATCCACAGTCACCTGTGTGGAGATAGTGGAGATCAGTGTCAGGTCAGGTCCATATTGCCCATATCCTTGTGTGCCACTACCATGGCACCTGTGTCATTCCCACCCTTGCACAGAGTTTGCATTCCATACATGTGTACTACCCACTAGATGACCCATGGGGATGTTCCCACCTCGAATCGATGGCACAGTGCAGATTGGTGCCATATGAAGGCATCATGTGCTCCGCCAGGGTGTGGCACAGACATTGATGATGCGCCCAGTGGCATCACACACCACCTGGCAGTTGACACCGAGGAAGCCCTTCTGTTGCGATACGCTTGGCCGGCCGGGGCCAGGTGGCGCATGGCGGCCATGGGTGCAGTCTATGGCCCCTAGCATGCCAGGCATATGTGCTACCCTGTGGAACTCCTGCATGTTTGCTGTAGCATGCCGCCGTGCTGGGGAAATGGATGTACTCCGCAGCATGAGGCAGCAGTGCGCTGAGGAATTGGGTGAGGATGCGGACGTGGGCGACTCGCGAATGCCTGTGGTGTCACCTGTTGGCCTCTGGAAGGTGCCCGTGGCGAGCAGGCACATGCAGGCTGTCACCTTGGTCTCCACGGACAGAGCATGACTCCGTGCGTGAGGGTGCCTGCATCACATCACTGCACAGCTCACTGAGCCGCCTCAGTATTGCCCTGTTCAGGCGGTACCGGCCACAATCTCGACATCTGTGTACAGCTCGTAGCTGATGCGGGCAATATCGCCTGTCGGGTGTCACGACGGCCCCTCCGCTGCCACGCCCCTGCAGCATGCTGTCTCACCTCTTATTACAGCTTCCATGTGGAAGCTGACACTGTCCATCTCCTGGCTCCTGCCCCCAGCTGCTGTTCCTGTGTTACCCCACTGCCCCCACTGTGCTTCCACTGCACCGGCACCCCCACTGGCCTCTCTGTCCTCCAGACCCACTGTCCCTCTCTGCCCTTCCTGCTCCTGTCTCTGTCTCTCTCTCTCTCTCTGTCTCTCTCCCCGGTTTGCGGCTGCTAGAGTTCTTGCACCGCCCTTGAGCCTTTTATTTTGGCTCACATCCGGTTAGCGCATCCTCGGCTGAGCCACTCTTACGTATTGCTCAAGTGTTTAGATATCGCATTACGCACTTTATGCATGGACCTGCCCCCTTCGGTTGCGCATGCCTTCATTTCCATTGTGCTGTGGCTCAGCGTGTTTTCGGTGGTGCAACTGGACCCTTCTGAATATCGCAGAATGGCGTATTTTTGGAGTTGCGCACGCGCAACCCTGTTGCGCATGGCGCAACCCTTTTGAATATCTGGGCCCCTGAGTGCTTCACAATAAATCTTTTAATGTTTTCTGCAGCATATTTTAGTCAGTATAAATTGCTAAATGAATACACTGACACTTGAATATGTTTTTTTATGTTCCTAACAAGAATACTAAACTGATAAGCTAGCATAAGCGTTGCCTATCTTCCAAAACTTGAAAGTGCTAAACAGTGCTAAACAAATTCTATAAAGTGAGCCACAGCAAATAAATATTAAATAAAACCAGAAGAAATATGTTTTTGTTTGTTTCTGACTGTAGAATAATGAAGCCTAATCAACAGCTGTTTACAGTGCTCTGCCAACTATTCACCCACTTTGGTAGAAGAAAAAATAAGCAGACAGAGTGATGAATAATGAATCTTAGTTAAATGTTGTTAAAGTGTTTAATGCTCATAATTTGTTCCGTAGGTATTGTACACTATTTTTGAAATCACATATTTAAACATTAAACCTGGGAGTTATTGGGGCTGGAAGTATAATCTAGAGGTAAGGGTAACAAAGTCTGAATGAGCTGACGACATCTAGCAGACCTGGGTTTGATTCCCACAACCTCCACTTGCATATCATGTGATTCTGAGCAAGTAACTTCACCTCCTCAGTGCCCCTGGGTTGTACCTGAAAACAGGCACTTGTGCCTAGTGGGTGTTACGTGGTTACCAAAAATTAAAAAATAAATACTAATATATTTTTACTTCATCATATAGTAGTCAGGGTACCCTGTAATTTACCTTTGTTTTACTCTGGCTGCAATGATTTTGTTTAAGGATAAATGTTCAGATACATTTTGTGTTTTATAAGCTTGTTTTTAGACTTTAGTCAGGTTTTTATTGTAGTCTTTGCATGTGAGCATCTAGGGGGTAGTTGCTAAGAGTAAGATCACTGTTAACAACTAGCTTGTTCAAGTTTAAAATCGGCAGGGTCATGCAAAAATCCTCAGCTGTTTGAATCAAAACTAGTCTGAATGAAAGTATGCTCACAAGGAATAATTTGCCCTGCCACTTACAAAAAGGCTTCATAGTTAGCACCCCATTTAAGTGAATGGGATAATTTGTACCTTTTCTCCCATCTTTTGTTTCAGTCTGTGTATCAGCAAAAAGTTTTCTGATTGACTGCTTCAAAACAAAACAAATGTTAAGTGTTTAAGTGTACTTATGTTTGGCCAGTGGATTTTGAAACCAAACAAGACAAAGGTTCAAAAGAAATCAGTGTCATATAAAACCCTTGCTCCATCTTGCACGCCATAGTTTTGGCCAAACCCAAGTCTGCATGCAACCTTGTCAATATATTGAGAGTATTTTTTAAAAAATGTTAATACTTTTTACACAGTTCAATATAAAACCTCAAAAATTGCAAGAAATTACGGAACATCAGTTTTTACGGAAAATGGTGAAAATTGCGGATTCCGCAAAAAAATTGTGGGTGCAATTTTCTAGTGGCCCTGGTTATTGACAGTCAATAAACAGGAAAGGGATCTTGGGGTTATTATGTCTGAGGACCTCAAAGTGGCACTATGACAAAGCAGTGGGTAGGGCTAATAGGATGCTGGGGTGTGTAGGGAGGGTATCTCCATCAGGAGGATGGAGGTGGTGTTGCCAGACCCCTCAAACTGTAAAAGAAGGTGACAATGGGGGGCGTGGCCTAACCAGGTGGAAGATGGCAGCATTGTTCAGAATCTCTGCAGGAATGACTGTAATCTAACCTCATCCAGCCTTCACCAGACCTTTCTTTGATACCAACTCCTGTGACCATCCTGTAATCTTACTGCCTAACACAGTTTGTAAGTCATTTTTGATCCATCATCTACTTATATTCAATTATTCTACACTGTACTGCAGCATACTAGGCCTCATCCTTCAGCATTATGGCAGATCTCCAAGTACAGCAAAGCTCACTTGCTAGAGTGGAAGTAATGTTTTCTAAACTGATGGCTGAGATTAATGATCTAAAAACCTCCACCCAACAGAATGCAACCACTCTTGAAACTTTTAGCCAGAAAATTGCATTTAATGAAAAAGCAACAGCCTGTAACACCACTACTATTCATGACCTCCAGGCTACTGTCCTCAATCAAGATCAAACTATTAAATCCCTACAAGCCAAAATTGACGATATTGAAAATCGTAATCGTCGCAACAATTGATGATTTTTTGGCTTCTCTGAAGGTGTAGAATTAGGAGACACTACTGCGCTTTTATTACATGTGCTGCCTGCAATGCTTAAATTGCCTCCTGACCAAATGTTAATTATTGAGTGATCTCACCGCACTCTGGGTCCCAGGCCAACATCAGACCAGCGACCAAGGCCTATCATTGCTCGCTTCTTGAACTATTCCCACTCAGAATTAATACTGAAACGAGCCAGAGAAATGGGGAAACTTCAGTGGCAAGAGTTTAATATTTCCATTTACAGAGACTTTTCAAAAGATTTAACCATCAGAAGGAAGGCCTACAAATCCACTTAAACAAATCCTCCACCAAAGAAGCATTAAATTTGCTCTCGTTGCCCAGCGACACTATGCCTTTCCTGGCTCTTCTAGGATTTTGAAACCCCTGACGCCTTAGCCAACTATCTGGAGGTCTCTCTCTGCAATCTAACCCTGGGAGGTTCAGCAGCAATTGGAAACCCGAACACAGCTTTGGTATCTGCATGGAGGGTGGACGACAAGGTACAGGAGTGTGGGGAAAGTGTTGCAGAACTCGCAGCCCCAAGCAGCAACACCGCAACTGATTTGACCCCAAGGCAATCAACACGGCTGCAAGAGAAGCTTCTGTCGGGGCATTATTCTTCAAGACTTTTATGCTGTTCTAGCAAGGTTTCACCCCAAACACCCCAAGCTGCAGCCTCTCACCTTCAAATCAACCCCTCTATTCCCTTGAGAAATAAGTTTGCTCTCTTGGAGGATGACATGCACTCATCGCAGTAGGATCTTTCCCAGCAAATTTCAGATGAACATCCCTGTAATTTAGGCCCTGTGCCTCAGGGATGTATTTCTGCCAATACTTCATGGGCAGATGTTGTTGCAAGTTCCACACTCAAATCTTTAGAGCCACCCAAAAAGAAACATAGGGCAAAGACCAAAAGCAAGAACATCAATAGTCACAATCCTGCTAATAAATCTAAGGTGTCATGAGCTTATATGGTCAGTAATATGGTGACAGTTGCTATATCTTGGTAGGTTTTGCTTCCAGGATACTTAAAAGGAGTGCCAGTACACTTTTTCTGCCTAGCCACCTGCTCTACAGTCTATGCTACCTGGTTGCTTTCGCTCCCAGCGGGTGCAGAAAGCAAAGGCGATACATCGCGGCGCGATCAATTTACTTTTTGTTGCAGTGTTTAAACGAGCAGCTTAAAGGTCTTCAAGGGAACTTTGATATATCAGCAATGCTTTTCTAACCCATTATTTTAGTGTTAGATCTTATACATTACCTCACTAAGCAGGCTCTCTGTATCTAGCCTTTTACTCTCCAATTTAGCAGTGCATCGGGTTTATAGTCTTTTGGCTGTTCAGTCACATATCTTCAATTGCTATGCATCCTGATTATTGCCTTTTCTTTTTTCATATGTGAATTATTATATATTATAAGGCAACTTACCCTTTCCCTCTCCTGATGACAGGTTCTTAGGTATTATTGGCAACTACATTTAATCTATCTCCTTTCCTACGCTCCATTATTCTTACTACCTCCTGTTTACAATACGGAACTATCATTAGCACTCAAAGAGGTGTGCCATGTTTGGTGTACTGTTGCAAAGGATTGTCAATCTATATCTTCCTTATGCTCCTTATTTTACTCGAAGCCTACAGATATTACAGAAATCCACTGCTGTGTGGTCCCTCCTGTTTTGGGGCTCACTGGGCCTAGTCTTCTAGACCTAGTCACCCAATATAACACCTATTTATGTGATTTTCAAGTAATCGGAGCTGATCTTTACTATGACTATCTCTTCTGTCTACAGTTATCACCCAAACCTATACCTCTCCACATAATCCCCAATGCACATTTGGCTCAGGGCATAAGGGCTAAATTGACCTCCCTTTCTCCTTTTCCCCTCAATATTGTATTTATTATGTACTTATTCTGTTGCACAAAGTATACTCAGAGTCATCTAATGTGGTAATGATATACTTTTCCTTTATATTTGTTCATTTGCATTCCACCTGGCTCCCTGAATTCTTTGCTCTATGTCTAGGCTGTACTGGCATCTCGTATATGGTTCTGTAATTTACTGTTATTTCGAGTTGGTATATCTTGTACTATTACTACTAATGTTTATAAATAAGTTCTGGTGTTTAGCGTTATCCTTATACCTTGTCCTGTTAGCTTAGAATTAAGCTGAGGTTATTACAGTCCCCTGCCTTTCTTGGTGTTATTCCCTTTCAGTTTAGCTTATCAGGAATACTTACTTTATTATATTACTAGGGTTCAGACTTGAGGTTTGGGCCGATATTTATAACCAGTCCTCTAGTCTCCTCCTACATTGACACTCCAGAGTGTGGTGAGAAGTCTCTTAGCCAGTTGGCTGACTCATCTCCTCACACCCTTAAAACGTTTTCTTTGTTATTTAGCTTACTAGTATTGTTGTTGTTGTTAATGACTTTTCTCCTTCCCAATCTCTATTCTAACTTTAATTATAAAAAGGGTCTAAGAAATGGAGCTTTCTGATTGGCTACAAACATTCTAACAGCCTTATGTTAATCTTTTATTAACATACATGTAGAGCTTAGCCATATGCTGAACAAGGTTTAACACTGTTTAAAAACATTTTTATTATAATAGCAATAAGGCACTCCTAGGGATTATGTTAATGGTCAGTTAATCACCCTCTGGGGCATGTGGCACTCGGCTACACCTCGTGTCACAGTACACCCCTAGAAGGTGATTAACAGACCATTAACATAACCCTTGGTCATGCCTTATTGCTTAATAAGATATCTGTGCTACTCATGTATCATACATCTCACTTTTTTTGGCTTGAATGTTCCTGCCACTCTCCGCATATACGTAAGCTCTCTATATTGTATTCTAATCATCCTCTGCCTCATTTATTTGTCCCTTCATGCTCCAGTGATTATTCCCTTTAACACTAACAATATGAGTGATATACTTTTATATACATGGAATATGAAGGGACTTAATTCTCCTCGTGAGCGGAAGTAAATTCTTTCACATCTCATAAAACACAAATTGCTTTCCTTCAAGAAACAAAATTATTAGCAGAGGATGTTCATAGACTTAAAAAAGATTGGGTCAGTCAGATCTACGAATCATCCTATATCTAAAAAACAGAGGAGTTGCTATTCTTATTTATAAGCATCTCAAATGGTCCCTTGTAAACTCCGTTTCTAATACTGATGGCAGATGGGTGATGGTCAAACCGAATACCAACTCTGGTCCTCTTCTGCTTGTTAATGTCTATGCACCCAACTCCGATTCCCCAGAGTTTTTTCATAATTTAGCTCAACAGATTATATCCTTTAACACTGATAATACACCAGTTATTCTTGGAGGGGATCTTAACTTAGCTTTAGAAGCCAGCATTGACAGAAGTAGCCCCACTACAGAGGCCCACCCTAGAAGTATTAAAGCCCTCTCATTACTAATACATGATGTTGGATTAGCTGATGTATGGCGCCTCCTTCACGCCCGTGATCGAGAATTTACTATTTACTCCTCTCTACATAAGACATACAATAAAATTGACTACTGGTTAGCCTCCCCTGTTATAATGGAAAAAACTATTGATTCATCCATCTCTCCCATCATAATCTTGGACCATTCCACTGTCAAATTGCAACTTTTGTGGGGCCCATTAGCACCTAAATCTTCTTACTGGCGGCTGGACCCTGTCCTTCTCAAGGGTCCCAATTTCTTACCCATGATCAAAGCACAAATTCAGGACTTCCTCTTTCACAATACTCCAACCAAATCTTTTATGTCCTCTATATGGGAAGCTCTTAAAGCTATGATTTGAGGGAAAACTATCAGTTATGCTGCACACAGGAAAAGAGTAAGGGAACAACAGCTGGCTGACTTGGAAAAATCTCTTAAGGCTAAAGAGAATTTATACTTTTCTTCTAATAAGCACCGTCCTGATTCTCAACTTCATCTTGAAATTCTTCAACTTGGAGTTAAAATTAACAAATTAATTTCTCGTAAAACCGAACTGGCCTTGTTTAAAGTTAAATATAAGTTTTGGGAACACGGTGATAAAATTGGGAAACTCCTCTCTTACCAGCTCAAAGCACAACAAATGGAACAACACATCCTAAGCCTAAAAGATGAACAAGGTACGATTCACTCCGACAACCCCTCTATAAACCGTATCATGAAAACCTTTTATCAAAAACTATACTCTAACATAAATCCTCCATCTACTTTACAAATTCAACAGTTCCTTAAATCATTACATCTTCCTCATCTTTGAAACAAATTCTTTAGATTAACCCTTCTCACTTCAGGAAATCCAGAAAGCTTTGTCTTCCTTGAAATCTGGCAAATCCTCTGGGGGTGACGGATTCCCTCTCGACTTCTATAAAATGTTTTCGGACTCCTTATATCCCCTTCTTCTTAATGTTTATCAAGAAGCTTCCAATACTGGCAAGCTTCCCCCATATTGCACTCAAGCAATCATAACCCTAATCCCTAAGAAAGAAAAAGACCCTACTCACCCCACAAGTTACAGGCCCATCTCTTTATTAAACATAGATGGGAAGATATTTGCTAAACTACTAACTTCTTGACTTGAATCCTTGATTCCCAAGCTAACTCATTGTTCGCAAGCTGGTTTTATTAAACATAGATCTGGTTCTGATCACCTACATTCCTTATTTAATTTAATTCACAAAGCCAAATCCCTCAAGACACCAGCTGCAGCCATAGCTATTGAGTTCGAGAAGGCCTTTGATTCCTTAAACTGGGACTACCTTCATCAAGTTTTATCTTATTTCAGTCTTTCTCATACCTTTTGCTCCTGGATCAAGCTATTATATTACTCCCCTGTTGCTAAAGTACTTACTAATTCTAACCTTTCCTCTTACTTTCATCTAGCAAGGGGAACTAGACAAGGCTGTCCCCTGCCACCTTCCCTGTTTATTTTAGCCATGGAAGCCCTGACTGCTTGCTTACATCAATCTTCTGGCATTATGGGCATACATTGAGCAATTCAAGATATGTTTCTGTCTCCAATGCGGATGACCTCTTAATCTTGCTTGAAAACCTGAATGAGGCTGGGTCCCTGTTGGTGGATTTGCTTAATAATTTTACTAAAATTTCTGGCCTTGCTTTGAATTATGGCAAATCACAAACTATGCCCCTTTACGACCACTGTAAAGCATTTATGAACATACCTCTTGGATTCTGCTGGTCACCACAGGATATAACATATCTAGGAATCAAAATTACTAGTAACTTAGGGAAGATATGGGACATTAACTTTAACCCCTTATTTGATAACATCAAAACAATTCTGGACAGACGGAAGCTTCTTAAACTCTCTTTCATGGAGAAAATTGCAGCCATTAAGATGCCCATTTCTCCCAAGATTCTTTACCTCTTTGCCAATATTCATTTAGTCTTACCATCCTCCTTTTTTGCTAAAATTGATAAATTAATAGGTAACTTTATCTGGGATGGGAAACCACTAAGATTTAACAGCAGCAAACTTCGATCACATTGGAAAAAAGGGGGATTCGGACTCCCCTGGTTCAAAGGCTACCTCTGGGCTTTCAGAATGGCCCAAACCATTAAATGGTTTCAGAAACCCTCCCCTCACTCACCACTATGGGTTGCAATGGAATCCACATTGTGCCTGGGAGGAGTTCCCACTTCTGTCATTTTTAATCCCATTTCCTCTAAACTAAAATCTCACCCGACTATATCATCCTCTGTTCTTTATTGGAAACTAACCCACAAATTCATGAAATTCAATCCAACACCCTGGTTTTATGCCCCCTTATGGGGCAATCCACTGCTCACTCTAGAAGATCACCCAATTTTCTGTTGTACATGGAGGAAGAAAGGCATTTTCTTTCTTGGAGATATCTTGGACCAGAATTCACTCACTCTTAGATCATTCTCAGACTTGCAGGTCACATGGAAACTTCCTAAACAGGACTTCTGGAAGTTTTTACAAATTTGGGCAGCTTATAGCGCTCCCTTTAGTTTAGTGTATAGGCATACTCTTCTAAACACATACATCTCGCACTGGCTTTATCAGTAAAATTAAATAGCTCCATTTACAAAGACATTACTGATAATCTACCTGATCAGTCTATACAGGCCAAAAATAAATGGAGTACTCTTCTTAACTACAATATTTCAGATGCACGATGGAGTAATCGTTGGCATATTGCACATAATACCTTTAAATATGCCTGTAGTTCTTTAATACAAACTAAAATCCTACATCTTTGGTATAGAACCCCCTCTGTGCTCCAATGAATGGGCCTATTAAATAATAATAATTGCTGGTGCTACAGTTTGGCCAATGAGGATCTACTTCATATCTTGTGGTCTTGCACTCCCATTAATAAGCTCTGACATAAAATCTGTTTACTTGCCTCCAGAGTAAAAGAACAAAATCTACCTTTTGACCCCAAGCTATTCCTTCTAGGCATCCTTATCCCCAATAGCTCTATCCTCTCACATGCACGTTTTAGATGGCTAAACATACTTTCTCTTCAGGTCAAATGTCTGATTCTTATGAAATGGAAATCAACTCTGGTGCCTTCTCTTTCAAATGTTCTTCAAAGCCTCTCTCAGTATGCTTCCCTTGACCGATTATCTCATGTTACTCATAACCGATTCACAGTGTATGACAGATGTTGGCAAGATTACTTCAAGTACATCAAACCTGCTGTAGTTCTTCTAGACTCTAATTCTTAGGGATATTTAGCCCGCCTTCTTATTTTGCTCTCAGATTAGGTTTTCTCGAAACTTTTATGCACAGATGTATCCTCTTTTTTCCCTTCTTCCCTGTTTTCTCCCTCTCTCCTTCCCTTCTTCCTTGCTTTTTTCTCTCTTCTTTCTTTCCTTGCACACTTTTCTCTTATCTTCACCTCTCCATTACTGAACATTGTTCATATTACCACATTTTCACTTTTTGCAATTTTCTGAATGCCTTGTCATAGCCTGCCCTAGCATGTATTTTGTACATGGTTGCTATTTCTGATCGTATAATACCCTATTGATTGTAACCCTTCTGCTCTCCACTTCCATCCTGTCTAGGTTTGTGTTTCATTATCAGTACATGTATATAAGGCTTCTCCAATATGTTTACCCTAAATACTGTGTTATGTTAAGTGATATTTTATACCTTACATGGAGGATAGTCTTCTATTGTATTAGATGTGTGCTTTCTTATATACTCAAATTTCAGTAAAAAGATAAAGTGATGAAAAAAAAGGTGACAAGACTTTTTATAGATACATCAGTGAAAGGAGAAAGTCCAGAGGGGGCATTGCTAAGATCAAAGGAGATAAGGGGTGTGTGAGGAGGAGGAGGAGGAGGAGGACCATGTAAAAGCAACTATCCTAAATAGATACGTCTGCTCAGTATTTACTGAAGAGAAGGTAGGGCAAGGCCCACAGCTCAGCACCATGGACACAGGGGGAGGGAGGTGAGCACTAGTCCCTTCACAAAATAAAAGGTCCTACAAGAGCTCAATAAGCTCAGCGTGGACAAGACAATGGGACCTGATGGCATACATCCCAGGGTACTAAAGGAGCTAAGCATGGAACTAGTAGAGCCATTATTAGAACTGTTTAGTGAGTCTCTGAGCACAGGAGAGGCCCCAGAAAACCAGAGAAGGGGTCATGTGATCCCGCTCCACAAGAGTGGTAGCAGAGAGGAGGCAGGGAACTACAGTCCAGTCAGTCTTACCTCAGTAGTGGGCAAGATTATGGAGGCACTCCTTAAGGAAAGAATTGCGTAACACCTGGAATCCATAGGAGCACAGGATCCAAGACAGCATGGGTTTATAAATGGAAGGCCCTGTCAAACTAATCTCATAGATTTCTTTGACTGGGTAACCAGAGTGGTGGACCAAGGGGGAGCAGTTGATGTCGCCTACCTTGACTTCAGCAAAGTTTTCAATACTGTTCAACATAGAAGATTGATTAATAAGCTGGGTAGGCTCGGGGTAGGTCCGAAGTTGATGAACTGGGTGGCAAACTGGTTGACGGGTAGAAAACAGAGAGTGGTGGTAAATGGTATACAGTCAGAAGAGATGCAGATCACAAGTGGGGTACCTCAGTGATCAGTCCTGGGGCCAGTCCTCTTCAATATCTTCATCAGGGACATTGCAGATGGACTAGAGGGTAAGATTTGTCTGTTTGCAGATGACACCAAGATCTGCAATAGAGTAGATGATCCAGATGGGGTGGGCAGAATAAGAAGAGATCTGGATAAACTAGCAAAATGGTCAGAAGAGTGGCTACTGGGGTTTAATGCAAAGAAGTGCAAGATCATGCACATAGGGAAGAGAAACCTTGAAGCCATCTATAGGCTGGGAAGGGAGTTGCTGGCAGTCATAAGGGAAGAAAGAGACTTGGGCATCATCACCGATGACCTGAAATCATCCAAGCAGACCACTAAAGCAGTAGGTAAGGCTAGGGGGGATGTTAGGGTGTATTAGTTGGGGTATCACAAGTCGGAAGCGGGAGGTAGCAATCCCTCTTTACAAGACACTGGTTAGGTCCCATCTGAAGTACTGCATGCAGTACTGGAGGCCACACCTTCACAAGGACGTTAACCAAACTGAGGCAGTCCAGAGAAGGGCAACCAAAATGGTGCAGGGACTGCATCAGAAAACATATGAAGACAGATTAACAGAGCTCAGTATGAATACCTTAGAGCAAAGGAGGGGAGAGAGGTGTTATGATCGAAACATTCAAACACCTTAAGGGCATTAACAAGGTGAAAGAGTCTAACATGTTTCAATATAAGAAAAATAGTAGGACAAGAGGAAACAGCATGAGATTAGGGGGAGGCCGATTAGGGGGTAATGTGAGGAAGTTCTTTTTCACAGAAAGGTTGGTGGATGCATAGAACAGCCTACCTCTGGAAATGGTGGATATAAATACAGTGCAGGGCTTCAAACAGGCATGGGATAGGCATAAGGGAGCAATACAGATGAGTATGAATAGATAGGCCATTGACAGAGCAAAGGCTGATGGCACATTTATAAGGTAGAAAAAGAAATGGGCAGACTGGGTAGGCCTTTCGGTCGTTATCTGCCATCAACTTCTATGTTTCTATGTTCTGTGTTTCACCTGGAGTGCGATGTAATTTTGGAGAAAAAACCTCAGAAAGAACATAGGATGGAGGAAGTCCACAGGAGGGCAACTAAAATTTTACAGGATTTACATGAGAAGCCCTAAGAGGAGAGACAGAAGGATCTCAGCATGTACACCCTAGAAGAGAGGAAAGAGAAAAGTGACATGATAAATGCCTACAAGTATCTTACAGGAATGAACAGGGTCCAGGGGAGTCTCTTTCAAATGTGAAAGAGCACCAGGTCAAGGGGATTGCAATGAAGCGGGGGGCAAGAGAGATGTGAAAAAATATTGGTAGATACCTGGAACAGATTGCCAGCTGAAGTGGTGGAGGCTAAAACAGTAGGGGACTTCAAGCATGTGTGACGTACACATAGCGGTATTAGAGAAGAGGCGGGGAGGTGGGAGGGTCGATGGAGATCAGACAGCATGTGAGGAGGAAGATAAGGCAGGAAACATCTAGGCGGATAAGGTAAGCCAAGCGGTCCTTTTCTTATGACAAATTCAGTGTTTCTATGTTTATGATCACACACCTACTATAGAAACAGCTTTTACTACAGTAGGCATCTGATTGTGAACTGTCATTTAGTTGGTGGCTGTTGTGGATGTGAGTGGAGGGTCTGTGCTGGCCACCGTACACCATAGGTTGGGGGCAAGTGGGGGCAGTTGTAGTGGTACTGGGTGGGCTGGTCGGGGGTGTAGATATTATACTTATGGGGCAGGGGAATCACTCAACACCAGAGATGTGGTTTGGAAGAATTACAGCTCTTGCCAGACTGCTAATTGGGATACGTGGGGAACCCTGGTCTGCATATCAGTCAAATGGCACCAAAGAATTATTGATCTTATTAAGTGTCTGATTGGGACCCAATTGATCAGGGGTGGGGAGTCTGCTGGACACATGGGACAGATGTTTTATTACACAGGCATGCAATTTTGGGGGGTGGAGCACTGGACACCTGGACAGTTATGCCATGTAGCGGTGGAGGGACCAGGGCTAGCGGTAGCCTGACATGGCTAGGTGTTGGGAGTGTAGGAACATGCAGCCCATAACACCTGGTTTGGGGAACCAGTAACTAGTGTTACACTAATGGATAGCTACACCTCCCCAACCCTCCCAGCATGCCGATGTGCCTATGTGCAAGGTGCTCTCAGCTGCTTTACATAGGTGCATAAGGATGGATTAGGGCCCCTTACAAATGGGCTAGTGACTTGGTAACCAAGCAATCATATGAACTGGTGTGGTAGTCTCCTGTTTTAGAGGTGCAAGTTGGGATTAGCAAGTTGATAACCTGTCTAACACTCACAAAAAAACTTGAGTATTTTGTCTTAGAGCTTTTTAAAACCATTGTAACTGTTAAATGGACAAGGAAACACCCTAGAGTTGTGATTGGCGACAATGCACCTCTGCACTATGCCCACTGCCAGACCCCACCCACCTGGGTCCCAGTCCTCTGTGTGTCTCTTCTACCTGGATGATACTGGATGTCTTGGGTGCTGGAAGGAGTGGCGTCCCCACCCTATGGGTAAGCCAGGGAGGTTTCTCGCCAGGCAGAGGTAGGCATTAGCGGAACCTCGGGATGGGGACCCAGAGTGGGGGGGGGCAAGTTGGATGGGAGAGAACTGGGAATGATGCCTGAGAGAGGCCACATCTTCGGTGATTGAAGGAAAAAGAGTCAGTAAAAAAGGAAAAACAATTTCCCAAACAGCATTCCCCCTTTTGATTTTAGCTCAAATCACCTTTTAATAATGCAGCCTGACTATCTAACTGCTGCAAGTATTACCAAACCCAAACCCACTGGTATCAGTTCAAAAAAGATGCCCTGAATTTTGTCACTGGTTACCTAAATGCCAAGCTGCAGGCCTGAGGTGCAGCTGGTCAGCCGGCACTGACACACCCACCTGAACCAAACAACCCCCCACTTGTTCCCCTTGATTGCTTTAAATCTTGAACTGGCTTTCAGTGCCACTGGACTTGAACACAGATAACTACATACAGTATATATATTCCCCAGGTGCAGGGCAATTCCTGCCCTCACTCACAGCTATGCTGTATTAGCCCAAAGATGGCACACATGACTGAAGTCCTGGGGTAGATGGATCAGCAAACGCAGAACCAGGCCTCATGCTTAACACTTGAAGGTATAGAAGCTGCAGCTTGGATCTTCAGTGCAACCCAAGGTCTTGCAGCCTGCCCCCCCAGCCCACTGCAGGGCATCACACAAGACCCACCAGCCACAAGGGATACAGATATGGGAGCGTCCCCACGATCTGGCTCCCCCACAGGTCAGAGCACCCCAGCACCTGGGCACAAACCCACAATCCCTTGCCACCAGCAGCCCCACTTGATGGGGGTCTGCGAGCTCCCCACCTGGCACATTTAGGATGGATTCTTCAGATCATTTCCATTCATTCGTCAATTACCTGCTACGGTGTGTAGTCAAGCAGTCTCAGTTACCATCTCGAATATCAGGCTCTTTGGAGGAGGGACTGTGCAGAGTCTGAAAATCCAGGGATTTATCATAACAGTCTCCTGTCTTGCTGAATCTCAGGAGCACAGGAGCAGACTGCAGGCACCCTCCCAGACAGCACCCGCACATCCACCTGCCCCCACAGTCTTTCAACTGCAACACAGTGGCCACTTCTGTGCTCTGGCTCACACACAAGTTCAGCAACTGTTTTTCAGAAATACATCAAGAAAGTCTCTTTTCTCACCGTGCAGTTGCTAGTCGACTCCAGACAGAAGAGGCTCTCTTGTCAGCTTCTTAAAACCTGGGTTCAAATCCAGTTTTCATGTCCATTTTCTACAATCCAGTTTCCTCTGCAAAAAACAGTCCTTTAACCTTGTCTTTCCCTTTTTCTGTTGACGCCTTGTCATTACCAGGGTCAGACAGAATGTTTTACATTTTTCCTTTTTTATCATCGAATGTTTTTTTCCACCTTGCTGCAGAGCAAGTGGCAGAGGCATCCAGCCACCGGCTTGACCCTCCCGTAGGGCAGCAGGCTCACTCAGCCGACGGGGAGGTCAGTACAGCTGTTTCCAACCTGCTGGGCAGCTCCCTATGCCTACCCAGCCAGGCCGAGACCGACCCCACCAGTGCGATTCCACGACAGACCTCCAGGCGAGTCAAGCGCGGCCATCATCCTGCTCATTCACAGCCAGCCTTTTTCCTCCATTGCCCACTGGAGTGCGGACATGCAATGATGTCCGGGCACAACATGCTGACATTCACCGCACACCTCCCATGTACACTAACGCTGATAGTGCCCCCGGTCATCACCAGGGGCCGCTACAGCACGGTGAAGTCCCTTCGCCCTCCCTAGGGATAGGAGAGCAGTCCTACAGATGCTCAATCCTATCACTCCCCTGCCAACCCCTGATGATAGGGGCTTGTTCCCAAATACAGGCCACCGGCATAGCACGAGGTGTGGCGTCCACTGCCTCAACCCTTAGCACCTCCAGGCTGGCTCTTTGACACTTTTTTTACTTCTCTCATCAAAAATCTTTGATCATCTGTGTCTCACCGATGTGGCACAGATAAAACTGAAGAGGCTTTCTCCCCATCCTCTTGACACAAATCCATTTTCTTAATCCTTTGTCTCAGTCTATTTAACCTTTACTCTGAACAATTTCACCACTTGGGTGCAATTTCTTTGGCAGCAATAGAATACTGCAGATCTCCCTCTCTGCAGAGCTACCCTCAAATCTTTTCTCTCTAGATGGGGAAAGGTACAACCAGCTATGGGGGACAGATAGCTGGCAGCCCCCCCCTCAAAGCCCCACAACCCCACCTTCTCCCTAGGGGCTGGAGACCCCCCTCTCTGTGGAGGGGCTTCCACCAAACTGAACTTAGAAACCAAAGTTCTTTCCCCTTGGGAGCTTTCTGGCAGCTCCCCATTGGCAGGAGCCAGTGTCAACCAAAATTAACATGTGCAAGGTTCCCTTGACACCTCACTGGTTGCTGAAAAAGGCACCCAGATTGTCCCTGGTATTTTTCCCCCAGAGTTTTCACTGAAGTTCTACTCTTTAGCAGCCTCTTCCCTCTGATGGCCCAACTCAAGATTTAGCATTATTAGTTATTTTCCAGCCAGTCGCTAATGCTGAATTTTGTTTTCCCCAGCACCAGACAGGCTGAGAAATATGTAATATAACAGCAGCAGGAATGATGAATAAATGTTCTAGCTCTACCTGGATTAGGTGAGTGGGGGACCACCAGACTACCAAAGAATTATTATTTTTTTATTGTGTCCAGGACTGACAGTGTGTGTGGGGGGGAGTTTGCTGGAAGGCTGCATGTGTACAGTTAAAACACGATTCCCAAAATCATTAACTAGCACTAACCAGGCAGTGTCTTAGCAGTGTCCTAGCACTTCCAGAAAGCATTTAATATACCTGTACACTTTGGGTGGGATATTCAGAAGGGTTGTGCCTCGGCGCGATATTCAAAAGGGGAAAGTGCGTGGCACAAATCCCGATGCACCAGGGCACATCAGTAATGTATGCGGTGCAAGTGGAAGGGTGCCCATGCATACCCCCACACATCCTGATATTCAGCCCGGAATGTGCGGAGCCCATGCAGGCGCAACCCCTACATGCGCCGCATACAGTTGTTCCAAAAATTAAAGGAGCAGCAGCCGGCCACCCACAGGTGAACTGCTGTATTGCAGGGCGCAACACAGCAGCTGCCAGCTGTGGGTGGCCACCTGAGCTCTGGCGGCACCCTCCGTCGGGTAGCACCCCCTCCCATGCCTGATCACGGGCAGAAGTAGGAAATTAAACAGTCCTATATCCCTGGTGGTCCAGTGGACTGCTCGCAGCCCGATCACAGGCATAAGTATAAAAATAATAAACTCCTATATCCCTGGTGGTCCAGTGGACTGCTCACAGCCCGATCGCGGACAGAAGTCTAAAAAAAGACTAGATCCCATCCCTGGTCGTCCAACAGTACCCCTCCCACCCTCCACTCAAGCCCAGCCACCCACTCCCCCTGGTCAGCAGCTCCCCACCCGCAAGCCGCCCGGCCCGCCGCAGAACTGACTGCGTACGAGTATAGCTGTCGCCCATTGGTCCACAGTGTGGGCCAATGGGCGTGCGAACCGTACTGTACTACACAGTCAGATATGCAATGGATTCATTCACACATCTGGACTGTGTCTACTGACCGTAATCTGCATGCCCATTGGCCACGCCAGGGACCAATGGGCATACAACTCTACTGTACACAGTCAGTCAGCGGCGCGGTTTACGGTGGGGGAGCTGCCACCCGCCACCAACTGGGGAAGTGGGTGGTGGGGCCCAGGGAAGGTGGGAAGGGGGTATCGCTGGACCACCAGGGATGGGATCTAATCTTTTTTTAGACTTCTGCCCGCGATCAGGCTGAGAGCGGTCCACCGGACAACCAGGGGTATAGTAGTTTATTATTTTTATACTTATGCCCACGATCGGGCTGGGAGAGATCCACTGGACCACCAGGGATATAGGAGTTTATTATTTTTATACTTATGCCCGCGATTGGGCTGTGAGGCACTTTGCCACTTGTGCAGGGGGCATCGGTCCCCGACGGCTGCAGCCTGGCAGGGCCCCAGGTGCAAGTCGGTGGGGATGGGCTCATCTGCATGCAAATGGGGCCATAATGACATGCAAATGGCCCTATGTGTCCCTTGCATGAATTATGGCCCCATTTGCATGTGCACCTTTGAATATCGTGGTTGATGTACCTAGTGCAATGGCACTTGTGCCAGCGCATCCCCCTGCCCCTCTCTGGACACTTGCGCTGGTGCAGTGCCACTGAGCCATGCACAATGTGGGTGACCACAGAGCAATATTCAACGCCCTGGCACATCCCAGTTGCACTTCACCCAGGCTTGTGCCACAGCCTGCTGCAGTCTGAATATCCCACCCCTTATATACATTAGAGTAACCCCCAGTTGTATGGGCATCTGGTTGCAGTTAGTAATCCTGTGCAAAAAATAATAACAAATACTGCCATGCTAACAGGTTGGCACTGCACAGAAGAATGCTTTTTAAAACAGCACCAGCCATGCTTATCACAGCGCAGTGCTAATTCTGTTACAGTGGTATGTGGGCCCCCATTTTCAGATTAGTGTTGTGCACTCCTAAGTGCTGTGCCTGAGATACTGCACAGCCACAGAAGGTGGTGGTAAATGGCACTCATTCCAATGAGGAGAGAGTGACCAGTAGGGTGGCAGAGGGCTCAGTAATGGGACAAGTCCTCTTCAGTGTCTTTATAAATGGCATAGCAGAAGAACTGGAAGGGGAGATATGCCTTTTTGCAGATGACACCATAATCTGTAATAGCGTTGATAGGTGCAGATGGAAAGAATGAGTAGGGACCTTAGAAAACTTGAAGAGTGATACGGGACATGGCATCTCGGGTTCAAAGTCAAAAAGTGCAAAATCAAACATCTAGGGAATAGAAATCTAGAGGCTGAGTATAAAATGTAGGGGGAGGTACTTCTGGTCACTAAGGAAACCTTTTATATAGCACTGTGCTCTGTATGCAGGAGAGGATTACTCATTTGCATGGCCGTATTAGTACATATGTATATGCACATGATCAGGGTAGCATCAGGTGATGCTGAATATGACACCCATCCAACCATGCTGTTCCTACATAGTGTAATGTAGCTCTGCACGCTAACCTTCTGAAAATGGGGCTCTAACTGACTAAACATCCTGGCCAATGCCTCTTAAGATGCAGAAGGTAAACATAAAAGGGTTATCTTATCTATTTATTTATTTTATTTATTTATTTAAGAGATTTACCAGATACGCATACTGAGCGGGGTACGCTCATTTCCAGATGCGACCTGGGGGTTACATAGGTCCAAATGTGTAGAAGACAAACACTGCAGTAGTTTGACAGCGGTTTCAGTAAAACAGCACAATACAGTGGTATACAAGAGCATGAGAGTGGATACATACAGAGAGGGATACAGCAGGTACGGAGAACTGGGTTGAACAAATTTGCCAGTTCTCTTTATGTATTGTTTTATCTTATTTTGCTCTCAGAATCTTTATCTGATTTCAAAACATTGTGATATGACTTAAAACTATTATGACAAACTAGTTGAAATACATTTTTTTTTCTTTTTTTATTTAAGTGCTGTCTTTATTTATTTACAAAAACACAGTCTGGTGGGATGGTCTAGCAGCTTGGTGATGATTGCACTGCCTCCCATGCCAGTGGCCTAAATTTGGGGCTGGACATGGGTTGCACAGGGGTCAGCTGGGGGGAGATATGATTGAGCATCTCGGGGAATGCTCTCCTCTCAGCGAGGGGAAGTCTGACCACCCTGCTCTTCAAAATCCACATAGCTGAGGAGGGCTGGCAGGGCAGTGGAGTTGTATAAGGGGGAGGGCTCAGGCAGGCACAAAGCATGCTTGGCTGCCCAGGGGATGAAACCAAAGGTAGAAACCTCCCAATGGCAACTAATCTGCACTACTATCCAGGCTCTGCTCCTCTCTGAATATGTGTCTCATTGTCAATGGCCCTCCCCCCGTCCCCACACTGGGGATGTATGTGTAGGTTGGGGGAAGAAAATCTCACAACAATTATGTCCTGGGGATGGTGGGTGATTGGGCTGGAGATGTAAGTGGGCAAAGGGGTTACAGGGTGACTAAGGAGATACAAATCTCTATGGGAAAAAAGAAGAAATAAAACACAGTTTGAGAAGCTCAAACCCCAAAACAGACTGTGAATGCCTCCAGTGAGGCATCACAGTAGTTATTTAGTATAGAAACAAATCAAATTATATGCATATGCCAGCTAAACTCCTGATAAGAACTGGACACTGAGGGTTGCATCAAAAATATATATTTTTGTTTCTTAACCAAGAAACTTTTGTTAAACAAAATATTAAAATAAAAACAAAAACTAAATGAAAACATAGTCCATAGAGTACAAACTAGCAAAGCTTTTGGCTTACACTATCACAGCTGAAGTGCTTCCCAAGCATTCAGCTCAGATAAGTTGCTGGACTAACACAGTAATTAATTACACATAAATCTGATCAAAGATTTAACTTGGAAAAACGCATGCAGCCCCCTATGTATATGAATATCCAGCATTAGCTTCCTATATAAATGTGTCTAACAGTGAATGAAGGCAGCACTTTATTTAAAAGAATAAACTACAGCATTCTAAATTACTTCTAAAGGTTTCTTGTCACATCACAATATTCTGAAATTTGATTAAAGGTGTGCAAGCAAAACAAGATGTAAAACCCCATAAAGAAGTAGAATAAGAGATAGCCCTGTTTTGTTTACCTTCTGCTCTGCAGCAGACATCCTCTTATCATGCCAGCACTCCCTGAATGCAACAGGGAATGAGTGCAGAGTCAGGCTATTCAAGGGGGGGGGGTCATTTCAGAATGTAGTCCATTTCAATATATAGTTTATTTGTTTCAGTATATGATATATGCGAATTTTTCAGTGTACAATGTATGTATTTCAATACATAGTGTATGTGTTTCACCATGTAGTGTATTTGCTTCAGTATATAATGTATGTGTTTTTTAAATATACTGTGTATGTATTTCAGTATGTAATATATTTCTCTCGGTATATATAGTTATGAAAATTTTTCAATGGAGAGGGTAAGTGTTTTTAACATATAGTGTATTTGTTTCAGTATATAGTGTATGCAGATTTTTCAATGCATAGTGTATTTATTTCAATATATAGAAACTATAATCCCCAGTGAACCTAAGCCAGTGACATTCTACATGCTTCCTAAAATACATAAGCCTGGTAATCCTGGTAGACCCATACTCTCTGGTAATGGCACCCTGACAGAGGGGATATCAGGGTTTGTAGGAGCTATTTTCAAACCGCTGGTTATACAAAGGGATAGTTACATCAAGGACACTACTCACTTCCTGCATAAACTTTCTCATTTTAAGGACTTACCACCTGATACCCTTTTAGCCATGATGTATGTAACCTCCCTCTACACTAATATTCCACACACAGATGGCATTTCAGCCTGCCTCAAATGCCTGCATGACAAAGAATTGGATCCCAACATTGACCCTGGAGTTGTGGGTAAACTCACTGAATTCATAGTGACACAACAACTTCAGCTTCAATGGTAAACATTATGTTCAAACTATGGGAACAGCAATGGGAACCAGGATGGCTCCACAGTATGCTAATCTTTTTATGGCGAATTTGGAGGAAGATTTTCTAAGGCACTGTACACATAAACCACTCGCTTATTTCCGTTACATTGATGATTTGTTTATAATTTGGACAGAGGGCACTGACACACTTAAAGATTTTCATCGGGAACTTAATAACCTCCACCCAACTATAAAGCTTTCCCTGGAATATTCTGCCACCAGTGTACATTTTTTGGATACCACTGTCACTATTAAGGATGGAACCCTACATACCTGTCTTTACAGGAAACCAACAGACAGAGATACTTACACAAGAAAAGTAATCACCCGAGCCACACAAAGAAATCTGTCATGTATAGTCAAGTACTTCGGTATCACCGCCTCTGTTCAAATGAGGAAGACAAAGACACACATTTGGCGATGTTGAAAAACACCTTTATTGAGCAGGGACACTCGTCCAGAGAAATTGACAGAGCAGTAGAACGTGCAACACAGGTCCCAAGAGAACAGCTACTGCAATATAAGGAACGGATGTCTACCAACAGAATACCCTTAGTAGTCACATACCATCCTGACCTTGAAATCCTACATAAGATTATTAAGGATCTCCATCCAATAATTAGTGAGGATGAAACCCTTAACTGTATTTTTCAAGAACTACCACTACTATCTTTTAAACAACCACCTAATTTAGCCAACCTGATTATTAGGAGTCAACTTGAACAGGAACAGAATACCATGACATCATATGGTACACAACCCTGTCATCAACGCACATGTAAGACATGTAACCTCATTTCCACTTCAGACTGTGTGGTTACATCACAAAACAGACTATTCAGGATACAGGGGAATTATACATGTACATCAAGTGATGTGGTCTATTTTATCCAATGCAAGAAATGTCCTCGCACAGGTTATGTGGGGGGAGACAAGCCAACAACTCCGCACTAGAATGAAGTCACACAGACATTCTATTAATCACAAGAAGATTGAGAAACCAGTAGCCCAGCACTTCTCCCAGGATGATCACTCAATCTCAGATATGTCTGTGATGGTCTTAAAAGGACATTTCAACAGTACACAACAGAGACGGGCTACTGAAATTAGACTTATTTTACTTCTCAATGTGGTGGCAGATGGACTGAACATTGATGTTGGTTATATGACACATTATTCCACTTAAACTTACACAGATCTTTACTTTAAAAGATGGACATAAATACTTTAGTTCTTAAGCGGGCCTTTGATTTTGTAAGTTTATGGTTATCTACATGTTGACTTCTCACCTTAACACTGTGGTGAGTGCATTTGAGTGTGTGTGTATACTGATGTATGTATGTGTGTGTTTAGTGTGTGTTTGGTATATGTTGTGTTTTTGTGTGTTGTGGGTATGGTGTGTGTGTGTGTGTTTTGATGTGTGCGGTGTGGTGTGTGGATTGTGTTTGTTATATTTGTTGTGTGTTGTGGTTGTGTGGGGTGTGCAGGGGTGTGTGTGTGTGTGTGTGTGTGTGTATGTACACACATGTGTGGGGGAGTGTGGCATGGGGCAATTGTTATGTGGCTAGGACACTTAGTTTTCACATACAGTGTACATTTACTTCCTTCTACTAGTTGTCAGCAGTTGGATTACACACTGTCACATTTTTAAATCTGCTCATATTAAGATGCATATCTCATTTACTTGGGGGTTCATAAAAGGTGTAATTCCTTTGGGTTTTCATTTAGATTCCTTAGACTGATTCTGTGCATTTTTGTTATACACAGACTCTGTGTTGAAATCTGCACTTATCAGGCTCGTGGTCTCATTTTCTTGGGGGTCCTTGACAAGTAGTTTTGTATTTTTTTTTATTTGGCACTTACACTTACGAGTGATACTACCATGCATCATGTATATATGTGTATGTTAATTTGAGGCTTGTTTTCAACTTGCAGTTATACCTAATTTCAGGATTTTGTCTCTCATTATCTGTTCTTTAATATACCAGGACAATTGGAATGTAAGTTGTAAGCTCATCTTACATGTATTAGAGAGAATGCCACCCCAAGGTTTTTTTATCACTAGAATGCTTTCTTGGCATACTGAGACATTTTGAAATTTATGTGACAAGAACTCTCTGGCTGTAGAGAATTCTTGATAACCTTTGCCCTTCTGAGGCTTTTCAGTTAAAGGCATACTGGTGTTAATTAGCTTCTCTGAGGTAATCTTCTGTTATGTTTTAAATGTATATGTTAAACCAATGAGAATTACTTCTGTTTTTTTCAATATAATCTGGTGTTAATAGTATGGGATATTTGAAATAACTGCCACAAAGCTTCTGAAGAAGAACCTGGTTGGTTCGAAAGCTAGAGCACTTTGTTCTTTTCTGTAACATCCATGTTGGTCCAATAAAAGTTATCAAATCATTTGTTTCTGGATCTGTTTCAATATATAGTGCATGTATTTCAATATAAAGTGTAGATGTTTCAATATATAGTGTATTTGTTTCAGTAGACAGTGTATGTGCTTTTTTCCAATGTGTAGTGTATGCATTTCAATAGATAGTGTATGTATTTCAATATATAGTGTATTTGTTTCAGTATAGTGTATGCAGATTTTTTTCAATATAATTTTAATTTTTTTATCTTTGTTTATTTAACCAGGAGTAGCACACTACGCTGAAAGGTTTTTTTTCAGGTGCATCCTGGGAGCATAGGGAAGTCGAGTGACTTGTCCAGGGTCACACAGTATGTAAGTGGAAGCTGTGGGATTCAAACCCAGGTCTGGTCTGCTAGATGTCACCAGATTTGCAGCTAAGAGCCTTAAACCACTGCGCTATACTGCCTCCCTATATGTAGTATATAGTGTATGTGTTACAATGTATAGAGTATTTGTTTCAGTAGAGAGTTTATGTGGATGTTTCAGTCTGTAGTGTATGTATCTCAATAGGTAGTGTATATGTTTCAGTACATGGTACATTTGTTTCCGTATATAGTGTATATGGATTTTCAGAACTCAGTGGGTGGGATATTCAAAGGGGTTGCGCATGGTGCAACACTGTTACACCATGCACAACCCACTGATGCGCCCCAGCATGATATTCAGAGGGGATTGTTGCGCTGTGCAATTCCTGATGCACCAGGGTGCAGGCAAGTGCAGGGGGCATGCCCATCCATATGCGGCACATCCTGACATTCAGCCCGGGATGTGCAGTGCATATGCAGGCACAAGCCTGCCTTGCGCCGCACGGGGGGGCGCAAAGATGTGCCTGTAAAACACAGGAACATGTCAGGGGACACCCATAGGCAGGCCACTGTGTTGCCAGGTGCAACACAGCAGCCGTCTGCTGTGGGTGGCCACCCGACCTCCCCAGACACAGGCCGGGAATCGTGCCCCCCTCACCCGATCGTGGGTATATAAATATAATAATCCTGGTGGTCCAGTGGACCCTAACACATCGCTCGATTGCAGGCATAGTTAAAACAATCCCAGGTGGTCCAGTGGACCCGAATCCCTGCCCGATCGCTGGCATAAGATACAATCACATTCCCTGGTTCATTCACATTTCGGGACTGTGTAGTACTGTATGGTCTGCTCGCCCATTGTCCCACGCAGTGGACCAATAGGTGTACAGCCATACTGTATGCTGTCAGTCGGCGGGCAGCCAGGCAGCTTGCAGGTGGGGAGCTGCCACCCGCCGCTGACAGGAGGGTTGCAGGGCGGCGGGTCTCAGTGGGTGGGTGGGAGGGGTACTGCTGGACCACCAGGGATTACCAACCTTATGCCCACGATCGGACAGGGATTGGGTCCACTGGACCACCAGGGAATTTAATTTCATTTTATGCAGGTGAGCAGGTCCACTGGACCACCAGGGATATTTGTCTACTATGCCCATGATTGGGCGTTGGGGTTCGTTGCCCACCGAGGGGCAGGGGGCGTCGGTCCCTGACAGCTGCTGTCTAGCAGGCACCAGGCGCAAGTCGCCAGGGATTGGCGCACTGCATGCAAATGGGGCCATAATGACATGCAAATGGCTCCATTTGCACCTTGCATACATAATTGCCTCATTTGCATGCTCACGTCTGGATATCGCTCCTGCTGTACCTAGCGCAACTGGACTTGCGCTGGCGCAGTCCCATGCTCCTCACCTTCCACTTGCGCTAACGCAGTGCCACTGTGCCATGCGCAGTGTGAGCTCCCCCACTGCCATATTCAATGGCGCTGAGCCATGGCGCAGCGCTGTTGAATATCGCCCAGACCATGCCCTGGTGCATCCCAGTTGCGCTGCACCCAGGTTTGCACCCCTGCCTGGCGCAGTCTGAATATCCCACCCACGTATGTAGATTTCAGTAGATAGTGTATGTATTTCACTATATAATGTAAGCATTTCACTATATAGTGTATGTGTTTCACTATATGATATATGCATTTCAGTATACATTATATGTATTTCAATAGATAGTGTTTATGGTTCACTACATTGTGTATGCATTTCACTATATGATGTATACTGTATATTTCACTATATGATATATGTATTTCACTATGTAGTGTATGTGTTTTACTATACAGCCAGAGATTATGAATTATGTCCCTAACAGCTTGCTATAATTTAGAGTACATGCCCAATTGTCATTGTGCTGACGTGTTGTAGACTTCAATCATTCCAGTCCGACTGATTAAATAACTGCAGTTTTTTGTTCAAGAATACAGCACAGTTTTGCTTTTGCACTTCAAGAAAGCACTCTGTTGCATTATATGAAAATAATTTATTTTGCTTCTTTTTCTATGCACTTTACAATAAACAATCAGCTACTTCACAAACTCCAAGATAAGATTTTGCATTATTTATGCTGCTACATATTTTTTATCTTCTCAGCATTGTTTGTGTGTGTGTTTTTTGCCCTGTACAGTTGTATACCCTAGGAGACTCAAGCTTTTTGGAACTGTTTTTTTTTTTTACCAGGAGAGACACACTAAGCTGAAAGCTTGTTTACAGGTACAACCTGGGAGCACAGGGAAGTTAAGTGACTTGCTCAGGGTCACACTGTATGCAAGCGGGGCCTGTGGGATTCAAACCCAGGTCTTCAAGTTTGCGGCTCAGAACTTTAAACCACTACACTATACTGCCTCCTTATTGTTTGTGTGTGAGAAATACAAATGGATCTTAAGTCACTTTAAAATTAAAACCAGTGTGAACTGAGTTTTCTTCTTTGCTGATCTGTTTAGGATGCTTTGTCTTATAACATTTTTTCTGAAGCATTACTATATAAACTGGATGCATTGAGGATTTCTGTCAGGCACAGGCAGAAAGCAGCAGCATTAACTAAAGAAACTACTACTGTTTGGCACTGTTGGCAGAGAAGGGTTTTATTTTCAAAATTCAGGCATTAGTCTGTTGTGGCATTTTCTTTGAGTTGGCGACAGAACTGAGAATAAGGAAGTGGTGGGCTAGGCCTGCCTCATTGCTCTGCCTTGGCTTGACTGGCTGGACAGTGAGTGACTGGTGGTGTCTGATGTCTACAAAAGTGAGATCATGTTCATTCGTTTCATAATTCGCTCATTCAGGGCGTGGTGGTATACTTACTGCAGCATTCCACGCCAGTGTCACTCACTGTAATGACGCTGCACGCTGCTGTTTATGTGGCTTGCTTCAGGGATGTTGGAGTGTAGCATGATCCCACAGAAGGGCAGCAGTCTGTTTATGCTGCCTAAATCTGAAGGTGTCCTAGAGTAGTACTACTATTGCAGTAACAAACATCAGGGTCTGAGCCTGTTAATGTGTTTGAAGCTTCAGGGTGTACTGCAGTACTGCAACATCCCACACTGGAAGGATAAAAGGCTGGCTAATTATGAGACTTTTTGCTTTGGGTGTGTACAGCAGCATCCTGGCCCCACACACTCAAAGGCTGTTGCTCTGAATGTGACTTTGCAAGTGTACTGCTTTTGTTGCAACCCTTTCTGTGTTTTATGTACACTTGTGTAGCATGGGTAGATAGTAGTTTATTACAATAATTTTGAGGATGTTGCTGTTCTAATAATGAGTAAACAAAAATGAATGTAATGTAAAGGTTTTCCACCAATTGCACTCACAAAGTACGACTTACAGTACATAAATAAAATTCAACAATGGTGGAAGTTGAAAAAATTGGTTGAATTTTCTTTCATTACTTGAAGCTATAAATGTTAAACTAGAAACATAGAAACATAGACTTTGATGGCAGATAAGGACCGCTTGGCCCACCTAGTCTGCCCATTTCCCTACCCAGAGGATAAGCTGCAGATCCTATTTAACCAACAGCCTATTTCTTCCTACCCCTCACAAAAATTGCCTTATGTCTGTCCTATGCATTCTTGAATTCTCCTACAGTTTTAGACCCCACAACCTCCTCAGGAAGGCTGTTCCATGCGTCCACCACCTTCTCTGTGAAAAAATACTTCCTCACATTGCCCCTGAGCTGTCCCTCCTCTATCTTCAAATTGTGTCCCTTTGTTCTTGCACCTCTTTTTTTCTGAAAGATGCTACCGTCTTGGACTTTGTTAATTCCACTGAGGTACTTAAACATTTCTATCATGTCCCCCTCCCTCCTTTCCTCAAGGGTATACATATTAAGCTCCTTTAGTCTCTCCTCATATGGCTTCTCTTGCAGACCCTGCACCATTTTAGTTGCCCTCCTCTGAACTGCCTCCATCCTGTCTATGTCCTTGCGGAGATGGGGTCTCCAGAACTGGACGCAGTACTCCAGATGGGGTCTCACCAACTGTCTGTACAGAGGGATAACAACTTCCTGTTTTCTGCTGGTGATACCTCTCCCTATACATCCCAGTATCTCCCAGCCCTCCCTATCACCTTCTCACATTGCTTACCAAACTTAAGGTCATCTGATATGATTACCCCCAGGTCCCTTTCCATTTTTGTTGTTGTTACTACCTTCCCCCCCATTGTGTAATCTTCCCCCGGGTTTTGTTTCCCAGGTGCATTACTTTGCACTTCTTTGCATTGAATCCAAGCTGCCATACTTCTGACCATTCCTCCAACCTTGCCAAGTCCCTTGTCATCCTTTCCATGCCTCCTTGTGTATCAACCCTGTTGCACATCTTTGTGTCATCTGCAAAGAGGCATACTTTTCCTTCCAGTCCCTCTGCAATGTCACTTATAAAGACATTAAAAAGGACTGGACCCAGTACTGAACCCTGTGGTACCCCACTAGCAACCCCTCTTTCTTCAGAGTGGACCCCATTTACAATTACCTTCTGTGTCCTGTTGTTCAGCCAATGTTTAACCCAGGCTACCACCCTGGGACCCACTCCCAGGCTGGTTAATTTAACTACTAATCTTTTGAGTGTGACTGTGTCAAATGCCTTGCCAAAGTCTAGGTAGGCCATGTCCACAGCCCCTCCCTGGTCTACTACTTTGGTCACTCAGTCAAAGAAATCAATTAGATTCATCTGACATGACCTTCCCGCTGTGAACCCATGCTGCCTTAGGTCCTGTGCCCACTGGCGTCTAGGTACTCAACAGTTCTTTCCTTCTGAAGTGATTCCATCACTTTCCCTACCACAGAGGTCAAACTGACAGGTTTGTAGTTTCCTGCCTCTGTCTTGGTCCCACTTTTGTGAAGGGGAATCACATCCGCCTTCTTCCGGTCCTCAGGTACCACACCATCCTCCCATGATTTGTTAAAAAGGGTAGTCAGTTGTGTCACTAGTTCTCTGCTTAATTCTTTTAGAATTCTGGGTTGAATTCCATCTGGCCCCACTGATTTGTCCACCTTCAGTTTTAGGAGTTCTTTCAGAACCCTTTCTTCTGTGAAAGGACTGAGATCGGCCCCCCTCTCCAGAGTGCTTCTGTTAATTGGATTAGGCACCTCCCCCACTTCCTCTTTTGAGATACTGACAGAAGTATCTTCATACCCGTCCCATTTGATGAGTATGAGGTCTAGATTGCTCCCTCATGAGTAGGTTCCAAAACTAGCTCTCTGAGGTATGCCACCTGAAGGGCATCGAGAATGTCCCTGCTTTTGGATGTGGCTGCAGCCAAGGTGCTCCAGTTAACGTCTGGCATATTCAGGTCTCCCCATCAACAGTATCTCCCTTTCTCTGCCATCCTAAGTATGCCTTCTATCATATCTTGTCCATTCCTCCCCTGACATGGGGGTCTTATACACCCTGTGGATTGTGATGCCATTTCCAGTCTCTAGGTGACCCACAGTGCCTCCTCTCCTCCCTGTTTACTCTTTTGTTCAGTTGCTTTTATCCCTTCCCTTACAAAGAGCTACCCCTTCTGCCCTCCCTGTCTCTCCTGTAGGTTGTGTACCCTGGTATGTTAACATCCCAGTCATGATTCTCTGTGTACCATATTTCTGTGACTGCTACAATATCCAGGCATCCCTCTTCCATCAAGGCCACCAGTTCAAGGAGCTTGTTGCCCAGACTACAGATGTTGGTACTCATTACCCTCCATTTCTTGATGGCCTTACCCCTTTTTGCCCCATCCCTGTCCTTATTGCATTTGTCATTTTCTCCATTTACCCCTGCACTTCTCCCTATCAACATCTCTGTGTTGGTGTCTACCTCACTTAGTACCCTGATATTTTGGGTGGGGGGTAAATCTATTACCTAGGATCCTGGTTCCCCTCCTGGACAGATGCAGACCATCATGCCAGTATAGGCCTGCATCCCTCCAGGTGGACCCCCAGTCCCCAATGAAGCCAAATCCCTGAGCTCTGCACCAGTTTTTCAACCACTGATTGAATCCCATGGTGTGGAGCACCCTAGCCTCACCAGTGCCATATTAAGGCAGCACCTCCGAGAAGGTTACCGTGTATGCTATTTGTCTAAGGCCCCTCCCCATCTCCACAAATGCTTCTTGCACTGCTCTGATCCCTTTCTTAGCAAGGTCATTTGTCCTTAGGTAGACAATGACATCCAGCTCCCTCCCCCTGTGCAGTTGCTCCTGTGATCCTGAGGATTCGCTCCCTGTCCCTCCAAGCCATGGCGCCAGGCAGGCACCTTACCTCCCTCTCCCCTTCCTCCCCCAGTTCTACCTTCCTAACAATGGAGTCCCCCACCAGGAGTTGTTTCCGTCCCCTGTGGGGTCCCACGCCACCCTTCTGTGGGTCTCCTTTGTGGAGGTTCCCAGCATCCTCCTTGGTCTCCACTGTGGGTGCCTCCATAGAGGAACCACTCTTTTCCAGAACGGGCATAGAAATTGTGGAAAGGTACAACTGGAGGGATGAGCCTCTGTTCCACCACCCTCACCCTCCTTGAGCCCACTGTGGTCCAACCACTCCTCTTTCTTGGCAACCTCTGAGGCAATGGCAGTGACCCTGGTGGTCCCTGGGTGGGAGAGGAGGTCCCACAAATCCTGGCCAACTCAGCCTGGAGATGAGCAACCTCCTCCCTCAGCCCAGAGAGGTGTCTGCAGATGGGCTAGTTGAAAAAATCAGTCATAATGTGTGGTAAGTCAATCATAATTGTTTTTTAAACTGACTCCGGGGTATACTCTCTCTGCACAAATATTGACTGCAGAATGGAGCAAAATAGAGTGGTGTCTGGCCAGTCGCAGGCCCCAAATCACTTGGACCCAGCTCAGACCATTCACTACACACAGATTAGCTTGTCTCTTAAAGGGACAGGAGTGAAGGCTCAGCACAGCACTCTCATGCAAAAAAACAGAATCACACTAAGACAGGACACCAGTCTGGCAGTGGGCTTTTAAGGAGCCCAGGAAGACATTAGATAAAGCCCAAATACAAGGGGGGGTTAGACTCTTCCCTGCCTGGAAAAACTTGGTGTCCACGTCAAGTCTACTCATAATATACAATTCTATATAGAAAACATTATATGTAAATACATGCACGTGGATAGACACAGGTTGCAACCATGAACTGTTCCATTGGTATACCACAAAATGCATTCTGATGCATCAAAGAAAAAGTAGACTAACAATAACAACAGTATTACTATAGTTTTTGCATCTCACAAGGAATGCTGTATAAGAACACATTATTTTTCATGAAACTGGTTCAAGTAGCTAAACACAATGGGGGCCTATGCTCCAACAGGTGAGATTTATGTGCCTGAGGTGCATATCCCACCCATGGAGCTCCGCACATGCAGAAAGATGCATGCCACTGGTATTCCCCAATGGCTGTGATCTGTCCACGAGAACGCCCAGCCCCAGCATGCAGCACTCCACCGGGTGGCCAGGGGCAGAGTCGCAGATCCAGGCAGGCATCATATCAGATGCCCATCCCGGGTCTGACAGTAGATCCCTTACACTTGGGGGGGTGCATTAGCAGCGCTTCCCCAATGATGTCCACATAGCCAACGGTCATGGAGGTGAGAGGTGGGATGTGCCGCCAGCCATTCGATGTCCCCAAACAAACAGGGAGGAATGGGGTTGGGGGCGTTGGCACAAGGGTATGTGTTGGGGGGAGAGAAGGGTTCCCGCTGCCCACCACATCATCAGGACAGTGATACAGGGTGAGACTGGTGGAAGTTTGCTAGGGGGCTGCAGTCCAGGATCCAGTGCCCCCAAGTGTGCAAGTGTGTGTGAGGGTTGGCATGTACGGGGGAGGTGGGCTGCATGGCTTGGTGCAGAGGTGGGTGCCCCTGGGAGGACTGTCTCAGTGTCCATCTGGGTCCTGTTGTTGAGACAGAGATGGAGGTGCAGGGCACATAGTGGGCTTATGGCAGGGTTTCCCAGGCATACTGGCTGCCCCCCTACATGCCCCAGTGTGAAGCTCTATGCAGCTATGTGCATGCCGCTAAGTGCTGGCACACCCCCCTGCCTGACCCCTGCACATTGCGATCCATGTGCGGGTGGGGGATCAAGTGCATAGGATCTGCATGCCCCATTTTGTTAATTCCACATGGGGGCCACAATGTGTGTAGAGTGTCTCCTCGCATCACATACATGCTGCAGAGGAGCTCCACTCCTTTGAGCATAGGAGCCAATGATTGCACAGCTCTAGTCTGTATTACTTCCTGCACACTAACCCACATGGTTTGGGGCCTGATCCTAGCAGCTAAACTTGGGCTGCATGAGGAAAGGGCATTAACATACTGACTGGAGGGCTTTACTATCAGCTTAGAGGTGGCGGAGTAACCCAGTTTTGGAAGAGAATTCTCAGAAATGTAAACCCCTTTATGAACTACATTCATGGAAAGGTCTAGAGGCCTTCCTGGTGAATCATAACTAAGGCACACTACAGGCTTTGTGGCTCTTCCAGACTTTTGGGGCAGGGCAGGCACAGGCTCAGTCCTTTCAACATATGCATTTGGGTTGATCAGTCCCGTTTCGTTATCCATCAATAAGTCAGCTTCTTATGAAAGCAGTGCCTGTCTGTTCAGAAATAGGAGTAACACATTCATTTGCTTGCTCCGCGAGTTCTGATTCAGAAGAAATAGTGACACTAACTTGTTCTGAAATTCCAGGTTTGTGATCAGGAGGAAACTCCATGAAATTTAAATCACATAACACATTGCTGATACTGTCAGAATCATCCTTTTCATTTGTATTATTGTCCATTATAATCCCTTACCAAATGTGACACAATGGCAACACCATGGCGCACCACAATGGCAACACAGCGGTGAGCTACAAAATGTGCAATGGTACTACCCAGTGATACCATGGTTGTACTATGGTAGTTTACATTTTGATTATTTTTGTTGATGTGGTAGGACAGTGGTACAATGGTATCACAATGGAATTCAAACAAACCACTGTGATACCATGAAAACCTTATTGGTAGTACAGTGGTATTGCAATGGCAAATGAGTGGTATTACAGTGGTATTCCGAAGAACTTTTTGTAAGTGATATCAGGGTCATTAGCTTCAAACACTTCAGGTTCATCTGGTATGTCACTAGCTGTGCTCCTGGGGTCAGGATTTGCCTCTTAAGGCTCAGTTAGTTCCACGAGACACTAGGAGTCTGCTATATCATAAGTCACACTTTGCACCTCACTTTCAGGGGGCACAGGAGTCATGGAGGAGGCTGGAGGATTAGGCTGTCCTGAGGGTTCAGCCTCATCTCCCATATTACACGGGGATTTCCTTGAAACAGCTGTCTCAGTTCATAAGATGGATGCAGGTGACCCCACACTCACTATCAGCAGATTCAGACTTGGAGTCAGTTTCAGTGAGAGCAGGGCTGGTGGCAGGCTTTGAACTCTGAACAACATGAGGAGAATTTAACTGTCTCTTTTTAGCTGCAGCACGGGTCAAAGGCCCGGGAGGGGTAGTATCTTGGGATGTAGAATCAATGATGATTTGCCCAATTGGTAATAAATTATTTCTGTGCATTGTCTTTACAGCTCATGGGTCATTCTCTGGATGCACTTTGTATACTGGCAGGTCCTCCAGCTTGCTGACAACAACGTATGGGGTGTGATGCCACCTGATGGCTATCTTGAGTTTTCCATGCAATCCTAAATTTCTCAGCAAGACTCAGTCTCCAGGTTGCAGCTCTTGGGCCTTAACATGTTTGTTGTGCCTTTCTTTGTTTGCTAAGTTTCTCTTGGCCTCCATGGTATGTGCTAACTGACAGGCATGGTTGAGCTGAGCTTTGAGTTTTTTAACAGACTGGAGGTAGTTCTCTGCCTTGACTCCATCAGGGGATGCTCCAAAACAGATATCTACTGGCAACCTGGCTTCTCGACCAAACATCAAGTGGTAGGGGGAAAACCCAGTTGCATCGTTTCAAGTACAGTGTACAGTTACAGGTGTGAACTAATGTACTTATTTGCTGACTCCATCTCGGCTTATCTCTGGGGTGAAGTGTGCCCAGCATGTCTATTAATGTTTGACTGAATCTTTCAGGCTGTAGATCCCTTTGGGGGTGACAAACGGTAGTTCTGGATTTCCACACCACCCAGAGGGAGAGCATTACTTTAATCAGATAGCTGTCAAAGTCTCTCCCCTGATCAGAATTAATTCTCTGGGGGGCACCGTAATGAACAAAGAATTTTTCTATCAAAACCAAGGCTATAGCGGATGCCTTTTGGTCCTTAGTTGGATAGGCCTGGGTGTTGCAAGTAAAATGGTCAATCACAACCAGCACATTACCAATGTTCTTTTGATCTGGTTCTAAACACAAAAAGTCAATGCACACAAGTTCCATGGGTGCACTGGTGGAGATGTTAAACACGGGTGCAGCCCTCTGGGGCTGAATTTTTTTCTGCAAGCAACGGTTACAAGTTTTGATGTGAGTCTCAATGTCCGCACCCATGTTAGGCCAGTAGAACTGGGCACGGGCTAAATCTGAAGTTCTGTCACAACCCAGATGTCCCATTTGGTTATGGAGGGCACATAAAACCATACGTTTGAAGGTAGTAGGTAATATTAGCTGTTGTTTGACAACTTGACCTTGTCTATTTGTGGTTTCTCTGTAAAGCAGTTTGTTGTGCAGCTTTAACCTGGGCCCCTCTCTAAACAGCAAAGCAGTTCTTTGAACTTGGGAGTGAAATTTGGACACATTTTTTCCAGCATTTATGGCATCCAACACAGGCTTAATCATAGGATCTTAGGATTGCACCCACTAAATATTGATGGGAGTAAGTTGGGGCAGCGTACTGAGATCCAAGGGTGTGAGATTGCAATAGGTTGCAGGAACATAGACGTCAGGAAGGCCCAAGCAAACGACCAGGCAATCAATGGTGTCAGAGGACAGGTGTTTATCTTTATCAAACTTTTGGCAAAGGGCTTTAACAGATTGTTCAGACATTCTCACCCACTCAGAGTTGGGATTTAGACCTTCTAGAGAGGGTGTCAGCATCAATGTGATTCAAGCCTGGGCAGTACTCTACTGAATAGTCATAAGTTGAAAGTGCTGATAACCAGTGGTACCCAGTGGCATCTAACTTTGTCAAAGTTTGAACATACGTGAGGGGGTTGTTGTCAGTTTTCACCAGAATCCTTGCACCATAAAGGTATTCATGAAATTGATCTACCATGGCCCATTTTAATGCAAGAAATTCAAGTTTGTGTACTGGGTAGTTCTTTTCAGAGAGGGTTAGGTTCCTGCTGGCAAACGTCACTAGTCATAGTCCTTCCACATACTCCTGGTAGAGCACAGCTCCAAGCCCCTTTAAGCTGGCATCGGTATGTAACACATAAGGATTAGCTGGATCTGCATAGGCAAGTAAAGGGGTATGAATGAGCTGGTGAATGATATCGTAAAAGGCCACATCACACTCTTTAGTCCACCTTGTCCCAAAAGGTTCATTTGTTCTGAAATAGACCTTTTCCTCCTCTTTGACAGCACTCTTTTTGTATTTCCGGTTTGTTGGCGGATACCCTTGAGTTAGATTGCGCAAAGGGCAGATAACTTTGATATAATCTTTCACAAATCGATGATAATAGCAGCAGAACCCCGAGAATCTTTGCAGTTCCTTAAGAGTGTTAGGCTGTGGCCAGGTAGTCAAAGCTTCCCCTTTGCTTGGATCCATTTGAATTTTTATTCATTTATTTATTTCTGATCTCGGATTAACCATTTGAGCTCAGAGCTCTTTACATAGGTTCCACATTAGCACATTTAGAACAAGTAGGTGATTATACAGAGGATTGAGACAAACAAGGCAATAGGATTAGAATGTGAACATTTAGGTACATTTGGTCTTTAAACAAAGGAATACAAAAAAATACAGCAAAAACTAAAACTGGAATAAGTGAACACAGTCAGATACATACAGGAACAGACTAAATAACTATAACCAACAGGGAGCCTGTTAGTTGTCAGCAACACGAGGGGGGTTAGCGCATAGAAGTGCTGGAGAGACGGGGTGGGGGTTGAGCCCCAAGTGCAGGGTGTCCAACAGAGAGAGAGAGAGAGAGAGAGAGAGAGAGAAATCTGTTTAGCAGAAGGGCAGATGTTAGGATATGCCTTTGCTAGGTGCTAGTGATGGCAGACACACTGAGATTCCTGTATTAAATGGTTCTTTAGGTTCTTTTTGAAGGTCCACAGAGTGGGCAGGCTAATAATGTTCTCAAGGAGGGAGTTGAACCTCAACAGTGCTCGATAGGCAAAGGACCTTTGTCCTTGAGATGTCCGACATTTTGGAGTCAGGAAAGACTGCAGTTCCGAATTTCAGGTGGGCCTGGGATCAGTGCTGGGAACTAGGAGTTGTTGGACCTCAGTCAGGAGCTGACCAAGGCAGATTTTTTTGTTCAGGAGGCAGGATTGATATTTTAAGTGACCAAAGAGTGTTAGCCAGTGAGCCTTTGCATAGAGATCGCAAGTGTGGGTTAGTCGGTGTGCCCCTAAGGTGAGCCTGCAGGCATAGTTAAGGGCAGTTTTTATACATCGGAGGGCAGTATCTGTGGCAGAGTCATATATCGGCAGTCTGTAGTCCACTAGGGGGAACCCACAGAACTGTGGATCGCTATGCTGAGGGCTACAGGGGTCAGGCTCTGCCTATGGCGATAAAGTAGCCCTAAGCGTTTGTTGATTGCTTTAGCTGTGATGTCTATATGGAGGGTGTAGGACAGCGAGCTGTCAAGAGTGATTCTGAGAAATCTGAAGTGATGAACACATTCAAGAGGAACTCCACCCCTATCACATATTGATAGAGGGAAGTTTTTGTGCTTGTTCTTAAGGATGGTGAACAACATGTTTTTGGTTTTTTGTTTTTTTTTAAACTTTTTTTTATTTCAGATTTTAAGTTTTATGGAGTCACAGTACATGTTAATAGCAGTACAGTAATATGTGCAATAAGTGGTAATCAAGAAGAACTGTACATTGTCACAGGAAAATACAGGATGATTATGTTCTAGTACAGTATTAAACAATATTCTCAAAAGCACCAATAAAAAGGAGAAACGTAATAAATATGATCTTAATCCTCTGCATTTGTTTAAAGAGCATGGTTGTGTCTCTCTAAGATATGTCATCTTAAAATAAGCATTCAGACCAATTTCGTATTTTCTGTCTGGGGACCTGGGGTCAAACTAGAGGAGACCCGGGAGACCTTCTGACCTATAAGAAAAAATAAAGAGGAAGAAATTAAGGGCTTAACTCTTCTGAACAAAGAAGGTTCTCCAAAAAGAGAGGGGCTGGAGCTATGAGCTGGTCAAATCCCCCAAGACGGCATCAGTATACGTGGTTCTCGATTTGTATTGCTAAGGAGGTTGGTCTGTTCTGAACTGAGAAATATGGAGGAACCAAACATTCCTATGATTCATCAGTTCAGGGACTTTATTTTGAATTCTGGCTGTCATATGTTCTAATTTATAGATGTCGTACACCATGTCCTTTCAGGCTAGGATGGAAGGGGGTTCCGGTCGGAGCCATAATCTTGTAACACATTTCTTAGCCACCCCCAGCAGGGTATTAAGAAGGTGTATTTGATGAGGGTCCCTGGAAACATGGTGGTAATGATGGAGGAGTGCCATTGCCCGGGAAAGGGCACCCAGCACTGGGAAGAGATGTGCAACCCTATCCCCAGTTGAGGACCAGTACTTTATCAGAACCGGGCATGACCATAGAATGTGGGTATGTGTGGCCACCTCACACCCACACTTCCTCCAACAGGAGGAGTCCCCTCCAGTCGGATATTTAGCCATAATCTTTTTGTGTATGGAAAAATCTAGACACCATCTTCCAGGAATATTCTTTCCAGGTGTAAGAACTAGAAGTTTTATGTTGTCCCCTCCAGATCGTAAGTCAGTCCCTCTGAGATAATTCGATCTGAAGTTCAGCTTCCCAATAAAATTGTACCAAGTCCATAGTATGTGTTGGTGCCCCCTGTAGAGCCTTATAGAGGCGAGAAATCAAGTGACCTCGATCGCCTCCCCTCCCCACTCTAACTGAGGTAGCAAGATGCCAAGGGGAGGGACGGTCTGGGGGGTGACATCCAAACCTAATTTTGAACTGATAAAACAGCAAATTTGTAAATATCTGTAAAAGTCAGATCTACCCAGAGAGAACTCATGTTTAAGTTGGTCAAATGATTTGAACACCGCATTATCAAAAAATTGGTATGTATAACGAAGTCCTCTGTGGGCCCAGGATTGAAAGGTGACGTCCAGTCGGGCCGGCATCCATTGAGGGTCTTCCGAAGGAATACCCAGTCAGAAGGATAGAAACTTATTGGATGTGCAGGCTAGGGCTCTTGTCCAGCTACGGAGCATCTCCCTGGTGAATCTGGACCCCCCCGGAATGACAAAATATTGTTAGGTTGGCATATACATGAATGATGTAGGGGTCCAGATGCCATAGTCTGCTTCACTATCATCCAAGGTGGGGTGTGGGTCTGAGGCATAAGTCAGGTAGTTATATGGGCAAGTAGGGAGGCCATCCCATAAAAGAAAAAATTACTCACCTTAGTAATGTTGTTTCTTCTAATGGAGTCTTACTATATTATGACAGTAGCAGTTTGATCCAGCTCTAGAACTGCTCCGGAGGTGAAATGGTTAATACCATTCCAAAATAGAACTTTGAGCACGAGCGCTAAGAAGCAGCTCTATCTGTGTAATTTCAAACCTGAACTGTCAGATCTTTACGAGCAAAAACTCACTAAGGTCTGTGTGGAAGCTGTAACCTACACTAGCCAAATGGCTACCTAAATACCAACAACCATTGCTGGTCCCAACACCCAAGACTCAAGTCAGGGGACCAGAACTACTAATACAATTCTAACAACATGAGAATAAAACAACAATATAATAAAACACACCCCAAACCCCCAAAAGGGGGAGAAACACTAAAAAGGCACAAAATAGTGCCCACACTAGGTTGCCCGCACCCCACCCAAGTAGAAGTTCTGAGAGGGACAGGCTGGGGGGGAGGTCATAATATAGCAAGACTCCATTAGAAGAAACAACATTACTAAGGTGAGTAATTTTTCTTCAAACAACATGAAGTCTTGCTATATTATGACAGTAGCAGACTACACAGCAGTACCTCCATGGAGGAGGGGCAGAACCTACTTAGGGAATAGGCTCTGAAGAACAGCTGTGCCAAACCGAGCATCTCTCCTGGCCTGGACATCCAGGGAGTAATGCTTGGTGAAAGTGTGTACCGTTTTCCAAGTAGCAGCCTGGCATATCTCTAATATAGGGATGTCTCTGGCAGCAGCTAGAGACGCAGCTGTGCCCCTGGTAGAGTGAGCCCTCAAGCCAGAGGGGGGATCTCTGCCCAGTTTCTGATAACAAAATTGGATACAAGAGACAATCCACCTGGCAATTGATCTCTTAGTGGCAGGTTTGCCTTTCCCAACTTCACCATAGGTAAGGAAAAGTTGGAGGGATTCGAACCTGTGACCTTTAGTACGCTCTATATAGTAACTAAGAGCTCTCTTTAACATCCAGGCGTGCAACCTCCTCTCACCAGAAGAGGAGTGATCAGTGAAAAATACTGGAAGGGAGATAGATTGGTTAAGATGGAAATCTGAAACCACCTTAGGTAAAAACTTCCTATTAGTCCTAAGGACTACCTTATCCCTGTGGAAAGAAATAAAGTCAGTTTCCACTGACAAGGCTTGCAACTCACTTATGCGTCTAGCAGAAGTGATAGCCACCAGAAAAACAGTTTTCCAAGTTAGATACTTAAGCTCTGCAGAAAACAGAGGTTCAAAAGGGGGTTGCATTAACTGGGCAATACAAACATTAAGGTCCCAGGCAGGGGCCGGTTCCAGAAAGGGTGGATTAGTATGGAGTAATCCCTTAAAAAACTTGGAAAACACAGGGTGAGTGGAAAGAGGGGATGACTTTCCTGCTGAAACAAAAGCAGATACAGCTGCCAAATGGACTCTCAGGGTAGCTGGTCTGAGACCGAAGGAATTAAGATGGACCATGTAATCTAATACAATGGGCAAATCAGCAGATTCTGGGGAAACATTTTTCCCAGCACACCAAATGGAAAACCTTTTCCATTTAGAACTATAAGTAGCCCTAGTGGAAGGCTTTCTGGAAGCCTTTAGGATTTCAAGAACACCCTGAGAGAGGTGTAAATCAGCAAACTCTAACTCGTCAAGAGCCAGGCCTTGAGGTTGAGGGATTTGAGGTCCAGATACCAAACCCTTCCCTGGGCACAAGTTAATAGGTTGTGATTCCTGGGGAGGAAAAGGGGAAGATGGATTGTCAGTGACAGAAGGAGTGGGTACCAGGGCTGCCTGGCCCAATCCGGGGCAATCAGAATCACCCTGCAAGGCTGAGATCTGATTTTGACTAATACTTTGAATAGGAGAGGGAAGGGGGAAGCATAAAGAAACTTCCCCACCCAATCCAGGAGAAGGGCATCCAGGGAGACTGAGCCCAGCACTGGAGGCCTGCAACAGAACAGAGGAAGTTGGTGATTGTCTGGGGCTGCAAAAGATCTATCTGAGGGTGCCCCATCTGGCAAAGACTATCCCCAGCACTTGAGGATCCAGGGACCATCCGTGATGGCCCTGGGAAATCCTGCTGAGAGCATCTGCTAGGACGTTGTCCTTCCTGGAAGATGAACTGCTATGAGGGAAGTGTTCAGGGAATAGGCCAGAGACCACAACTTCATTGCCTCGGTGCACAAGGCCGAAGACCGAGTGCCCCCCTGTTTGTTGATGTACCACATTGTTGTGGTGTTGTCTGTTCTGACTTGTATCACCTTGTTGTGGACAGATGCAGAAAATGCTTGAAGAGCTAAAAAGACAGCTCTGAGTTCCAGCAAATTGATGTGGAGCAGAGATTCCTGGGGGGACCACACTCCCTGAGTGGAAAGGTCGCCCATGTGGGCTCCCCAACCCAGAAGGGAAGCATCTGTAGTGAGAGTCAAATTGTGAGCAGGGGAAATGAAGGGGACCCCCAATCTTAAATTGCTCTGATCCTGCCACCACTGGAGGGCCTGGATCAAGGTTCGAGTCACTGGGACCAACTTGGAAAGGGGGTCTCTCCTCTGAGACCAATAGGTTCTCAAGTGAAACTGAATGTCTCTCATCTGAAATCTTGCTCCCTGCACAACAGCTGTGGATGCAGCCATGTGCCCCAGGAGCTGCAGAAAGTGTCTTGCTGGTCGAGAGACCTGCAGAGTGAAGGAGGAGGCCAGAGCCACTAAATTCGTCACCCTTTCTAAGGGAAGAAAAGCTCTGGCTAGCTTTGTGTCCAACTCTGCCCCTATAAAGGTGAGTACCTGGACTGGTTCCAGAACCGACTTTGGCAGATTTAGCAGAAAGCCCAGGGAGGTGAGAAGCTGCTGGGTGACTTGCAGGTGAGATTTTACCTGTTCCGGGGACTGGCCTACAATGAGCCAATCATCTAGATAGGGAAAAACAACAATCCTTTGCCTCCTTAAGTGGGCCACTGCCACTGCCAGACACTTTGTGAATACCCTTGGGGCAGAGGTGAGGCCGAAGGGCATTGCTCTGAACTGGTAATGACCTGAGAGTAGTTCGAATCTAAGATACTTTCGATGGGAGCTTCTGATTAGGACGTGGAAATAGGCATCCTTGAGGTCCAGGGAGGCTAACCAGTCCCTTGGCCTTAGGGAGGGTAAAATCATTGCCAGAGTTACCATTTTGAACTTTGGTTTCAAAAGATGCTTGTTCAGATATCTGAGGTCTAATATGGGCCGCCATTCTCCTGTCTTTTTGGGGTAAGGAAGTATCTGAATACAGACCCCTGCCCTGGTGCAGGAGGAACCTTTCCACTGCTCTGAGAGCCAACAGGGTTGAGACCTCTGCTTCTAGAGCAAGGGTCTCTGAAGCACTTGCAGGTAGAAAAATCTGGCTCTCAACTTGGGAAACTTTTGAAGCTGAGAACCAGACCCTGGCTTACTACTTCCAGAACCCACTTGTCTGAGGTTAAAGAAGCCCAGTTCTGACTGAAGTAAGCCAGCCTGCCCCCTACCGGTAAAGGAGAATCAGCCCTGGGCACCCCATCAGGGTGCCTGCTTAGCAGGTGCTTTAGGCTGAGGGGTGGGAGCAGGCCTGCCCACCCCTCGTCTGCCTCTGCCTCTGAAGAAGCCCCTCTGAGCATAGGCAGAGGAGGCCTGAGTCTGATAAAAGGCCTGTGAAAAGGCTTCACCCTACCCTTGGGGTATGCCCTGGGGAGTGGCTGCCGCCTTAGCTTGGGCACTTTGTAAGTTGTCCTATATTCATCCATCTTTTCATGTAATTCTCTGTCTGCTCCCCAAACAGAGAATTTCCACCACAGGAAAATCCATAGCCTTAGTCTGGGTATCCTGTGACAGGCTAGTACACCTGAGCCAGGCCAACCTACGAAAAGCTACAGATGTGGCCATGACCCTAGAGGAAACATCATTAACATCCACAGCAGCATGAAACTGTACCTTAGAAGCCTCAATGCCATCAGCAGCCACCTGATCTAGTTCGCTAGCCAGCTGGCCATGGGCTTGCTTGGCTAATTCCATAACAGTATCCCATCTAGATTTCTGATACCTAGCTACATAAGCCATATAATTTGCTTGCCTGAGTCCCAGAGAGGCTGCCATATACTGTTTTTTCACCATGGCATCAATCTTCCTGGAATCCTTGTCAGGAGGATGTGAAGCCAGGGGGATATTAGCTTTATCACAGGCTGCAGCCTGAACTACCCCAACATGACTGCATTGCTGAGAAAGGAATTCTGTATCAGGACCTGACAATGTGTACCTTCTGTCCATCTTTTTCTCTACAGGAGGCACAGAATTAGGAGCTTTTAAAACTTTTATTGTTTGCTTCCTAAAAGACTTATGCAAAGGAATAGACAATCTCCTAGACTCTGGAATATCCATCATTTCTACAAAATCAGGCTCCTCTTGCTCATCCACAGCTTCTTCCAAGGGAAGCTGGAGGGTTTCAGCAACTTTTTTGTAAAACATAAAATGAGATGGGGACTCAGGTAGCATAGGGGGAGATTCTAAAGGTCTGTCTGGGGAAATGTCTGGTTCAATGGGCACACCCAGACCTTCCCAGCCACATTCATACTGTTTATAATCATCCTCCCCTTCCCCCTCCTCTGGTTCATAAAACTCCTCAACATCATATTTCTGAACCACTGGAACCGGACGAACCGACCTTTTGCCAGACAGTGGCGGTTCGGACAGAACCTGAGACAGTGACTGGACAATTTGTATGGCTTTTGCTATCTCTGCAGCAGTTGGAGAAGGGATTTTGGACTCCAAACCTGCTGACTTTCTTGTTTTCTTTACTGGAACTGGTTCCTCAGAACCAGCTTTTCTTTGCCGAGGAAGTCTCGCCCTGGTCAGAGGGCACTCCCTCCGGTTCAGTTGGCACTGAACCGGACTGGCCATCCGGGTCAGCGGACTTTTTGGCCTCTCATTCCCTGAGCCTGCCCAATCTCTTTTCCAGGGTGGCTGCAGGGAAATTCGTACATATCTGGCAGTCTGACTGGAGGTGGTCAAACCACAGACAGTAGACACATGTGATGTGTGGGTCAGCCTTGGCAAAGGCTTCCCCACAGACATCACAGTGTTGAAACCCAGTGGGCCCGGTTTTTCTTTTGGGTTTCTCAGACATAATGCCAGCCTAACCAGAAAACTTGCCCTTTAAACGGCAGTGCCAGGCAAGACACCCTTATCAGTTCCCAACCGTGGCACGGGTATTGGAAAAAACCGTAATAAAATCTGTTTTTTAGAACCGATAAGAACCGGGAACCGCACTCTAAAATGTTAAACTTTAAAATTAATGAGTTTTAAACCCAGCTGATTGGTTCAAAACCAAACCGATAAACTTACAAGTTCCACACAGACAAAACCTTTTAATTACTTACGATTACCACAGACAGAGCTTGAACCGAACGGTTTTGCGGTTAAAATAAAACTATTCTCGGTTGAATCGGACCGAGAAAACACTGTTTAAACTGAGAAATGAACCGAGCAGTAGGAGAAATCTCCGGAGCGACTGTTCACTGAGGCGGAGTAAAGAATCTGACAGTTCAGGTTTGAAATTACACAGATAGAGCTGCTTCTTAGAGCTCGTGTTCAAAGTTCTATTTTGGAATGGTATTAACCATTTCACTTCCGGAGCAGTTCTAGAGCTGGATCAAACTGTTACTGTCATAATATAGCAAGACTTCATGTTGTTTGAAAAATATATTTGGGAGGGATAATCTTCCTCTATCTTTGGAGCATTGGAGCTTACCCAGTGCCAGTCTAGGTCATTGATTTGCCCATAAGAACCGGCTAGTGAAGCCATCCCACCGCCAGGCATCACTTGCTACAAGAGGCAAGGAAATATTCTACATTAGGTAGAGGATCTTTGGAAGATAGTTCATCTGAATAGATTGAACTCTAGCCATCAGTAAAAGAGGGAGGGGAGTCCACCTCAGTAAGTCGGAGTTTATTTTAGAGAGGGTGGGGGAATAATTCAAAATGTATAGGTCCGATATGTTTGGTCAGATTCTGACTCCAGGATATGTTATGTACTTTTTGTCCCACCTATATGGGTATTTTAAAGTAAGATCTTGGGGAAGGGAGGATTGTATAAGTAAGGCTTCTGACTTACTGGGATTTATAGTGTAACCTGTCAGAAGTTCTATTTTTTCCCAGCCCAGTGGCACTGAGGGTTGAGGTGCTGGACGCCACACCTCGCACCACGCCGGCGACCCGAGTTTGGGAACGAGCCTGGGTCGTCGGGGGCTGGCAGGGGAGGATTAGGATCGAGTGTCCATTGACTGCTCTCCTAGTCCTGGGGTGGGTTGAGGAACACCGTCACACAGCAGTGACTTCTGGGGATGCCTGGAGGTACTGTTAGCATGATGGCAGCTGGGGGGGGGAGTGCGGTGGACGTCAGCATGCTGTGCCTGATGTCATTGCATGTCCGCATCCCCGTGGGACAAAAAATCAGAGGAAAATGGCTGGGCGCGACTGTGCAGCTTGATGGCCGTGCCCTGCACTGCCCGGAGGACTTGCGAGGAGTCATGGCTAGGAGCATCAGAGGGGGCCCTCCAGTGGGACAGCATGACGGCCGTCCTGGACCCTCCTGGGTGTGGTATGAGCCACCCAGCTCTCCAGGTGAGCAAGGCCGGTGGCTGGATGCCCCAGGCCGGTCTCGCCACAGAAAGGCAACAAATATGGATGTGTTAAAAAAAAAAAGTTCTATCTCTTTCAAAAGTAAGGTTAGAATTTGTAGTGATTCTTCAGGATGGGTAATATAAAGAAGGAGGTCGTCAGCATAATATGCTATTTTATGGTATGATATATCAGAGATTCTGTCTCCGTAAAGGTGGGGGGTTTGTTGAAACAACTGAGCTATAGGTTCCACAAAGAGGGCAAACAGGTATGGGGATAGGGGGCAACCCTGACGAGTGCCCCTATATAGACAGAAGCGGTCCGAGTGCGACTCATTGAGTTTCACTACTGCCTCCGGATCTGTGTAAATTCCTCTGATAGCATATGTGAAGAGAGCAGGGAAATCGAATGTTTGTAAGGCCACTTGGAGACTCCCAAGAGACCATGTCAAAGGCCTTTTGAGCATCAAGACAGTATCAGAAGGGAAGACTGTGAAGACTGGGCATGATCTATAAGGTATAGAGTTTGTTTAATATTGTCTGTCATCTGTCTGCTTTTGATAAATCCAGACTGATCTGGGCATATTAGTGAGGGAAGGATGTGGTCTAGTTTGTGGGCTAAAATACTTGTATAGATCTTATAGTCTTGGTTGAGTACTGAAATAGGGTGATATGAATCACAGAGATGTGAGAGTTTTTGGGGTTTCAGGATCACAGAAATTGTTGCTTGTCTCCATGATATTGGGAAAGAGGAAGTAGTGAGGGCAGTTTGTAATGGTTTTAAAAGGGGGTGTTCACAATAAGTCCCACTGCCTTTGTAAAATTCTGCCCCAAAGCCATCTGGGCCTGGGGATTTCCCATTTTTAAGACCCTGGATAGTATTCTGGAGTTCTAATTCAGAGATCGGGGCTATTCTCTGGGTCTGTTGTGAAGCTGAAAGGGCAGGGAGATGAAGCTGAGAGAGAAAGGCTCAGATTTTTTGTGGGTCAGGCTCTGTCGGAGAAGAGTGAAGATTCTGATAATACTTCCTAAAGACATTCAGTATATGTGATGTCAAGTATCTAGTCTGTCTGATTATAGGATCTTTGATTTTAGAGATGGTGCATTGTTGTATTGGATTTCAAAGACGATAGGCTAGAAGTTTGGAAGCCCGAGCCCTTCCCTCATAATAACGTTGCCTCAGCCAGGCTAGAGCTTGCTCAGTTTTGGCTGTTAATAACTGTTGAATCTTAGCCTGTGTTTGAGTTATTAAAGGGAGAAGGTCAGTGTCTCCCTGCATATGGGCCTCCTAGAGAAATCTGAGTTTCTCTTGCAGGGCTTATAGAACTAATTCAGCCTGTTTCTTCTTATGGGAAGCATAAAAGGTAATATAGCCCCTAAGTACCACCTTAAGCGTGTCCCAGAGGGTTTGGGGAGAAGTCTGGGAGGATGAATTATCCCCTAATAATCTCCAGGATGTGTTTTTCTAGTAAATCCTTAAATTCTTTATCTCTAAGCAAGGAAGGGTTAAATCACCATTGAGTGTTTGTCCTATCTCTCTGGATATTAAGTTCTAAGGTGATGGGGGCATGATCAGATAGACAGATGTTGAGGATATCCACCGCCTGTACCAAATCAATGTGTTCTTTGCCTAGACAGAGGTAATCTAATCTAGAATAGTGTTTAAAAGCATTAGAATAGTAGGTAAATTTTCTATGCGAGGGATGACGTTGTCTCCACGCATCCACCAGTCCTAAGTCATGAAGTAGTCACCTTAGATGTTTTTGCCTGGAGGATCGTGGGGAAGGACGCGTTGCTGATGAATCAAGTGAAGGGTTTATCTGGCAATTAAAGACCCCTCTGACTATTAAAATTCCCAGCTGCCTGGTCAGGATGGCATCTATTAGATACTGTATCGTAGAGGCGTCAGAGTCTGGTGGGATGTAAATGCTACAGACTGTTAACATTTGATTTATTTTGACTACTGCCAACGCCAATCTGCCCTCCTTATCAAAGTACTGGTCAAGAAGCAGTAATTTAGAACATCTCGGAATCAGAATCACCGAGCCCCTCCTCCTGCCTTTCTGATAGGAGGATTCTACTAAGTTTGAAAAACCAAATCTGAGCAACTTCTTGTGTTCATTAGAGGAGAGGTGGGTTTCCTGCAATAGGAGAATATCTGGGTTTAATTTTCTAAGTGCTTGAATATTACAATCCCTCTTGATGGAACCAGCCAGCCCATTTACATTATGGGATATGATTTTAAAAGGATTCTGCATATCTAGCTGTTACCAAAACTATGTCTGGTCTCCCAAGTCCCCCTACCCAGGTGAACATACCACTCAGACCATCGACAACTTTGTCCTCCTGTTCTATACAATAGCTGGTGTCTGAAAAATTTGCAGTATTCAAGTGTACTGTGATCCAAGGTTAAAAAACAAAAAGCCGGATGGGAAAACTATAATATAACCTGTATGCCAACTGGGCATACTTGTATAGGTGTATACAGAACAGGGGGTAGTAATAACTATATACAAGCCCCAATTATGGGGAGTTTCTGTGACTTCCAACAATGAATGCTCGAAGGGAGCAGACATTTGGGACCGATCGTCCGGTAGTTCATATGTGGACTCCCAATCAGCAAAGTGGTATGGGGTCCTGGGGAAACGTCTGCCCCTAACTCCGGGAGGGGAAAGGGCTGAGTTGAGGAAAACCAATAATAGAGAGTAAAAAGGAAAAAAGGGTAATGGTAGAGGGAAGACATGGGATGGGGGAAAAAGATGCAGTTCCATTATGGCCTGAGTTTCAGGTGGTGTAATCAAGCTTGGGCCCACTCCCCTAGTGATGGGGAGAGATGAAGGGGAAGAGGATAAGGGCCTATGGATTTACATCGAATTATGTAGTTGGCTACCAATCACAAGAACAGGATAATTGAAGTCCCGGAGATGAAAGAAAAGAAAAAAAAAAAATTCTCCTTCTTTTTCTTTTAAAAGGAAGATATGGCATTCGGTGAGGGGAGCCCCCAAATGCATCCCTCAGTAACCCTGCCAATAAAGTTGGACTTTGGGTTCAAACTATGATCTGGTTAAGTGTGGGGTTCCACAAGGTTCTATTTTGGGGCCACTTTTGTTTTCTTTGTTTTTTGATCAACTAGTAAGTGTGATTAATAATGCCTCTCTAACACTTTACGCTGACGATGCAGTAATTTATACGCAGGGTTTGTCATTTGGAGATCTAGGTGTTTCTTTAACAGAGGAAATGTGCAATTTTCAGTCTTCACTTATGGCCTGTAAATTACTCTTAAACAAATCTAAGACAAAGGTGATGGTTTGGTACCCACCTAGACTGAGATCTGAGGTTGGTACTTTGAAGTTAAATCTCTTGATGGATTACTGTTTGACTATGTTGATACATTTCAATATCTTGGGGTATTACTAGATTCTCATCTAAGTTATGAATCTCATTTTTTGAGGGTTACCTCAAGAATACATTGTAGATTAGGTTCTTTGTACAGAATCCGTTCATTTCTTATTCCTGAGTCTAGGCTGGTTATTTCAAATTGCTGCTTACTTCCTATTGTGAACTATGCAGCTATGATTACTGACACTGCTTCTGTGACAGTGATTTCAAAGAAATCCACTTTACTTCACTTGATAGCTAAGTTTGCTTTAAATTGTTCTAAGTCATCTAATCATTGTGTGATTTTGAAAGAAATGGGCTGGTTTCCGGTTTCATTAAATTTCCAATACTGTGTGGCCAAGTTCATATATAAAGTCATGGACTCTGGAATTCCACATAGTATTTCAAAGTCTTTGAGACCATATATTGATGGTCATTATTCTAGACATAGGTCAGACAGTAGGTTTCTAGAGATTCCTTTTATGAAATCTAAAAGTGGACAAAGATCCTTTGCTTATATTGCTCCATTTATTTGGAATGAAATTCCTCAAGATATTAGGTGGTTGTGTTCTGTCAAAAGTTTGCCGATGCATTAAGGATGTATTTCGAATCTCAATTTAATTGTAACTGTTTTTTATGAATTTTTTTTATGAATTTTATACGTAACAAAGACATTTTTGTCTGCAATTTGCTGCATTGTATATGTATGTTTGATTATGTATTGTCTGTATGCAATATATGTGGGTCGCACCTGTAAAAGGAACTTGTTTCCAGTGTGCTCACCCGTTAAGCGAATAAACAAACAAACAAACAAACAAGGTTCTTAATATATCTTTAAATTGGCTTCCACGATGGTTAGACTCTGATCGCTCAGTCTCGGTTACATAGAAGGGGAAGATATTTCTCATGATTAAGAGACTTGGGAAGGGTGTTTCCCTTAATATTTATTAGGATCACGTCCAAGAGTTATCTTCAAATCTTGATTGTAGTTCCAAGGCGAGCACACATATCCGAAAAAAATATGATGTAGTTCCAGCTACACAATATCTAAGGCATGTCTCTACGTAATGTTTATCCCCCTCGCTACAGGGTTGCAGAGAGAAATGGTACTGGTGCGCAGCTGAGAGCCAGCAGAGGATCGAGAGGGCCTAGGGGCCACCCCACAAGCTCGGGTCCTGCAATACCTGGGGAGAAGACAACTCAGGGAAGTGGGGGAGCCCACCGGAAAGCCAGGCCCACAAATTCGTCCAGCCAGCTGTTTAGTCCCTTACTGGACCAACGTGAAGTAGGGAGTGGGAGACGGAGCTCGACTCTGGGCCAGGTGTACTAACACTGTCTCTCTATTTGGGATCCGGGGAAGGCAAGGCTCAAGCCCTCTCAGTCAAAGAATGTCCAATCTTCAACTTATTAGGATCACTTTCTTAGTTTCCCGTGGATCCCTCGGCTAAAGTGCCTTCTGCTGCTGTCTGGTCGCCCCAGGCCAAGAAGACCCAATAACTGCGCCCTATCTAGTGGGATAATGCAGTGAAGCCATCTCAAATTTATAAGGCAGTGCCTCAGCTCTGGTAGGCATCTGGGTCCGAACGGTCTACACTGACTGCTCAGAACCCACTAGCCCTAACCACAACCGGGGTTCTCTGTTAGCCCCTATTTAACAGGGATAAAGCGATAGGAGGATCTATCAAGCAGCTTCTGAGCCCCTTCAAAAATGATAGGCGGAGGCTGGGCCAATTTTCTCCTGCCAAGCACAACCCAACAGCAGTTTATCTGCATTTGGGATCCAGCTCGGGGAACAATCAATAAGGCCGGGTAGGGTTCAGTCCGCCTCCCCTTCCCAGACCACCGAAGAATAGAGCGGCCCAGCAGGATCTCTACATCCCCCTCCTCTCCAACTCCTCAGTGCAATGGCTTTGTTTAGACAAGGCCCCAGATCCGACCCCCCAGAAGCATCCCCCCCAAAGCAAACATCATCAGAATTATATGTATGTTTAAATGAAACAGATTGGGGGTTGTAAGATAACATGGGGGTGACAACTCAAGGAAAGGGGGAGCCCACAGGAGGGCCAGGCCCACAACCTCACCCTGCCAGCTGTTTGGTCCCTTACTGGGCCTGCATGGAGTAGGGAGTGGGAGACAGAGCTCTAACTCTGGGCCTGGTATACCAACACTCTCTCTGTATTGGGGATCTGGGATAGGCAAGCCTCAAGCCCTCCCAGCCTCAGAATGTCCGATCCTCAGCTTATTAGGATCATTTTCTTAGTTTTCCTGGGGATCCCTCAGGCTATAGTGCCTTCTGCTGCTGTCCAGTCACCCCAGGTCGAGAAGGCCCATTAACTGTGCCCTATCTAGCGGCCTAATGCAGTGAAGCCATCTCAAATTTATAAGGCATGGCCCCAGCCCTGGTAGGCATCCAAGTCCGAACGGCCTGAACCGACCGCTCAGAACCCTCCAGCCCTAACCACATCCAGAGTGCTCAGTTAGCCCTTATCTAACGGGGACAAAGCAGGCAGCTTCTGAGTCCTTTCAAAGTAATAAGAGAAGGCTGAGCCAATATTCTCCCACCCAGCGCAACCTGACAGCAGTTTATCTTCATTTGGGATCCAGCTCGGGAGTCAATCAATAAGGCCGGGTAAGGTTCGGCCTGTCTTCACTTCCCAGACCACCACAGAAGAGAGCGGCCCAGCAGGATCTCTACATTCCCCGCCTCTCAAACTCCCCAGTGCAACAGCTATGTCTAGGCAAGGCTCCAGACCCCCCCGGAAGCACCCCCCATAGAGAACATCCTCAGGATCATGTGAATGTTTAAATAAGTGAAATTTGAGGTTTTAAAATAGCTCCTCGCATGGACCTTTCTAGCACAAGCCTTACAGGACTGACCCGCCCCCGCCACCAATCTACTCACTGCACACCAAACAGCCTGAACCGGAAGGCTTCAGCTGTCTTTGCCTGGAAAATTGAGCCAGCATTTTCTTGATCAAGTCAATGGTTGCCTGTTGATCTGGTAATTGCCTGGGGGGTGTCACTCCAGGAGAGTCTCTATTCTCTAATTCTCTCTGAGGTAAGCGGATCGAAGCTGGTAGCATGAAGCCCCATTTTTTAAGATCCATACAAGCAGCCTCTGTGGTATCATATGATTGCTGTCCCGAGGGAAACTGGACCACCAGTCTACTGGGATATGGGGTTCTGAATCTGAGCTTTTGTTGTCTGAGAAGGGGAAAAAGAGGAATGTACACCCGCTTTCTCTGCATCGTGGTGGGAGCGTAGTCGTTATCTACAAAGATGCATGATTCCCCACAGAAAATACTGGTTTAGCCCAGGCCTGCTTTAGAATTAATTCATTGTTTTGATACCTAAGACATCTAATAATTATAGATCTGGGGCGTGCCGATGCTTGAGTAGGTTGCAGACCCAGGGCTCTGTGTAGTCTCTCAGTCTCAAAGTTAAAGTCCAGATCCAGCTCCAGGGCCTCCCATAGGAGGGTTTCTGTGAAGCTGAGTAGGTTTGAGCCTTCACTATTTTCAGGGACCCCGTATAGGCGAATTTCAGCATCCTCCTGCCTTGTAACTGTATGCTGGCAGAGATGGGCAACTTGATTCAGGGTGTCCTGTAACTGAGAGATGGTCGAGGCCTGTTCCTGGGTGCGTAGGTCTAAAGAGGATGCAGTAGTATGCAGCTCCACGAGCTCACCGCGGAAGGACTCTTGAGTTTGTTTTAAATGACTGAAAGTCTGATTTAAATTCTTGTAATTCCTGCAGTAGTTTGTCTAACTTAGATTCCATTTTGGCTGGTTGTGTCGCTTTAGATTTATTTCTTCTGCGGGAGTTGGTTTGGTGCGTCTGGAGAGAGAGTGTGGAGGCCCTGGAGTCGGTCACTTCCTCGTCTGAGTTCTGTTTCAGGATGAATTGAGGGAATCTGTTGGGTCCCCCTCGCAAATTGCAGGTAGCCATACAGTTCTCTGTGTTATTTCAATTAAATTGCTGGTTTTTCAGCTAGTTTGTGAACTTTTAGAAGGTGAGCAGGCCGAGAGCTCGAAAGCTATGCTGCCATATACCCGGAAGCTGCACCGGAAGTCTGGTTTTTGTTTTTTTGTAGTTCATTATCAATTTATGATTTTTGAACCATGACTCAATCCTGGTGAAGTCATGTTGAAGCTGTTGCTCAAGAGCAGTGGGGTCAGAACCATTAGAAAAGATAACCGCATCGTCCGTGTAGAGGAGGATATGGCACTGACTGGCTAAAGGAACGCTATCAGATATAGACTAAAGAGGAGGGGGCCCAGTATTGACCCCTGTGGAATGCCTGAGCACACAGGCTTGGTGTCAGAGAGAAAGGTATCTATCCCGACTTGCTGTGAATGGCAGTGTAGGTAGCTGCAAAACCATGCAGCCGCCTCAGGGGCAAGGCCTATGGCAGTGAGTTGATCAACTAGGAGGGCATTGTTGACCATGTCAAAGGCCTTTGTTAGATCAGTATAGATATCCCCAACTAGCTGGCCAAGATCAATGGATTTGTGGATGAAGCCTGTGTATTCCAGGAGGGCTGTAGTGGTGCTATGCCCAGCTCTAAAGCCATGTTGCTCTGCATATAGGAGCATGTGCTTGTCCAGATAATCAACAAGTTGATTGGCAACGATTCTATCAAGGGCCTTTAAGAGTGGTGGTAGTATAGAGATGGGTCTATAGTTCCTGGAGAGGGTACGATCCCCACTCTTGTACACAGGGGTGACTATTGCCCCTCAGAGGGCACAATGTGGCCTACATATTTCACAGATTGTTGGAAGAATTGGCATTTATCAATAGACAGTTTTAAACCAAAGTCCTCCAACCGGTCTAGAACCTTAAACAAGTGGGTCTCATGCTCTTCGAAGGTCTTGCCAAACACAATGACATCATCCAGGTAAACAAGGCATTCTAGAAGATACATGTCCCCCACAGCTCGCTCCATCAACCTCTGAAAAGTGGCAGGTGCTCCTGAAATGCCCTGAGGCATGCGTAGGAATTCGTAAAAATCCAAAGGACAGATGAACGCTGTTTTTTCTCTATCCTTGGGTGCCATCAGGATCTGGTACTTCCCACTCCAGAGGTCTAGTACAGAGAACCATTGGCTTCCACTAAGGCAATCAAGGGCAACCTGAATGCATGACATAGTATATTGGTCTAGTATGGTCCTTCAATTCAATGTTCGGTATTCAATGTTCGGTAGTCCACACACATTCTCACCGAGCCATTCTATTTTTTGAGCTACCACAATAGGAGAGGTGTATGGGCTACGAGATTCTTGTATGACTCCAGCTGCTAGCATCTCCTGGAGGTGGCATCAAACATCGTCAATGTCTGCTGGTGCCAGTTGGCACGATCTTTCATGGAAGGTCCTCTCGTCGTGAAGTCTAATGTAATGGTCTGCTCCAGTGACGCACCCAACATCCCATTCTCTGAAAGAAAATACCTTGCTCCACTGGGCCAGTTATCGGCTGACTTTTGCTCTCCACTCTTCAGGAATGGGAGATTCCCCAAAGTTTAACAAATCAGGAGTTACTTCATCATTCTCTTCAGTGCATCGCTAGCTAGGCAGCACAGAAGTATCTGCACAGTACACAGTAGCCAGGGTGCAGTCTTGGTTGACTCTAATATCCCATTCAGACATGTTTTGGATTTGTACCACCACACACCAAGCATAGGCGTGAGCTTGGGCAGGCAGGATGCTAGGCTTAACTAGTAGTCCCTTAGGCAGTTTCCCCTGCTCCGGGGCATCCAACATGACAAACTTGTTCTTAACAGCTTTCTTTTTTTTTTTTTTTGTTGATTCTTTTTCCTTCCGGTCGTGGCCCGAGAAGGCATCTCTCAGGCATCCTGCCTGTTCCTGCCCATCTGAGATCCCCCTGAACTTATGCCTCCTCTCTCACCAACCCCTCCGACAGCCAACACCCCAGCCTAACCCCTCCTGGGTGGGGCCATCCCTCCACGTTAGGTGCTTTCACACACATAGACTCTGGCTGAGGGAGTGGGCCCTGTGCAGAGGACCTGGAAGGCCAGTCAGGGTGGATCCTGCAGTGGGCATGGGGGTCAGGTGCCACCACCTCACTCTCGGAGCTGGGTCTTTCCTTGTTCTTGGTGCCCCTCCCCAGCATGGTACATCCATGATGCTCTGGTGCAAGGCAACCCTGCCAGCATCACTCACGCTGCATGACATGCAGCCGACACACTGCAGTGCCCCCTGATCTCCACCAGGAGCCGCTGGCTCTCCAACCTGTCCCCTACCCACCCCAAGGGGAGAAGAGCAGCCCCACGGGTGCCCAATCCTCACCCCATCCCTACCGACCCCTGGTGCCTGAGCTTACTCCCGAACTCGGGTCGCCGGCGTGGCGTGAGGTGTGGTGTCCAGCGCCTCAACCCTCAACGCCCACCGGGCTGGCTCTTAACATCTTTCTTGATCCATACCTCGCCACTAACAGTGCATTGAGCATTGGGTGGCAATACAAGTGTGGCTGGATCTTTTTTCCGCACAATGCCTACTACTTCATCCTTATCAGTCTCCTTGTCTTGCATGTGTAAGTCATATGCTCTGTGCACCATGGCAGGGATGTGTAAAGCCCATCCAGTTTTCCTTGCTTGCTTCTCCTGGCAAAGTTGAGCTAACTGGCCAAACATGTGGGTAATAGTGCTGATTAATAGTGGGATACCATCATACATTCCAGTCAGTGGGCATACCAGGGCCAAGGTCTCCACTGGTTCATCCATGCCAGCAACAGCAGTAGAAAAGGATAACCACAGTCTTACATAACCTAGGTATAGGTAGGATTTGTTGTTCAACCCCCACACATGAAGTCCTTCAAGGGGTAGGAGTGGGAGGTCAGAAAAGTGCCAGTCGTACCAATCTTTGAATACAATAGTGACCTGTGAGCCACTGTCCAACACAGCTTGGGTTGAAATGCCATTAACAGTTATGGTGGTCTCCATGGAGGGACCTATCATCTCAGACCAATCTAGAGGCACAGGCTTGATACGCTGGTTCACAGCAGTTTTGAAAGAAAAGGATTTTTGTGATGGGCCTTGTTGTGGCGTTATATTGCTTTGATGGACCAGGTTGAGTAGATTGGTAGTGACTCACTGTAGATCTTCAGGAGCAGTGCAAGCTCATCTGGTGTGCCTATCTTCTCTGCATCAGAAGCAAAACACCTTAGCTCTGGAGTCTGCAGGATGGGTCGTGACTTCATGAGGTTTGTAGTGGTCAGTGGGGAATCGCCCTACTCTCTTCCTTTAGCTTAGGTTCAGGCTCAACTCCCACGTAGCCCCTCCAAGAGGCAGATGGTTGAGTGGCATAAATGAGATCCCTCACCATAGCATGCAATTCCTTCACTTCTTCTACCATGGTGGGAATAGCTCGAGACTTAGCAGCAAGGGCACTGGCCCCAGTACAGACACGTGAGGCCACGTAAACAGGCTCAGTCTTAGTGGGGCAAAGGCCTTGAGCTTTAGTGGGTTCAGCCGCAGCTAGTCGGCTGGCTTTCAGTTTTTTCAATTCTTTCAATAATTCATTAACTTGTTGTGGCTCAGAGTTGTCTTCTTTCTCAGTGGGTCTATCTAGAGTCATGGCAGTTCATGCAACTCCAGCATAGGGGTCTCAACCATCAATTTCATTCTCCGCCTCCCGGATTTCTTTCATTAAGCAACAGTATTCAGAAGGGTTGACTTTACAGTCTTATAATTTTAACTTCAGCATGAGCACACTCGAACAGCGGGCAGACTTAAGGATGTGTTCCAATTGGACACAATTTAGTTCACTAGCTGAGATGCCCCCTTTTCGGTAAGCCCTTTGCAAGCCCTGCTCTACGCAGGTGACAAAAGCAGACAGTCACTCATTCTTCCACTGTTTAGTAATCTTAAACTTCCACATCAAGTCCTCTCCTGATTAAGTACTACCAAATACCCTTTCTAAAGCAGATAAGTAGCAGCAGAGGCCTCTGGATTGGTGGACCGGAGGAATGGGATGGCCTCCAGTGCAGGACCCCTTAAACTCTCCATAAGTCTCTTGCATTTCTCCCCTTCAGAACACTGCCACTCATGGACCAGGGGGGTGGCATATTCCATCCAGGTTTCTAAGTCGTATTCTCCCACAGGAACAGGAATGGCACCTGAAAACAGCCTGAGCCTGCGATAAGAATCCAGATGCACTGAAGATATCACAATGGGAGACTCTACAATGGGTGATGCCCTGGGCAAAGATGGGAAGTCCGGAGGAGAATGCATAGGAGTGACCTCCTCAGAGTCCTCCAAGGCCTTCCGCAAGTCCTTAACAGTCTGCCCTTCTGCAGCTAAAAGCCTCAATAACTTTTCTCTAAACCTTTCTACCTTTGGGAACTTCTCAGGGGAAAACGGGCCACTGTGTACATGAATGACCCTCCACCCCGTCTGGGATCCCTCGGGCATAATAACAGGGGTTACTGTCGCAGGGTCTATAGGGGGGCTACATGAAATGAGGTCCATTAGAGTCTGTTCAAACAGATCTGAGTCCTGCTCTCACACTGAAACCTTCCCCAGACACATAACCTTTCCCACAATCTCGTCTATAGTAGCATTAGTAGTCCCCTTGGGAATGTCTAGTAATAATAAAGCATGGTGGGGATCAAACCCTTTGGCTTCACTCCACCCCATCATGTGGTGCATGACCAGCTTATGTGGAGATATCTTCCACTTGGGTGTAGTGAGCCCCTCCATCACGAATTTTCCTGCAAATTCACAACTGACTGGAATTTGATCTTTTTGGCACTAGGGGGCACTAATCCCAGTGGTGCCTCCAATACATAACCCCTCGGCGGCATTATCCCTAAGGTTACTACCCCTGCCTATATCCCTGAGCACAGGTTGAGGGGCCTGGATTCAATAATAAGGTGCCTCCACCCAGAGTAATGGTATTTAGGATGTTTACCTATTCTGCTATAGCCCCCTGGGAAGCTACTACCACCCTCCAACCCTCCTAGTGGCCCAATACCTGGTACAGTAGTAAATTCACAGTCAGTATAAAATAGTAATGATATGCTCTCACCCTTCAAACTTACCACCAGGGATGGACCTTTAGCAACTTCCCTGGAGACCCCCTGTAAAATAAGGTTAGCAATACAGATGCACACTGTCAACACTGTAACCACACTAATAATATGCACACTAGCCAGGTTAAACATGAAAACAGACAATCAGGTTTATTTAGGGGTTGTGAACAAAGAAGGGGCTGTGAATCTAGGCAAATATTTGGTAATCTGATTTGATTCAGGTTTGGCTTGCACTTTTTTAGTCCCAAATAACAGTTACACAACACTAGGTACCCAGGATGGAATATCTGGCTAACCAGAGGCATTGCCCGGGAGTGGGCGTTGTTGTAGCTGATGTTGGGGCCCTTGATGAAAAGATAAACAGTTAGCATGCACAATATCAAGATGACTATTTGTAATCTGAGCTGGTTGGCTCAGTCTTTTGTAAACCCACAAAGTAAATGAAATCAGATGGTGCCACAGATGATTTAAATACTCATTGCAGGGAGCTACCCTGATAGTACTCATGCTACCAGATTTCTGCAGAAGGGCAAGCGAAATGGAGACCTCGTGGTGTTCACTGATGAGCATGAGGAAGCAAGGGCGACACGATGCACCTCCTCTTCATGACCATTCCTCCACGTGGCCGCAACCTGGAGGTTGTTGTGACGCAGTGGTTGGATCCCCGAGGCCGGTCTCTCACTAAAATAGTCTGTGGTGCAGGGCAGTTGGTCTCTGCTGGATTAGCAAAGACCCAGGTAGGATGAGCATGTGTGTTTCTTGCTGGTGAAGCCTCCAGCTGGCATAACAGGTTGGGCCATAGGCAAGCAGGTCTTGACCCATGAGAAACATTCAGCACATTCAAAATAAGCAACACTAACTTTGTACAGTTCATATACAGTCCAGTTGCTAATTCAGTAGCTTCACTGAACAAACCTCTCGATCCAAAATTCATCTTGCACACAATCTGGGCCGATTGCTTCACAGGAGCAAATCTTCAGTCCAAAATGCAAGTGGTACTGGTAAGCTTCTTCTTTGTTCTGCTGCAGTTCCAGACATAAATCGGAGCATGTCCAATTTCTGCAATAGGCAGTTCCAGGCAGGAGAAAGGTGTCAGGGAGGCAAAGGTAGGCTTCTTCCCGTCGATTCCCTTATGCTCTGTTCAGGGAGCAGCTGCTCGAAAGCTCGAGCTGTTCACACTTCAACCTCCAACTCTATCTGATCCACTGTCTCATGTAGCACTGGGGATTTCCCTTGTAATCCAGGATTTAGGTTGGCTATGGAAGCTGTTAGTCACAGTTAGGGCTCCCTCTCCAGGTTAGTTTTGGCACCAACCTAAAAACTACAAAAACTACAGTTTTTCTTTCCATGAGACCCTTAGGCCAGGATCCATTTTAGCCCCCCTGAGTCCTGTTGGTCCAATTACTGGCAGTCCCAGACCTAACATGGTGGCTTCCATTCCAAAGGCATAAGCTGCAAGGAAAGCAGATTAAACAAACTCCTCTATCTCAAATGTAACAGTATATAAACAGTAAATAAGCACAGTTTCCATACAGGCTCCCTCTGCACAAATATCAACTGCAAAATGGAGCAAAATAGAGTGGTGTGAGGCCGGTCACAAGTCCTAAATCACTTGGACCCAGCTCAGACTATTCAGTTTGTTTAATCTGCTTTCCTTGCAGCTTATGCCTTTGGAATGGAAGCCACCTTACTCTCAAATGGGGGCAGTGAGAGGATCTCAGATCTAGAAGTGGGTTGCCATCCGGGGACAAGTGACCATCAGACAGTGTGGTTCACGTTAAACTCAGCTACAGAGTCAAGCCATACAAAAGTGAGGGTACTGGACTTTAGGAGGGCTGACTTTGGCAAGATGGGAGAGTGCCTCAGAAAAGCACTAGCAAACAGGCTAGAAGGAGGTGTGGAGCAACAATGGGAATTATCAAAACTGCCATCACAGAGGCAACAAGCCTTGTGTGAAGCAAATAAACAAATCAAATGAAAGAAAAGCCACTATGGTTCTCAAGAGAGGTGGCTGTGAAAGTCAGGAAGAAAAGATAGCATTCCGGAGTATAAGGAAACACAGAAGGAGCAGGACAGAGAGCTGTACCAGTTAAGGCAGAAAGAAGCAGGGAGGGAAGTCAGAATAGCAAAGGCCCAAACTGAGGAAAGATAGCCAACTCAGTTAAGAAGGGGATAAAACCTTTATAGGTACATCAGCGAGCGTAGAAAGACAAAGGGAGGGATAGTGAGGCTGAATAGAATGAACGGTGGGTGGGCAGAGGGGGACAGTGAAAAAGCAGGAATACTGAACGAATATTTCAGCTCAGTATTCACAAAAGAGGAGGGGGAAGTGCCTAATCCAATTAACAGAAGCACTCTTGATAGGGGGGTCGATCCCAGTCCTTTCACAGAAGAAAGGGTTCTGCAAGAACTCCTAAAACTGAAGGTGGACAAAGCAATGGGTCCTGATGGAATTCACCCCAGAATTCTAAAAGAATTAAGGAAGGAACTAGTGAAACCACTGGCTACTCTTTTTGATAAATCATGGGAGGATGGTGTGGTACCCGAGGACTGGAGGAAGGCGGATGTGATTCCCCTTCACAAAAGTGGGACCAAGACAGAGGCAGGAAACTACAGACCTGTCAGTCTGACCTCTGTGGTAGGGAAAGTGATGGAGTCACTTCTGAAGGAAAGAATAGTTGAGTACCTAGCTATCAGTGTGGAGCACAGGATCCAAGGCAGCATGGGTTCACAGCGGAAGGTCATGTCAGACGAATCTAATAGATTTCTTTGACTGGGTGACCAAAGTAGTAGACCAGGGAGGGCTGTGGACATGGCCTACCTAGACTTTAGCAAGGCATTTGACACAGTCCCACACAAAAGATTATTAGTCAAATTAACCAACCTGGGAGTGGGTCCCAGGGTGGTAGCCTAGGTAAAACATTGGTGGACAACAGGACACAGAAGGTAATTGTAAATGGAGTCCACTCTGAAGAAAGGGCGGTTACTAGTGGGGTGCAGGGGTTCAGTATTGGGTCCAGTCCTTTTAATGTCTTCATCAGTGACATTGCAGAGGGACTGGAAGGAAAAGTATGCCTTTTGCAGATGACACAAAGATCTGCAACAGGGTTGATACACAAGGCGCGTGGAAAGGATGAAAAGGAACTTGGCAAGGTTGGAGAAATGGTCAGACGTATGGCAGCTAGGATTCAATGCAAAAAGTGCAAAATAATGCACCTGGGAAACAAGAACCCAGGGAAGAATACACAATGGGTGGGAGGTAGTAACAACAACAAAACAGGAAAGGGACCTGGGGGTAATCATATCAGATGACCTTAAGGTTAGCAAGCAATGTGGAGAAGGCAGTAGGGAGGGCCGGGGTATACTGGGATGTATAGGAGAGGCATCAGCAGCAGTAAACAGGAAGTTGTTATCCTCTGTACAGACAGTTGGTGAGACCCCATCTGGAATACTGTGTCCAGTTCTGGAGACCCCATCTCCCAAGGACATAGACAGGATAGAGGCAGTCCAGAGGAGGGCAACTAAAATGGTGAAGGGTCTGCAAGAGAAGCCATATGAGGAGAGACTAAAGGAGCTTAATATGTATACCCTTGAGGAAAGAAGGAGAGGGGGACATGACAGAAACTTTCAAGTACCTCAAAGGAATCAACAAAATCCAAGAGGTAGCATCTTTCAGAAAAAGAGACTTGCAAGAACAAGGGACACAATTTAAAGATAGAAGGAGGGCGGTTCAGGAGCAATGTGAGGAAGTATTATTTCACAGAGAGGGTAGTGGATGCATGGAACAGCCTTCCTGAGGAAGTTATGGGGTCTAAAACTGTGGGAGAATTCAAGAATGCATGGGACAGACATAAGGCAATTCTTGTGGGGGGCAGGAAGATATAGGCTGTTGGTTAACTAGGATCTGCGGCCTATCCTGTAGGTAGGGAAATGGGCAGACTAGATGGGCCTAGCGGTACCTATCTGCCGTCAAAGTCTATGTTTCTATGTTTCTATGTTACACACAGATTAGTTAGTCTCTTAAAGGGACAGGCACGGAGGCTCATCATGGCACTCTCACGCAAATAAACAGAATCACACTAAAACGGGACACCAGCCTGGCAGTGGGCTATTAAGGAGCCCAGGAAGACAGTAGATAAACTCCAAATTGGAGGGGGGGTTACATACAGATATAGGAAATGGGTGACCACTCACCTGTTTAGCAGCAAACAGTGTGAATTTATGATTAGTACACAGACATTTCTATTCACCCAAACCTACCAATGTTTCAGGATGTATTATTACCCCTTCCACAGGCTGGCAGGTGTACCTAAACTGCATTTTATGTATATAGAAACATAGAAGTTGCCAGTAGATAAGGACCGCAAGGCCCATCCAGTCTGCCCATTTTTTCTACCTTATGAATGTACCATAGACCTTTACTCTGTCATGGTCAATATATTCATACTCATCTCTATTGCCTCCTTATGCCTGTCCCATGCCTGTTTGAAGCCCTGCACTGTATTCATATCCACCACTTCCTGTGGTAGGCTGTTCCATGCATCCACCGCCCTTTCTGTGGAAAAGAACTTCCTCACATTACCCCTTAATTGATCTCCCTCTAATCTCATGCTGTGTTCTCTTGTCCTGCTATTTTTCTTTTATTGAAACATGTTAGACTCTTTCACCTTGTTAATGCCCTTAAGATATTCGAATGTTTTGATCATATCACCTCTCTCTCTCCTTTGCTCTAGGGTATACATATTGAGCTCCATTAATCTGTCCTCATATGTTTTCTGATGCAGTCTCCGTACCATTTTGGTTGCACTTCTCTGGACTGCCTCTATTTTGTTAATATCCTTGTGCAGGTGCAGCCTCCAGTACTTCAGATGGGGCCTAACCAGTATTTTGTAAAGAGGGATTATTACCTCCCTCTTTTGACTTTTGATATCCCTACTAATACACCCCAACATCCCCCTAGCTCTATCTACTGCTTTAATGGTCTGCTTGGATGATTTCAGGTCATCTGTGATGAGGATGCCCAAGTCTCTTTCTTCCCTTGTGATTACCAGCAATTCCCCTCCCAACCTATAGGTAGCTTCAGAGTTTCTCTTCCCTATGTGCATGATCTTGCACTTCTTTGCATTAAACCCCAGTTGCCACTCTTCAGACCATTTCACCAGTTTTTCCAGATCTCTTCTCATTCTGCCCATACCATCTGGATCATCTACTCTGTTGAAGATCTTGGTGTCATCTGCAAGCAGGCAAACCTTACCCTCCAGTCCATCTGCAATGTTATTGATGAAGAGATTGAAGAGGACTAACCCAAGGACTGATCCCTGAGCTACACCACTTGTGACTTGCATCTCTCCTGACTGTATACGATTTACCACCACTCTCTGTTTTCTGCCCACCAACCAGTTTGCCACCCAGCTGACAAACTTATGACCCACCTCGAGTCTACCCAGCTTATTAATCAGTCTTCTATGTAGAACAGTATCAAAAGCTTTGCTGAAGTCAAAGTAGGTGACATCAACTGCACCCCCTTGGTCCACCACTCTGGTTACCCAGTCAAAGAAATCTATGAGATTAGTTTGACAGGACCTTCCTGTTGTGAACCCATGCTGTCTTGGATCCTGTGTTCCTATGGACTCCAGGTGTGGCACTATCCTTTCCTTAAGGAGTGCCTCCATAATCTTGCCCACTACTGAGGTAAGACTGACTGGTCTGTAGTTCCCTGCCTCCTCCCTCCTGCCATTCTTGTGGAGCTGGATCACATGAGCCCTTCTCCAGTGTTCTTGGACCTCTCCTGTGCTCAGAGACTCACTAAACAGTTCTGCTAATGGCTCTGCTAGTTCCACCCCTTAGATCCTTTGGTACCCTGGGATGTATGCCATCAGGTCCCATTGTTTTGTCCACCCTGAGCTTAGTGAGCTCTTGTAGGACTCTTTCTTTTGTGAAGGGACTTGTGCACACCTCCCACCCCCTGTGTCCATGGTGCTGAGCTGTGGGCCCTGCCCTACCTTCTCCTCAGTAAATACTGAGCAGAAGTATCTATTTAGAATAGATGCTTTTCCTTGGTCCTCCTCCACACACTCCCCCTTATCCCCTTTGATCTTAGCAATACACCCTCTGGACTTTCTTCTTTCACTAATGTATCTATAGAAAGTCTTGTCCCCCCTTCTTTTACTGTTCGTGCTAGTGTTTCCTTTGTTTGGGCCTGTACCTGCCTTACTGTCTTCCCTGCTTCCCTTAGGGAAGTTTGGTATACCTCCCTATCTTTGTCCCGCTGTGTTCCCTTACATTTCCTGAAGGCCAACCTTTTGGCTCTGACCTTTTCTACTACTGTTTTTGAGAACTGAAGTGGTTTCCTCCTTCTTTTGCTCTTGTTTTTCTCCCTAACACAATGAGATGTTGCTTCAAGTATTGCATCCTTCATGCTTGCCCACTTTGCCTGTACCCCTTCACCTGTATTTAAACAACATGAAGTCTTGCTGTATTCTGACAATATGCAGTTAGCTCCAGCACTTGAACTGTCCCAGAGAGGAAAGAGTTAACTCTATGCAGAAGCATAGAAAGTTGAGCTCAAGCTCAGTTTTCAAACCTTTGTCTCTGGTACTTACCAGTGTAACTGTCAGATTCTTTACTCCGCCTAACAGTGAAGTCGCTCCTGAGATTTCTCCTTTGCTCGATTCGGTAGAGTTGAATCAGCGTTCGGTTTCTAACCGTTTTATTATTTTCAGATTTTCCAGCCTCTGTCTACGGTACAGGTAGTGTGGTAGAGAGGTAGTGACTTTCATTTCATTAAATTCTATGGACACTGTTCCTTCTCAGTTTCTCACTGGTCGGTCCAGTTAGGAACCAATCTTTTTGTTTATTTTACTTTATTCTGGGATTTAGTGTGGTGTTCCGGTGCCGATCGGTTTCAAAAGAACCAGTCTTTTTTTCTGGTTCTTTTACAGAACCCGTAACACAGTTTGTAACCGATTGGTTGTGTATTACCTGGCTTGAAAGCTTTTAAGGGTAATTGGTTAGGTTGGCCATGTCTGAGAAACCCAAGAAAAAAAAACGGTTCCACTGGGTTTCAACACTGTTCTGAGTGTGGGGAGGCCTTTGCCAAGGTCGACCCCCACCTCATCTGTGTTTATTGTCTGGGGTTTGAACACCTCAAAACAGATTGCCAGATTTGTAAAAACTTCCCTAAAGCCACTCTAGAAAAAAGGTTAGGTAGGCTAAAGGAAAGGGAGGCCTAGAAGTCCGTAGATCCGGATAGCCAAGACGGTTCGGTTGTGGCCGAACCTGAGGAGGTGCCTACTGATCTAGGCGATACCTCCTCGGGCAAAAGGAGGTCTGACTCTGAGGGGTCAGTTCCATCAAAAAGGAAGCGTAAGTCAGCCAGTTCGGATCCAGCACCACATACTCCAACCACTCCAACCACTGACGAGACAGCCAAAGTGATTAGTATAGTTCAATCATTTCGCCCGGTTCCATCCGAACCGGTAATGCTGGTTATGCGGTCGGTTCGGTCGGATCCGACTCCATTGGATTACGATCTAGATGCTTTCTATCAGGAGTGGGAGGGAGATGAAGAATATTCCGATGACAAAGACAAAGGTAATGACTTTGAAGGTCTGGATGAGCCCACTGAACTGCACATCTCCCCAGACAGACCCTCCAATGTCTCCCCTCTCAGGCTTTCTGAGTCCCCTTCACACATCTTGTTTTACAAGAAGGTGGCTGAAACCCTCCAGCTCCAAATGGTTGAAGCTGCTGAAGAGGAGGAAGAGCCTGATTGTAGAGATGATGGACATCCCAGAGTCCAAAAGATTGTCTATCCCTCATCACAAGTCCTTGCGTAAACAGACAAAAAAGATTTTACAAACACCTAACTCCTTACCTCCTGTAGATAAGAGAATGGACAGGAGATGTATGTTATCAGGCTCAGGTACAGAGTTTTTATTCAGTCATTGCAGCCATGTTGAGGTAGTGCAGGCTGCAGCCTGTGACAGGGCTAACATTCCTTTGGTTTCACACCCCCAGAAAAAGACTCCAGGAAGGTCGATGCCATGGCCAAAAAACAGTATTTGGCATCTTCTTTGGGACTCAGGCAGGCTAACTACATGGCCTACACAGCCAGGTACCAGACATCCAGGTGGGATACGGTTCTGGAACTGGCTAAACAGGCCTCCCCCCAGCTAGACAAACAGCTGGAGGAGGTGTCTGCTGATGGCACTGAGGCATCCAAAGTGCAATTTCATGCTGCTGTGGACTCCAGTGATGTGGCATCAAGAGTCATGGCTACATCTGTGTCTCTCAGAAGACATGCTTGGCTCAGATGTACTAGCCTTTTACCAGATACCCAGGCCAAGGCTGTGGATTTCCCTGTAGTGGGTAACTCCCTGTTTGGGGAGCAGATGGAGGCTTACATGAAGAAAATGGACAAGTACAGGACCACCTACAGGAGTGCACAGGCCAAAGAGGCAAGCCACTCCTCAGAAGCAGCAGTCTAGGGGCAGGGGCAAGCCTTTCCACAGGCCTTTCTACCAAGCTCAGGCTTCCTCTTCCTTCCTTCCTTCCCACATAGGGGGTTCTTTCGAGGGAGGGGCAGGAGGGGGATGAGCAGAGCTGCATCCTCTTCCCAGTCCAGGGCTCCTGCCAAGCAGACACTCTGATGTGTCAGCCCGGGTCGACTCCCCCATTCCAGTAGGAGGCAGGCTGGCTTACTACTTCCAGGCCTGGAAGTCTGTTACCTCAGACAAGTGGGTCCTGGAGGTAGTAAGCCAGGGACTGGCTCTCAGCTTCAAAATGTTTCCAACACTGAGGGCCAGGTCTTTTCTACCTGCATCCATATCAGAGACCCTTGCCTTAGAGGCAGAGGTTTTGTCTCTTCTGGCTCTCAGAGCCATAGAGAAAGTTCATACTCAGCACAGGGACAAAGGCCTGTACTCCAGGTACTTCCTTACCCCAAAAAAGACAGGGCAGTGGCAACCCATCCTAGACCTAAAGTATTTGAACAAACACATCTCAAAACCAAAATTCAGAATGGTGACTCTGGGAATAATTCTTCCCACTCTATGGCCAGGGGATTGGCTTGCATCCCTGGACCTCAAGAATGCCTACTTTCATATTCCTATCATGTGCTCCCACAGGAAGTACCTCAGGTTCGAGTTGCCTTCAGGCCACTATCAGTTCAGAGCCATGCCATTTGGCCTAACATCAGCTCCAAGGGTGTTCACAAAGTGCCTTGCAGTAGTAGTTGCCTTCATCAGAAGGCAGGGTATTTCCATTTTCCCATATCTGGACAACTGGCTAATTGTAGGTCAATCAGTTGACCAGGTCAAGTCAGCTCTACAACTCACTGAAGACTTGCTCAGTTCTCTGGGATTTCTTTTCAATCTCCCAAAGTCTGTTCTGGAAGCAGTACAACTTCTTACTTTCATAGGGATAGAATTGGATACTATCCCAGCAAAGGCCTTCCCTCCTCTGACAAGCGTAAAGGCCCTAACAGATCTTACTTCCTCTTTTCAGCCTCTGGTCTCTCATCCAGAAAGGCAGTTTCTTCAACTCCTGGGCCACATGGCAGCTTCCACTGTAGTGGTGCAAGGAGCCAAATTTCAGATGAGGGACATTCAGTTCCACCTAAGGTTGTTTTGGTCTCAAAAAATAGACTCTCTCACCAGATTGATTCCAGTAACTCAGAATCTAGTCCAAGCTCTCCAGTGGTGGCTGGACCAGGACAACCTCAGACAAGGAGTTCCATTTCTCTCTCAAGTCCCCTCAATAGTCCTAACTACGGATGCTTCTCTCCTAGGTTGGGGAGCCCACCTGGGAGCCCTTATGGCTCAAGGGGTCTGGTCTCCACAAGACTCTCTCCTTCATATCAATCTTCTGGAACTCAAGGCAGTTTTTCTAGCCCTTCAGGTCTTCTTGGAGTCAGTCAAGGGCAAGGTGTCCAAGTTAGGACAGACAACACCACCACAATGTGGTACATCAACAAGCATGGGGGCACTCGGTACATGGACTTGTGCACAGAAGCCATGCAACTGTGGTATCTAGCCTATTCTCTTCAGACTTCCCTGATAGCAGTTCACCTTCCAGGGAAAGACAATGTACTAGTAGATGCCCTGAGCAGAATCTCCCAGGGGCATCACGAATGGTCCCTGGACCCTCCCATACTACAGGTCATCTTCTCCAGATGGGGCACTCCAGAGATAGATCTCTTTGTAGCCCCGGACAATCACCAACTTCCTTTGTTTTGTTGCAGACCTCCAGTCCTGGGGTCTGTTCCTCTGGATGCTCTCATTCTGGATTGGAAGGGCAGGTTTCTCTATGTCTTCCCTCTGTTGTTCAGAGTCCTGATCAAAATCAGATCTCAACCCTAAACAGTGATACTGGTGGCTTCAGATTGGGCCAGACAGCCTTGGTGTCCTCTGCTGCTATCTCTGGCAGAGTCATGTCCCCTGTCTCTGCCCAAGAGATACAATCTCCTAACCTCCTCTGAGGGGAGGATCTGGTACCTCAATCTCCAGTCTCTCAACCTCAAGGCCTGGCTCTTGAAGAGTTAGCATATGCAGGTCTGCATCTTTCTCAGGGAGTCCTGGATATTTTGAAAGTTTCCAGGAAACCTTCCACTAGGAAAACTTATAATTCCAAATGGAAAAGATTCAGCATTTGGTGTTCTCAGAAGAGCATTGTACCTGATTCCACAGGCATTGCTATAGCCTTAGATTATCTGGTTCATCTTAATGGTCTAGGCCTTAGGCCTGCAACTCTGAAAGTTCACCTAGCAGCTGTCTCTGCATTCCTTTCAGTACGGAAGGGCTCTTCCCTGGCATCTCATCCTGTTTTTAGTAAGTTTTTCAAAGGTCTGATTCATATTAACCCTCCCTTTTGAGAGCCTACTCCGGCTTGGAATCTTAATATCTGCATTGCCCAGCTTATGCAGCCACCCTTTGAACCTTTGGCTTCGGCCGAGCTGAAGTACTTGACCTGGAAAACTGTGTTCCTGGTAGCTATTACTTCTGCCAGATGGATTAGTGAATTACAGGCCCAGTCAGTCGAACCTGACTTCATCTCCTTCCATAGGGATAAGGTGGTCCCAAGAACCAATAGGAAGTTCTTATCCAAAGTGGTGTCAGATTTTTATCTGAACCAGTCTATGTCTCTTCCTGTGTTTTTCACTGACCATTCTTCTTCAGGGGAGAGAAGATTACACCGTTTGGATGTTAAAAGGGCTCTTAGCTACTACATAGAGCATACTAAGGCACACAGAAATGACCATCTTCAATTGGTTCTCACTTATGGCGAAGTGAGAAAAGGTAAGCCTGCTACTAAAAGAACTATTGCCAGGTGGATTGTCTCTTGTATACAATTCTGCTATGACAAATTGGGCATAACACCCCCTCCAGGCCTGAGGGCTCACTCAACTAGGGGTACAGCTGCTACCCTGGCTGCAGACAGAGACATACCCTTGCTAGAAATCTGTAAAGCAGCCACCTGGAAAACAGTCCATACATTCACCAAGCATTACTGTGGACATCCAGGCTAGGAGTGATGTTAGGTTTGGCACAGCAGTACTGCAAAGCTTGTTTCCAAAGTAGGTTCTGCATTTCCTCCTCCTGGGGGAACTGCTTGGTAGTTTGCATATTGTCGGAATACAGCAAGACTTCATGTTGTTTGAAGAAAAAATTACTCACCATAGTAATGTTGTTTCTTCTAATGGAGTCTTGCTGTATTCTGACCTCCCTCCCTGCCTCCCCTCTCAGAACCCAGTTTTTGGGAAGTGGGCTGGCAGGTACAGTGCTACACCTCAGGGGTGTACCTTGTACCCTCCCTCTTAGGGGTGGGGTAGTTGTGTTATTATTATTATTGTTATGTTTAATATATTTATTATATTGTCACTACCTTTTTTTCTTGGGTTCTCGACTTGAGTCTTTTGGGACCCAAATTGTTGCCCTTTGGCTATGTAATAAACAATTTCCATAGTTTAGGACTTAGTTAGCTTGCTCGTAAGAATCTGATGGTTACACTGGTAAGTACCAGAGACAGAGGTTTGAAAACCGAGCTTGAGCTCAACGTTCTATACTTCTGCACTGAGTTAACTCTTTCCTCTCTGGGGCAGTTCAAGTGCTAGAGCTAACTGCATATTGTCAGAATACAACAAGACTCCAATACAGGAAACAGCATTACTACAGTGAGTAATTTTTTCTTTCTTCTTGCCAGGGCTAGCTTAACTCTGTTGCTCATCTTATCAAAGTCTGCTCATCTGAAGCCCCATATTTTTGCCTTGGAATGGGATGATTTAGTTCTAGTAGCCAAATTGAACCATACCACGTGATGGTCACTGGCCCCCAGGTGACCTTCTACCTGGAGATCTGTGATCCTTTCCCCATTAATCGGTACTAGATCCAGGATAGCCCTGTCTCTTGTGGGTTGTTGTACCAATTGTTTGAGGTTCTCTCCCTGCAGGAAATCTACTATATACCTACTTCTGGTGGATGATCCTGCTGATATTGACCAATCTGCATCTGGCATGTTGAAGTCTCCCGTTATCAGAACCTCCCCTTTAGCTGTCATGTTTTGTATATCTTCTAACAGTAACGTGTCTATGTCCTCCCCCTGATCTGGAGGCCTGTACACAACCCCAGTTCATATGGCTGTCCCATTTCTTGTTTCCAGGGTGACCCACAGTTCTTCTGGCTCCTTATGTGTATTTTGAGTTTCTGTAGCTTTGGTATTTTCATTGACATAAAGAGTCACTCCTCCCCCCCCCTTTTCTGAATAGTACATAGCCGGGTACTGAAGTCTCCCAAGTGTGGTTTCTGGTGAACCATGTCTCACTAAGGGCTACTATGTCCAGTTTAGCCTCTGTCATTGTTGCCTCCAGGTCTGGGATCTTGTTTCCCAGACTGCGGGCATTTGTGTACATGATTTTCCATTGGCCAGATTTCAATGTGTTAGTTATGGAGGCGGTCCAGCTTTTCCCCTGCACATCTATGGGGAGCCTGACCTTTTTCCTTACCTGGTGACGCAAATGAACTACAAACGTGCTGAACTCCTGTTTGATCACTAGCTGGGGGGGGTGCTCTTCCCGTGTGATGTATCGGGTGCTGCACCCCATCCCCATTTGCTAGCTTAAATATTCTGCAAAGATATCAAATGTTTGCCCCAGTGCAGTGACTCCCTCCTTAGTCTGATGCAGTACATCAAATTTAAAGGACGTTCGCTCCCAAAACTGTTGCCAGTTACCTGCAAATTTGTGTAGTTTTTCCTGGCACCAGCTCTTGAGCCACATGTTTAGCCCCCCTATCTCCCCTTCTCTGACCTTCCCCCCATGTGCCCCCCCCCCAGACTGGCAGGACCTCAGAGAAGGAGATGTCGGACAAAATAGATGACAGCATGTCTCCCAGCCTGGTCAGGTGTCCCTTGGTCTCCACAACTGACCGGCTGGCGAGATCATTAGTCCCTATGTGTACCAGGATGTCAATGTTTTCTCCTTCTTCCTGCATGATTTTAGCAATGTCGTCAGTGTCTCTCCATGCTGATGTACCTGGGAGACATCTGACCATTACCCCCCGGCCGGAGGTAGGTATCAACTCCTCGAATCATGGAGTCTCCTATGACCAGAAGTGTTTTGGATTTCCTTTTTGCCTTGGTTCCTTTTATGGGCAAGTTTTGTAGTGCTAGTTCCTGTGCTGCAGTGTCCTGCTCTGCAATGTCATCTGCTCCTTTGTTCGATTTTGGAATTAGAGGCAGATATCTGTTTGTATTTATTCATTTGTTATAAATAAAAATATATATACAAATTCACAACACACCATAAAATCACTAAATAGTGCTGCAAGTTGTGATGGGCACATACCTTCTGTGTATATGTTTACACACCTGTATTAATTCAAAAGGTCAACAAATACTATTGCATTTAACCCAAAGAACACATGATTAAATCACAGACCACCATCATAGTAACTGCAAAATCAGTTTTCATGATGTCCACTATTTTCTCTCTCATTCACTTTCTTTCTCTTCCTAAAATCAGAAGCAATAATATACCTCCTCAGTGTGTGCATTCTAGAGAAAGGTTGTGCATGTATTGCAGCACAATACTTTTGTGAGTCAAGTGTGTTTAAACACCACTAGTTCTTAATATTAAGCCACATACATAAATTCCAGTTTCAAACGTAGAGCTGCTAGGGACATATGTAAAACAATAAAGCACTGCTACCAAACCAGTGCTTGCACTTCATGGAGCTCATGTAAACGTTCTACATACCATTGCATTTTGTTGAAATAATTCCTTAAACAGATATAAGCTTATTCCACTTCTAGCTCCTCCACTGCTTTATGAAGTGAGCAAGGAGCACTACTGATGCCCAGTCTATAAAGACTCCCCTTCAGGGAGGAATCCTTGGTGTCATGGCATCAATGAGATGATGTCAGATGCCTGGGGCATCATGACAAAGGCAGATCCTGGCCACTCCTCAGACTTGACATTGTCAGCACTATGTGGTTTGGTAAGCCAAAGTGGGGAGTCTACAGCAATAACATACAGTATATGTATACAAGTATCTTAATTAGCATTCTGGGCATATATCATTATAGTGCTCAAGGTAAGGAGCTCTTCCATAGTGTCAGGTAGAAGGCACCTGGGCTAATGTAATTTACTTGTATGGGAGGTCAAACAGTAGTACTGGAGGTCAAATTAAGAAAACAATCCCAGCCCTTTTATCCCTCTGTGCAGAAAGGGAGATGATAATTATTTTGAAAAGATACCACCAGTTTTATAGCTCTAGCTGTTATGTAAGTGGCAAAAGTACAGAAAAATTCCCAGAGTACTATACTATACCCAAACACAAAAGTGGGGTGAGGTGGGTGAAAAAGTGATGCAGAAACATAATGAGCTCATAAGGGGTCTTCACAGGGCTTATCAGGTATTATAATGTAACCCCCTTTTTACCCGGGGTTACTAGAATCCCAGTAAGACCTAGTGGTAGGCAGGGAAGGCAGCTTGTGAAACTCCAGTTAAATGGGTTTCACACTGTCTCACTCTGTTCTCAGTCACAGCTGAGACTTGAGAGATGACATCACCATAGAACTGTCGCAGCTGCATAAGCCACATTGGAATCTGCAGCTCAGGGAGTGAGTTAGAACTTTGGGAGTTTTCAAAGCCAGTCTTCTGTTTACCTCCAAACAGGAAGGAGTGGTCTGTGTACCTCCAAGCAGGAAGGAAGTGTGTTCCTGTTTACCTTTTGAAAGTAGTGGAGACCACTGTCCAGGTCTCAGTGCCCCCTCCTTCTGGGGGGGGTGGAAGAAAAGTCCCTTTGTGGGTTCCAGGGGCAATCCCCTATTTCCACTATAGAAGAAAGCTGCCTATTTTCAGTTCCTGTTTTTGTATAACAGTGAAAGAAGTGGTACTTCGCCTGTGGGGCACCTGCAATGAAAGGGTGAGTGTTGTTCTTTATTGGAGAGGGTAAAACAAATTGTTTTCTTCAGTTGGGAAATGGATGTGAACTACTATTTGGTAGGCCTATTGTACTAGGACAAACAAATGGAGTAGTTAAAGTTCAAAGTCTAAATGGATCTCAAGTATTGTTGTAGAGGGGGTGCTTCAGGTCATCCACCGTTAATCTACATTTCAAAGTTTTAAGTTTATGTTTGTCCAGAGAAATGGCTGGGTATGGGCTGTGGGAGCTGGAGGTGGAAAAACCCCCCATCTTTAGTAACCAGGTCCACCTTTACAGATTTCTTCTGTGATTTGCTACTGCCTCGTGCGCCTGGCCAAGTGATGAGGTAGGTACCCAGACGGGTCGCAACTTGGAAAATTCTCTGAGTTTAGAGACTCTAAGTGGTGGGGAGCCACAGTTTGGGAACTCTACTCCTTGTTAGTCGGGAGTTAGAAGGAAGTAAGAAAACGAATCTCTCTAGGAGTCGCAGACTCTAAGTGGTGTGGGGAGCCACAGGATGGGAAAACATACTCCTTGTTAGTCGGGAGTCTCTCCAAGTAAAGTTGGGTTCATTCTTTAAATGGACCATCAGTCAAGTGGCCGGCAGGGGAGCTGGGCCAGTCGGGCTGTGTATCCAAAGCGCATGCAAAGTCCGGGCTGAGTGCCTGGTGGGTCCAGAGCCAGACAACACTAGAAATGTGTTCATTCTTCAAGTGGACCACCTTGTAGTCTCTAATCTGCATATACAGTGAACGTAGCCCCTTGGGGGACCATCAATGCTTTGTCATGTTTCAGCTAGTTTTGAATAAAGCCACACTGAAAAATCCCAATCCTGGTTCTGGACATTACAGTTATTGCTTCCTGTAGTTGGATTTACTTGGGTGCCCCTGTGCAGAGTAGCCGAACCTAGGTCCCTTGTGCCAGGTAACCTCATCCTCCCCGAACCCAGGTCCCCACCAGGTATTGCTGCCAACGCCAACAGCATGCCACCTGTCATTTTAGTAAAAAGGCAGGGGTGAGGGGTACAAAATGGAGGCACCACTTTGATTGTTACGGAAGGAAGGCGTTTGGGCAAGTGGGCTAGCATTTTGCTATCTGGCAATGTAGCCCAAAAAGCTGGAAGCAATTTCCTAGTGTGTTGCTGTGTGCTGTGAATCTTGTGCTGCTGTTTAAAAATGCCAACTGTTTACCAAGGAGCTGTAAAGCCAAAGAGTGTGCCCTTGTCCTGCATCATCAAAATTGTTTACAGCGTTTTTGTCAGCTTTTAAAATGAATTTATGTGAGGAAAAGTGTGGAAAACTAGGGGTAGCAACAGAGAAATTATGCCCTGGACGTTTGAAATGCTTTTAAAGTAAATTCTGTGAAGCAAAGTATGGAAAACTAGGGGTAGCAAAAGAGAAATTATGCCCTGGACGTTTGAAATGCTTTTAAAGTGAATTCTGTGAAGGAAAGTATGGAAAACTAGGGATAGCAACAGAGAAATTATGCCCTGGACATTGGAAATGCTTTCTGTGCAATGCTAGAGACTGCAGAGTTAATGGCAATGTTACATGGTTGAAATGGGCTCTCGCCGTGGAGTCAGTTGAAAAAAAAAAAAAGTGCATTTTACAGTTTAAATTTGACTGCTCGACGATCGCTGTGAAGAGAGGAGCCCTCGCGAGGAAGAAGAGGCTCATTTGCATGGTGTCGTGTGGTTGGTCAGATTGCCATTGGTCCCGCCCCTCAGTCAGCTCTTCAGAGTCTGCCTCAGCATTCAAGAGGGAGACAGAGAGTAGTGCGTATACTGGCAGTGGAGGAGCATCGCGAGGATTCAAAGCACTGTGAAACAGTTCAAAAAAGTGACTTTTAAGTTTAAAATCGGGCTCAACCCGCAAATCGATCGTGGAATTAGTGAATTTGGTGGTTAAAACGATGATCACGGTGACTGCCCACCCGTTTGCATTCTAAGGCCTTCAAAATCTGGCTGCAGGCCTTTTTACCCCATCGCAGCAAGTTGCTACAAATAACAGAGGGTAAACCCTCATAAAACTGCTCAAACAGTGATTTTCAGTAATGCCATATAAAATGTGTGTGTGCAGCAGTAGTCGCTTTGCAAGTAACGACTGTGTGATGTCCTGCCAGCAAGTGCAAGTCTGTAAAGCCATTGAATGTGTGCACAGCAATGAAAATAGCCTCAGTTTAAAGTTTGCAGCCAGAGAGAGACTGTGGGTTGTAAAAAAGTGCAACACTAGTAGAAGCAGGCAATCCTGTGCTGAAACCTGAAGTTTTCAATGGACTGTAAATAAAGTGAATGTTGCCAGCATGTGAAAAGTCCAAGGAAAATCCTGTAAATGTGTGTTTAAAGCCAGATCAGAGCAAGTTGTGCAGTTTGAGTAAAAGTTATCAGTAGCTGATGTAAATCGGGTGCGCAGTGGCTTGACCCAGAGTCTAAATGTTGATGCACAGGAGTGCTGCTGCCGCCATTACAGGGTGGGGTAGTAAAGTAAACACAGCAGCAGAGGAGCCATTTTAAAGCTACAGAGTGTGTTCATTACAGTGGAACTTTCAGTTACAGTGAACTTTTGTTTATTTTTCTGCAGTTATGGCCTCAGGACCAGCTCGTCACCGGATCATGCCGGGTTGCAGTAACAGCAGCAGTAAATAGACTGAGAGATATTGAAAAGTGGTGCTATGGAGGCAACTCCTCCTGATGGCAATTCTAATTATCCAGTGTGTGATGCCAGATATGCTTGAGTGCTGGAAGGGATGTCTTTATGATTCCTCACTGTGCTGGATGTCTACAAAAATATGGCTTGTATAAAGCGCCTCCAATTCGTTTGGCTCCCACATGGACAAAAATTCAGGAATCTGCAGTTGGCAGTACACAGCATCAGGCGGAGCCTGTGGAGGAAGGTCCCTCAGGGGGAGTGTGGCACAAAGCTAGAGGGTGCAGAATTAGAGACTGAACCTGAAGTTGAAGTTTTGGATGCTGGATCTCAGAAGGAAAGTTCGGATAAAGCATCAGTAGACCCCTGGGTGGGGGGGGCCTAGCCAAAGTCTCGCAGGTGAAGATGAGATGCGGGAGGCCTTTGAATGGGAGGTGTCGACCTCCACTCCTAGTGATGAATGGATAGTCTCAGGGGTGAGAACGACTGCTCACTCCTGGGCTCAGATCCTCAGTGAAGAGGAAGATGAGGGGGAACCTATGTGGCCTTGTGAGAAAGGAACAGGTACACAGCCTCAAGATCTTGCCTCGGAGGAATGTTTTCAAGAAGGTGGTGATGCCACTGCCCTGGCTTTACAAGAAGAAGAAGTCAGGGATCCATTTTTAATTTCTTTGAGGATGCGAAGCTGGCAGAACCAGGACTGGCCACCCCCAAGCCAGGCCAGCGGTCTCAGATTGACCAAAGCAAGTAAAGAGGAGAGACTGGTTCGAGAAAGGCCAATGAAATCTATGGTATGACCTTTCCTACCTTTCCTCGGAGAGTCTGGGAGGAGATTGAGAACCTGAGGAAATCCTGGATCTGGGAAGAAGCAATGAAACATGTGCATCCTGGGCCAACCAGCATGTAAAGAATGACTGTTCCACGTAAAAGTATACACAGTGGAAGAGAGGCAGGACACTGTTTATGGACAGAGGAGAATAGTGGACGGAGAGGGACATGAAGTCTCCCACTGTGTGAATTATGTGCGTCCAGGCGGGGTAAAAATTCAAGCTCCTGACCCCCAGTACTATTGGCATCAGTGCAAGGACCTCCCAGTAATCAAGCCCGTGCCTACAAAATGGAGAGCCGAGCAGCGGTAGTCAGTACTGCCACATTAGACTGTGAAGTGCCCTTATTGATCCGCCAATATAAATAACCAAGGACTCAGGTGCTCCACATTCATCAGTCTGCAGTGTACTGTCTTGTTCAGCAACCATCTACTGGCCCACCAGATGACTTCAGATCCAGAGAGGACACCAGCCCAGCTGTTTCCTGTTCATCGCCTGGTAATCGAATGACGTCAGACCAGCTGTTGTTCTTTTTGTTCCTCTTCTGAGGTTCCTTCTCCATAGATGACATCAGCCCAGCTGTTTCCAGATGTGCACTCCTGTGGTTTCCTGGAAGACGTCCTCCCAGCTGTATCAGAAGAAATGCTGACAGGGAGAGTCTTTGGCAGGGACCAGGTTGGTGCCGTTCATATACTTCAAGTGGCTGAAAGTCCAAAAAACATTTTTTCTATCTTTATGACATTGCAGTACACACTCTACACTACAGACTTCAAAAATGTGTGAACTGTCCGCAAAGACTCTCCCCTTTGGGATTTTGGCCTTTTAGAACTATGCTTCACGGGGCTCCGGCCCAGGAGAGACTCTTTATTGGACTAGCCTTCGGGCCTTGTGGTCACTAGTTGGGACTTTTAGGGCACTCCATCCCCCCAAATGTGTATTGTAAATAATGTCATTATTGTACTCTAATGTAAATACTGTTTTTCTACCTTTTTCTAAAAAATCTTTTTGGGGATTGTTCAGTGTTTTTTCTGTATGGTAGGGGTTGTTGTTGTTTAGATAGACTGTGCATGCAGATTAGGAGTGTGTTTTGTTTTGTCTTTTTCTTACAGGTGTTCCTGGGAAGACAGACGAGAAGACAAGAAGAGGAGGAGGGGCTCATCGAGTTCCTCGTCAGTGCTTTATTGTGTAGAATTTAAAGTACTGTGTTGTTATTGCTATGGTTGTTACTGTGTTAACCCTTTTCCTTCCACAGGTGTGGTTGTGGGGGTAGGGAGGAAGTATTAATTTGTATTCTAATGGTTGTAGTTGCAGGTTGCCCAAGGTCGGGGAGGTCCCCGGGTTTTTTTTGTTTGGGAATATTATGTTAGAGGCAGGGTTAGGGGGGATGGACAGGCTGTGGCCCTGACCTGCAGTAGGGACCGCAGTGCTGATCTATCAGGGCTATGCTCTGGATGGTTCTACCAGAGCCACTAGGTGTCCATAGTAAGTGGATATTGTAGAGGCTGATATGTCAGCTATAGGCCTCTAGGCCCTTAGTGTTGCCTGCCTGTGCTTGCACATGGTAGGAGGGGGTCTGATCACCCCCCTCCGCAGGTAGCACAGAGGGTGGGATATGATGGCCTAAGGCCGGGTGCATAATGACTGGGGACAGTCATTTTCCTGGTCAAGGGCGAGTGTAACCCCCTTGTTACCCGGGGTTACTAGAATCCCAGTAAGACCTAGTGGTAGGCAGGGAAGGCAGCTTGTGAAACTCCAGTTAAATGGGTTTCACACTGTCTCACTCTGTTCTCAGTCACAGCTGAGACTTGAGAGATGACATCACCATAGAACTGTCGCAGCTGCATAAGCCACATTGGAATCTGCAGCTCAGGGAGTGAGTTAGAACTTTGGGAGTTTTCAAAGCCAGTCTTCTGTTTACCTCCAAACAGGAAGGAGTTGTCTGTGTACCTCCAAGCAGGAAGGAAGTGTGTTCCTGTTTACCTTTTGAAAGTGGTGGAGACCACTGTCCAGGTCTCAGTGCCCCCTCCCTCTGGGGGGGTGGAAGAAAAGTCCCTTTGTGGGTTCCAGGGGCAATCCCCTATTTCCACTATAGAAGAAAGCTGCCTATTTTCAGTTCCTGTTTTTGTATAACAGTGAAAGAAGTGGTACTTCGCCTGTGGGGCACCTGCAACGAAAGGGTGAGTGTTGTGCTTTATTGGAGAGGGCAAACAAATTGTTTTCTTCAGTTGGGAAATGGATGTGAACTACTATTTGGGAGGCCTATTGTACTAGGACAAACAAATGGAGTAGTTAAAGTTCAAAGTCTAAATGGATTTCAAGTACTGTTGTAGAGGAGGTGCTTCAGGTCATCCACCGTTAATCTACATTTCAAAGTTTTAAGTTTATGTTTGTCCAGAGAAATGGCCGGGTATGGGCTGTGGGAGCTGGAGGTGGGAAAACCCCCCATCTTTAGTAACCAGGTCCACCTTTACAGATTTCTTCTGTGATTTGCTACTTGCCTCATGCGCCTGGCCAGTGATGAGGTAGGTACCCAGACGTGGGTCTCAACTTGGAAAATCTCTCTAGGAGTCGCAGACTCTAAGTGGTGTGGGGAGCCACAGCTTGGGAAATCTACTCCTTGTTAGTCGGGAGTTAGAAGGAAGTAAGAAAACGAATCTCTCTAGGAGTCGAGACTCTAAGTGGTGTGGGGAGCCACAGGATGGGAAAACATACTCCTTGTTAGTCGGGAGTCTCTCTAAGTAAAGTTGGGTTCATTCTTTAAATGGACCGTCAGTCAAGTGGCCGGCAGGGGAGCTGGGCCAGTCGGGCTGTGTATCCAAAGCACATGCAAAGTCCGGGCTGAGTGCCTGGTGGGTCCAGAGCCAGACAACTGTAGAAATGTGTTCATTCTTCAAGTGGACCACCTTGTAGTCTCTAATCTGCATATACAGTGAACGTAGCCCCTTGGGGGACCATCAATGCTTTGTCATGTTTCAGCTAGTTTTGAATAAAGCCACACTGAAAAATCCCAATCCTGGTTCTGGACATTACAGTTATTGCTTCCTGTAGTTGGATTTACTTGGGTGCCCCTGTGCAGAGTAGCCAAACCTAGGTCCCTTGTGCCAGGTAACCTCATCCTCCCCGAACCCAGGTCCCCACCAGGTATTGCTTCCAACGCCAACAGCATGCCACCTGTCATTTTAGTAAAAAGGCAGGGGTGAGGGGTTACAATAATAAAATATAAAAAACACATTCTCAAATGACAAGCTGTGAATGAGGAGGCAGAAAGCAAAAAAATGGATAGAACAGGCTGAATGAACTGTAACTGGAGTACTGTCAGCACAGAGACATGAAATGTACTGTAAGTCTGAGTGTGGGCTTGTACAAGACTCATTGTATTACCTGTCCCATATGATAAATGGAAACTTGAGCTGAGATCTGCTCACTCCTCAAAATATAGGAAAGATAAAAGATATCCTCAGTGGTTTAAATGTTGCTTTGATGAACATTTAAACTAGCCAAAGGGGCTGATGGAGGAAAAGGGGAGGCAGAAACTGCCCCCCATGGGCTGAGATAGATAATAGGGTGATCCCAAGGTGGGAGAATCCACCAGGTTGCAAGTAAATCCAAGAAGCAGGGGGTTAGCAAAGGAGGAAGGGTACTTTATGTGAAGGAAAGCATAAAGCAACAGAAATACAGGAAATTCGTGAGGGGCAGAGGTGTTGTGGATCACCTTCGAGTCAGGTAATGGAGCAACTATTCGGACAGCCATGCTCTACAGGTCTCTGACACAGTGTGACCAGGAGCTCCTGCCACTACTGAGAATAGACCTTTTCTTAAATCTGTTGCAACAGTTCTTCTATTTCTTAGCCTAATCTATTCTTTTCAATTCCTAGTCCATAAGGTTGGCCACCTATGGGCACCCTCTCCCCTTTCTTGACTATGCTATAGTGTCCTCTCTAAATTTTCCTTTTCCCTCTGGGGTCCTCGTACAGGGAGGTTATTGTGGTGACCTCTGAGCTGATGTAAAACAACTGGCTGTGTTCCTCATTGTTGGATTTAGTATGCAATGGCACTGTGTATCAGTTCATGCAATTATCCAGGCTGTGTGAGGGTGTTGATGAGCGTTATGGCTGCCACTACACATTCAATCACTTCACTACCAGTCTAGCATTGCTTGTAAAGTGCTTTGGGATACACTGTGTATGAAAAAGCGCTATATAAATGCTGATTCTTCTTCTTCTTCTTCTTCTATGTCATAAAATACTTTAATGTATATACCTTGGCCTGGATATTCAAACTGCGCTCAAAACTGGCGCAACAGCAGGAGCAAGCACAAACCAGTTGCGCAAATGCGCAACAGGTGCGATATTCAAACATGGAGCAGAGCACATTGCGCAAGCAACCAACGTCTGAATATCGCACATACTGTGCCATCGCGCAACCAGGAAGGAGAAGCTGAGCCAAAATGTTGCGCCTATGGCGCAACCAGGAAGCTCAGCTGAGCAGTCCAGAGCTGCCATAGCGCAAAGCACAGCCCCCAGGGCAATGGAACTGCACATCCAGGGAGGCAGGCTGGGCCCACCGCCAGCCATGCCACACATGGGCACAGGAACACACTGCAGAACCCACACCACACCGCACACCCCAAGCAGCAGCACTGGGGTGGGACGGATGATCCACGTGCCCATGGGGACAAGCCAACAAAGCATAGCAGAGCCCTGACACCCCAGCACAACCACTGGCAGGCGGGAGGGCCACACACAGGGGTTGACAACCACAGTGCACATCAGCCTCCCCATGCACAGCACACCCTGCACTGTGACCCCAAGACACCACCCATGTGTGGTGCCTGGCACTGCAGGAAACCATGCAGTCCCCCAGTACTCATCAGCCCCATGCAACACAGAAGCCCACAAGCCAGAACACCCAGCCCAGCACTGGGTGGCAGCAGATGGCAAGACCAACCGAAAGTCACTGCCATGCTGGAGATACCTCCACATGCACACACACACACACACTACCCAGACCATACCAGCCCAGATGGTATGTACACACCTGCAACTGAGCACCATAGCCAGCTGCAAATCAGAGACCACACAGTATTCATATATCAAAATAGAAATGTATATTAAACATATTTCAACAAGAACAATAAAACTATTTACAAGGGGGGACGGGTACAAGGAAGGGGTGTTCAAGAGGGAGGGATTAAAACTTGGAGGGAAGGCAGGGTGGTAGGGATGGAGAAGTGGAAGGTAGTGGGCTACGCCCAGCCGGGCTCCTGGTCCCTGCTGGCGCCCATTCCATCCCGGCCCTGATGGCGCCCATGCCTCCGGATGGCTTACAGGATCCTGTGGTTTGCAATGCTGACCTCTGTGAGGCGACGGACATCCTGTTGCATCCTCCGTAGAACCTCGAGGCCTAGGAAAATGGGAATACAGTCAATGGCTGTGACTGACCACAACCCTGAACACCACCCAACCTGCAAGCCATATAGCCCAATGTCCCGCACCTGTGATGGCATGCACCCACCCACAGTGAACATGCACATGGCCATCACAAACAGGCGGCACCAGCTATGCGCACCACCGCCCACACACACTGCCCACGCCAATCACAGTACAAACTAGGCTGGCAAGTGATGTGGCAACGTAGCGATGCCAGTTACACAGCTATGTGCCCAGTGCATGCCTGGACCACCAGTGACGATACACAGACGTGCTGTGATACTGCACTGTGATGCATGTCACCTGTGTCGTGCCTACATACATGGATACATAGACAGTGTCTGAGATAAGGGCCTATGGGCCACCCAGTCTGGCCATTTGACCTGTAAGTTCACTCTGTTGTCCTATAAGTCTGTTGCACCTTACCCCTGACCTCCAGAATTCCTGTATGGCTATCCCATGCATTCTTAAATCCCGTGACCAAGTCAGCCCCCACCACTTCCTCTGGCAGGGTGTTCCACTTGTCCACCACCCGTTCTGGAAGAACTTTTCTCATGTTTCCTCTGAATCGTCCCCTCCAACTTCATCCCATGCCCTCTAGTCCTGGAACATCTTCTACGCTTAAAAATAGTGTTTTCCTGCACTCTGTTCCCCCCTGTAAGATACTTGTATGTCCCCATCATATCCCCCTCTCCCTCCCTCCCTCCTCCAGGGAGTACATGTTCAGTTCCTTCACCCTGTCTTCATAGGACTTGTGATGCAATCCATGCACCATCCGTGTTGCCCTCCTCTGAACCCTCTCTACCCAGTCCATGTCCATACGTAGGTATGGTCTCCAGAACTGTACACTGTACTCCAGTGTGGGGCCTCACTAGTGTCTTGTATAGTGGAATTATGACCTCCCCTTTGGTTGTGTTGTGCATGGCTGGTGGTCTTGCCCCCAGCATGCAATAGCATCCATGAAGTAATGATACTACACTCCTCCAGCAGCTGGGTCTGCCACTGCTGCTGATGCTGCTGCTGCGTTGGGGCACAACACCCTGGCACCGGGGCCTGGCATGGCCCACCTCACCTCGCTCAGGGCCCTCAAATTCGCCTGTGGGAGACATATGTTGAGACAAACATCAGTGTGACTCAAAAGCAGAGTGCCCCTGCCCCAGTGAGAGTGCCTGCCCACACAGCCATAACCATCCATCGCACAGCTGCACACACTGACACAGCCAACCGTGTCCGAGCAGCACCTGGCACAGCCACCCAAGCACACACACACCCCTACAGAGAATATAGGTGCATAGATGGTACACTCACCTGGCCTAGGCACCATGCCCTGCCTGGCACGCGAACGCAGCCGCGTCAAGAGTTCCGGCTCCCTCCGGTGGAGGTCACTGTACCGGTGCCGGCACTGCTCAGCAGACCAGCCCCGGCCAGTGACCTCCACCAGGTCAGTGGCCTCTTGCTGCCACACGTGGGTCCTAGGCATGGTGAGGGGGGCCTCACCATACAGTGCCTCACAGTGGGGCTCCACCAGGGCCACCAGGTTGGCCACTCTGCTGGCTCCAGGACACCACCCTCCTCCTAGCCATGGCACCAACTTTACAGCAGGCAATATGGCACCCTGCTGCACCGTGACCCCACGTGGAGTTGTTGCGCTAATAGACCACCACAGGCTCCAATCGCGATGTTCAGAACAGAATGCCAATATTTTTACATGGCGCTGTCACCAGACAGCTATAATAGGGACGTACACATGGCATGAACAGCACCAGAGGGCAGAGGGCATACACAAGGTCACGGCACGACGCAGGCTACGCACAGCACCATCGGACGATAGGCATCCTGCGCCGACTGCCAGCTGAGCACCAGTGCCACAGTGGACTATCGCGCAGTAGTGCCACAGCGCCATATAGTGCCCAGTGCTGTAGCGCCACTGGCACAATGGTGGCCATGGCCTGAATCACCTATCGCACTCAGCAGGTCTGCAGCGCGATAGACGCATGCGTAAGCTGTCTGGGCATGCGCAATGCAGTGTAGCACGCAGCCACAAACCTGCGCCATTGGCTCAGTCGGACCTTCCGTCGTGCACAGCGCCGTCACGTGATATTCAGCCGATATATGCAAATCATTCGATCAGCCATTCAAAGCGCAGTGGTGCGATTAGCATGTCATTAAAGTGCGCCACACCTCATTTGCATGTGTTGCGCTATAAAAATGCGACAGTGGTTGTGCCAGCCAGATTTGGTTACTGCAGGTGAGAGGTGAGTTACATGCTGTGTGATGCTCAGGACAATGGTCATGGGCAGGGTGCCGGAGGATGATAAAGGCTGAGGGGGCTGAGCATGAAAGGGCACTTAGAAAGGGTCAAAGGCACCCTTTCTATCAGTATCTGCCATGCGGAGAGGAAATGGGGGGGGGCCGGCAGCTATGCTCATGGGGAAATGCTGTCGACTGCACAATGACAGGTGTCCACTTCCACCCATACAGATCACCATGACTGACCAGAGCCAAGCTGAGGGTGTGGACGGTGGGCGTAGGAGGAGGCCGAACTTCACCGCGGCAGAGACGGAGGCCTTCCTCCAGGCCTACCTGGAGGATGAGCCACTATTGAGTGGACGGAGGGCACCCTCAGGAGCGTGCAGCTGCATGGGAGGGGTAGCTTCAGGCTGTCAACCTGCACGGAAGCCACCAGCGCCATGCAGGAATGCAGGAAGAAGATGGGGACTGACCGCAGGAGGCTGAAGGAGAAGGTGGCAGCCTTCAGGGCGCGCATGGCTGGCACTGGCGGCCCACCAGTGGTGTTGCAGCTGACCCCTACAGAGGAGACACTGGTCGCGGCCATGCAGCCGAGTGCCGTTGCGGGTGTACCAGGCGGAGGATTCCAGACAGGTGGAAGCCCATCGCTGCACGGTATGACATGGTGTTGTTGTTGGGGGGGGGCTGTTGTTCACATGCACTCACATGTACTCTCTTTCTGTTACAGATCCTGTTCGTCTGCAGGGGACGGTGGTGGTGGTGTTGGGTCCAGACAGTGAGGCAGACCTGCTGGACGTGGAGGAGGGACCATCCACCTCCGCCACCAGCCTGCAGGCACTGCAGCAGCATGCAGGCTGGGCCAACAACTCCGGTGTCAGTGATACGGTGCAGGGGTGCACAGCCTGTGTCACAGCAGTCTGGCATGCAGGTATGCCAGCATGCTGTGCCTATGGCAGTGGCACGCACCTGCACCATTGATGATAGCAGGCCTGCAATGGCAGTGATAGGTGTGTGTCCCATGACGGACACATGGCAGGCCAGCACATGCCCCTGGGCCTTCCTGGTTCACACCTGTGTACCAGCATGCTGGCACAGTCCCAGGCTGTGCCTGTCAGCACCGGTGGGGCAGCACCGGTGGCTGTGCAGGTGTCTGTCACTGTTGTCAGCACGGAGGTGGAACAGGTGGACCTGGGGACTCAGCAGTTGGAGGGGCGGCAGCAGCAGTCGCACACCAGGTCCAGGGGTACAGTGTCAAGCAGTGGCACATGTCCACCGCCCTTTGATCCGCCCATACCTGGTCCTGGCGAACAGCGCCAACCCTCAAGGGGTGCTGTGCACCAGGACCGTCCACACCCTGGGGGTCACGATGCCATTGGGGCACAGTTCCCATTGGACGCACACACCCGCCTGCTGCAGGAGTCGGTACAGCTGCAGGGGCGGGTTGCAATGTCCGTGGAGGCACTGTCTGTGTCCGTGGAGTGGCATAGCAGGGAGTGTGCTCGGGACCAAGCCGAGTTGGTCCTTATGCGGACAGATGTGACCGCTGCCATTGACAGGCTGACCCAGGCAGTGGTCTCTGTCGCGGACGCATTGGCCACACTGTCAGGTGCCCCTGTACCACACACCCCACACAGTGCACGCTCCTCACTCCCCATTCCCGGCGTCAGTGCGACACCAGGCCTGTCAACGCCGGGTTCTGCTGGGCATCCCAAGCACCCCTGGTGCAAGTTTGTTTGGCAGGATGCAGACCCCTGTGGCAAGGTCGTTGTCAGACAGTGGGACCCCTGGTGGTGCACCAGCGCCACCCGATGTGGCCCCTGCTCAGCCTGCCAGTGCTGCTGGGCCACAGCGGGCTGCCCACGCATCCGTGGTGGCCGTGGGACAGTGCTACCTGACTGAGCTGTCTCCCAGTGCAGGCCCTGTCTGGTGCTGCCCTGTGTGCATGTGTCATGGTGGGCAGTGCACTGCTGGGTGCTCTGCTCACCAAGCTGACACACGGACCACCTGCACACTCTCCCAACTGCTGTCCACAGGTGCGCGTGCATGATGATGCCTGCATTGCACTGTACACCAAGGTGCAGAGTGCCCAGGTCCTGACACACGACGTGGACAGTCCAGGTGGTGGGGTGGTTGGTGGTGCTGTGTGTTGGCAATGTCATTTCTGCAGTGCTGTGCTGCTGCCCATGTATGCTGCCTGTGTGTGTGTGTGTGTCCATATGAGTGCTTACTCCTCTGATGGTGTGTTGGTATGCCTGGAACCTTCAACTCCCTGACCTTCATGCACGTGTGTTCCCCTGTGTGCCTGTGGTTTGCGCATGGACAGTGTTGCCTGCACATGTCCCCTTGCCTTACCTGTGTTGGGCGTAGTGTTTGCAATGGTGTCCCTGTGCAGCTAGGCCTGCCGGTCAGTCGGGGTCCGTCCGTCTCTAGGGGGCTGCTCATCACCCACATCACCGGCGCCACTGGCGTCCCATCGCTGTCCCCTCTTGGACCTGTCGGCTATCCCATGGTCTTTGGCCATGTTGTGCAGGATGCAACAGGCCAGGAATATCCCACAGGCCTTTTGGGGGCTGTACTGAGGCTCGCCGAGGTGTCCAGGCATCGGAAGCGTGCTTGAGCATCCCAAACACCCACTCTATGATGTTACGGTTGCGGCATGTGCCTCATTGAAACATAGCTGCGCTTGGGTCGGGCGCCGTACAGTGTGAGCAGCCAGGGACGGAGGGGTATCCGCAGTCACCTGTGTGGAGATAGTGGAGATCAGTGTCATGTCAGGTCCATATTGCCCATATCCTTGTGTGCCACTACCATGGCACCTGTGTCATTCCACCCTTGCCCAGAGTTTGCATTCCATACATGTGTACTCACCCACTAGATGACCCTGGGGATGTTCCCACTCTCGAATCGATGGCACAATGCAGACTGGTGCCATATGAAGGCATCATGTGCTCTGCCAGGGTGTGTGGCACAGACATTGATAATGCGCCCAGTGGCATCACACACCACCTGGCAGTTGACACTGGAAAAGCCCTTTTGGTTCCGATAAGCCTGGCCGTCGGGGCCAGGTGGTGTGTGAATGGCCACATGGGTGCAGTCTATGGCCCCTAGCACGCCAGGCATACGTGCTACCCTGTGGAACTCCTGCATGTTTGTTGTACGCTCTGCCGCGGTGCTGGGGAAATGGATGTACTCCGCAGCATGAGGCAGCAGTGCGCTGAGGAATTGGGTGAGGATGCGTGACGTGGCCAACTGTGTAATGCCTGTGGTGTCCCTGTCGGCCTCTGGAAGGTGCCCGTGGCGAGCAGGCACATGCAGGCTGTCACCTTGGTCTCCACGGACAGAGCATGACTCCGTCGTGAGGGTGCCTGCATCACATCACTGCACAGCTCGCAGAGCCGTCTCAGTATTGCCCTGTTCAGGCGGTACCGGGCCACAATCTCGACGTCTGTGTACAGCTCGAAGCTGATGTGGGCACGATACCACCTGTCGGGGGCATACCGCCGATGGGCCCCTCCGCGGCCACGTCCCCCTGCAGCATGGTGTCTCACCCCCCTCATTACAGCTTCCATGTGGAAGCTGACACTGTCCATCTCCCTGGCTTCTGCCCCCCCGGCTGCTGTTCCTGTGTTACCCCCGCTGCCCCCACTGCTGCTTCCACTGCACCGGGCACCCCCCACTGGCCTCTATGTCCTCCTGGACCCACTGTCCCTCTCTGACCTTCCAGCTCCTGTCTCTCTCTCTCTCTCTCTCTCTCCCCCAGTTTGCGGCCTGCTAGGGTTCTTGCGCCGCTTCCTTGAGCCTTTTTATTTTGGCTCAAATCGATTTTCTTGCCCAACTTCCGTGAGCCACTGTGCGCATTATGCGCCGTCTTCGGATATCGCGATTGCGCACTTTATGCATGGACCTGCCCCCTTCGGTTGCGCATGCCTTCATTTCCATTGCGCTGTTGCTCAGCATGTTTTCGGTGGCGCAACTGGCCCCTTCTGAATATCGCAGAATGGCGCATTTTTGGAGATGCGCACGCGCAACCCTGTTGCGCATGGCACAACCCTTTTGAATATCCAGGCCCTTATGTCTATGAAACTTGGAAATGTTGAAAATACCATGGCATTAGGTGTTTTTGATAAAGGTAAAAAGTACTACGTGACTGTATATTATATAAATTAAGTTAGTTGTGCTATTTAAAATGCATGTAAATTGCTGTAAACTGAGACAGTCTAAAAATGGCATGATGATTTGCATATATCCCATGATGCTTCACATTATGGAAGTATGTGTGATGTTGTGTTTCTTTGAAACTTGGCTTATTGTCAATGTCCTTTGGGGTAACCCTTGTTTTCAGTGCTTCTGCACTAAGGTTCTTTGTCTTTAGCTTGTTTTGTTTTTTTATTTGAGCCCCCACCACCCAAGCAAACAAGGCCCGCATAGGGGAGGCTGAATCTCAACTGATAAGTTAGATCAGAGAGTCAGTACGTGCAGGCTAAGTGTAGAGGAAAGACTTGCATAGTTTGTTGCTACAAAGTGATGTACTGAAGAAGGGATATGACATTGCTGAAGGTTATCTCTTGCATTTTGAATAAACAACACAAGGAGATTGTGTGTTGAACTTGAAGGTTTGTGTCTAGTCCATCTGTTATCTCACAACTCCTCCACACACAGGGGGAGGAGTTAGATAAGGAACTGTTAGAAGCAATTGGCACAATGACTGAAAAGGGGGAGGTATCGCTTGTAGGGGACTTTAATCTGCCGGATGTAGATTGGAGCCTTCCAGCAGCAGCTTCAGCTAGAAACAGGAACATCCTGGACTCACTGGAGGGGGTATTCCTCAGGCAACTATTCAGTGAACCCACTCATGAGGGGGTAACACTGGGCCTGGTGCTTACTAACAGGGATAGTATTGCAAACATCAAGATGGGAAGTCATCTGGGAACCAGTGATCATCGTACAGTGTGATTCAACATAAGAACGGCTGCAGAATCCAACCACATAATGGCAAAAGTCCTGAACTTTAGAAGGGCAGATTTTATAAAGATGAGTGAATGCCTCAGGAATGACCTGGTAGGGGGAGATGACCTGGGGGTGGAGGAACAGTGGGCCAAACTAAAAGAAGGCATAGCGAAGGCAACAAACATCTACATCAAGCAAGTAAGCAAAAGGAGGAGAAGACCGTTATAGTTCTTGAAAGAAGTGGTAGAAAAGGTAAGAGCTAAAAGATTAGCATTTAAAAGGTATAACGACACCCAACGAGAGGAGGATGGGGAAGTATATCAGGGAAAACAGAGGGAGGCATAGAAAGCAGTAAGGAGCTCAAAAGTGCAAACTGAAGAAAGAATAGCTCAGGGAGTATTAAAAGGGGACAAAACTTTTTTTTTAGAAATGTTAGCTAAAAAAGAAGACAAAGGGAGGGATAGTAAGGTTAAAGAGGGAGGGTGGGACTGTACAGAATATGACCAAGAAAAGGCAGACATCTTCAACAAATATTTCTGCTCTGTGTTCACAGTGGAGGGGGAGGGCTGCAAAAAAACATCAATAGTTTTGATGGGAGGGAAGTGGACACTAGTTCTTTTTCAAAAGAAAGTGTCTGGAAAGCACTCACTAATCTGAAGGTGGATAAAGCTATGGGCCAGACATGGTGTATCCAAGGGTGCTGAGGGAGCTCAGGGAAGCACTAGATGCACCTCTGACAGACCTGTTTAATAGATCACAGGAGACCAGAGTGGCCCCACAGGACTTGGGAAGGGCAGATGTAGTCCCACTTAACAAAAGCGTCAGGAGGGAAGGGGGGGGTAATTATAGGCCGGCCAGCCTGACATCAGTGTTGGGTAAGTTAATGGAAACACTGCTAAAGAAAAAGAATGTGGACTATCTTAAATCCAACAGGATACAGGATCCATGGTAATGTAGATTCACAGAGGGGAGGTCACGCCAAACAAATCTGATAGAATTCCATGTCTGGTGAACCAGGTGTTAGCTAAGGGTGAAGTGGTAGATGTGATCTACCTGAATTTCAACAAGGCTTTCAACACCATTCCACATAGGAGACTGGTAAGCAAGCTTGATAGCATGGAGGTGGGAAACTAGGTGGTAACTTGGGTCAGAAATTGGTTAGAGGATAGGAGACAGAGGGTAGTGGTAAATACAGTTTGCTCTGAGGAAGGGAGGGTGACCAGGGGGTTACCTCAGGATTCATTGCTTGAACCGGTCCTCTTTAATGTCTTAGTGACATAACAAAGGAGCTAGAAGTGAAGGTCTGCCTCTTTGCAGGTGGCATCAGGATCTGCAACAGGGTGGACACTTCAGGGAGGGGGCATGGAAAGGATGGCCAGAGAACTGAAAAATCTGGAGGAGTGGTCAAGGGTACGGCAGCTGGGCTTTAATGCAAAAAAGTGCAAAATAATGCACTTAAGCCATAGAAGCCCTGGGGCAGAGTACAAAATGGGTGGAGTTATACTGACAAACAACAAACAGAAATGGACCTGAGGTAATCATATCAGATGATTTAAAGGTGGCCAGGCAGTATAACAAGGCAAACAGGAGGGCTATTGGGATGCTGGGATGCATAGGTAGGGATATCACCAGCAGAAAGAGGGAGGTGGTGTTGCTCCTATATAGATCACTAATAAGACCCCACTTTGAGTACTGTGTGCAGTTCTGGAGACCACATCTCAGAATGGACATACATGAAGTGGAAGCAGTCCAGAGGAGTGCTACCAAAATGGTGCAGGGTCTGCATCAAAAGCCCTATGAGAAGAGGCTAAAGGAGCTCAATATGTACTGTACGCCCTCGAGGAGAGAGAGGGGGACTATGATAGAAACCTTTAAATACCTCACAGAAGTTAATAAGGTACAGGAGGGGAATATTTTTCAGAACAAAGGGTACTCTAGAACAAGGGGGCATACTATGAAGCTGGGGTAGATTCAGCAGAGATGTGAGGAAGTATTTATTCACAGAAAGAGTGGTGGATTCCTGGAACAGCCTTCCAGTGGAGGTAGTAGGGGTAAAAACAGTGGTAGGGTTAAAAAATGCCTGGGATAGACACAGATGATCGTAAGGGTAAGGAAAGGGGGGTGAATAATGGACAACCAGTCTATACCCTCATTAAGCCCATATTATTTTTTTTATCTGTTGCCTTAAACATGTCAATGTAATATTCCTCTCTTGTTTGCAGTCTCTGTGCCAGGGTGCCCTCTTATCAGCCTAAAGTCACCTTTTCCAAACCAAAGAAATGCAGATTGGGAATAGGGTGTTTCAAAGCTTTAAAACGGCATGCTATAGGAGACTTCATATCGTCAATCCATAAGTTACTCATGCTCTCCAAACCTTTTCTTTAGTTCTCTCCCATTTTTTGATGTATATTACTGTAGGTCACATAGGCATTTGATTCCATAGATCACCCCCTGTTGTTTGACAGTTTATAAAGTAATTTTATCACCACCGTATTCCCAGTCACTGTATTATACACTTCCTTGAGGTGATGTGTACCGGAGCAGTGTACAAATTGGGCAAAAAATTCTCACTTGTTTCCTTAAGTACAGGGTGGTCACTATGTACTACTCTATCCTTCAAATTCCTTGCTTTGCTTTCCACTGTATGAGGTGGTTCCCTAAATACCTCCTGTCCATCTCTGTTTGACTGAAGTGACCCCCAGTGTTTCATTATAACATGTTTCACATTTCTAAAACTATCAGAGTAGGGGGCAGAGAACAAAATCCTTTTTATGTTGGCTTGCGCCTGCGCACAAGCCAACATCTTGCAGTAGTAGCACATTTCAGAGGTGCATCAGTGTAGGTGAATGCAGGGCACGCTTTAGCAGGTGCGTCCCTCATTCCCCAATGAGCCAGCATGTAGGTGCTCACACAAGAAATATGTTAAGGTGTCAAAACTTGTAAAGAAAGTGCCACTGCAATGACAGACAAGCTCATTGTGCAGTGGCACAATAATATGCCTCCCGAGTGCCTTTCCTGGTGAAGTATTTCAATAAACATGGCGACAGTGGCTGCCGCCACCTGCCACACAATGCCTACAAAGCTGACTTCAGGGGTGCCCAATCCCCCTGTCAGCATGCCAAATAACCCCCCCAAGATTGTGTGGCACACTGGGAGCCCACCCCACTGTGCCTCCCTGTAATCAAAGCCGACCATCGTCTGCATGTTCCAGCCCCGCCCCCATTCGGTGCCACACTGGGAGCCCACCCCAGTGTGGCCAACATCACTCCCCCAAAGTCATGGGGCACACTGGGAGCCCATCCCAGTGTGCACAACAGTTGTTCATACATCTGTAAAAAAAGAAAACTGTCCGTGGTGTTCGTTTTTTTTGTTTTTTAATTACCTGAAAAAAAGAAAACGGTTCCTCGCTGTGGGGTCCTCTCCCCCAACCCGCACTCACCCTCTTCGCACCCCACCTACCCACACACCCCTCACCCCATACTTACCTCCAGTGCCCGGTGCAACTGTCTTCGGTGGACTGGGAAGTGAACACGTCTGGACTCTTCAAAGCTGGCTGCGAACTGAAGAAATGCCGATAAGCTGTATAATGGCACAAATGGGATTTTTTTCAACTTAGGTATCTCAGCCATTTTTTGGAATTTTGCCTCCAAATTTTCAGCATGGGGTGCCTAGGACCCCACTTCATGAACACATGCACTGTCATCTAGTTACTCGGTCCCAAAAGGTAATTTTGTGGTCACTGCGTGAAATCACCTTTCAGGAATGATTAATGAAATGACAATGCCACTGTTCATGAGGTGAGGTCCCAAAAACCCTATCTTGCAAATTTGGTGGAAAAACTCCAAAAAATGACCGTGTTACGAGCATGTGTTGCGCAGTTTCAATGCACGCTCATAACTTTGACAATCTGTAATATTTTCATTCCAGATTTTCAACACTGCCCTTTTTTCATACCTCCTTATGCACAGTATAGCTGTCATTTTTTACATCCTGCCCGAAAATGTGTTTTTGTGCATGTGGCGCACAATGGCACAGTCGCTGTTTGAAATCAATGTTCAGGACACATTAACAAAATCACAGTGACACTGTTCATGAGTGGAGGTCCTAAAATACCTATGTTGAAAATTTGGTAAAAAAATTCTCAAAATAATTGCATTACGGGCATGCATTGTGCAGTTTCTATACACGCTGGTGAGGTCTCCAATTTTTCATATTTTCACTCCAGATTTTCACCATTGTCATTTTTGTACACCTCCTTATGCACAGTACAGCTGTCATTTTTCACATCCTGCCTGAAATGTGTTTTCACACGTGTCACACAATGGCGTGGTCGCTGTGGGAAACCAATGTTTGGGCAAGATTAACAAAATCACAGTGACACTGTTAATGACCAGAGTTCCCAAAATGCCTACGTTGAAAATGTGGTTAAACAAATCCCCCAAATAATTGTGTTGCGGGCATGTGTTGCGCAGTTTCTATGCACGCTCGTGATGTCACCAACTTTTTCAAATTTTCACTCCAGATTTTCAGCAATGCCATTTTTCTACACCTCCTCACGAACAGTGCAGCTGCCATTTTTCATATCCTGCTCAAAATGTGTTTTCGCACCTGTGGTGCCAAAATGCACAGTCACTGTACAAAATGACCTTTTGGCAAAAAACTCATAGTGCCACTGTTCATGAGGTGGGGTCTCAAATGGCCCAAGCTGAAAATGTGGAGTGAAAATACCAACAAATGCTCTGGGCATTAGGGTTTCAACTGTAATGCCCCACCCTGTACAGACTGACAGGCGTCAAGGGTGTGACTTGGCATTGTCGGCTGCAATGCTCACGCCATTCAGCCCGCATGCCAGTGACAGGTGTTGAGGTGTGCCTTGGACTCTTCAGCTAGCGTTCACCCATTCTCCTACACTGCACCCATGTCAGTATATTTCCTTATGGAATGGGGTGGGTGGGCAGACCCAAAGGCACATCACGGCTGCTGTCAGTCTCTGCAGTGGGGTGAGGTGAAATGGCATGAGCATTATGGCCAATGACTCAAAGGCACACCCCAATGCCTGTCACTCTCTGCATGGTGGGGCTGGGGTCAGTGCCAGTTCACTGCCAATCCTATTGTGCATCTCTCTAACTCCTGCACTACCAATGCCAGTGCCAGCAAGTCAACATTCGGCATTGACAAATGCTTGTTGTGTACTATCATTAGGAAGTGCTCTGTTGGTTTCAAGGACGGTGGTGCTGTTAGTTTAATCTGCTCTTGTTTTTGCTAACCTGATAGTTTTAGGTTTGTACAGTAGTCTCTGTCCCTGAATCTTTCCAGCATGTCTTCCGATATCCTTCTGTAGTCCTCTTCCTCGAACAGTTCCTTCTTGCTCTTAGAAATTGTCAAACTGATATGTTTGCTTTCATCCTCTGGCAGTGAAAGTGCTTGCATGAAGTAATGAATTTCAGTCTATTGGTTTGTGGTGCAGTCTAGCATACAGTTTATTATTGTTCTTATAGATCTCAAAGTTCCAGAAACTGGCATAATCCCTACTCTGATTTTTAATAAATACTAAATGGTCTGTTCTGCTATTCAGATAACCATGGAACAACTTCAACTGTTCTTCTGTGCCCCTCTAAACCACAAAAATATCATCAATAAAACACTTCCATTTCACAGTGCTATTCAGAAATGGATTTTCTTCACCTGAGTACACAAATCTGTTTTCAAAAGGGTTCATATACAGTGCAAGATGCCTTTGCACTTCATAACTCTGACCATTTCAGATTTCTACAACTTTACTCCTATCTTAATTATTGTCAGAAATTGGATCAGGACCAAATCAGAGCAGCCCCTGCTTCAGAAACCTTTAAGAAAATACTCAATGGTCAGATTCAGAAGGGACTAATCTCAGTGTTATACAAGACATTAAGAGAATTGGATACTAACACTCTAATAAATATTAGTACTAAATGGCAACAGGAAGGAAGCATAAACCTGACTGAAGCTGAATGGGGTAAAATCTACCATGTAACTACCAAAACTACCTTATCGCCCCTCTGGCAAGAGTTTGTATGGAAAGTGAAGGTTTGTTTCTTTTTCACACCAACAATACAACATAAAAGAGATACATCCCTCTCACAGACATGTTGGAGAAGATGTGGAGAACAGGTGGCACACCATACACACATTTTCTGGAGTTGCCCCATCCTCCAGTCCTTCTGGCAAGAAATAAATGCTACCCTACAAGACCGTTTCACTCTGGATGCACCACTAGAGATGTCAAATGGTGTCCTTGGCCTTCCTCCTCAGGGAGTGAGGGGTGCAGACTCATTATATCTCTGGGCCATATTGATTGCAGCCTCACATAAAACTATTACATGTAATTGGCTTAAACCCGAACCCCCAACATTTCACCACTGGCTGAAAATAATCCAAGGGATCTCAGACTTAGAAGAAATAACATGTAGGGTGAACCAAAAAACTCATGTTTATACTTGCAGATGGTCAAAGTAGCAGCTATGGTTGGGTGCACATCCAGAACAAAGTCCCAACCCACACATCAGCTAACATTAGGGATAACCTATATAACAATGAAACTTCCTCTAACTCAGTTCATAATTTACCTCTAAGGATATTCTGTTCTAGACCTTATAATGATGGAAAGCCAGATTTCTTGACGCTCACAATGTACTAAAGTGATGTAGCAATATGAGACCTCTGCATGATGATTTTTTCCTGATTTGTTCTGTACTCTAATTTGTCAATAAAGATGCATTTAAAAAAAAAAGGTTCATATAAAGGTTTGCTTAGGATGGGGACATAATGAACCCAATCACTGTACCTTTTTTGTTTTACCCAAAAAACATGTTCTCAATCATTTTTTTTTATGAGTACTATCTCCACCATTCTGATTGAAAACTCATTTTGTTGTGTGCTTTCCATATGTTGTTCACCCTAAACCTCCCTCAATGCCTTCACTCCACCCTCATACTAACATACTAAAATGCCAGCAGAATAGGCCTAACGGTCTTTCGTGTCTGCTCGTTTGGTCAGCCCCCACCCTGGGTGCTGACCTTGCTGCCCTACGCCTTCTCTGGCTTCTCCCTTCCCAGTTCCGGATATTCTTGCTGCATTGATTTTGCTTCCAGAACCCTTCCCCTGTACCTGTCCCACCCCCTCTTGAACCCCTCCACTGTCTCTGCCTCCACCAGCCCCTTGGCAGTGCATTCCATGGCTCCACCACCCTCTCAGTGAAGTAGCACCTCCTCCTTTCTCCCTGAATCTTCCCCTCCAGCTTCCACCCATGCCCTCTAGTGGCCCCTCCTCCTTCCTTAGACACCCTGACTGTTCCTCCCTATTTACCCTCTTCATGTACCTGAAGACCTCTATCATGTCGCCCTGGTCCCTTCTCTCTTCCAATGTGTACATATTTAGCTCTTCAAGCCTCTCCTCATAGGTCCTGTCCCCAAGCCCCAAATCATTTGGTTGCCCTCCTCCTGGACCCTCTCCAGGAGTTTAATGTCCCTCTTTAAGTGTGGCCTCCAAAACTGCACGCAGTACTCAAGGTGCGGCCTCACCAAGCAGTTATACAGAGGGAGTATCACTTCCCTCCTTCTGGAGGTGATCCCCCTAGCGATGCATCCCAGCATCCTGTTGGCCTTGGCTGCTGCCCTCCTACAAGTCTCAGAGTTGTTCATCTTGACATCATGCAGTATTGAAGTGTACAGAACCCTCAGGTCCCTTGTTACCAAGTGTACCCCCCCATGAGTGGGGCTTACCTTAGCTTGTCCTCCCGTTTTCCTCCTGCTACCAGACCCCTCTAGTCCCGCTAGTCCTGGGTCTGATTTTCTGTCTTCTGTTTTGCTCCAGCTGGCCCCCGTTTGCCCAAGTCCTATGTAGGGAACCGGAGGAGAGTTTGAAGTAAGACGCCCACATGGCAGGTTCTGTGAGCACTGCACTGCATAGTGTGTGAATGTTCACGCAGGAATCTTGCTCCAATGTGCAGGGATTGAAATTGGCACCGGCCTGCTAGTCACATGCTGGTAGATTTTGTATCAAGCTATTAAGATGTTCCTTTAGCTAGCCTTACGAGCTTGTTCTGAAGAAAGTAACATTTCAATATGTATACCAGCTGAAAAAGTGGAAAAGTCTGTGAGGCTAGTGGATTTTCCCAGTCACTAGCCCTGTTGGCTAGAGGCTGCAATACTTAATGTAACCCCAAGGGGGCGTTACCCTTAAGGCTACTACCCCTGCCTGCCTCCACAAAGACAGGGTGAGGGGCCCAGATCCATTGACGGGTGCCTCCACCCAGAGGTCAGGGTCAATATTGTCTAGATTGCCTCGGTCACAGCCCTCTGGGTTACTGCAACCCCCCGTTCGTCCCACTAGTGGCTCACACGGGGCACAGATACCACTATCCGACCAAACACTCACCCCCCGGCTACTATCTCTCCTTTCCCTCCGGAGACCCCCTGTAAAATAAGGCACAGTTATATCACAGTCACCAGACAGCAGTTCACCAGTAATATACACAATAGCCAGGTTGTAGTTGCTCAGAGAACAATCTGATTTATTCAAGGGAAAATTAACAAGGACAGGGGGAATCAAGTTGATTAGCTTATCACTACACTTGTCTACCTAGGGCTCTGTGCACAGGCCTGATTCTAGTCTTTAATGTCTCTGGGTATCCAAGCCCTAACGGCTAGTCCAAACGTGGCAGCTAGTTGGGGCCCTCGACACAGATAACCAGTGGGATCCTGTGAAATCAGAATAGGCAGGGGGTTTAATTGTGCAGTCAAAGATGGGTTCATACAATTGAAAAACACTGTTGCGCACTTGACAGGGAGCTACCCTGATTCAGTACTCACTACTCCAGCAAATAATGATTTCTTCACACTGACAGGACTGAGCCTGCATTTCACCAGCCTCCTTATACATTTATATGGCAAACAACAGAGGGGTACCATACCAGGCAGCTGCTTTCAGACTTCTACTAACTTGCAGAAACTCAGGCTGCTAACTGCAGCTTCAACATCACGGATGGACCGAGCGCACTTCAGCAATCCTCTCCAGTCCTCTCAGGTCGAGCCTGGTAGGTAGCTGGGCTGGCACCAGCCTCCTCCAACCGCACGATGGCGGATTTAGTCCGAATTTTCACAAGGCAGGAAAAGCGGCTGCCACAGGCCTTACGCACTTCCGCATGAACACTACTCCAGCGCAGAAGCACAGAGCTCCTCTCTCTCCTAAGCCACAACGCATCTCGCCCCCCAATAGCCAGGGGCCTTCTGTCAGTTCGGCGCTACCCGCTTCTATTGGCTGGCGGCACCTGTCAGTCAGCTTCTCCTGCTCTTAGTGGTGCAAAGCGCCATTGTCCATAATGCCTTCCCCAAATTACAAGCAGTTTCCCATTGGTCAGTCAGCCCTGTGCAGTCCCAAGGCACCGATTGGTCCCATTCCGCAGTTCTGGACCAACATGGAGAGCAGTCGACACAGTCTTTGCTGCAAAGGAAGGCAGGTTAGAACAGCTGCATTATTACTATTACTCTACGTTATTTCCAGCAAACAATTACATCCTCCAGCAGAGCTCCTCTGCACCACTAGCGATGGCAGAAAGGAGCCATTTTCAGTGACCGGGCGGGACTCAAGCATACAACCACATAGCCCCCTTTTCGGTTACTTACGGCTGCAACAGGCAGCCTTAAAGAGACAGCTTACGGAGGCTTTTAAAGCGCTCAGCTGCTACCCATTTAGACGGCTTTATGCCGATCCACCAACCAGGCATGGAGCTATGGGAACGAGCTCAGGAAGCTATTAAGAACCCCGATTTGCAAGGGGTTACACCTTCCCTGGCCTGGAAAAACTTGGCATCCGCATCAAGTAATTATCCTTGAACCACTGTAAGGCAAACATCTTAGTTAACACTATATTACATTTTGCATTACATACATGAATATTAGATTCACAGTGTACTATGGTTTAAACAACATTTTAAACACAGGCTCTTATTCCCTTTTTTAAATTAGGGCATTAGGTCCTGCGCATAACCCCGGGATTGGGGGAAATCCCCCCTTTCAGTTACTTGCTAGTTACCTGAAGCAGGGGCACCACACTCAAAAGGCAATACTAACAACCTGGAGTCATCACCCAAGGCTAGCTTAGGCAAGGAGCTTGGGGACACATATACCCCTTTGTGGACCACATTTAAGGGCAAGTCCACTGGCTGACCCAGAGACTCATAACTCAGCTTTATTACCGGCCATATTTCTCGGCCGGATCATCTAGGGGTCTCGGGGGACCTTGGAACAGGCTCTGATTCCACTTCAGTCTCCTTGACATTAATAACAGGAATTTCCATGGGGGACACAGGCTCAGCACTCATAGAACTACTGGGGGCCTGACCTTCTACCCCCAGACCCACCCCACTGGGCCCAGCTGGGGGCTGTCTAGGTACAGGTGAGGAACCATCAGGGCATTCAAAATATTCTTCTGGTTCTGGCATATCACTTGCTGGTTCCCCCATCTCACTCTCTTCTTCTGAAAAATCAGATAATTCAGCCAGGCCAGACAGTTCAGCCATGCTCAAGGATCCCACCACCTGGGCGTTGCTGCTACCAAGTCAAGTCCTGGAAACATGGGTTCCGGAGACAAAGCTGGGGCTCAAACAGTCCAGAAGGCCCAACCTCATCTCCAGAGTTAACAAGGATTGCCCAAACAACTGACTTAGTTCATAAGAGGATAGTATTCAATATCATCTTCGTCATCTTCTGACCCCAATGGTTGATCATTTCCTTCCGCAGATGTTGGGCGAGGCCTCTGGGTTGGCCTGTTGAAGAATCAACGGGTTTGGTGTTCTTCTTGACAGCAGATCTAGTCATAGGCCTGGAGGGGGGGGCATTTGGAGATCTCGCTTCAATCAGGATTTGCCCGATCGGCAGTAGATGGTTTCTGTGTATAGTTTTACATCTTTGGAATTATTTTCAGGCCACACTTTATATACAGGCAAGTCTGTCAATTTTCCTACAACAATGTGGGGAGGTGATGCCATCTATCAGCAATTTTATGTTTCCCATGCAGTCCCAGATTCCTCAGTAGCACTCTATCCCTTTTTTAGCTCCATTGTTTTCACTTTCTTATCATACCTTTCTTTGTTGGCCAGGTTTGTTTAGCAGCCATTGTCTGTGCCAGTTGATAGGCATGATTTAACTCGCCTTTAATTTATCACATACTGTAAATGGTTCTCGGCTTGCACCTCATCAGGGGGAAACCCCAAAACACACATTCACTGGCAGTCTGGCCTCTCTCCCAAACATTAGTCAGTATGGGGAAAATCCTGTGGCATCACTTTTCGTACAGTTGTAAGCATGAACTAAGGTGCTAATCTGCTGGCTCCATCTCGGTTTGTCTTTTGGTTGCAATGTGCCCAGCATGTCAAGCAATGTACGGTTAAACCTTTCAGGCTGAGGATCTCCCCTGAGGATGGTACGGGGTGGTTCTTGACTTTCGTACCCCCCACAAAGACAACATCTCTTTAATCAAACGACTCTCAAAGTCCCTTCCCTGGTCGGAATGGATCCGCTGCGGGGCCCCATAATGGACGAAAAAGTTCTCAACAAGTATCTTAGCCACCGTGGTCGCTTTTTGATCCTTGGTAGGGAAAGCCTGGGCATACCGGGTAAAATGATTAGTGACCACCAGTATGTTACTGACACTTTTTTAGATCGGGTTCTAGACTCAAGAAATCAATACAGACCAATTCCATAGGGACACTTGTGGTAATGTTAACCAGAGGAGCAGCCCTTTGGGGTAGAGCTTTCCTTTGCAGACAATGGCTACAGGTCTTGACATACTGCTCTACATCCGTACTCATTTTTAGCCAGTAGAATCGAGCCCGTACTAGATCAAGTGTTCAGTCTATGCCGAGATGCCCCATTTGATTATGCAAGGACCTCAGGACCAGTTCTTTAAGAGCTGAAGGCAGCACCAGTTGTTGTTTGTTTACCCGGCCCTCCTTATTTACAGTTTCTCTATATAGTAGTCGGTTAATCAGTTTCAGTTTGGGCCCTTCTTTATACAACAGGGCAGTCCTTAGGTCAGTGGAACGTAACTTGGACACGTCCATCCTGGCCTGCAAAGCCTCCACAGCCAGTTTTATCATAAGATCACAGGATTGAGCCTGTTGGAGACTATCATTGTCGAATTGCGGCAGGGAGCTAGTGTCTAGTGCAGCGAAATGGCAGTAGGCAGCAGATATGCAGTGTTCAGACGGCCCCAAACAATCCACCACACAATCCACCATGTCAGGAGACACTTGTTCCTCTTTGTCAAATTTCTGGCAGAGAGCTCTTATGTCAGGTTCAAACAACCTGACCCAATCAGTCTGTGGCACAGGTCTCCGAGAGAGAGCATCCAATCTATATGGTTCAGGCCCGCCACGACTCAAGCATAGTCGAGAGGTGGCCAAGGCAGAAAGCCACCTATGGCCAGTGGCATCCAGCTTGGCAGAGGTCTGTACATAAGTCAGAGGATTGTTATCAGTCTTTACCAATATTTTGGCACCATACAAGTAATCATGAAACTGATCAACAATGGCCCACTTCAGAGCTAGGAACTCTAGTTTGTGCACGGGATAATTTTTTTCTGAAGGCGTCAGACTTCTGCTGGCAAATGCTACAGGTCTCAACCCATTCGAGTGCTCCTGGTATAACACAGCCCCCAATCCTTGTAGGCTGGCATCGGTATGAAGAATGTATGGCTTGGCCAGGTCAGCATAAACCAGCACTGGGGCATGGGTGAGTTGATATATAATGTCGTAGAAAGCTTCCTCACACTCAGCAGTCCAACAATCCCCAAACATATCGTTCAACTGGAAATACTTATTTTCCATCTCAGAGCGCACCCCCTTCTTATACATTTTGTGCGTAGGCGGATACCCCTGAGTGAGGTTGAGGAGGGGGCGAATCACCCTAGAATAGTCTTTCACAAGCCGCCTATAGTATCCACAAAACCCCAAGAATCGTTGCAGCTCTTTCAAATTCCAGGGCTGAGGCCAAGTGGTCAATGCCTCCACTTTGCTAGGGTCAGTCTCTATGCCCTCAGTGGACACTATGTGGCCCACGTATTTCACAGAAGTCTGGAAGAATTGACACTTGTTGATAGACAATTTGAGGCCGAACTCTTCCAACTGATCCAAGACCTTGAATAATCATTGCTCGTGTTCTTCCAACGATCGGCCAAACACTATAACAACATCTAAATAGACCAGACACTCGAGTAGATTCATGTCCCCCACAACCCATTCCATCAAACGCTGAAAAGTGGCTGGTGCACCCAAAATCCCTTGAGGCATCTGAACAAACTCATAGAAGCCTAGGGGGCAAACGAAGGCAGTCTTCTCCCGGTCGTCTGGGGCCATCGGGATCTGGTAGTATCCACTGCGAAGATCCAAACCGGAGAACCACTTGCTGCCATTTAGATAATCCAATGCATCCTGTATGCGTGGCATGGTATACTGGTCCGGAATGGTCCGACGATTCAAAGTGCGATAATCTACACACATCCGACCTGCCCCATTCTTCTTCCTCACTACTACTATGGGGGAGGCATAGGGGCTCCTGGACTCTTGTATTACACCAGCAGCCAACATCTCTTGCAGATGCTGCCTTACATCATCTATATCAGCAGGGGCCAGGCACCGGGATCTCTCTCAGAAAGGCCTTTCGTCATGCAGCCGAATGTGATGCTCAGTCCCTTGTACACATCCCACATCCCACTCTTTCAGGGAGAAAACCTGGTCTTTCTTGGCAAGCCTCTCACTGACCCTTTGCTTCCATTCAGCTGGCAGCGGGGAGTCACCAAAGTCAAACAAATCAGGAGTAACTCTATCATCTGTCCTGGAACCCTTTCTGTTTGGTAGTACTGCAGTGTCTGCACAATGTACGCTTGCCAAGGTGCATCCCCTTCTTATTCGAATCTCCCTGTCAGACACATTAGGCACTTGAACCATCACCCTCTTAACATAAGCATGAGCTCTAGCTGGCAAGATGCTGGGTTTGACTAACAGTCCCTCAGGTAGTCTTCCCTCCACAGGTGCATCCAACATCAACAACTTATTCTTAACATCCATTTTTAGTCGTACTTCTCCATGCAGGACACATTGGGCATTCGGGGCAAGTATCACCGGGGCCGGATCCTTTTTCCACACCACCCCCACCGGGCCTTCAGGTTCCTCCAGACTGCTCTTTTCCTGAGTGGCCCTTGCCTGTTGAATCACAGCAGATATACTCAATGCTTGCCCGGTCTGGAATGCTTGTTTCTCTGAGCACAATTGGGCCAATCGTCCGAACATATGCGCATTCGTCCCAATCAACAAAGGCACCCCATCATACAGTCCAGTGGGTGGGCAAACTAAAACTAGGGTTTCCACCTGCTCACCTATTCCAGTCGCAGTTGCAGAGAAAGATAACCAGACTCGGATATATCCCAAATACGGATAGGCCTTTCACCAACCCCACACATGTAGACCAGTCAAAGGTTGCAGGGGCACCTCAGGTAAGTGTGCCTGGTACCAGTCCTGAAACATGATGGTTACCTGAGAGCCACTGTCTAATACAGCTCGAGTGGGAATTCCATTCACCCGCACCGGGGTCTCCACTGAAGGCCCGACCACATCAGACTAGTTGGGGGCAGCAGCATTGATAGCCGGCTGAGCATGGGTCTGAGTCACAAAACTTTTCTTGGGGGCCTGAGACTGGGCCTGGCGGTGTCGGGTGATCAGTCTGTTGTTGACTTTCCTTAAATTCTCCGGCCTCTGGCACTCGGGTTGGAAATGTCCATCTTCCCCACAATGATAACAGAACTTGAGGTCCCGGGGGTCACTATCTTGTGGGGGTTGCCTTATCTGTGGGGGGCCCTGAGGGGGGTGAGAGGTCTCTCTTTGGCCAGGGTTCGGGGTTCTGCATAACTCAGGGGCCCCGGGCCTGACAGGGTACATAGTAGATTGCTTCAGGTCCCTCACCAGTTCCCGCAAATTCCTAACCTCGGCCCTTAATTCACTCTCTACATGGGGGTCAGAGGAAACAACTCACATTCCCACAGTACCTGGGAACTCCGGGGATACCTCAGACCCTCCGGACAGGCCAGTCTCCTCAGGGGGGTTAGGCTCAGGGGTCCCACTAGGGTTAACCGCCCCCACACAGGGTTCCCACCCCTCTTCATCAGTCTCCACCTCCCTAATTTCCCTCATTAACTGACAATATTCAGGCGGAGTGGCCCGCCGATCATGTAACTTAAGTTTCAACAGTATTACACTAGAAAATCTGGCAGATTTTAAAACATGTTCCAACCGAACCTGATTCAAGGCTGCAGCAGTGATTCCCCCCTTTCTATAAGCCTTCTGCAAGGCCCGCTCCACTCTAGTAACAAAAGCGGACAGTTTCTCATTTCTCCACTGCTTGGCAGACTTAAATTTCCATAATAAGTCTTCACCAGTCTCTGTGCTCCCGAAAACCCCTTCTAAAGCAGAGAGATACTCTGCAGTGGTGGCTTCCTGACTGGTGGCCCGGAAGAAATTAATGGCTTCTAGAGCTGGACCCCGCAAGCTCTCCATTTGCCTCTTCCTTTTCTCCCCCTCAGAGCATTGCCATTCCTGAACTAAAGGGGTGGCATAGTCCATCCAAGCCTCCAGGTCATCCTCCCCTGGAGGCACTGGCACCATACCAGAGAAGAGTTTTAACTTGCGGTAAGAATCGAGCTGTATGGGTGGGACCACTAGGGGCAGGGAAGCCAGCACAGAGCTCTTGGGTGGGCAAGGGGTGGTGCCAAGGGAACCCTGAGGAGTAGCATCACTGGATAAATCTAAAGCTTGTAGCAGCTCCTGGGTAGTTCTCCCCTCCACGGCCAACAATTTAAGCAGTTTGTCTTTAAAACTGTTCATTTGAGGAGACCCTCCAGGAGTGACTGACCCACTTTGAATATGAATTAATCTCCATCCCTGTGCAGCACCCTCCAGATAAATCACAGGAGGTACCTTCTCGGGGTCAATGGCCACACTGCATAGGAGTAACACCTGCAGCGTCTGGTCAAGCAGATCAGCCATGCGCCCTTTTACCTCCACTTTGCCCAAACATTTTACTCGCTCGACTGTAGAAATTATGTCAGCAGATGGGGTTCCCAAAGGCACATCTAGCAGTAACACAATTTTCTGGGAATCTAGCTCTTCGGCTTCACCCCACCCCATTAGTCTATGTACCATGTTCTTAATAAGTCCCAACTTAATTTTTCCCAACACATCCCTTCCTCTTTCTCCATTTCTTAGGTGCTTCCCGTGCACACTAGGGGACTAATCCCAGTGGTGTCGCCACTTTGTAACCCCAAGGGGGCGCTACCCATAAGGCTACTACCCCTGCCTGCCTCCACAAAGACAGGGTGAGGGGCCCAGATCCGTTGACGGGTGCCTCCACCCAGAGGTCGGGGTCAATATTGTCTAGATTGCCTCGGTCACAGCCCTCTGGGTTACTGCAACCCCCCGTTCATCCCACTAGTGGCTCACATGGGGCACAGATACCACTATCCGCCCAAACACTCACCCCCCGGCTACTATCTCTCCTTTCCCTCCGGAGACCCCCTGTAAAATAAGGCACAGTTATATCACAGTCACCAGACAGCAATTCACCAGTAATATACACAATAGCCAGGGTGTAGTTGCTCAGAGAACAATCTGATTTATTCAAGGGGAAATTAACAAGGACAGGGGGAATCAAGTTGATTAGCTTATTACTACACTTATCTACCTAGGGCTCTGTGCACAGGCCTGATTCTAGTCTTTAATGTCTCTGGGTACCCAAGCCCTAACGGCTAGTCCAAACGTGGGAGCTGGTTGGGGCCCTCAACACAGATAACTAGTGGGATCCTGCGAAATCAGAATAGGCAGGGGGTTTAATTGTGCAGTCAAAGATGGGTTCATACAATTGAAAAACACTGTTGCGCACTTGACAGGGAGCTACACTGATTCAGTACTCACTACTCCAGCAAATAACGATTTCTTCACACTGACAGGACCAAGCCTGCATTTCACCAGCCTCCTTACACATTTATATGGCAAACAACAGAGGGGTACCATACCAGGCAGCTGCTTTCAGACTTCTACTAACTTGCAGAAACTCAGGCTGCTAACTGCAGCTTCAACATCACGGATGGACCGAGCGCACTTCAGCAATCCTCTCCAGTCCTCTCAGGTCAAGCCTGGTAGGTAGCTGGGCTGGCACCAGCCTCCTCCGACTGCACAACGGTGGATTTAGTCTGAATTTTCACAAGGCAGGAAAAACGGCCACTGCAGGCCTTCACGTGCTTCCCGCGCGAACACTACTCCAGCGCAGAAGCACAGAGCTCCTCTCCTCTCCTAAGCCACAACGCATCTGCCCCCAATAGCCAGGGGCTCTTCTGTCAGTTCGGGCGCTACCCGCTTCTATTGGCTGGCGGCACCTGTCAGTCAGCTTCTCCTGCTCTTAGTGGTGCTAAAAGCACCATTGTCCATAATGCCTTTCCCCAAATTATGCTGCTTCCCCATTGGTCAGTCAGCCCTGTGCAGCCCCAAGGCACCGATTGGTCCCATTCCGCAGTTCTGGACCAACATGGAGGAGGCAGTCAACACAGTCTTTGCTGCAAAGGAAGGCAGGTTAGAACAGCTGCATTATTACTATTACTCTATGTTATTTCCAGCAAACAATTACATCCTCCAGCAGAGCTCCCTCTGCATCACTAGCGATGGCAGAAAGGAGCCATTTTTCAGTGACCCAGGCGGGACTCGAGCAAACAACCACACAGCCCCCCCCTTTTCAGTTACTTATGGCTGCAACAGGCAGCCCTTAAAGAGACAGCTTACGGAGGCTTTTAAAAGCGCTCAACTACTACCCATTTAGACGGCTTTTATGCCGATCACCAACCAGGCATGGAGCATGGGAACGAGCTCCAGGAAGCTATTAAGAACCCCCATTTGCAAGGGGGTTAAATTAATTTTGACCCCTGATGTGTGAGCTGGCAGCTGCCAGTTCAGTTTTTAAGCCACAGAATGGTACTATGTGTAAAGCCACTCAGAGGCTCCTTCTGGCTCCTTTGGTGTGCTTTCACAACCTGAGAGTAGTTCTCAGTCACTATGAAGGCTGGGACTGTATCCAGAGATTTAAGTGGTTCCAGTGACTGACAGCAGCAACATGAGAAGTCTGCTGGGTTCCCATTGCATGGGGAGCCAGAAAGATTTCCCACCAGAAAGCAGGGAATCCTGCCTGAAGACTGTATGCCTGTTGCCAGAAAGGTATCTAAGCTGTCACCAAACTGTGTTTGTAACCTACAGAGAATGAGAGACTGGTTGAACCCACATCTGAGAAGGAACTACATGCACTCAGGTTGGTCTGGGGAGTCAGCCCAGTATTGTCAATGTTAGGCAGTACCGAACATTTGCCTCTGAGAACTAGAAACCTTGAAGTGCGGGTACAAGTATATGGCTCTGGTTCCTGAATCTGGCCTAATCCATCCAGGGTCCTAGCCTCAACATTTTGGTACTTGTTGAGTTTGTCCAGACCTTGTGCTGCAATCTTCAAAACCATGAGTAAGTGCAGGGCCTGCCCTGAGCTAGGAATCAGTTCATTCTTTTAGAGTTTCATCTTAAAAGTTTAAAGTTAAGTGCACCAACGCTGGCCAACCCGTGGCAATGATTACAGGCCTACACCTTTCCTTTTCTGGGTACCCAGGTGGACTCTATAGGGACACTGATACCATTGGAGAGGGGGCTATTGGAATGTTGTTGCTATTGGAGGTGGGCACATGTATTGTTGTGTTTTACTGCTGTTTCCAAATTACCAGTTGCAAGCTGTTGTTATACTTTTTCATCTCCCATTCCCCTTTCCCCAATAATAGATCCATTATTGTTGTTGCTGTTAGACCTGTCTGTGAGCATATTATCAGCGATAGCTGTTAATTGCATGCAACGTAGAGTGTTAAGTTAGTATATGATATTCTGTGTGGGGTGACTGGAAGGGGGGGTGGGTAAGTACAGCATCCTAGGGGGTTGTACCCTACAAACAACTGCCCACTATACATACTCTGGGTGGAGGCACCATGTTATTATTTATTTCTATTTCCATTTGGGAAATAATCCCCCATCACCATTGGAACAGAGCCCAGGCCCCTCAACCTGGCTTGGCCAGAACAGGCAGGGGAAGTAGCCCGCTGATACATGGGGCTCGGGTTACATCTTTAGACGTACCGCTGGGATCTCCTGTTTACCAAACCTTCCCCATATGGAAGCCATTGCTCACAATGACAGTGTTGTGACCCCCAAACCCAGAATTTTTGGTGATACCATGGCTGCCCATAGACTTATTGACTGGTGTAAAGGTGAAGACCTGGACCCTCAAAAAGCCATCCTGCTCCTGGGAGTCCCCCCCCCACCCAGGACAGACAAGGAGAAGATAGAAGAGGCTCTGTCAGTAATCAAATGCATCAGTGTAATCACTGTTAGGGGGTGGCAGATGGATTTTGCCACATAGACTTTATCTGTGTTCATTGAATGTAGAAATGTAGTAGATGCCACTGGAGTGCCTGATGTACTGACCTCAGAAGATTCCTGTGTGGCATGGACTATAGTGACTCAGGCTCGTGTGACCTCCAGGAGGAAAGCCTAGCCAAAGACTGAGGATTTCATGGAACGACTTTGTAAATGGTCGCAAGTCGAAGACAAGCAAATTGAGGAAGCTCAAAAAGCTCTTGATGTCCTAGGGGGTGCCCCCCCCACAAGGTGAGGGGGTTAGACCTGGTTATGGACCATCTCCCTCAGAGTCTTACCATCGATTAAGACTGTTTTCAGGAGTAAAGCCCACTCAGGCAGGTGAGGATGACCCAGAGATATGGATGGACTATGCTAGTCTCTTGGTGCAAGACTGGCAGTGTTCAGAGGTTGAAAAGAGGAAAAGGCTTGGAGAAAGCCTGTGCAGCCCTGCACTGGAGGCTATCCATTCACTGAGGTCTGCAAAACTGACGCTACTGCCTGAGGGTATTTGACTGCTTTAGAGGATGATTTTGGGAGTACTGAGACAAGCAAGGATTTGATCTGGAGACTTAGATCGATCTGGCAATGGAAAGGAAAGCCCCTATCTGTCTTTCTGAGCTGTATTGAAAGAATTTTGCAGGGAGTGTTTCGAAAGGGAGGTGTGACATCTCAGGATGTGAACTGGGTACAGTTGGAACATGTACTCAAAGCTGTCTGTCATTCTACAGTGCTGATCCTCAAATTGCACCTGGCTGGGAGGAGGGACAGCCACCCCTTCCCCGATCCATAGTGAAATTATAAGAGAATTTCAGACAGCTGAGGAGGAAGAAGAATGATGAGGATCCTACCCTGCCACAGCATCTGTTGCACAAGCTACTGGAAGTGAACTGCCAGCAGAGACCCAAGAATGGAGGGAGCTACCCAAAGGGTATCAAGAGGTACCCAACAAGGATACTACAGCTCTAAGTACAGGCCAGGACACCCACCAGAACCAGAACCTCTCTGCCATGGGCACATAAGTGTAAGCCCAGGCACTACCTGTGACTCTGAACTTTGAAACTCACTTCAATGACTGGTGCAGCATGGTAAAAAAAAATGAAAAGCCACAGTATGTAACCCCAAGCTAGGCAGGGGGAGGGAGAGTCAGAGCAAATTCCAGCTGTTGTTAAAGCCCCTGCCCAGATCTCAGTCTTGTATGCTGCAAAACAAAATGACCAAGGCTGTACACCTCCTGCTGATGTATCGCTCCAACCCAAGTAGAACCGAGGCAGCATTTTCTGTTACAACTGTGGCAATGAGGGACATGTTAAATACTAGTGTCAATCTGAGAGTAACTACCTGAGGGTTATTGACAGGTTAACCTGACAGAAAGCAGCTCAGAACTCCACAAGGGCTTTAACTTCAATGGGGCCCAGTAAAGGTGTACACTGGGGCCCTAGCTAAGCCCAGCTCCACCTCATTTGTAGCAAAGACTTCAGTTAACACACCTGAAACTGCTCTTTCTGACCCTGACAAACTTGTTTGACTGTCTACTGAAATGACAGCCACCACTGAAGAGGAGCCTGCTCTAGTTGTGTTGGACAGTGGTTCCCAAGTGACCATCATTTTTATGTTGGCTTGCCACGCTTGCGAGGCAGTCAACATATTGGGAGAGTGAAGCTTTGGGGGCGCGGCTGCTGTTGGGCGAATGCAGGACATGCATCAGTAGGTGCGTCCCTCATTCCCCAATAAGCCAGCATGCTAAAGACTGACACGATTATGTAGTGGACAAAACTTCAAACAAAGTGCCGCTGTAATCAGAGACAAGCTCGTCATGCAGCGCCACTTTGTTTAGAAGTTATGTCCACTTTACTACATGCCGCTTCCAGTACAGGGTGCCACGCTGGGAGCCTACCCCAGCGGGTAACTGATGCCATGGCCGACGGGTGCCCAATCCTCGTCAGCTCCACGCCCCCAGCCATCCTTCTGCCACGCTGGAGCTCACTCCAGCATGACAAACGCCTCCGCCTGTTTTTTTTTAAAACCTGCAAATTAAAAATGGCCCTCCACGGGCGCTTCTCCTTGCCCTCCCACAACCCACACCCACCCACTGCGCACTCCTGCCCCCACACCATCACCCCATACTTACTCCCGAGTCCGCGCGACGATCTTTGTGGACCGGAACACGCTCTGCACTCTTCAAAGCCGACCGCGAACTGAGGAAATGCCGGTAAGCTGTATAATGGGCTAGACAGTGTTTTTTCAACTTTGTTGCATATCTCAGGCATTTTTTGGAATTTTTGCACCAAATTTTCAACATGGGGTTTTTGGGGCGCCTCCTCATGAATTCTGTCACTGTCATGGCGTTTATCGTCTTCGAAAGATGATTTTGCAGTCACTGCGTGAAATCACCTTTCTGGGCCCATTAACAAAATGACTATGGTGGTGTTCATGAGGTGCCCTCCTAAAAAGCCTAAGTTCCAAATATGGTGGAAAAAATCCAACAAATGCCTGTTTTACGAGCGTGTGTTGCACAGTTGCTACTCAGGCTCGTAACTTCGTGCATTCACAATATTTTACTGCCAGATTTTGTGAACAGTACAGCAGTCATTTTCCACATCCTGCCCGAAATGTGTTTCCGCACTTCCGGCGCACAATAGCGCAGTCGCTGTGGGACATCAGTGTTTGGGCCAGATTATGAAAATGACAGTGACACAGTTCATGAGCAGAGGACCTAAAATGCCTATGTTGAAAATTTGGTGATGATACTCCATAAAATAACTGTGTTACGAGCATGCGTTGGCAGATTGCACGCACACTCGTACCATCGTGCATTTGTGATATTTTCAGTCTGGATTTTCCCATTGCCATTTTTCCACACCTCTTGATGAACAGTACAGCCATCATTTGACATATTGTGCCCAAAATGTGTTTTCGCACTTCGAGCGCAGAATAGCATGGTCGCTGTGCGAAATCACTTTGGGACACTTTGAGGAAATAAAGTGACATTGTACATGAGCAGAGGTGCTAAAATGCTTATGTTGAAAATTTGTGCAAATGCCCATAAATGGCAGTGTTGCAAGCGTGTATTGTATATTTCCCACATTAACCCTAGTAGCTTCACAAATTTGGTATATTTACATGCCACATTTTCAACACTGGCATTTTTTTACACCTCCTTATGAACTGTGCAGCTGTCATTTCTCACATCCTGCCCGACATGTTTTCCCGCATTGCACTACCAAACACCCAAAGGGACACCCTAATGCTTGTCACTCTCTTCAGGGTGGAGGTGGGTTGGCATCAGTTCAATACTTCACTGCCATTCCTATGATGCATCTGTCTAACTCCTGCACTACCAATGCCAATGCCAGCAAGCCAACATTCGGCATTGACAAATGCTTGTTAAGAACTGATATGACCAGCACTTGCCTCATCACAAGCTAATGCCCCTAGAAGGTTTAAATATATGGGGACTTAGTGATAAGTCTGATTCGTAGTTGGGCTATCTCAAAGTGTGGATTTCCTTACCATCAAAGCTAACCAGAGTGGGAGACCTGGTGGAAATGTTAACATTAGTGGGCGCGGAGTCTGGAATGTATGATGGAGTACTTGTGCTTACTGGCACTAATGCTGTCATGTTTGGTCACCTGGCTCAGCTCTGCCAAGAAAGAGAAGCCAAACAGGAAGGAAAAGTGATGCGTGTACATGCCTTAGTACAAAAGTCCTACCAGCAACAGACACAGACAACAGACAAAGTTCAAGATGACCCTGTACTGTATTGAATGGCATTGTAATGCTAAAGAGCTTGTGCTGCCCTCTAATGCTGAATGTAATATCAGTGGTGTAGTGCACCTGAAAAAAGATGTAAAAAAACAGATTCTGATGTTTGATGCTCCAGAAGAACATGGCCTGCCAGCAGGATTCTTAATAAAACCTAGTGTGTTGCTAGTTAGAGCACTTGTTTATAACAACTGATTTACCATCCAGATAAAAAATGTGACAGAGATATTGTCGTCAGAAAGGACCCACTTTGGCTCTAGTGTGCAGTGCAGATACAGTACAAGTCACATTAAGCTGTTCCTCCAACTCACTGGTTTAGCATTTTTCAATGACTTGCTTAATGTCTGCACTTCTCACTTCAATGAATTAATAGAAGTTTCCTAATGGTTTGTCTCTAGCTAATATTCGGTTCTGGCTTACTTTGCAGCTCTCCGGAAACTTTTATTGATGCAGTACAGCACATTAAGCAACTCATAAAAAAACTGAACCACTGAGCTGGAGCCACGTTTCACTACTGCAGTGTTCAGTACAACTTGATTGACATGACATTCCACCCAATCCCATGAAAAAACTTTCACCCAATCCCAGCCAATAGCTATCCTAGATTCGGGTTGAAAACCCCGCCCCCACCGCCATGTTATTTTCCCCACTTCTGAGGACTCCACGCACTGATGTTTTTTCATTCAATTAAATATATTCCATGTTATTTATGCCCTCTTATTATTTTATCCCCAAAATGCCACCATTTCTGGCTCCACTGACTGTTTGCAGTTGTTTATCTGCTCTGTAATTGCTCCGCATAAAAGTTGATCATTAGCGCAGTAGCGCAATACATGTTATTCAATGGCTATCATGTTAACAGTCAACTTTTGCATGATTAGCACTGTAACTGTAGCAGCTGAAGAAAACTTGCTGTTTGCTGTATTCAGGACAAGAAGTAAAGAAAGCGAGGGGAAACATACAAGGTACAAAATAGTAGTGGAATTCAGTTTTTTCTAATGTAAAATGACAAACACTGTACAGTACTGTATGAACTGGATTAGGTAGATTTTGGGCCTTTTATAAACTGAATGCCAGTAACTACTGCACTGTAAATGCATTTGAAAATGAATTGGATGGGAGTTGAAGGGAGTTTACAGTGACTGAAAGTGCATTGCATGTGAGCTGACGATTAGTTGAAAATGAGTTTGCATTTTAAGCATTTAGAATTGCCACTGCATTGTCAGCACAAAAAAATAATGAAAGAGCAGAGAGTTGGAAGAACAGGTTAATGTGACTTATACTTTATAGCAGTGCAGTCTACGCCAACCCGGGATGGCGCCCCAGCCTGGTATTGACCCAGAACAGTTTGATTTTGGTGACTCTCCTATTCCAGAAGTGTGGAAGACCCAAATCAGCCGCAAATTAGCTGAAAAAACAAAAGTGTTTCCCTTCATGAATGGGATGTGGGATGTGTAGTTGAAGAAGAGAATCACAGGCTTAATGATGAGCACCCTTTTAGAGAAAGGTCCAGCAGAAGGGCGCCTGCTGATATAGATGATGTAAGAAGGCCCTTACAGGAACTGGTAATTGCTGGCTTCATACTGTAATCTCAAAGCCCATATGTCTTAACCATAATCATGGTGAGGAAGAAGAATAGATCTGTATGCATGTGTGTTGACTACAGGACCCTTAACAAATGAACCATCCCTGACTAGTACACCGTGCTCCATATTTAAGATGCCCTTGACTGCCATAATGGGAGCAAGTGGTTCTCTGTACTTGATCTTAGAAGCGGCTATTATCAAATACCCATGGCATCCCAAGACAGAGAAAAGACCACTTTCAAATGTCCGCTAGATTTTTACAAATTTCTCAGGATGCCTGAAGGTATCTCTGGTGCTCCTGCAACATTTCAACGCCTCATGCAATGAGCAGTCAGAGACATGAACTTGCTCGAATGCTTAGTCTACCTGGTTGACATGACGGTATTTGGCAAGACCCTGTAGGAACATGAGTTCAGACATCTGAAAGTTTTAGACCATCTGGAGGAGTTCAGGCTCAAACTTTCCATTGATAAATGCCAGTTTTTCCAATGCTCTGTGAAATACATAGGCCGCATTGTGTCATCAGAAGGCATCCAGACTGACCTCAGTAAAGTGGAGGCCCTGACCACTTGGTCAAAGCCAGCTAACTTCAAAGAACTGCAATGATTTTTGGATTTTGTGGATCATATTGTCGGTTTGTCAAAGATTACTTCCAAGTGGTGCAACCTCTTTTAAATCTGACCCAAGGTTATCCTCCAACTAACAACAGCAAGAGACTGTCTAGTAAATCAGCTAAAACCAAACCTTATTTCAAGCCTTCTGAGCCTTTTGGGGCCTGGTGGACCTCTCATTGTGACAACGCTTTTGAAAAGATACTATACAGACTGACTCATGCTCCTGTCCTGACCTATGCCGATCCAAAGAAGCCTTACATCCTTCATACAGATGCTAGCTTTAGTGGGCTCGGGGCAGTCCACTACCAAAGTTACCCTGAGGGGCTGCACCCAGTCATTTTTGCTAGCCAAAGTCTGAACAGGGATAAGAAAAAATATTCTATCCAAAAGCTTGAGTTTCTTGTGCTTAAGCGGGCTTTTGTGGATCACTTCCATGAGTACTTATATGGGGCAAACATCACTGTGAAGATGGATAGCAACCCTCTAACTTATGTTCAGACCACCACTAAACTTGATGCTACCAGCCATAGGTAATTGTCTGCTCTGTCCACCTCTGAGTATTGTGTAGATCATCATCCTGGATTAAACCATATTGATGCAGACACCTTGTTGCATCGCCCAACCACTTCAAGTCCTACTCAGAGAGAATAGGTATGCATACCTGAACAGACCAGTAAAGCCCTGTGTAAAAAATTTGATACAGATGATCAGATTCCTACAGCTGCTACTGAATGTCTAGTGGATGCGCTTGGTGTATCTGGTGAATGTTTGCCTATTGCTTATTGCAACTTTACTGCGTTGGACTTAAGTTCTCTTCCTCAATTAACTCAACAAGACCTGCAGAGGGAGCAAAGGTTAGATCCAGTTATTAATTTATTTTTTTATGGCATTTTGGTAACCGGATGAGCCTGCTGAGACCAGAGGTCCCTTTTTCAGTGGTGACCCAGAATTAGTTACATACAAGAACTTACATGTACAATAAGGCAAGACAGTACATAGATGATTGCACAAGGTACAAAACAGGTAAATAAGAGCAGTTAGTTAAAAAAAAGCAACAGCAGGTTACACAGTAGCAAGTTACACATGAATAACACATCAAAGCATCAACATCAGCGATCAGACTTACTACAGTTAAATCCTGTAATTAAAGAAATCGTATTCTTAGACTCAACACTGGTTATTCAAAGATGTCCTACACACTATGCAAAAAAGGGGGTAATGCCAATCAAATTGCAACAACCGACTCTAATATTAAGTTATTTCTGCGAGAATGGTCAAAATTAAAGATTAAATACAATCTGCTATATCGAGAAATCAAAAACCTGAATGGATTTTCTCGACTGCAACCGGTCTTACCAGCAAAGTTCAGAAATGTTGTGCTGCATGGTCTACATAACGACATAAGACACTTGGGAAGTGAAAGTACCTTGACCTGGCCTGTGCCCAGTTTTACTAGCCTCGAATGGACAGTGACATAGAAAGTTACAGCAGAAGCTGCCTGCAATGTGTCCAATGGAAAACTCAGCAAAAAAGGGCCACCCTCCCTTGTCAACAATGCAACTAGTGCACCCATGGAGCTCATCTGCATTGATTTCCTCAGCCTGGAGCCTGACTCCAAGAACATTGCCAACATACTAGTGGTCACTGACCATTTTTTACGGTAGGTGCAGGCCTATCCTACCAAAGACCAGAAGGCCTCTACAGTTGCCAAAGTTCTCGTAGAAAAGTTTTTTGTTCATTATGGGGCCCCACAGCAGATTCACTCTGACCAGGGGAGGGATTCCAAGAGTTGTTTGAATAAAGAACTTGTATCTCTTTGGAGTATCAGCAAATCATATACTACCCCTTACCACCTGCAAGGTGACTCACAGCCTTGAGAGATTAAGCAGAACTCTGTTTGATATGTTGGGAACTCTCAACCTCAGAGATAAAAGTAGATGGAGCCCTTTAGTGAATGCATACAATTGTACCAAGAATGATGCTATTGGCTTCTTATAGTTTGATGTTTGGCAGAGAAGCGAGATTACCGGTAGACATCTGTTTTGGTGTATCTGCGGATGGCACCTGAGCTGAGTCCTACTTACAGTATGTAAAACAATTAAAAGAGTAACTAAATTCTGCCTACAAGTTACTGCAGCTGCTGAAACTGTTGCAAGAAGAAACTGTGCAAATAAAGAGAGACATAACAAGAAAGTCAAGGCTCAAGAGTTATTACCTGGTGGCCGAGTATTGATGAGAAACTTAGGACTTCACGGTAAACATAAGATGGCTGACAGATGGGACAGAACCTCCCCTCCTATGTCATAATAGAGAAACTGCAGGAAAAGCCTGTATACAAGATTCATCCTGAGGGACATACCAGTGGTCACTAAACCATTCACAGAAATCATTTGTTGCCTATCGGTCAAATGGCTACTGAGAAGACAGAGAATGAGATCTCCAAAACCTCCTGAAACAAGAGTTGCTGCATGCAGATAACAAAATAAGTGAAGGGCTCAACAATCTAGAGTTGTCCCAGCAACTTCTGATGAGCTGCCAAAACCCAACAGTTCAGATTCTGAGTCAGGAGGAGAAGTAGTCTACCATTATCCCACCCCAGACTGTTGCAAAGGATGTCTGAAACTGCAAGTGATGTGATGGATATGCCCATTGCAGAGCTTCTTAAATATATTCAAAACTCTTAAGCAACTGTAGACCCTGAACCCATACCCAAGAGGGAACCCTCGGATGATGGGCCTGCTCCGGAGAAAGCAATAGAGTAAGAAAGTAGAGAACCTGCAGAGCCCAAAGACATAGTAGACATACCTGAAGAGTTAGCTCAAATTCTAGAGGAAGCTGTGGTGCCCACTTTGCCTGAGGCTTCTTCATTGCTGGTCAATGAACCAGGCCTGTGCCACCCGGATGCTAAAGAAGAAGTACCAGTGCCATTGTGACACTCTGAAAGAACTGTGAATCCTCTACTAAAGCTCACCTATGACTCTCCAGGGGCTCCCACAGACTTGCCCATGCATGTAGTTTATAAGGACATCTATGTCACCTCAAGGTCTCTGCCCAGAATTATTGTGTGCCCACCTAAAGCCATACCACCCAGAGTGGGTACAACTCCAAAAAGTAAAAAGGGAAGTTAAAAAATTTTCTTACGGTATTAATCTAATCTTGTTATTTAATAGAGCTCTAAGATGTATTTGATCTAAGGTAAACCTAAAGTTATGTAAATCATAAAATCCAGGAAATTCAATGTCCTTTTAGTTTCAATTGGCCCTTGTGAAAAAAATAGATCTTCAAAAAGCTAATAACCAACAATTCAGGACCACTGAATTCAAGTTGATTGTATGTGCATAAAAGGTATTTTCTTTCATAACCTTCAATCAAAAGTTTCTAATAATCCATCCAACATTTCAAGATCCAAATCCAATATTTTCCTCAGGGAAAATGCTAAAAAATATACATAAAATGCACTATTGGTAAAATTTATATATTCTGGTCATGAAAATATTTGTTAAAGATGTAAATTTGGACTGGTCAAACAAGTCCAAGTTACCTTATTTACAATTGCACTGTAATGCACATTTACTTGATTCTAACATCTGAAATGCTCCTTCATTTACTGTGTTAAAGACACAGAAAAATGTTTCTAATGAAGCTTTATCTAATAATGTAGCCTTACACCTGACCACAGATGAAAATGAGGTGCAATCAGCCAATCCCCCCCCTTAGTACAGCCAGTAACTATTGAGTCAGTCCCAAGTCACCCCCCACTCGAACCCCAGCTTACACGAAAATGTACCCTTAGTTATGTCAGTGAGTATGACAGGATCTGAACATACTGACCAGGAACATAAAACTCCCCCTCCCTAGCCAATCATATGTTTCTGGTGATTAAATAGTAAAATATGTGGACAAGGTAGTATGCAATCCAGATATAGCCAACCGCACTTGTAGTAGTTTCTGCGGGGGCTTTAATATCAGATATCACACAAATGGCTGACAACATGCTGAATAATACTGGAGAAAATCCGTTGGTCATCACACATGTGGGCACAAATGACATCAACAGACTGGGAATTGAGGACATCAAGTGTGAATATATTAAACTCAGAATGAAACTAAAAGAAAGAGGGTGTGAGATCTGCTTTTCTGAAATCCTACCCATCCCAAGAGCTAGCCTTACTGAACAGAAACAAATAAAAGCGGTTAATGAATGGCTTTGTAAATTGACCCTTAAAAATTGTTTCTTATGTATAACATATTGGGAAACATTCAAAAATAATTTTGGATTATTTAGCTGGGACTGACTGCATCTGAGTAGGAGAGGGAGTGCAACACTGGGAAAAATGGAGCAACATATTACTGAGTCTTTAAACTTACAAATAAGGGGGACAGGGGAATTAATGTCACCACTACTGGTCTTGCAAATACAAAATCAAAAGTCACTAATGTGTGTAGATTCCAAATGTCCAATGCAAGAAGTTTGAATTTAGTCAAAAAATCGGAATTGGAAGCAATCTTACTTAATGACAATGTGGATGTTGCAGCAATAACGGAGACCTGGTGGGACGTAACTAGTGGCGGGACGAGTGAAATCCCCTGGTACCAACCATTTCACAATAACAGAGTCGGTAAAAGGGGGAGTTGTGACTGTGTCTACATTAAAGCCAGCATTGACTGTCATCAGTGTTACATAAAGTACAGTTATGTAAGAACTTACCATAACAGTAGATCTTCAAGAGAGGCTCTTGCAGTAGTCAATAACAGGTAGGACTGAGCTGCCAGGTGCTAGGACCACATGGAAAACTTTAGATAGCAGTGTCTTGTGGGGACCGCCCACACGGCGTCACATGGCTGATGTCGGCCCAACGCTATATAGTGAGCGGCCCCGTACCCACCCTCCAGTTCTCCCACCAGAGACCTAAGAAAAGGTGCAACAGGAGAAGGAGTGGGCTCCTGGAGCTAACTGAAAGGCTATGAGGAAGAAGCAGCAGCAGCAGGAGGGAGGAAGGAAGGAGGGAAAAAGTTTGCCTATTGCAAAGTCTCTCTCTCAAAGATCTACTGTTATGGCAAGTTCTTACGTAACTGTACTTTCTTACTTCGAGAGTACTCTTGCAGTAGGCAATAGCAGGTAGAACTGAGTCTCAAACAGTGACAGAAAGGACTTAGCACGGGAGGCAGGAAAAGGACTGCAGTGGGCAGGGAAACTTAAGACAGGAGGCCCTGAAGGACAGCTAGTCCAAAGCCTGCCCTGCACCTAGAGGCAATGTCCAGACTGTAATGCTTAGTGAAGGTGTAGACAGAGCTCCAAGTAGCTGCCGTGCAAATGTCTGCGGCTAAAACATTCCTAAACAAGCAGAGGATGCAGCCATGCCTCTGGTTGAGTGTCCCTTAGCTTCCCCCGGAAGGGGGTTGTTATTCTTTTGATAACAGAACAGAATAAAGTTTGCCAACCATTTGGATAAACACTGCTTCAAAACTGCAGTGCCCCCCCCCCCCTTTTAGGCACAAAGAAAACAAACAACTGGTCAGATTTCTGGACTGAGTTCATCCGGTTGGTATAGTAACGCAAAATTCTGTGCACATCCAGTGTGTGCAGAATTGCCTCCCCCTCATTAGAATGCTCAGGGTAATACATCGGCAAGTGCATGGTCTGATTCAAAGTAAACTCCAAAATCACATTTGGTAGGAACTTAGGATTAGTATGCAGAGCCACTCGGTCTCTGTGAAAAATTATTTATTTATTTAGTTTTTGTTTTATGCTTTATGTTTATTGGTTATCCATCAAACATACAGTTAGTTTCCAACATTCAGTTTTACAATTATGGACATTTATCAACCCAGGAGGGCGCCACTCCTCTTAATATTCTCACTAGGTCCACTGAATATTAAAAGATACGTCCCTGAGGGGTACAGCTAAGGTTATAAACAACTGTCTCAAAACTACAATTGCTGTAAAGGAACCCATGAGCTACATGGTGACTTACAGAGTATGAGCAAAGTCATTTAGAGTCTGGTATCTTTTTCCCCCTAAAAGGAAGAAGAAAAATTCCACCATGTTACAACTTAGTACATGCACTATTTAGTGCGAAACATACATTGATCTCCTCTCTGATATAGGGCTATTACTAGAGACCCGTGTTTTTCTTAAATAAGAAATAGCAAGAAATTAAGGTATAAAAAGAAATAAGAAATTCAAGGTATAACAAGAAATAGCAAGAAATTCAGCATATAAAAGGAATAAAACAAAAAAACACATGAATAAAGTGAAAAAAATGCTTTTTGGCTGGCAAAATCTAAATAAATTCTTGCAGAAGTTGTTTTTAGGCTCCATTGTTACAACAGAGATGGTCCACAAGGAAGCGGCAACGGAACTGTTTCCATCACAAAATCTTACAAGACCATAGCATAATGCTGCTTAATACAATGTTGTGTAGTAGGAATGTGATTTCTAGTGTGTATAAGGTCATTCTGAGGTAGTTCATGAATGTAAATCTGATAACAAGAAACAAAACTAAATTTTCAATGAATAAAAAGAAATAACAAGAAATTCCAGAAAAATAAAAAGATAAATTATAAAAAATAAAAAGAATTTCACGGGTCTCTAGCTATTACTAGTAAAACCATGACAGGCTGCACCCAATTAGTAAAGAAACATTCCCCTACTGTTTGTAAACCAAAATAATTTTGAAACACTAACTAAGGCACGTATAAACATGTACGTTTCAACCATAGGTATATTTGATATAGAAATGCCCTAATCTTAACAGATCATCTTAACTGGCAAAACTATAGTAATATCAGGGGGAAGGGAATGAAAGACCAAGGTCTGTAGTCCACCAGGATATGTGAGTATTAACATACTTCAAGAAAAGGAAAAAACAGTATTCCCTGGATATAAACAACACCTCCCCTTCACTCTTCAGGACAAGGAGTATTTTATAAAAAAAAAAAAAAAGAAAAGGTACCAAACTAAGTTCAAGGAATATCCTCCTCCGAAAATGAATTACCCTCCGATGAGACTTGAGGTCGAGGAACAACGTGTCTCCGGCACCACTTCTGGGCCTCTTCAGGATCTGAAAAGATGTAGACTTTAGTGCGATGAACTATGCAAAGGCAGACTGGGAACACTAGGACGTGAGAAATGCTTGCCTCTCTTAACATGGCATGAGCTCCATCGAAATGCTTCCTTTTTTGATGCGTAGCATAGGACAGGTCTGGAATTTTTTTTAATTTTTAATTTTTTATTTTATTTGTATATCAGTTTACAACCTTTGAGCCAGAGGCTCATTTTCAAAGGTACCTCATCACAAAGAGAACAAATACAGTACAACAATTTTGTTACATCAGTGTGGATTACAACAATCGGTAATACATGCTATCATATCTTAGTTGCAATTTTAAAGTTACAGGATTGGCTAAACATATGCTGGTACAGATATTTAGTACTTCATAGACAAACAGTGGTATGAGCATACATGCCGTAGTGTGCAGAGACAGGAGGAGGTGATAATTGATAGGGCTATGGGATGTGGTTGGTAGTAGGTTGGGTGCAGCCACTCAGGGGGCTTTGTCAGAGCATTGCGCAAGAACAACTTAGTAACAGTCACAGCTACGTGTATTAAATAGGTGATTTAGAAGTGAGGTTTTGAAACTGGAGATCATGGGGGTATGAGAGATAGAGGTGGGGAGTGTGTTGTACCAGGATGGAGCTCTGTAGCAATAGGCCCTTTGACCGTGTGTGGTCCTTGCCCTAGGGACTAACAGTGTGGTTTTGCAAGAGGTTTGTGTTTGTACTAAGGGTTGTGCATGGTGGATGGAGGCTGTCAACCCTGGCAGAGATAGTCCAAGGTGAGTTTTTTTTGTTATGAGGCAGGTTTGGTATCTGAGTCGTTCGTCTAGGTCGAGCAGCATAGCCTTTACATATACTGTAGCTGGCAGGTATGTGTTATCCTGGGGGCCCCAGTAATTAGCCTACAGGCCTTATTTAGTGTGAGGCAGATTTTATTGAGGGCGGTCTGGTCTGCAGCACCATAAACTGGTAATCCATAGTCCACAAGGGACATTATTGAGGATGTGACCGCGAGTCGGAGAGCATCGGGGGGAGACAATTTTTGTAGCGGTGTAGGTTACCTAGCCGAATATTGGAAGCTGAGGCTACAGCAGCAATGTGGTCGTGGAAAGTGAGAGCAGGGTCAAAGGAGATCCCAAGGTACTTATACGAGTAGACTTGCTCGAGAGGAAACTTGGTGCTAGAGAGGACATGGAGTAGGAAGTTGCTGGCTTTGTTTTGGGGGTGGGCGAAGAGCATGGTTTTGGTTTTTTTGAGATTTATTACAAGTCTATGCTCTTTGAACCAGGCTTCAGCAGCATTATAAGATATTTGCAAGGTATCCTGAAGGAGATAGGGTTTCGGTCACAGGCAAAGATGATGGCATCATCTGCATACAGCAGAATTTTACCAGTGCATGCACCTGGCAGGGTGTTGAGGTATAGTGAAAAGAGTAAGGGTCCTCGGATGGAGCCCTGAGGAACACCAGAGTGGATAGGACATGCATTGGAAAGGGTCCCATTCATTTTAACACGCTGAGAGTGGGCAGACAGGTAGCTGGAGCACCAGGAGACAGGCCCAGTGGCAAAGCCGGTGTGGCTGAGGGCATCCAGCAGAAGGGGATGGGAGACAGTATCAAAGGCTTTTGATAGATCTACGAACACTGCCCCACCCAGTGAGCCCGAGTCCAGAAAAGAGTGTAGAAAATTTGAAAACTCTAGGAGGGCAGTGCTGGTACTGTGACATGCACTGAAACCATGCTGTTCTGGGCAGAGGATTTTGTATTTGGTCAGGTAATCCGAAATTTGAGTGGCCACCAATTTTTCTAGGGCTTTGGAGATGGGTGAGAGAATGGAGATAGGCCGGTAATTCGTGGCTAAGGACCTGTCACCACCCTTGTGTATGGGTGTGATTGTAGCAATTTTCCATGCTGAGGGAAATTGCCCCAGGCAGAGGGATTTATTGAGGAGACTAGTGAGTGGGGCAAGGACCAGATCCAGAACCCATCGGAGGATACAGGGGTCCAAGGAGTCACTGCCAGTACTTTTGCTTTTTAGGGCATTAATTAGGTGAGGTCTGACTTCTTGGGCAGTTACCCAGCGTAAGTGGAAGCTAGGGTGTAGGAAGACAGGGGCAGGTGGGAGGGAGGGTCAAAAAAGTCACTAGGGAGGACTGGGCTAAGGTCCGTGAATGATGTGTTGAGGAAGTTGGCTATAAGGGCTGGGTCGGTAGAGATAGCGCCATCAATGTTGGTCTGGGGCGTGTGCTCCCATTTAGTTGTTTGATGTTGTCCGAGAAAGTTCTTGCATTCCCCCAAGAGGAGGTGAGCGAGGCCTGATAGTGATCAGCCTTAGCCTTTCTGATGGCCCAGGTGCACTTGTTTCTTGCAGCTGTATACACCTGTCTGTCTGCCGATCGGCCTGTTTCAGTGGCCAGGTGCAATAAATTGTCACTGTGCTTAAATAGTTGAAGCAGAGCAGGGGTAACCCATGGTGCATTACGCACTTTGGAATGGAATTCCATTAGAGGTGCGAAAATGTCACAGGCTTTGTTGAATGTTTGGGTGAAAAAGGTTAGCGCCGTATCTATATCAGGGGCATACTGTATGGGAGACCAATTAATTTGGGCCAGAAGTTGCTTAAGGCTTTTCAGTCCACCTGGTCTAAGGTGCCACCGTAGGGTGGGCTGGGCTGTGGGTTTGGATATGGAGGTCATCCAGAGGAAAAGTATAGGAGAGTGGTCACTAAGTGAGTCAGGAAGGACTTGGATATCACAGATTTGTTTAGGATGATTGGTGATGACCACATCTAGAAGTGTGCTTGAGCCCCTCTTAGAATTCGCTCTTGTGGGTTGGGAAATGAGTTGAGTCAGATCAATAGCTGCAAAAGAGTCATGGGTAGTGGAAGATGATAAACTAAGCCAGTTAATGTTTAGATCACCCACTAGGATTTGGTCAGATGAGTGATGCAGAGTAGTAAGGTACTCCGTTAATGAGACCAGTGCCAGAGTTTGATTTTTAGGGGGAACATAGGCAGTAGTGAGATAGAGGGGGCCCCTGGAGGGATCCGGGGTCAGTTTTAGGGTTAGTCCCTGCACCCCGAGATCGATAGCAGGGGCAGGGAGGGCTAGTCCAGTGAGAGAGTCTCTGGTGTAGATAGCGCAACCCCCACCCCGTCTTCCAACCCGGTCCTCCCAGTAAAGGGAGTAACCTGGGAGGGAGACAAAGGAGTCGGGGTGGATTTTGACAGCCAGGTTTCCACCAGAGTAATAATATCAGGTTTATGGAATGTGACCCAACACTGAAGTGAGTAACATTTTTTCAGAAGGCTACAGATATTCATAGAAGCAATGTGAAGCCCAGGAGATCCTGCAGGCGAGCTATTGTGAGCTGGGCCTGGGTTGAGATGTATATTACCTGTTAGGAGTAGTAGAATAACTACCCGCCCTGGCCAGGGGGGCAGTGGAAAGCGTACTTGTGACGGATATGAGTGGAAGAGGAGGAGAGCTTCTGGGCACAGGGGGTGGGCAGAGTAGCCCAGGCTGGAAAGGCTAGAACGATAAGCCTCCAGTAAGAGCAAGGGGAGAGAGAGCTGGGTGGCAACTGGGGGGTGGGTGTGGTGAGCTGGAGCACATAGTGAGTGTAGGGTGGGAACGTGCTTACTCTGGGACTCAAGAGGTAGGTAGTGCCAGTGGGCATGGGAGGGTGTCAGTTAGGTGAGACAGTGGCAACACTGTGTCAGATGGGTGGGACAGTGGTCTCAGAATAAGGATGAGAGAGAGGCATATCAGTAGGAGGTGAGCAGGCATAATGCTGAGGAGAGCAGCAGGCAAGGTAGATAGAAAATAGTTTAGTTGCCCACCAGTAAGCGTTGGTACCACTTTGGTTCAGTGGTAGTGACACAGACTCTGGTGTACAAGGTACCAGGTTCAAGACCCTCCCAGGGTAGTTGGCGATGGACCTGGGTAGGAGCCGTATGCCATGATTAAGGTGCTGGCAAGATGCAGTGTTTGGGCCCAAAATGGGGTGCTAAATAGCGACTCCTAGTGGTCAATAGGTGCAGGCTTGTGGGGGATTGTAGGGTCAGAGAGAAAGTGTGGGAGGAGGTGAGTGCAGGGTAGCAGAGGCCTGGTGATAGGAGAAGAAAAGTGGGCAAGTGGATAGAGGGGATCCAGGAATAGTGAAAAGGGGCTATCTGAAAAGTGGAGATTGCAGAGGGGATCACAGGGTCCCTTAGTGGCTAGCAGGTATAATCTGCAAATCGGAAAATGGGGACTTAGTATTTCAGAGAGCAGGAAGTGATGTCATGGGGTGGGCCAATAAATTAAGGGATGCCCCTGGGTAGTTGGGTCAGGCAGGGCAGATGATGCGCAGCGTCGTCGGGTTAGCACCCCACACAGGAGTCCAACAGCTACAGGAGGTATCCTTTACCTCAGAGGCCTTCAGGAGGGTGAGAGATGTCAGTAGTCCGCTCCAGGAGGGAGCGCTTGGTGTTCTGGTGCTGCCATGATTGGCAGTGTGCTTGGGGGGGTTCTCGGCCTATAAGGGGGAGCAGAACAAAGACACAATTAGTATGCAGTGGGAGAGAGTTGCAGTACAATCCCTGCACAGCGCATGCGTGGGCTGTTGGGCTGTGTCCTGACTCAGGCCCCTACTGTGTATGCGCAGCTTTCCGGCATGGCGACCTCAGGGAGAACCAGGTAGGCTGTTTCAGTCATTCAAAGTCCCCTTACAATAGTCAGCATTTCACTAAATAGCAAGCTAGTAATGCAGAAACATACAACACACCTAGTTGTTAGCTCTAGTGTGGCAATAACAAGATGCAGGCTATCATTAGACACAGGAAAACACTGGTCCCTGAGAGACACCTAGGGCCTTAAAGTACCCTGACTGCTAGCACAGAACATAGGCAAGACACTTAGAAATAACCAGAGCTATAAAACTATCAGCGATCCTGTGGGGACAGAAATTAATCTTAAAGCTAGTGTCCCAGGTAGCACCCCACACAGGAGTCCAACAGCTACAGGAGGTATCCTTTACCTCAGAGGCCTTCACGAGGGCGAGAGATGTCGGTAGTCTGCTCCAGGAGGGAGCGCTCGGCGTTCAGGTGCTGCTGCGATCGGCAGTGTGCTGGTGGGGGGGCTCGGCCTCAGAGGTCTTCAGGAGGGTGAGAGATGTCAGTAGTCTGCTCCAGAAGGAAGTGCTCGGCGTTCTGGCACTGCCACGATCGGAGATCAGTATCAGCTGGCAATCATGTAACAGGATCCGTTTTCTTCTGGCAAGAGCAAGCAGGTGATCTCTTGATCCGATGCCATCTGTTACAATCACCGCTGTTCTCAGGACATCAGGGTTGTCTTGATGGCCCCAAGGTGTCACCCTGTAAGCTTTCTGAAAATTCTTGACAAACAGGGCAGCTTCATCACCAAGTTGCTGTACCATCCAGTCTTGTACAAACAGCATAAGGTGGTCCCCTTCAGAGCCTTCCTCAGGACTGAGAAGTCTAAGATTGTTAGCTCTCGCTTGGTTCTCTAAAGTTTCAAGACAGGAACGGAGATGCGTATTCTCTTTAATCACAACACTGACCACTCCTAAGGCTGCTTCTGAATTTTTTTGGGAATCTGCATTAACTGTAGTGATCGTTTCCACTTTTGTTTCTACCTGGATCACTCTACTTTTAAGAGCATCGAATTTATCAACCAGTCCAGACATCGATGCTATTATATGGTTCATCTTTGCTCCTAGCATTTGGAGTGTTTCTTCCTGGGATCCCTCTTCTGGTATAGGCTCACAGCCCTGTATAACCCGCGTGGTGGTAGAGGCTTCGGAGATGGTTTTGCTTTTAGTGCCATCCCCAGAGGTTTTATCCCTTCGAGAGTTCCGCATCTTAATCCGGAGGTATTCCACTGCAGTTGTAGTATAGTTAGGTATGCCTTCTCTTCAGATATTTAAAGTTTACCAGGCATTTTATTACTACCAAACACAGAGCTCAATCAAGTTGCGGCCATCTTGTTTGGGCTCCACAGTGTCCTCTATTTATTTAGTTTTTGTTGACTGGGTAAGTGCACTAGACAAATTCTGCTTATTTTCAGGCATGACCCAGGAGAGGGGGATACAGATGAATGCCAACTGACTTTGAACCAGATTAAGCTGTTGGTGGTATTCTTAGTGAATGGGAGAAATTTGGCCAGGGCACTGGGGAAATTCTCCTACTCACCTGTGGGGGACCCTTTGTCATCCTGGTCCTTGGCCAAGACGGCGGAGCCCATGGATCCTGGTGGTGGTGGAGAACGTGTGATGGCTGCTGGAGCTCAGGAACTTGCCTCATCCTCTGCTCTGATTTTGCTAGAGGTTTCTTCTGTGACTGCTCATGAAGCTAGGGCTGTTTCTGAAGCTGGTATTGATTTTGAGAGTTCCGAGTCTGGTGTTCTGATGGCTCCTACTAAGCGAGGCTTTGCTTCACAACCTAATGCTGCTGTTCTACCTGTTTTGCCTGTTATGTCAGTGCTAGCTGCGCTGAGCAAGGGCCTTCTAAGCAGTCAGCGTTTCAACTCTAGAAGTGACTATTTGCGGGCGCTATTAGCTGACGAGGAGCACCGCGAGTCACCACAGTTTACATCTGGTTCTACCGCTGACTTGCCTAATATTGAATGTCCACTGCCTGAAGTTCAACCCTCTACTATTTCATGTCCTGCATCTGGAGTTGCTGAAGAGTGTATGTCTGTTGACTTTGGTGTTTCTTCTGGACCTACCGATCAGCTGCTTGCTGGAGAGGTGGACCGAAACTTTCAGCAACATTTACAGGAAAGTACTTTATGTTCAGATGGCTCTGTTATTTGGCAAAGCTTCTACGAAGGAGGGGACGGAAAACAGGGATGATGTTGTAGATTTTTCTCCTGCTGTGGTGGGCTCCCAACCTCTATCTATTGAGCCTCCTTGTATTGTGCAACCTGCTTCAGGTGTGTGGGCTAAGGATTCTGATTTACCTTGTCCTGATTATGATTCTAAGGTTTTGGTAACATAGAAACACAGAAACATAAAACATAGAATTTGGCAGCAGATAAGGACCGCTTGGCCCACCTAGTCTGCCCATTTTCCTACCTAACAGATAAGCTGCAGATCCTGGTTAACTAACAGCTTACTTCCTCTTACCCCCCACTAGGACTGCCTTATGTCTGTCCCATGCATTCTTGAATTCCTCCACTATTCTTGACTCCACGACCTCCTCAGGGAGGCTGTTCCATGCATCCACAACCCTCTCTGTGAAAAAATACTTTCTCACATTACCTCTGAGCCGTCCCCCCTCTATCTTCAAATTGTGCCCCCCTTGTTCTTGCACATCTCTTTTTCTGAAAGATGCTACCCTCTTGGACTTTGTTAATTCCCTTGAGGTACTTGAAAGTTTCTATTATGTCCCCTCTCTCCCTTCTTTCCTCAAGGGTATACATATTAAGATCCTTTAGTCTTTCTTCATATGTCTTCTGGTGCAGACCGTGCACCATTTTGGTTGCCCTCCTCTGGACAGCCTCCACTCTGTCTATGTCTTTGCGGAGATGGGGTCTCCAGAACTGCACAGAGTACTCTAGATGGGGTCTCACCAACTGCCTGTACAGAGGGATAACAACTTCCTGTTTTCTACTATTGATGCCTCTTCCTATGCATCCCAGTATCCCCCCAGCCTTCCTTATTGCCTTCTCACATTGCTTGCTCACCTTTAGGTCATCTGATATAATTACCCCCAGGTCCCTTTCCATTTTTACTGTTGTCAGTATCTCACCCCCATTGTGTACACTTCCCCTGGGTTTTTGTTTCCGTGTGCATTACCTTGCACTTTTGCATTGAATCTGAGCTGCCTACAGTTGACCATTCCTCCAACCTTTCCAAATCCTTCTCATCCTTTCCCTCCATCTTGTGTATCAACCCTGTTGCAGATCTTTGTGTCGTCTGCAAAGAAACATACTTTCCTTCCAGTTCCTCTGCAATGTCACTTATAAAGACATTAAAAGGATCGGTCCCAGTACTGAACCCTGCGGTACCCGCTAGTAACCCTCCTTTCTTCACTGTGTACTCCATTTACTACTACCCTTAATTCCTGTTGTCTGGCCAATTTTTATCAAGGCTACACCTTGGGACCCACTCCAAGGCTGGCTAACTTGTGTATTAATCTTTGTGTGGGACTGTATCAAATGCCTTGCTAAAAATCTAGGTAGCCATGTCCACAGCCCCTCCCTGGTCTACTACTTTGGCCACCCAGTCAAAGAAATCTATTAGATTCGTCTGACACAACCTTCCCATCGTGAATCCATGCTGCCTTGGGTCCTGTGCCCCACTGGCTTCTAGGTACTCAACAATTCTTTCCTTCAGAAGTGATTCCATCATTTTCCCTACCACTGAGGTCAAACTAACTGGTCTGTAGTTTCCTGCATCTGTCCTGTTCCCACTTTTGTGAAAAGGAATCACATCTGCCCTCCTCCAGTCCTCGGGTACCACCCCATCCTCCCATGATTTGTTAAAGAGAGTAGTCAGCTGTGTCACTAGTTCTACCCTTAGTTCTTTTAGAATTCTTGGTGAATCCCATCAGGCCCCATTGCTTTGTCCACCTTCAATTTTATTAGTTCTTTCAGAACCCTTTCTTCTGTAAATGGACTGGTATCGACCCTCATCTTTAGAGCGTTTCTCTTGTTTGGTTTAGGTACCTCCCCCTCCTCTTCCTTTGTGAATACTGAGCAGAAATATTCGTTCAGTATCCCTGCTTTATTGCTGTCACCCTCTACCCACATTCCCTCCCCTTTATTAAGCCTCAGTATTGGTCTTTCTTCGCTCCCTAATGTACCTATAAAAGGTCTTATCCCCCTTCTTAATAGAATTGGCTATCCTTTTCTTGGTTTGGGCCTTTGCTATTCTGACTGCCTTCCCAGCCTCTTTCTGCTTTAACTGATAAAGTTCTCTGTCCTGCTCCTTCTGTGTTTCCTTATATTTCCTGAATGCTATCCTTTTCTCCTTAACCTTCCCTGCCACCTCTTTTGAGAACCATAGCGTTTTTTTCCTTCGTTGTGTTTTATTGATTTGCTTTACACAAAGGCTCATTGCCTCTGTGATGGCTGTTTTGATTACTCCCTATTGTTCCTCCACTCCTCCTTCTTGCCTGTTTACTAATGCTTTTCTGAGGCACTCTCTCATTTTCCCAAAGTCAGCCATCCTAAAGTCCAATACTCTTGCTTTTGTATGGCTTGGTTGTATGGCTGTGTTTATCGTGAACCACACTGTTTGGTGGCCGCTTGTTCCCAGATGGCTACCCACTTCTAAATCTGAGATTCTTTCTCTATCCCCATTTGAGAGTACGAGGTCTAAGATTGCTCCCTCCCGAGTGGATTCCAATACTTGATGTCTGAGGCATGCCCCCTGTAGGGCATCAAGAATGGCCCTGCTCTTGGATGTGCCTGCAGCAAAGGTGCTCCAGTTAACATCTGGCATATTCAGGTCCCCTATCAACAATATCTCCCCTTTTTCTGCCATTCTAAGGAAGCCTTCTATCATTTCCTTGTCCATTCCCTCCACCTGAGATGGGGGTCTGTATACAAACCCCATGCGGATTGTGGTGCCATTTCCTGTCTCCAGGGTGACCCAGAGTGCCTCATCTGCTCCCTGTTAACTCTTTAGTTCTGTTGCTTTGATCCCTTCCTTTACATAGAGAGCTACTCCTCCTCCTCCTCTCTTTATCCTCCCTGTCCCTCCTGTAGATTGTGTATCCTGGTATGTTGACATCCCAGTCATGGTTCTCTGTGTACCATGTTTCTGTGACTGCCACAATATCCAGGCAACCCTCTTCCATCAAGGCCACTAGTTCAGGGAGCTTGTTACACAGACTACGGCATTGGTACTCATCACTCTCCACTTTTTGATAGCCTTACCCCTTTTAGCCCCATTCCTGTCCTTACTGCCTTTGCCTTTTTTTACATTTACCTCTGTTCTGCTCCTTAATAACTTCTCTGCCTTGGTGTTTACCTCCCTAATTACCATGTTTTGTGGGGGAAGGCTGGGATTTCCCTGCTCCTTTTCAGTGCCTTCCCCCTTGGCTAGTTTAAATGCTTGCCAATGAAGCATTTAAACCTCTCACCTAGGATCCTGGTTCCCCCCCGGACAGATGCAGACCATCGCACCAGTATAGGTCTGCATCCCTCCAGGTGGCTCCCCATTCCCCAATGAAGTCAAAACCCTGAGCTCCACACCAGTTTTTCAACCACTCATTGAATTTCCTGGTGAGAAGTGACTTAGCATCACCCTTGCCATAGACAGGCAGCACCTCTGAGAAGGTTACCGTATGCACTACTTGTCTAAGGCCCCTCCCCAACTCAACAAACTCCTCTTGCACTGCTCTGATCCCATTCCTAGCCAGGTCATTTGTCCCCAGGGGGACAATGACATCCAGCTCCTTCACTTGTGCAGCTCCTCCCATGATCCTGAGTTCAGCTTCCTGTCCCCCAAGCCGTGGCGCAGGAGGCACCTTACCTCCTCTCCCCTTCCTCCCCATTTCTACCCCCCAATGATTGAGTCCCCCACCTGGAGTTGTTTCCTTCCCCTGTGGGGTCCCATGCCACCCTCCTGTGGGTCTCTTTTGTGAAGGGTTCCCAGCATCCTCCTTGGTCTCCACTGCAGGTGCCTTCATAGAGGAACCACTATCCACCAGAAGAGTGAATGAACTGTGGAGAGGTACAGCTGGAGGGATGCAACTCTGTTCCACCACCCTCTCCCTCCCTGAGCCCACCCTGGTCCAGCCTCTCCTCTTTCTTGGCAACCTCTGAGGTAGTGGCATTGGCCCTGGTGGTCTCTGGGTGGGGGAGGAGGTTTCATGAATCCTAGCCAGGTCAGCCTGGAGACGGCAACCTCCTCTCTCAGACCGAGAGGTGCCTGCAAATAGGGCAGTATCAAGAGCTCCAGAATGTCTCCTGAACACTGCCCACCCCACAGCCATTGCACTGCACCACTCCTATCATGTCTTATTTTGTGCCCCTCTACTGTTTCTCTGTATTCTTACTCTCTCCTCTCCTTACAACTCTCACCCTTCCTGTTCTGGGAAGGCAACTTCCTATCTTCTTCAGTAGCCTCCTTCTTTCTTGCTCAATGTCAGACCACCAGAAGCTAGGTGGGGAGAGTGAGCTACTTTTTTTCCTTTAGGGTTGACAAAACCAATGTTTCTCTATGATCCTTCCCTTCCTACTGCCAAACAGGAAGTTCCTATTGACAGTCAAATCCAGTGGCTATAAAAGTAGAACTGGCTTTGGGTGTGTGGGTGGAGGGGTGGGATGGAGGGCAATTAGTAAGAAAAAAGGCTAGCAACAGGAAGTTGTAATTTGAGTCACCTGCTTTTATAGTGTCTAAGCCACACCCCCAGTTAAGCTCTCTTTCCTTCTACTGGTTTAGCAAAGTCATCTGATACAGTACCCTTCCAGCACAGAACACACACTAACTTTCTTTCTTTTCTTTCTTTTTTAAACCCTAAATAAGACCCCTTCTACTTCTAATAAAGTATCTGTCTACTTAATCTCAACAGACACCGACTCCTGCTGAGATATAAGTTTTAAATTAATAAGAAAATGTAGCTTCTTTTTTTAGTTAGCTGCTTTCTGCTCTACAAGCAAGGCTAGCAACAGGACTGGCAACTGGCAGGACTGTGGCTGAGGCTTTGAAAGCTGCTGGGTGGGTTAAATTGACCCTGAATCAACCATGGATGTCCCCTCCCCAGCCTGTTGCTGACTTGTCTGACCCTCTAACCCTTTCCTCCTCTCTGGAGCTGACTGATTCCCCGGTCTTGTTCCCTGTGGCTCAAGTTTCACCCCTGTGCTCTTCACAGTCTGTGCCTCCTTCTGACAATGTAGCTTCTTCAGTTGCTGCTGCACAGATGCCTACACCAAGTGTTGCTGAGTCTGAGACAATCCGGTCTGCCCCCCCCACCCCGCACCTCCATGCCAGGGCATTTCTCTTCCAGGAGTTTCCAACAGTAGTAGTCGGACCTCTTTTTACAGGACTTATGCTGGTCTATTTCATGTGCCCCCTGAACCTGCTAAACACAGAAATGCCGTACGTATTAAGTATAAGGGTGGCTTAGAATCTTGCCCTGATCATATATATGTGGGTTGCATCCTTTTACAAGAAAGTATGGGATTCTCGGCTCAAGAGATTTATGCCCTGATCCATACCTCTGGGGACCCTCATTTTGATGTTAGTTTTAGGACTGCAGCTGGGCTGGAACTGTTTTTGGAGCGATATCAAGCAGTTAAAAGAATTGCTGAGTGGTCTGTATTTTTTGTGATTCCCTTAACTAAGCCTGCTTACAGAAGAATTACTGTCCTGTTTAAGAATGAAGGGGTGGCTGTTTCTGACATTCTGTTCTGGATACGCACTAAGTGTTCTGTACTTGGACTTCCTGATACCATTATTGATCTTGAGTATATCTGGATGGGGGATGGCAGATCTAAGTGTGGCTTCCAATAAACAAAGGTGTCATTCATCATCTACCAAGCTGTTTTTATTTGGGGAGTGACAGTGGCTTTATTTTCTATGCTGGCCAGCCATGATCTTGGTTTTGGTGTGGGGCTCACACTCACCTAAGCAGCACCTGTGATAAAATGAAATGCTCTCTTTGTGGAGGGATTGGTCACTTAGCTTTCACATGCCAGACCCCTGTGGTCTGTAATCTTTGTGATGAGACCAGTCATACATTTAAAGATTGCCCCTTGGCCTCCCACAATACTGGGGGAGATGGATCTGATATGGAGAAGGAGACTCCTACTCTGCTGCATGATGATGTGTCTCGCCCAGACTTTTCACACTGGCCTACCCCCCAACACACACCTCCATCTGTTGATAATGTTCCTACCTTGGTTTCCCTTAAAGAGCAGAACACCTTTCCTCCCTTGGTTCCTGTGAGGCACTCTATACCTGAGGTTGTTCCCTTGGAGGGAGATGTATTGGTGGATGTTGATAATGTACATTTTTCACAGGTTTCTATGGGAAATCAAGATGTTATTGATTCTGTTCTGCCTTCTGGTCCTTCCACATCTCAGATCCCTGTCATGCCGCCTCCTCAAACAGAGGAACGGAAACATCAGAAAACCAGGTGGATGACATGCAGTGCTTCACAGAAACTGGTAAAGGGTATGGCTGAGACAATTGACGCTGATATTGGTCTCAAAAATAGATTTCTTCCGCTGGCAAAGAGGAAACAATGGGAAGAGGAAGATGAGGATTCTGATTCTTCTTCCATGATTTCCTCACAACCAGAGAATGTAACTGATTCTGAACTTCCTTTGCAAGACTCAAAAGGGGGAGTTAAGAAAAAGAAGAAATCTAAATGTCTTGCTGCAAAAGCCCCTAGGGCGCTGGCTTTTGATAATGTGGTCCTACCTACCACCTGATCATGGCCTTACACCTGACTTTGGGCTCTCTTAATGCCAACAGTCTCAAAACCACAAAAGGAGACTTACTACCTTTTCCATTATTGCGGGTCATCAACTTGACATTTGCATGGTACAAAATACCTGCTTACATACCATAAGGGAAGCCCACCGAGCATCTCAGGACTGGTTCCAGGGTCCTTCTTTTTGATCTCTGGGGGAGGAATTATGCTCAGGGGTCAGGTTTTTAATTCTCAGTCCTGACCTCCAAGTCTCCTGTCTCATTGATTTGGTCCCTGGCAGGGTGTGCATCTTGGATGCGAGTCCTGGAGCTCATGAGATGAGGTTTATTAATGTGTATAATTATCAGACAAAGTTTAAGAGGGTTGATTTACTGAAAAAGGTGCAACCATACTTATACATGACTAAATCTGTGTTTTTGGGGGGTGATTGTAATTGTGTTTTATCTCTCTCTGATAAGACTGGTAGAACACATAAATTGTATGCCGATTCTAATTTTCTGAACACCATATATCTTTAAGCATGGTTGAAGGATTGTGCAGCTGAGGTTAACTGTTTGCCAGATCACACCTTTTCTAGGGGGCATTTAACAACTAGAATTGACTTCTTGTTTGCTTCCCAGTGGATTCCTGTGCAGACTTTTTTAGTTTCTCCTGTGGAGACTTCAGACCATAGGTTGATTAAAACTCTAGTGGGGTCACCTTTGAATAAACCAAACCCCAATCCAATCTGGAGAATGAATTCAGCTTTCTTGGATGATACAGAGACCTGGTCTATTATCCAGGAGGAACTGGAAGCCATGTTTTCTGTCTTTGAGTTGGACAACAACTCACTTTTTTTGGTGGCATGACACTAAACGTGACCTGAAGACCCTCTGTGGCTCTTTGGCAAAAATGCTGCAAATACTAAATATATGACATATTTACACCTGCGGGATCATTTACAGATGCTGTTGTCCCATTCAGTTGAAACTGGAGAAGTCCTCACTGAAGACGTACAGGCTGTCAAAGGGGAAATGAGTAAATATCTATATGATAGAGCACACTCGTTGCTGTTGGAACAGAAATTTGGTACACAGGGAAGAGCCCAAAATGTTAATCCTTATGACTGTTGTGCCAGAAGGGTAGACTCTAAATTTATGACTTCTCTGAGACATGCTTCAGGTGATATGGTGGATACTGGGGAAGCGATAGGGGATGTTGTTCAGGATTTTGTGGAGGCTTCATTTTGTGATAATGATCCGCCTCTTCATGGGATTATTAATTTTCTTCATTAGTTAGACATTCCTGAGTTGTTGGAAGCAGAAAAAGTGGCTTTAACTTCTCCTATATCCCGAAAGGAGGTGAAGGAAGTGATCAGTGGTTTACCGACTGGGTCTTCTGGGCCGGATGGTATTCCAATGGAATTCTATAAGAAGTCTAAGGGGCTGTTAAGTCAGTATTTGGCGTCTGTCTATAATTATGTTTTATCTGGCTTGGTCTCATTTCTGTCAGCTTTGGCAGATAGCATTTTAATTTTTTTATTCAAAAAAGGAGACCAGGCAGACCTTCAGAATTGGAGGCCTATCAGTCTTATTAATGAAGACTGGAAAATCTTGTGTAAAATCCTCCGTAAACATTTGTCTTGGATTGCCCAGGAGGTAATTTCTCCTAGTCAGGCTTGTGCTATTCCCCATCATAATATGGGGGACCTAGTGAAAATTTTGAGAGAAGCTTTTGATGGTCCTGGGGTATCCGGATATTTGATTTCCCTTGACCAGACCAAGGCTTTTGATGAGGTCCCACACATCTATCTGTTTCAGGAGTTGAAACGGTATGGTATTCCTGAAATATCTGTCAACTGGCTTAAAATTATTTATAATGTAGCTTCTTCTTGTCCCCTGGTTAATGGCAGGCTTGGGAAGTATGTGAGGATCCAGAGGAGGGTTAGGCAAGGGTGCCCTTTAGGCCCTCTTTTATATGTCTTTTCTCTGGACTTTTTATTGAGGACTTTAAAAGGGGGGGTAGGGATTTCACCCATGCATAGTTTAAGGGGTACTTCTTTTCCAGTTGCCTTGGCTTATGCAGATGATACTACAATTTTGGTGGCAGACAGGGTATTGAGCGGGACATGGCAGTGGTGGATACCTTTTCTGGTATTTCTGGCTCTAAAATTAACAAAAATAAATGTAAGGTTGTGGGTTTTCATGTTTTGGGTATGGCTGGACAGGCAGTTGGGGGTATCCCCATCATTGATGCACCGATTAAGCTCTTGGGCTTTGGTTCGGAGCTCCTGATTCAGCATATATGAACTGGGAGCTGGCTTTGTCTCTTGCTGATGAAAAGGTAGGCAGATGGAAGGGTTACCCTATGTTAAAAAAAAAAAAGAGTTTATATGTATAAGACTTTTAGAATACCTTTATTCCTACATGTTAGTCAACTTTATCCTTTGCCGGTTAAGTTAGAGGTGAAGATGTATAGTGTGTCTTTCCAATTGCTTTGGGGGAGTCGACTGAACCCTATAAAGAGAAACTGCACTTATTGGCTGATTGCTCAAGGGGGCCTCAATATGTTGAATCCAGTGATTTTCTTCTTTTTCAATGTTTCTTTATAATAATGTTGTGCCTATTTTGTTGGGGAAACAGCTTAACTGGGTTCCCCTGTTGAAGGACAGGTGCTTCTATTTTTGGCAAAGGTGGGAGACACTGCAATGGGGGAAATTTCTGGGTATTCCACATGACATGTCCCCTTATTTAATGGAAGTTTGCAGGAAGTTGAAAGCTTGGCAGGTAACGACTTCAGAACTTTTGCACAATACTAGGAAGTTAGAGTATCAAAAGATTCTTCATTCGGTGTGTTTTACTGACCCTTGTCTTGTTTTGTCAGAGTCAGTAGTGCTCTCTGAAGTTCTTGGACAACTGACTGAATCTAGGATCCCTCCTAAAGTGTGGGATTCTCTGTGGCTCTGTTGTCACTCTAGATTGAATGTTCAGGGCAACCATTTTCACACAAGTGTTTTAGAAAGGTTCTGTTTGAGGGAGTAAGTAAGTAAGTAAGTAAAATTTATTTATATAAGACACAATTCCCAAGCTCAGGACGCCTTTACAAAATTACATAAGCATTATTAAAACCACAATAATAAATAACATTTTATGTATAACAGCTTCAATATAATTTACATTAATGAAATGCTTCATTAAAAAGGAAGGTTTTAAGGGCTTTTTTAAAGCCCTCCATAGTCAGGCTATTTCGTATCTAGCAAGGTAGAGAATTCCACAGAGCAGGAGCCATAAAGGCAAATGTTCTTCCACCAGATGTTTTTAAGGTTACCCTGGGAATCTCTAGCAATCCCTCACCAGAGGATCGGAGGGAGTGGGAGGGGCAGTAAGAAGTCAGGAGTTCTTCCAGGTAGTGGAGTCCCAACCCATGTAGGGCTTTATAGGTCATCAACATGACCTTGAAAGTGATCCACCACTGTACCGACAGCCAGTGCAACTCGTGAAGCACAAGTGTTATATGGTTGGACCTTGGACTTCCAGTCAATAACCTAGCCGCTGCATTTTTCACCAGCTGTAAGCAGCAAATATCCACTCCCGGCAGCCCTAGATAAAGGGCATTGCAGTAATCAAGATGACTGGCAACAAAGGCGTGGACCAGGGTAGGAAGATCCTCTGATGGAACCAGGTGTTTCGCCCGTGCTATATTCCTTAGATGGAAAAAGGATGATTTGACTACGGCTAACACCTGCGCCCTCAGGGTCAGGCCCTCATCAAATATAACACCAAGGTTATGTACCTGGCCAGATGCCGTGAGCGGGGTCTCCCTCAGAAATAAACCTGAGCGTTTTCCCACCCATGAACCTGACATCCTCATCCCCGGTTCCACCACCAATACCTCTGTTTTTCCCGGATTCAACTTCAGCCAATTGGTTTTCATCCATTTCTGTATCTCCAGGAGGCAGTTGTTGAACAATGTACTTGACTCAGACTCCTGTTCGGGCACAAAAGACATATAGAGTTAAGCATAGCAATGAAACTTCAACCCATATTGTCTAAGGGTTGTGGGATGGTTACTGAAATGATGTTACATCTTTTTTTTCAGTGTGAGTATATCCGGGATTTATGGCAGTTATTGGCCTCTTCCTGGGGTATCCCACAAATGCAAGACATGAATTATGAGACTTTAATTTATGGTCAGGATGTATGGAGGGACTTTTATAAGGGGACTACTCGGGTGGTGTTGGCGCTCATTAAATGGGTCATTTGGCAAACAAGATGTAAATTTGTGTTGCAGCAGAAATAGCTACCTTTATTGGGTTTAAAGCTCAAAATAGAGCAGGAAATTTCTGTGGTTTATGTTAAAGAAAGTCTTGCTTTCTCGAAACCTTTGATGCACACCTGGTGGAGAGGTTGGGGTGCTGTTCCTTTTTTGCAGGTTTCTGCTTGATTGCTATGCAGCTGCTGGGAGCTGTTGCCATACTGGTCAGTGTCATTCTTTCTATGTAATGCTTGTAGGGAGGTATGCTATGGGTTGAGGTATTTCTTGTTTTTTTTTTTTCACTTTATCTTTTTATTGAAATTTGAGTATATAAGACAGCACATATCTTATACAATAGAAGACTATCCTCCATGTACGGTATAAAATATTACTTAACAAAACACAATATTTAGGGTAAACATATTGGAGAAGCCTTATATACATGTATTGATACTAAAACACAAACCTAGACAGGATGTAGGCGGAGAGCAGAAGGGTTACATTCAATAGGGTATTATTGGATCAGAAATAGCAACCATATACGAAATACATGCTAGGGCAGATTATGGCAAGGCATTCAGATAAATGTGGTAATATGAACAATGTTCAGTAATGGAGAGGTGAAGATAAGAGAAAAGCGTGTAAGAAAAGAAAGAAGAGAGAAAAAAGCAAGGAAGAAGGGATGGAGATAGGGAGAAAACAGGGAAGAAAGGAAAAAAGAGGAGAAATCTGTGCACAAAAGTTTCGAGAAAACCTAATCTGAGAGCAAAATAAGAAGGAGGGCTAAATATCCCTAAGAATTAGGGTCTAGAAGAACTAGGTTCATGTACTTGAAGTAATCCTGCCAACTTCTGTCATATACAGTGAGTCGGTTATGAGTAACATGAGATAATAGGTCTAGAGAGGCATACTGAGAGAGGCTTTGAAGAACATCTGAAAGAGAAGGCACCAGAGTTGATTTCCATTTCATAAGAATCAGACATTTGACCAGAAGAGAAAGTATGTTTAGCCATCTAAAATGTGCATGCGAGAGGAGAGAGCTATTGGAGATAAGGATGTCTAGAAGGAATAGCTTGGGGTCAAAAGGTAGTTTTTGTCCTGTTAATCTGGAGGCAAGTAAACAAACCCACAAGAAATGAAGCTGATCTCCGTTGGGCAAATTGCAGCACCAACAATTATTATTATTTAATAGGCCCATTCATTGTCGCACAGAGGGAGTTCTATACCAAAGATGTAGGATTTTAGTTTGTATTAAATAACTACGGGCATCTTTAAAGGTATTATGTGCAATATGCTAACAATTATTCCATTGTGCGTCTGAAATATTGTAGTTAAAAAGAGTACTCCATTTATTTTTGGCCTGTATAGACTGATTAGGTAGATTATCAATAATGTCTATGTAAATAGAGCTGTTTAATTTTGCTGATAAATTAGTCCAGTGCGAGATGTATGGGGTTAGAAAAGTATGCCTATACACTAAACTAGAGAGAGAATTATAAGCTGCCCAAATTTGTAAAAACTTCCAGAAGTCCTGTATAGGAAGTTTCCATGTACCTGTAAGTCTGAGAATGATCTATGAGTGAGTGAATTCTGGTCCAAGATATCTCCGAGAAAGAAAATGCCTCTGTTTATTCATGCATGACAGAAAATTGGGTGATCTTCTAGAGTGAGCAGTGGATTGCCCTATAAGGGGGCATAAAACCAGGGTGTTGGATTGGATTTCCGGAATTTGTGGGTTAGTTTCTAATAAAGAATAGAGGATGATTAAGTCAGGTGAGATTTTAGTTTAGAGGAAATGGGATTAAAAATTAAGGAAGTGAAAACTCCTCCCGGGCACAATGCGGATTCCATTGCAACCCGTAGTGGTGCGTGAGGGGAGGGTTTCTGAAACCATTTAATGGTTTAGGCCATTCAGAAAGCCAAGAGGTAGCCTTTGAACCAGGGGAGTCTGAATCCCCCTTTTTTGTAATGTGATTGAAGTTTGTTGAGGTTAAATCTCGGTGGTTTCCCATCCCAGATAAAGTTAGCTATTAATTTATCAATTTTAGCAAAAAAGGAGGGATGGTAAGACTAAAGGAATATTGGCAAAGAGGTAAAGAATCTTGGGAGAAATGGACATCTTAATGGCTGCAATTTTCCCCATGAAAGAGAGATTAAAAAGCTTCCATCTGTCCAGAATTGTTTTGATGTTATCAAATAAAGGGTTAAAGTTAAAGTCCCTTATCTTCCTTAAGTTACTAGTAATTTTGATTCCTAGATATGTTATACCCTGTGTTGACCAGCGGAATCCAAGAGGTATGTTCATAAAGGCTTTACAGTGGTCATTATGGGCATAGTTTGTGATTTGCCATAATTCAAAGGTAGGGCAGAAATTTTAGTAAAATTATTAAGCAAATCAACCAACAGGGGCCCAGCCTCATTCAGGTTTTTGAGTAAGATTAAGAGGTCATCCGCATAGGAGACAGAAACATATTTTGAATTTCTCACAGGTATGCCCATAATGCCAGAAGATTGACATAAACAAGCAGTCAGGGGTTCCATGGCTAAAATAAACAGGGAAGATGACAGTGGACAGCCTTGTCTAGTTCCTCTTGCTATATGAAAGTAAGAGGAAAGGGTGGAATTAGTAAGTACTTTAGCAACAGGGGAGTTATATAATAGCTTGATCCAGGAGCAAAAGGTATGAGAAAGACCAAAATAAGATAAAACTTGATGAAGGTAGTCCCAGTTTAAGGAATCAAAGGCCTTCTCAAAATCAATAGCTATGGCTGCAGCTGGTGTCTTGAGGGATTTGACTTTGTGAATTAAATTAAATAAGTAACGTAGGTGATCAGAACCAGATCTATGTTTAATAAAACCAGCTTGTGAACAATGAGTTAGCTTGGGAATCAAGGATTCAAGTCGAGAAGTTAGTAGTTTAGCAAATATCTTCCCATCCATGTTTAATAAAGAGATGAGCCTGTGACTTGCGGGGTGAGTAGGGTCTTTTTCTTTCTTAGGGATTAGGGTTATGATTGCTTCGGTGCAAGATGAGGGAAGCTTGCCAGTATTGGAAGCTTCTTGATAAACATTAAGAAGAAGAAGGGGACATAAGATGTCAGAAAACATTTTATAGAAATCGACAGGGACTTCATCACCCCCAGGGGATTTGCTGGATTTCAAGGAAGACAAAGCTTTCTGGATTTCCTGAAGCAAGAAGGGTTCATCTAAAGAATTTGTTTCAAGAGTAGAAAGATGAGGAAGATGTAACGATTTAAGGAACTGTTGAATTTGTAAAGTAGATGGAGGATTTGTGTTAGAGTATAGTTTTTGATAAAAGGTTTTCATGATACAGTTTATAGAGGAGTTGTCAGAGTGAATCGTACCTTGTTCATCTTTTAGGCTTAGGATGTGTCATTCCATTTGTTGTGCTCTGAGCTGGTAAGAGAGGAGTTTCCCATTTTTATTGCCATGTTCCCAAAACTTATATTTAAGTTTAAACAAGGCCAGTTCAGTTTTACGAGAAATTAATTCATTAATTTTAACTCTAAGTTGAAGAATTTCAAGACGAAGTTGAGAATCAGGACGGTGCTTATTAGAAGAAAAGTATAAATTCTATTTAGCCCTAAGAGATTTTTCCAAGTCAGCCAGCTGTTGTTCCCTTACTCTTTTCCTATGTGCAGCATAACTGATAATTTTCCCTCGAATCGTAGCTTTAAGAGCTTCCCATACAGAGGACATAGAAGATTCAGTTTGGATATTGTGAAAGAGGAAGTTCTGAATTTGTGCTTTGATCATGGGTAAGAAACTGGGATCCTTGAGAAGGAGAGGGTCCAGCTGCCAGTAAGAAGATTTAGGTGCTAATGGGACCCACAAAAGTTGCAATTTGACAGAGGAATGGTCCGAGATTATGATGAGAGAGATGGGTGAATCAATAGTTTTTTCCATGATAACAGAAGAGGCTAACCAGTAGTCAATTCTACTGTATGTCTTATGTAGAGAGGAGTAAAAAGTAAGTTCTCGATCATGGGGGTGAAGGAGGTGCCATACATCAGCTAATCCAACATCTTGCTTTAGAAATGAGAGGGCTTTAATACTCCTAGTGTGGGCCTCTGTAGTGGGGCTACTTCTGTCAATGCTGGCTTCTAAAGCTAAGTTAAGATCCCCTCCAAGAATAACTGGTGTATTATCAGTGTTAAAGGATAGAATCTGTTGAGCTAAATTATGAAAAAACTCTGGGGAATCGGAGTTGGTTGCATAGACATTAACAAGCAGAAGAGGACCAGAGTTGTTATTCAGTTTGACCATCGCCCTTCTGCCATCAGTATTTGAAACGGAGTTTACAAGGGACCATTTGAGACTCTTATGAATAAGAATAGCAACTCCTCTTTTTTTTTTGAGGTATAGGATGATTCGTAGATCTGACCAACCCAATCTTTTTCAAGTCTATGAACATCCTCTGCTAATAATTTTATTTCTTGAAGGAAAGCAATGTTTTTTGTTTTTTGAGATGTGAAAGAATTTGCTTCCTCTCACAAGGAGAATTAAGTCCCTTCACATTCCATGTACGTAAAAGTATGTCACTCATATTGTTAGTGTTAAAGAAAGGGAATAATCGCTGGAGTGTGAAGGGACAAATACATGAGGCAGAGGATGATTAGAATACAATATTGAGAGCTTACGTATATGCAGAGAGTGGCAGGAACATTCAAGCCAAAAAAAGTGAGAGGTATGATACATGAGTAGCACAGATATCTTATTAAAGTTAGAATAGAGATGGGGAAGGCGAAAAGTCATTAACAACAACAACAATACTAGTAAGCTAAATAACAAAGAAAACGTTTTATGGGTGTGATGAGATATGAGTCAGCCAACTGGCTAAGAGACTCTCTCTCACCACACTCTGGGGTGTCGATGTAGGGAGGAGACTAGGGAGGACCAGTTATAAATATAGGCCCAAACCTAAGTCTGATCCCAGTAATATAATAAAGTAAGTATTCCTGATAAGTTAAACTGAAAGGTAATAATACCAAGAAAGGCAGGGGACTGTAATAACCTCAGCTTAATTATAAGCTAACAGGACAAGGTATAAGGATAAAGCCAAACACCAGAACTTATTTATAAACATTAGTAGTAATAGTACAAGATATACCAACTCAAAATAACAGTAAATTAAAGAACCATATAAAAGATGTTGTGTTTTTTTTTTATTCTGTATTTTTTATGCACTAGTGATGGTGGGTTTGTGGTGTTTGGTGTTGTATGGGGAGGCGAACAGGTCTAGATCTGGGTGACCCCAGGGGTCAAAGATGTCTTCGATCATTGAATGTTTTAGTTCCCACTCATGAGCCTGGGCCCAAGTGCAGTTGAGATTGTCCACTAGAAATTTGTGGATGCCCTGAACATGCACTGCCGTAAGCTGAAGCTGGTGTTAGATCATCCAATTCTACATACGAATCGCCTCCCTGCACAGGGGATATGACCATGTGCCTCCCTGCTTGTGGAGATACCAGACCTCACACATATTGTCCAACTGGACCAGGAGTTGACCTGGGAGAAGGAGAGACTGAAAGGCCTGAAGGGCGTAAAGCACTGCACACATCTCCAGCATGTTGATGTGCAGAGAGAGCTCCCACTGAGACCAGGATCCCTGGGTTTTGTGATCCTCCAAGTGGGCACACCAGCCCTGACTGGAAGCATCCATAGTCAGGGTATGGGTTGGAGGGGGAGACAGAAAAGGCACCCCTCTGCAGAGGTTGTCCAAGTTCTGCCACTAGTGGAGAGCCTGCCGCATGGGGCCAGATATCGGCACCATGTGATCCAGATCATCCGACCTCTGGTCCCACTGAACTCTGGACATCCACTGTGTGATTTTCATGTGGATCCTGGCTAGATGGACAGTGGGGATGACCGCTGCCATAAGGTCTAGGAGGTGCAGAACTGACCTAGCCATAGACCTGTAGCTGGAGGCCACTTACCTGGCCTGCTGCTGCAAGGTTTCTGCCCTGTTCAAGAAAAGGAAAGTCTGACCCTGGGCTGTTTCCAGCAATGTCCCAATAAACTGGAGGCACTGGGAGGGGATAAGGTGAGACTTAGGGTAGTTCACCATAATCCCCACTTGATGAAATATATCCAGGGTAGTTGACAGAGAGGCTTCCAGGCTGCCCTTTGAGGGAGTCATTAGCAGCTCATCATCCAGGTACAGGAACACAAAGAGCCCCTGTCACTGCAGTGCCACTGCCACCACTGCTAGGCACTTGGTAAGCACCCTAGGTGCCGAGGAGAGGCCAAAAGGGAAGGCCTTGAACTGAAAGTGCTCCCATTGGAAAGCAAACCTGAGGAAGCAGCGGTGGGGTAGAAAGACGGGTATATGCAGATAAGCATCCTGCATGTTCAGGGCACTGAGCAAGTGTCCCTATTGCAGTAGGGGCAGCAGGCCCAGAAGGGTCAGCATGCAGAATCTCTTGTACTCTACATACAGATTGAGCTTGCTGAGGTCCAGTATGGGCTGAAGGTTGCCTGTCTTTTTGGGCACTAGGAAGAAATGGGAGTAGTACCCCCTTCCAAGTTGGCCCTGAGGAACAAGCTCTATTGCTGATTTTTGCAGAAGAGCCTCAATTTCCTCTCTGATGAGAGGAATGTGACCTTTCGGGTAGTGAGAGTGATCTGGTGGATTTTCTGGAAGTCTCTCCATGAATTCTGGAGTGTGGCTTCTAGCTATCAGCTGAAGAACCCATGAGTCTGCCATAATCGCCTCCCTCCCCGGTAGGTGGCTGGTAAATCTACCCCTTACCAGCTCCTATGGAACTAGAGGCGGGGGGTGGGCCACGAGTCAAGAAGTAGAGGGAGGGTGGGGGAGCCCCACCAGCAGAAGCCCTATGAGACTTGGCAGGAGGGGTGGCAGAGGCTGGGAAGGCCAGACATTTGCCCTGATGCTTGGCAGGCTAGGGCTTAAATTGACATTGCTGCTGCTGTTGATGAAAGGGCTGTTGCAGCTTGCTACAGGGACAATACATGGACTGGACTGAGCGTAGCACCTTGCCGCTTTCCTGAAGCTCATTCAAGAGGTCCTTAACGTCTCCCCAAAGAGGACTGGGCCACAAAAAGGGGCATTCAGGATCAAGGATTGTACATCCTGAGTGAATACTGACACCCAAAGCCTGGCATGCCTGCAATGGCAGACTGCTGTGACAATGCTTCGAGCTGAGACATCAACTGAATCATATGTGGCATGCAAGGTATGATGGCAGGTAAGCTCTGCTGTCCTCATCAAATGCTCAAACTTGGCCTTGGCCTCCAAGTAAGGCAAGGCCTCAAACTCTGCTTGAGTTGTCCCAGGAGTGCTTTCTGATGGCAAACCATGTTGGCAACATAATTCAGAGCCCTGATTGCCAAAGTGGAGGACGAACAGACTTTGTGTCCAAACTGGTCCAGCTGCCTTGACTCCTTATCCGGAGGGGAGGTGCTCATGTGCTTGGGACTGGAGGACCAGTTATGGGCTGCATTTATCACCAAGGAATCGACCTTAGGTTGGGTACTGAGATGGTCCTTGCCCTTCGGGGGCATGGTATATCCTGTCCGCCTTCTTAGCAATGGCGGTTGTGGACAACAGCTGTAGACAAATTGTGGAGGTAAGGTTGTCATGAGGCCAAATCCATGAGGGGAATCAAAAGAGGCATCAGCTCTGGGAGGTCTAAGTGCACTGCCAGCCACCTATGCTGAGGGTCCTGTTCCTCAGTCTTCCACCCGTTGGCCTCTTGAATCTTCTTGAGGATCTTTGTGAAGGAAGGATCTCCAGGGGGGAGACTCGGGAGTCTCTTTGGGAGTAGGTTTGTCTGGGGGCAGGGATTCATAGCCCAAGCCCGATGAAGAGGAACTGGACTCTGAGTCTGAAGAAGGGCTAGGGTCCGGGGCCAGGTCTCAACTATGGGGAACCTCCTTCTGAGGCACTACCTGTCTATCTCCATGCCCTCCACAATGGAAGCAGCTACTAAACGGCCAGAGGAGGAGGAGGAGGGCCGGGACTCCACCAGGGACAAAGACTGGGGAGTAGAGGTAGGCCGGACCAGCATAGAGGCCATGACCAGCCAACAATGGCCATGACCGGCTGGCAATGGCCCACTTCTGAGACCAGTTGAGCCTTAGTTCTGCTCCACCATGACTCAAGCAAAGCCTGATAGTCCACCTGCAGTTGCGGGTTAACTGGTGGAGGAGGCTGGTAGAGCAGGTGGTAACGCGTCAAAGGATAACCCGGTGTTGGGTAACCTGGCATTAGCTAGCCAGGTGTATGATATGTGGGTGAAGGATAGCCCAGCATATGGTACCTTAGCATGTGGTAGCCTGGTATTGGGTACCCTTGTGTCGAATATCCCGGCGTGGGGTAATGCAGCACGAGATAACCTGGCATCAGGTAGCCCAGAGCAGGTCCCGACAGCAGTGCTGATGGACCCAACGGTGGAGCCAAAGGACCCGGCTGAGGGCTGGAGAGAACAGCTCAAGGACCCTGTAAGATGGACTCTGATGGCAGCCCTTCAGGAGGGAGGCCCGGCGTCAGCCCGAATGGGGTGGTAGGTCCTTTCAGACTCTTGGGAGGTGCAGAGGGCTCAGACAGAGGGACCTGGAAGGTGAGGTCTGAGGGATCCCCGGAAGACCAGGCACAGGGATCTCCAATGATGGACATTCTGGCACTGGCCTATCATTAGGGCCAGTGGGTGTCTGGTTCTCCAGTTCTGGGGGAAGATCCAGAGGCTCCACCATGAGTGGCAGAGAAGGGCCTTGGTGGGATTCCTTCTCAGGCTGCTTAGGCTTTTGAGGCAGCTGGTGCTGGTCTGAAAGACCAATGTCAGGCCCCAAACTGGGGACCGATGTGCACACCTGGGCTGGGTGGTCACTAGAGGCACTGGTGACTGACTTACTTGGCTTAGACCAGGGAGTTTTCTCCTCTGAATCCATGGAGGCCCCATCTGAACTATAACCAGCTCAGGTGGGAGGACCAAAGACTACTCCATGGCAGGAGAAGCAGATTTGGCTGGAGGGGAACTCTCCTTGCTGGTAGAGGGCAGCTCATCAGCCACAGTCCCCAAGGAGAGCCACAGCCTGGAAGAAGACCGTTTCAGGTCTCGATGCTTCTCCTTTTCCCTCTTCTTCTTCTGCTTGTGGGAATCCGATGAACCCCCAGACAGGACAAAGTGCTCCTCATCTGCTGCAGCTCCTTCTCCATGGAAGCTAGTTTTTGTTTTAAAAGATGAGCTTTCAGGGCTTGCTGATGGCATTTCCGTGTGATCTGGTTAAACTTCTGGCAGGCCTCACAGCCCTCAGTGTCGTGATCAGGTCCCAGGCACAGAAGACACGAAGTATGGCTGTCCTTTTACGGGATCTGGTTGCCGCAGGGGCACATGTTATGGTGAGCTTCGGAAGAGGTTGGAGAAGACACGCAATCTGATGACTATTTTTGTCAAAAATACGAGAGAAAAATAAACAAAAAAGTTGATGGCAGGAAAGAACTGGACGGTGGGCACAGGACCACCAACTATATAGCATGGGGCCAATGACCGGGTAGATGGTCCTCACCAGACACTGCTAGCTAAAGTTTTCCATGTGGTCCAAGTGCCTAGCGGCTCAGTCCTACTTGTTATTGCCTACTACAAGAGCCCTCTCGAAGTAATCAAATTGAAAGCATCTGGGTTCAACTCCAGCTTAAGAACAGGCCCAAGATTACATTAGGAAATTGTTACAGATCCCCTCCTCCATCAAATAGTATAATGAGAAGCTCATTAATGAAACTGTAACGACATCAAACTTGGGAGACATAATGGCATTTGGGGACTTTAACTTACCAGACATTAATTGGGCCGCATTGATTGGAACCAATGAATTGGAGAGGGCTTTTGCTGACACCTTACTGGATCTTGGACTTGAACAACTGGTAACTGAACCTACCAGAGGTGATAACATCCTGGACCTTATTATTACCAATATAGAGCTTCAGAACCATGAGTAAGTGCAGGACCTGCCCTGAGCTGGGAATCAATTCATTCTTTTAGAGTTTCATCTTAAAAGTTTAAAGTTAAGTGCACCAATGCCAGCCAACTCGCAGCAACAATTACAGGCCTGCACCTTTCCTTATCTGGGTACCCAGGTAGACTCTTTAGGGACAGTAGTGCCAGTGGGGAGGGGGCTATTGGAATGTTGTTGCTGTTGGGGGTGGGCACATGTAGTGTTGTGTTTTACTGCTGTTTCCAAATTACCAGTTGCAAGCTGTCGTTATACTTTTGCATCTCCCATTCCCCTTTCCCCAATAATAAATTCATTATTGCTGTAGGTGTTAAACCTGTCTATGAGCATATTATTAGCAATAGCTGTTAACGGCATGCAACATAGAGTGTTAAGTTGGTATATGGTTTTCTGTATGGGGGGGTGACTGGAAGGGGAGGTGGGTAGGTATAGCATCCTAGGAGGGTTGTACCCTACAAACAACTGGCCCACTATGCATACTCTTGGTGGTGACACCGTGCTATTATTTATTTCTATTTGGGAAAGCACCCTCACAATCACCATCAGAACAGAGCCCAGGCCCTTGAATCTGGTTGGACCCCAACAGACAGGGGTAGTAGCCCGCTGCTATACGGCGCCTGGGTTACACAAGAGACAAGCTTCAAAGTTTAAATTCTCATCATTCATTTCCATTATCATTTTTATTACATACTGCATCTTCAATGTCTGCCCTTGTGTTTTCTACCAGGCCTATTATATGGTAATCCAAATACGAGGACAAAGGTTCCAGTAGGTGGCAGTATAGCACAATGGTTTAAGGCTCTGAGCTGCAAACTTAGAGACCTGGGTTTGAATCCTGCAGCCCCCACTTGCATACTGTGTGACCCTGAGCAAGTCACTTAACTTCCTTGTGCTCCCAGGTCACACCTGTAAACAAGCTTCAGGTTAGTGTGTCCCTCCTGGTTTAAAAAAAAAATACCCCACCAATCCTAGCTGCTATGGGTCTACCCAGTGATAGGTTCTGACTTTTATGTACCTTGGGAAGTGTGTAAAGCACTGATACTTTGGGGTGTAGGCACCTAAGGGCCTTGAATTCCCATTCTGTTATCCACATATGGGTTCTACCCTCTTTCAAGAAATTTCTTACTACAGTCATAACCCCCTCCACAGGGTTGCGTCCAGTCCTATTGTAATTATCTGTGTTTTCAAGCTGTCTCAAGCATTCTTTACTATAGTCTTGAATGCTCTGGATAACAGTTGAACCCCCAATATTCACATTTTTAATGACTATATTTTTGTCATTTTCCAGATTTCTTAAAGCCCCATATTCCGCTGCTGTCCAGTAAAACATCCTCCTATGGTCCAGAATTCCTTCCTGTTTTATGTAGTTCTCAAAGTCCCTTTCTACAAAATTGTAATTTGTCTGTATGTTAGCTGGGATGGGGCCAGGGAGAGATAGAAAATAAGAATTTACACTTAACATCTGTGCTAATTCCATTTGTTTTATCCTTAATTCAAATGTCAACAAATGCTGTTGTATTTAACTCTAAATGCAAAAAAACTTAAAACGGTCAACAAAAGTTATTGAATTTGGATTAAATGAAATACTTTTGTTGACCTTTTGAATTATTACAGGTGTGTGAACACACAAACAGACAGAAGGTATTTACGTGTCACAACTTACAACACTACTTGGTGACTTAACGGTCTGTTGTGCATTCTTGTATATACTTTTATTAAACAACTAGTGATAAATGGGAGTATGTAATTTATGTTTAGGTACACCTGCCACCCCGAGGAAGGGGTAATAAAACACCCTGAAACATAGGTGGGTTTGGACAACTAACACTGTCAGTGTGCTAATAATAAATTAACTTTATTTTACTGCTGAACAGGTGAGTGGTCACTCAATTCCTATGTCAGTAGACTGTTTACTTAGGCTCTCATAAGAACTGGCTACTTCCTGATGCATTTTTCTTGCCTAGGGAGGATCTGGATTTTCCCTGTGATTTCAAGTTATGGATACTGAGTCAGATATCCATCCAGAGGACCAAGGGCGACACACCATCACACATCATTACCACAACAGGACTGCCAGGTAAAATACAGATTCTGGGAATGAGGATGGTTCTGCTATGGTTGTTAGGGCATTGGTTCTGGTGCACTAGGGGACACATCAATCATTCAATCAATCAATCAAGTCTTTATTTAACCAGGCATTCATCATTGAGCAGAAGCTCATTTGCAAGATGGACCTGGGTGGAGCATGAACAATTGTATATACAGGTCAACACAGGTATTTACAAGGCAAGACAGATAATACTCTTTACAGAGAGGAAGAAAAAGAAGTTCATATGTACATAGAATTATACAGACATTGTACAGATTACATGGTATTTACATACATAGAAGTGTCTACAGGAAGATAAAGCAGGTTATCTAAGGTTGCAGGAGGAAGTAACAGAAGAAAAAAAATAAAAATAAAAATATACACCAGGTAGAGGTGAAGGTGGGGAGAAGGGAGGGAGGTAGGGGAAGAAAGGCTAGGACGGAATGGTGCACAGAGAGGAGTTGGTAAAACGGGATGTAGAGAAGGTGGATGGAGAAAAGGAGTATGTGTGAGCCCCGGGATTGAATGCTATAAAGTACGGGGCATAGTAGGATGTCACAACCCAGGGTAGTGAGGTCCTATCCGAGGTTGGGAAAGGAAGAATAAGGGGATGGACGGGCCTAGTGTTGATAAGACAGGGGGATAAGAGAGAGAATAATTAGGCTGGTGAGGAGCAAGCTGGGGGTCAGTACTTAAAATTGGGTCTAACGTGGCTATATACCAGTGCAGACACGGTACTTGGTCTGAGTGGGTGAAGCAGTTACATACTTCTCTGACTGTCACGGAAATAAAAGCGTCTCAAGGCATTTATACCGATTAGAGTGCTTAATTTGAGTTTTTTTTGTAGATCGTTCCATAAGGTAGGTAGCACGAAGCTTATGGCTGCCCTGCGGAAGCGGGATTTTGCTTTGGGTACTTTAAGTGTAACAGCTGAGTAACTTCTTAACGCATATTTCCCAATTATACTCAGAGGAAGACAGCAGGAGATATAGTAAGGCAGCTTATTAGAGATGACATTACCAAGATAAAGAAAACTTTTAAGAACTAGACAACTTTATGGAGAATAGATCTGTGCCCTTCCTCCTTCCCATTATGGATAAGAAAATGATTCTACAGGGATTCAATAACAGCAGGAGTTTTACAGGCACTACCAGTGCAAAACATCTAACAAAACAGAGACGTTAAAACAGAAACAGGTGAGACTTGAGTGGCACGGCTTAACCTTAACACAATATATTAAACAAAAAAGGATATCACAGGGTTAGAAATTACTTAGAATCTAATTTGGGTTTTACTAATTTGGACTTAAACAAGCACCGGGATGGAGTAAGGAGTACATCATCACATGATTTTACGTTGCTTATTGTTATTGTGGAGGCCTTAATGGAATCAAAAACAATAGAATCAGAGATTAGCGCTACAGAAACCGCAGTTAAAGACTAAGTAACAGAACAGGACTATCAAACATTTTTAGATAAAATAAAAGTTTGGAGGCATTTGAGGAGAATATATGAGCAGTAAAAGTAAAGAAGTTTAAAAGAGACTTAGTGGATTACCGTGACGGTAAGGTCTACACATGGGCTAAAGAAAATCATAATTAGGTCCCCAGAACCATATACTGTATAACATAGATTCTGACACTTCTATTTACTCCACTAACAGTCAATCTTGCAGAAAAGGTCAACACAGACAACGCTCACAAGTTTTTTTAGGAGGAGGCAGAGGCTGGCAACTAAGACTGTACAGGGGGAGAGGAAGACAGGTGAGACAGTGAGTTAGACGGGGAGAGCACTCAAGAGAAGGCCCATCAGATACAGATATAACAGTCAAAGAACCAGAAGAACAGGCAGAAAGAGATCAAGGTGCAGGGGAAAAAGAAAAGCAAGGGACCACAACAAACACAGCACAGGGACAAGATGGAGACATGATTAGGTAAACAACAAAAGAGGGAAACAGTAGTTTTCAATTTATCGGACAGGGAACTAACTCTGCAGGAGGTGAGTGTCCTATCAAAGGGATTCATATTTAGTCCATATTGCAGGATTAACTTCTTTAGCCTCAAACTGAGTCTGCTGAGATTTTAAAAAAAAATTGTGATTACAATGTTATTTTTACACAAAATAGGACATGGCTAACAAACCAGAAAGGATAAAACAAATGGAATTAGCACAGATGCTAGATGTAAAGTCTCATATTTTAACCCCCCAGTACCATCCCAGCTGACATATAGACATATTATGATTTGTTAGAAAGAGACATTGGGAACTACATAAAACAGGAAGGAAATTTAGACCATGGGAGGATGTTTAACTTGACAGCAGCAGAATACAGGACTTCAAAAAAATCTGAAAAGTGACAAAAACATAGTCATTAAAATGCAGATAAAGGGGGTTCAACAGTTATCCAGAACTATCAAGACTATAATAAAGAATGCTTGAGACAGTTTGAAAACACAGATAATTACACTAGGACTGGACACAACCCTGAGGAGGAGGTTCAGACTATAGTAGGACATTTATTGGAAGAGGGTAGAAATCATAAGTGGATAACACAATGGGGATTCAAGGCCCTTCGGTAACTACACCCCAAAATACCACTGCTCTATGCACTTCCCAAGGTGCATAAAAGCCTGGACCAACCATTGGATAGGCTAATAGTAGCCGGGATTTGTGGGGTATTTAAATTTTTGCCCACATATGTGGATTACCATATGAAAGGCCTGGTAGAAAACACAAGGGCATACATTAAATACACAGGAGGTAATACAAATAATAATGGAAATGAATGATGAGAATTTAAACTTTGAATTTTTCTCTTGCTTATAGGAGATCTGATGGATCTGTACACTTCAATTCTGCATGAGGGTAGAATGCAGTCATTGTGAAAAGTCTTGTAGGAGCAACATATGGAAAGCACACCACCAAATGAGTTTTTAGTCAAAATGGCAGAGATGGTACTCATAGGGTGGGTTAGTCAAAGCAGTTGCGCATGGCACAACTGAGATGTGCCTGCACAAGTGCGGAAATGCGCCAAAGAGTGATATTCAGCGGGAGCTATTACGCTGTGCAATTCCCAGTGCACCAATGTGCAACCCTAATGAATGTATGCGCAAGTGCTGGGGGCGTAGCCATGAATAAGTGGCACAGTGCAATATTCAACAGCAAGTAAACGGCGCAAGAGTGGAGCAACAGGGACATGCGTGGAGCAAACTTGAGCCCATAAAAAGAGGGAGCAAGCAAAGGACGGAGGCTTGCGCCACAGGGGAGCAATAGAGAGGGAGAGTGAGTGGGCAGGCAGGACAGCAGGAGGGGTGCAAGACAGAGACAGTGGCAGACAGGAAGTGCAACAGAGTGTGGGATTGGGCATGTGACATTGATTGTGCCTGCATGTGTAAGCCACTGTGTGCATGCTTGTGAGACAGGTGTGGGGGCAACAACAGCAGTGTGTGTCTGCGATACCAGGCATAGGAGGGGCAGTGAAAGTGCCCAGATGGGTGGGAGGCAGAGGCTACAGCCAACAGGCCACCAGCTGGTAACCCCAAACACAGGTGTGCATCCAGCACAGGGGCATATGCAGCGGCACACAGCCAGGGGTGCCTGGTGAGACAGCCGCCCAGGGAGGGCAGGACAGCCCAGGCCATGGCCAGTGCCATTTCCAGATGGAGGCAGTAATGAAGGGTGTGAGGAGGCAGGAGGCAGAGCGGCATGGCCGTGGAAGGGCCCATCGGCGGTGTGCCCAGAACAGGTGGTACCGTGCCCGCACCACCTTTGAACAGTTCAGTGATACAGAGATTGTGGGCCAATACCGCCTGAACAGGGCAATTCTGAGGCAGCTCTATGAGCTGTGCAGTGATGAGATGCAGGCACCCACAAGACGGAGCCACGCCCTGTTGGTGGAGTCCAAGGTCACGGCCGTTATGTGCCTGCTCACCACGGGTACCTTCCAGAGACCAACAGGGGACACCACAGGCATAACCCAGTCAGCCATGTCACAGCTCCTCACACAATTCCTCAGTGCACTGCTGCCACATGCTGCGGACTACATCCATTTCCCCCAGCACACAGGCAGACCATACAGCAAACATGCAGGAGTTCCACAGGGTGGCACATATGTCTGGCATGCTAGGGGCCATCGACTGCACCCACATAGGCATGTGCACACCACCTGGCCTGGAAGGGGTAGCCTACATCAACAGGAAGGGCTACCCCAGCATCAACTGCCAGGTGGTGTGCGATGCTAGAGGGCACATAATCAATGTCTGTGCCACTCACCCTGGTGGAGCACACAATGCCTTCATCTGGCACCAGTCAGCACTGTGCCACAGGTTCAAGAGTGGGAACATCCCCACTGGCCACCTAGTAGGTGAGTATGCTGTTGGAATGGGCAGTCCTGCACAACAGGGCAGGGTGTGGGGGATACTAGGCCAGGGGCATCAGAGGGTGTGGCCGGGAAGGCAGGGGGTGCAGCTACACAGACCACCATGTTAACCACACATGTCAACACACAAGTGACAGCAGATACCCACTCCAGCCCTGGCTGCTCACCCCATACCAGCGCCCGTCAACCCCAGCACAGGAGCGATACAATGAGGCACACGCCAGCACACGGAACATCATTGAGTGTGTGTTTGGGCTGCTGAAGGCCCACTTCCGTTGCCTGGACAGGTCTGGCGGTGCCCTAAAGTAGAGCTCCTCAAAGGCCTGTGGCCTATTCCTGGCCTGCTGTATGCTACACAACATGGCCACCGATCATGGGATAGCTGTCTAGGTTGAAGAGGGGAACAGCAGTAGGGATGACATGGCCGCTGGGCTAGGTGGTGGTGAGCAGCCCACCCTGGGCAAAGGGAACCCCAGCTGAACAGGATGGCCCAGCAACACTGGGACACAATTGTAGAGGAGCACTATGGTGCATGCAGGTAGGTGAACATGACCCCATGCACGTCCCAGGGACCATGGCACAGCATTCAGGCATGCAAGGGCGGATCCCATGACAGTAGCGGCTGGAGGGTAGCAAGAACGGGCATGGGACTGGACTCCGTGGAAGCACCCTGTACAGCACTACACACCCTACCCACACACTCCCACACACACACACGCACATGCACACAGGCACCCAAATGCACACACCCAGAGGCCACCAACAGGCCTGTATCAGATGCTGAACACCGGTGCAGAGTAGCGGCCAGCATTATGTTGGCATCATCATGCACATTCCACATTGGCCAGCAGCCGGGTGTGTGTGCACAAGGCCTGTGTGCGGTGTCAACCATGGATGCCATGTCCCTGGAATGCACACACACACGCCACACCAATGTGCACACAGGGCAGCAGCAGACAGTGGACAGGGAGGATGTCAGCTCAGGACCACCGCATGGTCACACGGCCACCATGGACACGTGGACAGCCCTGTTGAGACTGCTCAGCAGACGTGGGCTATTCATCGGCCACAGGGGGTGTCTCTGATGGTCCCCCAGGTGTGTCACTGCGGGAATGTGACCAGTCCCTCGCAGGTGTCTGCAGGCTCCCGAACATGCCCACTTCAGGAGTGCCCTGAATGCCCACAGCAGATCCCGGCATCGACACAGAGGGGGTCGCACGACGCCGTGACTGAGTGTTGGAGAATGTACTCCGTGGGGTCTGCGGTGGATGGCCACACACCAGGGTGGCCAGTGGTATTAGGTCGGCCATGACCACAGTGGTAAGCCGATCCAGGGCTGTGGTCATGTCCTCCCACATGTGTGTGGTCTTGGCCAGGAGCTGTTCATAGTCCCTGTCACACCTCCCTGAGGCCTGCAGCAGCTCTGCACAGAGTGCACGCACCCCTGCCATGACCAGCACCTGTTGTTCCACTGAGGCCCATAGCAGATGGGTGTACTCAGTCAAGGGGTCAGTGCCCCAGGGGGCATGGGCATTGCGCCGACCCACGGGTGGTGCTTGACTCCACAGCCCAGCCCCCCACACTGGTAGGGGCTACACAGCGGGCCCCCTTGGGGATGCTCATTGTGCGGTGCACTGTTAGCAGCCACTGCTCACGGCCCCCCTTCAACCTTGTCCAGCTGCCACTGCTGCCCCTCCAGCCACTGTGCACCGATCAGCTCTGGTGTGGCTGCACCACCACCACCACCCCCTTCAGCCTGGCCACACCAATGGTGCCCACAGCAGCACCGGGTGTGGGGGCCAGTGGGCAGACAACCGCCACTAGGGCACTGTCTATGCTGCCGAGGGGCAGGTGTGCGGTATGGGTGCCTCCCCCTGAATGACAACCCCACTATCCAGGATAATGGCCATGTCATCATCGGCCCTGGACCCCACCCTGATCTGTGTCTCGGCATACTGGACGCCATGGCTGGTGTCATGCTGAAACACAACCAGGGCCTCATCCACAACCACACCACAGGCATCTGGATGGACAGTGGGGTTGGGCTGTCTGCGGTCTGGCCCCCGGACACCAGTGGAGGTGGACGGAAGGTTCTCCAGGTCCAGGACCGCCCCCATGGCAGACACCCCCACCCCTGTCGCTGTATGCAGGAGCTCCAGAGCTGAAAGGGAACACAGTCGCATTAGTGCCGCTGGCACACACATCCCTGCCCCCCTGCCCCAAGTGTTACCGTACCTACCATGCAATGATGGGCTGCCCCCCCATCTGGAAACCGCTACCAGGCACCCTCTCGATGGAGCTGCACCGCATGGACACCACCACCAACTCCTCCTGCAGCGACAGCTGTGGCACGTTAGGCTGTCCACCGCCTGTGGCAGCACGTGCGGCCCAGATGGTAGCCACCTTCTCCTTAATCTGCCTCTGATCTGTGCCGACCTTCTTCTTGCACTCCTGTGCAGTCTTTTGATGGATGCCCTGCAGGTTCATGGCCCTGGCCACACCCTCCCATGCTATTGACCGGGCTTGTGGGGTGCCTATTGAGCCACTTGAGAGAGGCTCCTTGTCCAGGTAGGCCTCAAATAGGGCATCGGTCTCTGCCCTCGTGAAGTTGGGCCTGCTCTTCTGTGCAGGCCCATGCTCCTCAACCTTCTCATGATCCGTCATGCTTGGTCTTGTGGGAATAAACATGTGGTCAGTTATGGCTACAACCCACATCGCCCTCCCATTCCACTGTCCCAACAGGCCCACAGCCTGGTGGCTTACCTCTGAAAGATGCAATACTAGTCTAGAGCCTGTGCAGTCCCGTGGCACCTTTATAGCGCGTCACATGCAAATGAGGGGATGCGCAACTGCAATGAGATGCAAATGCCTCCGATGTGCCGTGGATATGCTGATTAGCCAATCTGCAAATTCCAGCTGAATATCGCGAAACTGCAAATGGCGCATTGGTGTTGCGCATGCACAAGCCGTGGCGCAACAGTGTGACATGTGCAATAGGCCTGGCGTGTGCATGTGTGCAGTGCTGTCACCTACATCAGTGGCGCAGCCTACACACACTGCACTATATGCAGTACAGTGCTCTGCTGCTATTGGGCATGTGGCGCTTATGCGCTGTATGCCCTATGGCACCCGGGCGCAATTGGCCCATGGACCATGGGGCCCATATGCCCCTATTGCACCCCATGCATGGCAGGCCCAATCATGCTGTCGTGCATGGTGCGCATGCTAACCTTTGACTCCACAATTACCCTTTGACCTTCCGGGTAACCTGTGGCACTTGCCAGTGCTGCACCAGCTGTGTCGCACGCCTGCGTGGCTGTGCGAATGGTGATGGCAGCGCATCACCGAGAGCAAGTCGCGCACCCCCAGCACGTGTGGCTCATGCGCTACTGGGCACCATTTTGGTTGTGCTACTGCAGAAACAACCATGCTGCACTGCAGCAGTGCCAGGGCACCTAACTGGTTACAAGTGGAGCTGGTAACCTTGTGGCCCTTGTGGAGCCACATGCAGGCAGCCTGTTTGGCCAGGTGCCCCTGAATCGGCCACAGACAGAGGTGTGGCAGGAGGTGGCTGAGGGGCTGGAGGAGGCCATAGGGGCACAGCACAGAAGTGAGCAGTGCCACCACCGCTACGGGAACCAGCAGTGGAGGGACCATGAGAGGCTATGGGCACTACTGGTATGCATCCAGAGGGGCGCCGTGCCACATCCAGGTAAGTGCACTATGCCCATGTCCGTGCCCATCCAGTGTTCTGTGGGGGCTAGCAGGGTGGCACACCATGCTGTGGGGGGGGCTGGAGCTGCGCGTTCTGTTGGCTGTGGCAGCACACCATGGGTGCACTGTGCCACCGCACTGCAGCTGCGCTGGGCCAGGGGGCATGCTGTGCTGGGGGGGCATGTAGTGTTGCCAGGTACTGATGTGTCTTTCTCCATGTTTCCTTACTAGGCCCTGAGGATAGAAGGAGGGCATGGCTGGCTGGCGCTGAGGGTGGGCCAGGGTGGGCCACCACAGGGGCTCGGGTGCAGGATGCAGTCCGCATGGGTGGTGCTGCTGGACAGGTGCAGGGTGCACCACAGCAAGCAGGTAGGCACTGTTCCAAGGTATGATGTTGTGCAGGGTAGGGGTGGGCCACAGCCCCCTGTACACATGGCCATTACAGCTGTGCACCACCCACGGGGTCCATTGCACCATGCCGTGGCTATCACACATGTGTGTGGCTGCTGTAGGTGGACTGTGGGTGCACCCAGATTCCAGCTGTGCTACTGCCATCCCACCGCTCAGCCCTGTTGCCTGCCTGCCATGGTTGTGGTGTGTGGCACATGGGTGGTGTTGGTGTGCAGTGTTCTGCGTGGCTGTGGATAGTCAGGTTGGTGGCTCGTGTGGGTGCACACGCTGCAGGAGGCTGTGTGCCATCTCAGGGGTGCATGTCACTGCTGTCCACTGCATACGGTGGCTGGGCTACAGTCAAACAGCCATGCACTCATACCATGTCCTCTCCTTTGTCCTAGGTGTCCATCGCCCTGATGTCAACACCAGGCTCCTGAGGTGGATCCTTCGGGTCACCACTGCTACGCTCCAGGTGGCACGGCTGCCACAACAGGCACTGTGCAGGCCACAGCACAGACATTGGCGTCAGGCACTGGTGGGGCATGGACGCCCATAGGGCCCATTGGCCTGCAACTGTTTACCTTCCCTCTCCCCCCTCCCTTGCCGTCCCTTGTACCCTTGTCTAGCCATGTCCCCTGTCCCCCTGTCTCCCTTCCTTGGCCTCCCAGAATGTATGTGGCCTCCCCATTCCTTGCTCCCTGTACCCAGTTACTTGCTTACATGTAAATAGTTGTTTTATGCCTGTTTTAATACACATTTCTATGATTAACCATTTGTGTCTGTGTCTGGTTTGCAGCAGGCATGTGGAGCCATGCTGCAGTGGTGTGCATGGTGGCTGAGTGGTACATCTGGGGTGGACTGGGGGTTGTTCCTGGTGGTCTTCACCCAGTGGCTGGTGGCTGTGCCCTGGGGCAGCCATGGGCTGTCTGTTCATGTTGTGTGGCATGTGCGTTGTGTGCTATTGGCCTGTGTGTTGCCAGCTGTGGTCCAGGTGGCATGTCACGTGCCTTCCTGTGGGGGTTACCAGTGGCTGTTTGCCAGTGGCCATTGGTGCCACCCTGCCTCCCTGCACCACTGTGGTGCTCATGGCCGGGGGCCTGCTGCCATGTGCCTGCCATGCCTCCCTCCTGGCATCCTCTGTACCCTGGTGGTGGTCTATCCCACCCTGGTGTCATGCTCCTTGTTGTGCCTGTTAACCTGTGTCCTGGTGCATTCACCTCTGCCCCTTGCGCAGCCCTGGTTGCACTATGGCACATGTTGGTTTGCTCCCTGATGCAGCCCTGGTTGTGCTTTGGTGCATCCCTGTGATATTCAGCCGTGTTGCGCTGGCACTTGCTGTCATGCGCAACCTTTTAATCTTGCGTTCAGTGTGCCATGGCGCAGTGGACTTGCGCTGCCCCGCTACTACACCTGCCTCTGATGCATGTCTGAAAATCCCATCCTCAATATATACTGAATTATATATATATATGTGTGTGTGTGTGTGTATATATATATATATATATATATATATATATATATATATATATATATATATATATATATATAAAAGAGAGAGATACTTCAGAAGATGTTTTTCTAGCAAGAAAGGTACTGCGATGGGGTCCACTATGGCCCATCCTATTCAAACCATTATATGGATGCTTTTGAAAACAGATTTGTGTACTCAGGTGAAGAAAATCCATTTTTGAACAACACTGTAAAATGGAAGTGTTTTATTGATATTTTGTGGTTTGAAGGGGCACAGAAGAACAGCTGGAGTTGTTCCATGATTATCCGAATAGCAGACCAGCCCATTTGGTATTTATTAAAAATCAGAGTAGAGATTATGTCAGCTTCCTGGACATTGAAATCTAAAAGAACAATAATAAACTGTGAACCAGACTGTTACATAAACCACTGGACTAGAATTCAATACTTCATGTGAACAGTTTCCACCCCCCAAGGATAAAAGAAAACATACCAGTGGGACAATTTTTAAGGGCAAAAAAAAACTGTTCAGAGGAAGAGGACTGCAGAAGGACATCGGAAAACATGCTGGAAAGATTCAGGGACAGAGACTACAAACCTGAAACTATCAGGTTGGCAAAAACAAGGGAGGATGAAACAAACAGCAATGTCCTTGAGACTAGTAGGACACTTCCTGATGATAAAACATGAAAACTGATTGTGTTCTCTACCCCCTACTCTGATAGTTTTGGAAATGTGAAACGTTATAATGTAACACTGGGGGATACATCAGTCCACCAGAGATGGACAGAAGGTACTTAGGGAACCATCTTTGATAGCAAATAAGGAAAGCAAGAAATCTGATAGATAGAGTAGTACATAGTGACCACCCTATACCTAAGGAAACCAGTGCAAATTTTTCATCCAGTTTGTACACTGCTCCAATAGATATTGCCTCAAGGAAGTGCATAACACAGCAACTGCAAATAAGGCGGTGATGAATGACTTTATAAATTTCCAGACATGGATTATCTATGAAACCAAGGTCTCAGTTCTCAAAGGACCCTTAGATTAACACAAGCTGCAGCAAAAGGCAGCTTGCATCAAACCCCTATACAGCAGGGACCATGCACCTGAGTCTCTATCGGGTAGGGTCGCAGCGGCAAAGTCCAGCAGTTTGCGGCAAAGGTGGCAGTGCGCCAAAGAGAGGGCACACCCAAGAAGTTTGCTTCAAGCTGCTGGCATGGCCAGGCAGCAGTTAGACCAGTGTATACTATACAGTTCCTGGTGGTCTAGCACACCCCGAGCCTCAATCCCCTTTATAATAAATGAATTCCTGTCCCTGGTGGCTAGCAGTCCCCCATCCCTGATCCCCATTCTAAATCAGCAATTCCCATACCTGGTGATCAAGCAGTCCCCCCAGCCCTGATCCCCTGTAAAATTAATGAAATCCACTGATAAGTGGCAAGTCATTATAGGTCTTACAGACCTCCTGACTTGTAATCTACATATGAAACTATAAATCCTGTCCCTGGTGGCTAGCAGACCCCCCCATCCCCGAGCCCCATTTTAAATAAGTAATTCCTGTCTCTGGTGGTCTAGTGGTTCCCCCAACCCCAATCCCCTGTCATGGTTAATTACAACATCACTGGAGGGGGTCACGCGATGGTAGGCTAGCAGCAGGACGCATTTCTTCTGGCCCACTGCAACAGGTGTATAAAAGTAATATTTTTGTCAGTATCCCCTACTTAAATTGTTTCTAGTTTATTTATCTATGCTCTCCGCTGTATTGCCTACTGATTGGAACATAGAAACATAGAATCTGATGGCAGATAAGGGCCGCTTGGCCCACCTAATCAGCCCATTTCCCTACCTAACGGATAAGCTACAGATCCTAGTTAACCAACAGCCAACTTCTTCCTACCCCCCACTAGAGTTGCCTCATGTCTGTCCCATGCATGCTTGAATTTCCCCCCCCCCGGTTTTTGGCTCTATGACCTCCTCAGGAAGGCTGTTCCATGCATCTACAACCCTCTCTGTGAAGAAATACTTCCTTACATTACCTCTGAGCCATCCCTTCCTCTATCTTCAAATTGTGCCCCCTTGTTCTTGCACATCTCTTTTTCTGAAAGATGCTACCCTCTTGGACTTTGTTGATTCCCTTGAGGTATTTGAAAGTTTTTATCATGTCCCCCCTCTCCCTCCTTTCCTCTAGGCTATACATCTTAAGCTCCTTTAGTCTTTCTTCATATGTCTTCTGGTGCAGACCCTGCACCATTTTGGTTGCCCTCATCTGGACAGCCTCCACCCTGTCTATGTATCTTGACCATACCTATAAATCTTCCATACATCTTTCACCAGCACAGCATTCATTACACAAGATGATGGACTCCCTCAGGCTGTGTGACCTGTGGCATACTTTGAAACCCTCTTTAAGAAAAGATACCTTTTTCTTGTTGGCCTATCGTTCCCTATCTAGAATTTACTATTTTTTGATGAGCAGGTTTCTTTTGTTTGGCCTTCACTCATGTGATATCACTCCTAGGGTTTTGCCAGATCATTCAATGGTCTACCTATCCCAATCATGTATATCTTTTTTGGATCATGATACCACATGGAAACTTAACAATCAATTACTGAAAGACAACCATGTTGTTCAGCGTATTAAAGAAACTCTCAAAAATTACACTAGTGAGCACTGGGGGGCCTTGGAATGAAGAGACAAAGTGTGGGTAGCTTGCAAAGCTATACTACGTGGGGAATTCATTTGACTTGCTACCAAAAGGAAAAAATCTACCAAGAAAAGTTATCATTTTATTTATCTGCCATCCATAGTTTAGAGGGAATTACTTCTCCTATGGAAGAACAGTGAGAAGAATTAGAAATTTACAGAGATAAATACATACAGCTGTTAAGAGAGCAAGCAGAATATGCACTATATAAGACAAAATCTAAACTGGTAAATCGGGGGAGAAAGCAGGTAAATTAATGGCCCTTAGACTTTGGAGACAATAAAGCTCTAGATTAATCCCTCACATATGTTCTCTAATAGATCAAATGCTCCACACACATCCTAGGCCCATTGCTCACGAATTCTATGTTTACTACAAAACATTATACAGACCCCGTTTGTCTTCCATCTCCCAGGACACTATTAATGACTATCTAGCCCAGATCCCGCTGCCTACCCTTACATATACTCAGCAGAGTAGTTTGTCCCACCCTATTTCTTCAGAGGAAGTGGCCAAAGCTAACTCCTCATTGTCATTAGATAAAGCTCAACGCCCTGACGGGTTTATACCAAACTTTTACAAAACATTTGCCCAAGACTTGATCCCTGTCCTAACCCAGGTGTTTAAATACATCCTGGATAAAGGTGCAGGACTGTGGAAAGCTTCAAAATTAGCCTGAAAATGCACCTTTTCCAGCAAAATTTTAATAATTGATATTTAAAGCTTGGATTTTTTTAAACCAATGCTGAATTTGTGCTCAGTTTTAAATTGTTATGATATTTCTTGTATGTACAGCACTTTGAAATATGAATTGCGCTATAGAAATAAAAATATTATTATTATTATTTCTGATGCATCTTTAATGGAGTCATTCATTGTACTTCTCCCTAAACCCGACAAAGATTTAGAACAGTTTCTCAATTACCAACCCATCTCCCTGATGAATCAGGATTGGAAACTATTGTGCAAAATTTTAGTGACCCGTATTAATCATGTTTGGGGTCACTTGACTGGCCCCAAAGAAGTAGGCTTAATGCCATCCAGATCAGCCTTGGACCATCTCCGAAAGTGGGACACATCTTCTCAACATCCAGGGATCTGCAATGCCCTAGCTCCGGAATCCTTGGATGCCGAGAAACCTTTTGATAGAGTGGTCTGGCACTTCTTGTTCACCATGCTCAATATGTTTGGTTTTCCCAACACCTTTGTTAAATGGATCCAGACACTTTATGATTGTCCCTCTGCCAAAATATATTGTAATGGGGTGTTCTCTCCATCTTTTGTTTTATGTATCGGCACTAGACAAGGGTGCCCTCTCTACCCATTATTATTTAATTTATACCTGGAACCACTTATATCTAAGATTCGGCTTCATCCATCCATTACTGAAATTACTGTGGGGCACACTGTATGCAAATTGTCTGTTTTCGCGGATGACATTCTGTTGCACATTACTCACCCTAAAATGTGTATACCAGTTATTTTGGATGTCATACAAACTTTTGGCTCATTTTCTAATTATAAACTTAACATCAGTAAAACGTTGGCCATGCCTCTTACTAAATTCACGCAACAGGAGGAAACAGAACCTTATGGCTTTATAAGGGCACCACATTCTTTGAGATATCTGGAGATTGACCTTTCTTTCTTTATTTTTTATTTATTTATTGAGTCTTGCATTATAAAACCTTTGAGCAATACAACTCATTTGCAAAGGTTCCATGTCAGTAGTGCAAAAACAAAACAAGGTAAACAATAGATTAGTAAATAGCGGATATCAGGAATATACTTTAAAAAAAACTAATACATCAAAAACCGGGCTAGGTAGTCATTAATAGCGTCCTGGGAGATGGAAGACAAACAGGGTCTGTATAATGTTTTGTAGTAAAACGCTCCTCTGTGAAGGAATTCAGCAGAGAGATAAAACAAAGTTTCCATACAGCTGTGCTTCAAGATTGTTCAGTTGCTGATTTAAGACTGCTGCTTGGAAAACTATATATAGAGAAAAACATCATTGAAGACTTTAAGAAGTATTGGAGCACTACACCCCTGCCAACAAGGCATTGTTTAAATAAAAATGTGTAAAACAGGGTTTAGGTGTTCTTTCAGACTAAAACAAGCTGCCTGTGCTGTTTATACTCCACTGATTATAATTTGAGCTGGCAGGAGAATGCTACATGTAGGAAAGGAACTCTTCTCTCCCCCTCCCCCACTCCAGCATAGTGATTTCAAGTAGTGGAAGGATCATGGTTCAACTCCGAAACTGTGCTTTGGAAGGACTCTGAAGTGCCCTTTTTTTCCAAGTGATAGAAAGACGTCTGTAGGGCTCCAGCTATGCAGCCATAAAAAGAGACTGCAGAGGGAAAGCAGTGCATTCATTTTGCCCAGAGCTCAACGTGTTAAGTGTAATTGTTTGGAGCTAGTACATCTGTGAATCTGTGGCTGCCACAACTGCAAGCATAACAGGCCATTTCTGTGTGTGCGCACCAGACAAAAGGAAGAGAAAGGTAGTTCCACTGACTGACAGAAAAAGGCACAAGGTTGGAGCACAGTCTTGAACTGAACCAGCAGTATTTTCTTCCTCCTGGGATACAGCTTCATGAGAAGAGACTACAGATTACAGAGGGAACTGCCTGAACAGGGTTCTTGGACCCCCTACGCCTGCAAAACAGAGATAAGAGTGCACTGCATCCACTAGAGAGAGCAGCAGACAACACCACAGAAAACCTGCCTTCAGCTGGGAGAAAGGTCAGCATCTTTACCGTCAGCTAGAAACCTCCAGTGGTATCCTATAAATAACAGAACCACAAGTAACCACTGGGTTCAACCCCACTGGTGAGGGATGGTCATTGTTTATTTGCCCTGAGGGAATATGTCCTAGGTGGACTGTGTCCCAAAGCTAGGCCCAGGTGAAGACCTGCTGAGACCTATCTGACCTCAGCCAATTTGGATTACGAATAGAGGCCCCTTTATCAGTTAAAGCAAAGTTTGAATTTATTCAAGCTGTATTCGCAAATGTTAAAGATCCCATTTAAAGTGCATCACTTAGGCCTCCACCCTGCCAGCAGCAACTACCATACGTCCTCAGTGTGGTACCTACTGTAACTAGAGATTTCTCACCCATGGCCTATATGGGGGGATTAAGTCAGGTGCACCTGCCTGGGGATAATAGAACTGTTTGGTGGGGGGAATAATTATGTGGAAATTGCATTATATTTCATTTCAAAGAGTAATATGTACCTACTGCTTTCTCATTTTATTCCCAGTTTTCTCTTTGTCCCCTTGCCTTTTTCCTTCCTTATCCCTCTAAGCAAAAGCATTGTTAGAACAGTGTTTTCTGGTGTGTGGGGTTGTAGTTGCATACAGTCACAGTGTTGGAAAGGAACTGTGTGGGATTTTAAACTGTATCTGTTGCCCCTGGGGGTTGACAGTGAAGGGTTCAACCAGCCAGGTAACCCTTTTGCTACCCCAGGTGCAGGCATCACGTCATTACAAGTTATTTGTGCTCAGTGTAGCAGTGCCACGGGAACCAGGGCCTGCCTCCTCAGAGAGTGTAGAGGTGTGTACCCAGAGAACCCCACAAGACAACTATTCAAGACCTGGAGTGCAGCATTTTTTTGATACTTAGATATTGGGCTTGGGCCTACCTGTAATTGTCGGGAGTCCTAAGATATAAATCATCTGTAAATTAAATCAAGGCAGAAGACATTTAACTGAATCTTAAGACAGAAAGTGATGTCACTTAGGGGCAAGCGGTATGTTGTTAAGCAAAGTTTGCCCCTCAGTAACATAACTTTCTGTTTCAAGAGCTCACACAATTTCTGCAGACTTGATTTAATTTACAGATGACTTTCATATTTTTATCTTGGAAATGCTAAACCCTATGCAGGTGAGCCCAATATTTAGGTAAGCACAATTCCTCATTTGAAAGATCTTATCATAGGTTTTTAGAATTTGAGGGGCCCTGCACACCTGCACACTTACCTCTTCTTTTAAATAAATAGATTATTACAAATGATTGTATTGTTTTCCTGTCCAAACCAATATCTGTGTCAAGAGAGTGTTGATATTTTTTTTAGCAAATAGACAAGCCAAACATGAGTATCAAACAAACATGACATAGACTCACAAGAGAAAAAATAATAGAAATCCAAAGTTTACTGATTCTTCTCTGTTGCTGGCAGACTGGACAATATGCCTCAAGCTTTAGGCACAAGACCAGACTGTGCTGACACTGAGTCAGCTGCCTGCTGGAACTGAGCCCGGGTAATGGGTGGGCTCGATCCCTCCTCCTACACTGTGACTGACTGCTGAGCTAGCTTTGTTGTGGAGTCACTGGTGCCCACACGCTGTGACTGCCTGGCCACAACATTGTAGTTACTGGCTACAGTCGTATACATTTTAACTCGGTAGCAGTGCTAACCTAGTGTAACTTCAGGCTCTTGAAGATGGTGTTGGTCTCCTGCTGAACCGATGTAATTAATGCGGCCTGCAGGGGGACTTAGTCATGCCAAGCATCTGGCCTTTGTACAGTCTTCCCTTCTGCTAACTAAGTGGAGGGATGAGTTGATGGTGGCTGGTATGAAAGAGATGTGACAAATGGTGACTGCAGATTGCTAACTGAGGGGAATCTGAGTTAAGTGCAGAACCTGTAGAGAATGGTGGATCCTATTAAACCCAACTGCTGTATTCATCTCCTTTGTGGGAATTACTGCCTGAGAAAAATCATCTGAGAACTGTTCTTTTGTAGATATATATATATATATATATATAGAGAGAGAGAGAGAGAGAGAGAGAGTGAGAGAAAGAGAACTATCAGAATATTATAGTATTTGTGCATTAGTATGTCTCATCTTAATTTTCTAAAATATAGTACAGCAGTATCGATATATTTATTCAGATTAAAAATTGATCAAATAAGAATTAAGTACTTGCTTAATCTCAATATACAACAGTTATTAAAATGCATTTATTAGACAAGGTTTGATAAAGCACTTTATTGGACTGAATAAAGAGCAGGGATTGTGTGGAACAAAAGGGAAAGGCAGTCCGCACATGCACCGTAGCGCATTTCAGTTTTCTTGCCACTCTCAGCACAATAAGGGCTCCCTCCATGCTCTCAAACCTTCAGATCGGCTAATCATGCTCCAGAGATACAAGGGAGGCACTGGAGGAATGCTGAAATTATTTCTTTTAAGAGCTCCAATAAGCACTTGGACTCCCCTTTTAAATAATAATGAAGGTCTTTAAACATTAATGAGCCTGTCTGTTGCTTAGGAGAAAGTGTTTCAGCAGCAGTGACAGGCAGGAGGTTGATTTAAACTTTGAAACTGTATCTGGAGTAAAGGGCAGAGGGACTACTAATGGCATCGGAGGGAAATGAATGTTCAAACATAGTTACTGTCAGCCCTGTGGCACTGAGGGTTGAGGAGGTAGACGCCACACCTCATCCCATGCCGGCGACCCACGTTCAGGAACGAGCATCCCGGGTCAGCGGGAGTCGGAGGGGACAGGGAAGCATCAAGCATTCCAGGGACTGCTCTCCTTCCCCAGGGAAGGGGGATTCGCCCAAGCCAGTGCCCAAGGGGGCTGCTGGGAATAAGATCAGAGGGCAGGTTGGGACCCTGGACAGACTGCAGCCAATCAGGGAGCCATCTTGTACACAGGACTTTTGGGAGTAAAAGGAGGGATAATTCTTGGCACCCAAATGAAGGACCAATAGGGCGTCTAGTGTGCCAAATGAATATTAATTTGTTCAGCTGGACAACTGCTGCAGCCAATCAGAAGGGGCTGCTGGAAAACTGATAAAAGGAACTGTTTTGCCCACTAAAGTGGATTCTGGAGGGAGCGGCCAAAGAGTGCAGAGTAGAGAGACTGCTGTGGGCTTGCTAACCAGGAAGGCCTGACTGTTTGCCCAAAGGCCTTGCCTGGTCCAATATTGGACAAGCTGCAGAGCACCTGGGGAAATAGATAGCCCCTGAGAAAAATGACTGAACTGTGTGAGAGCTGCCCAGGGTGAGATTTGAACCTGCAGCTGAGTGGATTTGTTGCTGAGAATGGAAAGCTGCTGCTGAGATTTGAACCTGCGACTGTGTGCAATGAAGTTAGACCCTGTAGCTAGGGTGAAGGACAGTTGAGATCTGCTGCCCGAGAGAGAGAGAGAGAGAGAGAACTAAGTGCCCTGCAGTGCAGAAAGAGCCAGTGGGAATTTGGCAGTAAAAATCAGAAACTGGAAAGGTAGCAGCTTAATCCCCCAGTGTCTGCTACAGAGAAAAGGGTGTGCCAAGCATCAGTCTGGGTAACCACCAGCCTGCTCTGTACCCAGACTGAAGAGGAGACTACTGGAGAGAAAGACATTGAGAGGGTTGCCAGGTGAACACTGCGTACAAAGAGTCAGGGGACAAAGACTGGAAAGGCCAGCAGGTGAAGACCAGCTTTCAACATTTCTTCATCCAGCTGCTGCTTTGTGCACCGACAGCTCCTGATATCAGCACAGTACCTTGAACCAAGTTTCTCCACCTCCACCCCCCCATTGAACTTCTGAACTATAAGTACCCCAGACTGCAGATATTAGAAAGTCTTCATTCAGCTAGCTAGCTAGTCAGAGAAGCAAGGGGATTAAGCCCTGGGCAGGACTGCACCAAGATTAAAGCTGCACCCAGGCTTGAAAGTTAAATTTAAGAGTTGTGCATTTACAGTTTTGGCCCAGACTAAAGACCCCACATTGACTTCTGCACCGCGGTGTGGTACCCACCAAGGGGACTGTATAGACTTTCTGGCCAACTCCCAAGGGAAAGACAGGTGTATCCATTCGTGGGAAGTGGAGATTGTTTTGGCAGAATTGTTAGCCAGTGTTATTGTGGTAGTTGCATTGTTTCCCTTTTACCCTTCCCATTTAATAAAATACTGTTGTTCATGTTAATTGCTGCCCTAGAGTGCTACTGCAAAGAAGGGGGGTATAGTCAATGTATGTGGGAACTGTTTGGGGGGCTGTTGATATGTTTTCCTTGGAGGTGGTAACCTGCAATTTGTCCACAGGTAGTCCCTGCCACTTCCTCAGGTGAAGGCACCACACCATTCTACATCCTCTTATCCTGACCCAGGCCAGCCCCCTGGGAGGTGAATACTGTTAGGACCTTGAGAGACCAGGAACAGCCAAAGGTGAGTCAACGGGCTGTTACACAGGGGTAAGGGTAACGGTTGAGGGGAGATAGCTCTATACATTAGGGAAGGTATCAAGGCAACAGCGGATGGCACTGTAAAGGAGGAGAGTGAGTGGGAAGTGGATTCAATCTAGGTGCAGTTGTCAACAGCTGTGAGTAAGACAGTTAAATGAGGGGTGGTCTACAGACCACTCCGCCAGAAAGAGGAGGAAGACAAGGGTGTTAGGGGAAGATTTCAGAAGGAGAGCTGAAAAGGAGAACTAGTGTTTGGGGGGACCTAAACTTGTTGGATATATATTGGGATGTCCCGGCACCAAGGAGCACCAAGGGCAGGCACCACTTGATATGCTCCAGGACTGCTTACTGGTGCAGCTGGTTAAGATTCCACACAACAGAATGCCATACTCAACTTGGTACTCACCAGTTCGGAGATGGTAGTTGGGAAACTATCAGGAAACCGTAAGGGTCCAGTGAGCACAACATTGTGTGGTTCAAACTCATGAGGGGGACAATGGATCCCCTCAAAGACACTGGTTCTGGACCTCAGGTATGCAGATTTGGGGAAGATACAGGAATTAGTCAGGAAAAGATTGGCAGGGGAAGACCAGATTGAGTGGGTGGAAGAACAGTGGGGCACGATTAAGGGGGCATTCCTAGATGCAACTGAATCTTGTGCAAGGAAGGTTGATCTGGTTATTGAATGGGGTGAAAGAGACCATGAGGGTGAAAAGAAGGGCCTTCACTGAGTACAAGAAGAACAAGGGGAAAGAAGCCTGGCAGGATTATCAGGCTAAACTCAGAGTGGCAAGAGTGACGGCCAGAAGAGAAAAAGCAAACATGGAGCTGCAGATTGTTGAGGGAGTAAAAGGTGGGGAAAAATATATTTTAGGTACGTAAGGGAAAAAAGGAAAATGGGAGTTGGGGTGATACTTATGCTAGCTGGGGGGAGGGCAGTGGAAGAAAATGAGCAACAGGTAAATGTATTAAGCAATTACTTCTGCTCAATATTCATGGCGGGAGACAACGGTCCTCTGCCAGACAGCGGTAGCAAGGCTGCCACATGGGATGAGGTTCAGAAAATGGGAGGGATAGAAATCCTAGTTGGCAGGGTAAAACAAAATGGTCTAGAAGCTCTCAAGGTAGACAAGGCACCAGTCCAGATGGCCTACTCCTATTGGGTTAGTCAGGGAACTTGCCAAGGAATTGGCAGTACCTTTAACCTGTCTATTCAATGACTCACTGAATTCTGGAGTGGTGCCAGCAACTGGAGATCCGCCAATGCAGTACCACTCTACAAGGGGGGGCAGGGAAGATCAAGGCAACTACAAGCTTGTCAGCCTTACCTCCTCTGTGAAGATCATAGTCACAGAAAACTTTGTGATCTACTTAGAGGAAAATGGAAAACAGCACAGCAAGAAGCATGTGTTTGTATCTGGAAGGTCACACCAGACCAGCCTGATACTGTTTTTCAATTGGGTCACCAAGGCGATCGACAGGACAGATGGTAGATTTGCTCTACTTTAGCTTCAGCAAACCCTTTGATTTGGTACCCCACAGGTGACTACTAAAGAAGGTGCAGGACTTGGGAGTAGGGTAAGTTTAGTAAGGTGGGCAGGAAGTTGGCTTGGGGAAGGCAAGAAGGTAGTGGTGAACAAGTCTCAATTAGAGGGCAAGTAGGTCATGAAAGGAATGCCAGAGGGATTGGTCTTAGGACTTGTTCTATTTAATATGTTGATAATTGACATAGGTCAGGGGAAGGTATCCCAGGAAAGTCATGTCTCTTTGCTGATGACACAGAGCTGTGTGGCAGGGTAGATCATGAAGAAGGGTGCAGAACCTCCAGAAAGACCTGAAGAAGCTAGGGAGAAGTCTAAGGTGACAAGAAGTGCAAAGTGATACACTTAGGGAGACAGAATCCATACACAAAATACTAGATTGTAGGGCTTAGGCTAACCACTGTGACAGAGGAGCTTTTTCTGGGGGGTCATCATTAGTGACCCCTTCAAGCAAATGAATCAATGCAGCAAGGCATACAGCACAGCATCAATGAAGCTGGGGTGTATACAGAGGGGTTTTGACAGTAGAAGCCAGGTGATCCTGCCAATGTACAGATCCCAGGTGAGGCCTCACCTGGAGTGTTTCACCTAGTTCTGGAGTCCTCACCTGAGGAAAGACATTGACAGACTACAGTCAGTACAACAAAGGGTCACCAAGATGATCCAGGGCCAGCAGTACAAATCCTATCAGGATCAGCTAGAAGCCCTAAATATAGTATGAACTCTTTGGAGGCCAGGTGGGAGTGGGGGAACATGGTACATTTCTCAGGGGTATAAACAAGGCGAACAGTGAGGATTTATTTGTAAGGAGTAGAGATGTGGTCACTGGGGGTATGACTAGAGGTGGGGGGGGGTAAGTTCAGGAGAAATGTGAGGAAGTACTACTTCATGGAGAGGGTGGTGGAACCATGGAAAAGACTGCCATCAGAAGTGCTGGGGGTGGTTACTCTAAAGTATGGGAAGGGAAGACTTGATGGACCGTCGGTGTCCTTCTGACACCAAATTCTATGTTTCTATGACCTGTAGGTATATTAGACTTTTTATTGTGCCATGTGCTCCATTGTTTACGGGATGATCAATCCCCAATATTCAGCCAAGTGTAAAGCAGAATGTTGCTTCTCCTGTAGTAACACCTGGTGCAATCTTAGGAAGGGAATAGCCGCAGCATAAGTGCTCCCTCTGCAGGCTGACTCAACCCTGAAGCAATGTTGCGGATGGAAACAGAATAGAAATAGCTGCTCACCAGGTCTTTCTGGCTATTTGAAGGATACAACTACAAACAATATGCAGCTCAAAAAGGGATAAATGAGGGGGAAAACCAAGTAACACCCTTCTGACAGTTGAGGATGAAATCCTGAGTCACTGCTATAACTGCCCTCGACCACCAGCCTTTGACATACGTGATTGACCAGAATGAATAAGGTAGAAAGGCTGGAGGAAGTGCTCACCTTCGCTTGAATTACTATAAAAGTAGCATTTAAAAAAATGTTAAAATTACCACTCAGTGTTACTAGAGATATTAACCTGTTTCATCCACATGAGTGAAGTGCATTATATCGAAAGGAAAATCCAGATCCTCCCTAGGCAAGAAAAATACTTACATAAGGGAGTACTAAGTTCCTATGAGAGCCTACGTAAATGGTCTGTGGACACATAGGAAATCAGTTTCGGACTCACCCATGTAGCAGTAGAATAGTGTGAATTTATTATTAGTATACAGACAGTTCTAGTCACCCTGAACCATCAACGTTTCAGGGTGTATAATTACCCTTTCCATGGGGTGGCAGGTGTACCTAAACATGCATTATAATACACATCATTTCATCACTTGCTCTTAATTGTTCTTGTTCTAGTTCTTGAGATGTTCAAGAGGGGTCTGAAGACCTACAGCATTTATTCTGCTAGGCCTTCCCAGATGAGTTTGACTAACCAGAGCTAGTCTAATTTTAGATAATATATTTTTATATTTATTCTTTTAATATTGCATTGCATGTTATATGTGTTTCCTTTTTGTATTTAATTTTGTACCAACCCTACCTGTTTTTATGTAAGGTGCCCAGAGCCTCTGGGATTGGGCGCCATATAAATAAATGTGCCTTGCCTTAATAAAACTATAAATAAATGCACAATGCACATAAAATCACCAAACCCTTCTGTCTGTGTGTATGTTCACACACCTGTGTTAATTCAAAAGGTCAGCAACAGCTATTGCATTTAATCCCAAAGAACACTTGAATAAATCACAGAACACCATCATGTGACTGTAAAATCAGTTCTCACGATACTCATTATTTCCGCTCTTATTCGCTTTCTTTATCTTTCTAAAATCAGAAGCAATAATACACCTGATCCATGTGCACTGTAGAGAAAGGTTGTGCATGTGTTGCAGCATAATACTGGTGCACAATACACCACAAGTGCTAATATTTCTCAGGTGGTGCTGCAGGCCCAGGCCAGCGGAAGCGACGTTAATGGATCTCGGTACCTGGGACACGGCTCCTGCTTCAGCCACTGACCCCTCTCCCACTGACCACCTCTGAACTCTCAGGTGGCAGGCGCAGGCCCAGGAGGAACCACTCACAATGGATCTCCAGCACCTGGAATGTGGCTTCTGCTTTAGACACTGTCCCCTCTCCTACTGACCACCGCTGAACTCTCATATGGTGGGTGCTGGCCCAGGCAGAAGCGCCCGCAACAGATCTCCAGCACATGGAATATGGCTTCTGCTTCAGCTCCTGTCCCCTCTCCTACTGACCACCACTGAACCCTCAGGTGGTGGGTGCAGGCACAGGTGGAAGCACCCACAACAGATCTCCAGCACCTGAGATGTGGCTTCTGCTTCAGCCACTGTTCCCTCTCCTACTGACCACCGGTGAACTCTCAGGTACAGCTTACCTAGCAGCCTTCACCTCTGCTGATCTACTACTGCCTTGCAAGCCCTGAATGAACAGCTCTTGGGTCTCACTGACCCTTACTGGCTAATACCTTGAGACACTAAAGACTGTAGCTCCCTGCCTTTAGAATCGAGCTTTCAGCTGGGCTTACTCTATCCCTGCTTCCCCATTTCATTTTTAATTGTAACTTCTCTGTCTTTTCTATCCCTGATTTTGAACTGCTGTTAATGTAAAACTGCACATTGTCTCCCTGAATTTGAAAGGTTCTTAATGTAAAACTGCAAATGTATTGTTGGAATTGTGTTGCAATTGTATGGTAGAGCTGTACTGATTTTTTTTTTTTTAAGTTTCCAATTTCCTATTAACAGACTATAAAGATCTGCCACTAGAGGGACGTGTGTTCTTTTGTAGCATCCTGTCCCTTCAATGTTTCTATGTCCTTTTATCTACTTATACTTCTCCCTTGCCCTAACAACTGTATCCCCTGCAGGGACACACACTAATCTTCTGCTCACCTAGGTGTACTTTCTCTGTCTCCTCTCTGGGTTTGAACCCCTGACCCTCCACTCTACAGGTTTATACCCTATCCACTACACCACTGAAGCAGCCACTTTGGCTGTGAACTTTCTTCACTCCTTCTACCTTTCCTATCCCCTCTTGTCCGACGCCACCCCCCTCTGATACATTGACCGTCTAGTTACCTGTCACTAAACTTGCTCTCCAATATGAGGTGGGCTATGCTACCACTGCTGGCAGCCTCGCTGCTAGGCACCCTACTCCTTCTAGATCTTGGTGCTTCCATACTTGCCACAGGACAGAAGCTCCTATCCTGCCTTACCCCCTCCTTCACCCCTGTCATCTCCCCCGTCCCACTGTCAGGTGGGAGGGTACCCCCATGGGCCTCACTTTTTTGCATTTCTTTCCAAACAGGATGTCTGCCATCTTGGCTTCCTCCTTTTTTCTACTACTATCCCCCTTCTGCATTTGCTCACGGCATATCACCTGCTCTTCTCTTTGCTTCTACTAGCAGAAGACATTGAGACCAATCCTGGCCCCCCATGTACTGCCATTGATCACACAAATCCTATATAGAACTCCTCCTTTGGACTGAAGTTCGCACACATCAATCTCTGCAGCCACTCCTCCAAATTCATTGACCTTTAACCCTAGGTCACCCTATACAAGCCACATGTGCTAGGCATCTCTGAAATGTGGCTAAAATCCCATTCCCCTGATGCTGCCTACTATCTCCCAGGATACTCCCTGCTGAGGCATGACAGGCCTGGTAAGAAAAGGGGTGGTGGGGTGGCTCTCTACATCCGTGAGCCTCTCTCTGCTACCCCCGTCCTCCACTCCGACCCTAGCTCACCCAGTGCATAGCTCCTAGTGGAACTGACCATAGGTGTAGCAAAAAGATGTACATGGGTTGCTGCTATAACCCCCCTCCAGGACACCCAGCAGGTCTCACCACCCACCTTGAAGGGATGGGAAGCCTCTCCCCCTCCAGGGACACTATCCTCCTTGGGGATTTCAACCTGGACTGGCTTAGTGCCCAGGAACCTGATTACTCTAACCAACTTAAGCTCCATAACCTAGTCCGAATGATCACCACCCCAACCAGGCACAACCCTAGTACCCAAAACCATACACTTCTTGACTGGGTAATCACCAATAGAGAGGAGAGGGTGTTCCTATCAGGCACTCTGTCTGATACCATTAGCGATCACACCCCCACCTACCTGGTCTGGGCCTCTAAGACCAAGTACCCGACCTCTAAACTGCTCTCCTTCTGTCATTTCAATCACCCAGACATCCCCTCCCTCCTTAATGATGTTCATGCGATAAACTGGTCAGCCTTCTACACTCTCTCTGACGTGCCCAAGGCCAAGAGTTTCTTCACAGATGCACTCCTCCATCTCCAAAATCAACATTTCCCCCTGACTACTCATCGAGTTGGGGTGGCTGTAAGCACTGGGTTACCAAAGATCTCCTGTCCATGATGAGGGAAAGGGATAAGCTATGGTCAGACTACAAAAAAGCTCCCTCCCCTGCCTGATGGAATGAATACCGGCAGCTATGAAACCTTTATAAACAGTCAGCCCTTGCCAAAAAGCATGCCTTCTTTCAGGGCAAACAAAGGGACAGTCTTGGTGACCTCCATCACTTCTGGGGTGAGGTCAGTGCATTACTCAACCCACACACTCATCCCAGTATTCACCTTGACACTTCTTCTGGACATCTGGCCAACCCCGTTACTATGGCTGAGGCCTTCAATAAAAAATTCACAGACCTCTCTGCCCTCCTTAGCAAGCTGCCACCCCTGGTGACCACTGGTCTCTCTGATCATCCCACCACCCATACCCTTCAAACTCCTCCTCTCCCCTCTATCTACTTCTGGACCATCACCCCCAGAGACACTGCCAAACTGCTAAAGAGCCTGCCTAGCCAGGGCAGCTTGGGCAACGATGGTCTTTTCCCTGCTATGCTTAAACTTTTATCACCTGCCATCATAAAACCACTCACCTACTCAACTATCTCTTTAACCTGGCATTGACTGCCTTCTCAGTGCCCAGCACTTGGAAGCATGTCAGGGTGGTCCTGATTTTTAAGACTGGTGACCTGCTATCCCCAGATAACTGTTGGCCTATATCCTTTCTCCCCCACCTTAGTAAACTCCTGGAAAGGATTACCCACAGACAACTGTCTGACTATATTGACACACACAACCTACTGTCCAGGCAGCAACACGGCTTCCATAAACATCACACCACCACATCTTCCCTTACCCTGTTTACCAATCATATTCTTAGGAACATGGACCTTGCAAGAGCAATGGGTGCCATCTTTGTTGACCTGTCTATAGCTTTCGACCTGGTCGACCACACCCTGTTGCTCTCCTCCCTCTGCATCCTCGGTTGCTGTACTGAGACCATGCAGTGGTTCCAAAGTTACATTTCAGATAGATCTCAGTCAGTATAAGTAGGACCTTCCACCTCCCCCGCCCTCCCAGTCACTTCCGGTGTATCTCAGTACTCCATCCTGGGTCTACTCTAATTCTCCCTGTTTATAAACTGTCTCCCCTCTGTCTGTCTCACTTATGATGCCATATTTTATGCAGATGACCCTGTCCTCTTCACTAGTGACAAGGCTCTTGAGAATATATCCAGGGCTTTATCCGATAACTATTCTGCGGCGCACAACTGGTTCCACTCACATCGCCTAATTGTTAATGCTAAAAAAACTAAATCCATGCTATTTGGATCTAAACCCTTCCTATCTAAGGTCACCAAGGCTGGGTCCACCCTCTCAGTAGTCTCACCAGATGACACTGTACTTGAAAATGTACTAACTTTCAAATATCTGGGAGTTATCCTGGACCCGTCACTCTCCTTTTCCGATCATATCTCCTCTGTTATCTGCTGTATTAACTGGAAACTTGGTGCAGCTTATCGGATAAAGTCATTCCTGACTAGGGAAGCCCATTCAGCCATTGTCCAAGGCAACCTACTACCCTTGATTGACTACTGCTCCCCATTTTCTCACACACATCCTCAGCCGTACGTTCGCGCCTCTGCTCCACGTACAACAACATATGTAATTTCACTCTCCTGGCACCATATTCCACTCACCACTGACACCTCTGCCAGACTCTTGGCTGGCACCCACTACACTGCAGATTTGATTATGGTCTTGGCTGCCTCCTGGGTGGCGCCATCAGGCATGGGGAAGCCTCCCCTTATACATCTCTCCTCAAGACCAGATCTTCCTCAAAGGTGTCTGCGTGCATCCTCAGTCCCCCACCCCGGATATCCCAAAGTCTGTTTGGCTATATGTAGCAGAGTGTTATCTGTAGCTGCTCTCACTCTGTGGAACAGAATCCCTGTGCCCATCCACTCTCTGGACTCCCATGCTACTTTCAAGACACATCTCAGATCCTGGCTGCTTGATAAGGCCACATGCCATTGCTAGCTTGGATAATCCCACCACCACCTCAACCTTTCTGACTTTTCCTTCTTGGGCTGCTTTGGCCTCCCCTGCCCTCTTTCATTTCTTTGAAATCCTGTCTTACATCCCTCACTACCTGTTTCTCGGACTATCCCACTTCGCTATTGTCTTGTATGTTTTTTGTTTTTAGTTTTTTTTCACGGGGGGTTTACATCATGAATTAATTTGCACTGGCCACTTATCCTTTGTAAATAATTGTATAATAATTGTTACTCATCATAATGTACTGATTGTTTTTTTTCAGCTCCTCATTCATTTTACTTTCCTATGTCACTTTCTTTGTTCACCAGTCATGTCTGTATATCCATGTTGTTCACCAATGATGTCTGTATATACACATAGGTTGTACTCATTGTATAACTTGTCACTATCTCTGTAACTGTTGCCTGCATGGCCCAGGTTGTGCCTGAAAATGGTCCCCTGAATCAGTGCACTTACCCAGTTACCAAAGACTTAAATAAATAAAATAAACAAACATTAAGCCACTTGCACAAATTCCAGTTTCAAAAATTGAGCTGCTAGAGACATGTAAACAAGCATTTGACAATGCTGAATGTTTGCCTTGCATGGTATAGATAATGCAGATGCAATAATTAGTAAACATAAGCCAGCCTGGTGGTACAGAGAGCTGAGACACCATGAGTGCCTTAACTCATTCCACCCTGGTGACCCAGGCTCGGGAACAGACTCAGGTCACTCGGGGTTTGGCCGGGGGAGGGAGGGAGGATCGAGTGTCCACAGGACTTCTCTCCTCCCTCGGGGAGAGGGGATCGCATACCTCACCACCGATGGCTCGCTTGGTCTCTCTGGCTCCAGGGGTATCTGGATGTGTGTTCTGGGTGGGGGAGGACAGCCCTCCATTCCCAGCCCCACCATGCGGGGGGGGGTAATCCATTAGGGGATACAAATCCCCTGAGTCCAAAGGAGACACGATACAACAGCGGATGATGGGACAGGGCTCAGCCAGCTGCCTGTACCTTCTAGGAGGATAGAAACCTATATAGAAAAATATTAATAAGCATAACATAAAAGGCATAAGCTAAGTCTCAGTCAAGCCAAGAATATCATCATTATAGTGGCAGCTAAGGTCATTATTGCTCACCACAGGTCAGACTTAGCCTTATTCAATCGCAATCTTTTCCAGCACAAACTGTCAGATGCCTCAGTGATTGTATACATTTTTGAATTTATATTCATTCCATATCAATAAACAGGCTTGTGTGATTGTGTGTGCTCATAGTCCTTTCTTATACCTTTGCCAACACAGAACCAGTCATCTATGACACTGATGTAAACATATATATATGACAGTGATGTAATTATCTGTCTGTCTGTCAGTCTATCTATCTATCTAATGAATACTAAATATATGCGGTATATACATTACGGATTGAACTTGCCTGATTTATTGTGAAAGTCATCTATCTGACAGACGACTTTCACAATAAAACTGGCAAGTTCAATTGGCAAGTATTTATATTGTAATGTAATGAGCAAACCCAATGACACTCGTGCTGTCATTTTTCTTTTGCAATAATTTGCAAGTTGTTCATAATGGCACACAGGTGTTTCTAGTACCAGTCAACAAGTAAGTGCATGAGTATGTATGCAGCTTGAATTTATTTGATTATGTATTTAATGTATCACAAGCAGCATGTACATCATGCTGTGATGGGGACCTGCAGTGACAGATCACCTAGCGATGCAGACACACATACTGCAATTTGCATCTCATATCTAAAGCATTGCTTGTGCATCATAAACTTTTTTTTGACACAAACGGCTGAGTGCCAAAAAAAAGTTTGGTGCTGCATATGTAGTGTTTGTGATATGAGATACAAATTGCAGTATGTGTGTCAGCATCTCTATGTGATGTATCAGTACACATCCCCTTCACAGCATGATGTATATTTATTTTATTTATTTAGTTCTTGTTGACCAGGAAAGGAGGACTAGACAATTCTACCTATTTTCAGCCTCACCCCAGGAGAGGGGGATACAGATGGATGCCAACTGTAACTGAAGCAGATTAAGCTGTTGGTGATATTTTTAGTGAATGGTGGAAATTTGGCCAGGACACCAGGGAAATTCCCCCTGCCTTGCCAGTGGCACGTTGCAGGCACGTGTTGTGCGGCTTCCGGCATGCCATGCATCGCACCATGCGTGGGCTGCATGCCTTGCAATTAAGGACATTGTCGTGCCCTTTTCTGGACCGCACCTATCACCCCTGCAGCGATGCTCTCCAAGCACGGTGTTTACGGCTGCCTCCAGGGTGTGTAGTCTGTACACGGGAACACTACGCATCCTGCCATGATAACCAGCATCTTACATGCATGTACATGGCTCTTTGCATACAGACTATGCAGACATGCCCCTACACACCCGCGTATCCCCAGGGGCACGCATGTTTACGTTGTGGCCGTACTGTTCATGCATATTGTGCAGCAGCTGCGTGCACGTCTTTCACACATATTTGGCTACTCGCCGCAGTATGTGCTGTGTGTAGGCCTGCATAGCATTAGTGAATAGGGCCCATGATGATTTGGTATAAAGGGACATTGAGAACTACATAAAACAGGAAGGAAATTTAGACCATGAGAGAATGTTTAATGTAACATAAGAAGAATACAGGACTTGGAAAAAATCTGAAAAGTGACAAAAACATAGTCATTAAAAATGCAGATAATGGGGGGTTCAACAGTTATCCAGAACTATCAAGACTATAGCAAAAAATGCTTGATACAGCTTGAAAACACAAATTATTACTCTAGAACTGGACACAAACCTGTGGAGGAGGTTCAGACTATAGTAGGACATTTATTGGAAGAGGGTAAGTAGATAACAGAATGGGGATTCAAGGCCCTTGGGTGACAACACCCCCAAAATACCACTGTCCTATACACTTCCTAAGGTGCATAAAAGCCTGAACCATCCATCAGGTAGACTCACAGTAGCCAGGATTTGTGGAGTATTTGAATTTTTGCCCACATATGTGGATTACCACATGACAGGCCTGTTGGAAAACACAAGGGTGTATATTAAATACACAGGAGGTAATATAGAAACATAGAAACATAGACTTTGATGGCAGATAAGGACCGCTTGGCCCATCTAGTCTGCCCATTTCCCTACCTACAGGATAGGCCGCAGATCCTAGTTAACCAACAGCCTATTTCTTCCTACCCCCCACAAGAATTGCCTTATGTCTGTCCCACGCATTCTTGAATTCTCCCACAGTTTTACACCCCACAACCTCCTCAGGAAAGCTGTTCCATGCATCCACTACCCTCTCTGTGAAATAATACTTCCTCACATTGCCCCTGAACCGCCCCCCTTCTATCTTTAAATTGTGTCCCCTTATTCTTGCATGTCTCTTTTTCTGAAAGATGCTACCCCCTTGGACTTTGTTGATTCCACTGAGGTACTTAAAAGTTTCTATCATGTCCCTCCTCTCCCTTCTTTCCTCAAGGGTATACATATTAAGCTCCTTTAGTCTCTCCTCATACAGCTTCTCTTGCAAACCCTGCTCCATTTTAGTTGCCCTACTCTGAACTGCCTCTATCCTGTCTATGTCCTTGCGGAGATGGGGTCTCCAGAACTGGACGCAGTACTCCAGATGGGGTCTCACCAACTGCCTGTACAGAGGGATAACAACTTCCTGTTTTCTGCTGCTGATGCCTCTCCCTATGCATCTCAGTATACCCCCAGCCCTCCCTACTGCCTTCTCACATTGCTTGTTAACCTTAAGGTCATCTGATATGATTACCCCCAGGTCCCTTTCCTTTTTTGTTGTTGTTACTACCTCCCCACCCATTGTGTATTCTTCCCCTGGGTTCTTGTTTTCCAGGTGCATTATTTTGCACTTCTTTGTATTGAATCCTAGCTGCCATACTTCTGACCATTCCTCCAACCTTGCCAAGTCCTTTTCATCCTTTCCATGCCTCCTTTGTGTATCAACCCTGTTGCAGATCTTTGTGTCATCTGCAAAAAGGCATACTTTTCCTTCCAGTCCCTCTGCAATCTCACTGATGAAGACATTAAAAAGGACTGGACCCAATACTGAACCCTGCGGTACCCCACTAGTAACCCCTCTTTCTTCAGAGTGGACTCCATTTACAATTACCTTCTGTGTGCTGTTGTGCAGACAATGTTTTACCCAGGCTACCACCCTGGGACCCACTCCCAGGCTGGTTAATTTGACTATTAATCTTTTGTATGGGACTGTGTCAAATGCCTTGCTAAAGTCTAGGTAGGCCATGTCCACAGCCCCTCCCCGGTCTACTACTTTGGTCACCCACTCAAAGAAATCTATTAGATTCGTCTGACATGACCTTCCCGCTGTGAATAAAAACAATAATGGAAATAAATGATGAAATGTAGAACTTTGAAACTTGTCTCTTGGTTATAGGGGACCCGAGGGATGTGTAAGTACACTTCAGTTCTGCATGAGGGTAGAATGCAGTCATTGTGGGAGGTGTTGGAGGAGCAACATATGGAAAGCACACCACCAAATGAGTTTTTAGTCAAAATGGCAGAGATGATATTTATAGAAAAAAAAAATATATATATATATATTTATATATAAATATATATATATATACTCAGAAGATGTTTTTCTGGCAAGAAAGGTACTGCGATGGGGTCCACTATGGCCCATCCTATTCAAACCATTATATGGATGCTTTTGAAAACAGATTTGTGTACTCAGGCGAAGAAAATCCATTTTTGAACAACACTGTAAAATGGAAGTGTTTCATTGTTATTTTGTGTTTTGGAGGTGCGCGGAAGAACAGCTGAAGTTGTTCCATGATTATCTGAATAGCAGAACAGACCATTTGGTATTTATTAAAAATCAGAGTAGAGATTATGTCAGTTTCCTGGACATTGAAATCTAAAAGAACAATAATAAACTGTGCGCTAGACTGTTACATAAACCACCGGACTAGAATTCAATACTTCATGTGAACAGTTCCCCCCCCCCCCCGAGGATAAAAGAAAACATACCAGTGGGACAATTTTTAAGAGCAAAAAGGAACTATTCAGAGGAAGAGGACTGCAGAAGGACATCGAAAGACATACTGGAAAGATTCAGGGACAGAGACTACAAACCTGAAACTATCAGATTGGCAAAAACAAGGGTGGATGAAACTAACATCACCATTGCCCTTGAGACTAGTAGGACACTTCCTGATGATAATACACAAAAATTGATTGTGTGCTCTACCCCCAGCTCTGATAGTTTTGGAAATGTGAAACATTCACGCACCTGCTCTTGGCCTGGCAATGGAGAGCCCTCACTGTTTCTAGTCTAGAGGCTCCTCATCTCCCTCGCTTACCATATAGTTGCACTGGACTACGAAGGCATTGTATTATGTATATGACAAAGCCTCCCTGAGGCTGCTTACTACCAACTCATATCATGCATTGCTTTAGCTACCAATTGTATAGGTCTTAACCACTCATTAGGTAAATATGTCGATAGCTCTGCCCTGTTTTAGCTACCAAATGTATAGGCATTAACCCGTGCTCATTGTACTTATACTCTGTATGATTGCTCACCCACATATATTCTATGTATGTACTGTATGAATGTCTATGTTTTATTCTGACATGGAGCCTTCAGAAATGAGTCTATGACTCAAAGGGTTGTAATTCCGATTTCCTAAATAAATAAATAAAATGTTATAATGTAACACTGAGGGATACTTCAGTCCACCAGAGATGGACAGGAGGTACTTAAGGAACCACCTTTGATAGCAAAAAAGGAAAGCAAGAAATTTGGTGAATAGAGTAGTACATAGTGACCACCCTATACTTAAGGAAACCGGTGAGACTTTTTCATCCAGTTTGTACACTGCTCCAATAAATATCGCCTCAAGGAAGTGCATCACACAACAACTGGGAATAAGGTGGTGGTGATAAATGACTTTATTGACAAACAGGGGTGATCTATGAAACCAAGGGCTCAATTCTCAACGGACCCTTAGACTGACACAAGCTGCAGCAAAAGGCAGCTTGCATAAACCCCCCCATGCAGCAGGGATCATGCACCTGATTCTCTATCAGGTAGGGTCCCAGTGGCAAAGTCCAGTAGCTTGTGGCAAAGCTGGCAGTGTGCCAAAGAGAGGGCGCACTCAAGAGGTTTGCCGCAAGCTGCTGGTGCAGTCAGGTGGCAGTTAGACAAGTGTATGCTATACAGTCCCTTGTGGTCTAGCACACCCCAAGCCCCAAGCCCCTTTATAATAAATTCCTGTCCCTGGTGGCTAGCAGTCCCCCCCCATCCCCGATACCCATTCTAAATCAGTAATTCCTGAACCTGGTGGTCTAATGGTCTCCCCATCTCTGACCCCCTTTTCAATAAATTAAATCCCATCGCTGGTGGCTAGCAGTCCCCCCATCCCTGATCCCCATTTTAAATCAGTAATTCCCATACCTGGTGGTCAAGTGGTCCTCCCAGCCCTGATCCCCTTTATAATAAATAAATTCCTGTCTCTGGTTGATACCAGGTCCCCCCATCCCCCATCCCTGATCCCCATTTTAAATCAGTAATTCCCATACCTGGTGGTCAAGTGGTCCTCCCAACCCTGATCCCCTTTATAATAAATGAAATCCACTCATAAGTGATGAGTCATTGCAGGTCTTACAGACCTCCTGATTTGTAATCTGCCTATGAACCTATAAATCCCACCCCTGGCGGCTAGCAGCCACCTCATCCCCAATCCCCATTTTAAATAAGTAATTCCTGTCCCTGGTGGTCTAGCAGTCCCCCCCCCCAGCCCCAATCCCCTGTTATGGTTAATTACAACATTCCTGGGGGGGGATCACATTATGGTTAGGTTAGCGGCAGGAAGCATTTCTTCTGACTCTCTGCAATGGGCATATAAAAGTCATATTTTTGTCAGCAACCCCTACTTAAATTGTTTCTAGTTTATTTATCCATGCTCTACACTGTATCGGCTACTGATCAGTGCTTTTATTTTAAACTGATGGCTACTAACCTGCAGAAAATGGAGACTGCACCACTGATTGAAGAAGCTGGGCACCAGTCACCTCCCACAAAACGCCATAAAGAAGATTTATAATCACCAGGATCTCCAGAGTGGCATAAACCGCATACTGTTGATTCCTTTGCAAAACACCTTGCTGCAATAAAAGAAGTGCTGTTTGAATTAGTCACAGACTTTTGCACAGTAAAGTCAACTCTTGAATCTTTGATCCACCGCATTACAGATACCAAGACCCGAATTTCCTCGCTGGAAGACCGATCAAATAAGATTAAACCAGAGCTGGTTGAAATGAGGAGGAAATGATCCCATCTGGGGAAGTGCCTGGAAGACCAAGAATCTCAGAGCCAGAGGAATAATCAGATTAATTCTGGCATCCCAGAACATGTGGAGGGCACTGATCGGATTCTGTATATCCTGCGGCTCATGGACAAACTGGCCAGTCCCTCACCTTATGGACCCAGCTATATGAGTGAAAGAGTGCACTGTTCTCTAAAGCATGTACCCCCTCCAGGAGACAAACCTTGGATTTTCATTTTTCACCTCCTCAACTTTGCAGACACAATTCATATCCTCTCTATGGTGCACAAAAAAATACAATTATTGTGTGAAGGCTCAAGGATTTACGTATTTAGTGATCTGAGCCCAGGCATTAGGACCCAACAGCAGGTATATAAGGATGTCAAGAGTAAACTCTACACTGCAGAAATTCATTTTTTATTGGATATCCTGCCATACTTCATGTGCATACAAATGCACATGAGCTTCTCTTTAAGTTGGCAGTGAAGGCACAGGCCGAACTTTCCAAGCACTTTCCCAACCTGTTCACAGCTGTGCGCACCCTTCCTCGCTGAACAACAATAATGGCAAGCACATTGGATCTGCATCATCTGATAATGAAGTATCAGTGAAGTGGTACTACTGGCATTTTGTATTGACTTTTCAGTCTGAGACACAAACGGTGTTGTGTAATTTATTACTTCCAGACCACTATTGTTGCCTGTTTAGTCTCTGATCTTTGGTTTGCCTTGGACAGACGGTCCTGGACTCTTATTTGGTTTCAGATTGTGTAGTATTTTAAGACTTGTTTCAATGGACATGGGCTTGTTGGATATTACATTGAATTTCAGCTTTATCCTATGTGTTGGACTTGAGTTTTTTCTGTTAAAGGAGCTTTGGACACATATGACAAAACCAACCAAGGATGCGCTTTTTTGTTTCTCAGGATCAACTAACCCAGTCATCGGTGGACACAGAGGCGCCCCCTTGGTGTGGCAGGCTCCTTGTTATACCTTTCCCAGGATTGCTGAATCCAGTCATCGGTGGACATAGAAGAACCCTCCTAGAGAGGCAGGCTGCTTGTGATACACTCTTACTGTTTCAGGAGCTATATGACTACGTATCGCTGCGCTAAGCATTTCTATTTTTTTATCTATATGAGTACTATCTGAGCCCATTTCCTTTATGCTAGCATTCTGTTTGATGATCCTGGATCCACGACAGGAGCTCGACAACATTTTTGTCGAATGCCCTGTCAGTAACATCGGCAGGTCAACCGCATTCTGCAGTCAGCTGCCGGTTCGCACTGTCCGTCCTTGTTTTCTATGGGAGGCTTTGCCCCCCACACCCCTCACTTAGAGATTATCAACTCTGACTCAGAGCTGATTGGGGGGTTGGAGGACCCTCAACAGACAGCACCAGGTTACAGCAGGTTTCCCACAGTGGCATGATGTTGTAGTCACTGTGGGGGACCTCACTGGTGAAATGTCACCTTCGGTGGGGTAACCGGGTGATCCCTGCATTTGCTTTCCTTTGAACTAATAACCTTCTCCTTCTTATACTATCATGCTGCTTTTTTTATAGTCTTTTGTTACAGTATAAGGACTGATTTTCCATTTAGGTATTCCTCTACCACCTATGCTTAGTCATCCCTTTATTTATTATTATCACATTATGCTTTGTTTCATGATTTATTACTTGATGCAATCTTTCTTTCTTTCCTTCTTTTTTCAATGTGAATTTCATTCTGTATATTTTCTTTATAGTTTTATATTACCTTACAAGACTCAATGGATCTCTAACACTTAATTTGTCCTTGCTACTCATCTGAGAGATTTATAAGACCTAGCTATGATGCCACTTAGCTTCTGTTAGTGCTTTATAGTAGGGGTGTTCTATATAACATGTTTATTACTTGTTATTGAATATGTTCGCTTAGTAAGGCAATAGGGAAAGCAGGGGGTGCTGCTAACCCCCAAATCACTTTGTTCTCTATATACCCTTCAGGAGCCATAGGAGTGTTTCCTGGAACCCTCGCAGACCTGGCTGCAGGAGTGTGGCTGGAGAACTGGGGATAGTTCTGATACCCCAGTGGGTTACCATTGTGAATAGTTCCTTCTGTTTTTTCTGTCTCATTACTTTCAAGTTGTTGAGTGTGTGGGGAGGAAGGAACAGCGAGTGCTTCCTATATCTATGTCTTTTTATTGGTCTTAGCTCCTGGTATGGGTGAGAGCAATTTTATTTCTCTTCGATTAGATGTAAATAGATTTAAATTTGCAACTTGGAACATTAAAGGAGCATGTTCAAAAGTTAAGAGATATCAAATTATTAAACATCTGGCCCATTGTGGGATACAGATTGCCTTCTTGCAGGAGACTCATTTGTTAGCATCTGAGTGTCTACTGTTTCATAGAGGTTATATAGGACACACTTATGGTGTAGGAGACAGTAACAGAAAAAAAGGCATCATTGTTCTTGTAACATGGTTGGTGCTTTTTACTCATACTGTGGTGGTCAATGACCCATCATGTCGATATGTCCTTTTAGGGCAAGCAGAGGTCCTCTCAGGGGCAACCTATGGCCCCAACATGGACACACTATCGTTTTTTGTGGATCTTTCTATGGCCCTGGCCCTCTTTTCATATTTTCCTATACTATTGGGCATCACCGGAATATTACTTTGACCCAAGAACTTCACCATACCTATAAATCTTCCATACATCTTTTGCCAGCACAGCATTCATTATACGAGATGATGGACTCCCTCGAGCTGTGTGAGCCATTGTGTACTTTTTTATTTATTTATTTACTGTAAAATCAGAATTACAATCCTTTGAGTCATAGACTCTTTTGCAAAGGCTCCACATCATTTACAGGGGGTGGAGGGAGAACAAAGTACAAGGAAGACAGACGGAATGAGCAATTATATACAGGTTTCAGTACAGACAGTATTTAAACAATGGCTCCACGGTGGTTAAAGGGGGTGGAGAGACACAAGACAGTATAAAACAATAAAAGAAGCAAAAAATGTATTTTTTTTTTTATATGTACACTTAGATTTTTACAGGTTACAGAATTGACATGGCAGTTGTGAGGCATTTTGAAGGCTTTTAGGGGGCATACATGAGAACCCAAGACAGAGCTTATTAAGAAAATATACTCTTCTCTCATCAGCCCATCACTCCCTATCTAGAATTGACTATTTTTTGATGAGCTGGTCTCTTTTCTTTGGCCTTCACTCATGTGATATAACTCCTAGGGTTTTACAGGATCATTTAGTGGTTTGGCTATCCCAATTGTGTGTATCTTTTTCAGAAAGTGATACCACATGGAAACTTAACAATCAATTCCTGAAAGATGACCATGTAGTTTTGAGTATTAAGGAAACTCTCAAAAATTACATTAGTGAGAATTGGGGGACCTTGGAATGAAGAGATAAAGAGTTGGTAGCTTCCAAAGATATACTAAGTGGGGAATTCATTCGACTTGCTATCAAAAGGAAAAAAATCTACCAAGAAAAGTTATCTTTTTATTTATCTGCTGTGCATAGTTTAGAGGGAATTACCTCTCCTATGGAAGAACAGTGAGAAGAATTAGAAATTTACAGAGATAAATATGCAGAGCTTTTAAGTGAGCAAGCAGAATACACAATATGTAAGACAAAAATCTAAATTGCTAGATCAGGGGGAGAAAGCAGGTAAATTAATAGCCCTTAGACTTCAGGGACAAGAAAGCTCTAGATTAATCCCTCACATACGTTCTCTAACAGATCAAATGCTCCCCACACATCCTAGGGCCATTGCCCATGAATTCTATGCTTACTACAAAACATTATACAGACCCCCTTTGTCTTCCATCTCCCAGGACACTATTAATGACTACCTAGCCCAGATCCCGCTGCCTACCCTTACATATAGTAGTGTAACATTTTGTAGTATAACATTTATTTCAGTATAACCTTTTATAATAGTTAAACTGAGTATTAAAGCATAGCCTTTTACAGAATACTTCAGTGTAAGTTCTTATACTATATAACCAAATGTGTTTACTCAACTAGTTAGCTATGACAGTTTCTCATAAGACCTAGTTAAAAGTCTTGTGATGATTACACAACACTTTACCTTATGATTTTATAGTGGTCAGCATTTAAATGACCTATAGTTAACTTGAACAGGATGATATACCCTTATTAGGATGGTGACTGCCTGTTACATAAAGTAAACAGTTATAATGTTGTGCAAGAAACACCTTGTGATGTTATGAGCAATACAGTTATCTGTATGCTTTGACTGTTATTCACCACAACCTAAGATTAATAGGTTATTTTGTTATATGATTGGCCTATACTAGGGAGTTAGTAGTTTTTAAGATAAGAAAACTTTATATAAAGCTTGTATAAAATTTGAATAGCTGGCATCAAATAAAACCCAGAATACCTGTATTGAGAAGTTGACCAGAATACTTGTACTGAAGACTCGCAAACAGAAAATAAACCAGAGGGAAACATTCATTTGGTGTGGCTTGAATTATTTAAAGATAGAAAACACAACGCAGCTATCTTTTTAATCCTTACAATTGGTGCCGTGACTCAGATGCCTGAAGACAGTCTATATGGTTGCTGATGACATCAAACGAACCGAGATGAGAAGGAAGCCACTCCGAGGAATGCCTACCACACCTGAGCTAATTACTCATGTACAGAGGGAGGTTGGAAAACACATTAGGAAGGCTGAGGTGAAGTCAGACGTGATTTGCCAGTGAACCTACTGATGTAAGTATGGATTCCATATTATGTAAATGTTTAGAGATGAACCTTCAAGAAGGTCCGTACAGCTCTCCTGAAAAGCAGGAAGATGTGTACTTATGTTTAATTAAACAATGTGCAGACCGTAATGAGAAAAGTAAATCAGATAAAACCAAGTTAGCTAACATATGTCAAATGTACATACAGTTTCAGTTAGAAATAACTGCTAGGACATGTCAGATGAAGAAAGAATTGTTAGAGAAAAAAAGAGAATATCCGTTACTTAAATATAGCCAAATATGTCACACAGGCTAAAGATAGTAAATATAAATTAAGTGTGGCACAAAGGGAAGTTTGTGGGTTAAAAATTAAGACTCTATAATGAATATGTCTGTACAGCTGTTCCCTGCTGCCTAAGGTCATACTGTTCTCTGTACCTGGAGAACTGCAAAAACATTACTGTATTCGGTAATGAATGTTATCAGCTTCATTAACTATAATGATGCTGGAGTGAAGTTTAAGCTACTCTGGTTTATTTTAATGTTTCATCCCATGACATGTTCTGGTTTTAAAATGTTGGCTCATTGTCTGCAAACTGCAGTTGCAGATGTAATGCAGCATTGAAAGGGGCATGTGGATGTGGTGGCTCCCTTGGGCAATTACATAGGAAATAAAGAGATTAAATTATGCCAATCAGAAGCACGCCCTTTCATATAAAAAAACAGTCCTTGTATACAATACTAGCAGAGGCACAGTTGTAGTGCCAAATCTCCTTAGAGTAAAGGCAGAATAACTACCTTCTTTTTATCTAATTGAGTGTTCAACTAAGCAAAAAGCTGCCAAAACTAAAAATATGGCAATTTCCACTTTGTTGCAATTGGTGACCTTTTGCAACACAATTTGACCTTCCATGTTTAATCTAGGTTAAGCACATTATTTTGTCAGGATTTTTCAGGTCCTGTGGTATTTTAAGCTATACAAATGAACTTTTTCACTCTGACATGGAAAATGTGATTTATTGTCTAAAAATAGAAAATAAGTAATCAAGATTTATTTAAATCCCACATGTCAACTAGCTTAAAAAGAAGTTTGTTCTATGATTTGTTTCTTGTAACATCTCTTATGGCTCTTAAACAAGCACTAATGATGGCTCCTTCCCTCATTAGTCCTTCTGAGTCATCAGATTTTGTAATATAGGTACATGCAACAGATCAGGTAATCAATGCAGTACTGTTACAAAAGAGAGCAGGGACGTTACGTCCTGTGGGATATTTTTCTCATGTAGTAACACCTGTGAAACAGACATATGAGGAATGTGTAAAACATTTGTTAGCTGCATATTGAGCTATACAAGCCACAGAACATATTGTGGGGTTTAATAGAATTGTCATGCAAACGTCTCACACTCCAGTGAAATTTCTACTTGAAAGGAATGTGAGAGGTGTGTCTTCACAGTGATTAGTTAAATGGGCTTTAGCTCTACAAGGGAAAAATATCACTGTAGAAAAATGTACCTTACCTATGTTAGTTGAATTAATGACATGGGAGGGACAGGCACATAATTGTGGAACTGTAATGGGAATTGATTTTAAACCCATATTTGCTGCAGAACCAAATACTGAAGCAAGAGATGTTTATGTAGATGGCTCTCGCTTTTGGGAGGATGGACATTTCCACACAGGATATGCCTTATGGACACCAAGCACTAATCAAGAAATATTAGTATGATGTCCATCATCATGTTCTGCCCCTAGAGCAGAATTAGAGGCAGTCTGTGGAGCTATTATGGCTTACTCTCAGGAGGCTATTAATATCTTCTCAGACTGTGCTTTTGTAGTAAATGCCTTATTAGATTTTTTTCCAATTTGGACTAAAAGAGGAATGCAGACAGCATCTGAAGAACCTGTCACATTTGCCCCCATATTACAACATATATGGGATATAAGAACTCAAATACCTTTAAAAATAGCAATCAGTAAAGTAAGAGCTCACCAAAAAAATACACATGAGTTAAACAATAACTTAGTGGATAATCTGGCTCAAGTGGCAGCCAAACAAACAAACTTATGGGTAGACACTCTTGGAGGTGATTCTACACAATTGTGGCAGATGGATGAATTTGACAAACAATATATTAAATGGATAGCTGCCATCTCACAAGTCCCAAGTTTGGGGTGTATCCAAGATACAGATGCTTGGATAGTGGGCTGTCAGAACCAATGGAAAGACACTAGACAGTGTGCAACCAAACATGTTACCATATGGAAAGATATGGTAGTATGGGAATGACAACCTGGGTTTAGGAAGTGGATACCACCCACTTCATTTAGAAAATATATTATTATAGATAATCGTCAAATTGGGGGTCATTGAGGACTCTACAAAACTTGTAAAATGTTGCCACAAAATATTGGTGGCCAAAAATGAAAAAGGATGTCAAGCAATGCCTGGAGGTTTGTGTCATCTGTGCAAAGATGAATCCTCCAGCACCTGGTAAAAGGGTTCTATTAGGGTGTATACCCCTGGAGGATGGTCCTTGGTCCAGCTTACAAACTGATTATGTGGGGCCCTTGCCTACTGCAAAAGGGAGGGTTCTGGTATTTGTTAGTCATTATTGACATATTTTCCAAATCGGTAAAAGCATTGCCCGTACAAAATGATAGTGCTACAGCTACAGCAAAAGTGCTATGGGAACAGGTGTTCTTATGATGGGGTTTTCCCAGAATACTTGAAAGGGATAGAGAAACTCACTTTACAGTCAAAATAATACAGCTTTGTGTGATGTTTTGGGTATCACTCAACGTTTGCATTTACCCTATCATCCACAATCTTCAGGAATGGTAGAAAGGTTAATCAAACTTTGAAAAATGCATTGAAAAAGGCAGTGTTGGATACTGGTAAAGGGTGGGTGACACACTTACCAGGAATCCTAATGGGTATTAGAGGTACTGAAAATAGAAGTGCTGTCTATAGCCCATATCAATTGATGACTGGACGAGATATGTATCTGTATTTTTCATCGGATCCAGATCTATCAACACCAGTGTTGGACCGCATCAAAACTGATGTATTTTTGCAACAGCTACAAAAACAGTTAGCTGTTTATCTACCTCATGCTGCCAAAAATATGGCACAGACACATTGGAAAAACAAACAGAGACATGACGAAAAAGTGATACCGGCCATTAAAAGGGGTCATCACACCATGGTGAAAAATTTTGCCAAAAGGAACCATGAGACGCTAATTGGATGGGACCCTATGATGTCACTGATGTTTTGGGACCATGGGTCATTCAGGTCCAACTAATTCGACAATGGTCTACAGAGACCAGATGGGTCCATGTGGACCAATGTAAATTGTATCAGCCCTTAAATGATAACAACTGATACTGCTCTGTTTCTCTCAATAGATAAAGTATAATTATGTATCCTGTACTTATGCTGAACAGTACCTTACTAATCCTGGCCACTTCCGGACAATTCAATGGATGCCCAGGGCACATATAGAACAGTTTATACAACAAGAACTATGCTAATCGTACAGTGTGGGGTGTCCCAGTACTATTAGGAAAACGACATGAACACACTGGATACCTTCTTGTCAAATGATACTTTATTTGTTATGGATAATGTCAAGATGTGATATGGGGATGCTCACCAGATGCCTGGCCTGGCACGGTGATGTGTGTCGTGAACACAACAGCCCAGAAAAGAATTCATGTCTGCCAGGGTTGGACTGGGGTACAGAGGGCCCACCTGGAAAGAAGATACAAGGGCCCACCTGGAAAATCAATAGAGGTGGGCTCAGGTTGACACACTCGTATCAATATTCCACTTCAATCTGATACACTAGCTCTGTGTTTGCATCTTACATTTATCAACAGTGTCCCAGATACCACATTTAATTAGTAAAAAGAAGATAAATACAAAAGTATTTAGAGTTCAGAAGGTAACCACTTACTGAACTGAGGGGGGCCCACCTGGAAATTTCCAGGTATCCGGGGGGCCAGTCCAACCCTGATATCTGCTCTACTTTGGGGAAATACAACCAATTTGACAGGAGAAGAACAAGATTTATTTCAAATAAAATTAAAGGACATATTGCCATATTCGTTGAATATAATTACGTTAAATTATTCTCATGGTTCGAGACGTAATATGTGGCATTTTCTATATAATACATCTAGAATATATACTGTAGGATTAAAACACTTTTTTTACAGTGTTACTATTAAAGAATGTTTATCCATTGTTAACATATGTGCATGTCTTTCAAGAGGCACATTGGCCAGGAATGGCCTGTAATGTTAGCTCCACAGCATGGCATAATTTGGGGGCATGGGATATAATGTATCAAGAACCAGGTATATCAGGACAAAAGTTTTTGCCCCCTTCAGATGGTATCATCTTGACACAAAATGTATATCCTCTATACTATCCTTGTAAATTTCAGTATTACAATGTGTTGCTGCATTTGCCTTTTCCACGATTACCGCTTCAATGTAGGAATCGGGCTTCGGTAATAGTATGGCAACAATATTATAATAATACTTTAAATCGATACCATAATAGGCACAAAATGTGGTCATTTCAAATTCCTGCAGAAGGAACACCAGGCTTACACATGTGGGGCTGGTTAGGCTCAGGATTGGGAATTGCTAATGGTATCGATGCTATGGTTTTAAAGGGTCATATTCATTCTTTAGAAACAACGTTAAAGATATGGCTACTGGACTATTATCAACTACTGTAAAATTAGCAGCTGATAATGAAGACATCGATTGGTTTGCATTTAGAGAAACCTTACAGAATTTTAAAATTATTGCACAAATATCAGTTCGTTTCTATAACTCACTTTCTAATATGCCTAGAGAAAGTTATATAGAACTGGCTTGTTCTCAATTAGCTGCTGAAGCACACGCTTATCTAGTTAATGAGTTAAATAGAATTGAGACCAATAGGTTACCCTTAGGAATAGGTGAAAACAATGTGACTAGATTATTGGATCGTCCCACTGTATTCCTACCACCCTTAGCTACGGTAAAAGTATGGAATTCATCAAATCAATATGCACATGTGTTGCGACATGTGATTCCCATACTAGTGATAATACCTATATGTTTTGCACCACCAAAAATATCATAGCAAATCAGCAATTTGGGAGTATTAATACATGACCAGATCATGAGACTCCAAATACCAGGTGATACTATTATCACGGTACCCAATGAATATGTTGTCTTACCTAAGCAACAGTGTGTACAAGAACATGAAACCTTAATATGTGGGGAAGACACATCAATTGCCCCATTGTTTCCTAAACAGTGTAAATTTACCCAAATGTCTGCAAATGAATACCGCCAAGCTATGAGATGGAACCAATCATGGTGTGTAATTGTAGGTCAACCTTGGAATGTATGGAGGTGTAGTGACAAGACCTGGTGGGTTGCAAATTGGACCTTTCGGGAACGTTCTGCCTATAGCCCAACAAATGTTACCCATATCGATGGCTCCAGTATGGCCTTAGACTTACTCATTGGCTTGGCAACTCCACCTCATTTCGAATTACCCAAAATTTATAAAATGACACTTGGTGCCTTGTTGTATCGTCAACAAACAAAAGGACTTATTTTGATACAAAAGACTTCTGCTAAAGTGGTAAAGAGACAGTCATCATATATCCCTATTATATCCTGGTGGGATTGGGGATTGGCTGTTTTGGGTACTAATCCAACCCTCATAGTTGTAGGTTGCGGTATTGCAGTAATCTGTGTTCTTATTATTGTACAATTGTTATTGTATCATAAAATGAAACACATGGTTTGACAAATACACCTGTTACAACGGCAACATCGTCTTGTGTGATCTCTAATCATAGAGAGTCACAAATTGGGGGAAATTGTAGTATAACATTTCGTAGTATAACATTTATTTCAGTATAACCTTTTATAATAGTTAAACTGAGTGTTAAAGTATAGCCTTTTACAGAATGCTTCAGTGTAATTTCTTATACTGTATAAATAAATATGTTTACTCAAATAGTTAGCTATAACAGCTTCTCACAAGGCCTAGTTAAAAGTCTAGTGATGTCTGTCTTATGATGATCATCACACTGGGACAGCTGGTTCTGATCCCTGTATCATTTTTTTTTGAAAATATAAAAAAATGTATGATGGACTGTGGCAGGAGGAAATGCTGGCTTGCTGAAACTGACACTTCACCCCCCCGCCACCCGGGATAAGTTCAAAGGACAGGAGATATTTTAAACTACGGATTTCTAAAATGCAATTATCTTGTCAATTTGCTTTGATCCCAGGAAATAAAATTAGCCATTCATGACGTTCTCAGGGAAATCCTTTGATGTGCACTAGATGTCCTGAGAAAAGGGACACTGGCCAGTGTTATGAATAACCTCCCAGGAAGTCAGCTCATTTCATCAGAGACCTTTGATGTGTAGAGACCAGGGCCCGGACAGAATTAAGGAGTCAAATGCACGTTTGCTTTGACTATACAGTGACTTATATCAAAGAGACTTTTGATGTGTGTGTGAAGCAAAGCACAGACTGGTTTAGACCAGTCAACATGAGAAGAGGAGATTTATTATGTCATCTCTTATGTTTTTTAAATAACTTAGTAGGCCATCATGTGTTATAAAATATAGATTTTGGTACACCAAGGCGGGGTTTGGTGACCTCAGAGAGAAGGCCGGCTCAGGACCGTCTTAAACCTACTGAGCAAACCTTGAGACATTCACATTCATTTTCTGACTGAGAAGAAAGGACATCACAGCACTGTAAGACTAAGAAGTAAGAATACCTAAGTTAAGACCAGTCTGAGTGTATGTAGGAATTTGCACTTTAAACCTGTTTTGTTTTTAAGGCTGTATGTGTTGGGATATTTTGTTCTGTAATTTTACTGTTTCATATTTTATCTATTTTAAAGTAAAGATATATATTTTAAAATGGAAACTGCCTGGTGTACCTTGAAATTTCTTTTCATAAAAGAAGCTTTGAAGGTTATAGTTGACACTGTGTATGCACTTATTGTTATACCAAACTGGGAAATGGATCGAGTTCTCTAAGGTCTTGCATAGAGTTCTAAGGGTTAATTTTGTAGACCTAGTTAGGTGCCTGTAGGCAAAGATATTTGGCCCCCCTGAAGACAGAATTATCTGACCCTGATAATTGGGTATGCTAACAATAGGTTATCAATTTGAATCCCTCCAGAACTTGAGACTAAGGTGACTCAAACCCGAAAAACAGACAAGAGGGTTACCTTGTACTGTTAATTGTCCACAGATCCTATGTTCAGAGGTTGGCTGTTTGGGAGTAGAGGGCCTGATCTGCAGAGCGAATTTGTGGCAATGATTACACAACACTTTACCTTGTGATTTTATAATGGTCAGCATTTAAATAACCTATAGTTAACTTGAACATGATGGTATACCCTTATTAGGGATGGTGACTAACTGTTACATGAAGTAAACAGTTATAATGTAGCGCAAGAAACACCTTCTGACGTTATGAGCAATACAGTTATCTCTATCCTTTGACTGTTATTCACCACAACCTAAGATTAATAGGTTATTTTGTTATATGATTGGCCTATACTAGGGAGTTAGTAGTTTTTAAGATAAGAAAACTTTATATAAAGCTTGTATAAAATTTGAATAGCTGGCATCAAATAAAACCCAGAATACCTGTATTGAGAAGTTGACCAGAATACTTGTATTGAAGACTCGCAAACAGAAAATAAACCGGAGGGAAAATTCATTTGGTGTGGCTTGAATTATTTAAAGATAGAAAACACAATGCAGCTATCTTTTCAATCCTTACTCATATACTCAGCAGTGCAGTTTGACCCACCCTATTTCTTCAGAGGAAGTGGCCAAAGCTAACTCCTCATAATCATTAGATAAAACTCCAGGCCCTGACAGGTTTACACCTAATTTTTACAAAGCAGTTGCCCAAGAGTTGATCCTTATCCTAACCCAGGTGTTTAATGACATCCTGGATAAAGGTATTTCTGATGCACCTTTAGTGGAGGCATTAATGGTACTGCTCCCTAAACCCAACAAAGTTTTACAACAGGTTCCCAATTACCAACCCCTCTCCCTGATGAATCAGGATTTGAAACTATTGTGCAAAATTTTAGTGGCCCATGTTAATCATGTTTGGGGCCACTTGACTGGCCCCAAACAAGTAGGCTTAATGCCATCCAGATCAGCCTTGGACCGTCTCTGAACATTGGGGCACATCTTAATGACATCCAAGTATCTTCAATGCCCTGCAGCTTTGGTATCTTTGGATGCCAAGAAAGCTTTAGATAGAGTGGTCTGGCCCTTCTTGTTCACCATGCTCAGTATGTCCGGTTTCCCCAACACTTTTGTTAAATGGATCCAGACACTTTAGGATTGTCCCTCTGCCAAAATATATTGTAATGGGGTGTTCTCTCCATCTTTTGTTATATGTAGTGGCACTAGACAAGCGTGCCCTCTCTACCCATTATTATTTAATTTATACCTGGAACCACTCATATCAAAGATTCGGCTTCATCCATCCATTACTGGAATTACTGTGGGGCACACTGTATGTAAATTGTCTGTTTACACAGATGACGTTCTGTTGCATATTACTCACCCTAAAACATGCATACCAGTTATTTTGGATGTCATACAAACTTTTTGCTAATTTTCTAATTATAAATTTAACATCAGTAAAACAGTGGCCAAACCTCTTACTAAATCCACGCAACAGGAGGAAATAGAACCTTGTGGCTTTATATGGGTACCACATTCTTTGAGATATCTGGGAATCGACATTTCTTTAGACTCGATTCAGTTTAAAAAAACTTAATTTGGACAATCTAATAACTACCATCAAACTGGATTTGGAACAATGGCAACACCTACCACTGACGTTGTGGGGATGACTAAGTATAGTAAAGATGAATATTCTTCCTAGGCTATTCTACCTTATTCAATCGATAACATTTACCTCCTATTGCGTTGGTTCAAAATGATACACTCATTGGTCTCTAAATTTATTTGGTCTGGGAAAATAGTCCATCACGCTTACTTTAAATTAGTGGCTCCTAAATTTCTAGGAGGCCTACAGGCACCTGAATTTAAGCTGTATTATTGGGCCAGATATTTAAATCACCTTCTTCAGTGGCTTTATCCTTTAGAACCTGACCCCACGTGTTCTTATACCCCATTATGGCTCACTATTGAGAGAGAACAAATTTGTGCCTGGGGCCTTTCTCCACTTTCTATTATCTATACAAAATGTTCACACCTTTCCTTTCAAATACAGCTCACAGTGGTCAGCACATCTCTTTTAGTGCTGCAGCAGTTTTTGGCTGGCTTTTCCCTTCAACTTTTTACAGATGTTTCTCAACTTCTTGTGCGGAATCTTAGATTTACAATTGGAGGCAAACCTGTTATACCTGGTTGGTTGCCAAATCTTGATAGTGTCTCCCATTCCGCTCTATTATCAGGAGACAATTTTCTTTCTTTTGCTGCTGGCCAAGAAAAGCTCCAATGGGCTGGTAATGTGGCCTTCAAGTATTTTCAACTTCAACGTACTGTGAAACACAATATGGATTCCTCTACATGGAGGAATACTTGCAAACCTTTTCTTTCCTTTTTAAAATACACTGTTTTCTTACCCCATGACATCTCTAAAATATACGATATTCTGCCTGTGGAGCTGTATAAAACATTTACTATACAGTGTAGGTAATGGCAAGGGTCTCTCCCTGGCTCGGATTTTCATTGGCCTACGATATGGAAGTCCACATTTGGCTACATAACACAAGACAGACTTAGGCTGACACAATTTTTTATTTTACATGATTTATATAATACCCCCTATAAGCTGCACAAAATTGAGAAATTGGGCTCAACTACGTGCACTAGGTGTGGTTCAGCTGAGGGCACTTTATTACATATATTTTGGGATTGCCCTCCCGTCCGTACTCTTTGAACTGAGATTAAAACTAGGGCAGATCCCTTGTTAGGTATTCAAGATTATTTTACCCCTGAAATCTGTTTGGTAGGTGACCGAACAGCTGTTTCCTCTAAAGAACACAAATTTCTTGAAAGAACACAAAGAACGATAAAGAACACACATTTGATGAAAGCCATGTCAGTTAATAAATTAGTTATATGTCACTGGAAAGATCAGCATAGCTTTGCATATGCAGAATGGCTTAATGAATTACTGAATAACTTGCACATGGAGAAGCTCATTGTCAGTGCTCAAAATAGGTTTGGTTCGTATAACAAAAAAAAAATTTAATTGCACACGCTTTACACATTTTCTTAAGTATTACAGCTCCTTTGCTCCTTAAGTTCCATTTTTAGACTGGGTTGCTGTGTAATATGTTACTAAAGATGAACAAGCCTTGTCTTTTTAATATAGCTGACCCACAGATTATTAGTTCATGCATTGTATGACCACTACTACATTCCTTTTTGCCTAAGCTATGCTCATCGCTATACTGTACATAGTTGACAGGTGTTGGTGTTTTGTTATTTTTTGTTTATTGTTGTAGTAATTATTCTTTTTCTTTCTTGTAGCTATCTGAAATGTAAAATAAACTTAAAAAAAATACAACATCCCTGGTAGTCTAGCTGACCCTCTCAAGCCAAAATCTCTGCTATGAATATTCAAAACATCCCTGGTGGTCTAGTGGACCTCCACCTCTCCAACCCAGCAGGCAGTGTCCCAACACTCTGCTCCTCACATCCCAAACCCTGAGCCAGCAACTGTACAGCCCTCCTCTCATCTTCATAGGTGGCTGCCAACTGAACTCTTAAAGAGCACATACTTTTTTTTAATCCAATTATTTAACCAGAAGTGGCACACTAAGCTGAAAGCTTGTTTACAGGTGCGACCTGGGAACACAGGGATGTTGAGTTACTTGCTCAAGGTCACACAGTATGCAAGTGGGGGCTGTGGGATTCAAACCCAGGTCTCCAGATTTGCAGCTTAGAGCCTTAAACCACTGCGCTATACTGCCTCCCAATTAATGAGCTCATTGATTGACAGCAATAAGCATGTACACTATACAGTATGTGCTCAGTGACAGTTCAGTCAGTGGCCAGCCATGGAGGGGAGAAGAGGGCTGTGCCAGTCACTGGCTTGGAATTTGGGATGGGGAAGTGGGGTTGCTGAGAATGGAAAGCCGCTGCTGGGATTTGAACCTGCAGCTGTGTGCAATAAAGTTAGACCCCACAGCTAGCGTGAAGGACAGTTGAGATCTGCTGCCAGAGAGAGAGAGAGAGAACTAAGTGCCCTGCAGTGCAGAAAGAGCCAGTGGGAATTTGGCAGTAAAAATCAGAAACTGTAAAGGAGCAGCTTATTCCCTCAGTATCTTCCACAGAGAAAAGGGTGTGCCAAGCATCAGTCTGGGTAACCACCAGCCTGCTCTGTACCCAGACTGAAGAGGAGACCACTGGAGAGAAAGACATTGAGAGGGTTGCCAGGTGAACACTGCGTACAAAGAGTCAGGGGACAAAGACTGGAAAGGCCAGCAGGTGAAGACCAGCTTTCAACATTTCTTCATCCAGCTGCTGCTTTGTGCACCGACAGCTCCTGATATCAGCACGGTACCTTGAACCAAGTTTCTCCACCTCCACCCCCCCATTGAACTTCTGAAGTGTAAGTACACTGAATTGCGGCTTTGGGGAAGTCTTTACTCAGCTAGCTAGCTAGTCAGAGAAATAAGGGGGTTAAGACCTGAGCAGGACTGCACCAAGATTAAAGCTGCACCCAGGCTTGAAAGTTACATTTAAGAGTTGTGCATTTACAGTTTTGGCCCCAATGAAAGACCCCACATTGACTTCTGTGCCATGGTGAGGTACCCACCAAGGAGACTGTATAGACTTTCAGGCCATCTGCCAAGGGAAAGATGGGTTTACCCACTGGTTGGAGGTGGAAATCGTTTTGGCAGAATAGTTAGCCAGTGTTATTCTGGTTGTTGCATTGTTTCCCTTTTACCCTTCCCTTTTAATAAAATACTGTTGTTGTTCATGTTAATTGCTGACCCAGAGTGTTACTGCAAAGAAGGGGGTATAGTCAATGTATGTGGGAGCTGTTTGGGGGGGCTATTGATATATTTTCCTGAGGGGTGGTAACCTGTGATTTGTCCACACAGGTATACATCCCCGACATTGACATCTCAACAACAGAGTCCCCTGCAGTGACAACAGTGCCACGTCGCTGTAGGAAACCTGCTGGCACCCGGCACTGTCTGTAGGGGGGTGCTGCACCCCGCGACTCAGCTCTGACTCAGAGTTGTGAATCCTAAGTGGGGGTGTGTGGGTGGTTCAGGGGGCAAAACCCCCCAGTGAAAACACTTGTTGCTTCTACAAACCGGCAGCTGACTGCAAAATGCAGTCGACCTGCCGGTTTTGATCTCAGGTCTTTCGACAAATATTTTGTTGATGACCCATCGTGGATCCATTCACATATAGTCCCTGCCACTTCCTCAGGTGGAGGCACCATGCTATTCTACATCGCCTTATCCTGACGCAGAGGCCAGCCCCCTGGGAGGTGTATATTGTGAGGACCTCGAGGGACCAGGAACAACCAAAGGTGAGTCAATGGGCTGTTACACAGGGGTAAGGGTAGAGGCTGGGGGGAGGTAGCTCTATACATTAGGGAAGGTATCAAGCAACAGAGGATGGCACTGTAAAGGAGGAGCGTGAGTGGGAAGTGGATTCAATCTAGGCAAATTTGTCAACAGCTAGTAGTAAGAGGGTCAAATGAGGGGTGGTCTACGGACCACTCGGTCAGAAAGAGGAGGAAACCGTAAGGGTCCAGTGAGCATAACATTGTGTGGTTCAAACTCATGAAAGGGACAATGGATCCCCTCAAAGACACTGGTTCTGGACCTCAGGTATGCAGATCTTGGGAAGATACAGGAATTAGTCAGGAAAAGATTGGCAGGGGCAGACCAGATTGAGCGGGTGGAAGAACAGTGGGGCACGATTAAGGGGGCATTCCTAGATGCAACTGAATCTTGTGCAAAAAAGGCTGATCTGGTTCTTGAAGGGAGTGAAGGAGGCTGTGAGGGTGAAAAGAAGGACCTTCACTGAGTACAAGAAGAACAAGGAGGAGGAGGCCTGGCAGGATAATCAGGCTAAATTAAGAGTGTCAAGAGTGACGGCCAGAAGAGAAAAAGCAAACATGGAGCTGCAGATTACTGAGGGAGTAAAAGGTTGCAGGAAATATCTTTTAGGTACGTAAGGGAAAAAAGGAAAATGGAGTTGGGGTGATACTTATGCTAGCTGGGGGAGGGCAGTGGAAGAAATGAGCAACAGGTAAATGTATTAAGCAATTACTTCTGCTCAATATTCATGGCGGAGACAACGGTCCTCTGCCAGACAGCGGTAACAAGCTGCCACATGGGGTGGGGTTCAGGAAATGGGAAGGATATAAATCCTAGTTGGCAGGGTAAAAAAAGGGTATAGAAGCTCTCAAGGTAGACAAGACACCAATCCAGGTGGTCTACTCCTATTGGGTACTCAGGAAACTTGCCAAGGAATTGGCAGTATCTTAAACCTGTCTATTCAATGATTCACTGAATTCTGGAGAGGTGCCAGCAACTGGAGATCTGCCAATGCAGTACCACTCTACAAAGGGGGGGCAGGGAAGATCAAGGCAACTACAAGCTTGTCAGCCTTACCCCCTCTAGGGAGATTATAATCATAGAAAACTTGGTGGCCTACTTAGAGGAAAATGGAAAGCAGCACAGCAAGCAGCATGGGTTTGTATCTGGGAGGTCACACCAGACCAGCCTGATACTGTTTTTCTAATTGGGTCACCAAGGAGATTTACAGGTCAGATGGTAGATTTGCTCTACTTCAAGTTCAGCAAAGCCTTTGATTCGGTACCCCACAGGTGACTACTAAAGAAGGTGTAGGACTTGGGAGTAGGGTAAGTTTAGTAAGGTGGGTAGGAAGTTGGCTTAGGGGAGGCAAGAAGGTAGTGATGAACAAGTCTCAATTAGAGGGCAAGTAGGTTATGAAAGGAATGCCAGAGGGATTGGTCTTGGGACTTGTTCTGTTTAATATGCTGATTACTGACATAGGGGAAGGTATCCCACGAAAGTCATGTCTCTTTGCTGATGACACAGAGCTGTGTGGCAGGGTAGATCATGAAGAAGGGTGCAGAACCTCCAGAAAGACCTGGAGAAGCTAGGGAGAAGTCTAAGGTAACAAGAAGTGCAAAGTGATACACTTAGGGAGTCAGAATCCATACACAAAATACTAGATAGGAGGGCTTAGACTAGCCACTGTGACAGAGGAGCTGTATCTGGGGGGTCATCATTAGTGACTCCTTCAAGCAAATGAATCAATGCAGCAAGGCATACAGCACACCATCAAGGAAGCTGGGGTGTATACAGAGGGGTTTTGACAGTAGAAGCTAGATGATACTGCCAATGTACAGATCCCAGGTGAGACCTCACCTGGAGTGTTTCACCTAGTTCTGGAGTCCTCACCTGAGGAAAGACATTGACAGACTACAGTCAGTACAACAAAAGGTCACCAAGATGATCCAGGCCCAGCAGGAAAAATCCTATGAGGATCAGCTGGAAGCCCTAAATATGAACTCTTTGGAGGTCAGGTGGGAGTGGGGAAGCATGGTACGTTTCTCAGGGGTATAAACAAGGTGAACAGTGAGGATCTATTTGTAAGGAGTAGGGATGTAGTCACTGGGGGTATGACTAGAGGTGGAGGGTGTAAGTTCATGAGAAATGTGAAGAAGTACTACTTCATGGAGAGGGTAGTGGAACCATGGAAAAGACTGCCATCAGAAGTGCTGGAGATGGCTACTCTAATGTAAGTACGGGAAGGGAAGACTTGCTGAACCGTTGGTGTCCTTCTGACACCAAATTCTATGTTTCTATGACCTGTAGGTATATTAGACTTTTTATTGTGCCATGTGCTCCATTGTTTATGGGGTGATCAATTCCCAGTATTCAGCCAATTGTAACACAGAGTGCTGCTTCTCCTGTTGTAATACCTAGTACACTCTTAGGAAGAGAATAGCTGCAGCAAAAGTGTTCCCTCTGCAGGTTGACTCAGCCCTGAAGCAATGTTGCGGATGGAGATAGAATAGAAATAGCTACTCACCAGGTCTTTCTGGCTATTTGAAGGACACAACTACAAACAATATGCAGCTCAAAAAGGAATAAACAAGGGGAAAACCAAGCAACACCCTGCTGACAGTTGAGGATGAAATCCTGAGTCACTGCTATAACTGCCCTCCACCACCAGCTTTTGACATACCTGATTGACCAGACTGAATGAGGCAGAAAGGCTGGAGGAAGTGCTCACCGTTGCTTGAATTACTATAAAAGTAACACTTAAAAAGTGTTAAAATTACCACTCAGTCCCTTATAGCTAGATTCCCGATTAAATGGGACAAACAATCCATCAGGCATCTAGGGATACAAATACCCAAGGATCTCTCACTCCTATACTCCCAAAATTATCTCCCCCTAGTAACAACTATAAAACAGGATCTTAGAAGGTGGAACCTCATTCCAACCTCCTTCTATGCAAGGTCCTCTCTCTCAAAATGAATGTTTTACCACATTTTTTATACTTTTTCCAATGTGTACCATGCAAGGTATCACCAAAGGAATTTCTAGCCTGGCAGAAAGCCCTGAGCACTTTTTTATGGAATCATAGCAAGCCCCGGGTTAACATCCAAAAATGATTCCTACCAAAGTCCCTTGGAGGAGTGGCCCTCCCTTCCCTGATAGATTACCGGGTTGCAGCGCACATGCATCTAGCACTGCTATGAGACACTAGATCTTATACAGCAGCCTGGAAACAGATTGGCCTGGCTAGACCAGTGAACCCAGCTCTTCCAGCTAGCCTATTCTCTTTGCCCCAACTCCAACGAACTGAACAATTGGTCCCAAAGGCTGCAGCCACAATCTTGACAGGCTTGAAATGGGGTACAAAAGGCAAAACAACACAACAGCAAATGTGGACATATCAATGGTTCTCAATAACCCCCAGCTTAAATCTTCCCTTCAGGGTTCAAGGTACAAAACTCAAGCCAGAAAGGGACTAGTGGACCCTTGGCAACTCCTAAAAGGAAACACAGTTATTAGGTTAGAGGAAGGCCATCAGAGATATTCTTGGATGGAGAGAGACAGGATATACTATTACCAAATACGAGACTATATAACTAAACAAATGAAAAGTAAGGATGGGGAACGCCAGACAGAGGAGGATCTCACTCCATTTATCCAAATTTGGTCCTCTAACCAGGAAGAAAAAGCCATTTCAATCATTTATAAATACTTAATTCTGCAGAAGGCCCACTTTATGGACCCAGTAAAAACCAGCTGGGAGAAGGCGTTTTCACACACAGTGCCCAATAGAGATTGGAACAAAGTGTGGAAGGGAACATGGGCCACCACTTCATCTCTAATTTGGAGAGAATTTGTTTGGAAGATACGAGTAAGATTCTGTTTGGTCCCCTCGATGGTAGCTCTTAGAAACCCAGGAGCTCAATCCTGATGTTGGAGGGAAAGTGGAGAAGCCAGAGCATCCCATAAACACATCTTCTTTGAGTGCCCCAAAATAATTAGCTTTCAGAACCTAGTCTCTCAACATATAACATCAAGTTTAGATCTGCAACACCCTCTGACTGGGGTTAATCTACTCCTAGGTACTACCTGGCAGTATAGCCTAGAGGTTAGAGGAACGAGGTGTGAACGAGCTTGATACATCCAGCAGACCAGACCTGAGTCTGACTCTCACAACCTCCACTTGCATACTGTGTGACTCTGAGCAAGTTACTTAACCACCCAGTGCTTCCAGGTCACCCCTGAAAAACAGGCACTTGTGCCTAGTGGGCCTTACCTGGTTACCAAAAGACTGAAAAAAATACCACCAACAGGGATAAAAGACAAAGTTATCTTATACTTGTGGTCTAGCCTGTTATGTGCTGCTTATATTGCCATCACTAAAAGATGGTTTCGGGAAAGCCCCCGATTTCAGAATGGAAATCTCTGATAACCACCATTCAACCTAAAGAGCAGATGTCCTTCACACTCCAGGATAGAATGGAAGCCTACACCTCCCACTGGATCAGATGGGAACTGATTCAGGAGCAAATCAAATGATGACTTGACCTTCAGAAAAGTGTGGGAGGGTGGTCTAAATGATAGAGCTGCCAGCTTGACTGAAGGTAGAATAGAGATGAAAATAGCACATTTTTAACTTACCCAGACAACATATAAAATACCCTCAACAAGGTTGAAGATTGAAAAATACTTGCTTTAGCCCACTAAATGGGAGAGAACATCTCAAAGTGGTTTCTGAAAGAAAATGATCTAAACTCTTAGAGCTTTTATTAACTATATTGCATTTAGCCCATATTATTGTTTATTTTTTGTTCATAGGCCTATTTTATTGTGTTATATCTCAGTTTTGTGTTAATATGGACTTGTTATGCTGTGGTTTTAAACAGTTATAAACTATAAAAGCAATACTGTCGACTCAATTGTAACAAAAGTACACTCTCCTGTATGTTAATGCTTTTTTTAAATAAAGTATATAAAAAAAATTACTACTCAGTGTTACTAGAGGTATTAACCTGTTTTATCAACATGAGTGAAGTGCATTATATCATACGGAAAATACAGATCCTCCCTAGGCAAGAAAAATACTTACATAAGGGAGTAGTAAGTTCCTATGACAGGCTACGTAAACAGTCTGTGGACACATAGGAAATCATTTTACCACTCACCCTTTTAGTGGTAGAATAGTGTGAATTTATTATTAGTATACAGACAGTCCTAGTCACCCTGAATCATCAACGTTTCAGGTCGTATAAGTACCCTCTCCATGGGGTGGCAGGTGTACCTAAGCATACATTATAATATACATCCTTTCATCACTTGTTCTTAATTGTTTTTGTTCTAGTTCTTGAGATGTTCAAGAAGGGTCTGAAGACCTACAGCATTTATTCTGCTGGGCCTTCCCAGATGAATTTGACTAACCAGAGCTAGTCTAATTTTAGATAATATATTTTTATTTTTATTGTTTTAATATTGCATTACATGTTATATGTGTTTCCTTTCTGTTTTTAATTTTGTACCAACCCTACCTGTTTTTATATAAGGTGCCCAGAGCCTCTGCGATTTGGTGCCATATAAATAAACGAGCCTTGCCTTAATAAAACTATATATAAATGCACAATGCACATAAAATCACCAAACCCTTCTGTCTGTGTGTATGTTCACACACCTGTGTTAATTCAAAAGGTCAACAACAACTATTGCATTTAATCCCAAAGAACACTTGAATAAATCACAGAACACCGTCATGTGACTGTAAAATCAGTTCTCACGATACTCCTTATTTCCGTTCTTATTCATTTTCTTAATCTTCCTAAAATCAGAAGCAATAATACACCTGATCTATGTGCATTGTAGAGAAAAGTTGTGCATGTGTTGCAGCATAATACTGGTGCATTAATACACCACAAGTGCTTAATATTTCTCTCAGGTGGTGCTCGCAGGCCCAGGCGGAAGCGCACGCAATGGATCTCCAGTACCTGGGACATGGCTCCTGCTTCAGTCGCTGTCCCCTCTCCTACTGACTACTGCTGAACTCACAGGTGGCAAGTGCAGGCCCAGGAAGAAACACCCACAATCGATCTCCAGCACCTGGGATGTGGCTTCTGCTTTAGACACTGTCCCCTCTCCTACTGACCACCACTGAACTCTCAGGTGGTGAGCACAGGCCCAGGCAGAAGCACCCACAATGGATCTCCAGCACATGGGACATGGCTTCTGCTTCAGCTGCTGACCCCTCTCCTACTGACCACCACTGAACCCTCAGGTGGTGGGCGTGGGTGCAGTCCCAGGTAGAAGCACCGCCAACAGATCTCCAGCACCTGAGATGTGGCTTCTGCTTCAGCCACTGTTCCTCTCCTACTGACCACCGTGACTCTCAGGGGTACAGCTTACCTAGCAGCCTTCACCTCTGCTGATCCACTACTGCCTTCCAAGTCCTGATTGGACAGCTCGTGGGTCTCGCTACCCCTTATTGGGTGATACCTCGAGCCACTAAAGTCTGTAGCTCCCTGCCTTTAGAATCAAGCTTTCGGCTGGGCTTACTGTATCCCTGCTTCCCCATTTCATTTTTAATTGTAACTGCTCTGCCTTGCTTCTCTGTACCTTTTCTGTCCCTGATTTTGAACTGCTGTTAATGTAAAAACTGCACATTCTCCCCCTGAATTTGAAAGGTTCTTAATGTAAAACTGCAAATGCAGTGTTGGAACTGTGTTGCAATTGTATGTTAGAGCTGTCCTGCTTTTTTTTTTAAGAGTCTAGTGTCCTATTAGCAGACTATAAAGATCTGCCACTAGAGAGACATTAGTTCTTTTGTAGCATCCTGTCCCTTCAATTTTTCTATGTCCTTTTATCTACTTATACTTCTCCCTTGCCGTAACAACTGCATCCCCTGCAAGGACACACGCTAATCTCCTGCTTACCCAGGTGTGCTTACTCTGTCCCCTCTCTGGGTTTGAATCCCTGACCCCCCACTTCAGAAGCTTTCACCCTATCCACTATGCCACTGGAGCAGCCACTTTGACTGTGTACTTCTTCACTCCTTCTACCTTTCCGATTCCCTCTTGTCTGAAGCCATACCCCACTCTAATACATTGACCATCTAGTTACCTGTCACTAAACTTGCTCTCCAATATGAGGTGGGCTGCTACTGCTGCTGGCAGCCTCGCTGCTAGGCACCCTATTCCTTGTAGATCTTGGTGCTTCCATACTTGCCATAGAACAGAAGCTCCTATCCTGCCTTACCCCCTTCTTCACCCCTGATGTCCCCCCCCGTCCCACATGGGCCTCACTTTTTATGCCTTTCTTCTTAAACAGGATGCTGCCATCTTGGCTTCCTCCTTTTCTCTGCTACTATCCCCCTTCTGCATTTGCCCACGGCTTATCACCTGCTCTTCCCTTTGCTTCTACTAGCAAGAGACATTGAGACCATTCCTGGCTCCCCATGTTCCGCCATTGATCACACAAATCCTGTATGGAACTCCTCCTTTGGACTGAAGTTCACACACATCAACCTCTGCAGCCGCTCCTCCAAATTCATCAACCTTTAACCCTGAGTCACCCTATACAAGCCACATGTACTAGGCATCTCTAAAATGTAGCTAAAATCCCATTTCTCTGATGCTGCCTTCTATCCCCCAGGATACTCCCTGCTGAGGTATGACAGGCCTGGTAAGAAAAGGAGTGGTGAGGTGGCTCTCTACATTCGTGAGCCTCTCTCTACTACCCCTGTCCTCTACTCTGACCCTAGCTCACACAGTGAGTGGCACCTAGTGGAACCGACCATAGGAGCAGCAAAAAAGATGTATATGGGTTGCTGCTATAGCCCCCCTCTAGGACACCCAACATGTCTCATCACCCACCTTGAAGAGATGAGAAACCTCTCCCCCTCCAGGGACACCATCCTCCTTAGGGATTTCAACCTGGACTGGCTTAGTGCCAAGGAACGTGATTACTTTAACCAACTCAAGATCCATAACCTAGTCCAAATTATCACCATCCTCACCAGGCACAACCCTAGTACCCAAAACCATACACTTCTTGACTGGGTAATCACCAATAGAGAGGACAGGGTGCTCCTATCGGGCACTCTGTCTGATACCATTAGCAATCACTCCCCCACCTACCTGGTCTGGGAATCTAAGACCAAGCACCCGACCCCTAATCTACTCTCCTTCTGTAATCTCAATCATTCAGACATCCCCTCTCTCCTTAATGATGTTCAAGCGATAAACAGGTCAGCCTTCTACACCCTCTCTGATGTGTCCAAGGCCAAGAGTTTCTTCACAAATGCACTCCTCCATCTCCAAAATCAACATTTCCCCCTGACTACTCATCGAGTTGGGGTGGCTGTAAGCACTGGGTTACCAAAGATCTCCTGTCCATGATGAGGGAAAGGGATAAGCTATGGTCAGACTACAAAAAAGCTCCCTCCCCTGCCCGATGGAACGAATACCGGCAGCTATGAAACGTTTATAAACAGTCAGCCCTTGCCAAAAAGCATACCTTCTTTCAGGGCAAACAAAGGGACAGTCTTGGTGACCCCCATCGCTTCTGGCGTGAGGTCAGTGCATTACTCAGCCCTGGCACTCATAACCCTATTATTCACCTTAACACTTCCTCTGGACATCTGACCAACCCCGTTGCTATGGCCATAGAAACATAGAAACATAGAAGTTGACGGCAGATAAGGACCGCAAGGCCCATCCAGTCTGCCCATTTCTTTTTCTACCTTATAAATGTGCCATCGGCCTTTGCTCTGTCAGTGACCTATCTATTCATAGTCATTTGTATTGCTCCCTTATGCCTATCCCATGCCTGTTTGAAGCCCTGCACTGTATTCATAGCCACCACTTCTTGTGGTAAGCCATTCCATGCATCTACCACCCTTTCTGTGAAAGAATTTCCTCACATTCCCCTTAATCGGCCTCCCTCTAATCTCATGCTGTGTCCTCTTGTCCTGCTATTTTCTTATATTTAAACATGTTAGACTCTTTCACCTTGTTTATGCCCTTAAGGTGTTTAAATGTCTTGATCATATCACCTCTCTCCCTCCTTGCTCAAGGGTATACATATTGAGCTCCGTTCAATCTGTCCTCATATGTCTTCTGATGCAGTCCCTGCACCATTTTGGTTGCCCTTCTCTGGACTGCCTCAGATTTGGTTAATGTCCTTGTGAAGGTGTGGCCTCCAATACTGCATGAGTACTCCAGATGGGGCTCTAACCAATGTCTTGTACAGAGGGATTATTACCTCCCTCTTACGACTTGTGATACCCCTACTAATACATCCTAACACCCCCAGCCCTACCTACTGCTTTAGAGGTCTGCTTGATGATTTTAGGTCATCAGTGATGATGATGCCCAAGTCTCTTTCTTCCTTTGTGACTGCTAGCAACCTCCCAGCCTATAAGTGGCTTCAGGGTTTCTCTTCCCTATGTGCATGATTTTGCACTTCTTTGCATTAAATCCCAGTTGCCACTCTTCTGACCATTCTGCTAGTTTATCCAGATCTCTTCTCATTCTGCCCACCCATCTGGATCATCTACTCTGTTGCAGATCTTGGTGTCATCTGCAAACAGACAAGCCTTACCCTCTAGTCCATCCTGGGGTCACTAATGAAGATGTTGAATAGGACTGGCCCCAGGACTGATCCCTGAGGTACCCCACTTGTGACTTGCATCTCTTCTGACTGTATACCATTTACCACCACTCTGTTTTCTGCCAGTCAACCAGTTTGCCACCCAGTTGACCAACTTCTGACCCACCCGAGCCTACCTAGCTTATTTATCAATCTTCTATGTGGAACAGTGTCAAAAGCTTTGCTGAAGTCAAGGTAGGCGACATCAACTGCTCCCCTTGGTCCACCACTCTGGTTACCCAGTCAAAGAAATCTATGAGATTAGTTTGACAGGACCTTCCTTTGTAAACCCATGCTGTCTTGGATCCTGTCCTATGGTTCCAGGTGTTGCACTATCCTTTCCTTAAGGAGTGCCTCCATAATCTTGCCCACTACTGAGGTAAGACGCCCGGTCTGTAGTTCCCGCCTCCTCCCTGCTACCACTCTTGTGGTGTGGGATCACATGAGCCCTTCTCCAGTCTTCTGGGACTCTCCTGTGCTCAGAGACTCACTAAACAATTCTGCTAAAGGCTCTGCTAGTTCCTCCTTTAGCTCCTTAAGTACCCTGGGATGTATGCCATCAGGTCCCATTGCCTTATCCACCCTGAGCTTAGCAAGCTCTTGTAGGACCCTTTCTTTTGTGAAGGGAGTAGTGCTCACCTCCCTCCCGCTGTGTCCATGATGCTGAGCTGTGGGCCCTGCCCTACCTTCTCTTCAGTAAATACTGAGCAAAAGTATCTATTTAGGATAGATGCCTTTACAGGGTCCTCCTCCTCACATGCTCCCTTTTCTCCATTAAGCTTAGCAATACCCTCTGGACTTTCTCCTTTCACTAATGTATCTATAGAAAGTCTTGTCACCTTCTTTACTGTCCGTGCTAGTGTTTCCTCAGTTTGGGACTTTGCCTGCCTTACTGCCTTACCTGCTTCCCTTAGGGCAGTTTGGTATGCCTCCCTATCTTCATCCCGCTGTGTTCCCTTATATTTTCTGAAGGCCAGCCTGGCTCTGACCTTTTCTGCTACTGTATTTGAGAACCAAAGTGGTTTCCTTCTTCTTTTACACTTCCTTTTCTGTCTAACACAATGGGATGTTGCTTCAAGTATTGTATCCTTAATGCTTGCCCACTTTGCCTGTACCTCCTCACCTGTGTTTCTTTTTGCCAGGGCTAGCTTAACTCTGTTGGCCATCTTATCAAAGTCAGCTCCTCTGAAGTCCCATATTTTGCCTTGGAATGGGATGATTTAGATGTAGTAGCCAAATTGAACCATACCATGTGATGGTCACTGGCCCCAGGTGACCTTCTACCTGGAGATCTGTGATCCCTTCTTTGTTAGTCAGTACTAGATCTAGGATAGCCCTGTCTCTTGTGGGTTGCTGTACCAGTTGTTTGAGGCCCTCCCCTGCAGGAATCCACTATGTGTCTAGTTCTGGCCGATGTTCCTGCTGGTATTGACCAATCTGTATCTGGCATGTTGAAGTCTCCCATTATCAGAACCTCCCTTTAGCTGTCATGTTTTGTATATCTTCTAACAGTAATGTGTCTATGTCCTCCCTCTGGTCTGGGGGCCTGTAGACAACCCCAGTTCTTATGGCTGTCCCATTTCCTGTTTCCAGGGTGACCCACAGTTCTTCTGGCTCATTATGTGTATTCTGAATTTCTGTAGCTTTGATATTTTCATTAACATACAGGGCCCTCCTCCCCCTTTTGCACCTCGGTCTCTTCTGAACAATACATAGCCAGGTACTGAAGTCTCCCAAGTGTGGTTACTGGTAAACCACGTCTCACTAGTTGCTACTATGTCCAGTTTAGCCTCTGACATTATTGCCTGCAGGTCTGGGATCTTATTTCCCAGGCTGTGAGCATTTGTGTACATGATTTTCCATTGGCCAGATTTTGGTGTGTTAGTTGTTGGGTGAAGTTTGGCATTACCCTGTGCATCGTGTGGGAGACAAACCTTTTTTCTTACCTGGTGATGCAAATGAACAGCAAACCACGCTGAATTCCTGTTGACCACTAGCTGAGGGGAGGGGGTTCTTTCCATTCGACGTATGGGTGCTGCACCCTCTCCCATTTGCTAGTTTAAATATTCTGAAAGGCGTCAAACTTCTGCCCCAATGCACTGACTCCTCCTTAGTCAGATGCAGTCCATCAAATTTAAAGAACTTTTCTCCAGAACTGTTGCCAGTTCCCTACAAATCTGTGTCCTTTTTCTGGCACCAGTCCTTGAGCCACGTGTTTAGCTCCCCTATCTCCCTTCTCTGACCTTCCGTCCATCTGCTCCCTTCTCCCAGACTGGCAGGATCTCAGAGAAGGAGATGCCGGACGAAATAGATGATAGTTTGTCACCCAGCCTAGTCAGGTGTTCCTTGGTCTCCACAACTGACCGGCTGGCTGAGATCTATTGTCCCTATGTGTACTAGGACATCAATGTTTTCTCCTGCTTTGTGAACAATTTTAGTAATCGCGGTCAGTGTCTTTCCATGCTGATGTACCTGGGAGACATCTGACCATCACCCCTGGCTGGAGATGGGTATCAACTCCCGAATCATGGAGTCTCCTATGATCAGAAGTTTTTGATTTCCTTTGTGCTTGTTTAGTTTTGGTTCCTGATTTGGGTGAGTATTGTTGTGCTAGCTCCTGTGCATGAGTGTCCTGCTCTGCAGTGTCTTCTGCCTCTTTATTTGATTTCAGAGATAGAGGCAGATACCTGTTTGTAGTGTTTATATGGTTTTGGAGGTAATGTGTTGAGAGCAGAGAGTGATGGGGCACCTGATTTGCTCCTCCTAACCACCTGCCAACCCTCCTGGACCAACTACCCTCTGCGTCGAGGTTTTCTGTTGGATGCTGGGGAAATGGCGTGGTTCTTATAATGTATTTCCTCTTCAATATGAAATTTGAGGCGTGCAATCTCTGCCCATGCTGCCCGGAGCTGAGACCTAAGATCTCCAAAGGCCCAGCATGTAGGACAGTGTCCTAAATCCTGTAAGACTGTCCTTCTGAAAATTGTTCCACAGTACCTGCAGTTAATGAAATCCATTACAAATAAGTTGCTGGGTTTGTAACCTAGTCAGAGTAATTAGAAGGAAAAAATGCAAGTAATGGTTTAATTGTGCTTTGTTTAACTTGTTATAACAAGTTAAATTACTAGTGCCTTGTAAATGAGATCACCTTGTGGAGGCCCCACTGATCCGCCCCTTCCTGCTCTGTCACAGGAAATGTCACAACTGTGGTACCCTATAAAAGGAGTGTAGCGTGGGGTGGTTGGGATGGGGGTGGGTGGCTGGGCCCTTTCCCTGCCTAAAAAGAAGAACCACGGACGAAAGAACAAGGAGGTAAGAGCAGAAACAATCAGTCAACAACAAATGCAGTAACCCTGAAAGCTTATCCTAATGTTAGATAAAACTGTAAAACCTGTAAAGCACCACCTGTAATAATTTCAGAGAAGATATACCCTGTAAGAAACACTTTGCTCCAGAGAAAAATAAAGCAGTAACAGAAGATATACCTTGCAAAGTCAATTTGAATCAGAAGATTACAGCAGTAATCTGTTAGCACACACCTGTAGGCACACCTTGTAATAATGCAGAAGAAGGTATACCAGCAACAACAATTTGAATCAGAGAAAAATAAAGCAATGAAATGTTAACAACAAACAGTAGCAATCCCTGTGAGTAAAAATAAAACACCACCACACAGTAAATCTGCTTAGCCAAACTAAGTCTTAATCCTTCTCCCTTGCTCTGGTAAGTTTCTACTCTGCCTTTCAAGCAGTCTTAGAAGGAAAGAGCTCAGGTGAAGCTAGGTGCCTGGCCAGCAAAACCAAGTCTTCTACCTCCAAGATATCAACTAACCTGACTTTTTAACCCTTCTTTCTGTTGGAAATTACTGACAGTTTCCAGCTCCACCCCACATACACACCTAATCCTTTGGAAGAGCTGTGGGAGAAAGCAATTAGCTCCTTCAATGTGAGAAGGAGACTGAAACACCTCTGAGACAACAAACCTTTTCAACAAACAAGAAAAAATAAAACACAGTGTCAAACAGTAATTTTGCTTAGCCCAAGATAAAAAGTCACAAAATGTAAGCTCCACTGTAATACAGTAATTTCAGAGAAGATATACCCTGTAAGAAACACTTTGCTCAGAGAAAAATAAAGCAGTAACAGAAGATATACCTTGCAAAAGTCAATTGAATCAGAAGATTACAGCAGTAATCTGTTAGCACACACCTGTAGGCACACCTTGTAATAATGCAGAAGAAGGTATACCAGCAACAACAATTTGAATCAGAGAAAAAATAAAGCAATGAAATGTTAACAACAAACAGTAGCAATCCCTGTGAGTAAAAAATAAAAAACCACCACACAGTAAATCTGCTTAGCCAAACTAAGTCTTAATCCTTCTCCCTTGCTCTGGTAAGTTTCTACTCTGCCTTTCAAGCAGTCTTAGAAGGAAAGAGCTCAGGTGAAGCTAGGTGCCTTGGCCAGCAAACCAAGTCTTCTACCTCCAAGATATCAACTAACCTGACTTTTTAACCCTTCTTTCTGTTGGAAATTACTGACAGTTTGCCAGCTCCACTCCACATACACACCTAATCCTTTGAAGAGCTGTGGGAGGAAAAGCAATTAGCTCCTTCAATGTGAGAAGGAGACAAACACCTCTGAGACAACAAACCTTTTCAACAAACAAGAAAAAATAAAACACAGTGTCAAACAGTAATTTTGCTTAGCCCAATGATAAAAAGTCACAAAATGTAAGCTCCACCTGTAATACAGTAATTTCAGAAGATATACCCTGTAAGAAACACTTTGCTCCAGAGAAAAATAAAGCAGTAACAGAAGATATACCTTGCAAAGTCAATTTGAATCAGAAGATTACAGCAGTAATCTGTTAGCACACACCTGTAGGCACACCTTGTAATAATGCAGAAGAAGGTATACCAGCAACAACAATTTGAATCAGAGAAAAATAAAGCAATGAAATGTTAACAACAAACAGTAGCAATCCCTGTGAGTAAAAATAAAAACACCACCACACAGTAAATCTGCTTAGCCAAACTAAGTCTTAATCCTTCTCCCTTGCTCTGGTAAGTTTCTCTACTCTGCCTTTCAAGCAGTCTTAGAAGGAAAGAGCTCAGGTGAAGCTAGGTGCCTTGGCCAGCAAACCAAGTCTTCTACCTCCAAGATATCAACTAACCTGACTTTTAACCTTCTTTCTGTTGGAAATTACTGACAGTTTGCCAGCTCCACCCCACATACACCTAATCCTTTGGAAGAGCTGTGGGAGGAAAAGCAATTAGCTCCTTCAATGTGAGAAGGAGACTGAAACACCTCTGAGACAACAAACCTTTTCAACAAACAAGAAAAAAAAAACACAGTGTCAAACAGTAATTTTGCTTAGCCCAATGATAAAAGTCACAAAATGTAAGCTCCACCTGTAATACAGTAATTTCAGAGAAGATATACCCTGTAAGAAACACTTTGCTCCAGAGAAAATAAAGCAGTAACAGAAGATATACCTTGCAAAAGTCAATTTGAATCAGAAGATTACAGCAGTAATCTGTTAGCACACACCTGTAGGCACACCTTGTAATAATGCAGAAGAAGGTATACCAGCAACAACAATTTGAATCAGAGAAAAATAAAGCAATGAAATGTTAACAACAAACAGTAGCAATCCCTGTGAGTAAAAAATAAAAACACCACCACACAGTAAATCTGCTTAGCCAAACTAAGTCTTAATCCTTCTCCCTTGCTCTGGTAAGTTTCTCTACTCTGCCTTTCAAGCAGTCTTAGAAGGAAAGAGCTCAGGTGAAGCTAGGTGCCTTGGCCAGCAAACCAAGTCTTCTACCTCAAGGCCTCCAATAAAAAATCCACAGACCTGTCTGCCCTCCTTAGCAAGCTGCCACCCTTGGTGACCCCTGGTCTCTCTGATCATCCCCCCATCCATACCACTCAAACTCCTCCTCTCCCATCTATATACTTCCGGACCATCACCCCGAAGGATACTGCCAAACTGCTGAAGAGTCTGCCTAGCCGGGGCAGCCTGGGCAGCCATGGTCTTTTCCCTGCTATGCTTAAACTTATATCACCTGCCATCTTAAAACCACTCACCTACTTCTTTAACCTGGCATTGACTACCTCCTCAGTGCCCAGCACTTGGAAGCATGCCAGGGTGGTCCCGATTTTTAAGACTAGTGACTGCTATCCCCAGATAACTATCGGCCTATATCCTTGCTCCCCCATCTTAGTAAACTCCTAGAAAGGATTATTCACAGACAACTGTCTGACTATATTCACACACACAACCTACGGTCCAGGCAGCAACATGGCTTCTATAAACATCACTCCACAACATCTGCCCTCACCCTGTTTACCAATCATATTCTTAGGAACATGAACCTTGCAAGAGCAACGGGTGCTGTATTTGTTGACCTGTCTAAAGCTTTCGACCTGGTCGACCACACCCTGTTGCTCTCCTCCCTCTGCACCCTAGGCTGCTCTACTGAGACCACGCAGTGGTTACAAAGTCACCTTTCAGACAGAGCTCAGTCAGTACGTGTAGGACCTTCCACCTCCTCTGCCCTCCCAGTCACTACCGGTGTACCTCAGTGCTCCATCCTGGGTCTACTCTTATTCTCCCCATTTATAAACTCTCTCCCCTCTGACTGTCTCACTTGTGATGCCCTATTTTAGGTAGATGATTTTGTCCTCTTCACTAGTGACAAGGCTCTTGAGAATATAACAAGGGCTTTATCCAATAACTACTCTGCGGTACACACCTGGTTCCACTCACATTGCCTAATTGTTAATGCTAGAAAAACTAAATCCTTGCTATCTGGGTCTAAACAGGTGGTGGTGGACCCTGGTCACCGTGCAGAGAAGTTGACTCCTGGGTTTCCCTCTGGCCTTGTGTTAGGGGGTAACCAGTTGAGACCATCTGAAAAGGTGCAGAATCTAGGCGTAATACTTGACTGCGAGCTGACACTTAAGTCCCAGGTATCAGCCATCGTCAAGTTCTCCTTTTACCATCTGAGGAATATAGCCCGGATAAAGCACCTTGTTCCACACAATGACCTTCCTGTGTTGGTTCACGCCTTTGTTTCCTCATGTCTAGATTACTGCAATGCTCTATATCTAGGGTTGCCAGAGGTAGACCTCGGCCACCTGCAGCTGGTGCAGAATGCTGCAGCCAGGTTGTTGACTGGGCTACCAAGAACTTGCCACATCACACCTGTTCTGTGTGAACTGCACTGGCTGCCGGTGCATTGGAGGATTACCTTCAAGGTCGCGTTGCTGGCCTATAAGACCCTACATGGACAGGGACCGGGCTACTTGTAAGATCTCCTTTGGCCCTACCACCTTCTCCGCCCACTCCGTTCCGCTGTCGAGGGATTGCTAGAGATTCCTAGGGTTCGTCTTCAATCTTCTGGGGCCAGAGTCTTTTCTTTTGTGGCTCCAACCCTGTGGAATTCTCTACCTTGTCGGATTAGAGAGTGCCCATCCACTGAATCCTTTAAGGCTTCTTTGAAGAGCTTTTTGTTTGTATTGGCTTTTGATTAGTTCTGACTTTGCTGCCTTTTTAACTGTGTTTATGTTTTATATCCTATTTATTATTGATGTATGTTTTTTATGTATTTGCACTTTGGCACTTGAAAAGCACAATATAAATAAATTGTGATTTGATTTGATTTAAACCCTTCCTATCTAAGGTCACCAAGGCTGGGTCCACCCTCTCAGTAGTCACATCAGATGACACTGTACTTGAAAATGTACAAACTTTCAAATATCTGGGAGTTATCCTGGACCCATTCTTCTCCTTTTCCGATCATACCTCCTCTGTTATCTGCTGTATTAACCAGAAAATTGGTGTGACTTATCGGATAAAGTCACTCCTGACCAGGGAAGCCTGTTTAGCCATTGCCCAAGGCAACCTACTACCATTGATTGACTACTGCTCCCCATTTTCTCACATACATCCTCAGCCATATGTGGGCACCTCTGCTCCACGTACAACAACATATGTCACTTCACTCTCCTGGCACCATGTTCCACTCACCACTGCCACCTCTACCAGACTCTTGGCTGGCACCGACTACACTGCAGATTTGACTATGGGCTTGGCTGCCTCCTGGGCAGCAGACCAGAACTCCCTCAAGGTGTCTGCATGCATTCTCAGTCCCCTCCCAGATATCATGAAAGTCTCCTTCGCTATAGGTAGCAGAGCATTATCTGTAGCTGCTCCCACTCTGTATAACAGAATCCCTGTGCCCATCCACTCTCCGGACTCCCATGCCACTTTCAAGACATATCTCATATCCGGCTGTATCATGAGGCCACATGATGTTGCTAGCTTGGATGTCTGTATATCCACTTTGTTCACCAATGATGTCTGTATATCCACATGGCTTGTACTCACTGTATAACTTGTCACCATCTCTGTAACTGCCGCCTGTGTGGCCCAGGTTGTGCCTGAAAACAGTCCATGGGATCAGTCCACTGACCCAGTTACCAAAGACTTACATAAATAAAATAAATAAATATTAAGCCACTTGCATAAATTTCAGTTTCAAAAGTAGAGCTGCTAGAGACATATGTAAACAAGCATTTGACAATGCTGAATGTTTGCCTGCATGGTACGGATAATGCAGAAGCAATAATTAGTAAACATAAGCCAGCCTAGTGGTACAGAGGACTGAGGCACCATGAGTGCCCTAACTCTTTCCACCCTGGCGACCCAGGCTCGGGAACAAACTCAGGTCACTTGGGGTTCGGCCAGGGGAGGGAGGATCAAGTGTTCACAGGACTTCTCTCATCCCTCAGGGAGAGGGGATCCCATACCTCACTACCAATGGCCCGCTCGGTCTCTCTGGCTCCTGGGATATCTGGAGGTGTATTCTTGGTGGGGGAGGACAGCCCTCCATTCCCAGCCCCACCATGTGGGGGGGTAGAATCCATTAGGGGATACAAATCCCCTCAGACCAGAGGAGACACAAGACAACAGTGGACGATGGGACAGGGCTGAGCCAGCTGCCTGTACCTTCTAGGAGGATAGAAACCTTTATAGAAAAATATTAATAAGCATAACATAAAAGGCATAAGCTAGGTCACAGTCAAGCCAAGAATATCATCATTAGTGACAGCTAAGGTCATTATTGCTCACCACTGGTGAGACTTAGCCTTATTCAAGTGTAACCCCCTTGTTACCCGGGGTTACTAGAACCCCAGTAAGACCTAGTGGTAGGCAAGGAAGGCAGCTTGTGAAACTCCAGTTAAATGGGTTTCACACTGTCTCACTCTGTTCTCAGTCTCGGCTGAGACTGAGGGATGACATCACCAATAGAACTATTGCAGCTGCATGAGCCACATTGGAATCTGCAGCAAAGGAGTTAGTATAGAACATTGGGAGGTTTTGAAGTCAGTCTTTCAGTGAGAGTCAGTCAGTGCAGTGTGAAGTTGGGAGCTTGCTGAGAAAGCAGCTCAGTGAAGGCTCTAGGAGCCTCAGCCCTGTTAGAGGGCTACTTTTAGTTTAAAAGTGTGTGTGTCTCCACCTTAAAGAGAGACACAGAAGATAACTGAAGTGGTGGAGACCGCTGTTTTCGGGTCTCAGTGCCCCCTGCCTTCGGGGGTGGGGGGCAGGAAAGGGTTCCCTGCAGATTCCTGGGGCAACCCCGTAGTTCTGTTTGTAGAGGAAAAGCTGTCTATGTGTTCCAGAGTTTATTTGGGAGAACAAGAAGATTTGTGAGTCGCCTGTGGGGCACCTGCAACGTGAGGGTGAGTGTCTGCTCTTGCTAAAAGGGCCTATGTTTTTCACACTGGGACTTGTGTGACAATGTGGGGATTGAACTACTAAAATAGTGGAAGCCTAGAGTAATGGGCTAAGCAAATTAAAAGTAGGTTAAAGTCCAGAGCTTGTTGGGATGCAAATGATATGTAGAGATGTGACAGACGTCTACCCAGAATCTACATTTGAAAGTTTTCGGTAAAGGAATTCTACAGTTTCCAGAGAAATGGCCGGGTATGGGCTGTGGGAGCTGGAGGTGGGTGGCCCCCCATCTTTAGTGACCAGGTCCACCTCTACGGATTTCTTCTGTGGATTTCTACTTTACCTCAGGCACTTGGCCAGTGATGAGGGAAGTACCCAGACATGGGATTGTAAGGAAAATTCTCTCTAGGAGTTGAAGACTCTAGAGTGGTTTGGGGAGCCACAACAGGATAATTGGTTTATTCCTCAAATGGACCACGGATCAAGTGGCCGGCGGGGGAGCCGGGCTAGTGGGGAAAACCCAAGTAGTGTACAAGTCGGACTGTGTACCCAAAGCTGCGTGCAAGTCCGGGCTGTGTGCCTGGTGGGTTTAGAGCCTGAGGGCTGGAAATAGTGCTAAAGTGTTCTGTAGTCTCTAATCTGCATTACCAGGAAATGTAGCCCCGTGGGGGTCCGTCTATGCTTTGTTTGGTCAGCTTGTATGTGAATAAAAGCCACACTGAAGAATCCCATTCCTGGTTCTGGACATTACAGTTATTGCTTCCTGTGTTCGGATTTACTTGGGTGCCCCTGTGCAGAGTAGCCAAACCTAGGTCCCCTGTGCCAAGTGACCTCATCCTCCCCGAACCCAGTCCCCACCAGGTACTGCTGTCAGCTTCAACAGCATGCCACCTGTTGTTTCGCTAATAAGGCAGGGGTGAGGGGTTACACAAATGCAATATTTTCCAGCACAAACTGTCAGATGCCTCAGTGATTGTATACATTTTTGAGTTTATATTCACTCCATATCAATAAACAGGCTTGTGTGATTGTGTGTGCTCGTAGTCTTTTCTTATACCTTTACCAACTCAGAACCAGTCATCTATGACACTGATGTAAATATATAGTATATGACACTGATGTAATTGTTCATCTATCTATCTATCTATCTATCTATCTATCTATCTATCTATCTATCTATCTATCTAATAAATATTGAATATATATGGTACATACTGTACATAATGGATTGAACTTGCCTGATTTATTGTGAAAGTCATCTATCTGACAGATGACTTTCACAATAAAATAGGCAAGTTCAGTTGGCAAGTATTTATATTGTAATGTAATGAGCAAACCCAATGACACTCGTGCTGTCATTTTTCTTTTGCAATAACTTGCAAGTTGTTCGTAATGACACACAGGTGTTTCTAGTACCAGTCAACAAGTAAGTGCATGAGTATGTATGCAGCTTGAATTTATTTGATTATGTATTTAATATATCACAAGCAGCATGTACATCATGCTGTGATGGGGACCTGCAGTGACAGACCACCTAGAGATGCAGACACACATACTGCAATTTGCATCTCATATCTAAAGCATTGCTTGTGCGTCATAAACGTTTTTCTGACACCAATGGCTGAGTGTCCAAAAAAGAGTTTGATGCTACATATGTAGTGCTTGTGATATGAGATGCAAATTGCAGTATGTGTGTCAGCATCTCTCTGTGATGTATCAGTGCACCTCCCCTTCACAGCATGATGCATATTATTTAGTTAGTTTTTGTTGACCGGGAAAGGAGGAGTAGACAATTTTCTGCCTATTTTCAGCCTCGTCCCAGGAAAGGGGTATACAGATGGATGCCAACTGACATTGAACTAGATTAAGCTGTTGGTGGTATTTTTAGTGAATGGCGGAAATTTGGCCAGGACATCATTGAAATTCCCCTGCCCTGCCAGTGGCACGTGGTAGGCATGTGTTGAACAGCTGCCGGCATGCCATGCATTACACTGTGTGTGGGCAGCATGCCTTGCCATTGTGGACTTTGTCGTGCCCTTTCTGGACCGCACCAATAACCCCTGCAGCGGTGCTCCCCCCACACAGTGTTTACAGCTGCCTCCAGGATGTGTAGTCTGTACACAGGAATGCTACACATCCTGCCAGATAACCGGCGTCATACATGCGTGTACATGGCTCTTTGCATACAGACTATGTGGCCATGTCCCTACACACCCGAATATCCCCAGGGTCACACATGTTCATGTTGCGGCCATACATAGCATCCTAAGTACTGTTCATGCATGTTAGCGCAGCAGCTGCGTGCACATCTTTCACATGTATTTGGCTACTCACCAGCAATATGTGCTGTGTGTGGGCCCGCATAGCATTAGTGAATAGGGCCCATGATGATTTGGTATAAAGGGACATTGAGAACTACATAAAACAGGAAGGAAAGTTAGACCATGGAAGGATGTTTAACTTGACATATACAAAATACAGGACTTGAGAAAAATCTGTAAAGTGACAAAAACATAGTCACTAAAAATGCAGATAAAGGGGACTCAACAGTTATCCAGAACTATCAAGACTATAGTAAAGAATGCTTGATACAGCCTGAAAACACTGATTATTACACTGGGACTGGACACAACCCTGTGGAGGAGGTTCAGACTATAGTAGGACATTTATTGGAAGAGGGTGTGTGGATAACATAATGGGGATTCAAGGCTCTTAGGTGACTACACCCCCAAAATACCAGTATTCTACGCACTTTCCAAGGTGCATAAAAGCCTGAACCATCCATCAGGTAGACCCATAGTAGCCAGGATTTGTGGGGTATTTGAATTTTTGCCCACATATGTGGATTACCACATGAAAGGCCTGGTGAAAAACACAAGGGCATACATTAAATACACAGGAGGTAATAAAAATAATAATGGAAATAAATGATGAAATGTTGAACTTTGAAACTTGTCCCTTGGTTATAGGGGACCTGAGGGATGTGTATGTACACTTCAATTCTGCATGAGGGTGGAATGCAGTCATTGCGGGAGGTATTGGAGGAGCAACATATGGAAAGCACACCACCAAATGAGTTTTTAGTCAAAATGGCAAAGATGTTACTTATAGAAAAATATATATATACACTTCAGAAGATGTTTTTCTAGCAAGAAAGGTACTGCGATGGGGTCCACTATGGCCCCATACTATTCAAACCATTATATGGATGCTTTTGAAAACAGATTTGTGTACTCAGGTGAAGAAAATCCATTTTTGAACAACACTGTAAAATGGAAGTGTTTTATTGATATTTTGTGGTTTGGAGGGGCACAGAAGAACAGCTGGAGTTGTTCCATGATTATCCGAATAGCAGAACAGACCATTTGGTATTTATTAAAAATCAGAGTAGAAATTATGTCAGTTTCCTGGACATTGAGATCTATAAGAACAATAATAAACTGTGCACCAGACTGTTACATAAACCACCAGGCTAGAATTCAATACTTCATCTGAACAGTTTCCACCCCGCACGTGATAAAAGAAAACATACCAGTGGGACAATTTTTAAGAGCAAAAAGGAACTGTTCAGAGGAAGAGGACTGTAGAAGGACATCAGAAGACATGCTGGAAAGATTCAGGGACAGAGACTACAAACCTGAAACTATCAAGTTGGCAAAAACAAGTGAGGATGAAACAAACAGCAATGTCCTTTAGACTAATAGGATACTTCCTGATGAAAATACACAAAAACTGATTGTGTTCTCTACCCCCTACTCTGATAGTTTTGGAAATGTGAAACATGTTATAATGTAACACTGGGGGATACTGCAGTCCACCAGAGATGGACAGAAGGTACTTAGGGAAGCAACTCTGATAGCGAAAAAGGAAAGCAAGAAATTTGATGGATTGAGTAGTACATAGTGACCACCCTATACCTAAGGAAACCAGTGGGAGTTTTTCATCCAGTTTGTACACTGCTCCAATAAATATCCCCTCAAGGAAGTGCATAGATTGACACAAGCTGCAGCAAAAGGCAGTTTGCATAAAACCCCCCATTCGGCAGGGATCATGCACCTGATTCTCTATTGGGTAGGGTCCCAGTGGCAAAGTCCAGCAGCTTGCGGCAAAGGTGGCAGTGTGGCAAAGAGAGGGCGCACCCAAGAGGTTTGCCGCAAGCTGCTGGTGCAGTCGGGTGACAGTTAGACAAGTGTATACTATACAGTCCCTGGTGGTCTAGCACACTGTCGAGCACCAATCCCATTTATAATAAATAAATTAACGTCCCTAGAGGCTTGCGGCCCCCCAATCCCCAATACCCATTCTAAATCAGTAATTCCCATATCTGGTGGTCAAGTGGTACCCCCCACTTTTCAATAAATTAAATCCCATCCCTGGTGGCTAGTGGTCCCCCCATCCCTGATCCCCATTTGAAATCAATAATTCCCATACCTGGTGGTCTAGCGATCCCCCCAGCCCTGATCCCATTTATAATAAATGAAATCCACTCATAAGTGGCAAGTCGTTACAGGTCTTACAGACCTCCTGATTTGTAATCTACCTATGAACCTATAAATCCCATCCCTAATGGCTAGCAGTCACCCCATCCCCAATCCCCATTTTAAATAAGTAATTCCTGTCCCTGCTGGTCTAGCAGTCCCCCCAGCCCCAATCCCCTGTCATGGTTAATTACAACATCCCGGGGGGGGGGGAGATTACATTATGGTTAGGCTAGCAGCAGGATGCATTTCTTCTGACTCTCTGCAATGGGCGTATAAAAGTCATATTTTTGTCAGCAACCCCTACTTAAATTGTTTCTAGCTTATTTATCTGTGCTCTATGCTGTATCGGCTACTGGTCAGTGCTTTTATTTTAAACTGATGGCTACTAACCTGCAGAAAATGGAGACTGCACCACCAATTGAAGAAGCTGAGCCCCAGTCACCTCCCACAAAATGCCATAAAGAAGATTTATAATCACCGGGGTCTCTAGAGCTGCATGAACTGCATACTGTTGATTCCTTTGCAAATGACCTTGCTACAATAAAAGAAGTGCTGTTTGAATTAGTCACAGACTTTTACATAGTAAAGCCAACTCTTGAATCTTTGATCCGCCACATTACAGACACCAAGACCCGAATTTCCTTGCTGGCAGACCGATCAAATAAGATTAAACCAGTGCTGGTTGAAATGACGAGGAAATTATCCCATCAGGAGGAGTGCCTGGAAGACCAAGAATCTTGGAGCCGGAGGAATAATCAAGTTATTTCTGGCATCTCAAAACATGCGGAGGGCACTGATCTGATTCTGTATATCCTGCGGCTCATGGAAAAACTGGCCAGTCCCTCACTTTATGGACCCTGCTATATGAGTGAAAGAGCGCACTGTTCTCTAAAGCCTGTACCCCCTCCACGAGACAAACCACGGATTTCATTTTTCACCTCCTCAGCTTTGCAGACAAAATTCATATCCTCTCTAAGGTGCACAAAAGAAAGCAATTATTGTGGGAAGGCTCAAGGATTTACATATTTAGTGATCTGAGCCCAGGCATTAGGACCCAACAGCAGGCATATACGGATGTCAAGAGTAAGCTGTTCACTGCAGGAATTCATTTCTTATTAGATCTCCTGCCATACTTCATGTGCACACAAATGCACATGAGCTTCACTTTACGTTGGCAGAGGAGGCACAGGCTGAACTTCCCAAGCACTTTCCCAACCTGTTCCTGGCTGTGTGAATCCCTCCTCATTGAACAACAATAATGGCAAGTGCATTGGATCTGCATCGTCTGATAACGAAGTACTGGTAAAGTGGTACTGCTGGCATTTTGTATTGACTTTTCAGTCTGAGACACAAATGGTGTTCTGTAATTCATTACTTCCAGACCACTATTAGTGCCAGTTTAGTCTCTGATCTTTGGATTGCCTTGGACAGACGGTCCTGGACTCCTATTCGGTTTCAGACTGTGCAGTATTTTAAGACTTGTTTCAATGGTTATGGGGTTGTTGGACATTATATTGAATTTCAGGATTATTCTATGTGTTGGACTTGAGTTTTTTCTGTTATAGGAGCTTTGGACACATATGACAAAACCAACCAAGGACGCCCTTTTTTTTCCCCTCAGGATCGACTACCCAGTCATTGGTGGACACAGAAGCAACCTCTTGGTGTGGCAGGCTGCTTGTTATACCTTTCCCGTGATTGCTGAATCTATTCATCGGTGGACACAGAAGCACCCTCCTAGAGAGGCAGACTGCTTGTTATACACTCTTACTATTTCAGGAGCTGTATGACTACTTATCACTGTGCTAAGCATTTCTATTTTTTTATGTATATGAGTACTACCTGGGCCCATTTCCTTTATGCCACCATTGTTTTATGATCCCTACATTTGCTTTCCTTTGAACTAATAACCTTCTCCTTCTTATACTATCATGCTGCTTTTTTATAAACTTTTGTTACAGTATGTGGACTGATTTCCATTTAGATATTCCACTACCACTTGTGCTTATTCATCCCTTCTTTATTTATTATTATCACATTATGCTTTGTTTCATGATTTATTACTTGATGCGATCTTTCTTTCTTTCTTTTTTTCAATGGGCTTTTCATTCTACAAATTTTCTTGATAGTTTTATATTAGCTTACCAGACTCAACGGATCTCTAACACTTAATTTGTCCTTGGTATTCTTCTGAGTGATTTATCAGACTTAGCTATTATGCCACTTAGCTTTTGTTAGTGCTGTATATTAGGGGTGTTCTATATAACATGTTTATTACTTGTTATTTAATATGTTCGCTTAGTAAGTCAATAGGAAAAGCAGGGCGTGCTGCTAACCTCCAAATGACATTGTTCTCTATATACCCTTCAGGGGCCATAGGGGTGTTTCCTGGAACCCTCGCAGACCTGGCTGCAGGAGCGCGTCTGGAGAACCAGGGATAGTTATGATACCCAGTTGGGTTATCATTGTGAATAGCTCCTTCTGGTTTTTCTGTTTCGTTACACTCAAGTTGTTGAGTGTGTGGGGGATGGCGATTGCTTGCTATAACTGTGACTTTTTATTGGTCCTAGCTTCTGGTATGGGTGAGAGCAATTTTATTTCTCTTTGATTAGATGTTAAATAAATTTCAATTTGCAACTTGGAAAATTAAAGGAGCATGTTCAAAAGTTAAGACATATCAAATTATTAAACATCTGGCCCATTGTGGGATACAGATTGCCTTCTTGCAGGAGACTCATTTGTTAGCATCTGAGTGTCTACTGTTTTGTAGAGATTGTATAGGACATGCTTATGGTGCGGGAGACAGTAACAGAAAAAAGGCATCATTGTTCTTGCTGCGTGGTCAATGCCCTTTACCCATACTGTGGTGGTCAATGACCCGCCATGTCAATATGTCCTTTTAGGGCAAGCAGAGGTCCTCTTAGGGGCAACCTATGGCCCCAATGTGGACACACCATCATTTTTTGTGGATCTTTCTAGAGCCCTGGCCCCCTTTTCTCATTTTCCTATACTATTGGGCATGACTGAAATATTACTTTGACCCAAGAACTTGACCATACCTATAAATCTTCCATACATCTTTTCCCAGCACAGCGTTCATTGTACGAGATAATGGACTCCCTCAGGCTGCATGACCCGTTGAATACTTTGAACCCCCTCTTTAAGAAAAGATACTTTTGTCTCATCAGCCCATCACTCCCTATCTAGAACTGATTATTTTTTGATGAGCTGGTCTCTTTTTTTTGGCCTTCACTCATGTGATATAACTCCTAGGGTTTTGCTGGATCGTTCTGTGGTGTGGCTATCCAAATCATGTGTATCTTTTTCAGACCATGATACCACATGGAAACTTAGCAATCAATTCCTGAAAGACGACCATGTAGTTCCGAGTATTAAAGAAACTCTCAAAAATTACATTAGTGAGAATTGAGGGGCCTTGGAATGAAGAGATAAAGAGTGGGTAGCTTGCAAAGCTATACTAAGTGGGGAATTCATTCAATTTGCTACCAAAAGGAAAAAAATCTATTAAGAAAAGTTGTCTTTTTATTTATCTGCCATCCATAGTTTAGAGGCAATTACCTCTCCTATGGAACAAAAGTGAGAAAAATTAGAAATTTACAGAGATAAATACGCAGAGCTGTTAACTGAACGAGCAGAATATGCAATATATAAGACAAAATCTAAATTGATAGATCAGGGGGAGAAAGCAGGCAAATTGATGGCCCTTAGACTTCAGAGACAAGAAAGCTCTAGATTAATCCCTCACATACATTCTCTAACAGATCAAATGCTCCACACACATCCTAGGTCCATTGCCCATGAATTCTATGTTTACTACAAAACATTATACAGACCCGCTTTGTCTTTCATCTCCCTGGACACTATTAATGACTACCTAGCCCAGATTCCACTGCCTACCCTTACCTATACTCAGCAGTGTAGTTTGAACACTCTATTTCTTCAGAGGAAGTGGCCAAAGCTATCTCCTCATTGCAGGGACCGCAAGCTCCCACGCCGAGCCATCTCGGCCACCAGACTGATGGCGCTTCCCAAGCCACCGCCCAAGCTCTCTGCCCTGGATCCATAGCCTCTCAGGTACGGCCCTGCAGCCAGACAATCAGAATGCTAACACCTTTCTGAGACCCGCTCCGATTGGCCAGAAGCTCTCCTTCAGCTCTGCTCTCCAAATCTGGCATATTTTTTTTTTTTTCAAATATAATCTTTATTAAAAAGAAACATTATTTCCATTAACTTAGCAGTCACAATATACAAGACGTACAATACATCAGGTTAATACAGTCACAGTTCATAAATTCATTCCTTTTACCCTTCCTTAAATGGCCTTATCTTCTAATCTAGATTGATCCAACCTTCCTATTATCTAACCCTTCTTCATCTTAGCACAACTGTCATCCCTCCAAGAGTTCTCTCTCCTCATTCCCTGGGTTGGTCTGTCCCCTCTCCTCACATCCCCAGGTTTTTTAATTTCTACTAAATCTATCTTCCCCATCTCTGACCCTGAGAGCCGCGGGTCCCTTTTTTTTTTTTTTGAGCCATTCCCATATACGAGCTATATCTCAACATGAATATAACCGGGTTAAACATTTCAATATGGAGGGGATACTTCTAAGGGATAAAGTGAGGGACCCTAGGAATAATATACATTATCCACCTCCTCCACATTAGTGAGCACAGTTCCACTTTGTCATTTAAGTTATATGTAATTCTTTCTGCTCTGTACATGAGAATCACTATCTCCTTCCAGTCCATCAGTGTAGGAGTCCACACAGTTAGCCAGTGTTTAGTTATGGCCTTCTTTGCTGCTAATAGGCATACTCCCAGTAAATATTGTGAGTGGGGATCCCCCATCTCAGGTGGAAATACATGTAAAATGAAAAATTCCCCTGTAAAGGGGAGTTTAATCCCAAAGATTTCCTCAAGTTCCCCATATAACTCTTGTAAAAAAGGCTGCAGCTTTGGTCAAGACCAGAATATATGGGTATGGTGGGCAGCAGATTCGCCACATTGACGCCAACAGGAAGAACTTCCCGCTTGGCGGAAGTGTGAAGTTATGACTGGAGTGCAGAAAAATCTAACCAGTACTTGCCATGAAAACAATCTCCAGGAGTGTGAATATGTGATTTTTGACCTATAGCGACATATCATGTCCCACTGTTGAGGAGATATTACAGTGCCCAATTCCTCACTCCACTTCTCCTTTAACATTATTGTGTTTCCTCCTAATTTCTCAGACAGGGATTTATATAGGGTTGAGATGGGATGTGACAGCTTTTGGGATTTCAGTATTTGCTGAAGGTGTAGAAACAATTGGAGGTATTCCCTGGGTTTGCGTCGGAGGCGGAAGAGCCTCGAAATAATGCACCGCAGTTGTAAATAACGGAAAAAATCTGCTTGTAGGAATGAAATTCAATTTGATTTCACCAAATTCTCTAAAAGGTCCCCTATGGAACTGTGAGAGATTTGTGAGACCAATATGTCTCCACTCCTGAAATATATGATCCAATGTCGCTGGGGTAAAATTCTCCAGAAGGCCTAACGGGTATATCATCACCAGAAATGGGGTGAGCCCCAGGGATTTGCGCATTAAGTACCAGGTTTAAACTGGTGTGAGATCCAGTGGTTCATAGTTAATTGGTTTACCGGAGGTGGATTCTTATAAGTTATAAGTCTAAGGTAGTCTTGGTGAGATAGTGCACCTTCCTCTATCTCCAACCAGCGGGCCTGGAATATTCTAGCTAGACGTTGGAGAATAAGAGAGAAGTGTGTGGCCCAAAAGTGTAATTTAAGGTTTGGGAGGGCCAGGCCTCCATTGAGTTTAGGAAGAGACAGGATTCCTATTTTAATCCTGGGATGTCTTCCTGCCCAGATAAAGGCTGAAATGGCCTTATTCCAGGTCTGGAACAGGTGGTTTGATAGACTGAGTGGGACATTCTGAAAAAGGTAAAGAGCCCTTGGGAGGATTACCATTCTCACCACTTCAATTCTCTGCACTAGATTCAATGGAAGGAAATTCCATCTGCCTAGGTCCTGCTTCATCCGTGAGGTGAAAGGGCGGTAATTGTTATCTGGGACATCTTCCACTTTATGTGTGAGATAAATGCCTAGGTATTTTAACTTTGGGAGCCCCCACCGAAAGGGATATTTATTCTTTAACTGGTCTGAGGGAGAGTAATGAAAATTGAGGGCATCCATCTTAAGTCTATAGCCTGAGAGATTCCCAAACTCCTCCAAAATCTGGAAGACTGCAGGGACAGACTGAGATGGGTTGGTAAGAAACAGTAGGATGTCATCCGCATATAGAGCAATGCGATGTTCTGAATCATCTATATTTAGACCAGTAATCTCTGAAGATTGCCTTATTGCCTGAGCCGGGGCTCTATGAAGATGGCAAAAAGGCCAGGTGAGAGGGGGCATCCCTGTCGTGTTCCTCTGAAAAGGGAGAAATAATCCGAGTGGTGTCCTGAGATTTTTATACAGGCTTGAGGTGAGGAATAAATATTCCGAAGTATGGTCACAAAGGGATGAGGGAACCCCATTACTTCCATGGTGGTGAAAAGGAAAGACCAGGAGACTCGGTCGAAGGCCTTCTCAGCATCTAAGCCGAGAAGGACCGCCGGGACCTGCATCTCATGCGCCAGATGGAGTGCTCTAAAGTTGTTATCCGAGGTTGATCTTGAACTTACAAAGCCTGTTTGGTCTGGGGCAATTAGGTAGGGGAGGAATTCATCCATCCTACGGGCCACGATGGACATAAAGTACTTATAGTCCATATTAAGCACAGAGATTGGTCTGTAGGAGCTACAATGTAACAGATCCTTACCTGGTTTAGGAATAAGTGAAATTGTTGCATCTGCCCAGCTCGGTGGGGGTTCTCCCAAAAGGACTTCATTAAAGGAACTGAGTAGCAATTTAATAAATGACTGCTTGTTACCTTTATAAAATTTCACCCCGAATCCATCAGGACCGGGTGATTTTTGATTTTTGTGTTTTAGAGCAGGATATAGCCAGGAGCAATTCCTCCTGGGTGATCGAGAGCAGTAGTCTATTTTGTTGGTCTAAATTAAGTTTTGGTAGTCTTAAAGCTTTCAGAAAAGTATTTGACTTCTCCTGATCTATTATGTGATCAGTGGTATAAAGCTTTTGAAAATATTGAGTAAAAACCTGTGAAATAGTTGTGAATTTAGACTGGGGGCTCCTGTTCTCGGATCCTTTATTGCTGAGATGGTTGATATTTTACTTTGTTGATGAAGAAGATATGCCAGGAGGCGGGATGCACGAGGCCCAGTCTCTCCGTACTTCTGGCGGAGATATGCCAAGGCTACTTCAGTTTGCTGTTGGCATAGTGCATCTAGGTCACTCTTTGTCTGTTTCATCTGAGCTAATACTGACTGATCACCCTGCTGGTGAGCTAACTGTAAGAATTGTAAAGTCTGCTCCAGCTGTGATTGTCTTTCCCTACGCTCCCTAAATAGTGCAGCTGTAAACTTTATTATGTGGCCCCTCAAGACAGCTTTCAAGGTGTCCCATTGTATTGTTGAAGGAATCTCATGGGAGAGATTATGCCGGATAACTTCCGAGATCTTCTCATCGAGAAAATCCCTGAACCTTTTATTTTTCATATGTATAGGGTTAAATCTCCATCTGGTATTACGTTTCTCCTCACCCAGATCCCAAACAGTCACCAGCGGAGCATGGTCAGAATGTGCTATTACGCCCAGTGTAGCGTCAATCAGTGCGCCCAGGTTTTCTCCTTGTGTATAACAATGGTCAATTCTCGAATATGTCCCATGTACCACTGAATAGTATGAGTAGCCTCTATCCCTTGGGTGGAGAGAGCGCCATGTATCCGACCATCCCATCTCCCCTGTAAATTGTTTGAAAAATTTATGTGGGGCTGGCTGTCTACCATTCTGAGACCTAGAGGTATCTAAAGCAGGGTTCGGAGCGATGTTAAAGTGCCCCGCTAAAATTAAAATCCCTTTAGACATTTCCACCCCCTTGCTTAACAGGAAGCATATTGTGGACGAGTCTGAGGATGGTGGAAGATAAAGATTGGCCAGGGTGACCTCTTGGTCGTATAAGACCCCTTGAATAATTATCAGCCGGCCGGCCGCATCAACCCATTCCTTCATTTTCTGGAATGGGGTATGGGTCGAGATTAAGATGGCCACACCCCTTCTCTTGCCCCCCAGCATAGCTGAGGAGAAAACCTGTGCATAACCCTTCCCCCTTAACTTCCCATGCTCCGCCTGCGTTAAATGGGTTTCTTGCAAATAAATAATCTCGGAGGAAGACCTTTTCGTTAGTGCTAAAATTCTAGATCTCTTTATCGGGCTGTTCAGGTCATTTACATTTAATGAGTAAACCTTCAGGTGTTTTCGAGCCATTCTACCAAGGTAAATAAAACCAGAACATCAGACCTTATATCCCTACAGTTTAGAACTGTGACTTCTTTCTGGACTGTTGAGAAATTGTGACCGCTTACCGCCTTCTTCTTTAACTTCCCCCTACCAGGCGGATGTAGGGAGGACCTAAACAAACAGGTAGCCCTTAATTAATACTTGCAGGCTTAAACAGTTAGCCTTTTAACAAGAACTATGGCTGAATTTGCCACCTTAGAGACCTCTAGGGTGTTTATAAAGGCCCTAAACTGGGCAGTAACAGTATTCATCGACCCATTCCTAAATGTGACCAACAACAAACTAAAGGTGAAAAAAACCCTGGGTACTTTTGAGTAAAACATACAGGCCACATAGGAGGGAGTAACTATATACATTGGGCTGATGTTAATTGATGCCCACTGTACTAAGAAGACAGTAAGCCCCAGGGACACTAGACCAATGGACTCCTCCTCTCAGCAAGTGTGGGTCGACTTCCAAGGTACAGCTGGGGGTATTTTCCAGCTGCAGGGCAGATGCAATCAAGCAGAGGGTGAGAGCAACCCGGATTAATGGGATATTGCCCTCTGGCTGCTGGGAAAATTCCCATATGAAGCGAGCCCTGTAATCAGGTAGAGCCATGAGCAACACAGTATCCTCCTACCCCCTTTTAGCATGCCGACCATTTATATATAGGGTTACGGATCACCTTTGAAATATTTTACATGTTTAGAATCCTGTGTAGTGCCTAAAAATACCAGCATTTTGATCTGTAACTTGTAACATTAGCACACCCGGTGATTCCCTGCCTATAAACCTGCGCAGACTAATGTAAGCATATGTTAATATAGGATTACCCGATCCACTCAGAATGTGGATCCACCATTAATAATTGTATTTACAACTTTAGAAATTTATACTTGAAACATCGCTACAATAACCTTGAAGATGGAAGAGGCAAAAACAGAAAACGAAATAAGATATACTGTATATATGAAACAGTTTCAAGGGAGCTGAATAGCCATTTCCCCATGAGCCTCCTTTAAGATTTAGGTCCTTCCGGCTATCCTTTGCGAAGTTCGCTATCGTTGCTTTATTCCCCTTTTCCCTGTAACACTCATTAGCTGTTGAGGGAGGGCCAGACAGCCTCGGGCTAAACATTATTAAGTGTCCCACAACATTACAGTTAACCGTAAAAAGTCAAAATTCCCAGCCCCGTCCCCCCCCAACAACCCTCCGACAGGCACAAAAGTGGCATTTGGAGATACTCTGGGACCATCGCCATATTGCCGTCATATTGTCAGATGCTGTCTTGTAATTCCAGTAATTTTAGGCAATAGTCGTGGCATGTGGGTACTATATTGAAAAAGGGAGTGGCTGCAAGGGAAAAGGAAGTGCCTCCAAAACTGCATCAGGATGGCGGTGATCACTCGGGGACGTAAAGGTATCCGGGCGAGTCATCAGAAACACCCCCTCTATTTCTTCCCCTGTCAGATCCCCACTGATCATGTAGCTGGGCCCTCCAAGTCCCCCCCCCCGAGCAGACCCACATGGCGATCAGGCCCGTCGAGCAAACCAAGCAAGGCAGTACTTACAGGGATCCTCTTCTTTTGCGACCCCGTCAGATTGGTCTGCTATAACTCAGCACCAGCATCCAAAGCCCCAAGGGGGAGCAGAAGGGCAGGACCAAAAAACAAGGGGGAGAAGGGGAGAAAGTCACCAATGGCAGGGAGCGTCACTCAAGTGCCAGTCTCCCCTTTCTTAATCAAAGCAAAACCTCTTTTAAATTCAGGTCTCCATCTCCAGCTGCACAGTGTCATTTTGTGATGGGGCCTCGGCGTCGGGTTGCAAATGCTGGGCCTTCTTGTTAATACTGGCTGGGTCACCATATTGCTGAAGCAAAGTTGCAACATCAGCGCGGAGACTGGACTGCGATGCTCCACTTCGAGGGGACCCCCTCTGTGCTACCGACCAGGCAGATTTAAGTAAGTCCTTCTCTAACCTTTCTTTGGCCATTGTAGGTGTAGCGATACCAAGGGATTAAAGGTACGGGGAGGCTGCTAGGAGGTCCTGGAATATCTTTGGACCGTTATCCTTAATGATCTTAAGCCTCGCAGAGTACAAGATCTGGGCCTTGAGGCTTTTCACTCTAAACTGTTTCAGAATTGGCCACATGATCCATCTGGCTTCTTGCACTGCCGCGGTGTGGTCGTTTTCCACCGTTATGCGATTCCCAGAGAATTCCAGATTGTTACGTTGCCAGGCCCTCTGCAACAGCTCCTCTTTGGCCCAATAGACCGTTATTCTTGCTATGATATAATGGGGTTTCTCCCCCGCTCCTCTCGGCCGTGGGCCTAGGGATCTATGCGCACAATCCATGCTCAGGTCAAACTCCGGGGGAAGATCCAGGAGATCCCGGAGAAGCCCCTGCAGGAACTCAATCATATTCTGATGCTTGTCCTCCACACCTTCGGGCACTCCAAAGACTCTGATATTTTGTCTTCTGCTTCTGCCTTCCAAGTCATCCATGTGGTGGGTGAGCTCATGGTCTCTGGCCAGGAGGTATAAAAGCAATCTGTCCTGTCTATCTGTCTGCTCCGCAATCTGTGTGGTACAAAGCTCTAGTTGCTCCATTTTGTGGCTTATGCTGGTAATATCTGTTTTGAGGTCGGTCAGCTTTTTGTCTATTCTTGTGATTGTTTGAGCCATTTGACGGATCGTTGTGGCGAGATCAGGGTGTGCTTCCTCGCCATGAGGGCCGAGCTGTAGTAGGCCCTCCGAGAGCTCCCGCACTTCAGCACCATCCTCCATCTCTCCCTGGATTATTTCTCTCAATTTTTGAGTTGGGGTCAAGAAGAGCTTCCCCTGTTTGTTTCTTCTCTGTTTTGCAGGTGAAGACATTTTCGATTACGGTGATTCAGACTGATTATTGTCGGCTAGGGAGCGGAGCTCTGTATTCAAGCGTCCATTAGCTCGCTGACGTCACCGGAAGTCCCAAATCTGGCATATTTTAAGAAAATTGAAGAGCTGTTGTATATGTCTGCATTGTTTACAGCTAGTTTACAGTTTAAAATGCAATTTCTCTGAAAAAGAGCTGTCATTACAGGCCTTTCTTGTAGTGTTTTGTGCTGCTCCAGACTTTGACGCCCAAACTAACAGCTCCTTTGTTGTGCAGATTGAGCTCCCTGCTGGGCTGATGGCGCCTCTGTGCCACAAACAGCCTACTTAATCCCCGTTCTCTTCTTCTTCTCAGCTGAGCCCCACTCTGCAGGGACTGCAAGCTCCCACACTGAGCCATCTCGGCCACCGGACTGACAACGCTTCCCAAGCCATCGCCCGAGCTCACTGCCCCGGATCCATAGCCTCTCTGGTATGGCTCTGCAGCCAGCCAATCGGAACATGAGTGCCTTTCCGGGACCCGCTCCGATTGGCCAGAAGCTCTCCTTCAGCTCTGCTCTCCAAAAAGCAGCATATTTTAAGAAAACTGAAGATCTGCTGTATATGTCTGCATTGTTTATAGCCAGTTTACAGTTTAAAATGCAATTTCTCTGAAAAAGAGCTGTAATTACAGGCCTTTCTTGTAGTGTTTTGTGCTGCTCCAGACTTTGACACCCAAACTAACAGCTCCTTTGTTGTGCAGATTGGGCTCCCTGCTGGGCTGATGGTGCCTCTATGCCACAGACAGCCTACTTAATCCCCCTTCTCTTCTTCTCCTCAGCTGGGCCCCCTCTGCAGGGACCTCAAGCTCCCACATCGAGCCATCTCAGCTACCGGACCAATGGTGCTTCCCAAGCCGCCGCCGGAGCTCTCTGTCCTGGATCCATAGCCTCTCGCATACGGCTCTGCCGCCAGCCATTCTTGTCCCTGCCAAGCGCTGTCTACGGCTCCCCATCACCCCCAGCCCCACCCAAGCTCGACACTTTCTTTTATACCCTATCGCTGCTATTTTTTCTAACAGCCCACTTCTCCATTGGCTGCTTATAGGACTCTACCACTAGAGGGTTCCGCCAGTGAAGCGCACTATAGCAAAGCTTACAGGCCCTCTCTTTCCTGCCAGTAGCTCCACCCTTTTGAGATTGTACCATGGTGTCCTGGCAGGTACCACAACTTTGGTATCTACCCTTAACTCTGTCCCTAGCACTACTTATCACACTTCCTACTAAGCCACCGAGGGGCTCACCTATGTTGGTTAAACCACCAACCATGGGTAACAGCACAATCTGCCTCTCTGGCACAGCACTCCACTCTGAGACCTTACCCCTCCTCTGCTGCACAGTGGCCCCCTGCGCCTCATTAACCTCAGTGACCACACACTTCATCACCCTCCTCAGGATGACATCCTGCCCCATGTTTCATTCGCTCCCATATAAAAAAGCTAAATGGCTACTCCGTAGCTCCGATAAGGGTAACAGGGTACCCTTTCTCCTTCTCCACCTGCTCCTGCTAGCATCCAGGGATATCCACCCAAACCCAGGCCCGGTCATAGATAACTCATCAGTCGACACCCGCCCAACCACCGCCCCTCTGACATTACCAAACGGCCTTAAAAATCATTCACCTAAACATAAGGAGCCTTGCCCTCAAAATCTCTCTACTTCAACCCATGGTACTGGCATATGCCCCTGATCTAATCATAATTTCTGAAATATGGCTGACTAATAACATTCCTGATCATGCTGTCACCATCCCTGGCTTCACCATCTCTAGACAGGACAGGGCAGAGAGAGGTGGTGGCATGGCTATCTACACCTCCTGTTCCCTCCAGTGCACTCCCTCCTTCACTTCAACCATGCAGTCCTCCCACGAGGCCCTACTTTTAAGTATCTCCTATCCCCATACTACCCCCATCTTCATTGCTGGAGTATACTGTTGCCCTGGGCAGCCAACTTCTAATGTCATGACTTGGTCACTGAACTTTCCTCACTGGCTAGCGGTGGAGAACTTTTCATCCTGGGTGACCTAAACATAAACTGGCTGGCCCCATCTCTGGCTCACAGTCGCTCCACCATAGATGCTTTAAACCTCTGGCAACTTATACTGGAACCCACTCGACTAAACTATAAGACACTAAACCACTCCCTGCTTGATCTAGTCCTCACCTCCCATCCACATCATGTAGTGGCCTTGGGGCTACTACCTGACTGTATCAGCGACCACCACATGACCTTTGTAGTGTAAAAAAAACATAGGCCCAAGCTTCCTGCAAAAACTATTCTCACTCGACCATTCGTAACCCTAGACCTACAACTTTTGCTTCAGGATCTCTCTCAAAACAACTGGTCCCCACTGTTCTCAGCTCCTTCTGTGGATGTGGCCCTTGCCCATTTTAAATCCATGTTCCTACAAATTTGGAACTCCCATGCTCCACTCTGTAAAACTAGGGTACATGGTGCACACCTTCCTCAGGTCTCACCTGCATTACTGGCCTGCCAACAAGCTCGTGACCTTGCATGGCATCGGGCAAAAGCAACCAACTGTACTAGTGACCTCAAACGTTATCGCGGACTCAGAAATGGCTGCACTAAAGCTATCCGTCTAGCCAAGGCTGAGCATTTCACGACTAACTTCCAGGCTAACACAAACAACCCATCCAAATTCTGGAGGGTCATCCAATCCCTCTTCTCACCTGCTTCAAACACTACACTGCCTATCCTAAAGCACAATCAGGCTGTCCTTACTGAACGTATGGACATTGCCAATTGCTTCAACTCCCACTTTGCCTCCTATGCCTCTGCGCTGCTTAGCACCCTCCCTAACCCACATCTTGCTCCGGTGTCACAGTCTACCTCCCCACCCACTGCTCACCTACCTACTCTCACCCCATCCCCACAACCTGCCCCCTTCCCCCCTGTGGTGCTGCCCCCCTTGCCCTCCCTCACCCCAAACTCCCCTCCTTTTTTCCTTCACTCCTGTCTCTCCTGAGACTACTCTATCAGCTCTCCGGGCACTTGATTCTGCCAAAGGCTCCTCACCTGATGGCCTGGACCCTAGGCTCCTCTCCCTCACAGCTCCTGCCATCACCTATCCCATAGCTTTGATACTAAATCTCTCCTTTGTGACTGCCACTGTTCCCTTGACTTGGAAGCATGCCATAGTACTCCCCCCTCCCCAAGGGGGGTGAGTCCACCGCTCCTGGAAACTATCGACCTATGTCTCTCCTTCCAACCTTAGCCAAACTCCAAGAACACATAGCGCTCGCTCAACTCTCCCAGTTCCTCTCTGACTGCACTTTCTTCACACCCTTCCAGTCTGGCTTCAGGAAAGCCCATTACACCACCACCTCTCTGTTGAGGCTAACTGAGGCCATCTCCTCAGGCTTTGACAAAGGGAACATCACCTCAGCTATCTTTGTTGACTTGGCCAAGGCCTTTGACACTGTCTCTCACCCCCTCCTCCTTCACAGCTTATCAGCCACTGGCCTCTCCCCTACTGCCACAGGCTGGTTCAGCTCCTACCTGGCAGGCAGGTTGCAATCAGTTAGAATAGCTGATGTCATCTCACCCCCCTGCCTATTACCACTGGAGTCCCCCAGGGTCCAGTACTTGGCCCCATCCTATTCTCCATCTTTTTAAACAAGCTCCCTCAGGTTTGCACATCATCCAGCATCCACATGTATGCTGATGATACAGTGCTGTTAACCTCTGGTAAATCAGTCCCTGATGTCACTGCTAGCCTTCAGGCTGACTTCAACAAGGTCTAACTCTGGTTCAACACACATCAATTATTTCTAAATGCCAAAAAGACAGTCTCCATGACCTTTGGCACAAGGCAGAGACTTGCTCGGCTAAGCTAACTCCCCATCTTTCACACCCTTGATGGGACTGCTCTTGAGGACATCTCCTCATTCAGGTATCTCGGTGTTTGGCTGGATAGATACCTTGACTTCTGTGTACACATAGATGCTGTTCTGAAAAAATTAAGACCTAAGCTCAGTGCCCTCTACAGAAACCACAGCTGCATCCCTCTTGCCAACATGTGTGAGCTGGTACAGAAGATGATCCTGCCCATTTTTGACTACTGCGACATAGTCTATGGTGCGGCCCCTCAGTCCCACCTATCCAGACTGGACTCTCTCTTCAACGCCTTCTGTCATTTTGCTCTTGATGCCCCCCTCCTAACCCACCATTGTGACCTGTATCACTCCCTCAACTTCCTTTCCCTCCACAATCGGAGAGTTCTACACGGTACCAAGTTCATCTTTAAATTCTGGCTTGGTTCACTCCTCTCTTACATCACCTTCTCTCTTGGTACCGCTTCCCCCTCCCTTTACCACCTTGGATCTCTTGCTGACGCTCACACCCTGTCAATCCCTGGCAGAACCACATCCTCAGGACAGAAAGTCTTCTCGTATCACCTGCCTAAATTGTGGAATTCTCTGCCTCCTCAACTACGCTTCTCCTCCTCCCTGTTTTCTCTTACCTCTGCTCTACACAACTACCTAACCCCCTCCTGCACCTGCTTCTGATACTCTCCTCCCCAAACTCCTCCACCTTCTCAGTTGACCCCTCTTCATGCACTTACCTTACCCCCTCTTAGTTTAGCTCATAGCCCCGAGACATGTTCCTCGTGGAAGGTTACTGTAACTACTGCAGTGTACCTCCGACAAATCCTGTTACAGGCGCATGGCTCAGCACTGCACGTAACAATTGTATGTAATATGCTTTGTATACCTGTCACCTATTCAAACCTCCTATATTGCAAATGATGCCCTTACATGAATGTACTTCTTACCATGTATGTACTGTACTGTATCTAGTGTACCACCCTATTACTGTATGTTAATGCCACATCTGTACCACTGTACTACTGCATTTATTAGCACCTCTGTATTCCTGTACGAATTGTCATTACTACTGTTATCCCTCTACCCCTTCCTCCAGGATGTACCGTGAGACGAGCATTAAGTTGCTCAGTGTATCTTTCCTGGTGATACATTTCAATAAATAAATAAATAAATAAAGATAAAGCTCCAGGCCCTGATGGGTTTACACCAAATTTTTACGAACCTTTTGCCCAAGAGTTGATACCTGTCCTAACCCAGGTGTTTAATGGCATCCTGGATAAAGGTATTTCTGAAGCATCTTTAGTGTAGGCATTAATTGTACTTCTCCTTAAACCTGACAAAGATTTAGAACAGGTTCCCAATTACCAACCCATCTCCCTGATGAATCAGGATTTGAAACTATTGTGCAAAATTTTAATGACCCGTATTAATCATGTTTGGGGCCACTTGATTGGCCCCAAACAAGTAGGCTTTATGCCTTCCAGATCAGCCTTGGACCGTCTCCGAAAATTTGGGGCACATCTTCATGACATCCAGGGATCTTCAATGCCCCACAGCTTTGGTATCCTTGGATGCCGAGAATCCTTTTAATAGAGTGGTCTGGCCCTTCTTGTTCACCATGCTCAATATGTTCAGTTTCCTCAACACTTTTGTTAAATGGATCCAGACACTTTATGATTGTCCCTCTACACAACTATATTGCAGTGGGGTTTTCACTCCATCTTTTGTTTTATGTAGTGGCACTAAACAAGGGTGCCCTCTCTACCCATTATTATTTAATTTATACCTGGAACCACTTATATCTAAGATTCGGCTTCATCCATCCGTTACAGGAATTACTGTGGGGCACACTGTATGCAAACTGTCTGTTTACGCAGACAACATTTTGTTGCATATTACACACTCTAAAATGTGTATACCAGTTATTTTGGATGTCATACAAACTTCTGGTTCATTTTCTAATTATAAATTTAACATCAGTAAAATGGTGGCCATACCTCTTACTAAATTCACACAACAGGAGGAAACAGAACATTATGGCTTTATATGGGCACCACATTCTTTCAGATATCTGGAGAGTGACCTTTCTTTAGACCTGATTCAGTTTAAAAAAAACTTAATTTGGGCAATCTAATAACTACCATCAAACTGGATTTGGAATAATGGCAACACTTACCACTGACATTGTGGGGATGACTAAATACAGTGAAGATGAATATTCTTCCTAGGCTATTCTACCTTATTCAGATGTTAAATCTTTACCTCCCACTGCATTGTTTCACAATGATACACTCGTTGGTCTCTAAATTTATTTGGTCGGGGAAAATGGTCTATCGTGCTTACTTTAAATTAGTGGCTCCTAAATCTATAGGGAGGCCTACCGACACCTTACTTTAAGCTGTATTATTGGGCCATACATTTAAATTTACCTTCTACAGTGGCTTCATCCTATAGAACCTAACCCCATGTGTTCTTATACCCCCATTATGGCTCACTATCGAGAGAGAATAAATCCGTGCCTGGGGCCTTTCTCCACTTTCAATTATCTATACTAAATTTTCACACCTTCCCTTTCAAACACATTGCAGAGTGGTCAGCACATCTCTTTTTTGTCCATCTTTTTCCTTCAAAACCAAAGATAGATGAATTAAGGTATATCCTACAAAGAGACAGTATAGACATCTGTGGGTTGACAGAAACCTGGTTGAGAGAGGACGATTGGCTTGACAACATCGAAGGATACAACTTCTTTCATAAACTGAGATTAGGAAAGATGGGGGGTGGGGTTGGGGTATATATAGCTTCACATTTAAAGGCAAGTCCTACAATATCGGATAACCCAGGTTGGAACCAAGTAGAACAATTGTGATTATCTATCTGGACTGGCAAAGAAACATCCGATTAGGGATCTGTTACAGAGCACCAAGTCTGACAGAGCAGCAAAATCATGTCTTTTTGGCTGTCTTAGATAGTGAAATGATAACTGACAAAACAATTATAATGAGATATTTCAATTTCCCTCATATATGCTGGGAAACTTTGGTTTATGAAGGATCTCTGGAGGAAAGATTTGTGGAAATATGCCAGAATAACTGTCTGATACAAAAAGTGGAGGATAGTACAAGAAATCAGAATCTTTTGGATTTGGTGTTAAGTAACATGGATGGAGCAATAAAGAAGGCACAAGTAATTGAACCATTAGGAAGTAGTGGCCATAATATGGTCAGGGTAATACTAAATGAGGATTCCCATAATATACAGGGGAAATCAGTTATAAGGAATTATAATAAGGCAGATTATATAAGCATTAGGAAAATCATAGGTACTTATGATTGGAACTTGTTACAAGGTAAATCGTTAGATCAATCCTGGGATTTAATAGATGGAGTATTCCAGTTATGTATCTACAAGTAAGTTCTCCTAATGACAGAATATAATAAAAAGAGTAGGATTCCAAAATGGATGACATATTCAATACGTAAATTAATAAATAAATAAAAATAAAGCTTACAAAAGATTTAAAGAAAACTTGTCCCCTATAGACTAGCCAAATATAGGTCCCTGGTTAAAAAATGTAAAACCACCATAAATAAAGCAAAGGCAAAGTCGGAATTAGATCTTGCCACAAAAAAGGGAAACAGTATTAAAGAATTCTATAGTTGTGTAGGTAGCTTAAGAAAAAAAAAATAATAATAATACCCAGATCACTATTCTCAAGGATCAGGAAAAACAAGTAGAAGACGAACAAGGCATTGCAAATATGTTAAGTGCCTATTTCCAGAGTGTCTATATCCAGAATAGATGCCCACCTACTACAGTAAATAAAATGGATGCGGAAGTGAAAAAGGATATCCCAATCATAACTGCTAAATAGGTAAAAAGTAAACTAAAGAAATTAAATAAATTTAAATCTGGGGGACCAGATGGGTACCACCCAGCTTTTTTGATGGAATTAGCAGAGGAAATCTTCACCTTATTGGCCGCCCTCTTTAACAAATCGTTAATTGAGGGAGATGTTTTGAAAGTATGGAAAATGGCACATATTACACTTATATTTAAATCAGGGGACAGGTCTAGGCCTGAAAATCATCGGCCAATAAGTATCACTTCTATTATTGGTAAAATAATGAAGAGCTTTTTGGATGAACTGCTAGAAAAAAATCTGAGGGATTTGAACCATCTGGATATTTCACAACATGGTTTCTCATGGGGGAGATCATGCACCACCAATGTGCTCCATTTTTTCGAGCCAGTGAGCCAAGCACTGGATGTGGGACTACCGGTGGATGTAGTGTACTTGGATTATAGAAAGGCCTTTGATTCTGTCTCACATGGTGTCCTGTTAAGCACTTTACAGCAGCTGGGAGTTGAAAACTATATTAGAAAGTGGATAGCAGCATGGCTGGATAACAGGCAGCAATGGGTACAAGTCAGAGGCTACCTGTCTACAGCTGTGAGTGTTACTAGTGGGGTACCCCAGGGATCTGTACTGGGGCCAAGGCTTTTTAACATCTTGATTTCTAGTATGCAGGTAGATGGCAAGGCATGGATCTGTAAATATGCAGATGATGCGAAAATTGGTGCCATAGTAAATAATGAAGAAACCGTTAAAAAATTCAAGATCAAATATTTAGTTTAGAGAGATGGGCAGAGGAAATAAGTTGGAGTTCAGTATTGCAAAGTGTAGGGTTATGCACTTTGGAAAAAACAACATCAGAGCACAATATAGATTGGGATCACAGACAGTTGAGGCAACGGATAAGGAAAGAGATCTAGGGTTGGTTATTTCTGATAAATTAGGCTTTGGTGTGCACAATACAACTTGTACTAATCGAGCTAATGGAATTATGGATAATATATTTCATAACATCAAAAGTAGGAAGAGAGAGGTCCTTGTGCCCCTGTACAGATCCCTGGTGAGACCCACTATGGAGTATGGTGCTCCTTTCTGTTCAGTTCAGAGTATTGGAGGAAGTAAAAAGGTGGAACGAGTCCAGAGATGGTTCACCAGAAAAACTGGTTCAGTGGTAGGATTGGAGTACAGTGTAAGACTGGAAATTCTGGGTCTTTTTTCTATGTCATACAGAAGGGTAAGAGGAGATCTGTGTTATGTATTCAGATCACTGAATGATGGAATGCTGAGAGAAGCTGCAGGTTTAAAATGGAAAGAGAATGTAAGGGTGGGTCCAAGGGTTCACGAAAAACAACTAGAGGGAGAAAGATATAGGACAAATAAAAGAGAGAAATGGTTTAATCAGAGAGTGGTGAATTTCTGGAATGGGCTCCTGAGAGAGGTGGTGGGGGCCAGTAGTCTAACTGTATTCAAACATCTATTGGATGAATACACGGGGGATAATAAATGGAGTTTTGTCCAGTAGTTGAGTGGCGGGTCCGATATATGGCTCCTTGAAGCTTATGGACCTGTAATGATCTGTGAACCTATGAACCTATGACATGTTTACAGATGTTTTGCAACCTCTTGTTTGGAATCTTAACTTTACAATTGGAGGCAAACTTATTATACTTGGTCGGTTGCCAAATCTTGATAGCGTCTCCCTTTCCGATCTATTATCAGGGGGCAATTTTCTTTCTTTTGCTGCTGCCCAAGAAAAGCTCCAGTGGGCTGGTAATGTGGCCTTCAAGTATTTTCAACTTCAACATGCTGTGAAGCACAATATGGATACCCCTACATGGAAGAATACCTGTGGACTTTTTCTTTCCTCTTTAAAATCTGCGGTTTTATTACCCCATGACATCTCTAAAATGTATCATATACAGCTTGTGGAACTGTATAAAACATTTAATATACAGTGTAGGTATTGGCAAGGGGCTCTCCCTGGCTCGGATTTTCATTGGCCTATGATATGGAAGTCCACATTTGGCTGCATAACACAAGACAGACTTAGGCTGACACAATTTTTTTATTTTACATGATTTATATTATACCCCCTACAAGTTGCACAAAATAGGAAACTGGACTCAACTACATGCACTAGGTGTGGTTCAGCTGAGGACACTTTATTACATATATTTTGGGACTGCCCTCCCATCCGTAAACTTTGGACTGAGATTAAAACTAGGGCAGATCCCTTGTTAGGTATTCAAGATTATTTTACCCCTGAAATGTAGTTGGTAGGTGACCGAACAGCTATTTCTTCTAAAGAACACAAATTTCTTGTAAGAGCACAAAGAACGATAAAGAACACAAATTTGATGATAGTCATGTCAGTTAAAAAATGTGTTCTACGTCACTGGAAAGATCAGCATAACTTTGCTTACGCAGAATGGCTTAATGAATTACTGAATAACTTGCACATGGAGAAGCGCATTGTCAGTACACAAAATAGGCTTAACTAGTATAACAAAAATTGGCTGAAATTGCACACACTTTACAGATTTTCTTAAGTATTACAGCTCCTCTGCTCCTTAAGTTCCATTTTTAGATTGTGTTGCTGTGTAATATGTTACTAAAGGTGAAGAAACCTTGTCTTTATAATTTATCTCACCCACAGATTATTATTTCATGCAATTGTATGACCATTACTACATTCCTTTTTGCCTAAGCTATGCTCTCGCTATACTGTACATAGTTGACAGGTGTTGGTGTTTTGTTACTTTTTGTTTATTGTTGTTGTAATTGTTCTTTTTCTTTCTTATATCTATCTGAAATATAAAATAAATTTAATTAAAAAAATAATTACACATCCCTGGTAGTCTAGTGGACCCTCCCAAGCCCTGATCCCTGCTATGAATATTCCAAACATCTCTGGTCGTCTAGTGGACCTCCATCCCTCCACCCCATCAGGCAGTATCCCACAACCCTGCTCCCCACATCCCAAACCCCGAGCCAGCAATCACAAAGCCCTCCTCTCACCTCCATGACCAGCGGCCAACTGAACTGTCACTAAGCACATACTGTATGTATGCGCTCATTGATTGACAGCAATGAGTAGGTACACTATACAGAACGCGCTCAGTGACAGTTCAGTCAGCGACCAGCCACAGAGGTGAGAGGAGGGTTGTGCCAGTCACTGGCTTGCGATTCAGGAAGGGAGAAGCGGGGTGGTGGGACACTGCCTGCTGGGGTGGGGGTCCACTGGACCACCAGGGAAGTTTTGAATATAATAACGGGGATTAAGGCTGGGCCTGGTAGTCTAGTGGACCCTCCCAAGCCCTGATCCCTGCTATGAATATTCCAAACATCTCTGGTCATCTAGGGAACCTCCATCCCTCCACCCCATCAGGCAGTATCCCACAACCCTGCTCCCCATATCCCAAACCCCGAGCCAGCAACCACAAAGCCCTCCTCTCACCTCCATGACCAGCAGCCAACTGAACTGTCACTAAGCACATACTGTATGTATGCGCTCATTGATTGACAGCAATGAGTAGGTACACTATACAGAACGTGCTCAGTGACAGTTCAATCAGCGACCAGCCACAGAGGTGAGAGGAGGGTTGTGCCAGTCACTGGCTTGCGATTCAGGAAGGGAGAAGCGGGGTGGTGGGACACTGCCTGCTGGGGTGGGGGTCCACTGGACCACCAGGGATGTTTTGAATATTAATAACGGGGATTAAGGCTGGTCGGGTCCACTAGACCATCAGGGATGGAAATTACTTATTTAAAATGGGGATCAGAAATGGGGAACTTCTAGCCACCAAGGACAGGAAGTTATTTACTATGAAGAGAATCAGGGATGGGGGTCCGCTAGACCACCAAGGACATTTTAATTAAGCATAACGGGGATCAGACTTTGGAGATGTCCGCTAGACCACCAAGTATGGGAATTACTTATTTATAATGGAGATTGGGAATGGGGGGATCACTAGCTACCAGGGACAGAAAGTTATTTATTATAAAGGGAACTGGGGCTTGGGGGAGTCTGCTAGACCACCAGGGACATATTACAATACCAGGGAGATTGTGGCTGGGGAAGGGTGACCGTGGCACACTGCCACAAATTGTCAATTCTTCCAGAAGGAAATTTTCCAAGTACCCTTAGAACAGCCCTGGCTGGTCTAATGGTACTTAGAAATTTGCCATCTGGACAGTTTTGAGAATCCCAATCTAAGAGATGTGGGAGCTTGTGTCGGCTGCATGCCCCCTAGTACCATGCCACAATCAATTCTGTGGCACATGGATGGCACAAGCCCCCTTTAGCACACACAGCCTGTGGCTGGCACAGGCTGCATTTGTGAATTGCTCCCGGCACATCATTTGGTGCAAGCTGCACTTTGCTCCATTCTTTGTGTCGAAATCCCCTTGCGCTATGCCAGGAGCTTTGAGAATCAAGCTCTAAATGTTCATGTGACCTAATGTATATTGGAAAAACTTGGAGAGAACTAAAGAAATTGATTGGAGAACATTTTATTTATTTATTTACTTGGAAACTGGTAACCAGGAAAGGCACTGAGTTGAGTCATGTTTCTGGGTGGGCCCCTGGAGAGACAAGAAAAGGAGAACGACATTACAAAACACACCAAGTCATAGAGTGTGGTTACAATGAAAACGAACAATAAGTGCAAAAGCTGAGTTCACAACAATCAAGTGATCAAAATGGATGCATTGGTTAGGACATAAATTAGCTTACAAATCAGCTGTCAGTTTAGACCAGAGCAAAATAAAGTGCTTGATGTCTGTAGAATAAGGTGGTGGAGCTTATACTGTGAGGATGAGTGAAATAGGCAGCTATATTGTATCCGGGAGAGCCAAAATCATGAGGTGGAGGGGTCAGGCTTGGGTGGACAATAACAGGGAGTGTTAGGTAATGGGTTAGTTAGAGAGTTGGCAGCAGCGGGGGGTGAAGGGAAAAATTTTAACTGGTGTTTAATGGAAGGAAGTGAAGAGGAGAGATGGAGGGAGGAGGGTAGCAGATTCCAGAGGGAGGAGAGGTCATAGGAGAATGCAGCCTTCCCAGCTGAGGAGTGTTGCTGGTGAAAAGAGAAGGTGCAAGGATCCCTGGAATGAAGGGAGTAGGAGGAAGAGGGGATGAGACAGAGGAGTGAGGCTAGGTATGAAGGGGCTCAAACCAGTATTTGGAAACAAAGAAAGTGCAGTGGGACTGGCAACATGAAGGGAGAGAGAGAGTATGGATTAGGAGGAGTAAAGGGAGCACTGATGGGTACAAAAGGATAAGTTGGTAACAAAGTGGCTAAGAGCATTGCAGAGGGTGCCCAGTCTAGTGAGAGAAGAGGAGAGGGCAGTTCCATAGACCATAACTACATAGTCGAAAACTGGGAGAACCATGTTGGTGACCAGCTCCCAATGGACCTTAGGAGAAAGGCAATCCTTGTTGTGGTATAGGGCACCGAGGTTGGGAAAGAGTTTTGCACAGATGGCATCAATGCTGGCAGAGATGTCTAGCCTGCTATCTAGCCACACATTAAGGTACTTGAAGGTGAGACTATGTCAAACAGAAGCCATTCAGCATGGAGAAGGCAGAGAAGGGGAAGAGCCTGGCCAACTTACAGTTTTGTAGTGCTGACCTGGAGTTGATTAGACTGGAACCACTGCAGGACATCCAAAGTCACAGATGAGAGGACAGAGGTTTAGAGAACTGTGTCATTTGCATACATGTGAATATGTGAGTTGACACAGGCAGAGGGGAGGTTATGAGGGAATTGCAGGACAGGATTGGACCAAGGACGGAGCCATGTAGGACCCCAGCCTGGATAGGAAGGGAAGGGAACAGGCACCTCCTACATCTACTGACTGCTATTGGCCCAAAAGTAAGGAGTGGAACCAGACAACAGCAGTTGCTGAGAGGCCAGCAGAACTCAGCTTGTCTAGGAGGAGTGGATGGGCCACTGAATCAAAGGCTTTGGCCGGGTTGATGAACATGATCTCCATGATGTGCTCTGATCTTTCCTAGAGAGGACAGAGTCAGTGACCCATAGCAGGGAGGAAACAGTGGAATGGTGCTTCCAAAAATCAGACTAGAAGGGGGAGAGGAAGTTGGAAGAGTGAAGGAAGTCAGCATGCCTGTAGTAGACAAGTTTCTCTTCAGCTTTGCCATAATGGACAGAGATGGTTTGGAACTTGTCGGGAGTAGAGAACTGCCTGCTTGAGGAGGAGGAGAACTTTAGCAAACTTCCAAAACTGAGGGACAGCACAGAGGGTGAAGGAGAGATTTAGAATGTGAATAATGGGGAAGGCAATGGCAGGAGCTGAAAGCTGAAACATTTGTGGTCCAGGCCGACCAGGCTAGACTTGGACAGGTTGAGTGAGGAAACAGCAAGCAGGATTTCCTGGGTAGTGACAGGGGAAGTGAAACCCTGGAGGTAGTGAACAAGATGGTGGAGATGAGGGAGATGAGAGGAGCAAGGAGGGAGGGGGAGAGGGAGAGAACAAATAGTGAAAAACTAATTGAAGTGAGCAGCAACAGAGAGTGAGTAGGAGATGGGTGAGCTATTTACCGTGAGGACTGGGCAAACGGACTGAGTTGGGGGATCAAATGGGAGTGAATCACCTTCAAGAATTTGGCTAAGGAGTTAAGATTATTCTGGAGGTTGCCCTTAGAATAGAGGGATTTGACTGTGAAGATGGCCTTTGTGCAGGTGTTCCTAAGCACCCTGTAAGAGTGGAGGTCAGGCAGGGAGAGAGATAATTTGTACAGGGCCCAGGTTCGAGCATGGGTCTTGCACATATCTATGACAGCATAGGTGATCCATGGGTAGTGGGAGGATGTAACCCTGGACTTCCTAATGGGGACATGCTTTTCCTAGACAGAGGTAAATTTAGAATAGAAGAGAGGGGGTCACATCAATGCTTGGGGTGGACAGAATGGGGGACTAATCAGTCACAGTCAGGTCACTCAGTAGAGCATCTCTCTTCAGTAACCGAAAAGACCTGGACCAGATGTACTTGGGGTGGAAGGACAGCATCAGACTTTCCAGACACAAAATGCAGTGGTCATGCAGTGGTCACTAAAGGCATCCTTCAAAATACCTGCTTCAATGATGCAGCAGCGGTGCGAAGTGAGAGACCCCATTCAAGAAGGATGTGGTCTGAAGAGTTTGACGTGAGCCAGGTGGGTTCAGTAATGAGTTGTGAGAGGTTTAAGGACTCAGTCCTGAGAGAGGATAGCCTGGAGACTGGGGAAAGCCATTAAATATTAAAGTCCCCAAGGAGGAGGAGTTCACCAGAAGAGGAGTCTGAGGTGATGATAGAGAGCGAGTCTGTCAGCGATGAGGGGAGATTTTAGGAGAAGCATTGAAAACCCCAATGAAGATGGGTATGATGAAGGGGAAAGGAAAGCTTGCAAGGAGAATCTCATGGGAGGAAGGTACAGCCTCCTTCAGGATGATGGTGCAGGAGAAGCTCTGGAAGACATAGAGGGCAACACCACCCCCACATTTACCCCTGTGCTGCCTGAAGAAGTGGTAGTCAGGAAGAGCAAGGCAGAAATCAGGAATTCTGAAGGAGATCAATTAGGCAGTATTTCCAAATAAACTCCTTACAAATACAAATAAAGTGTAACCTCCAAAATTCTTCCACAGGATTGTCAATACAATACCTGGACAAGAGGGTTACATGATCTTTACTTACCTTAGTAGGCGAAAGTAACATTAACTTAACAAACAAACAGATTTACTAAACAATGAGACTGCCAATTTTACTCAGTTGGAGGCTCATCACAATAACTGTCTGCCTTTCCCAGCCCAGTGACCCCACTGCCACAAGCTGAAATCTGATCCTCAAATCACCTTGTGCTCCTCTGTGAAGGAATTCAGCAGAGAGATAAAACAAAGTTCCCTTACAGCTGTGTTTCAAGTAGGGCTGTGCGAATACGTTTTCCCGAATATTCGGCCGAATATTCAGTATTCGGGTCCCACGTATTTGGTATTCGTTATTCGGATTCGGTTGTAAAGTGTTTTTTTAAGAAAACTTTAAAAAAGCACTTCAGCAACACCATTAATCACCCATTGAACCTGGTATACCATATACACCTCAGTGACACTTCAGCCACCGACACTGAGCTCTCACTAATGCAACACAAGATTCATGTGGCACACTCGATCCACCACAACACATACATAGCACTCTGAAAACAATATCAAACATTGCATTGCGTCAGCACTAGAGGGTGTCCATGGTCACAGACATGGGGTAGAAGGTGCTTCAGCCATGGGCATAGGAATAGTGGTAGTAGTGGCTGCAGTAGTGGTGACAGCTGAAAGGGTGGCTGCTGCAAGAATGGCACTGGTGGTGGTGGGAAGCACACTGGCTGTGGATGTAGCAGCCATAATGGTAGCAGTGGGGACACTGGTGGTGATGTCTACTGCTTGTTGCACAAAGCATGGTATGCTCTAATTCCCCCCTACTACTGCACAACAGGATGTGACAGTGAACGTACAGATGGACAGGTGGTGACACTAGCAGTAGTAGTACTGCTAATGGTATTAGTGGTAGTAGTACTATTACCAATGCTACAAGAATAAAAGGTTTGCTTGGGGAGAACAATATCTGAGCCCATCAAATAAACAGAGACACCTGTATGTCATTGTCTATATAGTCTATCTCACCACCTTCTCTGGAATTGTATTACGTATCAATAATTTACAGTGGAGCAAGACAAGATGCAATTCAGTACTTTACAGTAAATGACATGCCACAAAATATTGAATGACTGGAGGGCTTAATTGCCATTAAATTACACTGCTCCTTGCAGCATTCTGCAGCATTTTACAACAATTTTGCAAGATACTGCATTGCATGCTGTCTGGCACCACAGTATGAACTATGTTCTATAATCTTGATGAAGTGTTTCATCCTTGGGTATGTTAGTTGTGGATTGTTTTGTTACAAGGGCATCTCAGTCTCATTCATTTTAACTTCACTTATTTATAGTGTGTCTTTCTTTAAGGGATGTATATTCATAGCATGTTTGTATGTTCCCAACATGCACCCTGACAAAGACCAGGTTCTGGTCAAAGCACCAGGGCTCTATTGGCATCCTCCAGCCTTAGCACAAACAAATGTATTGGCAACTTTATGCTGCACTGTTCTTAACTGTATTTTGTTACTGCAACTTCGCTAGTGCTTCCTTTGTTCTACATAGATTATTTGGGGTTTGCAGCCCAGGGACAACACTAGCAGTAATTGTGCAGATGTGCTGTATGTTTGTGGTCTATCATCCTGTCCCTCACCACTTGGAGCCAGCGGTGCAGATGCTTTGCTGGGGTTGGACCAAGCATGTTTGCAAGATTGCCAAAGACATGATGGATCAGGTCCCTACTGGTTACTGGGTAAAACACAAACTATTACTACGTAGTACCTGTGTGTGTGATGCATTACTTAGTGCTTGTGGAACTACGCTAATACACCAACCGTTCCAGTTATACTGCACCACAAAAAAGTAGCAGTAAAGAAAAACACTGCTACTAAGAAGGGGAAGAAAAGGGCAACCTATTTAGTCAAACATGGAACCGAGCAAGGAACAGACAGATGACATACAGTTAACTCAGTGAGACAAGCCTGCCCCACTAAGTACAATGGTTTAATTAACAAAATAACAATAAACAAACAAAAAAAAAATGCATGTGCACAACTGTTGCACACACACACTACACAGACTCAGAGGGGATATATTTAACAAGCACAGCTTAATTGTGTGCAGTGGGCTGTAGAAGTGGGGGAGGGGAGGGGAGGAGGAGGGGAGGGAGGTCGAGTCAGCCCTGTGTCAGTGTGGCTCAGTTGGTAGCACATCCGCCTCTGGACCAGAAGGTGTGGGTTCTCATCCCGCACTAGGATTGGACTTGCACCTAAAAATCGCTGGCATACGAATGCAGTATTGGTGGGGTGCTGTACTGCTGGGGTGTGCCATTCTTCGGATGAGACATTAAACCAAGGTCCCTTCTGCCCATCCTGGTGTTGTCCTGATGGGTGTCCAGGTGGAAGCAAAAGAACCCAGGGCACTCCTTGCAAAGTGTAGGGAACATTCCCGGTGTCCTGGCCAACATTCCCCTTCCCATAAACCGGTTCATGCAATTATCCAGGCTGTGTGTGGGTGATGATGTGCGATATGGCCGCCACCACACATTCAGTCACTTCACTACCAGTCTAGCATTGCTTGTAAAGCGCTTTGGATACACTGTGTATGAAAAGCACCATATAAATGCTGATTCTTCTTCTTCTCCTCATGTGTACAGGGATCTATCCCCGGAACCAGAGGAGACTAACAATACTAATTCACTGTGATCTTTATGCAGCAGTTGGGTGGACCTCTCTTGCCACCAGACACCTCCTGCATGCTGGCATTTGGACCCTCAAATTACTACTCCACAAACTGCCTGTCTATTTAACGTCTCTCATACACATCTCGCATAGCGCCTACTCCCTAAGGAAATCTGACCTTATCCTACTAGATGTTCCCAGGACACGTACCACAGCTGGCCAAAGAGCTGTCTCATATGCCCTGCCAAACATTTGGAACCAACTACAAGCCATGCTGAAGCTAACCAGCATCGTATCAATTAACTCCTACAAAACACTAGCTATCTCTAAATTAAAAGACATACAGTATGTAGGTGCTACTAGGCCCCCAATGCCAAGTCAACTTCCTAGGTGCCAACTGGCCCTCTACTTATTAAGCTGAAATGTGTTGCATAATTTAGGGCAAGGTTAAAGCTGGAATGTACTGCATATATAGCATAAGGACTTCTATTACGTATACCTCTTGTATTATATAATTTTTTTTTTGTTGTTCTACATTTTATATCTCCTGTCTATGTAATTGCGAACTGTATGTGTATGTGCCTCAGGACCTCCTTGTGAATGAGCTTGCTCAACGGAGTCTTTCCTGCAATAAACTTGAACTTGAACTTGAACTAATTCAGTGAGTCAGGCCTGACTGGCTTAGAACTGAAGAAGTTTATTTCAAAATATGTGTGCACACAGCTGTGCACACCTGTGGCCCTGCCTCATGAAAAAATATATTAAGCATGCACATGCAGGGTGAAGCCTCACAAAATCAAATAGTTTGCACATATACAGCAAATTATAAGCAGTGACCTGCAGGAGGGGGAGTTAGCAGACATCCTCATCAGTCATGCAGGGAACCAAGCCTGGAACCAGACAACAGCAACAACAAAAAAAACACAAAAATAAAATGTGCTCCACCCAAAAAAAATCACACTAGAGCTATGTCAGAGAGCAGCAGAGAAGGGGTGTTAGCAGACAGCCCTCATAGTCCCTGTAACTGAGTACAGCAATAAGGACAAAATACCTGTCAGAAAGTCAAACATAGCTTTTCTGACACTGATCAAAACAAGCATTTGTCAATGCCGAATGTTGCTTGCTTGTATGTGCTGTTTAGGTATTTGGAAGTGACAGTTTCATGCCTTCCTCCCAAGACATCCACTGTGTCTTTCCGCTCAGTATTCACAGAAGAGTGGAAGGGGCAAGGGCCACAGCAGTACAGCAGTTGCCAAGGTGGTGAAGAGGTGGACAAAAGAGTCCTGCAGGAGCTCACTAAATTGAAGGTAGACAAAGCGATGGAACCAGATGGCATACGCCCAAGGGTATTAACAGAACTGCGAAGGGAGATAGCAGTACTACTGGCAGCCATGTTCACTGAGTCATTCAACATGAGTGAACTGGAGGAGGGCACATGTGGTCCCTCTACACAAGTCCGGCGGCAGGGAACAATAGGCCATTCAGCCTCACCTCAGTAGTGGGGAAGATCATGGAGACATTGCTTAAAGAAAGGATAGTGGGGCATCTAGATGCCATCGGAACCCAGGACCATAGACAACATGGATTCACAGTGGGGACATCATGTCAGATAAATCTGGTTGATTTATTTGACTGGGTGACAAAGGAAGTGAATCAGGGTGGGGCAGCGGACAACGCTTACCTTGATTTCAGCAAAGCCTTTGACACCATCCCATATAGAAGGCTGATAAACTAGCTGGGTAGGCTGGACATGGGGGAAAGGGTGGTAAACTGGGTTAGAAACTGGCTAACAGACAGGAGGCAGAGAGTGGTGGTAAATGGTATGCAGTCTAGGGAGAGGCGACCAGTGGGTGCTGCAGGATCGGTCCTGGGGCCAGTTCTGTCTAATGTCTTCATTAGTAATATTGCAGAACATCTGAAGGGAATTTTTTCACCAAATTTTCAACATAGTCATTTTAACACCTGAGTTCATGAACAGTGTCACTGTGATTTTCTTAATTTATCCCGTACATTGATCTCGCACACCGACTGCGCCATTGTGTGCTACATGGGCAGAAACATGTTTTGGGTGAGATGTGAAAAATGGCAGCTATACTACTCATAAGAAGGTGTGATAAAATGTTAATGTTGGAAATCTGGAGTGAAAATATTGAAAATATGACTCATTGAGCTCGGTAGAACCGCGCAATGCACCGTAAATGAAACAGTCATTTTTAGGAATTTTTTACCAAATTTCCAACATAGCCATTTTAAGACCTCTGCTCATGAATAGTGTCACTGTGATTTTCTTAATTTGTCCCATACATTGATTTCAAAACCGACTCGCGCCATTCTGCGCTACATGGTGGAAACACATTTTGGGTGAGATGTGAAAATGACAGCTATACTACTCATAAGAAGGTGTGGTAAAATGGCAATGTTGAAAATCTGGAGTAAAAATGAAATTAGAACTTACGAGCCTCTTGACGGAACTACATAACATCATGTCAAATAAAACAGTCATTTTTGAATTTTGCACCAAATTTTCAACATGGGGTTTTTGGGACCTTCTCATTGAATGATGTCACTGTCATGGCAATATTCAGGCCTGAAGGGTGATTCGCAGTCACTGCAGTCACTGCGAAATCACGCCAATGGACTGATGCGCCATGACAGCGATCATGAAAAGGTCAATAACATAGTTAAAATTAACACAAAATACCTGAGATATGCAACAAAGTTGAAACCCCTATCTAGCCCATTATACAGCTTACCGGCATTTCCTCAGTTAGCGGTCGGCTTTGAAGAGTGCAGGCGTGTTCCCGGTCCACGAAGATCGTTGCGCGGAGTCGGAGGTAAGTATGGGGTGAGGAGTGGGTGTGGGGGCTGGGTGCGCAGTGGGTGGTGCGGGTTGTGGGAAGGGGGTGAGGAGACACGGCGGGACCGTTTTGTTTTACAGGTTTTAAAAAAAAAAGACGTCGTGGGACGTTTGCCACGCTGGGTGTACTCCCAGCGTGCACTAGGACATGGGGGGACGTTCAGCCGGCGGGGATTGGGCACCCCGTCGGCCAAGGACTGCTTGCCATGCTGGGGTGGGCTCCAGCGTGGCACCTACTACTGGGGGGGACGGCGTGGCTCAGCCCGACGGGATTGGGCACCCCATCGGCATACAGTGAGTCGAGGGGCACACGCCTGCGTGTGGGGGGCTCACGCTTGTAGCGCTGCTCACTGAAGCGTAGCTCCCCCTTTCAACTGTATGCCACTGCATTTTGGAGCGTGTCATAGACAGCTCCAAAATGCATTGGCTTACAGGGGCCGCGCCTGCCAGCTCACTGACTGAATTGGAGGAGGAGGTGACACACCTCCGAAATCTCCGATGATGGCACTATGTTTCTTGCACATGCGTGCAAGCAACATAAAAACTATACTGACCCAAAAAAGCCTGTGAAGCAAAAATCAATTTATTTTTTAGCAAGTTTAAGGTCTCAAAAGTACTGCAGAGCAGCTCTCAGAAACCACAGTCTCCTGTCTTCTACCAGCTCAGAGTGAGGAAGTCACATGGTGTGCTTGCCTTTCAGCTCAAGAAACAGTTTTTGATTGCCAACAGAGCTCTGCAAGACTTGTAAATCTCACCGAATAGTAGTTCCCAAATAGTGGCAGAATAGTGAACTATTCGGAAAATGCATCCAAATATTCGGGAAGCCTACTATTGGTGGTGTTCGGAAAATACTATTCCGGCCCATGCACATCCCTAGTTTCAAGGCTGTTCAGTTGCTGATTTAAGACTGCTGCTTGGAGAACTATATTAAAAAAAACATCATTGAAGTCTTTAAGAAGTACTGGAGTACTAAACTCCTACCAACAAGGCACTGTTTAGATAAAAATGTGTAAAACAGGGTTTAGTTGTTCTTTCAGACTAAAACAAGCTGCCTATGCTGTTTATACTCCACTGATTGTAATTTGAGCTGGCAGGAGAATGATACATGTGTAACCCCCAGGTGGCACTATCCCAAGGGCTACTACCCCTGCCTGCCTGACTACTGACAAGTTGAGGGGCCTAGGTTCTATGGTAGGTCCCTCCACCCAGAGGTCAGGGTTTCTAGTGGTTAGACTAGCTTGATCACAGCACTCTGGGACACCGTGATCCCCTTTGGTTCCCTCTAGTGGCTCACACAGTACAGAGGAGTTACAGCCCCAATACCCCAGGTATGCACACTGTTCACTCATAAAGCACCACTTACCCTCGAGACTGATTCTGCAGCACGTCTGTGAGGACCCCCTGTAAAATAAGGTTAAACAACATACACAGTGAAATACAGTACTGTTTCCATAAGTACCAACACCACAGACAGTATATAGTATAACAACAACAAATCTGATTTATTTAGGGGACAGTAACACAGGAGGGGGAAATCAGGTTAATTGGTGGCATTAAATCACAGTACTGTGCACATATACAGGGTCTGAAAAGTCACACTCTGGGTACCCAGGTTGGGGGGGAGGGCAAGCCAGGTCCATTGCCCGGAGTTCGCTGGCAGGTGCAGATGGATAGGGCCCTGTAGAAGAAAATATATGCACAACACCCAATTGCAATCCGGAGCCAGATGGCTCAGTCCATGAAGCAAAGAAACAACAAGAATTAGATGACACACTTGTGATTGAAAACAGGCTGCAGGGGAATACCCTGATTTGTACTCACAATACCCAAGCTGAGAACCAGATGGTGGATGTTCTTCTGGATTGTCAGAAACAACAGGGCATGGAGACAAGGTCCTTGTGACTGGACCCCACTGCAGTTTATAGCAAACGGATTTAGTCTGAGACAAGCTGAGGTGTGCTTCCAGCTTCAACACACAGCACACAGCACAGGAGATTGAAAATAGCGATTCCCCACAAGCACAATGCACATTCATATGTAAAAGGAAAGTACTATACCAGGTAGGCTGCTCCTCGATCCTGATCGCATTTACTGCAAAATACCCGGAAGCACACACAGCAGCTTCAGTTCCTGACAGACCAAGCGCAATTCAGCAATTTCTCCAGTCTTCTACAGGATGAGCCTGGTTTCCACACTTCTGATGCTTCTTTCTCCTCACAACTTGGATTCAGTCCAAACTGGCATTCACAACGGCTGCAGCCCAAAACTCAGGGCCTCACACGTGCTTCCTGTGCGAAACTATACACTGCAGAAGCACAGATTTCCTTCTCTCTCTTCACTGTCACAGCTGATCTGAGCTTTCCAGTACCAGAGCAGGGCATTTCCTCCAAATCCAAAAGGTTCCAGTTGGCTGATCCTCCTTGTCAGTCACTACAGGCTCCCTCTATTGGTAAAAAAAGGCGCCAAGGATTCCAAAACTACATTACCCAGAGGCTTCTTACATCGAGACCTCTTTTCAGCAAGCCCCAGCTTGTAGTCCCTATTCTGGTTGGCCCAAGCAGCCTTCATCTTAGGGCTCTCACATATTGATTGGTCCCACTCGGCAGTCCGGGACTAAAATGAAAGAGTTACACTACACAGTCCTTGCTGAAGGGAAAGCAGGTTAGACAAACTATATTTTCATTATCACTCTAACAGATTACCAGCAGGCAGTTACACCTTTTGAAAGAGCTCCCTCTGCACTTTTAGCGATGGCAGAAACGGAGTGATTTGGCGGTAGCTCAATCAGGACTCAATCAAGGAAACACATAGACCCCCATTGAAATTAATTATGTCTGCAGGCAGACGGCTCTTAAAGAGACAGTACGTGGAGGCTCAAATAGCACTCACTTGGAACCACATTTAAACAGCTCAGACGCTGAACACCTCCAGACTTGGAGCACTCAGGCAACCTCCTGGAAGACTTTTGGGAACCTCCATTTGCAGGCGAGTTACACCCTTCCTGGCCTGGAAAAATCTGGCATCCGTGTCAAGTAAGTACCTCATAAACTTCAATACAAAACCATGTACATTTACATCACTAATACATTAGGCTTATATGTGTAATCATCAGTCAACATATCACCTTTGCCAGAAACACATTTCTGAAACTTTTCAGTACATCACTTTTTACACAGTATTATACACACATTGTACCATAACTCAGGTTATTGCCTCCTGTACATGAAACCTGAAGAGAGGGGACCCTTCCCTATCAGCTACTTTGGGGTTGGATGGGGCAGGGGCACCATACCTAGAGGGCAACACAATTAACTTGGAGTTAGTACTTATGCTCAGTTTGGTCAATGAGCTTGGGGACACATACACTCCTTTATGGACAACACTGAGAGGCAAGTCTACAGGCCTCCCAGGGGAATCATAGCTTTAGCGCACTACAGGCTTCACAGCTTGACCAGTATTTCTAGGGGGAACTGTTACAGTCTCTGCAAGTTTAGGCTCACTTTCAGCATTGTCCTTACTTGCTATGGGAGTCTCCATTGGGGGAGAGAGGCTAGAACTGGGGGCACTTTCAGCTCCAGGATTTACAATCTCTGAGTCCACAACACTTGGCTCACATGAAGAGTTTTCTGACATTGGCAGTGAGCTGTCAGGGCACTCAACACACTCTTCTTTTTCTGGTATATCACCAGTCTGTCCCAGTTCATCATTTTCCTCCCCTGAAAGCTCAAACAGTTCAACCATGCACAATGATTCCATGTCATCCGACTTGATACTTTGCACTTCACTTTCTGGGAGCATTGGCTCCAGGGACAAAACTGGAGGCTTAGACAGTCCAGAAGGCCTAGCTTCATCTCCACAATTGACTAGGAGATTGCCTTGAAACAACTGACTCAGTTCATAAGAGGAGTAGTACTCACAGTTACACTCACTTTCCTCCGAACTAGACTGACAGTCATCTTCAACTGTAATTTGCTGTGCAGCAGACTTTAACTCAGCATCCATAGGTGCAGACGTTCTTTGCTTTTGTTTAGCAGCAGCTCTTGTCACTGGTCCAGAGGGGGCACTTTCTGGGGGCTCAGACTCGATCAAGATTTGTCCAATGGGCAATAAGTGATTTCTATGCATTGTTTTAACATCTTTTGAATTATTCTCAGGCCTTACTTTGTACACAGGCAGATCTACTTTGCCTACCACAATGTGGGGGAGATGGTGCCACCTATCAGCAATCTTGTGTTTGCCGTGCAGTCCCAGATTTCTTAGCAACACCCGATCTCCCTCCTGAAGTTCCAGTGCTTTCATCTTCTTATCATACCTTTCTTTGTTGGTCAGATTTCTTTTAGTAGCCATGGTTTGAGCCAGTTGGTACGCATGATTTAGTTGGGCCTTTAACTTTTGCACATACTGTAAATGGTTAAAAGTTCGAACCCCATCCGGGGAAACTCCAAAACAAACATCTACCGGTAGTCGGGCATCTCTTCCAAACATCAGGTGGTAGGAGGAGAACCCAGTGGCATCACTTTTGGTGCAGTTGTAGGCATGTACCAAGGTGCTAATTTGTTGGCTCCATCTAGGCTTGTCATTTGGGTGGAGGGTGCTCAGCATATCTAGCAAAGTGTGGTTGAAACGTTCAGGCTGTGTTTCCCCCTGGGGGTGGTAAGGGGTGGTTCTGGACTTACGCACTCCCCACAGAGAAAGCATCTCTTTGATCAGATGACTCTCAAAGTCCCTCCCTTGATCAGAATGGATTCTTTGTGGTGCCCCATAGTGAACAAAACAGTTTTCTATAAGTACTTTGGCCACAGTGGATGCCTTCTGGTTCTTGATGGGGAAAGCTTGAGCATATCTTGTAAAATGGTCAGTGACCACCAGCACATTACTGATATTTCTTTGAGCTGACTCCAAACTCAGAAAGTCAATACAGACCAGCTCCATGGGGGTTCTGGGGGTGATGTTAACGAGGGGGGCAGCCCTCTGGGGCAAAGCCTTCCTCTGTAGACAGCGACTACAAGTTCAGATGTGTTGTTCAACACCAGCCCCCATTTTAGGCCAATAGAATCTGGATCTTACCAAGTCAAGTGTTCTGTCTATGCCAAGCTGCCCCATGTGGTTGTGTAGGGACCTCAGCACCAAGTCTCGAAAGACAGTGGGCAAAACTAGTTGTTGTTTATCTATTTGTCCCCCTCTGTCTACTGTTTCTCTGTATAATAGTCTATTTGTAACCCCCCTACAAATGGGGGTTCCTAAAAGTTCCTCGGAGCTCGTGTGTGCTCCCTGCCTGGTTGGGTCGGCATAAAGCCGGTGAATGGGGTCCGTGGGTGCTTATAAGGCCTCTCCGGTGTTGTCCTTTAAGGGCTGCCTGTTGCAGTTGGAATGGTTAAATGGGGGGGCTGGAGCTGCTCATGCTTGGCTCCCACTGGTTGTAGAGTAAGTGCTCCCTTCTGCCATCGCTAGTAGTGCAGGGGAGCCCTGATAAGGATGATGAATGATTGCATGAAATGACATGTAAAAATAGTGATAATGTAGCTGTGCTAACCTGCCTTCCTTTGCAGCCAGGACTGTTTCGACTGTTTCCTCCATTTTGGTCCCGAACTGTGAAATTGGACCAATCAGTACCTTGGGATCCCACAGAGTTGACTGACCAATAGAGGGACTGCTTGTATTTGAGAAAGGCATTATGGGCTATGGCACTTTTTCACACCACTGAGAGGCAGAGGAAATGACTGGCATGTGCAGCCAGCCAATGAAAGCGGGTAGCACCTGAACTGAAAGAAGAGCCCCTTGCTGTTGGGGTTTTTAGATGCGTTGTGGCTGAGGTGAGGAGAGGAGCTCTGTGCCTCTGCGCTTGGGGAGTGTTCGCGCGGGAAGCACGGGAAAGGCCTAAGGCAGCCGTTTGCCCTTTCAAGTGAGTCGGACTACATCCGTCGGTGGGCAGAGGAGGCTGTGTTCTGTACAGCTACCCACCAGGCTCGACCTGTAGGAGGACTGGAGAAAATTGCTGAATCGCGCTCTGTCCGCGGGAGAAGTAAAAAAGCTGCCTTCGCAGAGCTGGAGTGACTGTGAAAGCTGAAGAGCCTGGGAGCAGCTGCCTGATGTGGTACCCCTCTGTTATTGCTGTTTATCATATAAATGTGTGAGTTCAAGTTAATCCTGCTGCCAGAGAGGGATTCTGTCTTGATTGAGATAACCATATAAATGTACTATGAGACTTGTGAGTTCAAGTTAATCTTGCTGCCAGAGAGGGATTCTGCCTGGATTGAGATAACCATATAAATGTGTAAAGAGACTTGTGAAGTTCAGGTTCAGCCCTGCTAGTGTTGGAAGAATCAGGATTGGCTGGAGGTTGTGAGTACTGAATCAGGGTAGCTCCCTGTTCAGTGTGAAAACAGTGGTTTCCAATCGTATTGCTATACTTCTGACTGCCTAATCAAACTTTCTTTCCATGCTGACTTGCTCAGGATTGCAGCGCTTATCTGTTTAAGGGCCCCAACCAGCTGCCACGTTTGGACTAGTCATTAGGGCTTGGGTACCAGGACAGACCGTAACGTGTGAGGTTAGGCCTGTGCACAGAGCCATAGGTATATAGCATAGTGTAAGCAAATTAACCTGACCCCACTTTGTTATCTACCTTCTAATAAATCAGATTGCTGTGTTATAATTACCATCCTGGCTATTGTGTACATTAATGGTGAACTTCTGCCTGGTGATTGCAATATAACTGTATCTTATTTTACAGGGGGTCTCTGGTGTGAGCTGGATTGTATCAGCTGCGGGGCAAGTGCATTGGTGGAAAGAATTGTGGGCAAGCAGGGTGAGTCACTAGTGGGATGAAAGGGGGGTTGCAGTAGCCCAGAGGGCTGTAACTGAGGTAGTCTTACTGGGGCTAACCCCGACCTCTGGGTGGAGGCACCCGTCCACGGATCTGGGCCCCTTATCCTGCCTCAGAAGGGGCAGACAGGAGTAGTAGCCCTAAGGGTAGCACCCCCTAGGGGGTACAAATTGGAGGCACCACTGGGATTAGCGTCCCCTAGTGGCTCAGTGAGGAGATACCCCAAAGATGGAAAAAACGGAAGGGGATATGTTGGAAAAAATTAAGCTGGGACCCATCAAAACCATGGTACACAAACTAATGGGTTGGGGTGAAGCAGAAGAGCTAGATTCCCAGAAGATTGTATTATTGTTAAATGTGCCCTTGGGTACCCCGGCTGCTGATATTGTCTCTGTGGCAGAACGAGTAAAGTGTTTAGGTAGGTTGAAGTGAAAGGGCGTGATATCTGATTTGTTTGACCAGACATTGCAGGTGCTACTCCTATGCAGTGTGGCCATCGACCCTGAAGGCACCTCCTGTACTTTACCGGAGGTGCGTCCCAGGGTGGAGGCTAATCCATATCAGGTGGGTCAGTCACTCCTGGGCGTCTCCTCAAATGAACAGTTTAAAGATAAACTGCTTAAATTGTTAGCTGTGGAAGGAGGACTGTCAGGAGTTGCTGAAGCCTTGGATCTGTCCAGTGATACTACCTCAGGGTTCCCCGGGTACCTCCTCTGCCCACCTAAAAGCTCCATGCTGGCTTCTTTGCCCTTGGCAGTCCCATCCATACAGCTAGATTCCTACCGTAAGTTAAAGCTTTTCTCTGCATGGTACCAGTGCCTTCCAGGAGGATGATCTGGAGGCGTGGATGGACTCATACCCTCTTAGTCCAGGGTGGCAATGCTCGAGGGGAGAAAGGAAGAGCTGATGGAGAGTTCAGGGGGTCCTGCCTTAGAAGCCATTAGATTCTTCCGGGCCACTCGTCCAGAAGCCATTGCTGCAGAGTATCTCTCTGCTTTAGAAGGGGTTTTTGGGAGTACAGAGACGGATGAAGATTTATTATGGAAATTCAGGTCTGCTAAGCGGTGGAGAAATGAAAAACTGTCCGCTTTTGTTACTAGAGTGGAGTGGGCATTGCAGAAGGCTAGTAGAAAAGAGGGAATCACTGCAGCAGCCCTGAATCAGGTTTAGCTAGAACATATTTTAAAGTCTGCCATATTCTCTAGTGTAACTCTGTGAAACTTAAGTTGACGATCATGGTCATCCGCCTGAATAATGTCAATTGATGAGGAAATTCGAGAAGTGGAGACTGATGAAGAGGGGTGGGAACCCTGTGTGGGGGCAGTGAACCCTAGTGGGACCCCTGAGCCTAATACCCCTGAGGAGACTGGCTCACCCAGAGGGTCCGAGGGGTCCCCAGATTTCCCAGGTACTGTGAGGATGAGGGTTGTTTCCTCTGACCCCTACATGGAGGGTGAGTTGAGGGCTGAGATCAGGAATTTACGGGAATTGGTGAGGGACTTAAAGCAGTCTACTGTGTACCCTATTCGGCCCGGGGCCCCTGAGATATGTAGAACCCCCCACCCTAGCCCCAGAGAGCTTTCTCACTCCCCTCAGGGCCCTCCTACGAACAGTGATCCCCGGGACCCCAAGTTTTGTTACCAGTGTGGGGAAGATGGGCATTTCCAGCCTGACTGCCAGAGGCCGGAGAATTTAAGAAAAGCTAACAGCAGACTGATCGTCCAACACCGCCAGGCCCAGTCTCGGGCCCCCAAGAAAAGTTGTGTGACTCAGGCCCATGCCTGCCGGGCTAACAATGTTGCTACCCCCAACTGGTCTGATGTGGTCGGGCCGCCTATGGAGACCCGGTGCAGGTGAATGGAATTCACCTAGAGCTGGATGGACAGTGGCTCCCAGGTGACCATCATGTTTCAGGACTGGTACCAAACACACTTATCTGAAGTGCCCTACAGCCTCTAACTGACCTATATGTATGGGGTTGGTGACAAGGCTTATCCGTGTTGGGGTACATCGATGTATGGTTATCTTTCCCTGCAACTGTGAATGGAATAGATGAGCAAGTGAAACAGTCTTGGTCTGCCCACCCACTGGACTGTATGATGGGGTGCCCTTGTTGATTGGAGCAAATCGCACATGTTTGGACAATTGGCCCAGTTGTGCTCAGAGAAGCGAACATTTCAGACTGGGCGAGCTTAGAATGTACCTGCTGTAATTCAAACGGTCAGGGCTACTCAGAAGAAGGGTAGGCCGGAGGAACCTAAAGGCCCTGTGGGAGTGGTATGGAAGAAGGATCTGGCCCCTGTAGTGCTTGCCCCAAATGCAGTGTGTTCTGCATGGAGAAGTACGATTAAAGACAGATGTCAGAGAAGATTGTTGATGTTGGATGTGCCTATGGAGGGAGAACTACCTGAGGGTTGTTGCTCAAACCCACAATCTGCCGGCCAGGTCCATGCCTATGTTAAAAGGGTGATGGTTCAAGTGCACAATGTGTCTAATAAAGAGATTCGAATAAAAAGAGGGTGTACCCTGGCTAGCGTCCATTGTGCGGATACTGCTGTCCTACCAAATAAAAAGAGTTCTCGGACGGGTGATAGAGTTGCTCCTGATCTGTTTGACTTTGGTGAATCTCCGCTGCTGACTGAGTGGAAGCGCAGGGTCAGTGAGAGGCTTGCTAAGAGGAACCAGATTTTTTCCCTGAAGGAGTGGGATGTAGGATGTGTACAAGGGGCTGAGCATCACATTCGATTGCATGATGAAAGACCCTTCGAGAGAGATCCGGCGTCTGGCTCCGCTGACATAGATGATGTCTGGGCATCTGCAAGAAATGTTGGCTGCTGGTGTACAATTCAAAGTCTAGAGCCCTATACCTCCCCATTGTAGTAGTAAGAAAAAGAATAGGGCAGTTCGGATGTGTGTAGACTATCGATACTTTGAATAGGCGGACCATTCCGGATCAATATACCATGCCACGCATACAAGACGCCATGGATTGTCTGAATGGTAGGAGTGGTTCTCTGTATTGGATCTTCGGGACGGATACTACCAGATCCCGATGGCCCCAGACGATCGGGAGAAGACTGCTTTCATTTGCCCTTAAGCTCTATGAATTTATTGGATGCCTCAAGGAATTTCGTGCCCCAGCCACTTTTCAGTGCTTGATGGAATGAGCTGTGGGGATATGAACCTACTAAGTGTTTGGTCTATTTAGATGACGTTATAAGTGTTTGGCGATCATTGGAAGAACATGAGCAACGATTATTTAAAGTCCTGGATCGAATGGAGGATTTCGGCCTCAAGTTGTCTATCGACAAGTGTCAATTCTTCCAGACTTCCGTGAAATATGTGGGCCACATAGTGTCCACTGAAGACATAGAGACTGACCCTAGCAAGGTGGAGGCATTGACCACTTGGCCTCAACCTAGAAATTTGAAAGCTGCAACAATTCCTGGGGTTTTGTGGCTACTATAGGCGGTTTGTCAGAGACTATTCACGAGTGATTCGCCCCTCCTTAATCTCACCCAGGGGTATCCGCCTACTCACAAAAAATATAAGAAGGGTGTGCACACTGACATAGAAAAGAAGTATTTTCACCAAACGATATGTTCGAGGATTGATGGACGACTGGTGTGAAGGAAGCTTTCCATGACATCATATATCAACTCACCCATGCACCACGTGTTGGCCTTACTGCTGACCAGCCAAGCCTTACACTCTTCATACTGATGCCAGTCTGCAAGTGATGGGGCTGTATTGTACCAGGAGCACTCGAATGGGCTGAGACCTGTAGCGTTTGCCAGTAGAGTCTGACGCCATCAGAGAAGAATTACAGTGCACAAATTAGAGTTTTTGGCTTTGAAGTGGGACATTGTTGATCAGTTCCACGACTATTTGTATGGTGCCAAGATATTAGTAAAGGCTGATAACAATCCTCTGACTATGTGCAAACCTCCACCCAAATTGGATGCTACTGGGCATAGGTGGCTCTCTGCCTGGCCCACATCGATTACGCTTAGAATACAGGGCGGGCCTAAACCATAATATGGATGCTCTCTCTCTCGGAGGCCAGTGTCCCAGACTGAATGGGTCCAGTTGTCTGAACCTGACCATAAGAGCCTGTGCCAGAAATTTGATAAAGAAGAACAGTGAGTCCTGACGCTGTGGACTGTGTGGTAGGTCGTGGGGCGACGAACTGCAAACCTACTACCCACTTCCTCTGCATTGGACATCAGCTCCCTGCACCGCAACTCAACAATAATGATCTCCAACAGGCTCAATCCTGTGACCCTATGATAAGACACGGCAGTAGAGGTTTCAAGGGCTGGAAGAGATGTATCAAACTCGTTCCACTGACTTCCATGGACTACCTTGTTGTACAAAGAAGGCCCCAAATTAAAGCTGATCAACCAACTACTATATAGAGACTGGCAAAGTGAGAGGGCTGGATGCAGACACAACAACTGGTGCTGCCTCAGTTTTCAGAGAATTAGTTCTAAGGTCATTGCATAATCAGATGGGGCACCTGGGCATAATGAACTTGACTTGCCAGGCAGAACTCAGATTCTATTGGCCAAAGATGAGTCGCAGACGTGGAACAGTATGTCAAAACCTGTGGTCGTTGTTTTGCAAAGAAAGGCGTTACTCCAGCGGAGGCTCCAATGGGTCAACATTATTACTAGTGCTCCTATGGAACTGGTCTGTATTGATTTCCTGAGTCTAGAGCCTGATCTGAAGTGTTAGCATATTGGTATGATCATTTACCCGATACAGGTTTCCCGACCGGATCAAGCAACTACAGTAGCTAAGATATGACGAATTTACAGTCACTATAGGGCTCCACAGATTCATTCCGATCAGGAAGAACGAAAATCGCGATTGAAGATGCTATCTTTGGGAAGTAAATCACGAACCACCTACCACCGCAGGGGCCTCAACCTGAAAGGTCAAAAATTGCCTTTAACGACATGCTGGGCACTTTAATCAAAAATAAAAGATGATCAACAGATTGCCTCAGTTCACGCCTACAATTGTAAAAAAGTGATACAGTTCCCCCTATCGACTGATGTTGGAGAGGCTAGATGCCAGGTGGATGTGTGTTTGGTTTCTCCTGATGGGGTGACGAAAGCCATCTACAATATGTACAGAAATTAAAGACCAAATTAAATCCTTGCCTACCAACTAGCCGAATAGCTACTAAACAAAATCTGGCTAACAAGGAGATACAACAAAAGTGAAACAATAGAGTTGAGAAAAGGATAGAGTGTTGTTGAAATCAGGACTACATAGCAAACATACAAAGCGACAGTGGCATCTCCCTCATGTTTGTGGGACAGCTGGCAGCCTACCTGTGGAAAAGTGCGGCCTGAAAAAACCAAAGATGAAAACTATACACAGAAATCATCAGCCAATTGGGCAATCTTGATTAATTGAACAACCTCTACTCCTCCAGGCCCGTACTAGATCTGTTACTAAGAAAGCAAAGCCCGTGGGCCAACAATCCACCAAGGAGCCTTGTCCACCCCCAGAAGGAGATGGCAACACCAGTGTCAGAAGACAGTGAGGATGTTGAGTACCATCCACCTCTATGAACTAAGCCAATTGTTTGAGCCAACCCCTCCTTAACTCAAGACTGAAGCTAGCCCATCTATGTTGATTAGGCCTTCTACTTTGTCCCGGAATTGCCTCAGAAGATGAATGGGGGCAGACGACTCAAGAGGCTGAGTCCTTGGCAGCTGAACTGTCCAGCCTGGCAGGTTATCTGACTTTTCAGAAGAAAAGGAGGTGGAACAAGTCCGTGATATCAGACGAAAGAGCAGATGCCTGATGGTTCCAGCAGTAACTGGACACCCAGATGAGCCCAGTGGGGGGTTCGGATATAGGTCAAGCTGATAGCATTATAGTGTCAGGCCTGATCCTTGAAGGACCCTGTTGCTAATGTCCTGACTGGGGAGTGGGTCAGGCAGGATCAGAATCCTGGGCGATCCGGCAAACGATCTGATAATCAGTTGGTGAGATCCCTGGGTCAGCAGTGGGCCTGCCCTTAAATGTAGTTACAGGAACATGTGTCCCAAATTCTTCTAAGTTGGCAGAGGATAACTCCAGATTATTAGTAAAACCTTTTGGTGTGGTGCCCTGTCATGGTGGACCCTACGACATGTAAACAATGTGAATTCTATATGTGTGACCTTATACACAATTACATTGTATATCTAATGGTTATGTAAGTAAAAATGTAATATGATGTTGCTTGGAATATTTACTACTTTGCCTTAAGGTGATTACTTAGCGCAGAAGCCAAGCTTTTCAAACAAGGAGGTGTAACCCCCTACAAATAAGGGTTCCAAAAAGTTCCTCGAGCCATTGTGTACTCTCTGAATAGTAAGTAGCATAAGCCACGGAATGAAGTCCGTGGGTGCTATAAGGCCTCGGGTGTTGTCCCGCTAAGGGCTACTGTTGTGGAATGGGTTAAATAGAGAGGGCTGGCGTTCATGTAGCTCCGCCGGCCAAATAAGTGCTCCTTCTGCCATCACTATAGGGCAGAGGCCAGAAAAGGATATGAATGATTGCATGAAATGACATATAAAAATAATGATAATGTAGCTGTGCTAACCTGCCTTCCTTCACCCAGGACTGTTTAGACTCTTCTCAATTTAGTCCCGAACTGTGACAATCAGTACATCCAGGATCCCACAGAGTTGACTGACCATAGAGGACTGCTTGTATTGAGAAGGCATGACAGGCTATAGCACTTTTCGCACCACTGAGGCAGAGAAATACTGGCATGCAGCCAGCCATAAGGGTACACCGAACTGAAAGAAACCCCTTGCTGTTGGGGTTTTAGATCGTTGTAGCTGGTGAGGAGAGGGCTCTGTGCCTCTGCACAGGGGAATGTTAGCGAGCCGGAGCGAAGGCAACCGTTGCCTTTTCAAGTGAGTCAGACTACATCCGCCGGTGAGCAGAGGCTGTCTGCTGTACAGCTACCACAGGCTCGACCTGTAGGAGGACTGGAAAATTGCTAATCGCTTTCGTCTGTGGGAGAAGTAAAAGCTGCCTGAGAGACTGGGTAACTGTGGCAGAAGAGCCACAGAACTGCCTGGTGTAGTACCCTCTGTTATTGCTGTTTATCATATAAATGTGAGTTCAAGTTAATCTGCTGCCAGAGAGGATTCTGTCTGATTGAGATAACCATATAAATGTATAGAACATGCAGTTCAATTAATCTTGCTGCAAGAGATTCTGCCTGGACGGATAAATATAAATGTGTAAAGACTTGGAAAGTTCAGATTCAGCCTGCTAGTGTTGGAAGAATCAGGATTGGCTGGAGGTTGTAGTACAAATCAGGTAGCTCCTGTTTAGTGTAACAGTGGTTTCAATCATTGCTATACTTCGCTGCTAATCAAACTTTCTTTCCATACAGCTTGCTCAAGTTCTGGCGATTATCTGTGTTAGGCTAACAGCCTGCATTTGGACTAGCCATTGGGACTGGCCCAGGACCATAACGTGTGGGTTAGGCCTGTGCACAAGCCATAGGTATAAAGCATACTGTAGCAAATTAACTGATCCCCTCCCTGTTATCTACCTTAATAAATCAGGTGCTATTATAATACCATCTGGCTATGGCACATAATGGTGAACTTCTCCTGGTGATTGCAATATATGTATCTTATTTGGGAGGTCTCTGGAGTGAGCTGGATAGCATCAGCTGTGGGGCAAGTGTATTGGTGGAAAAATTGTGGGCAAAAAGGGTGAGTCACATAGGGGACGAAGAGTTGCAATAGCCAGAGGCTGTAACAAGAAGATCCCACTGGGGTAACCCGACCTCTGAGTGGAGCACCCATCCGGATCTGGGCCCTTATCCTGCCTCAGAAGGGGCAGACAGGGGTAGTAGCCCCAAGGGTGCACCTCCTAGGGGTTACACATTAATCAGTTTCAACTTAGGACCTTCCTTTAACAACGCTGTTCTCAATCAGTGGGCGTAGGATACATCTTTCCCTGTGAGGGCTTCTAGAGCTGATTTAATCATGGGATCAAGTTGAGCCAGCTGAATACTGCCATTGTCAGCGGTGACACCAATGTTTATGCAGAAAAGTGGCAATAAGCAGCAGGCAGATTCTCAAGGGTCCCAAACAATCCACCATACATTTCACCAGGTCTGGAGCTACTTATCCTCTTGGTCAAACTTCTGGCAGTGCTGAATATCAGGTTCCAACAGTCCGGCCCAGTCATTTTAGAAACAGGCCATGGAGGACCATCACATCTATGTGGTTCAGGTCTGTTTCAACCCAACAGCATAGTAGATAGACACGACACCACCATGGCCAGTAGCACCCAACTTAGCTGAAGTCTGTCCATAACAAAGGATGTGTCAGTTTTACTAGTATCTAGCCCATACAAATACTCATGGAATTGGTCAACAATGGCCCACTTCAAAGCTAGGAACTCTAACTTGTGTACAGGATAGTTCTTTGGAAGGGTCAGGCTTCCTGGCAAGGCCATTGGTCTCAGACCATTCTCATACTCCTATACAACACAGCCCCAAATCTTGCAAACTAGCATGTGTAGGACGGGTTTTGAATCTACATAAGCCAGGACAGGAATGGGTAAGTTGATATATAATATCTCAAAACAGCTTCATTTGATGTCCATAGTGGCCCAAAACTTCATTAGGATGAAATACACTCTCAGTCTCAAAGGGTTGACCTCTTGTATTTTGTAGGTCAGAGGGTAACCTGAGTAAGATTAAATAAGACGGATCCTCTTGAATAGTCCTTGATAAACAGCGATAGTAACCACAGAACCGAATCTTTGCAATTTCTTTTTAGATTGTGGGGCCGTGCCGGTGGTCAAGGCCTCAACTTTACTTGGGCTCTCTATTCCTCGGTGGAACGATATGCCTCACATACTTTACAGAGGTTTGGGAGAACTGACATTAGCGATGGACAGTTTCAGGCCAAGAATTCAGTTGGTCCAACACGAATCGCTCTCTAATTCCTCAGTGAGCTGCCGAAACAATAAACCATCTAGGTATACAGGCACTCTAATAGTCCATGTCCCCACTGCAGTTCCATCAGTCATTGAAAGCGGCAGTGCAAAATCATGAGCATCCTCAGATTCAGAAACCAGCGGACAGATAAAGCTCTCTCACACGTCTTCTAGGGCCATCAGATCTAAGTAGTACCCACTCGAAGATCAACTCAGAGAACCACTTGCCATTCAGGCAGTCAAGGATCCTGATGGGGGCATATACTGATCAGGGATATCCGCGGTTTAAGTCGACAATCCACGCACATCCATACTGTCCCATTCTTTTTGTCACTACCGCTAGGTGAGCATGGGCTTCTATTCTTGTATTACATAAGCAAGCATCTCTTTCGATGCCATCTCCATCATCTATGTCAGCAAGACCAGGTCCAGACCTCGCACAAAATGGCTATCATCATCACCGGATATGGTGCTCAGTCCTTGTATGCAGCCCACGCCCCTTCCTTTAAAGAAAACACCTGGTATCTTGGCAAGCTTCTCACAGTCTCCTTTCCATTCAGCTGACAGTCACCAAAATCAAACAAGTCCAATCTCTATCATTCTTCCCGAACTCTTGTTTGGTAGCAATTGCAGTGTCGCACAGTACGTGCCACATGCAACCTCTTACCGAATCTCTCTGTCAGACACATTATGAACTGAACCACACCCTTCGGATAGCATGAGCTCTAGCAGGCAAAATACTAAACGACCAGCAGTCCCTCCGGCAATTTTCCAGCCTGGTGCACCAGCACCAATATTTTATGACCGGCCACCCAGTCTGCCCATTTCTACCTAATGGATAGCTGCAGATCCTAATCAGCAGCCTACTTCCTTCCTACCCCCCACCCCCTAGAAGTACCTTAAACTGTCCCATGCAAGCTTTAATTCCACCACTGTTTTGACTCCACAACCTCCAGTAGGCAGCTCCATGCATCCACAACCCTCTCTGAAAAATACTTAAATTAACTCTGAGCCCCCCCTATCACAAATTGTGCTGTTCTGCACACCCCTTTTTTGAAAGATGCTACCTCTGACTTTGTTGATTCCCTTGAGGTACCAGAAATTTCTATCATGTCCCCCTCTCCTCCTTTCTGAGGCTATACATATTAAACATGAAGTCTCTCTTCATATGTCTTCAGTGACCCTGCACCATTTTAGTCTCCCCGACTTTCCATCCTGTTATGTCTTTGTGGAGATTGGGTCTCCAGAACTGCACCAGACACCAGATGGGGTCTCACCAGCTGTCTGTAAGAGGGATAACTTCCTGTTTTTTACTGGTGATGTCTCTATATGCATCCCAATATCCCCAAACCTCCTTGCTGCCCTCACATGCTTGCCCACCTTTAGGTCATCTGACATACTATGGGTCCTTTCCATTTTGTTGTTGTTAGTATCTCACCCCATTGTACTCTTCCCTGGGGTTTGTTTCCAGGTGCATTATACCCCCTAGCATTGAATCTAGCTGCCATACATTTGACCATTCCCTCTAACCTCGCAAGTCCCTTCTCATCCTTTCCAATCCCACCTGTGCATCAACTCTGTTACAGATCTTTGTGTCATCTGCAAAGAGACATACTTTCCTTCCAATCCTCTGCAAATGTCGCTTTATAAAGACATTGAAGAAGACCGTCTAATACTGAACCCCGCGGCCCACCAGAACCCCCTTCAGAGTGGATTCATTTACTATTAGTCTCTGTGTCCTATTCTCAGCCAATTCTTTACCCAGGCTGTCATTTTGGGACCCACTCCCAAACTGGCTAATTAATCTTTTGTGTGGGACTGTGTCAAATGCCTTGCTAAAGTAGATGAGCCATGTCCACAGCCCCTCCTGATCTACAGCACTTTGTCACCCAAACAAATAAATCTATCAGATTCGTCTGGCATGACCTTCCCACTGTGAATCCATGCTGCCTTGCGCCTCTGCCCTCTGGCCTCTAGATACTTTCGACAGTTCTTTCCTTGAAGTAATTCCATCATTTTCCCTACCACCAGGTTAAACTAAAAAAGGTCTGTAGTTTCCTGCTTCTGCCTTGCTCCCACTTTTGTGAGGGGAATCACATCTTCCTCCTCCAGTCCTCGGGTACCAACCCATCCTCCATGATTTGTTAAAGAGTTAGTCAGTGTGTCACTAGTCTCTACCCTTAGTTCTTTTTAAATTATGGGATGAATCCCATCAGGCCCCACTGCTTTGTCCACCTTCAGCTTTAAGAGTTCTTTCAGAACCCTTTCTTCTGTAAATGGGCTGGTATCAACTTCTGTATCAGAGTGTTTCTACTGTTTGTTTTAGGTACCTCCCTTCACTTTGTAAATACTAAGCAAAAATATTTGTTTAGTATCTCTGCCCTTTTCACAGTCACCCTCTGTCCACCCTCCCTCCCTTTATTAAGCCTCACTATCCCTCCCTTGGTCTTCCTTCAGACTCCTGATGTACCTATAAAAGGTTTATCCTCCTTCTTAACTGAGTTGGCTATCTGTTCCTCGGTTTGGGCCTTTGCTGTTCTGATGCCTTCCCAGCTTCCTTTTGCTTTAACTGTTACAGTTCTCTGTCCTGCTCCTTCTGTGATTCCTTGTACTTCCTAAATGCTTTCTTTTTCTCTTGAACCTTCACTGCCACTTCCTTTGAGAACCATAGTGGTTTCTTACATCATTTTGTTTTGTTTATTTGCTTCACAACAAAGGCTTGTTACCCTGTGATGGCAGTTTTATTATTCCCCAATGTTCTATCACCCTCCTTCTTGCCCATTTGCTAGTGCATTCCTTAGCACTCACCCATTTGGCAAGTCAGCCCTCCTAAAGTCCAGTACTTTTGCCATTGTATAGCTTGACTCTATTGCTGTGTTTATTGTAGAACATACTGTTCGATGGTGGCTGGTTCCCAGATGGCTACCACTTCTACATCTGTGATCCTCCCTTCATCTCCATTTGAGAAACCAAGTCTGATTGCTCCCCTCAGTGGGCTCCAATACTAGTTGTCTAAGGCATGCCCACTGTAGGGCATCTAGAATAACCCCACTCTTCGAAGTGGCTGCTGCAACTGCACTCCAGTTAACATCTGGCATATTCAGATCATGCACCCGCAGACTACCTGAAGCAGTGTGCAAGGAGAGAGGAGTCCTGTATGAGGGGAGAGCCACAAAGCAGAACCTCATAGATGCCCTGATGGCCGCTGATCCCCAGAGTGCTGAGTCACAGTCTATGACTGTAAAGGACCAAACCTTGGGTGTGGAGGGGCCTGCAGCCAGTGCAGTGTCCAGATCTGGTGAGGAGGATAGCAGGGCCAGTGCAAGCCAAGGGCCACAGCAGCAGGGGAAGGTCACCAGCATTCTGGAGCTGGAAGCAATCAGGCTGCAGATTGAGTTGCGCAGAATGGAGCTGGTGTTCCAGAGGAAGGCTGAGCGAGTACAGCAAGAAGCGGAGTGAGAAAAATGAGCTGCAGAGGAGAAGAGTGAGCAAGAACAGTGAGATGGGAAGTGAGATAAATGAGCTGTAGAGGAGAAGAGGGAGTGAGAACAGCAAGAAGCTGAATGTGAACAGTGAGAGGCGGACCATGGAGTGAGCACCAGAGGTGACATGAACCGGAGAATCTACGACTCCAGCCACCAGCACCAGAGCAGGTAAGTGGCTTGGGTTTAACTGGAACTATGCGACTGGGTTACAAATTAAATTCCAAATTGATAGCTGAATTTAAAGAGGGGGAGGATATGGATGCTTTTTTAAATTCCTTTGAAAAAGTTTGTAGTCAGGCAAAGATCCTAGGGTCCTAAGAAGTTTTAGCTATCCCATACTTCCCAGGAAAGCTAGGATGCATTGGGTCAAATGGCCAATCAGTACAGTAATGATTGAAAACTTAAAGCTGCACTTTCAAAAAAGTTTGGTTTAACTGCAGAAGAGCATATGGAAATAAATTCATTAGCTCGGGAAACCTGACCGTAATTACAAAGACTAACCTGAAACAAAGTCAGTGATAAAAAATATTGGTGGGAAAAACTGAAGCAAACTCTGCAGATAAAATTGAAAATGCTATATTATTAAAACTGTTTTGGGCATGCCAACAGCTGAAAACCTGGCTGGAGGACCGAGATACCGAAACAGTGCAAGAGGCTACTGAACTCTCGGACACTATGCCAAACAGACACGCTCTGAGAGTGAATGGGGTGGGTGCAGTGCAGAAAGAAAAGCATGCCTTGATGGCTAAAACCCTCACTGCCACACAAACCAATTAGCCCCAGGTTTCAAAGAAAATATTTATTGAGAAAAGAAGCGAATGTTGGGTTTTGTAGGTAACTGGGCATATTGCCAGACAGTGTCCCAAAAAGATGAGCAATATGCAAAATGGGGCTAGGAAAGAAGTGGGTTGTTTGTGTGTCCCTGGAAGCATGCCTGTGAACATGAGGGAACACATGCACCCAGTCACGGTGAATGGTGTACAGACACAAGGGTTAAGGGACACAGGGGCATCCCTGATGCTGGTAAAAGGGGATCTGGTAGAGCCTGATCAGCTTATACCCTCAAAATGTGTAACTGTACAAGGGTTCACTGGTGAGGAGAAAACATTGCCACTCACTAGTGTTTTCCTAGGCTGGGGTGAAACAAGGGGAACTGTGCAACAGGTGGCTGTAGCCAAAACTTTAGCAGTTGATGTCATCCTTAGCAACAATCTCAAACAGGGGATGGTGTGTGCAGTTATCCATAGCCAAGTGGCAAGGGAAAATTGTAGATCTCTGGACCCCATAGAAGCCATTGTGGAAACCACTGGGAGGATGGTTCCCCAGCCTGTGTCTCCTGATATGGAGACTAATGAAAAGGGGGTAGAAATTTCCCCAGTAACAGTTAACAAAACAGCTATGGAGGGTTACTCCAAAGAAGGAGGGGCAACCCATTGTCCAAGGGTTAGAAATGGCAGTGATCCTGAGTGCCCTGACACTAGTGCTAGGGACCCTAGTTTAGAGACTGAAGGGGACCTGTCCCATAGCTTGGGAATGTGTAAGGAGTTTGCAGCTGCTCAGAAAAGTGACCCTAATCTAGAGAAGCTGAGGGTTTGGGCTGACTCTAATGGAGCACAGGGAGGTGATGGAAAACAGAAAGTTTATGGGAAAATGAACTGGACGATACTCAATACGCTAAGACAGAGAGGAGGGGCATTAGGTGGCAGCTTGTCGGTCCCTTAGGGGTACCGTGAGCAGTTGTTCAAGATTGCACACATATTCCCTTGTCTGACATCTGGGAATCACATGCACTACACAGCGTTGGCCCAGAATTTCTATTGGCCCAACTTCACCAGCAGGTGAAGGAGTATTGCAGGTCTTGTCATTGCTAAAAGGAATAGGGAAGGCAGTAAGAAAACCAGCCACCCTAATTCCATTGCCCATAGTGGAGGAGCCATTCCAGAGGAGGAATGGATGCTGGGGGGCCTTAAATACCCCCAGCTCCTCCAGGAAGAGGTTCATCTTGACTGTGGTGGATTATGCCACCCGGTATCCAGAGGCAGTCGCCTATCCTCACTGAGGACAGACAAAGTGGCAGATGCCTTACTTGGGTTTTTCTGCCATGTTGGGTTTCCGCAGGAGGTTATCACCGATCAAAGGGGTACCTTCATGTCGGACCTGATGAAATGTTAGTGGGAGAAGAGTGGGGTGGTGCAGAGGCGCGCAACACCTTATCACTTGTAAGCCAATGGGATTGTGGAAAGATTTAATGGTACCCTGAAGCCAATACTCAAAGTGTCTGCTGAACAGCATGGGAGGGACTGGAAATACCTCCCCGCTCTTGTTTGCATGAGGAGGTGACCCAGAGTCGACAGTTTTCTCCTTGAGCTCTAATATGGACTCCAGGTAAGTGGGCCACTGAACTTGATCTGGGAGGACTCGAAGGCAAGCACGCCACCAAGGGCACTGCCATAGTGTATTACACCTTAGGTTTAGGGAAGGCTGAAGGAGCTTATGGGAACAGTCCAGAGCCACTGGCAGCTGCCAACAGAAACAAAAAGTGTGATTGACCACAGGCCAGACACGCTCATACACAGTGGGTCAGGAAGTCACATGGCCTTATCCCAGTCCAGAAAAGCAAGCTGCAGGTTGAGTGAGCAGGACCATACAAAGTAGTCAGAAAGGTAAATGGCGTGAACTATATCATAGAATTACCTGACAGAAGACATACAGAAAGAATGTACCATGCTGTTCAGCAAACACTTGAGTCACAAAAGTGGGAGCAAGGCAGAAGCAGGAAACTACAGACCTGTTAGTTTGACCTCAGTGGTGGGGAAAATGATGGAATCACTTCTGAAAGAAAGAATTGTTGAGTACCTAGAGGCCAGCGGGGCACAGGACCCAAAGCAGCATGGATTCACAGCAGGAAGGTCATGTCAGACAAATCTAATCAATTTCTTTGACTGGGTGACCAAGAAGTAATAGACCAGGAGGGGCTGTGGATATGGCCTGCCTAGACTTTATGCAAGGCATTTGACACAGTCCCGCTAAAAAGTAATAATCAAGTTGCAGCAGCATGGGAGTGGGTCTCAGGGTGGTAGCCTGGGTAGCAAACTGGCTGCACAACAGGACACAGAAGGTAATAGTGAATGGAACACATTCTGAAGAAAGGGGGGTTTACTAGTGAGTACCCTCAGGGCTCAGCACTGGGTCCAGTCCTCTTAATGCCTTTATAGGTGACACGTAGAGGGTCTGGAAGGAAAGGTATGCCTCTTTGCAGATGACACAAAGATCTGTAACAGAGAGTTGATACATAAGGGGGTATAAAGGATGAGAAGGGACTTGGCAAGGTTGGAGAATATGGTCAGTCATATAGCAACTTAGATTCAACGCAAAGAAGTGCAGAATACGCACCTGGGAAATAAAATCCAGGAGAAGAGGCTACACAATAGCAGGGGAGGTACTAACGCACAAATAATAATGGAAAAGGGATCTGGGTGTAGTCATCTCAGATGACCTAAAGGTGGGTAAGCAATGAAGTCAGTAAGGAGAGACAAGGGAGGATACTGGATACACAGGAGGGCATCTACAAGTAGAAAAGGGAAGTGGTTATCCCTCTATACAGACAGTTGGTAAGACCCCATCTGAGTACTGCGTACCATTTGGAGACCTCATCCACGCAAGGACATAGACAGGATGGGAAGCAGTCCAGAGGAGGGCAACTAAAATGGTGCAGGGTCTACATCAGAAACCATATGAAGAGAGACTGAGAGAGCTTATTATGTATACCTTGATGAAAGGAGGGATGGGGGACATGACAGAAACTTTTAAGTACCTCAAGGGAATCAACAATGTCCAGGAGGGTAGCATCTTTCAGAAAAAGAGATGTGTAAGAACAAGGGGGCGTAATTTAAAGTTAGAGGGGGATGGCTCAGGGGTAATGTGAGGAAATTATTTTTCACGGAGAGAGTGGTGGACACATGGAATGGCCTTTCTGGAGAGGTTGTGGGGTCTAAAACAGTGGGGTAATTCAAACATGCATGGGATAGACATAAGGCAATTATAGTGGGTTGCAGGAAGTAGGCCGTTGGTTAACTAGAATCTGCAGCTTATCCAATAGGTAGGGAAATGGGCAGACTGGGTGGGCCAAGTGGTCCTTATCTGCCATCAAAGTCTATGTTTCTATGTTTCTAACATGATGAAGCCACATGCTAATACGGCTGACATGGTGTTTGCAGTATGAAGTCTTGGGGAGGGGACGGACAAAGGAGACCCCCTTCTGGACTTGCTGGAAGAAAGCAAGTGGGAGTCCTCTGTGGAGGGAGTTAAACTGTCACCCCAGTGGGCCCTGGACAAGATCCAGGAAGTAAGAGAGGTTTTAGCAGACTTTTCCCCAGTGTTTAGTGCCAAGTCTGGACTACCCCCTTAGCAAAGCACAATGTGGAGACAGGGACACAGACGCCGATAAGGCAGACAGCATATCGGGTGTCAGAGGCTGTCTAAAAGGACATTAAGAGGGAGGTGGAGGAAATGCTGGATTTAGGGGAAATCCAGAGATCACACAGCCCCTGGGCCTCATCCGTAGTCCTTGTCCCAAGCCAGATGGCTCTTCTGATTTCTGTGTGGACTATCATGGACTGAATGCAGTCACGAAGTCAGACGTACACCCGATGCCCGGATGGATGGTCATGTTGGGAGGGGTGACATACCTTACAACTATTGACCTGACAAAGGGGTATTGCCAGGTAGTGTTGACTGACAGAGCAAGGGAGATGTCAGCCTTCATCACTCCAATAGGCTTATTGAATTTAAAGTAATGCTTTTCAGAATGAAGAACGCCCCCTGCCACTTTCCAAAGATTGGTGAACCAGGTGTTAAATGGTGCTGAGGAGTATGCCGTGGCATACCTGGATGACATTGCCATCTTTAGTGCCAGCTGAAAGAAACACCTGTCCCACCTTAGGGAAGTGCTGGGCAGGATACAGAGGGCTGGGCTCACTGTCAAAGTTGAGAAGTGCCAGGTGGCCATGGCTGGAGTGGCATACCTTGGGCAATTTGTAGGCTGGGGACGGCTCTGTCCTAACCAAGTAAAAATCGAGGTGATCAAGGCATAGCCAAGACCAGAAATGCAGAAGCAGGTCAGGAGTTTTCTAGGGACAGCAGGTACTATAGGAAATTTGTATCCAATTACAGTTCCCTGGCTGCTCCCCTATCTAGCCTGGTAAAGAAAAAGGTGCCAAAGAAAATTACCTGGGAACCAACCGGTGAAAAAGCCTTTACCACACTGAAGGAGGCACTGTGCAGTGCTCCTATATTGACAAGTCATAACTATAGCAGACCCTTTATAGTCCAGACTGATGCCTCCGATGTGGGTAATGGGGAAGTACTGAGTCAGACATCCAGCCAAGGGAAAGATCACCCCATAGTGTACCTGAGTAAAAAGTTACTTCCCAGGGAGCAGGCTTACTCTACTGTGGAAAAAGAGTGTCTTGCCATAATGTGGGCCCTAAAGAAGTTAGAACCATACTTATATGGGCATCATTTTGAGGTACAAACTGACCACAACCCCCTGGTTTGGCTGACACAAATGGGAAAAACTAATGGTAGACTATTATGATGGAGCCTTGCCTTGCAAGGGTATGACATGACAATCTTACATAGGGCTGAAGCAACCAATCAGAAAGCAGATGGCTTGTTGCATCTATATGCGGAGTGAACTGACTTAAGGAGCTCATCTCATGCAGGGGATAGAGACCCCAAATTCGGTCTAGGTGGGGAGGAATGTGAAGCTTAGCCAGCTGGTTATGATTATTGTATGATATTTGTAAAATAAAAATATAGTATGTAGATTGTCTCACATAAGACAGCCTGTGCTTCCATGGGTGCCCCCTCCCCCCAGGTTTCAGTGAAGCCACAGGATATGTAAACTGACCAACAACCATTTAATTAACTGACTTCCTTCAGAATGGCATTTTATGGCCTTTTTATGACCTCATGCTTTTGATGTTGGAAAACTAAATATACATTTCATTACAGGACAGGACGTTATTAGCTGATTCCTGTTGGCTACATAACACCTAGGTGACAGACTGCAAGGTTACAAACCTCAAAGGAACTGGTTGATCAAAGACTCATAATTTGGGAAATGATTTTTTTTGCTGATGTCACATTATTTAATATACCTCCTGATAGAACATCATGTTTTTATTTTTTTTATTCTAAAAGGAGGAGCTAGATGACTCACAGGAGGGGTGTGGAGACACAGTTTAAACTGTTACTTGTGCCTGAAATGAGTGATATACCATTTTTGGGACTTCAGAGAGACACAGCTCTCTGATCTAATGATAAGCACTTCCAGAGGTAATAACTTAGACAGCAACGGTCTTAATGTATTGTGGTAGGAGTTTTTCTTTTGTACTTTTCCCTGGTTCTTTTATGTGATTATGAGCTCTTTGATATATTGTTCTGTGTTTACATTTTTCATATTTTTATCATCTTTTAGTAAAGTACCTTTTCTTTGAAAGACTGCCTGGGTGTCTGCCTGTTCTTTTTTTGCATGTGACGTATAGATGGTTAAGTCTGACAATTGTACAACAGCTTGATGGTGTTACTGAGCTTGAGTAAAAAGGTAAGCATATACCTAAAGTCTCTTATAGAGTTTTAAGTGTTCATTTTGGAAGCCTGGCTTGGTGCCCATGGTGAAGGATTGTACTGCAATCCCCAAAGAGGTTACGTATCTGAGCCTGTACATTGGGTACACTAGGATAAGGTTCGCAGTTTGAATCCCCCCAGAACTTGAGACTAAAGGTGATTCAGACCCAAAAGCAGACAGGAGTGTTACCCTGTCTGTTACCTGTTCACACTATCACACTCTGAGGTTGGCAGTGTGGGAGCAGAGGACCTGACCTGCTGAGTGCGTTTGTGACAGATTTGGTTGGCAGTGCTGCAATAAATTTGGTAACACGAGCTTTAACTGTTCAGTGTGTCAACTTAATACTGTACAGCTCACTCACAAAAGAAGGCAGTGATTTTTTTTAAAAAGAAAAAACAGAACAACATCATTTTGCTTACGGTCAGAGTTCCTACCTGTTTTATTTTTTTTCAAATGCAAGTCAGAGTAGCTGTAGTTAGGGAAAATGATGACTTCCAACTACAATGAGCACACTGCAGACTACCTGAAGCAGCTGTGCAAGGAGAGAGGAGTCCTGTATGAGGGGAGAGCCACAAAGCAGAACCTCATAGATGCCTTGATGGCCGCTGATGCCCAGAGTGCTAAGTCACAGTCCGTGACTGTAAAGGACCAAACCTTGGGTGTGGAGGGGCCTGCAGCCAGTGCAGTGTCCAGATCCGGTGAGGAGGACAGCAGGGCCAGTGCAAGCCAAGGGCCACAGCAGCAGGGGAAGGTCATCAGCATTCTGGAGCCAGAAGCAATCAGGCTGCAGATTGAGTTGTACAGAATGGAGCTGGTGTTCCAGAGGAAGGCTGAGTGAGTACGGCAAGAAGCGGAGTGAGAAAAATGAGCTGCTGAGGAGAAGAGGGAGTGAGAACAGCGAGAAACTGAATGTGAACAGTGAGAAGCTGAACGTGAACAGTGAGAGGCGGACCATGAAGAGAGTGAACATCAGAGGCGACATGAACTGGAGAAACTACGACTCCAGCCACCAGCACCAGAGCAGGTAAGTGGCTTGGGTTTAACTGGAACTATGGGACTGGGTTACAAATTAAATTCCAAATTGATAGCAGAATTTAAAGAGGGGGAGGATATGGATGCCTTTTTAAATTCCTTTGAAAAATTTTGTATTCAGGCAAAGATTCCTAGAGGGTCCTGGAGGTTCTAGCTATCCCTGCTACTTCCCAGGAAAGCTCAGGATGCATTGAGTCAAATGGCCAATCAGTACAGTAATGATTGCAGAAAACTTAAAGCTGCACTTTCAAAAAAGTTTGATTTAACTGCAGAAGCAAACAGAGCTAAATTCCATAAGCTCAGGAGAATCCCTGACATGAGTTACAAGGAGCTAGCCATGAAACAATGTCATTGTTTAAAACATTGGTGGGAAGGAACTGAAGCAAACTCTGTAGATAAAATTGAAAATGCTATATTATTAAAACTGTTTTTTGGGGGCATGCCAGCAGAATTGAAAACATGGCTGGAGGACCGAGATCCCAAAACAGTGCAAGAGGCTGCTGAACTCTCGGACCGCTATGCCAAGAGCAGACCTGCTCTGAGAGTGAATGGGGTGGGTGTGCAGTGCAGAAAGAGAAAAGCATGCCTTCAGAGTAGCTAAAACCCTCACTGCCACCACTGAAACCAGTTAGCCCCAGGTTTCAAAGAAAAGATTTTATTGAGAAAAGAAATGAATGTTGGGTTTGTAGAGAAACTGGGCATATTGCCAGACAGTGTCCCAAAAAGATGAGCAATATGCAAAATGGGGCTAGGAAAGAAGTGGGTTGTTTGTGTGTCCCAGGAAGCAAGCCTGTGAAAATGAGGGAACACATGCACCCAGTCACGGTGAATGGTGTACAGACACAAGGGTTAAGGGACACAGGGGCATCCCTGATGCTGGTAAAGGGGATCTGGTAGAGCCTGATCAGCTTATACCCTCAAAATGTGTAACTGTACAAGGGTTCACTGGTAGAAGAAAACATTGCCACTCACTAGTGTTCTCCTAGGCCGGGGTGAAACAAGGGGAACTGTGCAACAGGTGGCTGTAGCCAAAACTTTAGCAGTTGACATCATCCTTAGCAACAATCTCAAACAGGGGATGGTGTGTGCAGTTACCCATAGCCAAGTGGCAAGGGAAAATTGTAGATCTCTGGACCCCATTGAAGCCATTGTGGAAACCACTGGGAGGATGGTTTCCCAGCCTATGTCTCCTGATACAGAAACTAATGAAAAGGGGGTAGAAATTTCCCCAGTAGCAGTTAACAAAACAGCTACAGAAGGTTACTCCAAAGAAGGAAGGGCAACCCATTGTCCAAGGGTTAGGGATGGCAGTGATCCTGAGTGCCCTGACACTAGTGCTAGGGACCCTAGCTTAGAGACTGAAGGGGACCTGTCCCATGCCTTGGGAATGTGTAAGGAGTTTGCAGCTGCTCAGAAAAGTGACCCTAGTCTAGAGAAGCTGAGGTTTGGGCAGACTCTGATGGAGCACAGAAAGGTGACGGGAAACAGAAAGTTTATTGGGAAAATGAACTGACGTATACTCAGTATGTTAAGACAGAGGAAGGGGTGATAGGCAGGCAGCTTGTCGGTCCCCAGGGGTACCATGAGCAGTTGCTCAAGATTGCACATGATATTCCCTTGTCTGGACATCTGGGAATCACATGCACTACACAGCGGTTGGCCCAGAATTTCTATTGGTCCAACTTCACCCAGCAGGTAAAGGAGTATTGCAGGTCTTGTCACTGGTGCCAAGGAATAGGAAAGGCAGGTAAGAAAACCCAAGCCACCCTAATTCCATTGCCCATAGTGGAGGAGCCATTCCAGAGGAAGGGAATGGATGTTGGGGGGCCTTTAAATACCCCCAGCTCCTCCAGGAAGAGGTTCATCCTGACTATGGTGGATTATGCCACCCGGTATCCGGAGGCAGTCGCCTATCCTCACTAAGGACAGACAAAGCGGCAGATGCCTTACTTGGGATTTTCTCCCATGTTGGGTTTCTGCAGGAGGTTATCACCGATCGAAGGGGTACCTTCATGTTGGACCTGATGAAATGTTTGTGGGAGAAGTGTGGGGTGGTGCAGAGGCGCACAACACCTTATCACTTGTAAGCCAATGGGCTTGTGGAAAGATTTAATGGTACCCTGAAGTCAATACTCAAAGTGTCTGCTGAACAGCATGGGAGGTACTGGAGAAATACCTTCCCTGCCTCTTGTTTGCATACAGGGAGGTGCCCCAAGAGTCGACAGGATTTTCTCCCTTTGAGCTCTAATATGGACTCCAGGTAAGTGGGCCACTAGACTTGATCTGGGAGGACTGGGAAGGCAAGCATGCCACCAAGGGCACTGCCATAGTGTATTACATCCTTAGGTTTAGGGAAAGGCTGAAGGAGCTTATGGTAACAGTCCAGAGCCACCTGGCAGCTGCCCAACAGAAACAAAAAGTGTGGTATGACCACAGAGCCAGAGCATGCTCATACAGGGTGGGTCAGGAAGTCATGGTCCTTATCCCAGTCCAGAAAAGCAAGCTGCAGGTTGAGTGAACAGGACCATAGAAAGTAGTCAGAAAGGTAAATGGCATGAACTATATCATAGAATTACCTGACAGAAGACATACAGAAAGAATGTACCATGCTGTTCAGCAAACACTTGAGTCACAAAAGTGGGAGCAAGGCAGAAGCAGGAAACTACAGACCTGTTAGTTTGACCTCAGTGGTGGGGAAAATGATGGAATCATTTCTGAAAGAAAGAATTGTTGAGTACCTAGAGGCCAGCGGACACAGGACCCAAAGCAGCATGGATTCACAGCAGGAAGGTCATGTCAGACGAATTTAATCGATTTCTTTGACTGGGTGACCAAAGTAATAGACCAGGAAGGGGCTGTGGATATGGCCTACCTAGACTTTAGCAAGGCATTTGACACAGTCCCACACAAAAGATTAATAATCAAGTTAGCCAGCATGGGAGTGGGTCTCAGGGTGGTAGCCTGGGTAGCAAACTGGCTGCACAACAGGACACAGAAGGTAATAGTGAACAGAACACATTCTGAAGAAAGGGGTGGTTACTAGTGGAGTACCTCAGGGCTCAGCACTGGGTCCAGTCCTCTTTAACGTCTTTATAGGTGACATTGCAGAGGGTCTGGAAGGAAAGGTATGCCTCTTTGCAGATGACACAAAGATCTGTAACAGAGTTGATACACAAGGGGGGTATAAAGGATGAGAAGGGACTTGGCAAGGTTGGAGGAATGGTCAGTCATATGGCAACTTAGATTCAACGCAAAGAAGTGCAAAGTAATGCACCTGGGAAATAAAAATCCAGGAGAAGAGTACACAATAGCAGGGGAGGTACTAACGACAACAATAATGGAAAGGGATCTGGGTGTAGTCATCTCAGATGACCTAAAGGTGGGTAAGCAATGTGAGAAGTCAGTAAGGAGAGCTGGAGGATACTGGGATGCATAAGGAGGGGTATCGCAAGTAGAAAAAGGGAAGTGGTTATCCCTCTATACAGACAGATGGTGAGCCCCTATCTGGAGTACTGCATACAGTTTTGGAGACCTCATCTACACAAGGACATAGACAGGATGGAAGCAGTCCAGAGGAGGGCAACTAAAATGGTGCAGGGTCTACATCAGAAACCATATGAAGAGAGACTGAGAGAGCTTAATATGTATACCCTTGATGAAAGGAGGGACAGGGGGGACATGATAGAAATGTTTAAGTACCTCAAGGGAATCAACAAAGCCCAGGAGGTAGCATCTTTCAGAAAAAGAGATGTGTAGAACAAGGGGCCACAATTTAAAGTTAGAGGGGGGACGGCTCAGGGGTAATGTAAGGAAATTATTTTTCACGGAGAGAGTGGTGGACGCATGGAACCACCTTTCTGGAGATGTTGTGGGGTCTAAAACAGTGGGGGAATTCAAACATGCATGGGACAGACATAAGGCAATTATAGTGGGGGGTTGCAGGAAGTAGGCTGTTGGTTAACTAGAATCTGCAGCTTATCCAAAAGGTAGGAAAATGGGCAGACTGGGTGGGCCAAGTGGTCCTTATCTGCCATCAAAGTCTATGTTTCTATGTTTCTAACATGATGAAGCCATATGCTAATACGGCTGACATGGTGTTTGCAGTACGTAGTCCTGGGGAGGGGACGGACGAAGGAGACCCCCTTCTGGACTTGCTGGAAGAATGCAAGTGGAAGTCCTCTGTGGAGAGAGTTAAACTGTCACCCCAGCTGGCCCCGGACAAGATCCAAGAAGTAAGAGAGGTTTTAGCGACTTTGTCCTAGTGTTTAGTGCCAAGTCTGGACTAACCCCCTTAGCAAAGCACAATGTGGAGACAGGGACACAGACGCCCATATGGCAGACAGCATATCGGGTGTCAGAGGTTGTCCAAAAGGACATTAGGAGGGAGGTGGAGGAAATGCTGGATTTAGGGGTAATCCAGAGATCCCACAGCCCCTGGGCCTCATCCGTAGTCCTTGTGCTCAAGCCAGATGGCTCTTCTCATTTCTGTGTGGACTATCATGGACTGAATGCAGTCACGAAGTCAGACGCACACCCGATGCCCGGATGGATGGACAAGTTGGGAGGGGTGAAATACCTTACGACTATTGACCTGACAAAGGGGTATTGGCAGGTACAGTTAACTGACCGAGCAAGGGAGAGGTCAGCCTTCATCACTCCAATAGGCTTATTGAATTTAAAGTAATGCTTTTCAGAATGAAGAGCACCCCAGCCACTTTCCAAAGATTGGTGAACCAGGTGTTAAATGGTGCTGAGGAGTAGGCCATGACATACCTGGATGACATTGTCATCTTTAGTGCCAGCTAAAAGGAACACCTGCCCCACCTTAGGGAAGTGCTGGGCAGGATACAGAGGGCCGGGCTCACTGTCAAAGTTGAGAAGTGCCAGGTGGCCATGGATGGAGTGGCATACCTCAGGCATGTTGTAGGCTGGGGATGGCTCTGTCCTAACCAAGTAAAAATAGAGGTGATCAAGGCATGGCCAAGACCAGAAATGCAGAAGCAGGTCAGGAGTTTTCTAGGGACAGCAGGGTACTATAGGAAATGTGTACCCAATTACAGTGCCCTGGCTGCTACCTTATCTGACCTGGTAACGAAAAAGGTGCCTAAGAAAATTACCTGGGAACAAGCCGGTGAAAAAGCCTTTACCACATTGAAGGAGGCACTGTGCAGTGCTCCTATATTGACAAGTTCTGACTATAGCAGACCCTTTATAGTCCAGACTGACACCTCAGATGTGGGTATTGGGGAAGTACTGAGTCAGACATCCAGCCAAGGGAAAGATCACCCCATAGTGTACCTGAGTAAAAAGTTACTTCCCAGGGAGCAGGCTTACTCTACTGTAAAAAAAGAGTGTCTTGCCATAATGTGGGCCCTAAAGAAGTTAGAGCCATACTTATATGGGCAGCATTTTGAGGTACAAACTGACCACAACCCCCGGGTTTGGCTGACACACATGGGAAAAACTAATGGTAGACTATTAAGATGGAGCCTTGCCTTGCAAGGGTATGACATGACAATCTTACATAGGGCTGGAGCAACCAATCAGAAAGCAGATGGCTTGTTGCATCTATATGAGGAGTGCAGGGGATAGAGACCCCAAATTCAGTCTAGGCGGGAGGAGTGTGATGCTTGGCCAGCTGGTTATGATTATTGTATGATATTTGTAAAATAAAAATACAGTATGTTGATTGTCTCACATAAGACAGCCTGTGCTTCCATGGGTGCCCCCCTCCCCCCAGGTTTCAGTGAAGCTACAGGATATGTAAACTGACCAGGAACCATTTATTTAACTGACTTCCTTCAGAATGGCATTTAATTGCCTTTTTTTGACCTCATGCTTTTGAAGTTGGAAAACTAAATATAACATTTTATTACAGGACAGGACATCATTAGCTGATTCCTGTTGGCTACATAACACCTAGGTGACGGACTGCAAGGTTGCAAACCTCAAAGGAACTGGTTGATCAAAGACTCATAATTTGGGAAATGATTTTTTTGCTGATGTCACATACTTACTATTTACTATACCTCCTGGTAGGACGTCATGTTTTTATTTTTTTTTTATTCTAAAAGGAGGAGCTAGACGGGTGTGGGCAGGACAGTAGTGTGGTGGGTAGGTAACTGGCTGGGTGGCAGGACACAGATGGTGGTGGTAAATAGCTGTCACTCCACAGAGGGAAGAGTGACCAGTGGGGTACCACAGGGATCAGTGCTGGGACCGGTCTTATTCAACATCTTCATCAGTGACATTGCACAGAACCTAGAAGACAGAATTTCACTGTTCGCTGATGACACAAAGCTCTGTAACAGAGTAGACACACCAGAGGGTGTAAACAGAATGAGAAGGGACCTGCAGAAACTTGAAGAATGGTCAGGGGTTTGGCAGTTGAAATTCAATGCAAAGAAGTGCGAGATAATGCATATGGGGCACAAAAACCCTGGCACAATACATCAGTTGGGGGGTGAGGATATAGCACGCACCAAGCCGGAAAGGGATCTTGGGGTTATCATCTCTGATGACCTCAAGGTAGGGAAACAGTGTGACAAGGCAGCAGGTAAAGCAAATAGGATGCTGGGATGTATAGGCAGGGGCATCACCAGCAGGAAAAAGGAGGTCATAATTCCACTATACAAGACACTAGTGAGGCCCCACCTGGAGTACAGTGTACAGTTCTGGAGACCATACCTACATAAGGACATAGACAGGGTAGAGAAGGTTCAGAGGAGGGCAACAAAGATGGTGCATGGATTGCATCACAAGTCCTATGAAGACAGGTTGAAGGAACAGAACATGTACTCCCTGGAGGAGAGGAGGGAGAGAGGGGATATGATAGAGACATACAAGTATCTCACAGGGAGGAACAGGGTGCAGGAATACACTATTTATAAGCGAAAAATATGTTCCAGGACTAGAGGGCATGGGATGAAGTTGGAGGGAGGATGATTCAGAGGAAACATGAGGAAGAATTTCTTCACAGAACGGGTGGTGGACAAGTGGAACACCCTGCCAGAGGAAGTGGTGGGGGCTGAAACAATCACGGGATTTAAGAATGCATGGGATAGACATAAAGGAATTCTGGAGGTCAGGGTTAAGGGGCAACAGACTTCTGGGAAAACATAAACTGAACTTACAAGCTCAAATGGGCAGACTGGGTGAGCCATAGGCCCTTATCTGCCGACACTGTCTATGTATCTATGTATCTATGACTCACAGAAGGGGTGGGGAGACACAGTTTAAACTGATACTTGTGTCTGAAATGAGTGATATACCATTTTTGGGACTTCAGAGAGACACAGCTCTCTGATCTAATGATAAGCACTTCCAGAGGTAATACCTTAGACAGCAAAGGTCTAAATGTATTGTGGTAGGAGTTTTTGTTTTGTACTTTTACCTTGTTCTTTTATGTGATTGAGACCTCTTTGCTATATTGTTCTGTGTTTACATTTTTCATATTTTTATCATCTTTTAGTAAAGTACATTTTCTTTCAAAGACTGCCTGGGTGTCTACCAGTTCTTTTTTTTTTTTTGCATGTGACGTATAGATAGTTAAGTATGACAATTGTTCAACAGCTTGATGGTGTTACTGAGCTTGAGTGAAAAGGGAAGAATATGCCTGAAGTCTCTTATAGAGTTTCAAGGGTTCATTTTGGAAGCCTGGCTTGGTGCCCATGGCAAAAGATTGTACCACAATCCCCAAAGTGGTTACGTATCTGAGCCTGTACATTGGGTACGCTAGCATAAGGTTCACATTTTGAATCCCCCCAGAACTTGAGACTAAAGGTGATTCGGACCCGAAAGCAGACAGGAGGGTTACCCTGTCTGTTACCTGTTCACACTATTGCAGGTTGGCACTGTGGGAGCAGAGGGCCTGACCTGCTGAGTGCCTTTGTGACACCCTCCACCACCAGCCTTTGACATATGTGATTGACCAGACTGAATAAGGTAGACAGGCTGGAAAAAGTGCTCACCTTTGCTTGAATTACTATAAAAGTAGCATTTAAAAAATGTTAAAATTACCACTCAGTGTTACTAGAGATATTAACCTGTTTCATTGACATTACTGAAATGAATTATATCATAAGTAAAATCCAGATCCCCCCTAGATAAGAAAAATACTTACATAAGGTAGTAGCAAGTTCCTACGAGAGCCTACATAAACAGTCTGTGGACACAGAGGAAATCACTTTACCACTCACCCATTTAGTGGTAGAATAGTGTGAATTTATTATTAGTATACAGACAGTTCTAGTTATCCAGACCTATCAACGTTTCAGGGTGTATAATTACCCTTTCCATGGGGTGGCAGTGTACCTAAACATACATTATAATATACATCCTTTCATCACTTGTTCTTAATTGTTCTTGTTCTAGTTCCTGAGATGTTCAAGAGGGGTCTAAAGACCTACAGTACTTATTCTGCTGGACCTTCCCAGATGAATTTGACTAACCAGAGCTAGTCTAATTTTAGATAATACATTTTTATATTTATTGTTTTAATATTGCATTACATGTTATATGTGTTTCCTTTTTGTTTTTAATTTTGTACCAACCCTACCTGTTTTTATGTAAGGTGCCCAGAGCCTCTGGGATTGGGTGCCATATAAATAAACGTGCCTTACCTTAATAAAACTATATATAAATGCATAATGCACATAAAATCACCAAACCCTTCTGTCTGTGTGTATGTTCACACACCTGTGTTAATTCAAAAGGTCAGCAACAGCTATTGCATTTAATCTCAAAGAACACTTGAATAAATCACAGAACACCATCATGTGACTGTAAAATCAGTTCTCACGATACTCATTATTTCCTCTCTTATTCACTTTCTTAATCTTTCTAAAATCAGAAGCAATAATACACCCGATCCATGTGCACTGTAGAGAAAGGTTGTGCATGTGTTGCAGCACAATACTTATGTGAGTCAAGTGTGTTAAAACACCACAAGTACTTAATATTTCCCTCGGGTGGTGAGCGCAGGCCTGGGCGAAAACACCCGCAATGGCTCTCCAGCACCTGGGATTTGGCTTCTGCTTCTGACACTGTCCCCTCTCCTACTGACCACTGCTGAACTCTCAGGTAGTAGGCGCAGGCCCAGGCTCAAACACCCACAGTGGACCTCCAGCATCTGGGACGTGGCTTCTGCTTCAGCTGCCGTCCCCTCTTCTACTGACCACCGCTGAACTCTCAGGTATGGCTTACTTAGCAGTCTTCACCTCTGCTGATTCACTACTGCCTTCCAAGCCCTGACTGGACAGCTCTTGGGTCTCACTGCCCTTTATTGACTGATACCTCGAGCCACTAAAAACTGTAGCTCCCTGCCTTTAGAATCGAGCTTTTGACTGGGCTTACTCTATCCCTGCTTCCCCATTTCATTTTTAATTGTAACTGCCCTGCCTTGATTCTCTGTCCCTTTTCTGTCCCTCATTTTGAACTGCTATTAAAGTAAAACTGCCCATTCTCCCCCTGAACTTGAAAGAGTCTCAATGTTAAACTGCAAATGTATTGTTGGAACTGTGTTGCAATTGTACGTTAACGCTGTACTGCTTTATTTTTAAGTGTCTAGTTTCCTATTAGCAGACTATAAAGATCTGCCACTAGAGGGACGTTAGTTCTTTTGTAGCATCCTGTCCCTTCAATTTGTCTTTGTCTTTTTATTTACTTATACTTCTCCCTTGCCCTAACAACAGCATCCCCTGCAGGAACATATACTAATCTCCTGCTCACCCAGGTGTGCTTTCTCTGTCCCCTCCCTGAGTTTGAACCTCGGACCCTCCACTGCAGAGGCTTGCACTCTATGCGCTACGCCACTGGAGCAGCCACTTTTGCTGTGTACTTCTTCACTCCATCTACCTTTCCTATCCCCTCTTGTCTGAAGCCACCTTCCCCCACTGATATTTTGACCATCTAGTTACCTGTCACTAAACTTGCTCTCCAATATGAGGTGGGCTGCTACTGCTGCTGGCAGCCTCGCTGATTGGCACCCTACTCCTTGTAGATCTTGGTGCTTCCATACTTGCCACAGAACAGAAGCTTCTATCCAGCCTTACCCCCTCCTTCACCCCGACTTTCCCCCCCTTGTCCTGCTGTCAGGTGGGAGGGTACCCCCATTGGCCTCACATTTTTTGCATTTCTTTCCAAACAGGATGCCTGCCATCTTGGCTTCCTCCTTTTTTCTACTACTATCCCCCTTCTGCATTTGCCCACAGCATATGACCTGCTCTTTTCCTTGCTTCTACTAGCAGGAGACACTGAGACCAATCCTGGCCCCCCATGCACAGCCATTAATCACTCAAATCCTATATGGAATTCCTCCTTTGGACTGAAGTTGTCACACATCAACCTCAGCAGCCACTCCTCCAGATTCATTGACCTTTAACCCTGGGTCACACTATACAAGCCACATAGAAACATAGAATTTGACGGCAGATAAAGACCGCTTGGACCACCTAGTCTGCCCATTTTCCTACCTAACAGATAAGCTGCAGATCCTAATTAACCAACAGCCTACTTTCTCCTACCCCCCACTAGGACTGCCTTATGTCTGTCCCATGCATTCTTGAATTCCCCCACTGTTCTTGACTCCACAACCTCCTCATGGAGGCTGTTCCATGCATCCACAACCCTCTCTGTGAAAAAATACTTCCTCACATTACCTCTGAGCTGTCCCCCCTCTATCTTCAAATTGTGCCCCCTTGTTCTTGCACATCTCTTTTTCTGAAAGATGCCACCCTCTTTGACTTTGTCGATTCCCTTGAAGTACTTGAACGTTTCTATCATGTCCTCTCTCTCCACCTCCTTTCCTCAAGGGTATACATATTAAGCTCCTTTATTCTTTCTTCTTCTTCTGTGCTAAGCATCTCTGAAATGTGTCTAAAACCCCATTTCTCTGATGCTGCCTTCTATCTCCCAGGATACTCCCTACTGAGGCATGAAAGGCCTGGTAAGAAAAGGAGTGTTGGGGTGGCTCTCTACATCCGTGAGCCTCTCTCTGCTACCCCCGTCCTCCACTCTGACCCTGGCTTACTCAGTGAGTGGCTCCTAGTGGAACTAACCATAGGTGCAGCAAAAAAAATGTATGTGGGTTGCTGCTATAACACCCCTCCAGGACACCCAGCAGGTCTCACCACCCACCTTGAAGGGATGGGAAGCCTCTACCCCACCAGGGACACCATCCTCCTTGGGGATTTCAACCTGGACTGGCTTAGTATCAAGGAACCTGATTACTCTAACCAACTCAAGCTCCATAACCTAGTCCAAATTATCACCATCCCCACCAGGCACAACCCTAGTGCCCAAAACCATACACTTCTTGACTGGGTAATCACCAGTAGAGAGGACAGGGTGCTCCTATCGGGCACTCTGTCTGATATCATTAGTGATCACTCCCCCACCTATCAGGTCTGGGCCTCTAAGACTGGCCACCCACCCCCTAAACCACTCTCCTTCTTTAATTTCAATCACCTAGACATCCCCTCCCTTCTTAATGATGTTCGAGCGATAAACTGGTCAGCCTTCTACACCCTCTGTGACGTGTCCAAGGCCGAGAGTTTCTTCACAATTCCACTCCTCCATCTCCAAAATTAACATTTCCCCATCTACTCGCTGAGTTTGGGTGCATGTAAGCACAGGGCTACCAAAGATCTCCTGGTCAAGATGAGGAAAAAGGATAAGCTATGGTCAGCCTATAAAAAAGCTCTCTCCACTGCCCGATTGAATGAATACCAGTGGCTATGAAACCTTTGTAAACAGTCAGCCCTTGCCAAAATGTGTGCCTTCTTTCAGGGCAAACAAAAGAATAGCCTTGATGACCCCCATCGCTTCTGGGGTGAGGTCAGTGCATCACTCAACCCAAGCATTCATAACCCCATTATTCACCATGACACTCCCTCTGGACATCTGACCAACCCCATTGCTATGGCCTAGGCCTTCAATAAAAAATTCACAGACCTGTCTGCCTTTCTTAGCAAGTTGCCACCCCTGGTGACCACTGGTCTCTCTCTGATCATCCCCAACCTATACCCCTCAAATTCCTCCTCTCCCCTTCCCTCTATCTACTTCCAGACCATCACCCCTAGGGACACTGCCAAACTGCTGAAGAGCCTGCCTAGTCAGGGTAGCCTGGGCAGTGATGGTCTTTTCCCTGCTATGCTTAAACTTATATTACCTGCCATCTTAAAACCACTCACCTACCTCTTTAACCTGGCACTGACTATCTCATCAGTGCCCAGCACCTGGAAGCATGCCAGGGAGGTCCCAATTTTTAAGACTGGTGACCCACTATCCCCAGATAACTATCAGCCTATATCCTTGCTCCCCCACCTTAGTAAACTCCTGAAAAGGATTATTCACAGACAACTGTCTGACTATATTGACACACACAACCTACTGTCCAGGCAGCAACACGGCTTCCATAAACATCACTCCACCACATCTGCCCTTGCCCTGTTTACCAGTCATATTTTTAGGAACATGGACCTTGCAAGAGCAACGGGTGCTGTTTTTGTTGACCTGTCTAAAACTTTCGACCTGGTCAACCACACCTCGTTACTCTCCTCCCTCCATACACTTGGTTGCTCTACTGAGACCATGCAGTGATTCCAAAGTTACCTTTCAGACAGATCTCAGTCAGTATGTGTAGGATCTTCCACCCCCCCACCATCCCAGTCACTACCGGTGTATCTCAGTGCTCCATCCTGGGTCTACTCTTATTCTCCCTGTTTGAAAACTCTCCTCTCTGACTGTCTCACTCTCAATGCCCTATTTTATGCAGATGACCCTGTCCTCTTCACTAGTGACAAGGCTCTTGAGAATATATCCAGGGCTTTATCCGATAACTACTATGCGGCGCACACCTGGTTCCTCTCACATCACCTAATTGTTAATGCTAAAAAAACTAAATCCATGCTATTTGGGTCTAAACTCTTCCTATCTAAGGTCGCCAAAGCTGGGTCCATCATCTCAGTAGTCTCACCAGACGATACTGTACTTGAAAATGTACTAGCTTTAAAATAGCTGGGAGTTATCCTGGACCCGTCCCTCTCCTTTTCCGATCATATCTCCTCTGTTATCTGCTGCATTAACCAGAAACTTAGTGCGGCTTATCGGATAAAGTCAATCCTGACCAGGGAAGCCCATTTAGCCACTGCTCAAGGCAACCCTCTACCCTTGATTGACTACTGCTCCCCATTTACTCACACACATCCTCAGCCATACATGTGCACCTGTGCTCCACATACAACAACATATGTCATTTCACTCTCCTGGCACCATGTTCCACTCACCACTGACACCTCTACCAGACTCTTGGCTGGCACCCACTATACTGCAGATTTGATTATGGGCTTGGCTGCCTCCTGGACAGCACCATCAGGCATGACGAAGCCTCACCTTATACATCTCTCCTCAAGACCAGAACTCCCTCGAGGTGTCTGCGTGCATCCTCTGTAGCCCCCCACCCCCACCATGGATATCCCGAAAGTCTCCTTGCCTATAGGTAGCAGAGTGTTATCTGTAGCTGCTCCCACTCTACAGAACAGAATCCCTGCATCCATCCACTCTGTGGACTCCCATGCCACTTTCAAGACACATCTCAGATCCTGGCTGCTTGATAAGGCCATGCCATTGCTAGCTTGGATAATCCCACCACCACCTCAACCTTTCTGACTTTTCCCTCTTGGGCTGCTTTGGCCTCCCATGCCCTCTCTCATTTCTTTGAAATTCTGTCTTACATCCCTCACTACATGTTTCTCGGACTATCTCACTTGGCTATTGTCTTGTATGTTTTTGGTTTTTCGGGTTTTTTTTTTACATCATGCATTAATTTGCACTGGCCACTTATCCTTAATAAATAATTGTATAATAGTTGTTACTCATCATAATGTACTGATTGGTTTTTTTTCAGCCCCTCATTAATTTTACTTTCCTATGTCACTTTCTTTGTTCACCAGTCATGTCTGTATATCCATGTTTTCACCAATGATGTCTGTATATCCACATAGGTTGTACTCATTGTATGACTTGTCATTATGTCTGTAACTGCCGCCTGTGTGGCCCAGGTTGTGCCTGAAAACGGTCCTCTGGATCAGTGCACTCACCCAGTTACCAAAGACTTAAATAAATAAAATAAACAAACTTTAAGCCAGTTACATAAATTCCAGTTTCAAAAGTAGAGCTGCTAGAGACATATGTAAACAAGCATTTAACAATGTTGAATGATTGCCTTGCATGGTACGGATAATGCAGAGGCAATAATTAATAAACATAAGCCGGCCTGGTGGTACAGAGGGCTGAGGTACCATAAGTGCCTTAACTCATTCCACCCCGGTGACCCTGGCTCTGGAACAGACTCGCATCACTTGAGGTTTGGCCAGAGGAGGGAGGATCGAGTGTCCACAGAACTGCTCTCCTCCCTCAGGGCGAGGGGATCCCATACCTCACCACCGATGGCCCACTCAGTCTCTCTGGCTCCAGGAATATCTGGATGTGTGTTCTCGGTGGGGGGGGGGGACAGCCCTCCATTCCCAGCCCCACCACGCGTTGGGGGGGTAATCCATTAGGGGATGCAAATCCCCTGAGATCAAAGGAGACACGACACAACAACGGATGATGGTACAGGGCTGAGCCAGCTGCCTGTACCTTTTAGGAGGATAGAAACCTTTATAGAAAAATATTAATAAGCATAACATAAAAGGCATAAGCTAGGTCTCAGTCAAGCCACGAATATCATCATTATAATGACAGCTAAGGTCATTATTACTCACCACTGGTCAGACTTAGCCTTATTCAATCGCAATCTTTTCCAGCACAAACTGTCAGGTGCTTCAGTGATTGTATACATTTTTGAGTTTATATTCATTCCATATCAATAAACAGGTTTGTGTGATTGATTGTGTGTACTCATAGTTTTTTCTTATACCTTTGCCAACTCAGAACCAGTCATCAATAACACTGATGTAAATATATAAATATATATATATATATATATACATATACATATATATATATATATATATATGACACTGATGTAATTACCTGTCTCTCTATCTGTCTGTCTGTCTGTCTCTCTATCTGTCTGTCTGTCTGTCTGTCTGTCTATCTATCTATCTATCTATCTATCTATCTATCTATCTATCTATCTATCTCTATTTATCTAATGAATACTGAATATATGCGGTATATACATTATGGATTGAACTTGCCTGATTTATTGTGAAAGTCATCTATCTGACAGATGACTTTCCTGTCCAGCTTCAAACAAATTCAACTTTAATATTTATATTGTAATGTAATGAGCAAACCCAATGACACTCGTGCTTGTCATTTTGTTTTGCAATAACTTGCAGTTGTTCGTAATGGCACACAGGTGTTTCTAGTACCAGTCAACAAGTAGTGTATGAGTATGACAGCTTGAATTTGTTTGATTATGTATTTAATGCATCACAAGCAGCATGTACATCATGCTGTGATGTGGACCTGCAGTGACAGACCACCTAGAGATGCAGACACACATACTGCAATTTGCATCTCATACCTAAAGCACTGCTTGTGCATCATGAACATTTTTTTGACACTAATGGCTGAGTGCAAAAAAAAAAGTTTGATGCTAAATATGTAGTGCTTGTGATATGAGATGCAAATTGCAGTATGAGGGTCAGCATCTCTATGTGATGTATCAGTGCACCTCCCCTTCACAGCATGATGTAAATTTTTTTTATTTATTTAGTTCTTGTTTACCGGGAAAGGAAGACTAGACAATTCTGTTCATTTTCAACCTCGTCACAGGAGAGGGGGATACAGATGGATGACAACTGACATTGAACCAGATTAAGCTGTTGGTGGCATTTTTAGTGAATGGCGAAAATTTGGCCAGGACACCGGGTAAATTCTCCTGCCCTGCCAGTGACACATGGCCGGCATGTGTTGTGCGGCTGTCGGCATGCCATGCATCACACCATGCTTGGGCGGCATGCCTTGTCTTTGTGGACATTGTCGTGCCTTTTCTGGACCACACCTATTGCCCCTGCAGCGGTGCGGTCCCCACACATGGTGCTTACGGCTGCCTCCAGGACATGTAGTCTGTACACAGGAACGCTACGAATCCTGCCACCGTAGCCAGTGTCACACATGTGTGTTCATAGCTCTTTGCATACAGACTATGCGGTCATACCCCTACACACCTGCGTATCCCCAGGGGCACGGATGTTCACGTTGCGGCCATACGTGCCATCCTAAATACAGTTCATGCATGCTGCACAGCAGCTGTATGTGCATCTTTCATGCATATTTGGCTACTCGCCAGCATTATGTGCTGTGTGTAGGCCCACATAGCATTAGTGAATAGGGCCCATGATGATTTGATATAAAGGGACATTGAGAACTACATAAAATGGAAGGAAAGTTAGACCATGGGAGGATGTTTAGCTTAACATAAGCAGAATACAGGACTTGAAAAAAATCTGAAAAATGACAAAAACATATTAAATTAAAAATGCAGATAAAGGGGTTCAACAGTTATCCAGAACTATCAAGACTATAGCAAAAAATGCTCGATTCAGCTTTAAAACACAGATTATTGCTCTAGGACTGGACACAACTCTGCGGAGGAGGTTCAGTCTATAGTAGGACAGTTATTGGAAGAGGTAAGTAGATAACACAATGGGGATTCAAGGCCCTTAGGTGACTACACCACCAAAATACCACTGTTCTACGCACTTCCCAAGGTGCATAAAAGCCTGAAACATCCATCAGGTAGACCCATAGTAGCCAGGATTTGTGGGGTATTTGAATTTTTGCCCACGTATGTGGATTACCACATGAGAGGCCTGGTGGAAAACAGAAGGGCGTACATTAAATACACAGGAGGTAATAAAAATAATAATGGGAATAAATTATGAGATTTTGAACTTTGAAACTTGCCTCTTGGTTATAGGGGACCTGAGGGAGCCGTATGTACACTTCAATTCTGCATGAGGGTGGAATGCAGTCATTGCAGGAGGTCTTAGAGGAGCAACGTATGGAAAGCACACCACCAAATGAGTTTTTAGTCAAAATGGTAGAGATGATACTAATAGAAAAATATATATATATATATACTTCAGAAGATGTTTTTCTAGCAAGAAAGGTACAGCAATGGGGTCCACTATGGTCCCATCCTATGCAAACCATTATATGAATGCTTTTGAAAACATATTTGTGTACTCAGGTGAAAAAAATAAATTTTTGAACAACACTGTGAAATGGAAGCATTTTATTAATATTTTTGTGATTTAGAGGGGGGTACAGAAGAACAGCTGGAGTTGTTCCATGATTATCCGAATAGTAGACCAGACCACTTGGTATTTATTGAAAATCAGAGTAGAGATTATGTCAGTTTCCTGGACATTGAGATCTAAAAGAACTATAATAAACTGTGCATCAGACTGTTCCACAAACCAGTGGACTGGAATTCAGTACTTCATGTGAGCAGTTTCTACCCCAGAGGATAAAAGAAAACATACCAGTGGGACAATTTTTAAGAGCAAAAAGGAACTGTTCAGAGGAAGAGGACTGCAGAAGGACATCGGAAGACATGCTGGAAAGATTCAGGGACAGAGACTACAAACCTGAAATTGTCAGGTTGGCAAAAACAAGGGTGGATGAAACTAATAGCACCACTGTCCCTGAGAATAATAGGATACTTCCTGATGATAATACACAAAAACTGATTGTGTTCTCTAACCCCAACTCTAATAGTTTTGGAAATGTGAAACATGTTATAATGTAACACTGGAGGATACTTAAGTCCACCAGAGATGGACATAATGTACCTAGGGAACCACCTTTGATAGCGAAAAGGGAAAGAAAGAAATTTGATGGATAGAGTTGTACATAGTGACTACCCTATTGCAATGCTTGGCCAGCTGGTTATGATTATTGTATGATATTGGTATTATAAATAAATGGTCAGTGTATGAAATGTTAGTCTATGAGATCTGGCCCTTTAAATTACAAGGTGTCAGCAGCTAAAAACCAGGATGTCATTAAATAGACCAGAAGGAAACAATTAATTGGAACATCCTACTAGAGAGACAGTTTATGGCCCACATTACCTGCTGCTGCTTTTGAAGTTAGAACTTAAATACAAATGTTATTACATCAGGAAAGGACGTCATTTAGCTGATTCCTGTTGGTCATCTCATACATGGGTGATGGACTGCAGGGTTGTAAACCTCAAAGGAACTGTTTGATCAAAGACTCATAATTTGGGAAATGGGTTTTTGCTGATGTTCACATTATTTAAAATACCTCTAGTAGGAAATCATGTTTTTAATTTTATATTCTAAAAGGAGGAGCTAGATGACTCACATAAGGGGTGTGGAGACACAGAGTTTAAACTGATACTTGTGTCTGAAATGTGGGACTTATCTTTTTGGGCTCTTAAGAAAAAAAGATCTCTCTAATTTAGCTGCACTTACAGAGGTAATACATTAGATAGAACAGATCTAAATGTATTGCGGTGGGAGTTTTGTTCTGTAGTTTTCCTTGTTTTTCTTTTATGTGATTGTAATGCTCTTTGATATTTGTTCTGTACTTTATCTTACAGTTTTTATCCATTTTTAGTAAACATTTTCTTTAAGATACTGCCTGGGTCTCTTCAGTCATTGTTTTGCATGTGGAGTGCCTGTATTTTTAAGTCTGACAACTGTTCAAGGGCTTGATGGTGTTATTAAGCTTGGAAAAAGGTAAGAATATACCTAAGGTCTCTTACAGAGTTTTAAGGGTTCATTTTGGATACCTGGTTAGGTGCCCTTAGGTGAAAGATATATTGCATCCCCGGAAGAGAATATTATCTGAACCTGTACACTTGGGTATGCTAGCGTAAGGTTCACAGTTTGAATCCCCCCAGAACTTGAGACTAAAGGTAATTTGGACTCAAAAGCAGACAGGAGAGTTACTCTGTCTGTTACCTGTTCACACTATTGCGCTCAGAGGTTGGCACTGTGGAGCAGGGGACCTGACCTGCGGACTGCATTTGTAACAACTATATCAAAGGAAACCAGTGGGAATTTTTCATCCAGTTTGTACACTGCTCCAATAGATATTGCCTCAAGGAAGTGCATAACACAGCAATTGGGAATAAGGTGGTGATAAATTACATTATTGCCAAACAGGGGTGCTCTATGAAACCAAGGGATCAATTCTCAAAGGACCCTTAGATTGACACAAGCTGCAGCAAAAGGCAGCTTGCATAAAACCCCCATGTGGCAGGGATCATGCACCTGATTCTCTATCAGGTAGGGTCCCAGTGGCAAAGTTCAACAGCTTGTGGCAAAGGTGGCAGTGCGCCAAAGAGAGGGCACACCCAAGAGGTTTGCCACAAGCTGCTGGTGCAGTTGGGTGACAGTTAGACAAGTGTATACTATACAGTCCCTTGTGGTGTAGCATGCCCCCGAGCCCCACTCCCCTTTATAATAAATAAATTCCCATCCCTGTTGGCTAGCAGTCCCCCCAATTCCCAATCCCCATTCTAAATCAGTAATTCCTGTAACTGGTGGTCTAGTGGTCCTACCATCTCTGACCCCCTTTATAATAAATTAAATCCCATCCCTGGTGGCTAGCGGTCCCCCCCCAGCCCTGATCCTCTTCATAATAAATGAAATGCACTGATAAGTGGTGAGTCGTTATAGGTCTTACAGACCTCCTGATTAGTAATTTACCTATGAACCTATAAATCCAATTCCTGGTAGCTAGCAGTCACCCCATCGCCAATCCCCATTTTAAATAAGTAATTTCTGTCCCTGGTGGTCAAGCAGTCTCCCCAAGCCCCAATCCCCTGTTATGGTTAATTACAACATCGGGGGGAGGTCCCATTATGGTTAGGCAAGCGGCAGGACGCATTTCTTCTGAATCTCTGCAATGGGCATATAAAAGTCATATTTTTGTCAGCAACCCCTACTTAAATTGTTTCTAGCTTATTTATCCATGCTCTACGCTGTATCAGCTACCGATCAGCGCTTTTATTTAAAACTGATGGCTACTAACCTGCAGGAAATGGAGACTGCACCACTGATTGAAGAAGCTGGTCCCCAAGTCACCTCCCACAAAAAGCCATAAAGAAGATCTATAATCACCAGGATCACCAGAGTGGCATGAACCGCATACTGTTGATTCCTTTGCAAATTACCTTGCTGCAATAAAAGAAGTGCTGTTTGAATTAGTCACAGACTTTTGCACAGCAAAGTCAACTCTTGAATTTTGATCCGACGCATTACAGACACCAAGACCAAAATTTCCTCACTGAAAGAATGATCATCCTAAATAGATACTTTTGCTCAGCATTTACTGAAGAGAAGGTAGGGCAGTGCCCACAGCTCAGCACCATGGACACAGAGGGGAGGGAGGTGAGCACTACTCCCTTTACAAAAGAAAGGGTCCTACAAGAGCTCGCTAAGCTCAGGGTGGACAAGGCAATGGGACCTGATGGTATACATCCCAGAGTACTTAAGGAGCTAAGGGTGGAACTAGCAGAGCCATTAGCAGAACTGTTTAGTGAGTCTCTGAGCACAGGAGAGGTCCCAGAAGACTGGAGAGGGGCTCACGTGATCCCGCTCCACAAGAGTGGTAGGAGGGAGGGAGGAGGCAGGGAACTACAGACCAGTCAGTCTTACCTCAGTAGTATGCTAGATTATGGAGGCACTCCTTAAGGAAAGGATAGTGCAATACCTGGAATCCATACAGCCACAGGATCCAAGACAGCATGGGTTTACAAAATGAAGGTCCTGTAAAACTAATCTCATAGATTTCTTTCACTGGGTAACCAGAGTGGTGGACCAAGGGGGAGCAGTTGATGTCGCCTGCCTTGACTTCAGCAAAGCTTTCGACACTGTTCCACAGAGAAGATTGATAAATAAGCTGGGCAGGCTTGGGGTGGGTCAGAATTTGGTCAACTGAGTGGCAAACTGGTTGACGGGCAGAAAACAGAGAATGGTGGTAAATGGTATACAGTCAGAAGAGATGAAAGTCACAAGTGGGGTACCTCAGGGATCAGTCCTGGGGCCAGTCCTCTTCAATATCTTCATTAGTGACATTGCAGATGGACTAGAGGGTAAGGCTTGTCTGTTTGCAGATGACAGCAAGATCTGCAACAGAGTAGATGATCCAGATGGGGTGGGCAGAATGAGAAGAGATCTGGATAAACTAGCAAAATGGTCAGAAGAGTGGTAACTGGGATTTAATGCAAAGAAGTGCAAGATCATGCACATAGGGAAGAGAAACCCTGAAGCCATCTATAGGCTGGGAGGGGAGTTGCTGGCAGTCACAAGGGAAGAAAGAGACTTGGGCATCATCATCACCACCGATGACCTGAAATCATCCAAGCAGACCTCTAAAGCAGTAAGTAAGGCTAGGGGGATGTTAGGGTGTATTAGTAGGGGTATCACAAGTCGTAAGAGTGAGGTAATAACCCCTCTTTACAAGACACTGGTTAGGCCCCATCTGGAGTACTGTGTGCAGTACTGGAGGCCACACCTTCACAAGGACATTAACCAAATTGAGGCAGTCCAGAGAAGGGCAACTAAAATGGTGCAGGGACTGCATCAGAAGACATATGAGGACAGATTAATGGAGCCAATATGTATACCCTTGAGCAAAGGAGGAGAGAGTGATATGATCAAAACATTCAAACACCTTAAGGGCATTAACAAGGTGAAAGAGTCTAACATGTTTAAATGTAAGAAAAATAGCAGGACAAGAGGACACAGCATGAGATTAGAGGGAGTCCAATTAAGGGTGAATGTGAGGAAATTCTTTTTCACAGAAAGAGTGGTGGATGCATGGAACAGCCTACCTCAGGAAATGGTGGCTATGAATACAGTGCAGGGCTTCAAACAGGCATGGGATAGGCATAAGGGAGAAATACAGATGAGTATGAATAGATAGGCCACCAACAGAGCAAAGGCAGATGGCACATTTATAAGGTAGAAAAAGAAATGGGAAGACTGGATGGGCCTTCCGGTCCTTATCTGCCGTCAACCTCTATGTTTCTATGTTTCTATGATCAAATAAGATTAAACCAAGATTGAACTCATTTGTTAGCATCTGAGTGTCTACTGCTTCGCAGAGATTATATAGAACACACAGACAGTAACAGAAAAAAAGGCTTCATTGTTCTTGTAGCACGGTCGGTGCCCTTTACTCATGCTGTGGTGATCAATGACCCACCAGGTCAATATGTCCTTTTAGGGCAAGCAGAGATCCTCTTAGGGATGACCTATGGGCCCAACATGGACACACCATTGTTTTTTTCTGGATCTTTCTATGGCCCTGGACCCCTTTTCACATTTTTTTATATTACTGGGTGCAACTGGAATATTACTTTGACCCAAGAACTTGACCATACCTATAAATCTTCCATGCATCTTTCACCAGCACAGCGTTCATTACACAAGATGATGGACTCCATCGGGCTTCGTGACACGTGGCGTACTTTGAACCCCTCTTTAAAAAAAGATACTTTTTTCTCATTGGCCCATCATTCCCTATCTAGAATTGACTATTTTTTGATGAGCTGGTCTCTTTTCTTTGGCCTTCACTCATGTGATATAACTCCTAGGGTTTTGTTGGATCATTCAATGGTGTGGCTATCCTAATTGTGTGTATCTTTTTTGGAACGTGATACCACATGGAAACTTAACAATCAATTTCTGAAAGATGACCAAGTAGTTCTGCACATTAAAGAAACTCTCAAAAATTACATTAGTGAGAATTGGGGGCCTTGGAATGAAGAAATAAAGAGTGGGTAGCTTGCAAAACTATACTAAGTGGGGAATTCAGTCGAGTTGCTAGCAAAAGGAAAAAAATCTACCAAGAAAAGTTATCTTTTTATTTATCTGCCATCCATAGTTTAGAGGGAATTACCTCTCATATGGAAGAACAGTGAGAAGAATTAGAAATTTACAGAGATAAATACACAGAGCTGTTAAGAGAGTGAACACAATATGCAATATATAAGACAAAATCTAAATTGGTAGATCAGGGGGAGAAAGCAGGGAAAACTAATGGCCTTTAGATTTCAGAAACAAGAAAGCTCTAGATTAATCCCTCGCATACGTCCTCTAACAGATCAAATGCTCCACACACATCCTAGGGCCATTGCCCATGAATTCTATGTTTACTACAGAACATTATATGGATCCCCATTGTCTTCCATCTCCCAGGACACTATTAATGACTACCTAGCACAGATCCTGCTGCCTGCCATTACATATACTTAGCAGTGTAGTTTGACCCACCCTATTTCTTCCGAGAAAGTGGCTGAAGCATCTCCTCATTGTCTTTAGATAAAGCACCAGGCCCTGATGGGTTTACACCAAATTTTTACAAAACATTTGCCTAAGAATTGATCCCTGTCCTAACCCAGGTGTTTAATGACATCCTGGATAAAGGTATTTCTGATGTATCTTTGTACTTCTCCCTAAACCCAACAAAGATTTAGAACAGGTTCCCTATTACCAACCAATCTCCCTGATGAATCAGGATTTGAAACTATTGTGCAAAATTTTAGCGACCCGTATTAATCATGTTTGGGGCCACTTGATTGGCCCCAAACAAGTAGGCATTATGCCTTCCAGATCACCCTGGACCGTCTCCAAAAATTGGGTCACATCTTCGCGACATCCAGGGATATTCAATGCCCCACAGCTTTTGTATCCTTGGATGCCAAGAAAGCTTTTGATAGAGTGGCCTGGCCCTTCTTGTTCACCATACTCAATATGTTCCGTTTCCCCAACACTTTTGTTAAATGGATCCAGACACTTGATGATTGTCCCTCTGCCAAAATATATTGTAATGGGGTGTTCTGTCCATCTTTTGTTTTATGTAGTGGCACTAAACAAGGGTGCCCTCTCTACCCATTATTATTTACTTTATACCTGGAACCAATTATATCTAAGATTCGGTTTCATCCATCCATTATTGGAATTACTGTGGGGCACACTGTATGCAAATTGTCTGTTTATGCAGACGACATTCTGTTGAATATTACTCACCCTAAAATGTGTATACTAGTTATTTTGGATGTCATACAAACTTTTGGCTCATTTTCTAATTATAAACTTGACATCAGTAAAACGGTGGCTATATCTCTTACTAAATTCACACAACAGGAGGAAATAGAACCTTATGGCTTTATATGGGCACCACATTCTTTGAGATATCTGGGGATCGACATTTCTTTAGACTCCATTCAGTGTAAAAAAAACTTAATTTGGACAATCTAATAACTACCATCAAATTGGATTTGGAATGATGGCAACACCTACCACTGACATTGTGGAGATGGCTAAGTATAGAAAAGATGAATATTCTTCCTAGGCTATTCTACCTTATTCAAATGTTAACCGTTATCTCCTAACTGTAACTACTGCATTAACGTCTAGTGTATGTAATTTCTGCTGTATGTAACTAATCCCGGGTTGCCCCTAAAAAAAGGTACCTCTGGTCTCAGTGACCTTACCCAGTTACCAAAATCTAAATAAATAAATAAATATTGCATTGGTTCAAAATGATACACTCATTGGTCTCTAAATTTATTTGATCTGGGAAAATGGTCTGTCATGCTTACTTTAAATTAGCAGCTCCTAAATCTCTAGGAGGCCTACAGGCACCTGACTTTAAGCTGTATTATTGGGCCAGATATTTAAATTACCTTCTTCAGTGGCTTCATCCTATAGAATCTGACCCTACATTTTCTTATACCCCATTATGACTCACTATTGAGAGAGAACAAATCCGTGCCTGGGACCTTTCTCCACTTTCAATTATCAATTGCCTATGAAGTACTGAGTGTCTGCTCTAAGTTAAATAGAGTGAAGGAGAGTGTAATTGTGCTTGTAGGCAGTGCAATTGTTTGTGCTTAGTTATTTTAATGAGCTTGAAACTGCACTCTGCAGCTTACATTGGAACCCTGTTACCTAGGTATCCATTATAAACAGGAAGAGAGCACGGCAGTTGAGACAGCTGATGCCTGAACTACAACAGCGCTAAACTGGGATATTTTTTTTTTGAAACCTAAACCAGGACATCTGTGCACAGTGCCTGTGCCTCATATGAGAGGCAGATGCATGGGGTGCTATTTTAAAGAAATTAGGCATGTTTTGTCTGCCTAGCCGAACACGACCTCTCCAGGTTACTTCCGGGGTATTTTCCCCTTTATCTAATGCCACTGCAGCGAGCGGGGTGGTCTATGAAGTACTGAGTGTCTGCTCTAAGTTAAATAGGGTGAAGGAGAGTGTAATTGTGCTTGTAGGCAGTGCAATTGTTTGTGCTTAGTTATTTTATTGAGCTTGAAACTGCACTCTGCAGCTCACATTGGAGCTCTGTTACCTAGGTACCCACTGTAAACAGGAAAAGAACACAGCAGTTCCCGACAGCTGATGTCTGAAATATATTAGCGCTAAACTGGGATATTTATTTTTTTAAAACCAAACCAGGACATCTGTGCACAGTGCCTGTGCCTCGTATGAGAGGCAGATGCACGGGGTGCTATTTTAAAGAAATTAAGCATATTTTGTCTGCCTAGCCGAACACGGCCTCTCCAGGTTACTTCCGGGGTGTTTTCCCCTTTATCTAATGCCACTGCAGTGAGCAGGGTGAGCACGGAGCAGGGCGTGCGTTGCCGATCATGGAGACATGTGCAGAGACATGTGCATCGGCACATGTCGGCTGTGTCCGCTGTGACACTGGGATCTGGGATACAAACACTTTGAATGCAGTACAAGCACGAGAAAGAACATAAAACAGTGCAGTAGGTGTAGAATGCACACAAAGGGGGAAGAAGAACTGGGGTTTATATGTGAAAATTGTAACCTAATTAGTGTGCTTCATGCTGAAATTGCCTCTCTACAACAGAGAGTTAAAACACAGGCCGAGATCTCTATGTTAGAACAATATATAGATACAGTCGAAACTGATCTCTCTAGATCTTATCAACTGAAAACCTCCAAAAATATTACAATAAATGATGATGAAAACACTGAATGGTGTACTGTACATAGATCAAGAGGGGGAAAGGGTTAGGAGAAACATAGGAGGGTCTTCTAACCAACTTACCCCCAAAACTTTTCATGCCCTTGATAGAGACCAAGAACAGGATGGGCTACAGGAGCCAAAACCACTTAATGTGACTTCTAACCAATTTACCCCTAATAGATTTCAAGCCCTTGATGGAGACCTAGAACCGGATGTATTACAGGAGCCTATCCCACTCAATAAAAATTGTAGTGATCAAAACCCCCTCACCCTTAACACACCTAGGCATAGTACCAAAACACCAAGGGACATCCTTGTAGTAGGAGACTCAATTATAAAATACTCGGACCAGGTTATCTGTAAGAATCGAAATGCATCTACAACAGTGTCAGTTTTGCCAGGGGCAGGTATCAGAGATATACGCCATTTATTACCTGGGTTATTGGAGAATACACAGACCCCATTAACAGTCTTACATGTGGGAGTAAATGATGCAGGAAAAAGAAATCTCCCTGAGATACAGAGGGACTTTGAGAGCGTGGGGGTGGAATTAAAAAAGAGAGGATGCGAGTTGGTTATCTCTGGAATATTACCAGTCCCTCGGGCAGGTAGGCAACAGATTTAGAGTATTAGAAGTCTAACTGGTTGGTTAAAAAGATGGTGCCACAGAGAGGGATTCATATATTAGGATCATTGGGAGGATTTCCAGGCATACCATAGTTTCTCACATCATGGTATACACCTAAATAGGCAGGGGAAAAGGATTTTATCATCTCAATTAAAACAGAGTATTGAACAACATTTAAACTAAATAATGGGGGGTCAGGGCTGTGAAAATAAACATGACTCATAAACATAAACCCATGTGGAATTGACTTGTTCTAAATGCTAGAAGTCTTACAAATAAAATGGACAAATTAAAACTAAAACTATAATGATAAAATTAAGGTATGCACCATTACAGAAACATGGTGGAGGGTTGAGGATAACTGGGATAAGCAAATCCCAGGGTATACTCTTTACAATAAGGACAGGCTGCACACCAGAGGTGGTGGAGTGGCATTATATATTCAAAATGATATTACATCTGAGATCATGGACTGTACAGTATGGGCCCAGGAAGAAATCATATGGGTAAAGATTATCCCACCAAGAGCACCCAAGATTAATATAGCAGAGGTATATAGACCACCAGCTAGGTTACCCGAACAAGATAGCCGTTTACTAGATTTTATTAAATGTATAGCCCAAGAAGATATTGCCATTATACTAGGAGACTTTAACCTCCCAGGTATACAATGGGACCTATTACAGACAAACTCACATGTAAAAGCTAGTTTCCTGGAAGAACTTCTAGCTGCAGGAATTAACCAACTGGTACATGATAACACAAGGGGGAATTATATTCTAGATTTAATTTTAACTAATACAGTTGATAATATTCAAGATTGTAAGGCTGAGGCTCCGTTGGGTAACAGCGACCACTCCATGGTCAATTTCCAAATTGATAGGGGTTACCATATTACCAGTGGGAGTACATTATTGTAAGACTTTAACAGGGTCAACTATGGTATATTCAAGTATGAATTAGATATCTGGAATTGGCAGCAGGAGCTAGCTTATCTAACAGTTCAAGAAATGTGGGACAAATTCATTAATAAAATAAATGAGTTGATTCAAAAACATGTCCCAATTCGTACAAAATATTATAACTCTAGGAGATCCCTGCCCCTTTGGATGACGCCTACAGTTAAAAGTTGATAAAAAATAAGAATAAGGCATATTCTAGGGCAAGGTGTAGTGGAGAAGCCAACTCATGGGCTATCTATAAACACCCTCTAAAAAGGGTTAAAATGGCCATTGGGAAGGCTAAAAAGAGCTATGAATTAAAACTGGCAACAAAAGTATGGGATAATTATAAAAGTTTTTACACATATGTTAACAATAAAAGTGGCCAGGGCAAAACAATTGGACCACTAAAAGACAATAATGAAAAAATTATAAGTGAGAACAAGCAAATGGGTTTTATGTTTAATACATACTTTTCCTCGGTGTTCAATTTAGGCCAAAAACCCAGTGTAGTAGATTACACTGTAGTGGGAATTTCTGATGCTAAAATAGAGCTAGAGGATGTAAGAAATAGGCTTAGAAGTCTGAACCACAACAAATTCAGTGGACCTGATGGTTTACATCCTAGATTGTTGAAAGAACTGGCAGATAATTTGGCAGGGCCAGTCACACAAATGTTTCAACAGTCACTGGAGACAGGGCAGACTGTGCAGGCATGGAGACAGACAATGGTGGTCCCTATTCATAACAAGCATTTGTCAATGCTGAATGTTGGCTTGCTGCCATTGGCAGTGCAGGAGTTAGAGAGATGCATCACAGGAATGGCAGTCAAATATTGAACTGATGCCAACCCACCCCCACCCTGCAAACAGTGACAGGCATTAGGGTGTCCCTTTGGGTGTTTGGTAGTGCAGTGCGGGAAAACATGTTGGGCAGGATGTGAAAAATGACAGCTGCACAGCTCATAAGGAGGTGTAAAAATGGCAGTGTTGAAAATGTGGCATGTAAATATATACCAGATTTCTGCGAAGTTACAAAAGGGTGCGTGGGAAATATGCAACACACGCTTGCAACACTGCCATTTTATGGGCGTTCGGCACCAAATTTTCAACATAGGCATTTTAGCACCTCTGCTCATGTACAGTGTCACTGTTATTTCATCAAAGTGTCCCAGGAAGTGATTTCGCATAGTGACCACGCTATTGTGTGCCGGACATGCGGAAACACATTTCAGGCAGAATGTGGAAAATAACAACTGTACTGTTCACAAGGAGGTGTACAAAAATGACAATGCTGAAAATACGGTATTAAAATATTGCATATGTGTGAAGTTACGAGCCTGTGTAGCAACTGCGCAACGCACACTCATAAAACAGGCATTTGTTGGATTTTTCCCTCCAGATTTGGAACATAGGCTTTTTGAGAGGCCACCTCATGAACACTGGCACTGTCATTTCATTAATGGGTCCTGAAAGGTGATTTCGTTCAGTGACTGCGAAATCTCTTTTCGAGGCCGATTAATGCCATGACAGTGATATAATTCATGAGAAGGGCCCCAAAACCCTATTAAAAATTTGATGCCAAAATTCCAAGAAATGCCCGAGAATACAGCAAAGTTGAAAAACCCTATTCATTCCATTATACAGCTTACTGGCATTTCCTCAGTTCAAGGTCGGCTTTGGAAGAGTGCAGACAGTTCGGGTCCACCGGAAGACTCCGCCATACCGGACTGGAGGTAAGTATGGGGTGGGGGGTGAGGGAGGCAGGGTACAGTGGGTGAGTGCGGTGGGGGGAGGGGACATCGAGACTACGAGGGACGGTTTTCGCTTTACAGGGTGAAAAACACAGGGAAACCATCGCAGGACAGTTTTCATTTTCCAGGGCATTTGGCACACTGGCGTGCCACCTAACTGTTTTGGAGGGGTGTCAGTCGAAGGGGGATTGGGCATCCTCGCCGGCACACAACATGGGGAGAAGTAATGCCAACAGGGATTGGGCACCCGTCAGCAAAAAAGAAAGTTGGAAGAATGAGCCGAGGGGATTGGGCACCGGCATTCAACACTGGGGGGTGATGCCGACAGGAGGGCTCCCGCTGGCACACAAAGATAGTGGGGGGATTACCGACAGGGGGATCGGGCACCCCCAACGTCGGCATACGTGAGGCGGCCGCTTGCTCGCCAACCATGCTCATAATGGCGGTGAGCACGGCAAGCAAAGGACCGCTGTGTATGACGAAATTTGCTCGGATTGCAGTGGACCTTTGCTTAGATGTGCTCGCCCCATTATGTATGCACAGTGTGGCACCAGCATGCAGGCTGATTGGGGAATGAGGGACACACCTACTGATGCATGCCCTGCATTCGCCCAACAGCGGCCGTGCCCCCAAACCTGCACTACTGCAAGATGTTGCTTGCGCAAGCACACAAGCCAACATAAAAAGGGACAAAAGCACATAGTGGGTAATTATAGGCCTATTATCCTGACGTCTGCACTGGAAAAAATACTGGAAGGTATTATGAAGGATTATATTATGGACTATGTGGAGCTTGAGGGGAAAAAAGACAAATCCCAACATGGATTTACTAAGGGACGTTCATGTCAAACAAACTTACTGAAATTTTACAGTAAAGTTAGTAAATCACTTGATGAAGGCAGTCCAGAGGATGTAATATTCTTAGACCTTGCAAAAACATTTGATAAGGTCCCTCATGAACAATTGATCAAAACTATTTCTAACTTAGGGATACATCCAAAAATGGTTAACTGGATAGGAGATTAGTTGTTTGTGAGGAAACAAAGAGTATGCGTCTTGGGAGAGATGTTTGATTGGGAAGCCGTCACTAGTGGAGTCCCACAGGGATCTGTATTGGGACCATGTTTGTTTAATCTCTACATGTCTACTATGCAGGTAACATTAGACATCTGGCTGTCCAAATTTGTGGACGACACACGTATAGGCCATCCAGTTAATAGTATAGCAGATGATTCAAACTTACAACTAGCTCTTTGAGAACTGGGGTTATGGGCTAAGGAAAATGGGGCAATTTTTAATACAAACAAGTGTACAGTTTTGCAGTTCGGCAAAAAAAATCTAGAAGTGAATTATAGTTTGGGGGTAGTATCCTCAAAGTAGTACATGAGGAAATGTACTTGGGTATTAGGGTCAGCAATGACCTTAAGTTCCATTCACACTGTAATCAAGTGGTTAAGAAGACAAATGGAATCCTGGGATGCATACATAGACACATCAAAAGTAGGAAAGGAGAGGTATTGCTCCCTTTGTATACCTCTCTTGTGAGGCCACATACAGAATATTGTGTGCAGTTCTGGGCACCAGGCTACAAAGGGGATATAAGAGCCCTGGAGAGGGTGCAGTGAAGGGCTACCAGAAAAATTGATGATGCTAAGGATATGGCTTATGAGGATAGGTTGAAGAAACTGGATCTATATTCCCTTGACTACCGTAGGCTGAGAGGGAATATGTGCCTAATTTATCAGGCATTTTCTGATAATCAGCTTTCGGAACAAATGGACTTGCACCTTAGGGTACAGTCACATAACACCTGTGATCACCCCTTACAGCTGAAGGTGGATAGATGTAGGACACAGTCTCGTATGTTCTGGTTTTCAAACAGGATGGCAAGAGTTTGGAACGACTTGCCGACTGAGGTTGTAGCTAGTAAGACTATGATATCCTTCAAACAGTCGCTTGATACTTATTTAAAGTGCAGAAATATAGTGGGATATTAAATTCACTGATAAGTGAGCCTAAAGGACATTAGTCTTTATAGAGCTCTGTATTACCAATGTTATACTAAATTTTCACACCTTCCCTTTCAAATACATTGCACAGTGGTAGGCACATCTTTTTTAGTGCTGAAACAGTTTTTGGTCAGCTTTTCCTTTCAACTTTTTACAGTTGTTTCGCAACCTCTTGTTCAGAATCTTAACTTTACAATTGGAGGCAAACCGGCCAGCCCAGTGGCACTGAGGGTTGAGGCACTGGACACCACACCTCGTGTCGTGCTAGCAACCCAGGTTCAGGAACGAGCCCGGGTGCTGGGGGTCAGCGGGAAGGGAGTAAGATTGAGCATCCAAAGGACAGCTCTCCTCTCCCTGGGGTGGGATCTGGGGGCATCCTGGTGCAGTAGTGGCCTCTAGTGGTGACTGAAGGTACCACTGACACTGGGAGCATGTTGGGGATGCGCACGATGGACGTCCACATTTGTTATGTTGACATCATTGCACGATCACGCGTAGGGGTAGAAAAAGGAAAAAATACCTCGATGGGCTGTATGATGGCCGCCTGTGTGGTGCTGCTTGACTCCTTCCCTGGATGCTCCTTGGATCGGAACCCCCCGGATCCTGCGGTGGTGGCTCTGGTGTGTGCCTGCCATGGTAAAGATTGCTGTGTAGGTACCAAAAGGGTACAGCTTGGGGTTTGGGTGGAGCAAGGGGATGTGGCTGGACTGGATTTGGGGAGGAACCATTGGTAACACCTCCCCAGCCATAGAGGAATGAGAAAATATATGTAAAAAAAAAAAAAACAATTAGAGGCAAACCTATTATACCTGGTTGATTGCCAAGTCTTGATAGTGTCTCCCTTTCTGATCTATTATCAGGAGGCAATTTTCTTTCTTTTGCTGCTGCCCAAGAAAAGCTCCAATGGGCTGGTAATGTAGCCTTCAAGTATTTTCAACTTCAGCATGCTGTGAAACGCAATATGGATTCCTCTACATGGAGGAATACCTGTGAACCTTTTCTTTCCTCTTTAAAATCTGTGGTTTTATTACCCAATGACATCTCTAAAATATACCATATACTGCCTGTGGAGCTGTATAAAACATTTAATATTCAGTACAGGTACAGGCAAGGGTCTCTCCCTGGCTCAGATTTTCATTGGCCTACGATACGGAAGTCCACATTTGGCTACATAACACAAGACAGACTTAGGCTGACACAATTTTTTATTTTACATGATTTATATTATACCCCCTATAAGTTGCACAGAATGGGGAAACTGAACTCAATTACATGCACTAGGTGTGGTTCAGCTGAGGGTACTTTATTACATATATTTTGGGACAGCCCTCTCATCCATATTCTTTGGACCGAGAGTAAAACTAGGGCAGATCCCTTGTTAGGTATTGAAGATAATTTTACCTCTGAAATCTGTTTGGTAGGTGACCTAACAGCTGTTTCCTCTAAAGAACACAACTTTCTTGGGAATTTCTAAAGAACACAAAGAATGTTATTTTAATCTGAGCTGCTGTTGTTACGGCAGTGTGTTTTATTGCTAAAACACTTGATTTCTAGTGCCTCTCACTTATTAACACTGTTTGTAATGGAGCCCGGCTAACTGTTCGCAGGAAGCAGAAAGAGCTGGCTGTAGCTCTTTCGGCTCTTACGAACAAACTACTACCAAGTTCAGTAGTAGTATTTTATCTTGTTTGGGGACAAAATAGCTGAACAGCTAGAAAACCACGCATGAGTGGTGCCTGCATGCAACATTCTTGTTAGTTTTTGTATATTTTAAAATCACTTAGCACCCCAAAGTAGTGCTTGACCCCGCGGATTCTTCCGGGTCACTTGAGCAAATAAAGGGAGCACTACTGTGAGCAAGGCGAGCACGGGCAGGGCGTCATGCAAGAGCACGCAAAGACGTGCAAAGTCATGTGCATCTAGTACGTGTTTGCATGTTCGCATGTGCTACATGGCAACAGGACTGCAAGAACAAACAAAAAGAGATAGGACAACTAAACATCCACCGAGCTTAACCCGTGAGATGACAGTTTGTAGAATCAGTCCCACACATAGTACGTAGGGTGTTTCTTTGAATTTGATATCATCCTTCCCTCTGTTTATACTGTGGTCTATCCATGATGGATACTTTAATGACCCTTGAAGGTGACTTAGGTGTTAAATGTACAGCTTGTAATATGTTTCTCATTATGGAAACAATTCCCAAAGAGGTATCTAAGTGCCCCAAATGCCTGCAAAATGAGGAACTTCTCAGAGAAATTAGTTTATTTAACTTAAGACTGGAATTTCTTGAAACAAGCCCAAAACAAATGACTTCGAGGTTAAATGCAGGTCAAGTTGTAATAAGCGCTGAACCATGTCTCCCAGAAATGCCCCTATCCTTTTCAACTAATGTTGGCAACCCTAAGGAAACAACCCAAAATCCATCTCAAACCCTCACAATCTATCATACCACTAACAAAACAAGCATTTGTCAATGCCGAATGTTTGCTTGCTGGCATTGGCATTGGTAGTGTAGAAGTTACAGAGCTGCATAATAGAAATGGCAGCAAAGTATTGAACTGAAGCCAACCCCACCACCACCCTGCAGAGAGTGACAGGCATTGGGGTGTGCCTTTGGGTCGTCAGGCATAACGACCATGCCATTTCACCACACCCTACCCTGCAGACACTGACAAGTGTCACGGTGTGCCTTGGGGTCTTTGGCCCTTATGCGCACCCCATTCCATCAGGAAATACCGTGAGATGGGTGCGGTATAGGAGAATGGGGTGAAGTTTGGGCCCGAAGAGTCCGAGGCACACCTTGATGCCTCTCACTGGCTGCAGGGTGTTGGTGGGGGTGGAATGGTATGAGCATAACAGGCAAGAATCCCAAGTCACATCCCTGATGCCTGTCATTCTCTACAGGGTGGGGCGTTATGGTCGGAAACCCTAACGCCTTAGGCATTCATTGGTATTTTCACTCCAAATTTTCAACATGGTGTTTTTGTGACCCCCACCTCATGAACAGTGGCAATATCAGTTTGTTAGCCGAAAACTGCTTTTGCACAGTGATTACGGCATTTGGCACCACGGGTGCAAAAACACATTCCAAACAGGATGTGAAAAATGACAGCGGTACTGTTCATGGGGAGGTGTAAAAAATGGCAATGTTGAAAATCTTAACAAAACTGGTGAAGTCACGAGCATGCATAGAAACTGTGCAACGCACACCCGTAATGTAACTAGTCTGGGGATTTTTTTTACAGCAGATTGTTAACACAGGCATTTTGGGACCTCCGATCATGAACAGTGCCAGTGTGATTTTCTTTATCTGTCCCGAACAATGATTTCCCACAGCGACCATGCATTTCTGTGCTGAAAGTGTGAAAACACATTTCAGCCATGTTGTGGAAAATGACAGCCGTACTGTTCATAAGGAGGTGTGGAAAAATGCCACTGGTGAAAATCTGGACTGAAAATATTACAAATTCATGAACTTACGAGGGTGCGTGAAAACTTAATACTCACTCGTAACACAGTCATTTTATGGAGTTTTGTCACCAAATTTTCAACATAGCCATTTTAAGACCTCTGCTCATGACCAGTGTCACTGTGATTTTCTTAATCTGTCCCAAACATTGTTTTCGCACACCGACTGTACCATTGTGCGCTACATGTGCAGAAACAAATTTTGGCGAGATGTGAAAAATGGTAGCTGTACTGCTCATAAGGAAGTGTGGTAAAATGGCACTGTTGAAAATCTGGTGTGCAAATATTACAAATTCGCAAACTTGCCAGCGTGCGTAAGAACTGCTCAACGTGCACTCCTTAAACAGTCATTTTTGGGAATTTTTTCACCAAATTTTCAACATAGCCATTTTAATACCTCTGCTCATGACCAGTGTCACTGTGATTTTCTTAATCTGTCCCAAACATTGTTTTCGCACACCGACTGTACCATTGTGCGCTACATGTGCAGAAACAAATTTTGGTGAGATGTGAAAAATGGTAGCTGTACTGCTCATAAGGAAGTGTGGTAAATGGCACTGTTGAAAATCTGGTGCAAAATATTACAATTCAGAAACTTGCTAAAGCGCAGTAAGAACTGCTTAACGCACTCTAAAACAGTCATTTTTGGGAATTTTTTCACCAAATTTTCAACATAGCCATTTTAATACCTCTGCTCATGACCAGTGTCACTGTGATTTTCTTAATGTGTCCCATACATTGATTTCGCACACCGACTGCGCCATTGTGCGCTACATGGGCAGAAGCACATTGTGGGTGAGATGTGAAAAATGACAGCTGTACTGCTCGTAAGGAGGTGTGGCAAAATGGCAATGTTGAAAATCTGGAGTGAAAATATTGAAAATTTATGAACTTATTTAGCCATGTCATTAACTCTGCAACGCATGCTCAGAAACAGTAATTTTAGAATTTTTGCCAATTTCATCATAGCCATTTTAAGACCTCTGCTCATAAACAGTGTCACTGTGATTTTCTTAATGTGTCCCGATACATTAATTTTACACCGACTGTGCCATTGTGCACTACATGGGCGAAACACATTTTGGGTGAGATGTGAAAATGACAGCTGTACTGCTCATAAGGGCATGGTAAAATGGCAATATTGAAAATCTGGGTGAAAATATTGAAATTCACGAGCGTACCGCAGCGTCGCGTAGGAACTCGCATAACGTACGCTCGTGAAAACAGTCGTTTTTGAATTTTTTCACCAAATTTTCAACATAGCCATTTTAAGACCTCTGCTCATGAACAGTGTCACTGTGATTTTCTTAATTTGTCCCGTACATTGATTTCGCACACCGACTGCGCCATTGTGCGCTACATCTGGGGAAACACATTTTGGGTGAGATGTGAAAAATGACAGCTGTACTACTCATAAGAAGGTGTGGTAAAATGGCAATGTTGAAAATCTGAAGTGAAAATATTGAAAATTCGCGAACTTACGAGCGTGCTTAGGAACTGCGCAACGCACGCTCGTAAAACAGTCATTTTTTGGAATTTTTCCACTAAATTTTCAAAATAGGCTTCTTGAGAGCCCACCTTATGAACTCCTGGTAGTAGTTTGATAATCGGTTCCTTAAAAGTGATTTCGCACAGTGACTTCAAATCACCTTCGGCCCGAATAACGCCATGACAGTGACAGCATTCATAAGAAGGGTCCCAAAACCCCATGTTGAAAATTTGGCAAAAATTCCAAAAACGCCGAGATATGCAGCAAAGTTGAAAAACCCTATCTATTACATTATACAGCTTACGGCATTTACTCAGTTCGCGGTCAGCTTTGAAGAGTACAGACGTGTTCCGGTCCACGAAGATCGACGTGCCAGACTCCAGAGGTAAGTACGGGTGTGGGGATGTGAGGAGCAGGGTGTACAGTGGGTGAGTGCGAGTGGGAGCAGGGAGACTACGAGGGACCGTTTTTATTTACAGTTTTTTTTTTTTTTAATGATTAAGGCGCGGGGACGCTTGCCACGCTGGGGTGGGCTCCCAGCGTGGCAGCTGGAAAGGATGTTTGGGGGGCTGGAGCTGGACGGGGATTGGGCACCTGTCAGCTATATGAGCTAGTGCCACGCCTGCGGGGCTCCCAGCGTGGCAGCTGTAAGACTGTTTGGGGCCAAAAGTCGGGACGGGGATTGGGCACCCCGGCCAGCCATACACCGACGTGTGCCACAGCTGGGGTGGGCCCCTGCATGACAGCTATAACACTGTTTTGGGGGGCTGGAGCCAATGGGAGATTGGGCACCCGTCGGCTATATTCGTATGGTGGGGGGTACGCCAGCATGCAATATGTGTGTGCAGTTGAGGGGGAGCTCTGCTCACTGAAGCAGAGCTCTTTCAACTGTATGCCACTGCATTTTCAGCTGTTATAGACAGCTGGAGCAGTGATTGGGGAACTGCGAATGAATTGGAAGAGGCTGACACACCTCTGGAAAACTCGGATGATGGCACTATGTTTCTTGCACATGCATGCAAGCAAACATAAAAAGGGCAAGAGATGAAGATTGCACTTCACTCTTAGGTGAGGAATGGTATACAGTACAAAGCTCCCAAGCATCAAAAAAGGGAAGAAAAGCTAACACATTTGTCCTTCCCCTGTATAATAGTTTTGATATCTTAGCCACAGACTTATCTGAATCTGAGGTAACCAGCCCCATCACTGTTAATACTCAACTGGTAATAGAAATAGATACTACTCCTAACCTGCCCTCATCCCCAGAATTTGTAAGCCCTGTAGCAAGGAGAGAAATAGTAGTATTGGGAGATTCAATCATTAAGCACCTTAACAGGGCAGTATGCAATCCAGATAAGACTTCTAGAACTCTATCTAGCTTTAGAGGGGCTAAAGTAATGGATACAGCCAAGATGTCCAGTGACATATTAAACAATACAGAGCCCAACCCATTGGTTGCTGTACACATTGGAGCTGATAACATTTTCAAAGACTCAGAAGACAGTAAAAAAAAAAAAAAGATTTTGTGGCACTCACCAATAAATTGATACAGTTAGACTGTGTCCTTGTTCTATCTGAAATTTTGCAGATTCCTAAAGCATCTCACTTTTATACCTTAAAAATTAAGGCTATTGATGAATGGATGTGGAAACGGACACTAAAACAAAACATCTCCTGCATTACACATTACGAGGAATTCTCCCACCGTGAAGAGTTGCTTTCCTGGGATGGATTACACCTAAGCAGGAGGGGCAGCTCATTATTGGGGAAGCATATCACAGATTTTATCGATATGACTTTAAACTAGCATCTCTGGGGGAGGACAACACTTGCCTTGCCCTCCTAAAACCAGACAATTGCTTATAGAAAAACCCAACTGTGACGCTAGGAAAAAACATCAACCAAGCAAAAAAGCAAGTAGCGATGCAGGATCAGTAACTATTCTGCTTGTTAATGCATGTAGCTTGCCCAATAAAATAGAAGAATTTACTTTTTTGTTTTCCAATTGTTTAACCAGGAGAGATATTCTGGCTAAAGATAATGTGACCATCTGCGGAGTCACGGAAACCTGGTTCACAGGGCATGAATGGAACACCGAACTCCAGGGGTATTCAACGTTTTGCAAAACCAGAACTGATTTCAGAGGAGGTGGGGTTGCACTATATATATATATATATATATATATATATATATATATATATATATATATATATATATATATATCAAATAAGTATGATGCCCATGGCATAACCCCAGAAAGGTGGTCCTTGTTCTGGTATAGGGCACTGAGGTTGGGAAGCAGTTTTGGCATGGATGGCATCAATTCTGACAGAGAAGTCTAGCCTGCTCTCTAGCAACACATTAAGGTACTTGAAGGCGGGACTATTTCAAAAGGGAAGCCATCCAGTGTGGAGAAGGCAGGGAAGGGGGCTAGCCTGGCCAGCTTCTGGCTGGTGCCAAATGTAATGGACACAGTTTTTCAGTGCTGACCTGGAGCTGATTAGACTGGAACCAATGCAGGATATCCAAAGCCACAGCTGAGAGGACAGAGGTGTAGAGAGCTGCATCATTTGCAGACATGTCAATATGTGAAATGATACTGGCAGAGGAGTAGTTATGAGGGAATTGGAAAACAGGACTGGACCAAGGATAGAGCCATGAAGGACCCCAGCCTGGATAGGAAGGGAAGGGAATAGAACACCTCCTACTTCTACTGACTGCTAATGGCCCAAATGGAAGGAGCGGTACCAGTCAACAGCAGTTGCTGAGAGGCCAGCAGTTTGTCCAGGAGGAGGAGTGGATGGGCCACCGAATCAAAGGCTTTGGCCGGGAGGATGAACATGACCTCTGTGATGTGCCCATGATCCTTCCTAGAGAGGACAGAGTCAGTGACCCATAGCATGGAGGAAACAGTGGAATGGTGCTTCCAAAAATCAGACTAGAAGGGGGAGAGGAAGTTGGAAGAGTGAAAGAAGTCAGCAACCCTGGAGTAGACAAGTTTCTCTTCAGCTTTGCAAGAAAGGACAGAGATGGGTTGAAACTTGCCAGTGGAGGAGGGGGAGAACTTTGGCAAACTTCCAAAACTGAGGGACAGCACAGAAGGTGAAAGAGAGATTTAGAATGTGAATAATGGGGAAGGCAATTGCAGGAGCTGAAAGCTGAAAAATTTGAGGTCCAGGCCATCCAGACTAGACTTAGACAGGTTGAGTGAGGAAAGGGCAAGCAGCATTTCCTAGGTAGTGACAGGGGAAGTGAAACCCTGGAGGTACTGGACAGGAGAGTGGAGATGAGGGAGATGAGGAGCCAGGAGGGAGGGGGAGAGGAGAGAGAACAAGTAGTGAAAAACTAACTGAAGTGAGCAGCAACAGAGAGTGAGTAGGAGACGGGTGAGCCATTTATCTTGAGGACTGGGCAAGCGGACTGAGCTGGGGGATCAAAAGGGAGTGAATCACCTTCAAGAATTTGTCAGAGGAGTTAAGATTATTCTGGAGGTTGCCCTTAAAATAGAGGGACTTCACTGTGAAGATGGCCTTTGTGCAGGTGTTCTTAGGCACTCTGTAAGAGAGGAGGCAGGAAGAGAGATAATTTGTACGGGACCCAGGTTCGAGCATGGGTCTTGCACATAGCTATGAGATCAAAGGTGATCCATGGGTAGTGGGAGGAAGTAACCCTGGACTTTCTGATGGGGACATGCTTTTCCTAGACAGAGGTAAATTTAGAGTAGAAGAGAGAGGGCCACATCAATGCTTGGGGTGGAGAGAATGGGGGACTAATCAGTCACAGGCAGGTCACTCAGTAGAGCATCACACTTCAGTAACCGAAAAGACCAGAACCAGATGTACTTGGGGTGGAAGGACAGCATCAGACTTTCCAGACACAAAACGTCATGCAGTGGTCACTAAAGGCATCCGGCAAAATACCTGCTGCAATGATGCAGTAGCGGTGCGAAGAGAGAGACCCCATTCATGAAGGACGTGGTTTGAGAAGTGAGGAATGAGCCAGGTGGGTCCAGTATTGAGTTGTGAGAGGTTTAAGGACTCAGTCCTGAGAATGGATAGCCCGGACAGTGGGGAAAGCCATTAATATTAAAGTCCCCAAGGAGGAGGAGTTCACCAGAAGAGGAGTCTGAGGAGATGATAGAGAGTGAGTCCATCAGAGATGAGGGCAGATTTTAGGAGAAGCATAGAAAACCCCAATGAAGATGGGTATGATGGAGGGAAAAGAAAGTTTACAAGGAGAACTTCATGGGAGGAAGGTATGCCTCCTTCAGGGTGATAGTGCAGGAGAGGCTCTGGAAGACATAGAGGGCAACACCAACCCCACGTTTGCCCCTGTGCTGCCTGAAGAAGTAGTAGTCAGGAACAGCAAGGCTGAAATCAGGAATTCTGGAGGAGATCAATTAGGTAGTATCTCTAAATAAACTCCTTACAAATGCAAATAAAGTGTAACCACCAAAATTCTTCCACATGATCGTCAATACAAAACCTGGACAGAGAGTTACGTGATCATTACTTACCTTAGTAGGCAAAGTAACTTTAGCTTAGCAAACAAAACAGATTTACTAAAAAATGAGACTGTCAGTTTTACTCAGTTGGAGGCTCATCACAATGACTGTCTGCCTGTACCAGTCCAGTGACCCCACTGCCCCAAGTCAAAACCTGATCTCAAATCACCTTGTGCTCCTCTGTGAAGGAATTCAGCAGATAGATAAAACAAAGTTCCCATACAGCTGTGCTTCAAGACTGTTCAGTTGCTGATTTAAGACTGCTGATTGGAGAACTATATAAAAAAGCATCATTGAAGACTTTAAGAAGTATTGGAACACTAAGCCTCAGCCAACAAGGCATTGTTTAGATAAAAATGTATAAAAGAGGGTTTAGGTGTTCTTTCAGACTAAAACAAGCTGCTTGTGCTGTTTACACTCCACTGATTGTAATTTGAGCTGGCAGGAGAATGATAGAGTACATGTAGGAAAAGAACTCTTCTCCCCCCCCCTCCATAGTGATTTCAGGTAGTGTTTTGGGTCAGATCCAGCAATGGATGGATCTGACGCTATATGGCATCTATGGGAACAAAGGAGTTAGAGTGCACCACTTAGGCCTCCACCCTGCCAGCAGCAACTACCGTATGTCCTCTGTGTGGTACCCACTGTAACTTGAGATCTCTCTCCCATGGCCTATATGGGGGGATTAAGTCGGGTGCACCTGCTTGGGGATAATAGAACTGTTTGGTGAGAGGAATAATTATGTGGACATTGCATTATATTCCATTTCAAAGAGTGATAGGTATCTACTGCTTTCTCATTTTATTCTAATTTTCCCTTTGTCCCCTTACCTTTTTCCTTCCTCATCCCTCTAAGCAAAAGCATTGTTAGAACAGTGTTTTCTGGTGTGTGGTTGTAGTTGCATACAGTCACAATGTTGGAAAGGAACTGTGTGGGATTTGAAACTGTATCTGTTGCTCCTGGGGGTTGACAGTGAAGTGTGCAACCAGCCAGGTAAACCTTTTGCTACCCCAGGTGCAGGCATCATGTCATTACAAGTTATTCCAGCTCAGTGTAGCAGTGCCACGGGAACTAGGGCCTGCCTCCTCAGAGAGTGTAGAGGTGTGTCCCCAAAGAACCTCACACGACAACTACTCAAGACCTGGAGTGTGGCATGTTTTTTGATAGTTAGGTACTGGGCTTGGGCCTACCTGTAATTGTTGGGAGTCCTAAGATATAAATCATCTGTAAATTAAATCAAGGTAGAAGACATTTAACTGAATCTTAAGACAGAAAGTGATGTCACTTAGGGGCAAGCTGTATGTTGTTAAGCAAACTTTGCCCCTCAGTAACATACCTTTCTATTTCAAGAACTCACAAAAGTTCTGCAGACTTGATTTAATTTACAGATAACTGTTATATTTTTTATCTGGGAATTGCTAACACCTGTATAGGTGAGCCCAACATTTAGGTAAGCACAATTCCTCATTTGAAAGATCTTATCATGCATTTTCAGAATTTGAGGGGGCCCTGCACACTTACCTTTTCTTTTAAATAAATACATTATTACAAATGATTGTATTTTTTTCCTGTCTAAACCAATATCTGTGTCAAGAGAGTGTTGATATTTTTTTTTGCAAATAGGCAAGCCAAACCTGAGTATCAAACAAACATGACATAGACTCACAAGAGAAAAAATAATAGAAATCCAAAGTTTACTGATTCTTCTTTGTTGCTGGCAGACTGGACAATACGCTTCAAGCTTTAGGCACAAGACCAGACTGTGCTGACACTGAGTCAGCTGTCTGTTGGAACTGAGCCCGGGTAATGGGTGGGCTCGATCCCTCCTCCTACACTGTGACTGACTGCTGAGCTAGCTTTGTTGTGGTGTCACTGTTGCCCACATGCTGTGACTGCCTGGCCACAACATTGTAGTTATTTGCTACAGTCGTATACATTTTAACTCGGTAGCAGTGCTAACCTAGTGTAACTTCAGGCTCTTGAGGATGGTGTTGGTCTCCTGCTGAACCGATGTAATTAATGCAGCCTGCAGGGGGACTTAGTCACGCCTAGCATCTGGCCTTTGTACAGTCTTCCTTTCTGCTAACTAAGTGGAGGGATGAGTTGATGGTGGCTGGTATGGAAGAGATGTGACAAATGGTGACTGCAGATTGCTAACTGAGGGGAATCTGAGTTACGTGCAGAACGTCTAGAGTCTGGTGGATGCTGCTAAACCCAACTGCTGTATTCATCTCCTTTGTGGGCATCACTACCTGAGAAAAATCATCTGAGAACTGTTCTTTTGCAAATTTATATATATACAGAGAGAGAGAGAGAGAGAGAACTATAAGAATATTATAGTATTTGTGCATTAGTATGTTTCATCTTAATTTTCTAAAATACAGCAGTATTGATGTATTTATTCAGATTAAAAAATGATCAAATAAGCATGAAGTACTTGCTTAATATCAATATACAACAGTTATTAAAATGCATTTATTAGACAAGGTTTGATACAATACCTTTATTGGGCTGAATAGAGAGCAGGGATTGTGAAGAACAAAAGGGAAAGGCGGTCTGCGCATGCGCCGTAGCACATTTCAGTTTTCTCACCACTCTCAGCACAACAAAGGCTCCCTCCATGCTCCCAAACCCCCAGATTGGCTAATCGGGGTCCAGAGACACAGAGGAGGCACTGGAGGAGTGCTGAAATTATTTATTTTAAGAGCTCCAATAAGCACTTGAGGACTCCCCTTTTAAATAATAATGAGGGTTTTTAAATATTAATGAGCCTGTCTGCTGCTTAGGGGGCCAGTGTTTTTGCAGCAGCGACAGGCAGGAGGTTGATTTAAACTTTGAAACTCTATATCTGGAGTACAGGGCTGAGGGACTACTAATGGCATTGGAGGGAAATGAATGTTCAAACATAGTTACTGTGGCTGTAACTAACTTGTCAAGTGGGGAAGGTGGTTTGGGGAAAAAAATGTAAAAAAACATGGTAGCCTCTATGGAACTACAAAAGGAAGGGAGCTGCTGGGAATAAGATCAGATGGTGGGTTGGGAGCTTGGGAGGACTGCAGCCAATCAGGGAGTCAAGCTTGTGCAGAGGACGTTTGGGAGTAAAAGGAGGGACAATTCTTGGTACTCAATTGAAGGACCAATAGGGCATCAAGTGTGTCAAATGAATATTTAATTTCTTCAGCTGGACAACTGATGCAGCCAATCAGAAGGGGCTGCTAGAAAACTGATAAAAGGGATTGTTTTGCCCACCAAAAGGGATTCTGGAGGGAGCAGCCAAAGAGTGCATGGAGTAGAGAGACTGCTGCGGGCTTGCTAGCCCTGAAGGTCTGGCTGTTTGCCCAAAGGTCTTGCCTGGTCCAGTATTGGACAAGCTGCAGAGCACCTGGAGAAATAGATAGCCCCTGGGAAAAAGGACTGAACTGTGTGAGAGGTTCTGAGGGTGAAATTTGAACCTGCATCTGAGTGAATTTGTTGCTGAGAATGGAAAGCTGCTGCTGAGATTTGAACCTGCGGCTGTGTGCAATAAAGTTAGATCCCACAGCTAGCATGAAGAACTGTTGAGATCTGCTGCCAGAGAGAGAGAGAGAGAGAGAGAGAGAGAACTAAGTGCCCAGTAGTGCAGAAAGTGCCAGCGGAGTTTGGCAGTAAAAATCAGAAACTGTAAAGGTAGCAACATAATTCCCCAGTATCTTCCGCAGAAAAAAGGGTGCACCAAGCATCAGTCTGAGTTCCTGGAGTACCCAATAGGAGTAGACCATCTGGGCTGGTGCCTTGTCTACCTTGAAAGCTTCTAGACCTCTTTTTTGTTTACCCTGCCAACCAGGATTTATATCCCTCCCATTTCCTGAACCCCATCCTATGTGGCAGCCTTGCTACCGCTGTCTGGCAGAGGACCATTGTCTCCCACCATGAATATTGAGCAGAAGTAATTGCTTAATACATTTGCCTTCTGCTCATTTTCTTCCACTGCCCCCCCAGCTAGCATAAGTATCACCCCCTCCCAATTTCCTTTTTTCCCTTATGTACCTAAAATATATTTTCCCCACCTTTTACTCCCTCAGCAATCTGCAGCTCCATGTTTGCTTTATCTCTTGTGGCCTTCACTCTTGCCACTCTGAGTTTAGCCTGATAATCCTGCCAGGCTTCCTCCCCTTTGTTCATTTTGTACTCAGTGAAGGCCCTTCTTTTCACCATCACAGCCTCTTTCACCCCCTTCAAGAACCAGATCAGCCTTCCTTGAACAAGATTCAGTTGCATCTAGAAATGCTCACCTTTGCATGAATGTGTATAAAACTAGCATTTAAAAAATGTTAAAATTACCACTCAGTGGCCAGCCCGGTGGTGCTGAGGGTTAAGGCACTGGATACCACACCTCGCGCTGTGCCGGCGACCCAGGTTCAGGAACGAGCCAGGGTCATCGTGGGTCAGCGGGGATGGTGAAGGATGGAGCATCCAATGGACTGCTCTCCTTCCCTGGGGAGGGGGGAATGCTGTCACCGGTGCTCTGGTGGCCTCTAGCGGTGGCTGGGGGTGATGCAGTAGCACAGGCAGTAAGAGGGGGACATGCTGTGGCCAACGCCGGGAAGGTGTGCGTACAGTAGCATGCACACGCCTGTCCCTTGGCATCATTGCATGCCTTACACGCCATGGGGAGAAAATGGGAAAACTGGCACTGGTTGTGGTGGCATGATGACCATCTCTGACGGGGAGCAATGGCTCCGAGGGTACACGGCGACACACTGGATCCATTCTCAGTGGAAGGGTGCAGGGGGGACCTCCGCTGCTCTGCTGCGGGGGGGGGGTAAGCCGTGGGGGTACTAGCTGCAGGACCTGCATGGGAGCTGGGGATACCTGGTGACAGCGGCCTCAAGACCTGAAGGGGATGCCAGGACGTGATAGAGGTAGGCAGACCAGGGCCAGAGGGAGAAAAATGACTTCAGAAAAAAAAAAATTACCACTCAGTGTTACTAGAGATATTAACCTGTTTCATCAACATGAGTGAAATGAATTATATCATAAGGAAAATCCAGACCCTCCCTAGACAAGACAAATACTCACATAAGGAAGTAATAAGTTCCTATGAAAGCCTACATAAATAATCTGTGGACACATAGGAAATCACTTTACCACTCACCCATCTAGTAGTAGAATAGTGCAAATTTATTATTAGCATACAGAAAGTACCAGTCACCCAGACTCATCAACGTTTCAGGGTGTATAATTACCCTTGCCACAGGGTGGCAGGTGTACCTAAACATACGTCACAATATACATCCTTTCATCACTTGTTCTAAATTGTTCTTGTTCTAGTTCTTGAGATGTTCAAGAGGGGTCTGAAGATCTTTTTATTCTGCTAGGCCTTCCCAGATGAATTTGACTAACCAGAGCTAGTCTAATTTTAGATAATGTATTTTTATATTTATTGTTTTAATATTGCATTACATGTTATATGTGTTTCCTTTTTGTATTTAATTTTGTACCAACCCTACCTGTTTTTATGTAAGGTGCCCAGAGCCTCTGGGATTGGGCGCCATATAAATAAACGTGTCTTGCCTTAACAAAACTATATGTAAATGTATAATGCACATAAAATCACCAAACCCTTCTGTCTGTGTGTATGTTCACACACCTGTGTTAATTCAAAAGGTCAGCAACAGCTATTGCATTTAATCCCAAAGAACACTTGAATAAATCACAGAACACCATCATGTGACTGTAAAATCAGTTCTCACGATACTCATTATTTCCTCTCTTATTCACTTTCTTAATCTTTTAAAATCACAAGCAATAATACACCTGATCCATGTGCACTCTAGAGAAAGGTTGTGTATGTACTGCAGCACAGTACTTACAGTATGAGTCAAGTGCATTTAAACACAAGTACTTTATATTAAGCCACTTGCATAAATTCCAGTTGCAAAAGTAGAGCTGCTAGAGACGTATGTAAACAAGCATTTGACAATGCTGAATGTTTGCCTGCGTAGTACTGATAATGCATAGGCAATAATTAATAAACATAAGCCAGCCTGGTGGTACAGAAGGCTGAGGCACCATAAGCATAGAAACATAGAAACATAGACTTTGATGGCAGATAAGGACCGCTTGGCCCACCTAGTCTGCCCATTTCCCTACCTAGAGGATAAACTGCAGATCCTATTTAACCAACAGCCTATTTCTTCCTACCTCCCACAAAAATTGCCTTATGTCTGCCCCATGCATTCTTGAATTCTCCCACAGTTTTAGACCCCACAACCTCCTCAGGAAGGCTGTTCCATGCGTCCACCACCCTCTCTGTGAAAAAATATTTCCTCACATTGCCCCTGAGCCATCCCCCCATCTTCAAATTGTGTCCCCTTGTTCTTGCACATCTCTTTTTCTGAAAGATGCTACCCTCTTAGACTTTGTTGATTCCACTGAGGTACTTAAACGTTTCTGTCATGTCCCCTGTCCCACCTCTCCCTCCTTTCCTCAAGGGTATACATGTTAAGCTCCTTTAGTCTCTCCTCGTATGGCTTCTCTTGCAGACCCTGCACCATTTTAGTTGCCCTTCTCTGAACTGCCTCCATACTGCCTATGTCCTTTCGGAGATGGGGTCTCCAGAACTGGATGCAGTACTCCAGATGGTGTCTCACCAACTACCTGTACAGGGGGATAACAACTTCCTGTTTTCTGCTGGTGATACCTATCCCTATACATCCCAGTATCCCCCCAGCCCTCCCTACCGCCTTCTCACATTGCTTGCCAACCTTAAGGTCATCTGATATGATTACCCCCAGGTCCCTTTCCATTTTTGTTGTTGTTACTACCTCCCCCCATTGTGTAATCTTCCCCTGGGTTTTTGTTTCCCAGGTGCATTACTTTGCACTTCTTTGTGTTGAATCCAAGCTGCCATACTTCTGACCATTCCTCCAACCTGCAAGTCCCTTCTCATCCTTTCCACACCTCCTTGCATATCAACCCTGTTGCAGATCTTTGTGTCATCTGCAAAGAGGCATACTTTTCCTTCCAGTCCCTCTGCAATGTCACTTATAAAGACATTAAAAAGGACTGACCCCAGTACTGAACCTTGCGGTACCCCACTAGTAACCACTCTTTCTTCAGAATGGACTCCATTTACAATTACCTTCTGTGTCCTGTTGTTCAGCTAATGTTTTATTAGGCTACCACCCTGGGATCCACTCCCAGGCTGGTTAATTTGACTATTAATCTTTGTGTGGAACTGTGTCAAATGCCTTGCAAAGTCTAGGTAGGCCATGTCCACAGCCCTCCCTGGTCTACTACTTTGGTCACCCAGTCAAAGAAATCTATTAGATTCGCCTGACATGACCTTCCCGCTGTGAACCCATGCTGCCTTGGGTCCTATGCCACACTGGCCTCTAGGCACTCAACAATTCTTTACTTCAGAAGTGATTCCATCACTTTCCCTACCACAGAGGTCAAACTGACAGGTCTGTAGTTTCCTGCCTCTGTCTTGCTCCCACTTTTGTGAAGGTGAATCACATCCACCTTCTTCCAGTCCTCAGGTACCACACCATCCTCCCATGATCTTAGTCAGGCCGAGAATATCTGCATTATAGTGACAGCTAAGGTCATTATTGCTCACCACAGGTCAGCCTTAACTTTATTCAAGTGCAATGTTTTCCAGCATTTAAGCACCTTATCTTGTTCCACCCCAGCGACCTGGGTTTGGGAACGGACTCAGGCCGTTCGGGGTTCAGCTGGGGGATGGAGGACTGAGTGTCCACAGGACTGATCTCCTCCCTCAGGCAGAGGGAATCCCATGCCTCACCACTTGACTACCATTTGGAAGAATTCAGATGGTAGCCCATGCCAGACCCAGTTAGTGGGAAGGGCATGCATTTAGAACACCGGGGGATCTCCGTGAAGGTTGAGTGCACACGTCATGCTCATTGCAGATCTGCACAGCCCGGGGGAGAGAACAAGGAGGAAAAATATAGGATGGGCTACATGAAGCCCTGCCTGCTCGTGCCGATGGCCCCCTCAGTCTTTCTGGGTCCAGGGATATCTGCATGTGTGTTCCGGGTGGTGGAGGACAGCCATCCCTTCCTGGCCCTGCTGCAGGGGGCAATCCACAGGGGATACAAATCCCCCAAGACCAGAGGAGACATGAGACAACCATAGATGATGGACACGGCTGAGCCAGCTGCCTGTAACTTCTCGGAGGATAAAAATCTATATAGAAAAAAATTAATAAGCGTGACATAAAAGGCATAAGCCAGGTCTTAGTCAGGCCAAGAATATCTGCATTATAGTGACAGCTAAGGTCATTATTGCTCACCACAGGTCGTCCTTAACTTTATTCAAGTGCAATATTTTCCAGCATGAACTGTCAGGTGCCATAGTGATTTTATACATTTTTTGAGTTTATATTCATTCCGTATCAATAAACAGGCTTGTGTGATTGTGTGTGCTTGTAGTCCTTTCTTATTTCTTTGCTAACTCAGAACCAGTCATCTATGACACTGATGTAAAGATATAGATATAGATATAATGACACTGATGTAATTATCTCTCTCTCTCTCTCTCTCTCTATCTCTATCTAGCTAATATATACGGTATATACATTACGGATTGAACTTGCCTGATTTATTGTAAAAGTCATCTATGTGATAGATGACTTTCACAATAAAACAGGCACGTTCAATTGGCAAGAATTTATATTGTAATGTAATGAGCAAACCCAATGACACTCGTGCTGTCATTTTTCTTTTACAATAACTTGCAAGTTGTTTGTAATGGCACACAGGTGTTTCTAGTACCAGTCAACAAGTAAGTGCATGAGTATGTATGCAGCTTGAATTTATTTGATTATGTATTTAATGCATCACAAGCAGCATATGCATCATGCTGTGATGGGGACCTGCAGTGATAGATCACCTAGCAATGCAGACACACATACTGCAATTTGCATCTCATATCTAAAGCATTGCTTGTGCATCATCACATTTTTTTTTACACTAATGGCCGAGTCCCAAAAAAAGTTTGATGCTACATATGTAGTGCTTGTGATATGAGATGCAAATTGCAGTATGTGTGTCAGCATCTCTCTGTGATGTATCAGTGCACCTCCCTTTCACAGCACTACACATATTATTTATTTAGTTCTTGTTGACCGGAAAAAGAGGACTGGACAATTCTGCCTATTTTCAGCCTTTTCCCAGGGAAGGGGGATACAGATGGATGCCAACTGACCTTGAAATAGATTAAGCTGTTGGTGGTATTTGTAGTGAATTGGGGAAATTTGGCCAGGACACCAGGGAAATTACCCTGCTCTTTTCGAGAAGTTCCATGCGATCTTTAACATCCACCTAAACTACCACCAGAACAGGCAGATGGGACCTGGGTTTAACATCTCATCTGAAAGATGGCACCTCTGGAGTGCAGCACCCCCCTCATGCTGCACCACAGTGTCAGTATTGGGATTTAACCCAAGTGCCTGATGTGAGGATAGAACCTAATGGTCTTCAGGTGAAGCTACCTCTGGCTGGAACTGCAACACTGGACTTAAGATTTGCAAGAAAGCAAGTTGTGCTCACAACAGAGGGAGGTGAACCTTACAATTTACAATTGTCTTTGGTTTGAAGCAGATTCCTTAGGAAAGTTATTATTCTTCAGGTGGAGGATACTTCTAACTGAAGGGTGAAATAAGGAACTTAGAATTATCAGAAAAGGCAGTCTTTCAATCAACAGAGGGAGGTGGAGCTTGCTTTACTTTTGTTACAATTAAGATTTTACTGTTTTCTGTGTTTCTGCCCTTCTGCACTGCTGACGTGTTTTGGGGCTGACTGTTTTCAGAGCACAAGTCACCAGGCTGTTTTGGGGCTGGGGAGGTTTATCTGTATCTGACTTGGATGTTTGGATTTTTCTCTGTTTGATTAGCAGGGTATTTTCTCTGTCACATTGTCGTGTATGGCATCTTGCTGACAGGAAGGCACTCATCGCAGCGGTAGGTCAGAGCTTTTAGCTGATTGTTTCGTGAGGGCACAGTTTAGGCCCAAACCCTTCCCACCGCTCACACCACCCACCCCTGGAAATAGTTCATTTATACCTGGGGTTCTGACATCATTTCCTCAAGAGGGCAAGGTGCATATCACTGTCATATCCTCTCTAGCACACTGCACTGACAATATAAGCATACACATTATATAAATACATATATTTCTATATAACACACTAATCACACACACACACACACACAAAAATTAAACAAGGTAGACAGTTATGTGGGGAGTAGTACAATGTAATGGCTGTGGGGCAGCAGTCTTCCAGGAGTCTTTCTGGAGGCTGAGATGCTGCCCTGTTTGCAGACAACTATCTGCCCTGAGGGAGGAAGTTGCCCGTCTTCAGGCTGCACTGGACAGTAGCAAGGGAACCTCCCCCATCCAGGGAGCACCAGAGCCACCACCACTACCTCAGAGGTTGCGAAGAAAGCACAGCAGTTGGACCACAGTGAGCTCAGGGAGGGTAAGGGTGGTGGAACAGAGGCACACCCAGTCAGTTGTTCCACTCCACAATCCATACACCATTCTGAGGGAGCATAGTTCACCTATGGATGCACCCGCAGAGGAGACTAAGGAGGGTGCAGACAACTGTCACAAGCAAAGCCATCAGGAAGGAGGCAGAGGGCACCACAGGGAAAGGAAGCAGCTCCTGGTGGGGGACTCAATTATTAGGGGGATAGAACTGGGGGGAGCAGGAAAAACTGAAGTAAGGTGCCTGCCTGGTGCCATGGCTTGGAGGGACAGGAAGCGCATCCTTAGGATCACGAGAACAGTTGCACGGGAGTCTGAGCTGGACGTCATTTTCCACCTAGGGACAAATGACTTGGCTCATCATGAGATTAGAGCAGTGCAGAAGGACTTTGTAGAGTTGGGGAGGGGCTTAAGACAAGTAGCACACACAGTATCCTTCTCAGAGGTGCTGCCTGTCAGTGGCATGGGTGAGGTGAGAGTACTTTGCACCATGCAGTTTAACGAATGGTTGAAAAAATGGTGTGGAGCATAGGGGTTTGGCTTCACTGGGGACTCAGGTTCCACCTGGAGGGACACCAGCCTATACTGGCAGGATGGTCTGCATTTGTCCAGGAAGGGAACAAGTCTTTTGGGCAATCAGTTTATATGCTTCATTTGCAAGCTTTTAAATTAGTCAAGGGGGGAGGCACTGATAAGCAGCAGGAAAATCCCAGCCTCTCCCTACAAAACAGGATACTAAATAAGAAAAAGACCAAGGTAGAAAGGTCAGTGAGGGATGCTGCTACAGAAGATAAAGCCATCAAAAAGTGGAGAGCAATGAGTACCAATACCTGTAGTCTGGGTAACAAGCTTCCTGAATTAGTGGCCTTGATGGAGGAGGAACATCTGGATATCGTGGCAGTCACAGAAACATGGTACACACAGAACCATGACTGGGACATAAACATACCAGGATACACTATCTACTGGAGGGACAGGGAGGGTAAAAGAGGAGGAGGAGTAGCTCTCTACATAAGAGAAGGAATCAAAGCAACAGGACAAAAGGGTAAACAGGGAGGAGAAGAAGCACAGTGGGTCAATTTGGAGGCAGGCAATGGCAACACAATCCTCACAGGGGTAGAGTACAGACTCCTCTCAGGGGAGGAAATGGACAAGGAAATGATAGAAAGTATACTTAGAATGGCAGATAAAGGGGAGGTATTGCTGATGGGTGATCTGAATATGCCAGATGTTAACTGGAGTGCAGTTGCAGCAGCCACTTATAAGAGTGGGGTTATTCTAGATGCCCTAGAGGGGGCATGCCTTAGACAACTAGTATTGGAACCCACTCGAGACAGAGCAATCTTAGACCTGGTCCTCTCAAATGGAGATGTAGAGAGGATCACAGATGTAGAAGTGGGTAGCCACCTGGGAACTACCGACCATCGAACAGTATGGTTCACAATAAACACAGCAATAGAGTCAAGCCACACAAAGGCAAAAGTACTGGACTTCAGGAGGGTTGACTTTGCCAAAATGGGTGAGTGCCTAAGGAATGCACTAGCAAATGGGCAGGAAGGAGGGGTGGAAGAACAATGGGGAATAATAAAAACTGGCATCACAGAGGTAACAAGCCTTTGTGTGAAGCAAATAAACAAAACAAAATGATGTAAGAAACCACTGTGGTTCTCAAAGGAGGTGGCAGTGAAGGTTCAAGAGAAAAAGAAAGCATTCAGAAAGTACAAGGAATCACAGAAGGAGCAGGACAGAGAATTGTATCAGTTTAAGCAAAAGGAAGATGGGAAGGCAGTCAGAACAGCAAAGGCCCAAACTGAGGAAAAGATAGCCAACTCAGTTAAGAAGGGGGATAAAACCTTTTTTAGGTACATCAGGGAGCGAAGGAAGACTAAGGGAGGGATAGTGAGGCTTAATAAAGGGGAAGGGGTGGGCAGAGGGTGACTGTGAAAAGGCAGAGATACTAAAATATTTTTGCTCAGTATTTACAAATGAAGAGGGGGAGGTACCTAAAACAAACAATAGAAGCACTCTGGATACAGAAGCTGATACGAGCCCATTTACAGAAGAAAGGGTTCTGAAAGAACTCTTAAAACTGAAAGTGGACAAAGCAATGGAGCCTGATGGGATTCATCCCAAAATTCTAAAAGAACTAAGGGTAGAACTAGTGACACCACTGACTACCCTCTTTAACAAATCATGGGAGGATGGAATGGTACCTGAGGACTGGAGGAGGGCCGATGTGATTCCCCTTCACAAAAGTGGGAGCAGGGCAGAAGTGGTAAACTACAGACCAGTTAGTTTAACCTCAGTGATAGGGAAAATGATGGAATCACTTCTGAAGGAAAGAACTGTCGAGTGCCTAGAGGCCAGAGGGGCACAGGAACCAGGGCAGCATGGATTCACAGCAGGAAGGTCATGCCAGACAAATCTAATAGATTTCTTTGACTGGGTGACCACAGTAGTAGATCAGGGTGGGGCTGTGGACATGGCCTACCTAGACTTTAGCAAGGCTTTTGACTCAGTCCCACACAAAAGATTAATATACAAGTTAGCCAGCCTGGGAGTGGGATCCAAGATGATAGCCTGGGTAAAGAATTGGCTGGAGAATAGGACAAAGAGGGTAATAGTAAATGGAGTCCACTCTGAAGAAAGGGGGGTTACTAGTGGGGTGCCGCAGGGTTCAGTATTAGGACCGGTCCTCTTCAATGTCTTTGTAAGCGACATTGCAGAGGGACTGGAAGGAAAAGTATGTCTCTTTGCAGATGGCACAAAGATCTGCAACAGAGTTGATGCACAATGTGGGGTGGAAAAGATGAGAAGGGACTTGGCAAGGTTAGAGGAATGGTCAAATGTATGGCAGCTTAGATTTAATGCTAAGAAGTGCAAGGTAATGCGCCTGGGAAACAAAAACCCAGGGGAAGAGTACACAGTGGGGGGTGAGATACTAACAACAACAAAAATGGAAAGGGACCTGGGGGTAGTCATATCAGATGACTTAAAGGTGGGCAAGCAATGTGAGAGGACAGTAAGGAGGGCTGGGGGATACTGGGATGCATAGGGAGAGGCATCACCAGTAGAAAACAGGAAGTTGTTATCCCTCTGTACAGACAGCTGGTGAGACCCCATCTGGAGTACTGTGTGCAGTTCTGGAGACCCAATCTCCGCAAGGACATAGACAAGATGGAAGCTGTCCAGAAGAGGGCAACTAAAATGGTGCAGGGTCTGCACCAGAAGACATATGAAGAGAGACTAAAGGAGCTTAATATGTATAGCCTCGAGGAAAGGAGGGGAGAGGGGACATGATAGAAACGTTCCAAGTACCTCAGGGAATCAACAAAAGTCAAGAGGGTAGCATCTTTCGAAAAAGAGGTGTGCAAGAACAAGGGGCACAATTTGAAGATGGGGGCAGCTCAGAGGTAATGAAGGAAGTATTTTTTCACAGAGAGGGTTGTGGATGCATGGAATGGCCTTCCGGAGGAGGTTGTGGAGTCAAAAATAGTGATTGAATTCAAGCATGCATGGGATAGCCATAAGGCAATTCTAGGGGGTGGGGGTAGAAAGAAGTAGGTTGCTAGTTAACTAGGCTCTGCAGCTTATCCATTAGGTAGGGAAATGGGCAGACTGGGTGGGCCAAGCGGTCCTTATTTGCCGTCAAATTCTATGTTTCTATGTTTCTGATCTTCCAGCTTCAGAGACAAGTGTGCAACCTGGTGAGCCACTGACATTCAATACATTAAAAATATAATTAAATTCAAGCTGCAAACATGCTCATTCCTGCTGCTGTTCCCAATCCCAGTAATTATCCTGCCAGGGAATTACACAATTAGGCTAGGGGAGAGGGAAGGGGGCTACTCGTATGATCAAGATTGCATGAAAGTGACTCCCAGCCCTTATGGAAGTTAGGCTGCAGTCCAGTCCATGTGGGTGGGAGAGGGGTCACTGGAGGACAGTGCTGGGAGGTGAAGGAAATGAGGGAAAGTAGGCCTCCCTCCACCAACCTGATGAGCTGCACTGTGGCTATTTGCAAAGTGCACCGGGGGGGTGTTTTATGAGAGCTGACACCGGAGAAGAGTGTCAGGAGGTGGAGGAGATGAGGGAAAGTAGGCCTCCCTCCATCTACCCGATCAGCCACACTGCAGCTATTTGCAAAGTGCCCTGAGGGGCTTTTAGTAAAGAGGGAGCATGGTGTCAGGAACCGGGTACAGAAGAGAAAGAATTGGTGTGGGCATTTTGTTTATAGCAGAGTGCTGGGTTGGAAAGAGAGGACTGGCTGAGCTGACAGGGACTGACTCACAGAAAAATGTAGCAGCAAGTCAACCTGTATGTATGGACTGCCAGTCACATCACTGTTTACTTGCCTGTTTGTCAGATGGCCTATGGGGGAGGATGTCAACACACACACACCATCAGAACAGAGGGGAGGAGGGGCCCAAAACACACACAAAAGTGTCAGAGCATGACAACACAGACTTATAAAGCTACTCAGTTGATTGCTGCTTGGCTTCATGCAAATGAAGGGGCAGAAGCGCTCTCTCATAGCAGCATGTCGGTCCTTTTAACTACATGAAGTTTCCACCCATCAGACAGTCATCAGTGCCATACTCAACTTGCCTGGTTATTGGTCTATCACTAATGAGCCCAGTGCAGCTTGATTTGCATTAGACACAACAGTGACACACTTCTCTAATGCTGTTCTTCATAGCAATGTTTCTTGTGCAAGCACAAACAAACATAAAATTATACAATAGCAAGAAAATATCCTGGACTCTGATTGATCAGTGTGCGTGTTCGTTGCAGTGAAGTTATCTGACCACAACCTCATGGCATCAAGTCCAAACATGCAGATGATTGCATTGCAGAGTGAATAACCAGCCATAACCTCTCTTATCAAAAGTTCAATATCTTACAATCAATGAACAGCAGCAAAAGCTTAGTTTCATATAAAAACCTTATTTATTTATATTGTGGGGGGATAGCATTTTTGTCATGGCTTAAACATGTCATAGTTAAGCAGAGAACAAGTGTCAGAATATCTCCTTTATAGTGTGGGAACATCTCTTTTATAATATCAGTTTTGCAGTTTTTTATTAGGAAACATGCCACATATGAATGCACTGCATCATGGGTATACAACTACCTAATTGCCTGGTATCGCATAACACACTACAGTGATACAAAAAAAAATATTATTTGCATACGCAAGATGCAGTGCTTTCACATGTGGAGTGTTTCCTCAAAAAAAATAAAACTGTACAAATGATACTATAAAATATATGTCCCTACACATAAAAGGGATGCTCCAACACTTGTTCTTTGCCTAATAACGATCAACATTTACTCATTTTGATCTCCACAGTATTAATAAATAAGAGCCATTGTATAATAGCAATAATGCACTCCAGTGTGTGGGTTGTTCTGGGACACTCTCACTTCTGGGGTGTTGGATGCATCTGGCCTCTGGTCTTGTGCCCAACCACCCCAGGCATGAGGTCTTCCCAGCACAACCCACACACTGTTGCGCATCATTGCTTAATTACAGCACTGTTACCAAACGAATACTTGCACTTCACAGAGTGCATGTAAACTTTCTGCAAATCATTGTTTTATTGAAATAATTTTCTAACTAGATACAAGCTTTTTCCACTTGTGGCTTCTCCCTTGCATCATAGGGTGAGCAAAGAGCATTGCTGATTCCCAGTCTAAGAAAACTCCCACTGGGGAGGACATCATGGCGTCAATGTGATGTGTCTAATGCCCGGGATGTCAGGATGAGGACGAACCCTCACCATGTTTCTGATCTAACTCTGTCAGCTCTGTGTGGCTTGATAAGCCAAAGCGGGAAGTCCACAGCAGTAATATAAATGTATACAAATATCTTGATCAGCATTCTTTGCACATATCACATAGTGCTTAAGGTAAGGAGCTGTTCCATAGTGTCAAGCTAAAGGTACCTGGGCTAATGTAATTTACTTCCATGGGTGGTCAAACAATGTATTGGAGCTCTAATTGGGTAAACAACCACAGACCTCATATGCCCATGTGCAAAAGGGGAGGCTATAATTATTTTAGAAAGATACCACCAGTGTTATAGATCTAGTGGGGGTATAAGGGGTGAAAGTAGGGAAAAATCCCTTACTACTACTGTATACACAAACGCAAAAGTGGTGTGAGGGGGAGTCATTGTAGAAGTTTTACAGAAACCTAATAAGCTCATAAGGGGTCATTGCATGGCTTATCAGTCACTATAATAAACACATTCACCAATGGCAAGCAGTGAATGAGGGGCAGGGCAGGGGTTGGAAGAGTAAAAAAACAGGGCAAGCTAAATGGACTAAAACTGTGCTACTGTCAGTACAAAGACATTGAATATAACTGAAGTATGAGCATGAACAAGACTCCTTGTATCACCTGTCACACAGAGTAGATAGAAACCTGAGCTGAGAAATGCTCACTTCAGAATAAAGGAAAGACTGAAGATATTAAATCTGAAAAGAATAAAAAAAGTAGGTTAAACATGGAATTAATTTATTTTTATTTATTTTATTAAGTTCTCGGAAAATATACTTTTGAGCCCACAGCTCTTTTACAAAGGTTTCACCTCAGATAAAAGATGAAACAGTTTACATTCTTATAATGACAAAACAGTTTATAAATTACGGGACCACATCAGATTAAATACAAAACAGGCTATACAGTAGTGAGACATATCAAAATTGTGGTGCAAAGTACATTATCAAAGGCTGAAAAATCAAACTAAGGTACATATTTTGGGGTTACAGCAGCCAAGAAGAAGGCTTTGTCAAGAAAGAGGAGGGAGGATAAAGAAAATGGGGGGCAGGGAGAAGAAATGCTGGGGTGTGAGAGACAGTGGTAAGGACAAGGGGAAGGAGGAGGAGGAGGAGCGAACAGGGGCAAATTGATGTGAGGGGTTGAGGTGGGACAGAAGGGGGTGGGATGGGAAAATAACAAGGGGCCGATATTTGGTTGGTCACAGATTAAAGAGGGGAGGTCATTTAGCCATCTCGGTGACCTAAACTTAAATGAGCACTGAGCCATGGAGGTTTGACAGAAAGGGACTTGGAAAGTCTGGTTAGCCATTCCTCAGGTGTGGTGAGAGTTTGCGACTTGATTAAAAAGTTTTAGGAAGACAGGAGGGTTAAACCAAGGCATATTTAATTTATTTTATACTTATTTTTATTGATTGTCCAACATTTTGGAATATATAGAATACATATGCATCAAAGAAAAGAAGAAAAAAATAACGATGAAAGAAAAATTATTAGTGCATATGAATGTTATAGCCCCCCTCAAGGGAGATTCATCAACAATTCATTTCATTTTTAATTAAGTTATCCTGAGTAGTTGCTTAAATTCAGAGCTGGTTATCGATATATATTCTATAGACTTTGCATATAGGAAACCTTAAATTAATAGTAATGTTCATATTTCTAGCCAACTTAACAGTCATTTTAAAGCCTACAATAAAAAGGCATGTTTATTTTTTTCATTTAAGTGCAACGGGACCGTGTTCCATTTCAGTAGATGCCACTACTGCTAACAGCTCAGAGTCTGAGTCCTATGTGGAATATTCATTCTGTGCTGAGCTGTGAGCTCTAAGAAACCATATCACTTTGTCAAGATCGAAAAAAATACGTTTATTTCCCTTATAAATAATCTTTACTTTTGCCAGAGCTTGTAGGATAAAGGTAGCTTGCACCTCCTCTCTCAAATTCAAAAATCTGCATCTCCTTTGTTGTGTCTCAATTGCAAAGTCTGGGAAAATAGTATACTTGAAACCTCTATAGTCCAAAGTTTTTCAAATGCAGGCTAATTTAATAATCGTGTCACGGTCAGTTTCAAAGGCAAACTGCACCAGCATAGGCGGTTTCACATCTGAGAGGTTTCTTTTTGTCACAAAGGTTTTAAGTAAGCATTAAGCCTTCAAAAGGAGGCTTCTACTAGGGAATTAATGCATCGTTGGGGTGCACAAGGCCGAAGACTAAGTACTCCAACCACCCAACCATACATTAATTCCCTAGTAGAAGCTTCGTTTCATGGGGCTTAATATGCTTGTAATATGGCAAGTGTGGGGAATAAATTATGTTCAATTAAACTTGTGCTTATTTTACTGAAAGTTTGCTTATTTACTGTATGGTGAAATTTTAACAAATGCTACTAGAGAGAGAACGTTTTGATAAAAAACATTTATTACTATAGTAGTTTGTTTATTTTGCACATTTGAACATGGTGCTCTTGTTTCATTAAACAACAATAATTATGGTACAGTATGTTTGTAATCATCAAAAATGCAATAAAGGTTTCATTTTACCCTCGAAAACTGTGTACTTTGTTTATTTGCTATCAGTTATGGGATTAATCATTAATTAGCATAATGATTTCCTTTAACTGCAGTTTCCTCCCTTTAACAAGAACAAAATACTTAAACATTATGCAGATGTTGCTTCATTTTGGACAGCTTTCCCAATTTTAAACACTTTTACATCAGTTTGCTACAATGGGAATCGTCAACATTTGTCATCTGTGCATCTGAATGAGGCTCGATCAGTAGAAACATTGCAGCTGTATTGTGATTATTCTTTCTTTGTCGGCAACTAAATTTGACCTACTGGTACGATTCTCCCACTATCCCCCAACTGTACAGACAGAGATCGCAGACCAGCTACTGCTGGTACAGTTCTTCCTGCACAATGCAATGCTGTCATCGGTAGAAGCATTCATTTTGGATTCCTAAGTGGCAGGTACTGACAATAATTGTCAAAACTGTGTTTTGTAAATGGCCCGATTTTGTGCAACAGTCACAGTCCACTGGGTGGGTGCGTGGCTGAGTGGAAGAAAACATGCGCTAGATATCACGGGTATGCAGGTGGCAATTTAGCAGTTGGTTGGGTGAGAAAGTAACTGTTAGGCCGGCTGGGAGGGAATGTAACTGTTAGGCTACTATTTTGTCTCAGCTGGCGCTCTGCTCCCCACACCCACCAGGTGCACCGATGAATTTGTATTTTTAACCCGGGAGGGAGGGGGCAGAGCCCCCCAACAGAATACAACCTTGTACAGAAAACATTGCAGCACATTTAATGTTTTACTATAATAACCTTTTTTCTGTCTGTTGTCAGGAGTGTGATTTTACAGAAAAACTAAACAAAAAAATTGTTGAAATGTACTACTGTCCTTGTACGTTATTGTATTTCTTTATCCTTTCTGGTGTCAGGGGATGTGCTTGTAAATAAAAATGTTTCCCTTTTTCTCTCCTTACAATAATAATGATAGTAGCTTACCGATCAATGTGCTGCATGTAAAAATATTAGCTAGTAATACTTGGGCTGATTGTGGAGATCCGGCCGGTGTGCAGGAAACCGCATCAAGAGCACTGCATCACCACCTCTGTACCATAGTATGTGTATTTGTTAAAAAAGCACACAAAGAGTCCATAGTTCTCCACAATCACCACTATCTTTGCATTTTTTGTCCATAAGGAATGCTCAAAATAGATTAAAGAAGTAATTATTTTGAAGACTTTTCAGAGACACCACCTAAAGCAATCTACTCAGTTACAGCCATTTTATTTATTTATGTAACCCCCTTGTTACCCGGGGTTACTAGAATCCCAGTAAGACCTAGTGGTAGGCAGGGAAGGCAGCTTGTGAAACTCCAGTTAAATGGATTTCACACTGTCTCACTCTGTTCTCAGTCTCAGCTGAGACTGAGGGATGACATCACCATAGAACTGTCGCAGCTGCATGAGCCACAATGGAATCTGCAGCAGGGAGTTGGAATTGAATGTTGGGAGGTTTGAACAGTAGTCTGTAGTTCAGTTGGAGTTTGAAGCTTGCTGAGAGAGGAGCACAGCAGCTCTGTGTAGGCTCGTGGAGCCTCAGCCCTGACATAGTGCTACATTCTGGGAAAAAGGTGCATGTTTCCACCAAAAGAGAGACACAGAAGATAGTTTTGAAGTGGTGGAGACTGCTGAATCAGGTCTCAGTGCCCCCTCCCTCAGGGGATGGGGGCAGGAAGGGTTTCCTACATATTGCAGGGGCAACCCCTTGGTTTTTCCTACTAGTGGAGAAGCTGCCTTATTTGTTCAAGAGTTTTTGGGAAACAAGAAGATTTGTGAATCGCCTGTGGGGCACCTGCAACCGGAGGGTGAGTTTCTGCTCTTTCTAAAGGGCCTATGTTTTTCACCCTGGGACTTGTGTGATAGTGGGGATTGGACTACTGAAGTAGTGGGAGGCCTAGAGTAATAGGCTTAGCCAAAAGTAAAACTATGTTCAATTCCAGCACTTACGGGAAGTCAAGACATGTAGTGGAGATGTGACATACATCTACCCAGTAATCTACATTGCCAAGCTTTCAGAAAAGAGTTGTTTAGTTTCCAGAGAAATGGCCGGGTATGGATTGTGGGAGCTGGAGGTGGGAGACCCCCCATCTTTAGTGACCAGGTCCACCTCTACAGATTTGCTCTGTGGATTTCTACTTTGCCTCATGCACTTGGCCAGTGATGAGGGAAGTACCCAGACGGGATTGGAAGGAAAATTCCTCTAGGAGTCGAAGGCTCTAAGGTGGTTTGGGGAGCCACAACAGAAAAACTGGTTCATTTCCCAAAATGGACCGTGGATCAAGTGGCCGGCGGGGGAGCCGGGCCAGTGGGGAAAACCCAAGTAGTGTACAAGTCGGGTTGTGTACCCAAAGCTGCATGCAAGTCCGGGCTGTGTGCCTGGTGGGTTCAGAGCCTGAGGGCTGGAAATAGTGAAGAAGTGTTCTTTTGTCTCTAATTTGCATTACCAGGAATGTAGCCCCTTGGGGGTCCATCTATGCTTTGTTTGTTCAGCTTGGATATGAATAAAAGCCACACTGTAGAATCCCATTCCTGGTTTTGGACATTACAGTTATTGCTTCCTGTGTTCGGATTTACTTGGGTGCCCCTGTGCAGAGTAGCCAAACCTGAGCCCCCTGTGCCGAGTAACCTTATCCTCCCCGAACCCAGTCCCCACCAGGTACTGCTGTCAGCTTCAGCAACATGCCACCTGTCATTCGCAAAAAGGCAGGGGTCCGGGGGTTACATTTATTTGCTTTTGGTAACCGGGTAAGTGCACTAGGCATAGCTATGCCCATTTTCAGGCACAATCCGGGAGGGTACAAATAACAAACAGTTTGAAGCAGTACAACAGTCGATAATACAGAGGGTACAGTTACAAATACAATTACCAGTGAGACAGAAATACAGTTGGGACAAAAGCAAGAGAGATGTAAGTGCGAGTTCAACAATATTCAGGATACAAAACATGAGAGATATCATTACAAAGATTTTACAAAATACAGTAGAAGTGCATTTAAACATTGCCTTAAGTAGGAACACAATAGATTCAAATTGTGAGCAACCACAGGGATAAAGGTCCTAAGAAGTACAAGAGTGTTAGTTTAGAGAAAAGATCCATGATCAAGACCAGGGTATATGTGCTATACTGTCGACCAGAAAAGCAAGGATATAGAGGAGGGAGAAGTAGGAAATTAAGAGAGAGAAGGGGAGGTGGGAGGTGGTGTGAGCCTAGGAAAAGGCAAGGGCAAGGCTAGAAAGAAAGAAGGCAGGAGGCCAGGTTGAGAGGAGAGATGGAGGAGAGAAGAGCAGTAGTAGGTAGAGACATAGCGGCCAGGAGTTAGTGGCTGAAGGGTCCAAGGTGGATGAAAGCATGTGCAGAGGGTTGAGACAAGTAGATGACTGTGGTGTAGCCTCTTAAAACAGGCATGGGTCAGAGCAAAATGAATGTCTTGGAGAAGGGAGTTCCAATATTTAGGTGCGCACATGAGAAAGCCTGCGCACCCATGGCGGTTTTACATCTTGGAATGTGGAGGGAAGCTAGGTCAGTGGATCAAAGCCCATAGGAGATGGTTTGAGTGCCCAGCAGGCAGGCAAGGGATTGAGGGAGACCTGATCTGGCAATACCATCAATGAGAGATCCAAGGGACTTGAGCTGATAGGCAGTAGGGGACAGCCATTTTAGATCAGCATAAAGTTGGCAGTGGCGCTTGTAACAAGGTGATGAGGAGGCATAGCGGCAGATATTATATTGGTATCCCACTTGTGAAGAATAGTTTTTGATGCTCCTAGGTAGGTGACTGTGCCATAGGCTAGTGCTGGGAACAGAATGCCTTGAGCAATAGCAAGTCTAGCTGATGGGGTGAGGGCATAACTGATCCGGTGTGCGCTTCCAAGCTTGGCATTTACAGACTTACAGGTAGCAGTAACATGTTGATCAAAGTCTAGCAATTCATCAAGCAAAATGCCAAGGTACTTGAAAGAGTTAGTGTTGGCCAATGGTGAGCCACCAGTGCATAAGATATTGAGAGGGTTCCAGTTTGTTTTGAGTCTGGCACAGGAGCCAAAAAGCATGGAGCGTGTTTTGCCCACGTTAAGAACGAGGTTATTTTCATCCAGGACAGAATGTGGAGGAAGTCTGAGGAGACAGAGTGATTTATGTCCAAGATGTTCCTAGCACTTGAATAAAGAACTAGGTCATCTGTGTACAGCAGTGATGAACAATCTGGAGAGAGCAAGGAAAGATCATTCCCCCATTATATACCTCTAATAGCGATTCTGAAACCGAGCCTTTTTTAGAAGAGGGAGAAGAACAAATGGATACCTACAGGGGGAACGGACAACAGGTGGTACATTTTCAGGATCCTTTGCAACAACTTCCACAGCAACAGAGGGAGATGAGATTATTGAGAGGTCAATTGCAAATAACCCCCTCACTTCAGATCAACCAAAAAAAAAAACGACCAGGAGGGGTGGAAAGAAGCACAGGAGGAAGATTTTGTGGCAAGAAAAAATAGGGGGCTGAGTTTGAAAATATTTTGATCAATATTTCTGGGTTGAATCTAACACAGGAGCAGATATCGATTTTACAGAAGGGATTGTCCTTCGTACCCACAGTGGATACTTTACCATTTGATATCTGTGTGGATCTTCACAGATTCACCCGGAACCTTAATTTAAAAGCACATTTCGAAAAAATCAAGATGTGACGTGGGAATCCCGTTTTTGGAGGACCAAGGTAACAACACTCATATTAATGGACATGAGGTAAGGCCCTTTAAGCCACTTCTACTTTTTTGCCACCCTATAATGATACAGTGAAGGTATTTGAATGTGCCTGTGAGCAAGGCATTAAGTACATGTTGGACAGAGACAAATAAACCCACCTTTGTTACTATAACTAACTCTGAGTCCATGGCATTAAAATCGCTTATGGAAAATAGAGATTTGGCTATTAAACCTGCGGACAAAGGGGGAGTATTGTGGTGATGTCCATGGAACAATACACAGCAGAGATTAAGAGACAACTCAATGGTACACTATTCTATAAAGAACTTTTGTGTGATCCTACTTTTTTATTTAAAAGAGAGATAGATTAATTTTTATTTTATGCTGAATCTAATGGTATCATTGATCATGCCGAAATGTGTTTTCTTACTGTGGAACAGCCTATTAGAGCAAGTATTTACACACTTCCAAAAATACATAAAGATTGGAATAATCCTGCAGGGCAACCAATGGTGACAGGAATTGGTTCTTTAATAGAGCCACTTTCACAATATGTGGATTCACATGTTAAAAGTTATGTACCAAACTCATGTGCGAGATACCAGACATATATTGGAGGTCCTGGAGGAGATGCAATCAGAGGTAGATTGGTTATTGGTATCTATGGACATCTGCTCTCTATATACCAATATTCCACATGTTAATGGTCTGGAAGCTTTGCGATATTGGTTAGATCTTGACTTACAACTACATGTTTGGAAAAGGGAATTCCTTCTTGAATATGCAGAACATGTGCTTACCAAAAATAGTTTTCTTTTTCAGGACACACATTATCTACAGGTTAAAGGAACAGCAATGGGGGCAACATTTGCACCCAATTATGCAAACCAGTATCTGGGAAATTGGGAAATGGAATATATTTACGATGACCAGGCCAATCCTTTCTTGGATAGGATTGACTTATGGCATCATTATATAGATTATGTATTTATGGTGTGGTGTGGCAGTAGCAGTGAACTTGATCAATTTGTCTCTCATTTGGAGATAGGCAATGAGAATTTAAAATTCACTGTGAAATGTGATCCTGTGTCTGTTCCCTTCCTGGACCTTATAATAATAAAAAAAAGAAGATGGTACTTATACTACAGATTTGTACAGGAAGGACACAGACAGGAATTCACTATTACATGCCACAAGTTGCCATCCACATTTAGTAAAGAATATTCCCACAGCCCAAATGTTGAGAGTTCGCAGAAACTGTAGTAATGACTCTAACTTTTTGATTAATGCCTCTGAGATGTGTACTAGGTTTTTGGCTAGAGGCTATAAAACTGATGTAGTCCACAAAGCACTTGGCGATGCACTAGAAAAGGATAGGAAGGAACTCCTTAAAGTAAAGGAAAATGAGCCACAGAACACCAATAGGATGAACTTTACTATGAAGTATACCAGACATGCTAGGGATACAGAACAAATTTTAAATGATAATTGGAACATTTTAAAATCAGAACCTCTACTGAAAACAAATGTGCAAGAGAGACCTAGAATGGTATATAAACGTGGACATAATCTGAAGGATAGATTAGTCCATAGTTATCAAGCACAGGTGGCTTCTTCTTTACCTAAGGACAATTGGTTACCACCGTTGCCACATAGTAATTTTCCATGTGGTAGTTGTAAGTTTTGTACTTTCATTCTTAAAACCAAGACATTCACTACAGTTAACAACACAAAGGAATATGAGATACGAAGTTTCTTTAACTGTAGTACAAATAATTTGCTGTACTTGGCGACTTGTGAGTGTTCCGTATTTTATGTTGGAATGACAACAAGACCCTTTAAAGTCAGAATTGGGGAACACCTAATATAGGATAGTGCATGAGTACCAGTTAACAACAGGGCTATTTTTTCACCGAGTTGGTAATCAGTCGTCATAGTACCAATGAGGTGAATGAACAGCCCTGCCGTTAAATGGTACGCATGCCCTGTTCTGTATAGTGTATAGTGGAACGTCGTTGCCACAACAAAAGGAAAAAATACTACATCTTTCTTTTTAAAATAAGGCTAACGGTCAGATTGTTGCTCGAGGACATCATGTGTGACGTCCACACTTTTTCATTCTGCTGTCCTGCGGACCTCACTTTTTGGTTCTGGTGCACTACAGACGTCACTAGTGCAGCAGAACAACATTTTGAGAACGCTAGATTTCAGTGAACATTGACGTTCCACTATACACTATAGGTCAATACAGACTGAGGATTCTTCGAATGCACTGGCTAATCATTGTAGGATGACAGGAAATACTGGCTATACCTTTAAATTTTGTGCCATAGAGAAGGTTATAATTGGGCTGAGAGATGGTAACCTAAAAGAAAAACTTAAGTATAGGGAATCATTTTTGATATTTACTTTAGGGGCACTGAATATACCTGGTCTTAATGATAAAATTGAGCTGTTAATATGCATTAGGAAATAGGATACCATATATAGTATGTTGCAATGATCAAATTTGGCTGAATATATTCCTACAGATATATTTTTTTGGTTGTTCCTAGGTCCTTAATGATCTGTGCTAAGCCATCATGTTCCTGAAAGTATGCTGAAACAAAAGAAAATATAATATTGTCTCATATTTGGACCATATTAGTGTCAACCTATATTTGACCAGATTGATTTATACTCTCTTTGATTGTGTGTTTTTTCACTCTTTTTTTCACTCATTTTTTCACTCGTATGAATATGTGTGTGTGTGTATATATATATATATATATGTTTATAGCATAATATAATATATTTCGTGTTTAATATGATTAGAAAAAACAGGGATAAGCTCCTCTATGTAATTTTGTTTGTATTTAGCATTACTTATCATTATAGCAACTACTTTATAGCACCGCAGTGTTAATTTTGAAGGTGGTAGTATATACATATATGTATATATACGTATCTGTATGTTTACACATTATAATTTTTTTGGTGTGTAATTTTTGTATTTTTATGTGTATACTATCTTTTTAAGAGACCATTATTGAAATTAGTTACCTTGTTTCAATGGACTATCTCCCTGATGATACAATAGTTGCGAAACCGGTCTGGGTTTTGATTGCTGCCACAGACGGTATGTTACAGGCATTGTGCCTTCTATAAAGACTGTTTTTGTAAATAAAAGCCTTTTTTAGCTCACAAGTCTGGAGTGGTGCTGGTTTTGCTAATCATTTTGCCTAATATATAACCTGGGCACACTCCTCTACAGCTAGGGCTGTTTTTGCTTCAATTTTTGGCCAAGGATGGATTCTTATGGAACACCAAAATGTATGGCGGAGGGATCAGACAGGACAGAATTGTAACTGCTTCCTGTTTGACAACTAGCTATTAAACCAGGCTACAGCATCTGCAGAGAAGCCAAGAGAAGGGAGTTTGGTGAGAAGGGAATGGTTAACAAGGTCAAACGCCTTGGCTAGGTCGATGAAGACTGCACCAGTCGGAAGACCTTTATCATACTGCAGAATAGATATCATTTGTGAATTTCAGGAGGTCTGTAGTAGTGCTGTGGCCTTTGTGGAAGCCATGCTGGGAGACAGAGAGGACGTTGCGGTCCTTTAGAAAAGAGATGGTTTGCTTGGCAACTAGTTTTTTCAAGTATTTTGCTAAGAATGGAGAGAATGGCTATAGGCCAGTAGTTGGCAATTTCCTTGAGGTCCCCTTTTTTAAATATTAGAGTGACTCTCGCTATCTTCCAGATACTAGGGACAGAGCTGTGACATAGTGACAAGTTAAAGATTTCAGATAAGGGTGAGGCAATAACAGGGGCAGCAAGTTTCAGGAGCCTGGGTTCAAGACCATCAGAGCCAGTACCAGTGCTATCAGGGATGACTTGTAGCATCTTTTTGACTCCCAGTCTGATAATGGTTCAAAATCTAAAAGGTGTGTGGTTGTGCAGTGGCTCATTGTCCATGGGGGGGAGGGCTGTACTGTGGGGAAAAGAGACAAGTATTTGGATAAATCTGAGAAGTGGAGATTAAAGGAGTTTGCAATGGTGGCGGATTATTACAGTGCACACCATTTAGGATCATATTGTTTGTATTTCTGGTGTGTGTGGCTCCAAGGAGTGTTTCAATATGAGATCAGAATCTCATGGAATCACCTGCAGCATTTATTAATAGACCCTTGCAGAATGAGCTCTTAGCTAAACCAATGTTCCTTTTGCAAGAGTTTCTCCATGTTTTGTAATCACTGTAGTCAGACAGAAGACCGAAGACCTTGAAATGCCACCAGCTTTTGTCCCTAGCCCAGATCTGAGCACTTAGGTCTTTATTTAGCCATTTGGTTTGCATTCCATATACACGATGTGTGATGCGGGGTGCATGGTAATCCTGTAGAGATCCAAACAGGGTTAGGAAGTGGTTAAGGGTTGCCTGAGCATCAGTGGCAGAGTAGATGCAAGTCCAGTCAATCATGGAGAGATCGTTCAGGAACTGGGCTTGGTCAAGGTTGGATAGGTTACAGAAAGTGATGAGTTTTGGGGAAGGGGAGGGTTGACCAATTGAGCGCCAGATACAATATGGTGGAGAGTGGTCACTAATTGCATCAGCGAGGGTACCGGAGGAGACTATACAATCAATGTGATTTGTCAGTGCCCAGTCAATTAAGGTTCTGGACCTGGGGGGAGGCATGACCCTGGTAGGGTCAGCGATTAGCTGGTGGAGGTTGTGGCCTTGTACCATGGTGTGGAGTGATTTTTTTACCATGCCAGTCCAGTTTAGGTTTAGGTCCCCTAGAATTAGGACTTAATTTCTCCCAACAGCTAAGTCAACATGTGAGAGGAACTCCTCAAGGCCAGTGGTGCCACCTAGAGGGGGGTTATAAGTACACATTATATGCAATTTCTTGGAGCCAAGTTGAACAGTAGCATGAATAGATTCACAGTGGGAATGGACAGGTGTGGTAGGGTTTGAGAGGTTTAGGTGTAATTTATGAAAAATGACTACATCACCACCTCGTTTGGAGGTGGGCCTGTCACATCTGATAAGGCTGTAGTTGGGTAATGAGCAGGCAAAGTCAGGGGTAGAGGGTTTAAGCCAAGTTTCGACAAGGCAAATTATATCTGGGTGATACAGTATAACCCATGCCTCAAGTTCGGCTAGGTTACGGAGGAGGATCCTAATGTTCAGGTGAACAATGCAAAGTCCCTTTGTGTCCTTCCACATTGAATCTGAGCAGGAGAGGTGAGCAGGTGGACCAGAGTTGAGTTCAATATCCCCTGCAAGTATTAGAGCAAGAAGGAGGAGATACCATAGTTTGCGAGGGATGCTTGGGGAGGGCAGGATAGAGTAGCAGAGAAGGCACTTCTTAAAAGTGTAAGCTACATGATAGAGATAACTATGAGAGATAAGTAATGGTGTGATATCATGGAGTTTATTGGGGAGTATAAGCATATTTGAGAAAGCAAAGTCATTTGGATCAGCGGTGAAGACCTTAGTGGGGGGGGGAGCAACCTGCCAGTGAGAGCCACAGGATAAATCCTAGCGTAATGCCTGTCAGCAAAAATGTCTGTGATCAGGGAACCATTTGGTAGGAGGTGAGCTAGTGAGGGTGTGTCATAAAGTAGGCCCTGTTATGGAGTAGAAAATATACTTTGGGAAGTAACTTGCTATTAGGCTTGAACGAAATGGGTGCAGAAAAATATGTAATGGGTGCTTGAGTTGCTGTTTGATTTGATTTCCAAAACCAGCAATTTAAAAATGAAGTGTTTGAAAGAAGAAAAGTCTGGCACACTGTATGGACGTTTTCTTATAGGCTGCTAATGGGAAAGTGTACGAATTAAAAAGGTATAAGTAGAATTAGGGTGAGGTCCCTTACAATAGGGCAGGTTACAGCAGTAATTGAGAAGAGTTAACTGGAGTGGGCGATTTAGGTTTGATCCCTTTAGGAAGGGAGGGTGTGGTTTCAGGGGATAGGAAAACCAGCTGACTGTGAGATTCCAGTTGGAGGAGTTCCTGGAAGGAGTCTATATAATAAACAGTCAGAGGAGGGGGAGGTGGGCCAAAAAATCAAGTGAGAGCAGGCTCTGGCACAAAGGTCCCTCAGTGAGCAACTAGCTTGATTTAGAAAGCTGCTTAAGGAGGGGGAATAAAAGCTAATACTTTTTGGAACATCCTCAAAGAGGTTGAAGGTCAGTCTACTGTCACACCTATCCCAAACAAAATTGTGTCTGCTGGAACCAACTACCCAGACAAAGCTGATATACTAGAGAAGTTTAATGATCACTTTGCCACTGCAGGGCTTGCCATTGACACCTCACCTATCAGCAAACTTGACCTGGCAGGAGACTCCACTGTTGACCCTATTGATAACCACAACCATAACCAACCGCATCCCTCCTCTTTCAGCTTCCTCACAATTACGGTCAAGCAAGTTGAGGACCTCCTCCTTTCTCTGGATACTAAAAAGAGTGCCGGTGCTGATAATATTGAACCTTACTTCCTAAAACTTGGCCATACCTACCTGACCGCCCCCATTACCCATTTATTCAACACTTCCCTGACTCAGCGCTTGCTATTCGGTGTCAGTGGCTCAGTAGGCAGCACACTCACCTCTGAGGCTGAGAGATCAGAGGGTCGTAGGTTCAGTTCCCACACGTAGCACTTGGGTTAATATCCCAGTACTGACACTGTAGTGCAGCATGGGAGGGGTGCTGCACTTCTGAGGTGCCATCTTTCGGATGAGATGTTAAACCAAGGTCAGATCTGCCTGGATTGGTGGTAGTTCAGGTGGATGTTAAAGATTCCATGGCACTTATCGAAAAGAGTAGGGGAAGTTTTTATTAAAACAAAAACACACTTTTTTTCCAAAACAAAAACAAATCACACAGTCATTATGATATCCATATTATCTACCCAATTCCAGTAACATTTTTCCACATCTCTCTTGCTTTCTCTTCTCCCCATAATTTACATTAATCTTGAAAAATGTTATCTACTTCATCTTGAAACTTAAAAAAAATCCTGTACAGTCAAATCCTTATTCTGCAAAAATCTTGAGCATCTGTTTTGCCATATAGACCATTTCAAAACTGCCAAAATAACATAGACTGTATTTTTATTAACTTTTTCCCATTCTTTTGTTAACTGACCATAGATCAAAATCTTGTATGTCATATTTTTAAAAGCTTGCATCCCCCAGTAACTGGCTACCATACCCCAGAAAGGTTTAATAAAATCACAATCAAAAAATAAATGCTGCATGTTTTCCTCTTTTGTCCCACAATCTCTTTCTCCACATATTCTTTCCTCCATTCTTTTATGTTTATGGTTACCTCTGACGTTTAACTTCCCATGACTACACATCCATACTACATCCTTCATTTTTCCCAGAATTCTTTTTTCTAATGTAACAGCTAAAATTTCCTGCTCTTTTATTCCTTTTTCTACCTTAAAACCTTTTTTTTTCCCCACAAATTCCTTTCCATAATTTCTTTATACATCTGTTTTCTGTTACCCCTAATTAGAGCATCCACTGTTACCCTCCACTGGGTTAAATATTTTCATCCAATTTCCATATATATTGGCCACACTTTACCTCCTACTGTATTCCCTTTCTTCCCAATACATTTAATGAAAGGTACATTCCATTGCTGTGTTAACCAAGACCAAGCTTTGTTCTCACCTTTTTACTAATGGTACAATATTTGAAAACACAAAAATATTAATATAAAAAACAATTGGATTTATCATGTTTAAACCCCCATCTTTTATGGTTCTATACGTTATCCCCCTTTTAATAGGATTTAACTTGCTACCCCACAATAACTGAAAAAAAAGACTTTGAATTTTGGATTGCATTTGAAATGGTACTGGAAAAATGTATGCTAAAAATAAAAATATTGGGACAATAAACGTTTTTAATAAGCACATTCTTTTCTCTCGTGTCATACTCCATTGTTTCCATTTATGTACTTTTATTTGGGCTATTTGATACTTTTCTTCCCAGTTTTATTGTATTGCATCATCCCCTCCAAATCTTATTCCCAGCACCTTAATGCTTCCTTCTATCTCCAAATCTCCTCTTTTCTTTTTCTCCACTGCTCCCAACAGATAAATTCTACTTTTCCCTTTATTTATCTTAATCCCTGTATATTGGCTATACTTCTCTACTGACTCTATTAACTTATCCCCTGAACTCTGATCTTTTACTAAAACTAAGCAATCATCTGCATCAGCACTTGTTTTATTCAGTTCCTTATTTTGCCATACAATACTTTTAATCTCTTTCTCCACCTCTATTCTCCTCAGAAGTGGGTCTAGACAAAATACATATAGTAGGGGACTTAATGGGCACCCTTGCCAAACCCCATTCCTTCTATACATTGAAGTCCCTAGATGCCCATTAACCATAGGACAAATTTGCGCTTCCTTATATACTGCTTTTATTAAACTAATTAATTCTGTTGGAATTTTAAACTTTTCTAAGGTATCCCATACATACTGATGCTTTACAACATCAAATGCCGTTTCTTGATCCAAGGCATACAAATACCCTTGCAAAGAATCCTCCTATCTTTTATTTATGACTTCTCTAATATAAATTAAATTTTGTTGTATACTCCGTCCAGGAATAGCACAAGTTTGAGACTGCATTATCAATTTCTCTGAAAAAGTCCTTAACCTATTATTTATTACCTTGGCTAAAAGTTTGTAATCCGAAGTCAATAAACTAATGGGCCTCCAATTTTTAAGTTGTTTTTTTTTCTCCTTTTTTATGCAAAAAAATCGTTATTCCTTTTTTCATGCTTTCTGCCAAATTGTCTCCATTCATTATACCATTGTATACTCTTGTTAAAATGGGAGCTATTTGTTTTTCCAAAATTTTATAGAACATATTCGGAATCCCATCCACCCCAGGTGCCGTGTTATTTGACAAAGATTTTACTCCCTCTTTCACTTCTTCTTCTTCTTTAATTTCCCGCTTTATCACCTCTGCCTCATCTTCCTCCAACTCTGGCATCTCAATTGTCAGAAAAAAAACCTCACTTTTCCTATTTCTTTGTTGCTGGTATTTCTCCTTCAAAAACTCTTGTACTGTACATTTAATATTTTCTATATCTGTGTGTATCCTCCCTTTTCCATCCTGTAATTTGTACATAGCTCGATTTTCTATTCTTTCTTTACTACTGTCACAAGTATTTGTATTATATTTCGTTCCCTGGGTACCACTTTTTTGTTCCATAATTAAAGACGTGACCCTATTATATTGGTATTCTTTCATTTTAACCTTACTTTCTTCAATTTGTTTAGATTCATCCACCTTATCTTTAACCTGCCTTGTAATAAGTTTATATAATCTAGCCCTTAATTTTAAATACTTCCCATAATTTGTTGCCTCTACTTTCTGTCCTTCGATCATATATTGTTTGATTTCATTTTTAGTATCTTCCCACCATTCTGTTCCACTATCATATAATTCCGTAACTGTTAACTTATCTTCCAGTATTATTTTAATCTTTTGTATACAATTATCTTCCTGTAGCTTAGCTGTATTCATCCTCCAATAACCTTTTCCTATTCTCATCCTATTCCCCAAGTTAATCTCAACTTCTACTGCCATATGATCCGATGTCTCAATCGGTATACTCCTAATATCAACTACCTCCACTTTTTTTGTACCATCCAGAAATCTATACGAGTAGAACGTGAACCCTTGAAATATGTGTGTTCTCCTTTTTTCCCTTTTGACTTATATCCATCCTCCATCCCAGCTTTATCTAACATTCTTTTCAAGTGAGTCGTATCACAAAAATGTTTTGATGTTGCCCTCCCCCAATCTGCTCTAGATAACCCACAGTTAAAGTCTCCCCCCCACACCACAAGTTTTGAAGTATGCAAATAAGCCTCTATTTGATCTATTAGCATATTCCTTTATTTTTTTCCTTTGTGGATTATAAATTACAATAATTTTCACAGAATTCTTTTTTAAGATAACATCAATAATCATAGCTCTTCCAGGTACCAAATCTATTACTTTTAAAATTTGAACATCATGAGAAGAGAAAGCTACCCCAACCCCTGTACACCTATCTATCCCAAAGGACCATAAGGATGATCCCCATATCCAGTCTTTCTGAGTTTGTTGAATTTCATCTGTAGTGTGTAACCTTGTGTCTTGGAATACATACAAGTCACTTTTTAAGTCATATAGTATTTTAAAAGTTACCAGCCTCTTCCTTCTATTTTTAATACTATTTGTATTGAGTGAGGCATTCTAAACTTCCCATTTTGTTTTTCCCTCACTTTTACCCTGCCTCTTTAGATTTTTTCCTTTTCTTTGACACCTACGTGTCTGTTGTGTCTCCATCTTCCTCTCCTGCACCTTCAGAAAGATCCGTGTTGGACCAATCAGAGCCCTCCTCCATAGTGGACCATTCCTTGTCTTGTGATAAGGTGTATTTATTTGTTAACTCTACACCTTCACAATCTTTTTCCATGAAATTATCTGTTTTGCTGTACTCTTCTTTTTGTTTTTAGATCTTGTAACCATAGTAAATCCAGTTTCTTTTTCTGTCTTCCTTTCCATTTTAAAAGTCCCTGTTTTTTCTTTTGATTCTTTTTGCTCTGGTATTACCAACTCTTTAGTCTGAGATTGTACCTTTATTCCTTTTTCCATGTCCTCTCTGATAATAGCTTCCCTTATTACCTTATCTTGCTTCTCTTTCTCTTTCTGTGCCACAGCCAGGTACACATCTTGCTCTGCTTTTTTGCCAGTTTCTGGGCTGTTATGGGAAGCCCAGGGACATTTTGCAAAGGTGTGCCCTTCCTCTTCACACAAACTACATTTAACTTAGTTTGTGCATTCTACCCCAAAATGCCCAACAACCCCACATAGGCCACACTTGACTTTACCACAGACATTACTTAAGTGATCTCGCTCTCCACATTTGTAGCAAGCCCGCACTTGGCCTGCATAAAAAACAAGGCCTCTGTCTTGGCCTAGAAAAAAACAGTTCGGCAAATGTTGACTTTCCCCATCTACTTGTTTAAGTGTTAGTTTATATTTCCATCCACCTGTCCACAGACCATTTTCATCCAATATCGGTTCCGGCGGCCCATGCATTACACCCCTCTGCTTGATCCAGAAATTAATGTCGACCACATTGACGCCTTCATTTTGAAATAACACAGTCACTATCTTAAAAGCAGGTTTTGATAAGGGAATAACTGAGAAATCCTTCCATAAGTCTGTATATTTCATTTGCTGATATAATTTCCAAAAGCGGTCCAACCCTCCTCCATGTTTAAAACTTGTGTAAAATTCTGTACTTCCTGGTACATGAATAAGAGCATATATTTCATATGGATAAAGCTTCATTTTATTCATTAAGAGCTCTTTCCCAATAAAAATTCTGTTGGACACATCCTCAGAGGGCCCTCTAAATCTCAGGCATACCACGTTTCTTCTTTTAGCATGCTGTGGTTTTATATCTTTAGGAAATAATCTTTCTTTAGTATTCCCACGCCAGGGTTTCTCCTTCTGGCCTTCCCCTTCCTCCTGCGTTTCTTTATCTGTTAATAGTGTTTTCTGCTCAAGCTCCATAGATGACTCTTCATTATTGCTATCAAGTCCATCAAAACTTATCTCTTTTGTTTTATCTGCCTCTGATGTTACATCTCTCTGTTTTTCGGCTTCATCCACTTTTTCCCCAAATTTACTTTCTACATCCCTTGTGTTTTCTTTTTGTTTTTTACTAATTCCTGATGTACTGGGCCTGTTTGGATCCCACCCAGGCCCATCATCCTTTCTTTTCCAACCTGCTTGTAATAAGGCTTCTGTTACCCATTCAGGTGTGTCTGCAAAGTCTCTAAAAGTTCTCTCTTCTGAATCTGAAACCTCCTTTTTTTCTCCTTTACTGTTTCCTAATGGGCCCTTTTTTCTGTGACTTCCTCAATATCTTCAAAATCTGTGTTTTCTTTATTTGTTTCAGCTCTTTCTTTACTTTCTGTCTTGCTTTCTACAGTCCTTTTCAGGCCAAGCCGTTTCTGACTTACTTCGCCTTTCCTTTCTGTGCTGACACTTTCACTTGTTTTTTCCCCCCGTCTCAGCAGGTGCAGCTTGCTTTGATACTGCCACATCATTGCTTCTCAATTTAGCCTGATAGGAGTCTGGCCTATTTCTTTGCTTTCCACAACAGAAATATCTGGCTCTATAAGACCTCCTGTTTCTTTACTTTTGCTGATTATTTTCCAAAACACTTTTTACTCATGCTTGCAACATCTCCTCCATCTCCACAGAAGAAGTTTTCTCTTAATTCCTTCTTTTCCTTTCCAGTCATCACGTCAATCTTCTTGATCCATAAAAGTGTCTGAACTCATTTTCAGGCCTCTAGTGGTATACAAGGCAGGGGAGGAGGCCCTCTCCCCTGCCACATCAGCACTTCCTCTTCCTCTGCTGTCCATCTCCAAACTGTGCTCCTCCACCTGCTCTCAGGAAGTCAAGCCCCCTGCTGGCAGAGTGAAAAGAGTAGGGGAATTTCCTCGGTGTCCTGGCCAAATTTCCCTCATTCACTAAAAAAAAACACCACCAACAGCTTAATCTGGTTCAAGGTCAGTTGGCATTCATCTGTATCCCCCTTCCCCAGGTCGTGCCTAAAAATAGGCAGGATTTATCTAGTGCACTTACTAGGTCAACAAAAACTAAATAATAATAAATAATAAAATAAAATACCTGTGTCGTGGAAATCTGCCCACATCCTACCCTTATTCAAGTCTGGGGAGCTGAGTGATCTGAACAATTACCGGCCTGTTTCTATACTATCCGTCCTCTCTAAATTACTTGAAAAAATTGTCAACATCCAACTTAGAGAACATCTGGATTCACAAAAGTTGCTAAACCCGGCTCAGTCCGGCTTCAGAGCCAAACACAGCACAGTATCGGCTCTTGCAAAAGTAACTACAGACTGGCAAATGGCCTTGGATTCTAAGAAGCATGTATTTGCCCTCTTCCTTGACCTAAGTAAGGCCTTCAGCACTGTGGATCATACCATCATGCTTTCTGCACTGAATAATATCGGACTTCATAGTTCTGCCCTCAAATGGTTTACCAGCTACCTAACCAATGGGCTACAACAAATCAAAGCTATAGGCGACTTGTCCCCACAAAATTCCCTCTTATGAGGAGTCCCCCAAGGCTCCATCCTGGGCCCTATCCTCTTTGCAATATGCATCAATAATCTGGACTCGCAGCTGGGCACAGCCAATGTGAACTTATTTGCAGATGATACTGTACTATACACCACAAATTCATCTTTGGAATTGGCTCATGAGTATTTACAGCAAGACTTCACCACCCTCCAATACAACCTTATCATTCATAAACTCCTCCTCAACTCTAAAAAGACTAAAGCAATGATTCTCTCCCCAAAGTCCACTTCCGGATGTACACATATCCCACAGATCTGAACACTTTTAGATGAACCCCTTGAAGTAGTAGATACCTTTAAATACCTAGGGTTCTGGCTTGACAATAAACTTAACTTTCAGTGCCACTTAAATGAAATTTCAAAGAAACTAAGACAGTGATTAGGTTTATTCTATTGCATTAAACATCTACTTATGTTAGAAGTTAGAAGGTGACTAGTACAATTCACATTCCTCCCTGTACTGGATGACGGTGACTTTTTCTACAGTCACTGCCCTTCAACGATGCTTAACAAACTTGACACTCTTTACCACCAGGCCTTAAGATTTATCCATAATCTACCCCGTGGTACACATCACTGTCTTCTATACCAGGTGTCGGGATGGATCTCGCTCTCAACTAGGAGAAAAAGGAATGCTCTCCTCTGATTCCTTAGAGCATTATCTGATAACCTCGCTGCTTACATCTCGCACCTCTTCAAATGGACCAAGGGTTCCTATGGCCTGAGACACTTCTCCATAATTTGCTTCCAGATTCCTAGAGTGAAAACAAACTATGGCTCTGCAGCAATCAACTCCTCACTCCCTTCACTTTGGAACACTATGCAAAGCTCATTAAAACTATCCTCACTACCAAGCATGTCCACACTCAAAGCTCTAATAACAGATTATCTGAAGGAATCATGCAGCTGTTTTAGACGTCTATGATCCCTAAACCACAGGCACCGCTCCCTAATTCCATGACTAAGAATCTCATCCACCACACATTCCAAGCAGCAGAAACCATGCACCTACTAGACTAGCTCCCTTAATCCTGATTATCCCAGTCTATTCCCTATCACTAGCTCTTTCTGGCCTCCCTTTTGGCTGCCTACTCTTTCACCCCCATTACTACCTTACTCCATTAATACCTCCTTACTTATTATCATTTAGGTGTGAGCTCTTACCTAGCGGAGACTATCTGGGATTGTCGTCTATCCTCACTCCTATAAGTTTACTATGATGTACCGTTGCATGTTAATTATGCTGACCGGCATGTATAGTGCTATATTGATTGTCACTTACACAAGATTATTTTTTTTACATTGCTGTCCATCGTAACTGTAATTTATGAATTATACTGTATTAAATGTATTGTATTGTATTAATGTCCAGGACCACTTTGAAAATGAGTTTTGCTTAATGGTGTTAATGCCTGGTTAAATAAAGTTGATTGATTGATTAAATTCTTCAATATTTAGTTGCTAAGCAAGGGATTGCAGGTGACACCACAGCTCCTGGGTTTAAGGATGGAGTCAATGGCCAGGTTCACACAAAGATCCGAGAAATGGTGCCATATTTAAAATTTACAGCTGGAGGCGGACACTCTGTCAGTTGAGCAGGTGTACCTGTTATCGGCCCTTGAGAGGGCAGAGAGCAGCTCCTGTGGCTACAGCCACAGGTGGAGGAATGCCCAGGGGCCTTTGGCACTGTCTGTAAATAAAGGGAGAAGAGATTAGCAGGAGTAAGTGGAAGATTTGAATCTCCCCCCCACATATTTTATTTGCTAACAGACATGACTGGTATCTTATCCTGCCCTGAAGATGAAGCAACAGGCATATACCCTGTTTTAGCCCATATTTTTAATCCATTGCCAGCTTAAACATGCCAACTTAAAAGGCCTCTTTTGTTAGCAATCTCTGTGCCAGGTTACCCCCTTATCAGCCTAAGGTCACTTTTTCCAAACCAAAGAAATGCAGACTGAGAATAGGGTGTTTCAGTTTTAAAATTAGCTATAGGAGACTTAATATCCTCAGTCTGAACATCACTGGCAGCATAGCCTAGAGGTTAGAGTAACGAGCTGTGATTAAGCTTGATACATCCAACAAACCTGGGTTTGATTACCCATCTCCTCTTGCCTACTGTTTGACTTTGAGCAAGTCACTTACCCACCCCAGTGTTCCTGGGTTGCTGCTGAAAACAGGCACTTGTCCCTAGAGGGCCTTACCTGGTTATCAAAAGAATAAAATAAAACTTATGTTTATGAGGTGTCACAAGGGAGTCCTGCACAGCCTACAGAACTACCAGTTCCAGCCAAGGTGACTTTTTTCCTACTATTCTACTTACTGAAACCCTAGCTACAGCACATCCTATCTGGGTATAACCCATTGCTAGTTTCTGTATATTATTTGTTTGCTTGGCATAATTCATGTCAATCACTTCACTATTGTTTGCCTAATGTTTTTACCATCTGCTTATCCTCAGGTATCCTAGGTACACCATACCTAGGGTTAGTCCTGTTACTAGCTACAGTGCATTCCTAGGTATTTGCAGTGCTGTCTTAAAGAGGAAAGGAAATCATTTCTAATTGGCAGCTGTTTATAAAGTTCTTATTCTCAGAAATGATATGTGTTCCCCTAAATTATTCATATTTAACTGTACCTGAATTAAAAAGTGATAAGAAAACTGTATTTTGCATTATTTTGTTTTCCCCACTGAACACCTGCTGTCAGCACCATTTGTTTTTTATCCAGGTTTCCAAGCTTCCACTATCTGGGTCAGCTGAGATTGCTAGCATCCTTATTAAAATTCTGCTTGCATAGTTTTATTCTATTGCTAATGTAAACCACCCCTCCTACCTGTGTCTAGGGGCCTGATGATAACTAGGAAAAGGGGTTGGGCACAACCACAGTAGACCATCCTGACAGACAAGGAAAAGATGGCACATACCTTAGAATGCTGGAACAAAGGGTTCTGCAGTGGCTTCTCATTAGATGACAGCAATCACAGCAGCTTCGGAGGGTAGACTTGAACCTGGAGACTCAGATGGGGAGGCAACTCATGTTAGCACAAGCAGCATAGGTCATTAAAGGGCAGCTTCACAGTGGTATTGTTTCTGTCCCCCTATACATAGGTCCTAGCCTATCTGGCCCTGAGTCTCCTGGTATAAAAATTCTTACATATCTCTGCCGTATACTAAAAATATAACACTAGTAACTTGTGTCCCCAAAGAAAATACCAAAACGCAGCCACTTCCTGAAAGTGCTGACACGCCCCCACAGACACACATTTTGTGATGTCAGTAAACGAAGTCCATGTGTGCACACCCCATAGACTTCCATGGAGACTATTTTTAAGAGACATTTTAATGCCATTTAAAATTGCAATAATAGCAAATCAAAGCAACCACTTGACTAACAGGGTCCCTGTTAAAGTTCCAAAATGGTACTGTATGTGTCACCTATGTGTAGAGGTGGGCAAGCCAGGGATTTTTCACCTAAAGCCAAGCCAGAGCCAAGTCAGGGGTCTGGCTTGACTCTACGAGACAAAACACGAGCCGAGTCCTGTCTACTGCAGGCTGTCTTCTGCATAGAAGTTGAATGTTTCAGACACTACACTGACTGCTCATGCTGACAAAAATGCTTACTTTCACCATAATTGGCTTGGCTTGACCTTGGCTCTCAATTGCTTATAGAGGTCAAGCCGAGCCGGGCCAGGCACTAAGCTCGATCCAGGCTCCAGCCTGCTGTGGCTTGCCCAGCTCTACCTGTATGTAGATAAGAAATGCCAGGTGGAATAACATAAAATACCCTATAAATGTAATAGTTGCAAAAAGTATCTTCTACCATGAAAAATGATGATACAGGTTCAGAGCAGTTCTCCCTTAAACTAGCAGTGAGTGCTCTTGTGCATACAGTAGTTCTCAGACTCAGTGTGTGCACTTTCAGCTGTCCCACAACAGTAGCTTGCTGTGCATGTCTGAGAAATGTGTAATTTAACCCATTGGTGCTGTGTGTATTTATTTGTCTCTAACTTGTTCAGTTTCTAAAAATAAACAGTCTACCCTTCCATTTCTAAACGCACCATATCTTACTCTGAAGTGTCTGTAGTGCTTCTCTGTGGTTTGCATCTCCTGGTCTGCTGTTTCTGCAATGATTTACTGTTTTTTAAATTACTCAGTCAGAAGAAGAGCGTACATACACAGATATAACCTAATCTCAATTTAAGAGACAAAGAGTTGCACTTTGTGTACCACTGTCAACACATTTTCTAAAACAAAATGTATTAGAGTAGCGAAAATCCATTACTTAAGAGTGTGGAATGGATTGACTTTTTCAGCCTGCTGCCTCTAATGAATGTACAGTGCTTGAAGACAATTGCATGCTAAAACAATATTGATTCAGACTGTAGTGGTACCACATGTTTCTTTAGGAATGTTTGTGTTTTTTTTTTTAATCTTCTGATGTAGTTAGTAATATTGCTTACCACCCGCTGCTCAATGTGCTGAAAGGATCCTGCAATGTGTCCTTTGATGGGGACTGGCATGACCAAGGGTATTTCCATGTCTAGGGGTATTAGATGTTATGTTCACTGAGAGCCTCTTGCATAGTCACATAAATCCCTTTTAAAGCCTTTTTTTGGCTTTTGACTTAACCACCAGGTACTTATCTGCAAGCGACTGAGTGCAACTGACAAGCTACAACAAGGATAAATGGGCATATCATCCTCTATTACCAACAACCTCCTTGCTCTGGGACCCTAGACGCCTGCACTGGTCCAAGCCGCATAAGCCTCAGAAGTGTAATTCAATTGACTACAAAGTACGGCAACTGTCTCTTAAACTCGTACTCCTCCTCCTCTTGATATCAGGAAGTGTCCACTCAAATCCTGGCCCTGTCTCCTACAGTACAACAAAGCCTGCCAAAATGGAGGGGGGGCTCAAAATTGCTACCTTAAACATCTGCAGTCTCCTCCCAAAACTGGCCTCCCTTCAAATCTTTGCCAGCCAACACAACCCGGATATCTGCCATTGTCGTAAACTTGGCTGACACCTAATACGCCGGATCATGCCATCTCTATACAAGGCTACAAGATATTCAGGCTGGATAGGACCTCGAAAAGGGGTGGTGGTGTGCAATCTACATAAAGGACTACCTCACCTGTCTCCCTGGTTCTTACCCCACCACAGAAACCTCCAGTGCAACTCCTCCCTATCAAGATACTACTTGGTGCCCAAAACAAAGTCCTCACGATTGCTGCTGTCTATATCCACCAAAGATCCTGATTCCAGCCTACAGGCTGTCCTCGAGTTCGTAAGTACACAACCTTCTGACATCGAACTCTTCTCCTTGGGGACTTTAATATCAATTGGCTTGCTCCTGATGCAGGGTCAAACAAAGATGCTATCCTAGCAGCAAATTTAACACAAGTGGTAAACTCCCCTACCAGGAAAAACTACAAATCAGGGACCAGCACCCTCATTGACTGGATCCTTACCAGTCACCCTACCCATATAACCAATATAAGTGTTCTCCCTGACTCGCTCAGTGATCACTCTCCAATAATATGTACCTGGACAAATAAGTTTCGTAAGCCGCCTCCAAAAACCATCTACAGCAGAGTCCTACCTTATGGCAACCTTACTCATCTCAAGACCTGTCTTAGGCAGATAGACTGGTCCTTGATTTACAAAGCTCAAGATGTGGACCTAGCCCTTGATTACTTTATTACTACTTTCAACACTGCCTGTGACACCTATGCACCAGTAAAAAAGCGCAAAATCAAAGCACTCACAAATCCCTGGCTCACGGCAAAGCTATTGGCACAACTCAAAATAGGATCACCTCTGGGCCACTGCAAGAGCTACTGGCACTCTGTCAGACATCCAGCAATATAAACAGGCTCGCAACCACTGTACCAAACAGATCCGCTTGATGAAGAGCTCCTACTTCAAGAATGCCCTCTCCAACTCCTGGGGTGAAGGGAAATCCTTCTGGGACAACATAAAGAATATCATGGGACAGCAGTCCAAATCCTCTCCTACTATAATGAATGTGGCTGGAACCACTACATTAGACCCAGAGATCATTGCAAACACCCTGAATGATACCTTCACGGACCTTAGTGGTGTCCTCTCATCTGATTTTTCCACTGATGCTGACCTCCAATTTCTACCTTCTACTACTGCCTCTTCAACCAAACCACCCTTCCATTTCAAACTAGTAAAGGCACATGAAGTCTATAAATATGTAAAGAAGGCCATTTCTAAGTCCCGAGCAAGCAGCGTACACTATTGACCTTAAACTTGTCCCTCACTCTGGAGGAAGTACTGGTTCTCCTCAAAAAATTTTCAATCTCTCCCTCTGCTACAGCCAATTCCCTAGGCAATGGAAGGCTGCAGTTGTCATCCGTGTACAAAAGTGGTGATAAGTCACTGCCTGGTAACTATCGCCCGATATCAATACTACCACCTCTCTCTAAGGCCCTTGAACACTTGGTGGCGGACCAACTTTTAGACTACCTGGAAAAGCACAACATCCTATGCACTCAGCAGCATGGATTTAGGAAAGGACACAGCACATCAACTGCCCTATTTGAATTCTCAGGAGCAATCCACAATGCCATGGACAAAGGAAACCTAACTGGAGCAGTCTACATTGACTTAACCAAGGCATTTGATACAGTACACCATGGCCTACTTATCAAACAACTACTATCCCTAGGGCTCTATGGGTCCTGGTGACTGGGTAAAAAATTACCTTGCTCAGCGCTCTCAATCTGTAAAAGTAGCTGGAGTTCTCTCAGACTCAAAACCAGTTCGCTCAGGAGTTCCCCAGGGATCCATCCTGGGCTCCCTCCTTTTCAGCCTTTTCCTAAACTCCCTCCCCAAATCCTGCCCTGAACAAATAATCCTCTATGCCGACGATGCCGTGATTCTTGCCACTCATAAAGATCCGAGCCTCTTATGCCTCAACCTTCAGCATGCTTTTTCCAAAGTTGAGATGTGGTTCCTTGAACATAAACTGGTTCTAAACCACAAAAAAACTAAATCCATGCTCTTCTCTAACCCACAAAACAAGAAACGGCAAGTCCCACTCACCATTAATACATACCTGGGAAATACCCTTGAACAAGTGCCAATTTTCAAATATCTTGGAATCAACTTTGATCAAGGCCTAACCTTTGCAACTCACATTGATAGTACAGCAAAAACTATTAATCAGTGAATTGGGATTCTGTATCGGAACTGACAGTTCCTTACCCATTCTGCACTGAGGATTGCCATCCAACTCTCTATCATCTCAGTTGTTGACTATGGCTTAGTTATATATGGATCTGCAACTACTACAGCACTTAGTGCATTACAACATCCTAAATAAGGCCTGTCGGCTGCTCACTGGTGCACATCGGCGTACCCACACATGTGAACTCTATGCTGACTCAGGTTGGTTGCAACTCTCAAACCAGATAAAGTACCTTACCTGCCTGATGGCGAAAAAATCCACTCTGGACCTCACTCCACCTTGTATCCAAGACCTGTTATGCCCGGCGCTCGCTACCCGCTTTTACAGAAGATCAGAACACCAGCCTCTCAAGTCCCCAATGCCGGACTTCTCAGAGACAAAAGATCATTTGCCTATCGTTTTCAGCTGGCTAAATGCCCTCGTACTCATATTCTGCCTCCACCTCTCTAGGTATTTTCAAATCAAGGCTGTTCTCTCACCTTGCCACCTCCAGCTCCTGTGACTGCCCTGATTAAACCTCCTATTTTCTCACTACCCACCCTGTTCCGTTATTTGACAAAGACATGTTTGGGAAACCTTTTCTCCTGCTATTGTCTGCTCCCCACACCTTTCATTTACCCTCTCTGTTCTGGACTTTTTCCCTATTTGGTTCTCCTAATCTGGCATGACCTCTTTCTTGTAATAATAATGTGATTATTGATATCTCATGTCCTTTTGTACAAATGATTTGATATGTATTTGTATATGTTTTCTCGCTCTTGACACAGCACAAATTGTTGTGTTATCTATGTAACCTTTTTTGTACTGTACCTAATTGACGTGGAACCTTTGTAAAAGAGCCTCTGACTCAAAGGTAGTAATTCCTAGAACAATAAACTAAACTAAACTAAATCAGACCCTTTTTATACTTTGAAAGGGGTACATAGACAGTCATAAGTGGAAATAGGTGTACAAGAAGAGTCAAGTTATGGGTCCAGACTTATTTCCTCACTTGTCAGGATGGATCCAAAATTCATACAGTACATGTCATTAGTGTGTACAGTAGGTTCAGAGACCCCAAATGCATTCATCTTCTATATTAGAACATTTGGCAGTCTCCTGTTCTGTCAGAAAACCGAGGCCTGGGGTTGTCACCATTGCGTGGATCAACCTGTACCTGTGGCCTTACTCCCTCTCTTTCATGTTACACTTAGGGACTGTTATGGACCTAGTCCCACTCTCAGTTACACTGTCTCTATTGCTCAGTATATCCAGGCCTTATGTAAAGAACAGCGAGGCACACCAGGAAGGTGCACCAAATCAAGGTGGCAGCAGTCACTTTCAGTTTCCTTGAGCCCATACCCCAGTGCGTGGGGACTCCTGATGCCCCCTATTGGAACTGGGAAAGCAACAGACAGAGCTTTGCATTCACATATGCTACATCACATAACCTGCCTTCCCTCAGGAACCTTCCATAACCAGATGACCACTGGCACACAAACCTCCTCTGTAGAGCACAGTTCTCAGTATTTCTCAGAGACCTCCTACTTTGCAAGCATGTAGCTTAAGGTTTCCTGTTCATCCTCATGTTCCACTCCAACTTTGGTTGGCCTCATCACCCCCATGTGATGGCCCAATCTCATGCCACCCAATACCAAGTGCAACACTGCACTCATGCTCCAGGAAGTAACCTGTAGTAGGGAAACCTGATGCCTTGGCCTGAGTGTGGAGCAAGCCACAGGCAAGCACCTCAGTGTTATCAGCCCTCTGGCACTCTGTGACTAGATGGGCAGTGCCTGTAGAACTGTGCCTAACCTGAGCCTTGGTGAAAATATTAGACTGACTTCTGATAGTGTTATGACACCCCACGAGAAGCACCTGAGGGGAATGATGTCTCCAACCCTGCACCGATCCACTGCACTATGAGTTTATTTTTCCATCACCTTCACCAGTGCCTTACTTCCTAGGCTCTCTTATGTCCTGCCTAACCGTCCTTTATATACATTACCCACTAAGCTCCTCCCCACTAACTAAAGCCCCAGACAGAAATGCCAACACAATATTCTTCAGATGAGCACTACAGTAACAACCCTGCCCCTTACCATGGGAGAAGTGTTACAGTAATATTTATTGTTTCGCTATCTAGATTTGCAAAGCTAGACAATTCACTTGCTAATATACATGTGCTGTATTTCACATTTTTATCATACATATATATTTGAGAGGTGTCACTGGGTTCCTCTGCTGGATTCTCCAGCTCAAATCCTCTGATGTGTTGGTGAGTGGATTTCCTTCCCTAAACTTTAAAGTCTTAAAATAATAAAACTTCTTCCCAGATAGCATTTAACTCAGAATACTTAACACAAAGCAAAAACAAATCTTCCCAAACCTTGCTCTAAAATGGGGACTCTAGGTCCAGTACTTCTCTTTAAATCTGAAACTGCCTAATCTTTAGCATAGAAACTTTAGGTCACTATCTGGGCTGAGGAATCCTCCCTAAAATAACGTTCCTCACTCTTCACTTGGGATTACCAGGGTGAATGTTTCCTTTCCATTTTTTCTGAAGGAAAGGTTCACAACAACATCACCCTTCTGGTCTGATTGGAGACAAACAGAGTGAGAACCATTCCTCCTCTGGCCTTGTGTTTGCTTCTCAGTAGATGTCTGATTGTTACCTTGAATGTTCAGACTGTAGGCAGCCAATATGGGACAAGCATGTATTCTCTGCACAGGAAAGAATGCCTTGAGGTTGCTGTGAGAAGTCACTCAAGCCTGCAAAAAGAAAGCTGCCTCCTCAGTGAAAATCTTTTGTTCTAGGACAAGGTAAGTGCATCATGTCCTATACTGTCCCTATCTGCCTTTTTTCTTCATATGGTTCCATGTGATATAAGCAAAGAGAAAAAAAGCGACAGTAGCATCAGCAAGTGCACATTGCCAATTACAACAATGGCGACATGCACTACAGTGGAACCATAAAGAGCGAGGTTCCGCAACATTCTCTGGGGGTGATCTCTACAAATATTTTTATGCAGGGGGGACTATGCCCCTTGTACCCCCCATTAATTTTATAATCAGCTCCTGGGGGGGCCTCACACTGGGGTAGTGGAGAAAGTTTGTGAGGGGGCTACTCGGGGGGGGGTCACATTCAAGAGAACGTGGGAGCATAGGGCACACATTCGGGAGGTCGGGGAACACGGAACAAACAAACAAAAAAAAAACACAAGTACCCAAACTGCAAAAGAAAATAATATTCCCACCCACCTAACTCCAAACCTAGGTTCTCCCACACAAGCGGCACACACTCCTTCAACTAGACCAAACAGCCAGCTGGGAACTGCCTGGCCAAACATCCACCTATATCCTAACTTATTATACCTGGATATCCCTGTCACTTTATTCTTCCTGTTGACTTTTTGTGCCCTCACACTCGCTGTTACCGCTCCTCGCTATCCTTTCACAATCACTGAAATCACAGGTGGTCTAACTGAGTCACCCAATTTGACTCACCCATATCACATAGCCTTCATAGTGCAAGTTCTAGCCAGTTACACATGTACATATATATTTTATTTTGTATAAGGCCTCAGGACTCATTCTACTAACCTATGTTCCCTTTTGTTCCCCCAGATCTGGCCGGATCTCGAGCCCTGCCTATCAGATAACTATGCTTCCCATTTCTGTCGATCTCTGTCCTTCTTTTTTCAGGTTAGTCTGAGAGCCACAGTTGTGGTTCTCTGATGAACCCAACCTGCCAGACTGCCATTCACAGTCCAAGTATGAAGCCACCAGCCCCTCACAGAAGCTCAGGTAGGATTTCGCACCCGGAGACTCATTACTTGCAGGAAGGGAGCACTAGCTGCCTGAATTTTCGGCCCACTCACCCATCCCCTGTCCTGTTTAAATACACTTAAACCCTGCCCTGGCTTACTAGCTCACTCCTACAGGTTTCTGCCAGCCAGCTGCTCAGGCTTTGAGTGACAGCATCACTGTCTCTTGCGAAGCAGTTTCCCTATCCAGTGTAACTCCTCTTTCTAGCTCTCACTAAATACCACCAGGTACAGTGGTTAACTGTACAGCCTCTCTTTGGCACCAGTGTGTCAGGCTTGATGACTGAGTCAAGCTGCCATGTCCCCCATCAAAGGGTGCTATCTACTTCTGCTTCTTGCTACCTGACTTGGTACAGCTGGCACCAGATACCTAGGGCCGCTGCTACCCCCCCCCCGAACCACTACTAGGTAGTCCATGGCTGTCAAATGCACCTTCAGAGACAGCCTCACTTGGCTGCGGGCAGCAACTCACTCGGACTTACCCTACAAACACGGGTGGCCACATGCCCTCCTCTCACATAAGGGTAGTAATGGTTAGCTATACCCCAATAATTAAGCCAGTGATTAACCACCTGAATCATCTAAAGCCTCGGCGGCGGAAGGTACGAGCCAAATTTAGCATAAACCTTTCTTCCAGAAAGGTTATCTTTATGCTCCTGCTCCTCCTCCTCTCTGACAACATTCACTCAAACCCAGGCCCACTCACTTCAATGAGCCCTGGTGTTCATAAGGTTAAAGGCCTAAAAATAGCCTCCCTGAACATCTGCGGTTTAACCGCAAAATTTGACCAACTACAGGCATGAATGGTCCTCCATACCCCTGACATCCTATGCCTAACGGAGACCTGGTTGACCAGTAGGATTAAAGATAGTGAAGTTGCCCTCAAAGGCTTCCAAGCATACAGGATTGATAGAATAGGCAAGAGAGGTAGGGGATGCCTCATCTATGCCAGGGACTCTCTGCAGTGCACTTGTCCTCCCTGGAACCATGGTGGCTGAGGACCATGAGATAATAGTGATAAAGGCTCAGGTCGGCCAGAATGGCAAAACTCTCATCCTTGCTACAATCTACCTACCCCCCAAGAAAGCCACAGCAGGCTTTCCCATAATTATGGATGCTATCAGCATCCTTCCAAAGGGGATGGAGCTTGTCATTACTGGGGACTTTAGCATAAACTGGGATGGAAAGGAGGCTGCCCCTTTCAGGGATCTGATAGCCACCTCCAACCAGACACAACCTGTCACCTGCCCCACCAGGCAGAACTATAAGACAGGAAACAGTACCATCCTTGACTGGATCCTAACAAGCTCACCATCCCGGATCTCTGAGATCAAGGTTCTCCCAGACACGTTAAGTGACCACTCCCCAATCGCCTTCCTGTGGTCTAATAAATTTACCAAAGCCCATACACCCTCACTAAAAGCAGGGTCTTGAGGAAGGGTAAACTTGGAGCCCTCAAATCAGGCCCTCAGTTACTTCATTAAGGGCTTTAGCTCCATCTGCGACATCTATGCCCCGCTCATGAAAAGAAAAATTTGGGGGCAGGCATATGGCTGGATTGATGGGGAGCTCCTCTCCCACTTGAAAGAAAGGGACATACTCTGGGAGAAGGCCAGAAACACAAGTAGCAAGCATGACTACCAGTGCTACAGAACAGCCAGGAACCACTGCACCAAGCTAATCCGGCTTGCCAAAGCCAACTATCACAAGGCCCAGCTTTGCAATTCTTGGGGTGATGGGAAAAGATTCTGGGATAACATCAAAAGCATCCTTGGAAAGGAAGACAGGAAACACCCTCAGCTGCTCAGTATCAGTAACATCCCCACTACAGACCCTCTAGCTATTGCAGAAGCCTTCAATAAGGCCTTCACCAATCTTATGCCAGTGCTACTTCCTGCCTATTTTCAGCCTGGCTTGAACCACTCCAACAACGTATTTACCCAGTGTTCTCACCCAACCTTCTACTTTAAAAGGGTGATGGTGAAGGAGGCCCTTACTGTGGTCAAGAAAGTACTAGGTAAGACCAGACTGGGCAGCGAGGGGATAGACATGAAACTTCTATCCCTCACCCTGGACGTTCTTATAGTGCCCATTACCATGCTGTACAATAAGCCCCTGGCCCTGACCCAATGCCCGGTGGTTTGGAAGCAGGCCCTATTTACCCCAGTGCATAAAGGAGGTGACAAGTCTCTGGTAGCCAGCTACAGACCCATCTCTATCCTCTCTCCCCTGTCCAAGGCACTGGAAAAGATTGTGGTGGGTCAACTCGTCGACTACCTCAATAAGTATAATCTGCTATGCCCCAACCAGCATGGCTTCAGACAAAATCACAGTACCACCACTTCCCTGCTGGACTACACAAACTATGCACATAAGGCCCTGGATGAAGGTAAACTGGTGGGGTCCATCTTTATTGACCTCACCAAAGCCTTCGATACAGTCAACCATCCCCTGTTGCTGACCCAACTGTGAAACATGGGTGTGGCACCCAATGCCCTTTGCTGGTTCCAAGACTACCTGATATGGAGAAATCAATGTGTCAAAATTGGGCAAACAGTGTCCAGCGCAGTAGAGGTATCATTAGGGGTACCCAAGGGATCAATACTGGGGTTCCTACTCTTCAGCCTTTTCTTAAATGACCTTCCCACAGCCTGCGACACCAAACTCATACTGTTTGCAGATGGTGCTGTGCTCCTGAGCAGCAGCATGTCTCAGGCTGCCCTACAATCTGAGCTGCAGAACTCCTTCTCCAAACTCGAGGACTGGTTCAGTAGTCATAAGTTGCTACTAAACTACAAAAAGACCAAGGCCTTGTTTATCTCCAGCCCCCACAATAAAAATAAGCACCATCCCCTCATTATATCCAACTCATGCAGTGAGCCGCTGGAACAAGTTCACATGTTCAAGTATCTGGGGGTCATAATAGATGATACCCTCACATCTGCGCACCATATTGACTCTCTGGTCAAGATAGTCAATACCAAGATTGGTGTCCTGTACAGGCACAGGCAATACCTCTCTCCAGGGGCCCTCCACCTCTCAGTCCACAGCTCAATTATATCTACTATTGACTATGGACTAGTGGTCTATAGGGTGGCAATGGATACAGTGCTCAAGAGGGTTCAGACTGCACTCAACAAAGCCTGCAGACTCACCCTGGATGCTGAGCATGGCACTCACACCTGTTCCTGTGTAGAACATGCAGTGTTGGCTGTCATTAAGAAACAGGGTCAAATTCCAGACTTGCATCCTAGGAAGAAGGCTCTATTGGGTAAAACACCACCTTGTGTAGGCAATCTGACCAAGGCGGCCAACTCATTACAGGACACCAGAGGGAGGACTAGAGGGGCCTTGGCGATCCCCTTCCGTTGTACCTCACTTGGGCAACGTGCATTTGCCTACCAGGCCCCCCTATGGATGAATGAACTTCCTGGAAACCTCTTGGCCATCAATTGTCTGGCGCAATTCAAAACTGACCTTAAACAGCACCTAATAACACTCTGTAAGTGCACTTGCCCCTGAGTCCAGCCAACCTGCTCTCTCTGCCCCCCAGCAAGCACTAGGCAGGCCTCAGGTACCCACTCCCTCTGTCCCATCTCATGACTTGCCCCAGCAATCAGTTTGCATCATGCTCCTTCAGCACCTGCCACCCTTTCCCCCAATTAACAGTCCCATGAGTTTCCCAAACAGTCACTACTAATGCTGGCTGCCTGACCATGCCCCCTCACACCCCACCATCTTACTCTAGCATGTCGTCTCCACTCAGCCTCCCCTCACCCCACCATTTCTCCCTATACCTTATCGTCCCTCATCCCCCACCCTCTCACCTCCACCGCAGTACTTACCTCTCTCTGTCATACCTCCCTTCTTCACCCCTCTGCCAGCTATCCCTGTCCCTCTGAACTACTGACAAGGCACTTTGTGGCTGCTTATTCCCCCCCAACCATCATAAAGTGTTTTTTCCTGTTATTTAACTTGTACCTATGTTTTTGAGTTATTCTGTAAGTTCTGAATCCAAGTTGTGTCGTTCATTATAATGTACCTTTGCTTTCTCCTACTGTACTTTGTTTTGCAATCTATGACGTGGAACCTGTAAAAGAGCTTGTGCGCAAAGGTTTTTTCCGAATAACTAAATAAATAAATAAATAAAGAGTTGCACATCCTTTGTGATCCTTTACCTAATTCTGTTATACATGCATGACAGTTGTCATCCTGAGATCCCACCCCTGGCTCCCCACAGCAAAGGCAATCATGGCCTCTGCCTTACACCTATGCTAGGTGGATGAACTATAACAGCACTGCCAAGCTCATTGCAATCACTCCCAAGCATCAGCATAGTTGACAAGATTTGCTACCTGGTAATTTTGCACATGCAATTGTAACCTCCCCCAACCAGACCCCCTTTGTTTCTACTAGCAGGGCAGCTCCTTTCACCTCTAGGCACCACCGAGAGGGGTGGGGGTAGTCACTACAAATATCTCACAGTTTCTGTATGACCCATTACTTCTACAATGGAGCCTGTCATCCTCAGACAGGCAAACCAAGTGTGGCAACTACCTGGCTCCACACCTGGGGGACCATTTGCATTGGCCATCAACCTTGGTCCCTGGGAAAAAGCATTTGCTCAGCATTATGCTGGGTTTGTACTTCTAGTCAGGGCACCCAGTAAATCCGGACACTGGAAGCAATAGCTGTAATGTCCAAACCAGTTTGGGATTCTAGAGTGTGGCTTTTTATTCATAGCACATGAATAACAAAGCAAAGATGGACTCCCACAGAGCTACTCTCACTGGTAATGCAGATTACAGAGGTACGGAGCACACTTCCTCACAACGAGCCCTCAGGTTCTGAATGGATCTGGGCACACATGGCCTGAACTGGTACATTTCTCTTCTTTGTCTTGACTTGACACCTCGGACATTACTAGGACACTTTTCCTTATTGCATGGAGGTTGATGGTGGCTCCTTAAAGCACCCACGAGCACATTCCGGCTCTAAGGGAAATCCAAAATCCCACATTTGGGTGTTTTCCTCAGGCATTGGCCAAATGCACTGAGAAAACATAAGGTGCTTAAACTGAACCGGTGAGGAGGTAAACCTGGTTACTCAGATGGGGGGGGTCTCCCACCTTTCGCTCCCAAATCTATACTCAGCCATTCATCTGGTTATAACACCTTTCTTGAAACACTGTTTGTAGATGCTCTCTGGAAATGTTTTGCATATTTAACATTCTACAAGTCACTCTCTGGGAGGTGTCCTAGACTATAAAAGTTCCGTATGTGGCTATGTCTTTACCCTAGACCCCCACTGTTGCAGATGTTTTTAAATCATACACAATCTAAAAGTTCTGTACTTGGCAAGTCTTCCTTTGACCCCATAGTAGGCAGACGCTTTTACTTAAATACAGCCTTGGTGAACATAGTCTCTTTGTCAGAGCAAAACTCACCAAGGTATTGCAGGTGCCCCAGGGCTTTTTCTCACAGAATTGTCTCAGATACTCACAGAACAAAATGACTCTCAGGCAGCTTCACCCTCTCCAGGCTGGACCAGGGGATTGCCCCTGAATCCTGGAATTCGCCCCATCCCTCGGGGGATGGGGCACTGGAAAACCTCCCAGGAATGTTCTCTACCACTTCACAAAACTGGTCTTCTGTGTTCCTCTCTAGGGTGAGAACACACAACCCCTTTTTCTAAGGTAGCTCTCTCTCGGAGCTAGGTCTGAGGAGCTGCACCCTGCAGCATTTCTCACTCTCCTGAGTTTCACTTGAAAACTGACTTGAATCTCCCAATGTTCTACAGGTAACCCCTGCAGCTAACATTCCATTGTGGCTTATGCTGCTGTGAGAATTCTAAGGTGACATAATCACTCCAGCTCAGCAGAAACTGAAAACAGAGTGTGACAGTGTGAAACCCATTGAACTGGCATCTCACAAGCTGCCTTTCCCTGCCTGTCACTGGTTTTAAGTGGAATTCTAGTGACCCCTGGGAACAAGGGGATTACACCCACCCTTGGCTAGGAAAATGACTGTCTGCAGTTATTACCTACCCAGCACCAGACCATCCTACACTATGTGTTACCTACGGAGAGGGGTGATCAGGCCCTCTCCTACCATGTGCCAGGCACAGGCAGGCAACACTAAGGGACCAGAGGCCACTGGCTGATGCATCAGCCCCCTACACTACGATCTTACTATGGTAACCAGTGGCCCTGAAAGAACTGTCCAGAGCATAGCACTAATAGACCAGCACTGCGGCCCCTACTGCAAGTCAGGACCACAGCCTGTCTATCCCCCTAGCTCTCTAGGGAAACCTATCTAACTGAAGCAACCTACCCAAAACAGGGGAACCTCACCAATCCCTGGACACCTGCAATCCAAACCAAGGAGCTAACACTACACCCAAGCATTACACTCCCACACCCCCCCCCCACACACAATTACACCTGTGGAAGGAAAAGTTAACACATGTTACAAATACACGGTACTTTGAACACAACACTTTAAAGCACATGAGGGACTGTGATGAGTCCCTTCAATCCTCATCTTGTCTGCTCTTCTGTCTTCGTCAGGAACCACCTGAAAGAGAAAAGACAAAAACGCACCTCTAATCTGCAAACACAGTACACAATCATAATCCTTACCATCAAAACACTGGAGAATCCCAAAAAATATTTTTTAGAAAAGTAGAAAACAGTAGAAAAACATCAACATTACATACGATGCACATTTTGGGGAAGGAATGCCCTAAATGTCCCAACTAGTGACAACAGTGCCCGAAGGCAAGTCCAAAAAAGAGTCTCTCCTGGGCCGGAGCCCGGTGAAGCACAGTTCTTGTAGTACTATAGTCCCAAAGGGGAGAGTCTTTGTGGACAGTTCAAACAGTCTGTAGTCTGCCAGGTGTAGGATGTGTATTGCGGTGTCAATAAGGTAAGAAAAGTCTGGACTTACCAGTCCCTTGAAGAAGGAAAATGGAACAGCACCTGGATCTCCAGCCGAAGACTCACCCTGGCAGCATTTTTCGGATACAGCTGGGCAGAAATCTTCTGGAAATGACAGGATGGCACATTTGGAAACTGCTGGGCTGATGTCATCTAGGAGATGGAACCTTGGAACAGGAAAGGAATAGCTGGTCCAAGTCATCTCAGGATGATGTCATCTGGAAGGCCAGGCAATGGAACTGGAAGGCACACTGCAAGGCTGATGAATCTGGATGCACCTTTGGATCCTGGAACACCAGACTGGTGGAACAACATGGGTCCGGCAATGGCTGGATGGCAGCACTGGCTACCACTGCTCTGCTTTCCACTTGGTAGGCATGGGCACATTCGCAGGAAGTTGGTTGCATTGAGGGTAGGTACAAGAATTATTACCCCATCTGGGTGATCATAATTCATATTGTAGAAAGTCTCATTGCCCTTTCTGTCCACAATACGTACAGTGTCTATGAACAGTGTCCCGCCCACTTTTCAATACTTGAATCTGTCTCTGACAGCTTTGTTTCTGACATATCGAGTTGCACCTGGATGCAGGTCTTTAGTTGCTTCTTGATAAGAGGCAGGAAATTTCAAGCCTCCCCCCACAAAACATGGCAGGTAGTAAGGTAAACACTGAGGTACAGAGCTCAACAGAGGGCAGGACAGGGGTAAATGGAAAATAGACAAGGGCAATAAGAGCAGGGATGGGGAAAAAGGAATAAAGCCAACATTAAATGGAGGGCAATGAGTACCAATGTCCGTAGTCTGGAAAACAAGCTTCCTGAGCTAGTAGCCCTGATGGAAGATGAACCATTGGATATTGTGGCAGTAACGGAAACATGGTACACAGAGAACCATGACTGGGATGTCAACATACCAGGGTACACAGTCTACAGAAGGGTAAGGGAGGGTAAAAGAGGAGGTGGAGTAACTCTGTACATAAGGGAAGGGATCAAAGCTGCAGAACTAAAAAGTAAAGGGGGAGGACAAGAGGCACTCTGGGTCACCTTGGAGACCGGGAATGGCATCACAGTCCGCACAGGGGTTGTATACAGACCCCCTCTCAAGGAGGAATGGACAAGAAAATGATAGAGGACATTCTCAAAATGGCTGAAAAGGGAGATACTGTTGATGGGGACCTGATATGCCAGATGTTAACTGGATGACATGTACTACAGCCACATCCAAGAGCAGGGTCATTCTCGATGCCCTGCAGGGGGCAGGCCTTAGACAGCTAGTGTTGGAACCCACTTGGGAAGGAGCAATACTAGACCTGGTACTCTCAAATGGAGAGAGGATCACAAATTTAGAAGTCAGTAGACTTCTGGGAACAAGTGACCACTGCACAGTGTGCTTCACAATAAGCACAAGCATGGAGACAAGCCATACAAGAACAAGGATACTGGACTTTAGAAGGGCTGACTTTGGCAAAATGGGTGAATACCTGAGGAATGCACTAGCAAATGGCCAAAAAGGAGAGGTGGAAGAACAATGGAGAAAAATCAAAACTGCTATCATAGAGGCAACAAGCCTTTGTGTGAAACAAAGAAAGAAAACAAAGCAGAGTAAAAAACACTATGGTTTTCAAAAGAGGTGGCAGGGAAGATTAAGGAGAAAAAGGCTGCATTCAAAAAGTATAAGGAATCACAGAAGGAGCACGACAGGGAACTGTATCAATTAAAGCAGAAAGAAGTGGGGAAGGCAGTCAGAATAGCAAAGGCCCAAACCGAGTAAAAAATAGCCAACTCAGTTAAGAAGGGGGATAAAAACTTTTATAGGTACATTAGGGAGCATAGAAAGGTTAAGGGAGGAATAGAGAAGATTAATAAAGGAGAGGAGAGGTGGGCAGAGGGAGACAGTGAAAAGGCAGAGATACTGAATGAATACTTTTGCTCAGTATTCACAAAAGAAGATGAGGTGGAGTTACCTAAACCAGACAATAGAAGCACTCTGGGTAGGGTGGTTGACACCAGTCCATTTACAGAAGAAAGAGTCCTGAAAGAACTCCTAAAATTCAAGGTGGACAAAGCAATGAGGCCTGGCGGATTCACCCTAGAAACCTAAAGAGCTAAGGGAGGACCTAGTGACACCACTAACCACACTTTTTAACAAATCATGGGAATATGGGGTGGTACCTGAGGACTGGAGGAGGGCAGATGTGATTCCCCTTCACAAAAGTGCGAGCAAGGCAGAAGTAGGAAACTACAGACCTGTAAGTTTGACCTCAGTGGTAGGAAAAATGATGGAATCACTTCTGAAAGAAAGAATTGTTGAGTACCTAGAGGCCAGCAGGGCACAGGACCCAAAACAGCATGGATTTACAGCAGGAAGGTCATGTCAGATGAATCTAATTGATTTCTTTGACTGGACGACCAAAGTAATAGACCATGGAGGGGCTGTGGATATGGCCTACCTAGACTTTAGCAAGGCATCTGAAACAGTCCCGCACAAAAGACTAATAATTAAGTTAGCCAACCTGGGAGTGGGTTCCAGGGTGGTAGCCTGGGTAGCAAACTGGCTGCACAACAGGACACAGAAGGTAATAGTGAATGGAACACATTCCGAAGAAAGGGGTTACTAGTGGAGTACCTCAGGGCCCAGTACTGGGTTCAGTCCTCTTTAACATCTTTATAGGTGACATTGCAGAGGGTCTGGAGGGAAAGGTATGCCTCTTTGCAGATGACACAAAGATCTGTAACAGAGTTGATACACAAGGGGGTAGAAAGGATGAGAAGGGACTTGGCAAGGTTGGAGGACTTGTCAGACATAGCAACTTAGATTCAATGCAAAGAATTGCAAGTAATGCACCTGGAAACAAAAACCAGGAGAAGAGTACACAATAGCAGGAAGGTACTAACAACAACAAAAATGGAAAGGGACTTGGGTGGGTAATCATATCAGATGACCTAAAGGTGGGTAAGCAATGTGAGAAGTCAGTAAGGAGAGCCAGGGGGATACTGGAATGCATAGGAAGGGGCATCACAAGTAGAAAAAGGGAAGTGGTTATCCCTCTGTACAGACAGTTGATGAGACCCCATCTGGAATACTGTGTTCAGTTTTGGAGACCCCACCTATGCAAGGACATAGACAGGATGGAAGCAGTCCAAAGGAGGGCAACTAAAATGGTGCAGGGTCTGCATCAGAAACCATATGAAGAGAGACTGAGAGAGCTTAATATGTATACCCTTGATGAAAGGAGGGATGGGGGGACATGATAGAAACTTTCAAGTACCTCAAGGGAATCAACAAAGTCCAGGAGGGTAGCATTTATCATAAAAGGAGATGCGTAAGAACAAGGGGGCATAATTTAAAGATAATGGGGGGATGGCTCAGGGGTAATGTCAGGAAATTTTTTTTCACGGAGAGAGTGGTGGATGCATGGAATCGCCTTCCTGGGGAGGTTTTTGGCTCAAAAACAGTGGGGAAATTCAAACATGCATGGGACAGACATAAGGCAATTGTAGTGGGGGGGTTGCAGGAAGTAGGCTGTTGGTTAACTAGAATCTGCAGCTTATCCAATAGGAAGGGAAATGGGCAGACTGGGTGGGCCAAGTGGTCCTTATCTGCCGTCAAAGTCTATGTTTCTATTATCCAGGCTTTTCTGTTTCTCTCAATCTCCTCCCAGACTCTCTGAGGAAAGGTAGGAAAGGACATTACATAGATCTCATTTGCCTTCCTACGAACCAGTCTTTCCTCCTTACTACTCTTGATCAGCTCAAGACAGCTGGCCTGGCTTGGGGGCAGCCAATCTTGGTTCTGCCAGGGACGCATGCTCAATGCTAAGTAAAACAGATCTCTGACTCCTCCTTATGGGGACAAGGCAGTGGAGTCACCAACCTCTTCTTCTGGCTCCTCTGAGGCAAGAGCCCGAGACTGTGGACTAGCACCTTCTTCAGAAGGATACATAGTTTCCCCCTCCTCCTCTTCCTCGTTGAGGATCTGAGCCCAGGAGTGAGCAGTCATCTTTACTCCCAAGACTGTCCACTCTTCATTGGGCGTGGAGGTCGACACCTCCCATTCTAGAGTCTCTCACATCTCATCTTCTCCTATGAGACTAGGACTTGGACCCTCTCTCCACAGATCTACTGATGCTCCCTCCACACTGTCCATCTGTGACCTGGACGTGGAAACATCACAAGGACTCTGCTCTGCCTGTACATCCACACCCTCTTCCTTTGTGCCACACTCTGTTGGGCTTCCCTCAACAGGCTCCACCTGGTGCTGTGTGCTGCCACTTGCAGAATCTTGAAGCTTTGTCCACATGGGGACCCAACCGAATCTTAGCCCATGATGCATAGGCCTTGCTTCTCTAGGCACCCAGAACAGTGAGGAATCAGGAAGGTGTCCCTCCCTGCCTTGAGACACATTATGCATACTCTCACTGGGTATCCAGGAATCGCCACATGAGGAGGCAAATGTCCCCTGTAGTAACATCTCTCTATGTCTTTCAACTTGTTAACCTCTTCCACTATTAAAGCCTGGGTATGATCCGGGTAGTGGGATGATCCTGAAGCCATGACTGCAGAAAAAACAAAAGTTCACTGTTACCTCAGATCTAACTTTGGTTGGAAAAGTCTCACAAAATGGCTCCCCTGCTGTGTTTACTTTACTACCCTACCCTGTAATGGTGGCGGCAGCACTCCTAGCGCATCAACATTCTGTCTCTGACTCAAGCCACTGCGCATCCAATTTACCGCATAGTGATAAAGATCACTCAAACTGCACAGACTACACTGTTTTGCTTCCCCAGCACATCTGTATGATTTTTCTTGGACTTTACATTCGCTTTCACTTGTTCTTGCGTAAAGTCACTAAAGCCACCGTATTTCATGAACATGATTGCCTGTTTTGTTGCATCTCTCATACAACCCACAGTCTCTCATGTTGCTCAGAAAATGACACTGTTGCTGAATCCATAATCATGCTCACAGTCTAATGCTCAGAATTCTTGCTTAGGTTTGATTAACTTTACACAGTCCTTCTTTGCAAAACAATCACACTGTTTACACACAGATCCAGCTGGCTTTAGAAAAATCACACACAGTTTGAGCTGTTTTTCTGAACGGTACTCACTGAATCAGTAGCTGGCTTTTATGATGGAGATTTCAGCCTACAGCTGATCCTGAAGGCCTCTGGATTGAAATGGGTTGGCAGTCCTGTCGATCGTCCTTGCGAACACCACGCTTTCTCCCCAGTCGATCGGAATATAGGTTGAGCTGATTTTAAACAGAAAAGTCTGATATTTAAATTTTTATAATATTTGCAGTCACCGTGACGCTCCTCCTGGCAAGCCAGCTCGCACACCACTCTCTCTCTCCCTCTTGAACACTGGGCAGCCTCTGAAGCTGGCTTGGGGGCGGGACTGATTGTAGTCTCATCAATCACTCGGCACCATGCAAATGAGCCTCTCTCTCTTCTCATGCTCTTCTCCTCCATGGTGATCGTCAAGCAGGCAAAATTTTAACTGCAAAGCAACTTTTTTTCTTTTCAACTGTAACTCCTTGGCGGGAGCACCATTTTAACCATTTTTCATGGCAATTTCTCTAGTCCACACAACAAGCACTTTAAACTTCTAGGGCATAAATCTCTCTTTGTTTCCCACAGCTCTCCATACTTTTTCTTGTCACAACTTGAAATTTAAAAGCTGGCAAACATTTTTGATGCAGGACAAGGGGCACACACAATCTGGCTTTACAGCTCCTTGGTAAACGTTGGCACAATTACAGCAGCACATGAACAACAGCACACAGTGGCACATATGGATGGCACTTCTCTGGTCAATCCCTCCTGCACAAAGCTTCCGATTTTTTGGGCTACCTACTGCCAGACAGACAAAACACTAGCCACAATCTGAGCAAACCTTTCTTGTTTTCTCCCAAAATTCCAAAACAAATCCGCAGCGGTGCCTCCATTTTGTAACCTCCCCCCACCGGTCCCCTTTGTTTCTTCTAGCAGGGCTGCTCCTCTCACATCTAGGCACCACTGAGAAGGGTGGGGGTAGTCACTACACAAATTTTCTTTGTAAAACTCTGTGTGGACCCATTACTTTTACTTCAGAGCCTGCCATTCCTAAACAGGCAACCCAAGTGTGGCAACAACCTGGCTCACACCTGGGGGGACCATTTAGCATGGCCATCAACCTGGATCCCTGGGAGAAAATGTTTGCTCAGCATTATGCTAGGTTTGTACTTCTGGTCAGGGGCACCCAAGTAAATCTGGACCCTGGAAGCAATAACTGTAATGTCCATACCAGGTTGGGATTCTAGAGTGTGGCTTTTATTCACATAACACAGCGAATAACAAAGCAAAGATGGACCCCCATAGGTCTACTCTCACTGGTAATGCAGATTACAGAGGTACAGAGCACAGTTCCTCACAATGAACCCTCAGGTTCTCAATGGATCTGGGCACACACAGCCCAAACTGGTACACTTCTCTTCTTTTCCTTGACTTGGCACCCTGGCCAGTACTAGGACACTTTTCCATATTGCATGGAGGTTGATGGTGGCTCCCTAAACCACCCACGAGCACATTTCGGCTCTAAGGGAAATCCAAAATCCCATGTCTGAGTGTTTTCCTCAGGCATTGGCCAAATACACCAAGAGAAAACATAGGTGCCCAGACTGAACCCGGAGAGGTAAACCTGGTTACTCCAGATGGGGGGTCTCCCATCTTTCGCTCCCAAATCTATACTCGGCCATTCATCTGGTTACAACACCTTTCTTTGAAACACTGTTTGTAGATGCTCTCCAGAAATGTTTTTCACGTTTAACTTTTTACAATTCACTCTACGGAGGTGTCCTGACTTTAAAAGTTCCGTATGTGGCTATGCCTTTACCCTAGACTCCCACTGTTGCAGATGCTTTTAAGTCATACACAATCTAAAAGTTCTGTACTTGGCAAGTCTTCCTTTGACCCCACAGTAGGCAGACGCTTTTACTTAAACACAGCCTTGGTGAACATAGTCTCTTTGTCAGAGCAAAACTCACCACGGTATTGCAGGTGCCCCCGGGCTTTTTCTCACAGAATTGTCTCAGGTACTCACAGAACAAAACGACTCCCAGGAAGCTTCACCCTCTCCAGTCTGGACCAGGGGATTGCCCCTGAATCCTGGAATTCCCTTCCATCCCTCCGGGGATGGGGCACTGGAAAAAAAAACAGGAACGGTCTCTACCACTTCACACAATTGGTCTTCTGTGTTCCTCTCTAGGGTGAGAACACACAACCCCTTTTTCTAAGGTAACTCTCTCTCAGAGCTAAGTCTGAGGAGCTGCACCCTGCAGCACTCCTCACTCTCCTGAGTCTCACTTGAAAACTGACTTGAATCTCCTAACATTCTACAGCTAACCCCTGCAGCTAGCATTCCATTTTGGCTTATGCTGCTGCGAGAATTCTAAGGTGACATCATCACTCCAGCTCAGCAGAAACTGTAAACAGAGCATGGCAGTGTGAAACCCATTTAACTGGCATCTCAGAAGCTGCCTTTCCCTGCCTGCCACTGATTTTAAGTGGGATTCTAGTAACCCCTGGGAACAAGGGGGTTACACAATTATAGCCATATACTATATGCACATTTACATTCAGAGCTATATTACACTGCAGTTACCATTTTCATACATTATAGAGCAAAATGCTATTATTGGCTCAGGATTCCCCCAGCCATGCAGGGTTCTGTAATTTACTGGCACTTGGGGTATACAGCTGTATCTCCTTAATTCTCTACCATTTTGGTTCTTCTCCTCAGCAGTTAAAGGAGCATGAGCCTACCCAGTCTCTACCCACGGTTCTGTTAGGGTGTTTGTCCTGTCCTGTTCCTAAAATTCCTAAAGTTTGAAGTGTGATCTCACAGTCTCCGTCCAGTGGCAGGCTCCAGCTGGCCATATGTGACATCCAAACACTTACTGCAAAAGTTGTATGGTCTCTCTCCTAGTTTCGTATGCTTGTTATTGAAGTCCACTTCCTTGTTAAAGTGTTGCTTTCTCCACAATGCAAAGTCATTAACTTCCTGTTTCAGGTGCCTCTTTCTGCACATAATTAGGGTGGATCGCCACTTGGTAACTGTTCTGGCTGCACCAACATCAAACCTCCTCCATCATGTGGCCTGTGCACCCTTTCCAGCTTTCTCCTTCTCTAAATCTCTGCTGCCTATATTTATTTATTGAAATGTTTCACCAGTAAGGCACATTGAGCGACAAGTCACTCATCTCCCGGTGCGACCTGGAGGAAGGGGTACAATAGGAATGAGACATTAAACATTCAAGTTGCAAGATCACATTAACATACAGTTGTAAGGCAAGTGTTACAAACAGTATTACAACAGTGTTGTGCATAATAGGTAGAAAGAGTGGAAAATAATAAGTTCTAGGTTATTAGGTAAACAATTGCTTAGGTGAAAGAAAATGAGGAAAGGAGGGGAGGGTGAGGTGGGGAGGGGAAGAGTCTTGTCCCTGGAGACCCTTTCAGGATGCGAGGAACCCTGCAAGGGGACTGGTGGGACCAGAGAGAAGGGGATAAGGCAGTGTCCCAGAGAAACCTCTTTAGGATGGTGGGGGAAGGGAGTAGATGAGATACAAACCCCTTGGGGGGTAGGAGAGGGACCTGTGGAGAGCATTTGGGGTCCTTTACATTCTGTGAGAGATCAAGGGAGGCCAGTAAGGGGGAGCAATTTGTGGGAAGGGGAGGAGAGCTAGAAATTTGGGGGTGGTTGAGCACAGGGTAAAATGAAGGTGATGGTAGAGGGGGAGGATTTGCTCATGGCTTGGAGGAGGGAAGTAGGGAAGGACATGGCAGGAGCAGCAGGTGCAAGGTAATTATTGAGGGCAGAGCTGATGGAGTAGGTGGAGGATGAGTGCCAGATTAAAGGGGGGAGGGAATTCCAAATTTTTGAGAGGCAGTGAGAGTAACTGGATTGACCGATTTGGGTGGATCTGCGGGGGACTACCAGGGTGCAGGAGTCAGTTGATCTAAGTGAATGGGAGGGTGGGGGGTGTTGTAAAGAAGCAGGAGGAGGTGAGGTAGGAAGGGAGCTCACCCAATCAGTGCTTGGAGGTGAATTTAGCACAATGAGAGAGTCATCTGTTTGTAAGAGAGGGGAAGGATAGAGCACGATAAAGGTCACAGTGGTGGGTGTGAGGGGAGCATCCAGGGCAAAGCGGCAGAAGGAATTGAAGAAGGTGTCCCATCTGGCCAGGGAGGACTTAGGGGCAGCACCATAGATTACATCACAGTAGTCAAAAATGGGCAGTATCATCTTCTGAACAAGTTCACACCTAGCCATAGGAGGAATGCAACTATGGTTCCTGAACAGGGCACCAAGCCTGGGGTGCAGTTTTTTCTGGATGGCATCAATATGTCCACAGAAGTTTAGGTGTTGGTCCAACCAAACACCTAAGTAACCGAAGGAGGATGTGTCCTCAAGTAAAAGTCCCATCAAGGGGGTGGAAAGTGGATAGGGAGGGAAGCCTAGAGAGTCTCTGCCTTCTGCCAAAGGTCATGGAGACAGTCTTCTTGGTGTTGAGGAAAATTTGATGGTTAGCAAACCAGAGCTGAACCTTGTCAAAGTCTTGCTGTAAGCTGGATTTACTTCAGCAGGACTGGAGCCAGATGCATACAGGACTGTATCATTGGCATACATATGTATAGCGGAGGATGGGGAGGGAAGATTGTTTAAGATGATGGAGAATAGGAAGGGCCCTAATACAGAGCCCTGGGGGACTCCAATGCTAATCGGGAGGGAAGGGGAAGTGGCATCCAAGATCTTAACTGACTGGGTTCTGTCAATAAGGTAGGCCTTGAATCAGCTTGTGGTGGAGGGAGATAGGCCAGCGCCAGGAGTGAGTTGAGGAGAAGGGAGTGAGAGACAGTGTCAAAGGCCTTGGCCAAGTCAACAAAAATGGCAGCGGTAATTTGGTCATTGTCCATCCCGGTTAGGATGGAGTCTGTGAGCAGTAGGAGAGAGGTGGTGGTTGAGTGGTTTTCCTGAAACCAGAATAGAAAGGAGGTGAAAAAGGAGGTGTCAGATAGAAAAGAGGTGAGTTGGGAGAGGACAATGTGTTCTTGAAGCTTGGAAAGGGTAGGGAGGAGAGAAATGGGGCAGTAATTGCCAGGAGATGAGGGGTCACCCCTTTTGGGTAGAGGGAGGACCACAGCATGTTTCCATGAAGAGGGGACAGAGGCAGTAGAGAATGAGAGATTTAGGATTTAGGATAGCGGGAAAGGAAAACAAAAGACATAACAGGTAAGAATAAGAGGGATTTAAAGATGGGAGGAAGGGAAACTTCAGCCTCTCAGAAGGGGATGGCGGGAAAGCAAAACAAAAGACATAACAGATAAGAATAAGAGGGATTTAAAGATGGGAGGAAGGGAAACTTCAGCCTCTCAGAAGAGGCCAGCTCCTAGGTCTTCCACAAATATTGTTGTGCAACAGATTTGACTGAAAGGTAGCACAGAAAGGACAGATTAGAGAATTATTTTATTTATTTAACCATAACCAAGGAGGAGGCATTGCCATAGTGGTTTTACATTCAACCAGTGCCCCCCCTTACTACGAGATAGGGACCCTGACCTGGCTGTAAGCACAATTACTATTGCTCAATTTACCTCTGAGGCTGTTTTGAAGTGAAAGGTATTTAGTAAAATGTGCTCACTTGTTTTTGTGGTAAAGTTCTGAGATGACAGTTTTCACTTAGACGTAGAGTACCATTAAAAGCTGTTTATGTCAACACACACACAGTTAACAGTTAACTTATTTTTAACACTTTTCATGAATTGTTGGTCTTGAGAGACGTTTTATGTAAGCCAAATACTTTTGGGATGGTATAACCATATTTGGATAAAGGCTTATCCGTTCGGAAGTCTACAGCCTACATGTGGAAGTATTAATATTTATCAGACATTTAGTCAGTTGAACTGTTTGTTGTACTCTTGACCGAGTGTCCACGAGGTGGCAATTAATAGACTTTTAACCACAAGACCTTCCGCTGAATGTTCAAAATGAAGACTTATCTCATTGTGGTTTTATGGTATGATAGTCTGATAGCAGATGGTTCCCTGTTAAGAGGGGCCAGTTCCTTGTTGGAGGGTCCAGCTTTTCAGACGTGTGATAACATCTTAATAGTGGCATAATAACTGCTGAGTTTTGATTTTAAAACATTTTTGGACTGTCAGCAAGTGCATTGCACAATATCAGAGTTTAATGAATCTGTTCAATAGGCATTTAGAATGTCCTTTTAGTAAGCTTAAAGCATATCGGTTCAAATGTAGAATGTTCATGATTTGTGGGTGCTGGTAGGTCCATATACCTGTATCAAGCATTTGCAGATCTGCTTGGTTAAAGCCTTAAAAGTCAATGTTTTTGTGGTCAGTTCTTTCAATATCCCTTTATGGCATCTGAGATTAAGGTGGATATTCTTTTTACACTTTGGCAGGGTCTGGTGGCTCATGGCCGCTATTGTGCCTAAACGGTCCCGGACATAAAGTGTGTGTGTTGAAAGTTATGGAATATTGAGAAGGCAAAAAAGGAAGTTGATATCTACTGTATGTATACTAATGCTAGGAGTCTTAGAAATAAGACGGGGAGTTAGAAGCGCTAATAATGAATAAGGGATGCAACATGGTAGGCGTAATGTAAATTAGGTGGGGGAGGAGAATTCATGGCAGATGAAGGTGTTGGGTTACAAACTGTATTGGAAGTGCCAAAATGGCAGAAAAGAATGGGTTTGCACTGTCTATAAGGGTGAACATTGATACATCAAGAGTAGCGGATGATTATTCATTAATTTGTAATTTTTGATCAGGAAAAGAACATTAAGCTGTAATAGCTTGTTTCCATATGCGGTGTAGGGGTGGGTTACATGAACTTGTTTTATTGACAGAAGAAATGTTGGTTAGGGCACTGGTGGAACTCACCTTTTCTTCCTTCGATAAATGTTGTGGGATCTTTAACTTCCGCCTGGACCATGATCATGGATGGGCAAAATGGACCTCAGTTTAAGGCCTCATGCGAAGAGCAGCTGATGGAAGGACAGATGACATATGGGATGAGGATGGACAGAGGGGATAATGGGAAGAAGTTCTTTGGATATTTAAGGAAATTACAAGGATTTAAATTTTTCAACTCTTTACTAGACTGCAGCATCATTTAAAAAGGACATCACAGAGGATTGTGGGGTTTCTGGGAACTTTAGAATTAATTTAGTAACACTTACTTGTCAGGAACTAAAAAATAGCTGGTTGGGGAGGAACAGGGCTACTGGTCCCCTATAGCAGTCACAGCCAGCAGGGACCGGCATGTCAGTGCAGTAGTAGCACTACTCCTCATGATACCAGTGACCTGAGTTTGAGAAAGAGCTCAAGCCACCAAGGGCCAGCCAGGGGGAAGAAGATCAAGCATCCCCGAGGATACGCTCTTCCTCCAGGGAGGGCGGGAGGAAGCTCTACCACTACTGCTGCAAGACTGCCACCTGGATGATCACAGGTGGCAGTGCAGTCCGGTAGTGAATGTAAGAGGGAGACCTCAGCTGAGACCTGCAGAAGTGTGTACAGCATGCATATGTTTGGGCCTCCTAGCAGGCAGATGTCCTGTGGGCAGGGCTTAAGGGAAAAATGGCCCATGCACCATGAACCTCCAGTGAACTCTGACCCCAACCCCAGCCATTGTCTGCCTTGGGACACCCAGAGAACCTTAGGTTCCATGGCACTGGAGGAGGCAGAAGGTCAGTACCAACTTGCCTGGTCCCAACCACAAGAGGACAAGCTCATGGGGTTGAAAAGTCCCCAAGGATAAGTGTCAGGGATGCTAGGGGATGGGTCTGAGTCCACCCAGTTTGAATGCAAGCCAGGGTTGAAAAATGTATAAACTAAATAACAAAAAAACAGCCCCCAACAAGTGGAGGAGAGCTCCAAGGAGCTGCCTCGGAGTCAGCCACACAGCTAGTGAAAGTACCAAACCTGAGCAGTTAAGCAGATGATGTAAGCTTTTTGATATTCTACAGGTGTTTGTCTTTACTCTGTAATGGGGAAGACTAAGGTAGTGTTGTGGGAAGGAGGAGCAGGCTTCATGTATGGTGAATGTGAGAGGTATGCACTAGTACAGGAAGGCAGAGGTCAAGAGGGTTTTATGTACACAAGGTATATCATCGATAGCACCCTAATCAAAGCAATAAGGTAGCAAAAGGACAGGCTAACTAGAATTTCAGTTATCTATCTGTCTGTCTATCTATCTATCTATCTATCTATCTATCTATCTATCTATCTATCTATCCATCTATCTGTTTACCAGATAGGAGCACTGGTACCAGGGTCACTTTCAGGTAGGACCTGAGCCATAAAGATGGCAACAAAACAGGAAAAGTAGAAATTCGATACATACAAAACATAGTGTATACAGCCAAGTAACATAATCAACAACTGGTAGCAGAAGAAAGATAAAAAAGGCAGACAATAAATACTTATAAATACACTCACTGGGCCCTATGCACTATTGGGCCGAGTGGTTACGCACCGTGCATCTGAGGCACGTAGCCACTCTGCACCCATTGTTCTCCCCCACATGGGATGCACTAACAGAGGGTGCACAGCCTCTACGCACCTGGTCCCCTGGCCGTGCAGACTGCAACACACCAGGGGCGGGCAGGGGGCATGCCAGCACTATGCGCCATACACCAAGGCACGTAGTGTTGGCTGCAGGAGTGCAAAGGAGAGTGCAGGGTATGCCAAGGAGAACCCTGCCATAAGTTCCCTCTGTGTTCTGCACCACGTATTCCAGCACTGGCAGCTGATGTGAACCCTCCCCCATCCCACACACACCCAGACACCTGCTGCGGAACCGGCAGGACAGTGTGGCCCAGCCCAGAACCTCAGCCCGGCACCGTATGCTGCACTCCTCCACACACACATGGCCACCCCATCCCCCACTGTGTGCTGTAGCACCCCCCAGCACAGCTGTGCTCCCCATCCCATAGGCAATGGCGAGCCCCCCCCACTGCCCCATGGACACAGGGTCCCCAGTCTCAGTATGGAGTACGATCCCCCCAAGAGACAGGCACCCTCGGTCCACACTTAGCTGTCCCCCACCACCCCACCCCCCAGAGTTGTCCAGTGCCCACCACTTCCCCCAATCGGCACTGCCAACAGACCCCCCCACCATATACCTGCACACCGTTAAGGTGTTGCTTCACAGGAGGGCCAGCAGCATTGCCTTCCTCACACTTCCACAGCCATTAGTCATCAGACATCCCTGGGGCAAGCTACCAACATGCACCCCGCCGTGTAGGGGATCCACTGACTAACCCAGTCCAGGCATCCTATTGGATGCCCATCCAGGACCGCAACCCCGGCCACCCTGTGGAGTACTGCGTGCCAGGGCCCAATATCTGCAAGATATGAACATGCATCAATATCAGTTAATATCTATAATGTGATCAGGTAAAGAATTTGCAGGCTGAGTCAGCCAGTAGGGCAAGTTTATAGAGTGATTTAAATTGGGAATTTGATACAAGAGAGTGTAAGCCAAGACATTTCAGAGTGTATGATATTAGGACACTGGAGACATGTGTAGACCAGCTCCAGGATGATAGTAGAGGAACACACCATGAAAATAAATGTTGGAGGTCTGAATGGAGGAGGATGGAAGAGACAGCGGGAGGACCAAGAAGAGAAATAGGATAAGAAGTGAACAGGGGTGCAAGGCAGGAGACAGAAAAGGTGACAATGAGCAGAACATCCTGTAGTTAGTCTCAGGAACAGCTTTGAGATCCTGGCAGAGATGGTGAGGCTGAAGAGAGAGAAAATGGAGTCACTAAGACTAGATTTACTGGAGCTAAAGTAAGTAGAAGTAGTTCAGAGAGAGCAAATAATTCTAGACAGTTAGTGATTATGGATGACTCTGTAGTAAGGTTTATAGATGGTACAGTGTGTAAGTGGGATAAGGAGAACAGACTGGTGAGTTGTCACCTGGGTGTGAGTGTAGAGTGACTTGCAGAGATTAACAGGTGGAATTCTCAGAATTAGTGGGGGAGAATTCAGTAGTGGTAGTTATATGGGAATAAATGATTTTCGTAGAAGAATTGATGAAGACATTATTCATGATTTTAAAGAGCTGGGGAGAACCTAAACAGAAGACAAGGCAAGTCAAATTCTATTTGTTCAGTGTCCTTTCCATCAGGCACAGAGCACCTTACAACCATAAATAACCAATATATACAATAAATATGTATAAAACAAGTGCCTCACAATTTTAAACCAAATCTAGTCTGGGTAGGCCTGTGTGAACAGATTTTCAAAAGGTTCTTGAAGGCCTCCACAGTCCGGGCTGAATGTATCCCTTCTGGAAGCATGTTTCAGCACGGGTGCATAAGGTAATCATAGCAAAGATTCAACCTGTGCCGAATGCTAGACCAAGGAGGCAGAGGATGATAAACCTGAAAAAACACATGGTTTCATAGTTGGGCCAAGGATGAAGGACTTGCCTTCCTGAGGAAATGGGACAGCTTCTGGCAGAGGGAAGACTTCTATAGGAGTAATGGGTTGCATTCAAAGAGAACAGCAGCATGGGTATTGGGATAAAGGATAAATAGGATTGTGAGGGAGTTTTTAAACTAATAAGAGATGGGGTAAAATGATATAAGGGGAAACCCCAAAGGCTCATCATAATCAACAGGGACACAAAGAAAACAACTCAAATAGGAAGGAAGAAATGGTTTCTAAGGAAACAGAGGTAACAAACCAGAAAAAGTAGGGCATGGTTACTGTAATTGGAAATATCTCTTAATTAACAAAAGTGGTCTAAATAACAAAATGAAACAATTACAGGAATCAATATTAATGGAAGAGCTAGATAACATAAAAGTGATCGGCTGGCCCACTGGTGCAGCGGTAGCGCTACCGCTTGCAACACCAATGACACGGGTTCAGAAGCGAGCCTGGGCATTGGAGGGCTGTCCAGGGGAAGGAGGATTGAGCATCCCACAGACTGCTCTCCTCCTCCGTGGGGGGGGGAGGATGGTGGGGAAGCTCCCGGCACTCGCCCAACCTCTGGTGGAAGCCAGGGGTCCAACAGCCAGCAGAAGCAGTTACTGGAGATGAGGCAGATGTCAGCGTGCACACCCCTGATGTCACTGCATGTCCCGCCTCCTGGAGAGAAAACAGAAAAACCCAGGATGAGCAGGATGCTGTCCACCTCTCACTGCAGATCTTGCACCACTGATTTGTGGCACCCCCGAGAACTGTATCCCATCATCCAACAGGAGGAAGGGCCCCATACTGAAGGCTCCACCCTGGGGGACAATCCAGGGTGAAACACAGGGTCAGGAAAGTCCAGGGGCAGTGAATGACAGGGCTGGACATGGGGTAGGGCCAGTGGGGACCAGTCCATTGGGAAGATAAAGTACAGCAAATAAAAAAAACAAAAAACAGTGACCAAGACACATGGTGGGTGGTAGGAGATGGGGGGGGGGAATATACAGGGTTATAGCCTGTTTAGAAGAGGTAGAAAAGGAAGGCATAGAGGGGGCATGGCAAGTTACATTCATGAACTGATAAAGGAAGGCGAGGAAAATGGTATAAAAGATACAAACCACAAAACAGAAACATTATGGGTTTGGGCAGAAGGCAATAGAGGAAAAGTTGCTTTAATCATGATATGTTACAAGCCTCCAGTCTGTAGCAAAAGGTGGACCTGGCAGTGCATTGTGAGATCAAAAAGCAGCAATGGATACTAATGTTGTACTGATGGGAGACTTCAATCTGGGAGACATAGAATGGAAAAAAAGGACAGTGGACTATAAAGCAGGGGGACCTCTCCTAGAGACAACAAATGATTGTAATCAAAATCAGTTTATTTACCAAAGGTACAAGGGAAGGGGCAATTGTGGACCTGATCTTGAGCAGTCTGAGAAATGATAGTAACAGTCTGTAATAAAATGGAGCCTGTACATGGGAGTGATCATAATAGGTGAGTTTTAAGATTACAAAGAAATTGATACAACAAAAGGGACAAACAATGTATTTGTAATAACTGTTCGTTTCATCCCAAAAGGAAACCTGGTTATAATCTGCTGTTATAACCACCGGCTCCTGTCCCTAGTTGACTATGGTCTACCCGATTATTTATTTATTCAGGTATCGGAATTACACACCTTTGAGTCATAGACTCATTTCCAAAGGTTTCACTTCAGTTACAGAGTACAAGATATTAATGCAGTTACAGAGTGTACATTTAGACTTAGAGGGATGTGGCCTATACAGGGAGTTAACTAAGCAGGGTGGGGGAGCATAGTTACATAGATACAAATATATTAGCAAATCAGGAAGATGCAACCTATAGAATTAGTTAGCTAAGCATGGTCCCTGTTACAAGGGACCAGTCATTTGACAGGAGGGAAACAATGCAGTCAGGAGAGATCAGATTTTCAATTTTATTTATTTATTTAGAATCTCAGATTAAACCTTTGAGAACAGGCTCATTACATAGGTTCCACATTAGAGTTATACAAGCATGAGGCAAAAAAGTTACGGTTAAGCCGTGCGAGAAAGGAAGAACAATGGACAAGGCTATATACAAAATAGTTTCAGAGCAATAACACTATATACACTGTGTACCACAAACTCGACAGAAATAAGGGAGGATGGTGGAGGGTGACACAGGGGAGGAGAAACACAAGCTATAGGGGGCAACAGAGAGAGAGGACAAACTACACAGAGAAATACACTACAGGAGGAGCATGTAGTGGTGTAGAATACATCAACCCAATTTGGCCTCGTCAGTTGAGGTATAGAGTACATAGAGGCGCCAAGCTTTGGGGAAGAGCAAGACCAAGACCATTACTAAGTAGCAGGTAACAGACCCAAGGGGTGTTTGGATAAGGCAGAAGGAATGCAGGAATGAAGTGGGAAGAGAGAAGGGAAAATAAATAGCTGACAATTCAGATTTGGGAGGGGGAGAAGTAGTGGAGGAAATAGTAGGTGGAGCTCTGACTGGACAACACAAGAGTGATCACGAGACACTAAAGAAAACAGCCACAATAGGCATTGGCAACCAGATGTTTTATTAGCTCACATTTAAAGGGGCAGCTGCCTGTGACTTAGTACTAAACAGGGTTAAGGTGGCCTGCAATAAAGCCTGTCACTTTGTGTTAAGGGGCTGACAAGCACACCCATAGCTGTACTCTTCATGCACAAACTGGCTACTTTTAACTACTAGAATTAGGTTGCAAACATGTAAACAAGCCAAAAAAGCACTGTTAGGCCTAACTCCCCTGCTATTAAAAACTGTTTCCACTCCATTGTAAATCAATACAATATGAGGAGTATGGCGAGGAATGCCCTTGAACTACCTCTCCGAAGAACTCAGCTGGGTAAATGCTCCTTTGCTGTTAATACTGTCTGCAGGTTGGTTAAATGAACTGACTGAAACCATGCTGTACCTCCCCAGGACTGACTAATTCAAAATTCCCCTGAGGGCTACATTAGCAACTCGGTGCAGCTGCACCAGTTAATGAGTTAGCTCTATCACTCTGCATTTATACCTACTGTCTGCATATGCAGCTTGCTGCCTTGAACGTTTCCTAATTTAATCTGAATGGTTTTCAATATTATGTATGTTTATTGAATGCTTGACAAGTTCCTTTGGAATTTGCTTTGATTGTTTGGTCTTTGTCTTGACTGGAACATTATAATTGATGTGGAACTTTTGCAAAAGAGCACTTGTGTTAAAAGGTATGGTCTAAATCTTCCAGTAAAATAAAATTAAAAAACAGTAGTGAACACGCGCTGGGTTTCACTCATTGGGCCCGATTCTCAAAGCCCTCCGTCTGACGCAAGGTGCCTGCACCAAACAGATATGGTCGCGAGGTGCACGTTGTGTCAGGAGCTACTCTCCACAGTGCACACTAAACGGGTCCTGTGCCACCCTTGCCCCCAGTAACAGGCTGTGACAAGGTACAAGGGTACCCTGCGCTAGATGCAAGCAGCCACAGCACGGAGGAGCGATTCACAGACAGTGCCCAGAGAAGCAGAAACTAAGTCCCCATAGACCAACCTGGGCTGGCATAAGGGGGCTTAGAAACTGTTGCCCTGAGTGCGCCGCTGGGTGCATAGTGGCACAGGTACCTGCACCCCAATCTCTGATGTGCCCCACAACAGCAGTCATGGTGTGAACCCCCCACCAGACCCCCAATGATGCCATCAGTGGCATACAGTGCACTCCCCCATTGGTGATCCGGTGCCCTACAACCCCCAACACCTGTCAGTAATGCCTCTGTGACCCCCAGCTCTGGACAGAGCCAGGGACCGGCGATGCCCTCCACACACCTCCACGGCCCCGACTGGACTGCATGTGCAGCAGTCTGTCTCATGTGCAGTATGCCCACCATGCAGAATGGGTCCCATAGGTATGGGGCACACTGGGTTGCAGTGCCGCAAAGGGCCTGCGGCAAACCCTGTCCATGAGTCACGCATTCTCCGCAAGGGCAGGGTTGCCACAGGTGTAGGGACTTAGGCACCAGTACCCCTCCCATATGTGAATTGAGTGCAGGGTCTCTGGTGCACAGGGCTTCAGCACAAGCTACTATTTGCCACAGCTTGCACCGGACGTAGGCCCCTTTGAGGATTGGGCCCATTATGTTTGCTTGCACACATGTGCAAGAAACATAATGCCACCATATGAATTTTCGTAGGTGTGGCACCCCTGCTTCCAAGGCCCTCAACATTTTTGCAGGCATGGCCACACCACACCAATGAATGTCCCAGCTGTCTATGATAGCAGTTCAGATTGCAGTGGCATACAGCTGAAAGCAAACGACCACTACAATCAGCAGTGGTAATGTGTAGACAATTTGCATACTGCTCTGCCGTCAGCAGTCATTGTAGCAAAGAGTACCCAATCCCCCTCAGCTCATGCACACTCCCCCTCAAGCACACTGTATGTCCAACAGGGGTGCCCAATCCCCATTGGCTCCAGTGCCCCCCTCCCCCAAAAAACAAACTTCCAGGTGTCACACTGGGAGCCCACCCCAGCGCGGCAGAAGTCCAGCGTCCTCATGTGTCCCCCCACACTGTATAGCCAATGGTGGTGCTCAGTCCCCTTTTGTCTCCACTGCCTTCCCAAAACTTCCAGGTACCATGCTAGGAGCCCACCCCAGCATGGCAAAAGTCCCACATCATCTATGTAAAATAAAAAAAAATAAAAAAACTGAAACGAAAGAAAACAGTCCCTCATTGACTCTCTTGCCCCCCTCCCACAACCCACGCCCACCCTCTGCATACCCCACCTCTCACACCCCATTCACCCCATACTTACCTCTGGATCCCCGCGGGACGATCTTCGGTGGAGCGGGAACACATCTGCACTCTTCAAAGCCAACCGCGAACTGAAGAAATGCCGGTAAGCTGAATAATGGCATAAATAGGGTTTTTCAACTTAGGTGCATATCTCGGTCATTTTTTCAAATTTATGCACCAAATTTTCAACATAGGGTTTTTGGGACCCCATCTCATGAATTCAGTGACTGTCATTTGTTTATTCGGTCCTGAAAGGGGATTTTGCGGTCACTGCACGGAATCACCTTCCGGGACCGATTAATGAAACGACAGTGTAACTGTTCATGAGGTGGGCTCTCAAAAAGTCTATGTTGCAAATTTGGTGAAAAAATTCCCAAACATGACTGTGTTATGAGCGTGCATTGTGCAGTTTCCACGCACTTTCGCAAATTCGTGAAGTTATAATATTTTTACTCTAGATTTTCAACATTGCCATTTTTTCGCATCTCCTTATAAACAGTACAGCTGTCATTTTTCACAACCTGGCCAAAATGTGTTTTCGCACTTCTGGCGCAGAATAGCGCGGTCACTGTAGGAAATCAGTATTCGGGACAGATTAAGAAAATCACAGTTACACTGTTCATGAGCAGAGGTCCTAAAATGCCTATGTTAAATATTTGGTCACAAAAGTCCATAAAATGACTGTGTTACAAGCGTGCATTGCATAGTTTTAAACGCACCCTCATAACTTCACAAATTTATAATATTTTCACTTCAGATTATCAACATTGCCATTTTTCCACACGTTCTTATGAACAGTACAGCTGTCATTTTTCACATCCTGGCCAAAATGTGTTTTCGCACTTCCAGCGCAGAATAGCGCAATCACTGTGGGAAATCAGTGTTTGGGACAGATTAAGAAAATCACAGTAACACTGTTCATGAGTGGAGGTCCCAAAATGCCTATATTGAAAATCTGGTGCAAAAAATCCCTAAAATAATTGCATTACAGGTGTGCATTGCGCAGTTTCTATGCACGCTCATGGCTTCACCAGTTTTTTTATATTTTCGCTCCAGATTTTCAACATTACCATTTTTTTACACCTCCTCATGAACAGTACAGCTGTCATTTTCACATCATGTTGGAAATGTGTGTTTTGCACCTTGATGCTAATGGCGCAGTCACTGTGCAAAATCACCTTTTGGCTAACAAATTGATAGTGTCACTGTTCATGCAGTGGGGTCACAAAAAGCTCATGTTGAAAACTTAGAGTAAAAATACCAAGACATGCCCAGGGCCTTAGGGTTTCTGACCATAACGCCCTACCCTGTAGTGTCTGACAGGCGTCCGCCCTACCCTGTAGAGACTGACAGGCATCAGGGGTGTAACTTGGGATTGTCGACAGTAATGCTCACTCCATTCCACCCCAACCCCCCCTGGAGCCAGTGACAGGCATTGAGGTGCACCTTGGACTCTTTGGCCCCTAGGTTCACACCATTCTCCTATACTGCATCCATTTCAGCATATTTCCTTATGGAATGAGGTAAGTGTAAAGTCCAAACACCCCAAGACACACCTCAACACTTGTCAGTGTCTGCAGAGTAGGGTGAGGTGAAATGTCGTGACCGTTATGGGTGACGACCCAAAGGCACACCCCAATGCCTGTCCATCTCTGCAGGGTGGGGTGGAGTTGGTGTCAGTTCAGTACTTCACTGCCATTCCTATACTGCATCTGTCTAACTCCTGCACTTCCACTGCTAATGCCGGCAAGTAAAAATTTGGCATTGACAAATGCTTGTTTTAGGTATGCATACAACTGTCATGCACCCCTAACTCCACAGATAAGAAACAGCAACCTGATCATGCACTAGATGCAGCACTGCTACTGGTGAAAAACAGATCCCAGCAATTACATAAAACAAAGCCTGGGGGACTGTTTAAAACCTACAGTTTATACACGCCCTCGGTGTGAGATACTGCAGTCTCCACCACTTATAATGGGCAGATTTGTGTATCGGCTTTCTGCCCATTATGTGAAATGAATGGTTTAAATGCAAAACCAGTTTAACATCTTACAGATACCTCATTGTAATCCAGCACCTTCCAAGCTCAACACCGTTAATGAAGCACTTAATACAGTAGTTAATTCAGTGAATTAGGTAACCTTTATTAAGTAAACATATAAATGAGAGAATAAAAGAAAATACAGTAAAAGAAAAACGTATTTTTTCTGATGCTGGCAGTCCATTATGAACATCAGAAAGGTCTTATTTGTCAATGAAGAATTCTGTAATCTAAGTTTATACTGCCTTTGTCTTAGTGCATGGCCCCCAGACTTTCTCAGCAGTAGTATGGCCATTCCAGATAGATCGACTCCACATCGGGGTTCTGTTCCACGGCATGCCATAATGTTAGAAATGCTGTTTGGACTTCTGCTGGCGTGACTATCACTTCTTCCTCCTAGTTGTCCTCTGTGTCATCCTCATTACGCATGCTGTCCACGATTTCACTAATGTCACCCTTTGATGGCTCACTTTCATTGTCTCCAAGGTGACACAGCTGTTGGAATTTGTCAGCTGTCAGTCCTTCTGGAGCTGTCACAGGTGCTTCATCAGTTTCAAGCATTTCAGCAGCGTAGCATCAATGGCTCTTTCATCCATGATAAAGAAACCGCCTTTTTAAAACAACGCTGGAATGTCAGGGCAGTCCCCGAGTCCCACACATGTTTAAGCAAGCAGACAGCATCCAGCAGCGAGATGCGTTTGCTGCATTGTGTGGCATTCAATTCTGAATTTGTGTCAATTTGTGTATGACATGCTCCCTCATAGCTCACTCATAGTACTGCTTTAGTGAATAGATCATCCCCTGATCAAAGGGTTGAATGATACAGGCTGTGTTAGGCAGGATGAAAATGAGCATTATGTTTTGTAAACCAGGAATGGGGGGGGTGCCCAGAAAAATTGTCCAAAATGAGAGCACTCTTCCTGCCTCTCAGTTTAAAGTCCCACACATGGACCCAGTTTGTAAAGATGTCACTGGTCATCCAGGCTGACCGGTTAGTGTGATAAGCTATGGGCAGATGGTGCACACCTTATAAAGTATCTGAGGACAGCTGACTCGCAAGCTACAAGAAGGTCCTTTTTTTTGCTTCCATCCATGTTCAATCAATCAATCAAAACTTTATTTATATAAGGCACCCTTCCAATGCTCAGGGCACCTTTACATTATAACATTAAAAACTCACCACATATCATAAAACACATATAAAAACATATTAAAACACATCCCTATAACTTCAAAATTCAGTACATTCCTGAGAAGGCCTGGTTAAATAGATATGTCTTTAGAAGATTTTTAAAACCCTCTATGGTCTGGCTTTCTCATATCTGGTGAGGTAGAGAATTCCACAAGGTAGGAGCCATGAAGGTGAAAGATCTTCTTCCCGATGTTTTAGGGGATACCCTGGGAATCTCTAGCAATCCCTCACCAGAGAATCAGAGTGAGTGGGGGGGACAGTAAGGACACAGGAGCTCTTTCAGGTAGTGGGGACCCTGCTCATGTAGGGCCTTATAGGTTAGCAACGCGACCTTGAAGGTAATCCGCCACTGTACTGGCAACCAGTGCAGATCACGCAGCACAGGTGTAATATGACTGGATCTAGAAGCTCCATTCAGCAACCTGGCCGTTACGTTCTGCACTAGTTGCAAGCGGCGGATGTCTACCCATGGTAGCACTTGGTAGAGGGTGTTGCAGTAATCAAGACAATTGGTAGCAAAGGTGTGGACCAAGGTCGGAAGATCTTCAGGCAGGACCAGATGCTTCACCCGGGCTATGTTCCTAAGATGGTAATAGGATGATTTGACTACAGCCGAAACCTGCGCCCTCAGGGTCAGGCCTTCATCAAAAACAACGCCCATGTTTCGCACCTGGCTAGAGGCAATAAGTGGTATCCCACCAAGATTTAATCCAGATGGTTTTCCCACCCATGCCCTTATCATCCTATGTCCAGGGTCCACAACCAATACCTCCGTTTTTTTCCAAGTTCAACCGAAGCCAACTGCCACTCATCCAGTTCTGAATCTCCAGTAGGCAGTTATTAAATACCATAACGGAATCTAATTCCTGGTTGGGTACAAAGGACATGTACAGTTGAGAATCATCAGCATAGCAATGAACGCTCAAACTGTACCACTTTATAAGGTTCCCTAATGGAAGCAAATACACTGCGAATAACAAGGGGGACAGCACCGAGCCCTGTGGAACCCCAAAGGGCAGTCCATGAGGGGCCGAGGAATAAATTCCCAACACCACTCTCTGAGACCTACCCTCAAGGAAGGACTTAAATCAACTGTGGACCGCTCATCTAAGTCCACAGAAAAAACACAGGCACTTGAGCAGTACCCCATGGTCCACAGTGTCAAATGCTGCTGAGAGAGCAAGGAGGACCAAGATTGAATGGGCTTTCCAATCTCTCGCCGTCAGAAGGTCATTTAGTGCCCTCACCAGGGCCGTTTCAGTGCTATGCCTTTTTCTGAAGCCAGACTGGAGAGGGTCATGGATATTGTGGTCGGTCAAATGATCCTCCAGCTGCAGTACGACCATCTTCTCAATAACCTTCCCAACAAAGGGCAGGTTCGAGATTGGTCTGTAGTTAGCTGGGCAGTTGGGATCAAGGGAGGTTTTTTTTAAGGGGGGGCGAACTACTGCCTCCTGTTACAGCAGGTCAAAACAGGAGACATAATAATAATATAATAATACATTTTATTTATAAAGCGCCTTTCAGTTTTCAAGGCACTGTACAAAACAAATAATACAAATGAAACATTAAAATTCAGTATGAAACACAATTAAAACTACAATATAATCAACAGCTTCAATACAGTCAATACTCCAAGAAGACAGTTTGATAAAAAATGGGTTTTTAGACCCTCTTGAATTCCTCCACGGAGGTGCACTCCCATAAGCGGTGCAGTAGAGAGTTCCAAAGAGTGGGTGCAGCATAGGAAAAAGTTCTACAACCTGATGAATTTAAACTCACTCTTGGAATCTCTGGCAACCCCTCATTGGCCAAGCGGAGCGATTGGCCAAGACAGTAGAGGGCCAGAAGTTCTTTCAGATAGGCCGGACCCTGATCGTGTAGGGCTTTAAAAGTCAATAAACAGACTTTAAATGCGATCTGCCACCGAACAGGAAGCCAGTGCAAATCGTGCAGCACCGGGGTAATATGACAAGACCTGCTTGTCCTAGTCAAAACCCGGGTTGTAGCATTCTGCACTAGCTGAAGGTGGTGGATTTCAACCCCAGAAAGCTCAAAGTACAGGGAGTTGCAGTAGTCCAAACGTGAGGACACGAAGGCGTGGACCAACATTGGTAGCATGTCAGATGGAACAAGGTGCCTCACTCTAGCGATATTTCTGAGGTGGTAAAAGGAAGTCTTGATGACTGCTGTCACCTGTGACTGCAATGTCGGCCTGTCCTCCAAGATAACCCCTAGGTTATGCACCCGTTCAGAGTCCGGGAGTGAAACACCACCAAGAAAAATTCCTGAGGGTGCAGCAACAGATGACCCCTCTATCCAACGACCCGGATCCACAACCAAAACCTCTGTCTTTTCTGAGTTCAACTTCAGCCAACTAGAATCCATCCAGTCCTGGATTTCTTTCAGACAGTTGTTAAACACCGAGAGAGCTCCATCCTAGTCAGGAGCAAAAGACAGGTATAGCTGGGTATCATCTGCATAGCAGTGAAACCTCAGCTTATACCATCTTATAATGTCTCCGAGGGACAGCATATACACTGCGAAAAACATGGGAGATAGCACTGAACCCTGAGGCACCCCAAACAACAAAGAAGTTGGGTCTGAGGAAAAAACCCCAGATGCAACTCTTTCTGATCTCCCGGTGAGGAATGAGGTGAACCATCGAAGGATGATTCCCAATATTCCACAAATCTGCCTCAGGCGCACTAGCAACACCACGTGATCCACAGTGTCAAAAGCTGACGAGAGATCAAGAAGAACCAGAATAGAACATCTCTTCTGATCTCTCACCCTAAGACGATCATTAAGCACCCGAACCAGCACAGTCTCGGTGCTATGTCTTTTACGAAAACCGGATTGGAAGGGTTCGTAGATGTCATGGATGGTTAGATGGTTTTCCAATTGGACCGCCACTACCTTCTCAATCACCTTCCCAATAAAGGGTAGGTTTGAGATGGGTCTGTAGTTTGTGAAATAGTCTGGGTCCAAGGTAGCTTTCTTCAAGAGAGGTGTCACCACCGCCTCTTTCAGGGAACTAAGAAACTCACCCGATTCCAGGGAGCACCAGACTATTCGCACAAGGATTGTACCGATGATGTCACTACAACCCAATATTAGGGAGGTCAGTCCAGAATCCAAACTACAGCTTGTAGGGCGTACACAATGGATAATCCTCATGACATCCATGAAATCAGGTTGACTGAAGGACCTCCAAGAAAATTGAGGTATTGCGAACTCATGTTGTTCAACAGCATCCCCCTTAGAAGTTGCTGGACACAGATCCGCCCTGATGTCGGCCACCTTATTTGTGAAGAAACGGGCAAGCTCCTCACACTCTAATTGCGAAGAGGCTTTCCGAACTTGCAGACATGCTGGGTTGCACAGCCTGTCTACAGTTCGAAAAAGCTGAGCCGGTCGGTTTCTAGCAAATGCAATCTCCCTGGACAGGAATTCTGCCTTCTTATGGGTGATTGCAGATTGATAGACAGAATAGTGGTCCATCAATCTAAGGCGGTCAGCATCAAGGGCGGACCTGCGCCAGCAACGTTCTAACCTTCGCCCCTGTCTCCGTATCTCCCTCAACATCCCATCAAACCAAAGGGCCTTGGGGCGAATGGAAAGGGGGCATACACAAACAGAAGCAATAGTATCCAGAGCCACTGTAACAGCCCTATTATAGGCCACCACCAGGGTCTCTGGACTACTGCTCACCAACACGGGGGATGAGAGGTCAAGGACCGCCACAAGGCCTTGGGGAGTAACATCCCATAATGGGCGGTACCTCGCCATCTCCACAGGGGTAGACCTTCTCAAGGGGCCACAAAAATTGAACCCCATGATGTAGTGGTCTGACCAAATGACTGGTTCCACCCTCAGATTGTAAATATCAATCCCTAGGAGAAAGACTAGGTCCAAGGAGTGCCCAGATTTATGGGTAGCAGTGGAAACCACCTGTGTAAAGCCCAAAGAAGTAATTAATTGGAGGAAGTGATTACCAAATTGTGAGAGTTTATCGTCGACCCAGGCGTTAAAGTCACCCAGAACCATCAATCTGTGCAACTCAAATGACATATCGACGATGAAGTCTGCCACTTCCTGTAAGAACTGTTTCCCATCTCCTGGTGGACGATAGATGAGTACGATTTGAACGCCAACACCCGCTACCACTGTGCACTCAAAGGACTCAGTCTCCCCCACTATCACACCCATGAGGCCCAGTTCAGTCTTAAAACAGACTGTAACCCCCCCACCCCTGCGGTCCAATCTCGGGTGGTGTATCACCGAGTACCCGGCCAGAGTCATGGCCTCCAACGTGGGGCCTAGATTTTCATCCAGCCAGGTCTCGGTGATGCAAGCCAAGTCCACTAAACCAACAAGATCAGCGATAATGCCAGTCTTGTTTCTGACGGACCTAGCATTGCATAACACCACCCAAGTTGAACGAACCTCGGAGGCTGTCAAGCCCATCTGCCTACTAAATTCTGTAGTGCCCTTGGGTATGGGCACCAGACATGGTGAACCACGTTCTGGATTCCACTTCGCCCCAGGGCACCTTCTAGATCTAACTACCCCGATACGAAGGCCCCCCTCATCCATCCTCCCTTGTTCGCAGCCCCCCACACTCCTCCCTCTCCTATGAACAATTCCCAGTGCTCTACAGCACTGATATGTATCATATTGGAGAGGGGGAGAGTAAAAAGGGCAGAGGGCGTGGAGAAGGGACAATGAATAATGCACCACCATGGGGATTGAGGGCCGACACATGCCGCTACAGCACAACTAAACTAAAACAATAATACAGAATATTTAAACTTAAAAATTAAATGAATAACCCCCCAATATAGGTCTAATGAAACATATAATCCAAAACTAAACCAAAAGAAGTTACCAACCCCACTTGGAAGAAAATCAAGTCTAACCCAGCGAGAGGACTCTTAAAATAAAATAAATATACATATAAATACAGGTACAAGGGTTCTCACACCACCTTAACTTAAACCAAAACAGAATTAAATAAAATTAAAATAAAAAAATGTTTATACTCCACCCTCCAGCTCTCTGACAACTGGAGGGCTTTTTGAAAAAATATTTTAGCACTCTCACTGCAAAATATTTCAAATTCTAAACAATTCAAACTTAAAACATACAATAACACATTCCTCCCCCCACCCAGTCCTCTCACAACCAGGGAGAGGAGGAAAACAGTAAAATACGTAAAATAAACCCCCATCCAGCTCTCTCACAACCGGAGGGCTTTTTTTTTTTTTAATATTTTAGCACTCTCGCTGCAAAAATATTTCAAAGCCAAAACAATTCAAACTTAGAACATAAAATAACACATCCCTCCCCCTCCCCCCTCAGTCCTCTCACAACCAGGGAGTGGAGGAAAACAGTAAAATAAATAAGATAAATGGACACAAGGTCCTCTCACCACCTCGCTGTACAAATCAAATTTATCATAAATTAATAGTAGGAAGTCCTCAGTCCACTAGGCAAAGAGTCAAATTTGTTTGCAGGTGAGTAAAAAGCCAAATCCAAATCTATATAGCAGACCAGGTTATCCATAGGACTCAAGTGATATCAGGGCTCAGGGCAATCAAATCTTTCTCATGACCACAAGAGATAAGGCCCCTCACTCCCAACTGGGCAGAAACCACGAGACATAATGTGGCCTAATAAAGCACCCAGGACAGGCCACGTTAGAAGCCCAACCTGGGGGTCAAGAGGGCACAGAACAATAGCCAATTCCTTGACCACAAAATCCTGATGCCCACTTCAGACCACAAATCAAGCAGGGTCCCAGCAGGCAGCATAACTCAAACTGAGTAAGAGGCTCTATATACACCAGGGGATCCAAAGTAACATGAATAAATCCCTTGCTCCTTTTTCCAGGGTCAATAGCCAATAACAAGCACAAATCCTGAGCAGCCCAGTCAAAACCAAACCAAACCAAAAAGGCCACAAAAAAGTCCAGAGTCCAGGAGAATCCTACATTAAGTGATGTCCCACAGTACTTCAATCGTGGAACTACTAATCCCACAATCTGTTTGACGTCCGTCCAACATCCAGTTCAGGCGAAAAATGCCCCGGCACATCAAACACACAGAAAACCTTCCTCTGACCCAATGAGTCTCACAGCAGGTGGAGGGCAGAACTTCAATTTACAGCCAGGAAAATAACCCTCAAACTACTCCACGCACCGTATCTGACTGATGGTCCCACAGTCCTACAATCTGCTCTTCGCCCATCTCAAGATTCGGCAATTGTTCCTTCGTTTTTTTTTTGTTCAAGCAAGTTCGCAAAGTTTTAAATGAGAGTGTCCCCGTAGCCCACACATCTAAAACACAGTTCTATCTCATTGGAATTGAAAATGTTATAGGGCTCAGATCTAGCAAACAAAAACTGGCAAAATATCAGACACCCATTGATCAGGACTGGCAGAGTCAGCATTAAGATCACCATGGGCATGGAGAAACGCAATGTTGTGCCCCATTTTCCACCTCTGGAGCCAGCCCTCAGAGGGGATGAAGTCTGACTAGTCCAGAGCCTCAGCAAGTTGTTTGGCTTTCTGAGCAAACAGTGGTCCACTGATAAGGGCATCTTGACCACAGGCATTTTGAAACCACCGCAAAAGCACCTCCTCCACCTCTGCATCCTTTCCTTCTCTTTTGTGCTTGTGGTTGAGGTTGCTGTTCTCATACCACTCAATGAACAGCTGATCTCGCTGCTTCTATTAATCTGCTACTGTTGATATGGCCAGGTTGAGGTGCTGTGCCAAATCTCTCTGGCTCATTTTTGGTAGCTCATTCATTTTTCTGAGCGCTTCTATCTTTGTACTCATTTGACAGCCATGACACCTCTATCTTGGCACTCTCTCGGTTAAAATACAAAGGGACAGACACCAGGAGATTACTAGTGCTTAAGTAGCCTGAAGTAGCTGACTGTAATCACACCTAATTGAGGTGTTAATTGCTGTCTGAAGATTGACAGATGATTTCACAGCTGCTAGCAGCCTGAAGTGCCTGGAAAAACAGGTGCTTATAATGCGGTACATGCAGCAAGTATTACTCCAATGTTTATGAGAGTGGCAAATGGCAATGGGATTTTGCCCATTAAAATCGACTGCCCACTAAAACCACAGTTGGTATAAATGGTGAGGACTGTATTATAAACCTCTCGAGCTTCGCCCTTATGTTTTATGTAGCATCCAACATTTGGGGGGTGTATAAAATTCTTGTTACGCACAGTCCACCAGACATTATTCTATATGTAATTTCAAAGCAGGCAGCTACAATAATATAACAAGTGTTATCAAGGAATGGAATTGGTGAAGAGAAATGTCAGGTAAAAATGGAAATGCATAATGAAGGCTGCTGAAATGTAAGCTAACACAACTAAAACAAACACGTACCCTGTAGATAAAAGAGCTAAATACGGTACAAAATGAATGATTCTAGTGTAGTTAACAGATAAAATTCAAAAGGAATTAAGGGAAAAGAGAAAGACACATAGACATTCTAAAACAGATGGTGCAAGGGATGCTAAAGTCAAATATAGTAAGAAGGTAATTTAAGAGTAAGAGGTTAAATAGATGCATAGATTCATAGACATGTGTTGGCAGAAAAGGACCTTCCTGGTCTATCGAGTCTGCTCATTCCCCCCCCCCAATTGTCCCCTCTCCAAGATCCCCTCCCTTGACAACCCCTTGTGTTTGTCCCAGGCCTTCTTGAAACCCTCCACTGTACTGGTCCTCACCACCTCCTCCGGCAGACCGTTCGCGGGCTCAACCACTCTCTCCATGAAGTAATACTTCCTAACATTTCCCCTAAACCTTCCCCCTCCACTTTCAATCCATGTCCTCTAGTTCTTGTATCTACCTTCCCGGAAAAAAAGCTATTTCCCATTTTATTGATCCCCTTCACATATTTAAATGTTTCGATCATGTCTTCTCTCTCCCTTATTGTCTCCAGGGGATACAAATCTAGCTCCTTCAACCTCTCCTCATACGTCTTCCGTCTAAGCCCATGCACCATTTTAGTGGCCTTTCTCTGCACCCTTTCCATGCAATCTATGTCCTTCCATAGATAGGGCATCCAGAACTGTACACCATACTCCAGGTGTGATCTAACCATTGAACTGTAGAGTGGCATCAGCACTTCCCTCCTTCTGCTGGTTATTCCTCTCCTTATGCATGCCAGCATCCTGTTAGCTTTTCTCACTGCCTTGCTGCACTGGGTCCCCATCCTAAGGTCATCAGTGATTATAACTCCTAGATCCTTCTCCTGCCTGGTTGCAGACATTAACTCTGCTCCCCTAGTGAGTATGTGGTATTTAGATTCCTCCTCCCCAAGTGCATCACTGCATTTCCTGTTATTGAATTTTAACTGCCATGTTTCCAACCACTCTTCCAATAATCTTAGTTAATTATTGATTGCCTCCACTCCCCCCCCCCCCGGGGTGTCCACCCTGTTGCTGAGTTTTGTGTCATCCACGAAAAGACAAACCTTCCCCTGAAGCCCCTCTGCTATGTCACTGACATAGACGTCAAACAGAATGGGCCCCAACACCGACCCGTGGGGGACCCCACTCATCACCCCTGTCTCTCCAGAGTGCACCCCATTGACCACCTCCCTTTGGCTTCTACTCATCAGCCAGTGCACCACCCATCTTGTTATTTTCTGCCCCACCCCTTGATTCCCCAACTTATTAACCAGTCTTTTGTGGGGCATCGTGGCAAAAGCCTTCCCAAAGTCCAGGTAGGCCACATCCATTGCCCTACCCAGATCAACCACCCTCGTTCATCAGGTTCATCTAACATGACCGATCCCGAGTGAAGCCATGCTGCCGAATGTCTTGCAACCCCCCTCTTCCAAATAGCTAACCACCCTTTGTTCCAATATTGTCTCCATTACTTTACCCACCACGATGTGAAACTGACCGGGAGAACCTCAGAATCCTCAGAACATTGGACTTGCATGTTAAATGAGAACTGCATTTAACATGCAAGTTTGTACTTGCTATTAAAGCTGTGTTTCAAATATTGGTTCACGTACTGTTACTATTCCATCTTTACTGACCCTTGAGTAAACTACATGGGTGTTTCTGACTTGACTGTAGTGATAAAGACTATTTCAGAACTGTTATGATGTAGTTTAAGTCCTTGCTTAGCTCTTACATTGTTGGTACAATGGATTGCATTCTACTATAGCATCTATAGTTAAAAAGGGACACAACCTATATCACGAAGTTCTAAAATGGTACTTATTACCTGTGTATGAATCAGAAACTCCCACTGAGTTTACTGCAAGACCAGTAAAGATGAAAAAAGCAAAAACAAAATTGGAACAGGTATCCAAAATCAACTACAGTACTACATGAAACATTTGCATGTTCAGTGCAGTTCCCCTTTAATAAAACAAAAGAAAGACTGGAAAAGAGGCTAGCAACAGGAAATGGTTGGAATCTAAAGGAAGGTATAGGCATACAAAAGGAAAGATGAAAACAAACAGAGGCGTGCATAGAGGATGGCCAACTCAGGCCCTGGACTCCCCTGTTAAGTTACCGACTCCGTCCTGCCAATGCTGCCATTCTATACATCTGCACTGCTGCTTGTCACCCACCAGCACAGCCTGCCTAATCATAATGTCATTGACCTGAGACAGATGCAAAAAGGGAGGAGAATAGACTCCTATCTAATCCACTTACAGACACAGTTCCGGCTTCCAGCCATCCTCCGGAATCCGAGTCCTGTGTGTTGTGTGAATGTTGTTGCCCCACCAAGTTCCAGGGCTCTGGACATCTGTGTTGTGTCCATGCTGCCCCTCTGATTAACTTGGTTGCACCTGGCCGAGTCCTGGACTTCCTCTCGCCCAATCACTTTTTTGGGCTCCCGGGTCCAGACTCAGCCTCATTCCATGGGGACAGCAATGGCAATTTGGGACCTGGCCAGGAAGGGATTGACTGACTAGTGGGGGAAGGGGAGGCAGACTCAACTGGTGCTGACGTCCGGTGCCACAGTCTAGTGTGGCAGTTGGGATCATGGGTCAGGGGACCAGGCGGGGATTAGTTTGGGTGACCTGTGTGGGGTGGGCTCACCTTAGGGGTGGGTAGGAGGATTTGCATGCTGTACAGGCTGAGAAAGAAGGCAACATTTTTGCTGTAGTGACAGTCATACTTCTTCTGGGTCGAGACTGTCATGAGAAACCAACAAACTGGATGTGATCCGAAAATTGATGTAATTTAAAACAGCAAAACGTTGCCTTCTATTCCGTCCACTGGGTTCTGGTCCTGTCTGTACTGTGCAAGCTCTGCAGTGCAAGCAAGCAAGTAACCCATTGGAGTTTGGCTGATCATATCCCACTGGGATTCCTGTGACAATCTCACCCCAGAAAAAATATGACTGTCACTCCTCTCCTGTCTGAGTGGATTAAAACCAAATAAGCATTAGTTCAAGGACATGGCACCATGGATTTGTTTAAACACGCTGTATATTCAAATCCGTGGGGTGTTGCAAGCTGCACTATATAAAAAAAAAAACTTGGTTGCTTTGCATCAGGAAGGGAAGGGATTTGGTCAGGTCTGGCAACTCGGCTCCACTGATTTAAAGGGACTAGTAGTCTAGGGACTAGGGAGTAGGGACCTTTAACTGCATGCTGTGAGCTGAGCAGACTATAGACTACTGAGCTGATACAGCACTCGAGAGGTGGCCAATCAGTGTGCCACATGGGTAGAAGATCACACGACTCTACTAATTGCATCTGGTGACCATCCCTTACTGTTGTATATGCATAGAAACCCTCAGGATCTCAACAGGTGGTCACTGGCACAGATGAGCATCTGATTGGTTTGTGACTGAATGAACAGTGACTTGACCAATCAAAGCTGCATCTGCCTCAGTGATCTGAAGTGGAACACATGATCACTTTTCAGTCATGACAGAGAAGGCAAACAGGACAGTTGGAATTGTTTTCTGTTCTGTGTGTTGTAGCCTCTTGGATTTGTTAGTTCAATTCTTGCTTTTGAAGTTGTTCAAACTTCATAAGTTGTTCTTGTGAAAAAAATATTAGGACTTCTCTTGAGCAGATCTCAGTGACTGCCCCAGGAAAAATTTGAGGAGCGAGAGGAGAGATGCTGTGTTAAAGAATTTAGAAATTGCCCTGCTGCTGCCTGTTCAGTTTTAAAAGCAAATTAGAGCAACCAGCCAGGCCAGCCAGGCTCATTTTGTTCTGGCAATTAAGGAGGAGGAGAAGGTGGGGGCCATTTTCAGGACACAGACATAGAGGAGAAGGAGAAGCAGGCATTGCTGGGAGAGGGAGAGCTCAGGAAACAGAGAAAGTGTAGCGAGAAATGTATTCATTTAAAAAAAAATAGGCAGGCATCTTTGTATTGCAGCAGCCACCACCACAAGCACAGACAAGGGGGAAGGACGGTGCACACAGGCATCCTAGAGGGAGAGAGACTCAATTGGAAAAAAAATATATATATGTAACCCCCCTACAAATGGGGGTTCCTAAAAGCCTTCCTGGAGCTTGCCTAAGTGCTCCCTGCCTAACTGGCGTTCGGCGTAATGCCGTTTAAATGTGGGTGCTGTGAGTGCTTTTAGAGCCTCTGGTAATGTCTCTTTAAGAACTGCCTGCTTGCAGGCTTTATTAGTTTGCAAGGGGGACAGTGGGTTTACTGCTTGAATCCCACTCAAGCTGCTGTTTGAATTGCTCCGATTCTGATGTCGCTAAGCGAGCAGAGGGAGCCCTATTGGCAGATGTAACTGCTTGTGGGGACATATGTAGCGTAACAGTAAGAATGCAGTTTGTTTAACCTGCCTTTATTGCAGCTGAGACTCTGAGTGTTAGGCCCCTCCATTTTGGACCTGGACTGCTGAGCTGGGCCAATGGGGTTAGGAGGGGTACCTAAAATGGAGTATTGAGCGACCAACCAGAATCAGGACTCTCTTTGGAGCCGGCTGGCCATAGGGGATACAGCCAGTAATTCTGGGAACTGAAGTACTGGACTATGATGCCTTTTTGCACCAATGAGGGCAGTATTGAGTGACTGGCATCTGCAGCCCTCCAATGGGATCGGGTGGCACCCAAACTATGATTCCCTGCCCAAACTGCCAAGGGGCAGAGTCGTTGTGGCTGTGAGCGAGGAAGGAGCTCTGGGCTCCTGCGCCGTGGAGTTTTAGCATGGGAAGCGCGTGTGGAAGGCCAGAGTCGGGCGGTTTGATCGCCGGCGAGTTCGGACTAAATCCACTAGGCAGCGGTCAGAGGAGGCTGTGCAAGCACGCAGCTACCTATCAGGCTCACCCTGTAGAGGACTGGAGAATCTGCTGAATCGCGATCGGTCTGGCAGGAAAAGTGAAGCTGCGTTGTGACTCCCTGATTAGCCGTGAGTTCAGTCAGGCCCTAGAAGCAGCTGCCTGGTATGGTACCCTTCTGCTGTTACATATAAATGTTTTGAGTGTCCTACTACAGGCTGGTGTCCTGAATTAGAGAGAGAGAGAGAGAGAGAACTGTGCTGTCTCCAGAGTCGTGAGTAAAATAGGGTAGCTCCCTTTTAATTGATCTATTGAGTGCACGTTTGGGCTGTTCCCCTCACTGGCTGCACGAACTGAGCCCGCCGGCTCTCGACTACAAAAGTGGTAGTTTGCAAGTGTTTTATCCTCAGGACCTCAACCAGCTGCACCAAACTTGGCTAGCCCCTTATTGCCTGGGTACCCAGTGACAGTGACTCTTAGGGACTTTAGCCTGTGCACAGAGCTCTGATATAGTAGTGTGATTAAGCTAATTAACTTGATTTACCCCTGTCCTTGTTATTCCCCCCTAAATAAATCAGATTGGTTGTTTTGAAAATGTATACTGACTGAACTGTGTGTTTATGCTAAAATACTGTATGGGGCAACTGTGTTCTTGCATCTTATTTCACAGGGGGTCTCTAGAGTCCAGAGGATTAAACCAATTTTGGGGGTAAGTGTATATTGCAGAGGTACTGTTAATAACATGTGTGGGCTGCTAGGGGGAAGAAAGGGGGGTTGCAGTAACCCAGAGGGCTCTGACAAAGTCATTCTCGACTGTCTGAACCCCAACCTCTGGGTGAAGGCACCCGCCACCAGACCTGGGCCCCTCAACCTGTTAGTGGTTAAGCAGGCTGGGGTAGTAGCCCTTGGGATAGTGCCACCTGGGGGTTACATTTTGGAGGCACCGCTGGGATTAGCGTCCCCTAGTGGCCGAGTAGATGAAATACCCCAATATGGCCAAACTAAAGGAAAAACTGGAGGGGGATATCACGACTAAAATTAAGTTAGACCCTGTTAAGATGATGGTGCATAAACTGATGGGGTGGGGTGAAGCTGAAGAGTTGGATTCCCAGAAAATTGTGTTACTACTGGATGTACCTCTGGGGATAAAGAACACTGACCTTGTTTCTGCAGTTGAGCGTGTTAAATGTTTAGGCAAGGTAGAGGTGAAGGGGAAAATGGCCAACCTACTCGACCAGATCTTGCAGGTGCTGCTTTTATGCAGTATAATTATAGACACGGAGAGGGTGCCCCCAGTGATTTACCCAGAAGGTGCTCAAAAGGGGTGGATGGTCATTCATGTCCGGAGTGGTTCAGTCACCCCGGGGGGGTCCCCCAAGACTAATAGCTTCAAAGATAAATTGCTTAAACTGTTAGCTGCAGAAGGGAGGACCCCTCAGGAATTACTACAGGTGTTGGACCTTTCCAGTGATCCCACCCCTCAACCCTCCCCAGGTACATCTCCTGGGTCCTCCAAGAGTTCCATCCTGGCTTCACCACCTATAGTTGTTCCTCCCATACAGCTAGACTCCTATCGGAGATTGAAACTTTTTTCTGGTACTGTGCCTGTGCCCTCAGGAGAAGATGATTTGGAGACTTGGATGGACTATGCTACCCCTTTAGTCCAAGAGTGGCAGTGCTCTGAGGGGGAGAAATGAAAGAGACTGATGGAGAGCCTGGGGAGCCCAGCTTTGGAAGCCATTCATTTCTTGCGGGCTACTAGCCCCGAAGCCACTGCAGTAGAGTACTTTTCTGCCTTAGAGGGGTTGTTTGGGAGTACAGAAACTGGGGAAGACTTGTTGTGGAAGTTCAAGTCAGCTAAACGGTGGAGGAATGAAAAACTGTCAGTCTTTGTTACCGGAATGGAAAGGGCACTGCAAAAAGCTTATTGAAAAGGGGGGGTAACTGCCCCTGCTTTAAATCAGGTCTGCCTAGATCATATCTTGAAATCTGCCAGGTTTTTCAGTGTGATATTGTTGAAGCTCAAACTACATGACGGACAGGCTGCCCCTCCCGAGTACTGCCAACTGATGAGAGAGATTCGAGAAGTTGAGACTGATGAAGAGGGGTGGGAACCCTATGTGGGGGTCGTGAATCTATGCCAGACCCCTGAGCCCAGTGAACCAGATGAGACCCACCCCTCAAGGGGATTGAACCAGGGACCTGATGCATTTCCTGTGCCCCCAGAGGCCCAGGGTAGAGTGGGGGTGCATGCTGTTTCCTCTGATCCCCAGATGGAGAGTGATTTGAAGGCTGAGATTAGAGAGTTACAGGAAATGGTGAGAGAACTGAAATGAACTGCTGCCAACCCCTCCAAATTTGGGGAACCTGAGTTATCTAGAAACAAATGACCTAGTCAAGAGGAGCCCTCCAGAACACCCGATGCCTCCCAGCAAGCGAGATATCTCCCTCCCAACAAAGACCCCCAAGATACTAAGTTCTGCTACCACTGTGGGGAGGATGGACACTTTCAGACTGAGTGCCGGTTACCAGAGAACTTAAGGAGGGTCAACAGCAAGCTAGTAGCCTGGCATCGCAAGGCCTATACCAGACCTCGGTGAGGGTCTCCTCGGAAGAGTTTTGTTACCCGGGCCAATGCCCAAGCAACCTCCAAAACCATGCCCCCTGAATGGTCTGACATGGTGGGTCCCTCAATGGAGACCACCATGAGAGTGAATGGAGTACCCACCCTGGCTGTGTTGGACAGTGGTTCCCAAGTGACCATTATGTTTCAGGACTGCTATCGGAAGCACTTGCCTGAAGTGCCTCTGCAGCCTTTGGATGGACTATATGTTTGGGGACTGAGTGATAAGGCCTACCCTTATTCTGGGTATATCCGGATCTGGTTATCTTTTCCTACTTCTGTGGCTGGGGTGGCCGAACAATTGGAGACCTTGGCATTAGTGTGTCCCCCCACTGGACTGCATGATGGGGTGCTCTTGTTAATTGGAACCAGTGCTCATATGTTTGGTCATTTAGCACAGCTGTGCTCTGAAAAACAGAGGTCCAGGACTGGGCGAGCTCTCAGAATTCCAGCCTTGATTCAGAAGGCCTGTGAGACCCAGAGAAAGGCCAACCAGGCAGAACCCAAAGGCCCAGTGGGTATTGTCTGGAAGAAGGATCTAGAGTCTTTGCTGCTAGCCCCAAACGCCCAGTGTGTTCTACAAGGAGAGGTCCAGATTAAGAAGGATGTTAAGAATAAAATATTGATGCTGGATGCACCAGGCGATGGAAAATTGCCAGAGGGGTTGCTGGTTAAACCCAGCATTTTGCCTGCTAGAGCCCATGCTTTTGCCAGAAGAGTAATGGTTCAAGTGCACAATGTATCTGATCAAGAGATTTGAGTGAAGCAAGGTTGCACTCTGGCCACGGTGCACTGTGTGGATACTGCTGTTCTGTTCAGCAACAAGACTTCCGGGAGGAGTGACCAAGTGACCCCTGATCTGTTTGATTTCAGTGAATCCCCACTGCCAGCAGAATGGAAGAAAAGGATTAGTGAAAGGCTCGCTCAGAGGGAGCAGGTGTTTTCCTTGAAGGAGTGGGATGTAGGATGTGTGCAAGGAGCTGAGCACCACATTCGGCTACAGGATGAGCAACCCTTCCATGAGCGATCTCGGCGCCTGGCCCCTGCTGATATAGATGATGTGAGTTGACACCTGCAGGAGATGCTCGCAGCTGGGGTGATACAAGAATCCAGAAGCCCCTATGCTTCACCTATTGTAGTAGTAAGGAAGAAGAATGGAGCTGTCTGGATGTGTGTGGATTACCGTACTTTAAACAGGCGAACTATACCAGACCAGTATACCATGCCACGCATCCAGGACGCCTTAGATTGCCTAAATGGTAGCAAATGGTTCTCAGTGTTAGACCTTCACAGTGGATACTACCAGATCCCGATGGCTCAGGAGGATCGCGAAAAGACTGCTTTCATTTGTCCACTAGGTTTTTACGAGTTTATGAGGATGCCTCAGGGGATTTCAGGCACCCCTGCTACTTTCCAGCGCTTGATGGAGCGTGCTGTGGGGGATATGAACTTACTCGAGTGTTTAGTCTACCTGGATGATGTCATAGTGTTTGCCAGCTCCTTGGAGGAACATGAAAACAGGTTGTTCAAAGCCCTGGATAGACTGGAAGACTTTGGTCTCAAATTGTCTATAGATAAGTGTCAATTTTTTCAAACATCCGTGAAATATGTGGGGCACATAGTATCCACTGAGGGCATAGAGACTGACCCCAGTAAAGTGGAAGCTTTGACTACCTGGCCTCAGCCAAAGAATTTGAAAGAGCTGCAAAGGTTCCTGGGGTTTTGTGGTTATTATAGACGGTTTATCAAAGACTATTCTTGAGTGATCCGACCTCTACTCAACCTTACTCAAGGGTATCCTCCAACCCACAAAAAGTACAAGAAAGCTGCGCCCTGTGAGACTGAGAAAAAATATTTCCGTCCAAATGATGTGTTTGGAACCCGCAGGACTGCTGATTGTGAGGTAGCTTTCCATGATATTATATATCAACTTACTCATGCCCCAGTGCTGGCCTATGCTGACCCTGCTAGGCCGTACATTCTTCATACTGACGCCAGTCTACAAGGATTGGGGGCCATGTTATATCAAGAGCACACAAATGGTCTAAGACCCGTAGCATTTGCCAGCAGGAGCCTAACTCCTTCAGAAAAGGACTATCCAGTGCACAAGCTAGAGTTCCTGGCCTTGAAGTGGGCCATTGTTGATCAATTTCATGACTACTTGTACGGTGCTAAGATATTGGTGAAGACCGAAAACAATCCTCTAACCTATGTACAGACCTCAGCTAAGTTGGATGCCACTGGCCATAGGTGGCTTTCTGCGTTGTCTACCTACGACTATGCTGTTGAATACAGAGCAGGCCTGAACCACATAGATGCTGATGCTCTCTCCCGGAGGCCTGTGTCCCTAGACAACTGGGTCAGGTTGTCTGAACCAGCCATTAGAGCACTTTGCCAAAAATTTGACAAGGAGGAACAGGTATCTCCTGATACTGTGAATTGCATGGTGGACTGTCTGGGGCCCTCTGAGAACTGTATACCTGCAGCTTAGTGTCATTTCTCTGCATTAGACACTACTGTGTTGCCCCAGTTCAATAATGATAGTCTCCAGCTGGCCCAGTCCCGGGACTCCATGATAAAAACTGCTCTGGAGGCTCTGCACGTGGGGAGGGATGTGTCAAAACTGCGTTCTACTGACTTGAGAACTGTCCTGTTATACAAAGAAGGTCCCAAGTTGAAATTGATTAATAGACTATTATACAGAGAGACAGTAGATAAAGAGGGGTGAGTAGACAAACAACAACTGGTGCTGCCCACTGCTTATAGAGAACTGGTGTTAAGGTCCCTACACAATCACATGGGACACCTCGGCATAGACAGAACCCTTGACTAGGTGAGGTCCCAGTTTTATTGGCCCAAAATGGGTGCTGATGTGGAACAGCATATCAGGGCTTGTAGCTGATGTTTACAAAGAAAGACCTTGCCCCAGAGGGCTGCCCCCCTGGTTAACATCACTACTAGTGCCCCCATGGAATTGGTCTGCATTGATTTCCTGAGTCTAGAACCAGATCAGAGAAACATCAGCAATATATTGGTAGTTACTGATCATTTCACCCGGTATGCACAGGCTTTCCCTACCAAAGATCAGAAAGCAACCACGGTGGCTAAAGTACTTGTTGAGAATTTCTTTGTCCACTATGGGGCCCCTCAAAGAATCCATTCCAATCAGGGGAGAGATTTTGAGAGCCACTTGATTAAAGAAATGCTATCCTTGTGGGGGTACGAAAGTCAAGAACTACTCCTTATCATCCCCAGGGAGATCCTCAGCCTGAAAGGTTTAACTGCACGTTGCTTGATTTGTTGGGCATCCTGTAACCTAAAGATAAGCCTAGATGGAGCCAGCAGATTAGCACTCTAGTACACGCTTATAACTGCACCAAAAGTGATGCCACTGGATTTTCCCCGCATCGACTGATGTTTGGGAGAGAGGCTAGACTGCCAGTAGATGTCTGTTTCAGAGTTGCTCCTGATGGGGTTCAAGCAGCTAATCATCTACAATATGTGCAGAAGCTGAAGGCCCAACTAAACCATCCCTACCAGCTAGCCCAGACCATGCCTGCAAAATGAAATTTAGCCAATAAAGAAAGGTATGACAAAAAAGTGAAAGTGATGGAGCTTAGAGAAGGGGATAGAGTGCTATTGAGGAATCTGGGGCTGCATGGCAAGCATAAGATTACTGACAGATGGCATTACCTCCCTCATATTGTTGTAGGAAAGTTGGAAGATTTACCTGTATAAAAAGTGTGGCCTGAGAACAACTCAAAAGATGTGAAAACTATACACAGAAATCATCTGCTGCCAATCTGACAGATTGTGATAGAGGCTGAACCACCAAATGCCACCCCCCCCCAGGCCTGTGACTAGAGCCACTGCCAAGAAAAAACTAAGACTGATTGATTCCCCAGAAATCAAACTAAAGAGGCCTTTTCCACCACCACCCCCCCCCCGTGAAGCTGATTGCCAGTCTGTGTCCGAGGACAGTGAGTGTAATCCTGAATATTACCCCTCTTATTAACTGAGTCAGTTGTTTAGGGGCAATCCTCTAATCAACCCTGGGGATGAAGCTGGGCTTCCTGGACTGTCTGAGCCCCCAGCTTTGTCTCTGGAGCCAATGCTCCCGGAGGGAGATGTGAATAGTATTAATTCTGAAGATATGAGCTCATTGGGACTGCTGAACTGTCTGATTTCTCAGATGAAGGAAGTGACATGGGGGAGGCAACTGGGGATATGCCAGAGCAAGAAGAATATTTTGAGTGCCCTGATAGTTCCCCGCCAGTACCAGAAATGTCCCCAGCTGAGCCAGGTGGTGTGAGTTCAGAAATAGAGGGCCCTGTCCCCGAAGGTACCATGGACTCTGGGTCCCCTGCTCCTATAGAGGTTTCCCCGGCCATCCCAAGTAGGGCTGGAATGGGGTCTGAGCCTTCAGAAATTTTCCTCGAGACTCCTAGATGGACTGGCCAAGAAGTATGGCCTGTAGTGAGATTGAGTTATGAGTCCTTGGGCCAGCCTGTGGATCTGCCTTTGAATGTGGTCCATAAAGGGGTGTACATGTCCCGGAGCTCCTTGCCCAAACTAACCTTGGGGGATGATTCCAAACTGCTAGTATTGCTCTCTGAGTATGGTACCTCTGCCCCAGTTAGCCCGCAGGTAGCTGATAGGGAAGGGCCCCCCTCTTTCCAGGTGTCATGGGCAGGAAGTAATGACCTGATTTAAAAGGAAAAAGGTTGTCTGTATGTGTAATATTGTACAACCAATAGTAAACTGTGGAATGCAGTACTAGTGTATGTAACAAAAGGTTTGATGTGCTGTCAGTTTAAACTGTTTTGCCTTAAAGTGATTTAAGGGTAACTACTTGACACGGACGCCAAGTTCTTTCCAGGCCAGGAAGGGTGTAACCCCCCTACAAATGGGGGTTCCTAAAAGCCTTCCCAGAGCTTGCCTAAGCGCTCCCTGCCTAACTGGCGTTCGGCGTAATGCCGTTTAAATGTGGGTGCTGTGAGTGCTTTTAGAGCCTCTGGTAATGTCTCTTTAAGAACTGCCTGCTTGCAGGCTTTATTAGTTTGCAAGGGGAGACTGTGGGTTTACTGCTCGAATCCCACTTGAGCTACTGTTTGAATTACTCTGTTTCTGATATCTCTAAGCGAGCAGAGGGAGCCCTGTTGGCAGATGTAACTGCTTGCGGGGACATATGTAGCGTAACAGTAAGAATGCAGTTTGTTTAACCTGCCTTTATTGCAGCTGAGACTCTGAGTGTTAGGCCCCTCCATTTTGGACCTGGACTGCTGAGCTGGGCCAATGGGGTTAGGAGGGGTACCTAAAATGGAGTATTGAGTGACCAAACAGAATCAGGACTCTCTTTGGAGTCGACTGGCCATAGGGGATACAGCCAATAATTCTGGGAACTGAAGTTCTGGACTATGATGCCTTTTTGCACCAATGAGGGCAGTATTGAGTGACTGGCATCTGCAGCCCTCCAATGGGATCGGGTGGCACCCAAACTATGATTCCTTGCCCAAACTGCCAAGGGGCAGAGTCGTTGTGGCTGTGAGCGAGGAAGGAGCTCTGGGCTCCTGCGCCATTGAGTTTTAGCGTGGGGAAGCACGTGTGGAAGGCCAGAGTCGGGCGGTTTGATCGCCGGTGAGTTCGGACTAAATCCGCTAGGCAGCAGTCAGAGGAGGCTGTGCAAGCATGCAGCTACCTACCAGGCTCACCCTGTAGAGGACTGGAGAATCTGCTGAATCGCGCTCGGTCTGGCAGGAAAAGTGAAGCTGCGTTGTGACTCCCCGATTAGCCATGAGTTCGATCGGGCCCTAGAAGCAGCTATCTGTTATGGTACCCTTCTGCTGTTACATATAAATGTGTTGAGTGTCCTACTACAGGCTGGTGTCCTGAATTAGAGAGAGAGAGAGAGAGAGAGAGAGAGAGAGAGAGAGGGAGAGAACTGTGCTGTCTCCAGAGTCATAAGTAAAATATCAGGGTAGCGCCCCTGTTAATTGATCTATTGAGTGCAAGTTTGGGCTGTTCCCCTCACTGGCTGCACGAACTAAGTCCGCCGGCTCTCGACTACAAAAGTGGTAGCTTGCAAGTGTTTTATCCTCAGGGCCCCAACCAGCTGCACCGAACTTGGCTAGCCCCTTATTGCCCGGGTACCAAGTGACAGTGACTCTTAGGGCCTTTAGCCTGTGCACAGAGCTCTGATATAGTAGTGTGATTAAGCTAATTAACTTGATTTCCCCCTGTCCTTGTTATTCCCCCCCTAAATAAATCAGATTGGTTGTTTTGAAAATGTATACTGACTGAACTGTGTGTTTATGCTAAAATACTGTACGGGGCAACTGTGTTCTTGCATCTTATTTCTCAGGGGGTCTCTAGAGTCCAGAGGATTAAACCATTTCTTGGGGTAAGTGTATATTGCAGAGGTACTATTAATAACATGTGGGCCACTAGGGGGAAGAAAGGGGGGTTGCAGTAACCCAGAGGGCTGTGACCAAGTCATTCTCGACTGTCTGAACCCCGACCTCTGAGTGGAGGCACCCGCTATCGGACCTGGGCCCCTCAACCTGTTAGTGGTTAAGCAGGCAGGGGTAGTAGCCCTTGGGATAGCACCACCTGGGAGTTACATACATTTAAAGTGGGCTTGCAGTGTAGTGTGGCCATGTGCATGTGTGTTTAGAATTTTACAGTTACATACCATAAAACATTCTGCCACACAGTGCAGATAGGCCTCTTGTAGCACCCAGCACAGGAGTTCAGATGGCAAAGGGAAGGGTGACAACAACCCAGGTACCCTAGAGACAGAGAGAGAGATCAGTTGATCCACTGGAAAAAATATATGTATATATATTTTTTTAAGTGGGATTGCAGTCTAGTGTGGCCATGGGTGTGTATTTAAAAATATACGGTTACATAGAGTATCATAAAATAGTCAGCCATATAGCGCAGATAGGCCTTTTGCAGCATCCGGCACAAGGACGCACAGAAAACTATAAATATCCCAACAAAGGAGCACAAATCACAGGCTCCCAGTCTACCTAGAAAAAAAATTATTGGCTGAGGTAAAACACTGTCACATTACATACAATAATTGGGACAAGGAAAGCCCTGTATAAAATACTAATTGTGTAGTGCTCCATTACTGGAAGAAAATGGACACAAGACAAGTTTCCGAAGTTAAAGATAATGCTTACAGTTCTCCAGAGCAGCATCAGAGTAATCCTATGATTAATCATGAGGCTGTTACAGCACCCATATTATGTCCTAGTCAACATGCAGAACAACAGGTACCACATCATTGTCAGCAACCACCAATTTTAAAACAACATAGTCTGTATGATTCTGAAAGCAATCCAAGCAAACCACTTCCAGTAAACCATGAACTACGTGATTTAACAACTAGAAAGGGACCATGTCAACCAGTGTTAACAATATAAAAAAACTCACATGGTGCGGGTAAACATTCACAAAGTTTCCAAAAAGTGTGTTACAGTGATTATCCATGGCTATAGTATTACTATAACAGACTAAAACATACTGTTGTAGATGCTTCAAGTAAAAATGTTCCATGTTCAGCGGGCCATGTTAGTACTGCTTTCACCACTTTGGGAACACAAGCAAGTGGTTGGAAAGATGCAAGAGGCACATTACGAGAACATGAAAGTTCTGCAGTTCACAAGCATTCAGCCCTTGCATACATTACATTCATGAAGTCTGTCCCTATTGGTAGTCAGTTAGATGATCAGGTGGCTGCAGCATCTTCCGCTAGAAAAAGGTACAAGAAGAAAATAGAAATGCACTTAAAAGATTGATTGATATTGTGGTAACACTAGGGAGGTGTGGACAACCCCTGAGAGGGCATCATGAACATGCATAATCTCATTACAAAGGACTATTTTTAGAAATAACACAATTGCTAGCTTGCTGTGATCCTGTGCTAAAGAAACACTTAGCATATGCTCCAAAAAATGCAAGACATCTTTCAAACAGAAGTCAGAATGATATGACACAGGCAACATTTTCAGTGCTGTTATATCCACTTCAGAAAGAGCTCAGCAAGGCGCAGTTTATCACAGTTATAATGCATGAGACAAGCAATGTACGCCAAGCTGAGCAAGTCAGTATAGTGATGCGATATGTGGATACTAACCACAAAATACAAGAATGGTTAGTTGATATTAGACAAACAAAAAAAATTGACTCTGAAACCTTGTTTAACATTCTTTGGCAACACTGGATATGTTAAAAATAGGTAAGAATAAGATTTTTGCAAAACGCATGAAGCAAGCATTATGAGTGTGTTATCAAGGCACAGGTCAGGAAGCATAGGAAAACCAGGAGCAGTTGTAAAATTCACAACAAGAATTTTATTATTAATAACAGTAAAATAAAAAAATAAAATTGTTCAGAATAGCTATTTACAATGGCAGTATAAACATAGAAAAACAGAGTCTGAGTTTTTCTTCTCAATTTCAAATCTCAGTCTGTCTCTCAGTCTCTGTCTTTCTCTTTTGCAAAACATTGCAGCTCTTTTTTATAAGTCTGTGCAGGAGAAAATAGCATGCGTCTCACACAGTGTTCTTGTAAGTTTCCAACGTTCTTGTCAGTTTCTGCAGGTGCAGCAAAAAGAACATTGTGACCCAGAACTGACCTCTTGCTTACATCTTCTGCAAAAGGCTTAAAGACTGCATTTCAAGTTAACCCCTTGACTTCCAAATAGCTTTGCAATGATTTCAACAGTATAACTATATACAAATTCTAAACAAAGGGATCCCAGTATCAACTACATTCTCACAAAATGATTCACGTATATTTCTATACCTGCAAGATATGCAAGGGGGGAGAAAAGACAGAACAGCAAGTGATGGTAGAGAGACAGTGAGAAGAAGATAATTGCAAGACGTCGGGGTGATCAAGTCCTAGGTCTCACGAGAAAATTTGGCTGCACAACCAGACACACAAGAGACAGAAAAGGAGAGAATAGAACAGATCCTTGCATTTAAACTCTTTCTCCATAACAACTGGGACAGGGCCGTATTCAACCCTGTCACAGAGTGGTGCAGTGAGTGGTTTGCATGCTCAAGTAACAGATATGCTACCAAAAGTCTTATATTTGCACTGCTTTGCTCACTGTTTGAACTTGGTTTTAGTGTCCACAAAGACAGAAAATGCATATGCATGGAATTTCTTTGGTACTCTGCAAACTCTTTATGCTTTCATTGAGGGCAGTACACTTATGAAAACATTAAGATCTGTAGAGGTTTCAACCCCTATTAAAATGATTAGGAGTATTGGTGATACCCAGTTGAGTTGTCGAAGTGAAGATATTACTGCAGAAAATGAACATTTTGAAGGAATTATGAATGCCTTGAAAGAAACTGAAGAAACCTCCAGAATTCCTAAAGTTTCTGCAGATGCTAGAGGTTTATTGTTTTAGATTAAAACTTTTGAATTCATTCTTTGTTTAGAAGTTTTGAAAGATATAGTCAGCAAATGCCATACTGTCAGTGACTAGTCTCAAAAAATTGAATTAGCTACAGTATCACCTATGCGATTGAAACAATTGACATTCTCAAAACCTGGATACAGCGTAGCCGAACAGATGAAAAATTTCATGAGTACTTCTTATAAGCAGGACAGAGACATGAAAAATTTGGTATCAACAGTGAAACACGAGTGTCAAGACAAAATAAAGTGGCACAACTTCTTGATAACAGAGCTGTGACAGAACATACATTTCAGTCTCAAGAGGATGAATTGAGAGAAACAATGTTTTACAGTGTTCTTGATCATACTCTAACAGAATTCAAAAAGAGATTTCGCCAGGGGGCTTGTGAAGTTCTTCATCCCATGGGATTTCTCTTAAAAAAAGAGCTTCCAGAAAAAGAAGTGTTTGAAGCATTGGCAGAGAGGTTTAATGTGCCAAGGACTGAGCTTTGCACAAAGTGGGCATTGTGCTTGACTGTTCCAGAGTTTCTCAATGCCTTTTACTGTGAAGGTTGAGCCCAAGTACACCCAGCTGTATTCAAACTTTTGCAAGCTTTAGGTACTTTGTCCATTACTTCTGCAAACTGTGAGTGCACTTTCTACAAAATGGGAATTCTGAAAAATAAATTACACTGTACCGTGAGCCAGCCACATATGCTAGCATTGATAACTATGTATACAGAACAGGACGTGGTTGATGCACTGAGTATTGAGGATGTTCTTCGTGAACTTGCTGTTACTGGAAACAGATGTTTAGACTTTGGTTTGTAATAGTCCTCTTTGCAAAACTGACTTTATACAACTCTACACATGGCAAACTGTTTTGTGGATTGAACCTTCTCAGTCTCGTTTTCCCACTCCCTCTAAACTCGTAGAAGAAAAGAATGCACTGCTATAGCTCCCATCCTGGCCTGTCTTCAGTCACTGTCTCTCTCGCTCTCCTGGCTGCTAGCACTATGGCACACTCGTTCATGCTTACGCTCAACTTCTCTGTCATTGCTGCATTACAGGCTGGCTCTCTTGTTCTTCCACACTTCCTCTCAGCTTCTCAGAGGTGTTTCCTGATGTACTGCTGGGGGGATTTACTTCCATAGAGTGTGCTGCCTGACATTTTCAAACAGTCATGCAAGAAAGTGTAACATCCTTACAGCATAGCGTTTCATCATGGTGGGCTGTAATGTATCTTGCCTAACTCTAAAATGCAGGAAAAATGCACCATTTACAGTCATTGTTTTTTTTCCCAGAATTTTCTGGGGGGCACTGAACCCCCATAAGCTTTGTCATGATTTTGCCCCCATTACACTGCTCCTGACATGCCTCTGAGAACAAATAATGTAGTGCAACTTCTTAGGCCCTATCCACACTAGGGATCCTGTAACATTACAGGCAGGCAAAAAGGTTACAGAAGCCCCAAACATGATGTGCATCCACACCAAAAATGTTACGGAACCGTGTTTCAAAACCGTGTTCAAACCTTGATACTATCAGGGTTTTAGCATGGTTAGTAACACGGTTCCACTTGAAATATGTTACCTCAATAGTGTGCATGGGAGTCTGTGGCATGTTTCTTAGTGATTGTATGGGACAGCTGACAAGACGCGATATAGCACCCTTTACAAACTGTGTCTCCTTAACATGGTTTACTATTACTATAGAGTGCGGATACACTTATTAGCAGAGTTCAAGCATGGAACACAAAGAATATGGCAGTGTGGACATGCTGGCACAGTAAGTCCCATAACGTTATTGAAAACGTTACCTAAGTACCATTGCCAGTGTTGACAAAGCCTAGGAAAGGAAGGAATAATAACCACAGATCAAATACAGGAGGTGGAAGAAATAAAAAAGGACTTCTCTTCAGTATCTATAAGGATCCATACAGGGAGAGAAAGAGACAGAGAGAAAGAGAGAGTAACACAAAATTACCATAGTAATGTTGTTTTTTTCTTAAGGGATCTACCAGTAAGCTTTAGAATAGCAATCAGTCCAATGGACTGAGTTACCCTGGACATAGAACTTATGCTAATTTTGGAATCTTAGAATCAGAACTAAGTTCAGACTGTGTACTGTAGTCACACTCTTCCCAACAGTCAGATTTGTTTCTAAAGCTAGGGGGAGCTGTGACCACTAAAACTTGCTAAATGGCTACCAACAGATTTTTTTTAAAGTTCTGCAAATTATGAAAAATAGTAATCAAGTTAAGGCAGAACAAAAACATATATGAAAAAACTTGTGATCAGACCACTTAGCAACAGTTGTGAAGGCACTTCAACAAGTAGTGCTCAATCAAATTGAAAGAGAGCTCATTCTTATATGAATGTATTTTCAAGTTCTGGACGGGGAGACAGGGTAAAGGATTGTAAAGCTCACTGATGGATCCCTTAAGAAGAAACAACATTACTATAATAAGTTATTTTTTCTTCTAACCTCCATCAGTATAGCTTTACATTAGCAGACTCCATAGCAGTACCTTGAAGGCTGGGTCCGGAACCGATTTAAGAAAAAGGTTGTGCAAGGCAGCAGTGACAAAACTGGCATCCCTTCCAGACTTTATGTCCAGAGAGTAGTGTTTTGTGAAGATGTATTTTTTCATCCAGGTAGCTGCTTTAAAGATTTCTTGTGTGGCCTACCCCCTTCCCATACGTCCAGGGGCAACTGATCTTCTGGGGTAGTGGGCCCCACAATACAGAAATCCCACCAGAACACACTCAGGTTTGAAGAATAGAGAAATAAATTTGGCCTACCTGGAGCCATCTTCAAAAAGGGCTAGCACCTACAGGACTTACAGCCATGAGCTCCAAGGGTACCCCAAAACTCCACCAGAGACCCCCGGGCTAGTGCATCTTCATTCTTCAGCCGCAGGAACTCTCCCGACCCCAAAGCACAGAGGTGCAGGAATTAATTAGAGCTCCCTAGAACATGAACTTATTGAGAAGGTTAAAATCATAAGGATTTACAGTTCATCTGTATCCTTACTTACGAACTGAGAAGAAATTCCTGATTACTTTTCTAAAACATAATCACTTTATTTCACCTGAGCCCAAATGATTTAACAGGGCTACAGGGATCCATTTGTGACTTGACGTTAACAAAGCTAAAAGACAAAGACATTAACTATCAGCTGCATGGGGCAAAACTTTTATACAAGCAAAAATGGCAGTAATTAAGGCAGAGCAAGACCTTTAACAGCTCATTATACATCAGACCCAATTTTTTTCCCAGGAACACAGCGACCTCTTATCCTGGACCATGAAGTGCCAAAGATTCCACAGGCACCGGTAAGTACCTACAGAGATTCCTGCTTACCTAAATGGGGCTTCTCATTTTCCCCTCTCTGGGAAGCATACAGCTTCTCCTTAACCCATTCCCCTGCTCTTACTTCCAGCCTCCAAGGGATACGGATGGTGCGGTACCAGCAAAACCCACCGCACCATACCCCATTATCCTCTCACCCAGGCCGCTCTCTCTCCCATTCTGCCTGGTCTCACCCCAGAGAACTACTGACTCTTTCCAGCATCCTGACTTAAAGTGTAAAGAGGACCCCACGTTTAACTGTTGCCAGGCACCGTAACTCTCACTCACCCAACTGCTGCCTGATAAGTGCAACCAGCAGAAAGGGATACCTAAAGGGCACTCCGTGACCCACTTGACAAAGTCGGTAATCTCTAGACATGTGCCTCTAAACAGGCCCTTACATGGGTAAAGGTTCCCCTCAGCCTCCTCACCAGTGTACCTGGGCTGCCTTGCCACCCGAACTGCAGAGGCCCTGCCACAACTTGCTGCAGCCTCGACGACCAAGGCATGCTAAACAACATACTACCAGGGCCTAACCCAGACCCCGAGGCCTACCTATCCTGCACCTCCCTCCTGATGGCCAACCATTCTCATAACAGCTCCCCAGAGCTCAGGCCCCAAAACCATATGGCTGCAGCTGCCTCTCTTGGTGTCCTCCTTCGGATGCTCTCCCAGAGGACTCGACACATCACCGCTGTAGAAACCAGCCTGACTAATGCAGGGGGTGTCCCCCAGCCCACACTGCTCTGCAGTGCCTACCAGTGTATCTTGCTCTCTTCGCCACTAAAGACCTAAGCACACCCCCTAAAACGTCCTCTTCCTCCCTTATATACTGCCCAGAAACTGCTCTCTGCTGCCATCACATGGTGGCAAGCAGTAACTGCGCCCCCCCAGAGCACTAAAAATCCCTAAACTCTAGGGGTAACCAAGATGGAAGGGGTCCCTAAAGGGAGCATAAGCCCCTCTCAAAAGAGAGGGGGCTTACACTCTCCCCCTACCCAGGGAATCATTCCCTCCTGAGAATGATGGCAGAGGGCCCTGACTGGCCTCCTCCAACAAACTGGGTATGTGCATCTCCCCAGCCTGCCAGGAAAAGAACCACCCCGAATGTTGGCCAAAAGGGTTCCCTACCTAACACTAACTTCCTATCTATTTTTTTTAACTCCTAAATTAGCTTACCTGTGCCAAGAGGTCTCTAAACATCTATGGGAACAATACAACATTTTTATCCTCATAAAATATTAAGAAAGCAATTATTATGTAAATTTCAAGAAACATCTTAATCAAACAGCTATGTGAGGTAGATACCTGTAACACACTACTCCCTTAAGACTCTTGATAACTATTATACCTCCTTCCCCCTAATATAGCATGCTACTTTATGTACAGTTAAAGAGATTTTAACATCCATACACCATACAAACGCCCATTCATTCTCACAGCCGCACTAGTCACAACATTCTAAGTGCAATAGAAATTCTATCATTATGCTCTAAGTCAAAAATTTAGAAATTATCAATCTTTTCATTAGTCATTAAGCATTGTTCAGTCAACATAACCTGCTCTGATGAGCAATTTTCCTGGCACAGTTTATGAGTCCATTACAGGGGCTTAAGTGGTGGGGCTTCCTCCAGGTGGGAAATAAAAGTCTGGATCTGGCTTGGCGGTGATATCTCCAAAGGAATCTTTTTCCACTGTGTAGTATTTTATCCAGCATTCTGCAAGATCCTGCACCAGTCCGAAGTTTTTAAATAAAGTCAGTCCAGACTAAGGTCCAGTATGGCACATTGCACAGACTTTTTGAAACAGCTGTTGGGACCCCATCCTCTGTGTCCTGGGCAATGCTTCAACCTCTCTAATTGCTCCTTGAAGATCCAGTCTTCCCTCATCTCCTCAATGACATCCCAAATTTGCTCAGGCATGTAAGGATAGTCCAGATGGGGGTACCCTACCCACATCATCCTTTGTACCCATCTTTCGGCTGGGCTCCGCTAAGGCAGATCTCTCACACTAGTCCATCGAGCCATGCCTGCTCCAGCCATACTCCCTTGCAATAAGCCAGATTTAGCAGGCCACTGCGATTGAGTCCGTCCATCCTGGTCCATAGAGCTTTTGCCCGGGCCAGTAGTCGTGCGGTGCAGCCAGCTAGGGTGATCACCGGATGGTGAATATGCTGTGGAATACCTCTATACGCCTTGTAGTCCAATACTGGAATCTTTTGCCCAGCCACTTCTCTTCGTCCAGGTCCTCTTCATCTGCGGGGACCTCTTCCCTCTCAATGGATATGCCTGGCACCTCCCCAGGAGGACCTCCCAGCTTAAACACAGCTCAGGTCTTCACAGAGGAGGCCTACAATTTCACTGACAGGGCAGGTGCTGCCCCCAGACAACTGCCGTGTTGAGGACCGCCCAGGCCCTGGGGGACCACCCAACAGACTTCTGAGACCCTTGCCCTCCTTCTGCCACAGGGATATAAAAATCCTCTTACTTGCTTTTGCTCAAAGACTCAGCCTTTTTTGTATTCTTTTTTCACCCACTAGCAACCATCAGTCTCTCCAACTTGCTGCTGTAAAAACGGCGCCTGTCCCTCCAGTCTACATGACCCTTCATGAGCCACCAGCCAATCAACTCTCAGGACAGCATCATGTGACTCACCAGTCACACGCAGGCACACATCTAGGAGAACTGAGGCCTACCTTCACACTAGGCCTAACTCCTACACCACCACCACGGGCAATTTGCAATGCGTCACATGGCCTACACATAGTGAGAGGCCCACCAGTACCTCAACTCCAGGGAATATGAGGTCCTCCTCCTCCTCCTTTCTGGGTTTTGGGGTGCAAAGGAAAATCCCAGATGAACATCCACGTGTGGTCCACCCCCTCCCCATATGTCTTGGGGCAACCTACCTTCTGGGGAAGGGGGCCCCACAACACAGAAATCCCACCAGAACACACTCGAGTTTGAAGCATAGAGAAATAAATTTGGCCTACCTGGAGACATCTTCACAAAGGGCTGGAATCTACAGGACTTACAGCCATGAACTCCAAGGGCACCCCGAAACTCCACCAGAGATCCCCGGGCTAGTGCATCTTCATTCTTCAGCTGCAGGAACTCTCCCCGACCCTGAAGCACAGAGGTGCAAGAATTAATTATAGCCCCCTAGAACATGAACTCATTGAGAAGGTTAAAATCTTAAGGATTTGCAGTTCATCTACATTCTTATTTACAAACTGAGACGAAACTCCTGATTACTTTTCTAAAACATAATTACTTTATTTCTCCTAAGCCCAAATGATTTAACAGGGCTACAGGGGTCCATTTGTGACTTGAAGTTAACAGACAAAGAACCTCAGTGTGCAAGCACTGAGGCAATGGTTACCCCAAAGGGCATTGGCCAGGAAGCCAAGTTTCAAAGAAATACAAAATCACACATACCCCATAATGCAAATCACCACAGTATATTATGCTGGTTCAACTTTAAGCAGAAATGCATGGTACCAGAAGGTCTCTCACACAGTCTGCAAAGAGTGCTAACAGAAGACACATACACATGTTTTGTCCTACCAGGACTCATCAGTGCCTCATCTGTTTGACACACCAGTGGAATGAATCAGCAACCCTAAGTTGGTCTATCTGGGTTATGTTGTGAACCTAATAAAACCAAAAAACAAGCTAAAAGACAAAGAACCTCAGCGTGCAAGCACTGAGGCAATGGTTACCCCAAAGGGCACTGGCCGGGAAGCCCAGTTTCAAAGAAATACGAAATCACACATGTGACAGAAATGGAAAGGAAAGAGTTAATGGTTTGGATTCTGTAGGTGCCTTATTTTTTTAGCAGTTTGGGAAAAAATACACACAGGCTAAAATCCACTGTCCAGCAGCATCCAGCTTGTGGAATTCCAAGCTGCTAGATAAGAACTGGGTCATAAATCTCGAGTGGACATCTCCACACACACAGAGACCTGCAGACACATACACAAGGCAGTTTGAATGGATTGGATCATTCAAATATAAACTTAAGGTGAAAAGGGAATATAATTGGTCACTGATAGGTGTTCACTGTGATTGGGACAATTAAATACATACATGTTAGTTGGTTGGTGCATTCAAAGGGAGAATAGGAATGACCTATTCTCCAGAGAGTATATAACCTTCTGAAAGACAGAGAAGGCTCTCTCTCTTGCTTTGGGAAGCTGGAAGGGGAAACATATGTTTGGAGCCTACTCTTGTAGCTATATCCGTGGGAGCTGGCAGTTAGAACAGGGTCCAGTGTCTCTTAGAAGGACAGAAAAGGGTAAGTTTAGTGCTAGCATATTTCAGTAATAGCCTTCTTCTTTTGCCATCTGTTATTTAAAAACATTTGTTTACTTTTCCTGTATGAGTGTTATTCTCTTGTGTTGTAAATATATATCCTGTACATGCTCAAGGCACTTTCTGTTAAGTAAAAAGCTAATTATTTGCTCAACAGTTGTGACTGTGATGTCATTTTTGTAAGATAATATTTGGTTTCCACTGGCTGAGGTAAACTCTGTGTAGCATCCGCCACCCGAGAGAGACACACTACCAGACTTTAACTTGTGCAATTGCACGTTTAATTATTCAAGTTTGTAGACTTGAAGGTGGTGCTGGAGACAGTCCAACTGGTGGCAGCGAATACCCGAGGACAGACACCTCTCTAAAAGCTGTTTCAGCCTAGAGGGAGAGGTGGGTTGTCTCAACGCATACCCCATAATGCAAAACACCATGGGCTGTATATGCAAATCACCACAGTATATTATGCTGGTTCAACTTTAAACAGAAATGCATGCTACCAAATGGTCTCTCACACAGTCTGCAAAGGGTGCTAACAGAAGACACATACACGTGTTTAGTCCTACCAGAGCTCATCAGTGTGCCTTGTCTGTTTGACAAACCAGTGGTATGAACCAACTACCCTAAGACAGTCTATCTGGGTTATGTTGTGGTGAACCCAATAAAACCAAAAAACAAAGCTAAAAGACAAAGAAGTTAACTATCAGCTCCATGGGGCAAAGCTTGTATACAAGCAAAAATGGCAGTAATTAAGACAGAGCAAGGTCTTTAACAGTTCATTATACAGCAAACCCGATTTTCCCCAAGAATGCAGTGACCTCTTATCCTTTACCGTGAAACTCCAGAGATTCCACTGGCACTGGTAACTACCTACAGAGCTTCCAGCTTACCTAAATGGGGCTTCTCATTTTTCCCTCTCTGGGAAGCGAACAGCTTCTCCTTAACCCATTCCCTGGCTCTTACTTCAGCTCCATGGGGCATGGATGGTACAGTACCAGCAAAACCCACCACACCATGCCCCATTATCCTCTCAACCAGGCCACTCTCCTGTTCTGCCTGGTCTCCCCCAGAGCGCTACTGACTCTCTCTAGCATCCTGACTTAAGGTGTAAACAGGGTCCCACGTTTAACTGCTGCCAGACACTGTACCTCTCACTCAGCCAACTGCTGCCTGATAAGTGCAACCAGCACAAGGGGATACCTAAAGGGCACTCCGTAGCCCACTCAGCAAAGTCCGGCAGCCCCCAGGCCTCTCCCTCTGAACAGGCCCTTACACGGATAAAGGTTCCCCTCAGACCCCTCATCAGTGTACCCGGACCACCTTGCCACCAGAACTGCAGAGGCCCTGCCACAACGTGCTGCAGCCTCAATAACCCAGGCACACTAAACAACATACTACCAGGGCTTAACCGGCTCCTGGGGCCTACCTATCCTGCACCTCCCTCCTGATGGCCAATCACTCTCCCTATAGCCCCCCCAGAGCTCAGGCCTCCAAACCATACAGCTGCAGCTGCCTCTCTTGGTGCCCTCCCATGGATGCTCTCCCAGGGGATCCGATGCATCGCTGCTGTAGAAGCAGGCCAACCTGACTAACACGGGGTGGGGGTCCCTCCTGCAGTGCCCGTCAATGTCTCCTGCTCTCTTCTCCACCAAAGACCTAAGCACACCCCCTAAAACTTCCTATTCCTCCCTGATATACCGGCCAGAAACTGCTTTCTGCTGCCACCACATGGCAGCAAGTGGAAACTGCACCCCCAGAACACTAAAAATCCCTAAACTCGGGGCAACCAAGATAAAAGGGGTCCCTAAAGGGAGCATAAGCCCCTCTCAAAAGAGAGGGGGTTTACACTTGAAGGAGTTGCTCCTTGCTGTTGCCACATAGGCAGAGGTGCCCCTTGTGACGTGTGCCCATAGACCTCTGGTGGGTTATCCTGGCAGCTTTTTCGTAACAGAATTGAATGCAGGTGACTATCTAATGTGAGATAGTTCTCATAGTTGCTGTTTTATCCTTTCCCATTTTGCCGTACTGTAGGTGATGAAAAGCTAAATGCTGCGGGACCTGATATTCTTTGTGCAGTCCAGGTAGTAGCTCAGTGCTCTCTTTTTATCCAGGCAGTGGAGTTTTTGTTGCCCTGTACTGGAATGTTCAGTGAAAAACACACAGAGGGCAACTGACTGGTTAAGGTGAAATTCTGACACCACCTTAGGGAGGAATTTCCTATTAGTATTGAGGATTACATTGTCCATATGGAATATTATGTATGTAGTTTGGATCTGTGCAGAGGGCTTGCAGCTCACTCAACCTCCTAACAGAGGTAATAGCAACTAAGAATATTGCTGCTGCTTTCCATGTTGCATACTTTAGGCCAGCAGTAGCCATAGGCTCAAAGGGCACTCCCATTAGCTGAGCAATGCACACATTTAGGTCTCAGGGAAGGACAGGGTCCCTCACAGGAGGGTACAAATGGTTTACACCTTTAAAGAACCTTTTGAAAAAAGGCTGTGAGGCCAGAGACTTATTCTTGCCAGCTGATTTGTAAGCTCAAACTGCTGCCAAATGCACCTTCATGAGGGACTGCAGGTGCACTTGAATCCAAAACTGTAGGCAGGCCTGGTTGCATAGAGATTATCTTTCTGGGAGCACACCAGAATGAAATCTCTTCCATTTTCAGGCATACGTTTCCTTGTTGTTGGTTTTCTAGAAACCTTCAACACTCATCACATCCTCTGATAAATTTAAGCTACAGAATTCTAGCTCCTCAAGAACCATTACCTCAGACATATAATTCTGAGGCCTGGGAATGTTTTACTGATCTGAAACAAGGTTGGCAAACTGTGCTTCAGTGGCAGGTTGATTAGAGTCTTGCTGGACAGGCTCAGGAACATGGAGTACCAAGGCTGTCTGGCCCAGTCCAGTGCTATTAAAAACATTGTTGCTGGCTCTCTCCTGAGCTCTGTGAGTACCCTCTGAAAGAGTGGGAACTGAGGGAAGGCATACAGGGATCTTCCCATCCAGGTCAGGATGAGGGCATCTTCTGGGACTGACCCCATTGCTGGCGGCCTGCAACAGAACTGTGAGAGCTGACTTTTCTCCAAGTAAGCAAACAGGTCCATTTCTGGTGAACTCCATCTTCTGAATACTGATGCCAGCACCTGCTGGTGCACGGTCCACTCATGGTTACCCTGGCTGATTCTGCTTAGTGAGTTTGCCAGGGCATTGTCATTTCTTGGTAGCTGTACTGCTAATAGCTCTACATGCAAAGAACAGGCTGGATTCCAGCTGTTCATAGCTTCTGTGAATAACCTTGAGGATCTTGTTCCTCCTTGCTTGTTTATGTAATACATTGTTGTGGTGTTGTCTGTTCTGATTTAAACAGACTGACCCTGTATCTAGGAAGAAAAAGCTTGCATTACTAGGAGCACTTCCCTCAGCTCCAAGAGGCTGATATGTTCCTGGGTCTGCAGTGTTCCAAGTGCCACTCATGGTGAGATCCTTCATATGGGCACCCCAACCCAGGACTTAGGCATCTGTTCTGATAAGGCTTGTGGGTGAATGTTGTAGGATGGAAATGTCCTCTTTGAGGTTTCTCTCTTCCTTCCACCACCCTAGTGCTTTTATCAAAGTTTTTTTGACTGACACTAGCTTAGACAGAAGATTCCACCTTTTGGACCAGTGGTCCCTTAAGTGGTACTGAATGTCTCTTCTGGAACCTGGTCCACGGTACTACTGCAGTGGAAGAGGCCATGTGTCCCAGGTGTTGCAGAAAATCCATTGCAGACTTTTACTGGCCTAGTGTGAAGGATTTTTCAATGGCAATCTGACTTGATACCCTTGCGTGTAGAAGAAAAGCTTTTCCTTGCAGGGTATCCAGCTCTGCCCCATGAAGTCCAGTACTTGAGCTGGTTCTGTGTATGACTTCTGTAGGTTTATCAGGAAACCTAGACTTTCTAAGGTGCTTTTTACAATCTATATGGAGCACCTTGCCTCCTGCTGTGCTTTTTCTGAGACCAGCCAGCCGTCCATGTCGGAAAATATGACCACATGATGCCTTCCCAGATGTGCAGCCATCATGCCTAAGCAGTTTGTGAAAACCCTTGGTGCTAAGGTGAGGCTCAAGGGAAGAGATGGAAACTAGGATTGTCAGTTCCCTAACCCGAACCTGAGGAATTTTCTGTGTAAATGTCTGACTGGGATATGGAAGTAGGCATAGGCGCCGGGTTATATGTGCCCGTGGGGCATGGGCTCCAGCAATATTTTGGGAAGCGGGCTCAGCCCCACCAATAATTTTAAACATTGGAAATTGTTTCTGTCTTTTTTTTTTTGTTGTTCTGACTTCTGGGTATGTGTGCGTGCACCCTGTTACTCCCTGCAGCTGGCACCCCACTTCACCGGGAGCAAGCCTAACCCTATTCAAAGTCAATCATTGGTGGTCCAGTAGCATTTTAAAAAAAAAACTAGTGCCAATTCCTGTCAGGCACATGCGCACAAAGAAGAGAGCGGACAATGTGACTAGACAGCAGAGCAGAGGACTTTATTGAGGCGGGTGCCAGGCGACGAGATCCGGTGAGACATTTAGAGCATGACAACGTGGTAGGTGTGATTGTCTGAGGAGACAGCACAGAGGGACGTCTACCCAGACCACCACCAGCACCATTTGGCACCACAGAGAGAGAGAGATTAATGGTGGTGGCGCAAGGGAGAGAGTGCGACTGGGCCCAGAGGCAGGAGTGTGAGTCCTGCAAGGGAGCAGCCGATGAGCGCTGGGGTCCAGGAAGTGTGGCGCATGGGTGGTGAACACTCAGAGGAGGCGGTCAGGAGGACACACACCACATGGGAGCAGAGATTGGAGGACCTGAGCCAGGGAAGGGACATCACCAGTCAGCCCAGTAACACCGCAGTGGACCACCACACCAGTCCAGCAGCATCAGCAGAGGAGCGTGGAGCAGCCCACCAGCAGCGAGAGAGAGTGACTCAGTAGCACCGTGGGTGGTGATAGAACCCCAGTACCCTATTCCTCTGGCCAACAAAACCATCAAGAGCCCAGACTGCTAGAGCTACAGGCCAGCCAGCAGTAGCCAGGTAAGGTGGTGGGGGCAAGGGAGGTGGGAAGCTGAGTCCTAGCAAGTGGCAACGGGATGAGAGAGATGACGTTGTCTGTGTTCCTGAACTTACATATAAACATAGAAACATAGAATTTGATGGCAGATAAGGACTGCAAGACCAATCCAGTCTGCCCATTTCTTTTTCTATCTTATGAATGTGCCATTGGCCTATGCTCTGTCAATAGCCTATCTATTCATACTCATCTGTATTGCTCCCTTATGCCTGTTCCATGCCTGTTTGAAGCCCTGCACTGTATTCATATCCACCACATCATAAGGTAGGCCATTCCATGCATCCACCACCCTTTCTGTGAAAAAGGACTTCCTCACATTATCCCTTAATCGGCCTCCCTCTAATCTCATGCTGTGTCCTCTTGTCCTGCTATTTTTCTTATATTGAAACATGTTAGACTCTTTCACCTTGTTAATGTCCTTAAGGTGTTTGAATGTTTCAATCATATCACCTCTTTCCCTCCTTTGCTCAAGGGTATACATATTGAGCTCAATTAATCTGTCCTCATATGTTTTTTTTGGTTTTTTTTTTTACTTGTGGTGCTTGTACACCATTTTGTCCGCCTGAACTACCCTCCCTGTCCACTCCTTCGGACCACTAATCAACCCCCACAGTACACCGACGTGGAGTCTGCCCCTAGAGTGCTCTGTTCTCCCCAGTACTACCTTGATTCCCAGCAATCCACCCTGGGTGGGGTGAGGATGGGCCTTCCTCAACCTTACTTGAGGAGAACTGGCACAGCGAGGTCTGCCCGTAAGTCGGTGGCTCCTGGGAGGCACTGATCGGTCTTCATCTAGGGCCGAGAGGGCTATTTTCCAGTTTTTCTGCTTCCCTCCACCCAACCCCCTGAGACGCTGACGCAAGAACAAATGTTCAGAAAGTGACATGCTGACGCACATTTACCTCCCAACCGCCTAACAGCGTCTCCCCTCTCCAACTTCGATGAACGGAGCCGCCAAAGCCCTTTGAGAGCTTGTGCTTCCACCAGCTCTCTCGGGATGTCTGGTACCCCCTGGTACCCCAGGTATCCCTCCCAGAGGAAGGAGAGCATCCACTGGGCCGCTCAATCCTTCCTCTCCCCACCGACCCCCGCCGACCCGAGTCCGTTCCCGAATCTGGGTCGCCGGCTCAGTGTGAGGTGTGGCGTCCAGCACCTCAACCCTCAGCGCCACCGGGCCGGCCCCCTCATATGTTTTCTGATGCAGTCCCTACACCATTTTGGTTGCCCTTCTCTGGACTGCCTCAATTTGGTTAATGTCCTTGGGAAGGTGTGACCTCCAGTACTGCATGCAGTACTCCAGATGGGGCTGAACTAGTGTCTTGTAAAGAGGGATTATAACCTCCCTCTTCTAATTTGTGATACCCCTTCTAATACACCCCAACATTCCTCTAGCCTTACCTACTGCTTTAGTGGTCTGCTTGGATGATTTCAGGTCATCGGTGATGATGACACCCAAGTCTCTTTCTTCCCTTGTGACTGCCAGCAACTCCCCTCCCAGCCTATAGGTGGTTTCAGGGTTTCTCTTCCCTATGTGCATGATCTTGCACTTCTTTGCGTTAAACCCCAGTTGTCACTCTTCTGACCATTTTGCTAGTTTATCCAGATCTCTTCTCATTCTGCCCACCCCATCTGGATCATCTACTCTGTTGCAGATCTTGGTGTCATCTGCAAACAGACAAACCTTACCCTCCAGTCCATCTGCAATGTCACTGATGAAGATATTGAAGAGGACTGCCCAAGACTGATCCTAGAGTACCCACTTGTGACTTGCATCTCTTCTGACTGTATACCATTTACCACCACTCTCTGTTTTCTGCCCATCAACCAGTTTGCCACCCAGTTGACCAATGTCTAACCATCCTGAGCCTACCCAGCTTATTAATCAATCTTCTATGTGTAACAGTATGAAAGCTTTGCCAAGAGTCAAGGTAAGCGACATCAACTGCTCCCCTTGGTCCACCACTCTGGTACCCAGTCAAAGAAATCTATAAGATTAGTTTGACAGGACCTTCCTTTTGTAAACCCATGCTGTCTTGGATCCTGTGCTCCTATGAATTCCAGGTGTTGCACTGTCCTTTCCTTAAGGAGTGTCTCCATAATCTTGCCCACTACTGAGGTAAGACTGACTGGTCTGTAGTTCCCTGCCTCCTCCCTGCTACCACTCTTGTGGAGCGGGATCACATGAGCCCTTCTCCAGTCTTCTGGGACCTCTCCTCAGGGACTCACTAAACAGTTCTGACAATGGCTCTGCTAGTTCCACCCTTAGCTCCTTTAGTACCCTGGGATGTATGCCATCAGGTCCCATTGCCTTGTCCACCCTGAGCTTATCGAGCTCTTGTAGGACCCTTTCTTTTGTGAAGGGACTAGTGCACGACTCCCTCCCCTTCCCCCCTGTGTCCATGATGCTGAGCTGTGGGCCCTGCCCTACCTTCTCTTCAGTAAATACTGAGCAGAAGTATCTATTTTGGATAGGTGCTTTTACATGGTCCTCCTCCTCCTCCTCACACGCTCCCTTATCCCCTTTGATCTTAGCAATACCCTCTCTCGACTTTCTCCTTTCACTAATGAATCTATAGAAAGTCTTGTCACCCTCTTTTACTGTTCATGCTAGTGTTTTCTCGGTTTGGGCCTTTGTCTGCCTTACTGACTTCCCTGCTTCCCTTAGGGAAGTTTGGTATGCCTCCTTGTCTTCATCCTGCTGCATTCCCTTATATTTCCTGAAGGCCAGCCTTTTGGCTCTGACCTTTCCTGCTACTGCGTTTGAAAACCAAAGTGGTTTCCTTCTTCTTTTGCACTTCCTTTTCTCACTAACACAATGGGATGTTGCTTCAAGAATTGCATCTTTAATGCTTGCCCACTTTGCCTGTACCCCCTCACCTGTATTTATTTTTGCCAGGGCTAGCTTAACTCTGTTGGCCATCTTATCAAAGTCAGCTCCTCTGAAGTCCCATATTTTTGCCTTGGAATGGGATGATTTTGTTCTAGTGGCCAAAGTGAACCATACCATATGATGGTCACTGGCCCCCAGGTGACCTTCTATCTGGAGATCTGTGATCCTATTCCTGTTAGTCAGTACTAGATCTAGGATAGCCCTGTCTCTTGTGGGTTGTTGTACCAGTTGTTTGAGGCCCTCCCCCTGCAGGGAATCCACCATGTGTCTAGTTATTTATTTTATTTTATTTTTAGCTTAAATAATTTTGTGATGTTTTGTTTTGCTTTTTTATGCTGTTTTACTAACATTTTTGTACGGCGCCCAGAGTCTCTGGGATTGGGCGTCTTTTAAATAAACTTTGCCTTGCCTTGCCTTGCCTAGTTCTGGCAGATGTCCCTCCTGGTATTGACCAATCTGTATCTGGCATGTTGAAGTCTCCCATTATCAGAACCTCCCCTTTAGCTGTCATGTTTTGTATATCTTCTAACAGTAATGTGTCTATGTCCTCCCCCTGGTCTGGAGGCCTGTACACAACCCAGTTCATATGGCTGTCCATTTCCTGTTTCCAGGGTGACCCACAGTTCTTCTGGCTCCTTATGTGATTCTGAATTTCTGTGGCTTTGATATTTTCAGTGACATAGGGCCACTCCACACACCCCTCCCTTTTGCACCTCGGTCTCTTCTGAACAGTGCATAGCCAGGTACTGAAGTCTCCCAAGTGTGGTTACTGGTAAACCATGTCTCGCTAATGGCTACTATGTCCAGTTTAGCCTCTGTCATTATTGCCTGCAGGTCTGGGATCTTGATTCCCAGACTGCGAGCATTTGTGTACATGATTTTCCATTGGCCAGATTTCGGTGTGTTAGTTGTTGGGTGAGGTCTGGCGTTTCCCTTGTGTGTCGTTTGGGGAGTTGGACCTTTTTCTTTACCTGGTGATGCAAATGAACTACAAACATGCTGAACTCCTGTCTGACCACTAGCTGAGGGGGGAGGGGTGTTCTTCCCATTCGATGTATGGAGTGCTGCACCCCTCTCCCCATTTGCTAGTTTAAATATAAACTTGTCACCAGATCTGGCCTGCAGTGTGAGGCAGCAGGCCCAGCTGCTCAGAGGGGGTGGTGATCATCATTCCTATACAGAAGTTCTCAGTAAAATAACTTGTGAGGGTTGGGGCCTTGGGGGTTCTTCTGGCATTCAGTCTTCTATAATCTGTTCAGGAGACATACATGCAGGCTTGCAGTTTGACCTGATTTTGGGGGCAAAAACAAAGCTGCCTTTTTGTACAAAAATGCTTTCCAGCTTGGGGGGGGGCTCATACCTCTCAACTGCCCCTGATTTTCAGGGATGTCCCTGATTTTGCCTCAAAATGTTCATCTGTCCCTCGCAGAATCTGTGTTTCTGTGACTGAAGAGTGGAGATTGTAAGTACAGAATAATGTTAAATGTCAAAGTTACAGACATGTTCTTCTTCAGAAAATGCATCTTAACACTAATCCCCTTATTTTATCAACTTTCTGAGTGAATATTACCAGCTATTTAGATGTGTCCCTGATTTGGGGTCTTTGTCCCTGATTTTTTAAGCATTGTCACTGATTTATGAGGCAAGAGGTTGAGAGGTATGGGGTGGGGGCCAAAAACAAAGCTGCCTTTTTTGTACAAAAATGGTTTCCAGCTCAGTTAAGCTGCGCATCATGTTGTACACTAAATCCTCCTCCTGCTTCTGCGGTACAGCAGCATGCCAGGCGTCAGACACCCACTCATGGTGAGGAGCACAGAATGGGGCAGGTCGCAGATTTTATTGAAATTGTTGCCATAACATACGCTCTCTGCAATTCCTGAGTGCAACTTGAAGGAAAGACTGAAGTTCTGGATAACCCTTAAATTCCTGTGCTCTTTCTCCTGTATCCTTCTGGGTGCTCTGTAAGTCTTCTCACTTGCTGGAGCTTCAGAAGAGTTAGTAGTTACTTCAAATGGCAAAAACAGTCAAAATGCACACTTCTTTTTCATTTTTTTTATTTTGTAGGAATTTAGAATACAAACTAACTATGATAGGGATAAAAGACAGCAGGGTGTGTAATTTTAAGTGAGCAATGCATGCCTTGGGTAGTTGTGAGACATGAGGCATAACTCAATGCTGCAATCAGCCAAGAAATGCATTTCTCCTTGATTTTCACTCACTCTGGCCTGAGTATGTATATATGCTTTGCAATAAGCTTTTGTTTGGAAACATTACTACAATTAAAATGAAGTGTTGCTGTTAGAGAATAATCAGTGGTCATGTCATGTGTTGTGATTTGATGAAATGAAGTTATGATTCAGGATGCTGAGGCTGCTAGGGAACCTGGTTACAAGATGTACCTCCAGGGCTCTCACTATTATGTTGTCATCTTTAGGCTGAGTTTTGTGGCATTCCCTGCCGTAGCAGGGTATGGGTATATTACACGTATAGACCAGACCACCAAAGTGTACCTGATCTGGATGGGCATCCTTATGCTTCTCTCGCTGCAACTGAGAATGGGATGTAAAAAGACACACTTACAACCCGGTTATCTAGCAGAGTTGTTAGAGGTTGCTCACTTGCCTAGCTGATAACAAAGGGCAAACTGAAACCGGTTTTGTTCTTTCTTTTGGATTTGGTATTGTGTGCCAAACTGCCAGTCTCATCACTATGAGCACTTACTTAAGCAGTTAACTGGGATCAATTGTTAGGTCTCAGATTGAGAGGGCTGTCATATTCATATAAGTTTTGTCTTCAAACATGCCTGTAGGGAGCCTGAAAGGGTTGTAATTTCTTGGCATCTTGCACAGATGCTGCTGCAGTTCATGCAATAACATAAGCTTTTTGTTTTGCTTCTGTTTAAAACTGAGCCTCCAGTGGCACAGATCTCAAATACTCCATTGTATAAGGTGTGTGCGTATGCGTGCGTGCGTGTGTGTGCGTGTGTGTGTGTGTGTGTGTGTGTGTGTGTGTGTGTTTGCCTGTATTTTTAACTTGATAGCATTGGGACAGCTGGTAAGATTCTGAGCTACATATATTTTTGTACTTCGGTACATATGTGATACGCTGGTTATTATACGAATACAATAATTTTATTGGCAGAAAGATTTAGATTGTTTTTGATATAAACTAACATGCTCATAGCTGGATAAATGACAGTTACTGCAACCCTGTCATGACAGGAATCTGAGTGGTAAACAGGGAAACTTTATTTTCCTGCTAATGTGTCACCAGTCCAGGGCCAGGCTTCATAGTGAATGAATATTTGTTACAAAAGAGTTCAGCAGCAACATGAAGTTCAAGTTGAAAGTGTGACTGATTAAAAAAAAGGGAGATTATGCCTTGGGGAAGAGAGCTGTCCCATTGTCAGAAATGGAGTTATACTTTAAGAGATTTGGGAGTGTGAAGGTGTGGGGCATTACTCCATGACGAGGGTTTTACTTTTAAAGCAGCAGTTCATGACAGTGGTGACATTTTATTCTGTTTTAGGTTACCCCTTATCTCCTACTTGTATGATGCACTTCACGTTCCATTCTGAGTCTTATTTAGCACTTTTTACCATATTTAAAATACTGAAATGACTAAAGAAGTGCTTCTTTTAATATGGCTCAAACCAGGTTTTACCAGTATTCTCAGCTGTTTCTCAACATTTTTTGTCCTGTAAAATAAGGTAGCTATGTCTGCTGCATGCTAGTTCATGATAGACACATGAAAAGTGATGTTAAACAATAGGTGTTTATTTGTTTATTTAGTTTTTGTTGACCGAGTAAGTGCACTAGACAAATTCTACCTATTTTCAGGCATGACCCGGGGGAGGGGGATATAGATGAATGCCAACTGACTTTGAACCAGATTAAGCTGTTGGTGGTATTTTAGTGAATGGGGGGAAAGTTAGCCAGGGCACCGGGGAAGCTCCCCTACTCACCTCTGGGGGAATTGCTGTCCATCTTCCAAGATGGCCACTTTGGTGACTGCTGGAGAAGGTGGAGGTGCTGCTGAGACAGAGGACCCTGGCCTCTCCCTCCTTTGCAAGAGGCTATTTTGGTAAATTCTGTGCTGAATACTGTGGAAGAAATGGAATTTGGACTACTACCTCAATGCACTTCTGAGACTCCTGGGATTTCTTGTTCTGCTGTTGCTGTGGGTCAGTCTCCTAAGGGTTCTGTTTGTGACGTTCTAGACTGGGTTTCAGATTCTCAGTCAGACATGAAGGAAGTTCTACCCGTTACTGTCACTGACACTGAGGAAACTCTGGCTCTTAAAAAACTATTTGACCAAGAAGAACGTACTTTTCGGGAACGCAAGATGCATCTGGAACGTAGACTTTGGTAGCTCTCCTCTGACAGCGCAGCAGGGATTATTGTTTCCCTGCAGCTTGATGTCAATGTCAGAGCCTCATAACTGCCGGAATTGGTGTCTGGAACACAGAACGCAAATGGTTCTACCTTGGCGAACATACCTGACACTGCTGGTGACCTGCATGTAAGTGCTGCTTGTTCTGTTCCACCTTACATAGATACATAGACAGTGTTGGCAGATAAGGGCCTATGGCCCACCCAGTCTGCCCATTTGAGCTCGTAAGTTCATTTTATGTTTTCCTAGAAGTCTGTTGCCCCTTACCCCTGACCTCCAGAATTCCTTTATATCTATCCCATGTATTCTTAAATCCTGTGATTGTTTCAGCCCCCACCACTTCCTCTGGCAGGGTGTTCCACTTGTCCACCACCCATTCTGTGAAGAAATTCTTCCTCATGTTTCCTCTGAATCGTCCCCCTCCAACTTCATCCCATGCCCTCTAGTCCTGGAACATCTTTTTCACTTAAAAATAGTGTATTCCTGCACCTGTTCCTCCTGTAAGATACTTGTATGTCTCTATCATATCCCCTCTCCCTCCTCTCCTCCAGGGAGTACATGTTCAGTTCCTTCAACCTGTCTTCATAGGACTTGTGATGCAATCCATGCACCATCTTTGTTGCCCTCCTCTGAACCTTCTCTACCCTGTCTATGTCCTTACGTAGGTATGGTCTCCAGAACTGTACACTGTACTCCAGGTGGGGCCTCACTAGTGTCTTGTATAGCAGAATTATGACCTCCCTTTTCCTGCTAGTGATGCCTCTGCCTATACATCCCAGCATCCTATTTGCTTTACCTGCTGCCTTGTCACACTGTTTCCCTACCTTGAGGTCATCAGAGATGATAACCCCAAGATCCCTTTCCTGCTTGGTGCATGCTATATCCTCACCCCCAACTGATATATTGTGCCAGGGTTTTGTGCCCATATGCATCATCTTGCACTTCCTTGCATTAAATTTCAACTGCCAACCCTGACCATTCTTCAAGTTTCTGCAGGTCCCTTCTCATTCTGTCTACACCCTCTGGTGTGTCTACTCTGTTACAGAGCTTTGTGTCATCAGCAAACAGTGAAATTCTGCCTTCTAGGTCCTGCGCAATGTCACTGATGAAGATGTTGAATAGGACCGGTCCCAGCACTGATCCCTGTGGTACCCCACTGGTCACTCTTCCTCTGTGGAGTGACAGCTATTTACCACCACCCTCTGTGTCCTGCCACCCAGCCAGTTACCTACCCACACACTACTGTCCTGCCCACACCCATATTCCCCAGTTTGTGTAATAGTCTTCTATGTGGCACAGTGTCAAAGGCCTTGCTGAAGTCCAGATAGGCCATGTCCACTGCCCTCCCCTGATCCACCTCCCTAGTCACCCAGTCAAAAAATTCAATGAGGTTGGTCTGACATGACCTCCCCCTGGTGAAACCATGCTGCCTTGGGTCCTGTAGTCCATTGACAACCAGATGTTCCACCAATCTCTCCTTCGGTAGTGCTTCCATGATCTTCCCCACTACCGAGGTGAGGCTGACTGGTCTGTAGTTCCCTGCTTCCTCTTTGTTCCCACTTTTGTATAAGGGGACTACATCTGCTGTCCTCCAGTCTTTGGGTACCTCCCCTGTTTCCAGTGATCGGCTAAACAGGATAGCCAGAGGTTCAGCCACCACCTCTCTTAGTTCTTTAAGGACCCTGGGGTGCACCCCATCTGGCCCCATTGCTTTATCAACTCTTATTACATCCAGTTCCTTCAGGACCCTTTCTCGTGTAAAGGGACTTGTGTCCATTTCTGCACCATTCTCACCCTTGTACTCCCTTCAGACCCATTACCCTCCTCTTCCTCAGCAAAGACTGAGCAGAAATACCTGTTCAATATGTCAGCTTTACTGTTGTCATCCTCCATACGCCCCATCCTCCCCTTCAGTCTCACTATCCCTCCTTTGTCTTTCTTTTTCACTTATGTACCTGTGAAAGGTTTTGTCCCTCTACCCACTGATTTTGCAATGTGTTCTTCTGTCTGAGCTTTGGCTTCCCTTGCATGACCTCCCTGCCTCCCTTTGCTTCTCCTGGTACTTCTCCCTATCCCCTTCTGCCTGTGTCTTTTGTATTGCCTGAATGCAATCTTTTGGCTTTCACTTTCTTTGCTACCTCTTTGGAAAACCATAATGGTCTCCTCTTCCTTTTCCTCTTGCTAACCTGCTTAATGCATAATTCTGTTGTTCTTGTAATCCCCATTTAAATACTGCCCACTGTTCCTCAACCCCTGATTCCTGTCCCATTCCCTTAATGCCTCTTTCAAGTATCTCCCATTTTCCCAAAGTCTGCCCCCTAAAATCCAGGATCGTGTTTTGTGTGGTTTGGTTCTGCTCTTTCTGTGATTTCAAACCACAATGACTGAGTAGTCACTGTTCCCCAGGTGCTCCCCACTGTTACCCCATCACATTGTCCCTGTTTGTGAGCACAGGTCCAGTATTTCCTTCTGCGAGTTGGTTCCATGACCAGTTGCTTGAGGAAGGCACCCAAGAGGAGTCAGGATAAATCTGCTCTAGTTGAAGTTGCTGCTGGGATGCTCCAGTCCACGTCTGGAATATTGAAGTCTCAACCAGTACTACCTCACCCTTGTCTGCCATCCTTTGGATGGCTAGCATCAACTCTATCTGTTTCTTCCTCCTGGGCTGGTGGTCTATAGACCACACCTGTTGGATGGCTGTCCCATTTTCCTTTCCAGCTTAACCCACAGTATCTCTCCCCATTTTGTTCCTCCTGGATCTCTGTGGCCTATGTCATTTTTCACATACAGTGCCACTCCTCCTCCCTTCCTGCCTGCTCTGTGTCTTCTGAATATGTTGTAGCCAGGTATGGCCATCTCCCAGTCGTGGTTATCATTACACCAGGTTTCAGTGATGGCCACAATGTCCAGGTCTGACTGCACCATGACAGCCTCCAGATCTTCCATCTTGTTGCTAAGGCTCCCTCCTGGCATTTGCACACATGGCTTTCCATGATTTGACCTCCCTAGACTGTTTCACTGTTCTACTCAGCCCCTTCCTTGGTTGTCTTTATCCTGGTTCTCCTTGCTGTCTGCCCTTCTGCTGAATTTTGCCCTTTTCTGCCTATCCACCTCTTGGGCACTAATCTCCATCTTTGCACACTGCTTTGCAGAGATAGCCACTCCTCTGGTTCACTGGTTCCACCGCTAGTTGTGGGGGTGAGCAAGTAGGTACCCTCCTTGCTGGCCTGCCACCCCCCTTTGCTAGCTTAAATGCTTGTCAATGTAGTATTTAAACTTATCATTGAGTGCTTGGATTCCCCTCCAGGATGGATGCAGGCCATCAGGCTTGAACAAACCTCCATCCCTCCAGGTGGGTCCCCAGTCACCAATGAATCCAAACCCTTCCTCACAGCACCAGTTCTTCAACTATGAGTTAAAGTTCCTGGTGCACGCACTCTATGCTCTCCTTGCCTCTACTAGGAAGTACTTCTGAGAAAGTGACAGAAGTAGCTACTTGCTTGAGACCCCTCCCCAATTTCCTAAACTCTTCCTGAACTTCCTTTGGCTCCCCATTTGCCAGGTCATTAGTACCTAGGTGGATAATGACATCCAGCTCACCCTCCCGTCTTGCCTTCCCAGTGATCCCCAGGATCTTCCTTCCATCCCTCCATGCTGTGGCACCTGGTAAGCACCTCACCTCCCTGTCCTCCCCCTCCTGTGTTCCTAGCTGGATCCCTCTTATGATGGAGTCCCCCACCAGGATTCGCTTCCTTCTCCTCTGGGGTCCACTGCTTTCCCAGCTGAGGTCACCTCCTTGGCTAACCTCCACATCCTTTCCTTCCACTTCTCTGGGTACCTCTATTTGGTTGTCCTCGTTTGCCAGTGTGGCATATGAGTTCTTGAGTGGAATAGGATCTGGGATGTGCCTCTGCCTGACCGCTCTAACCCTCCCTGAGCCCACTGTCATCCAAGTGCTCCTCGTTCTCGGCATCCCTTGAGGCAGTTGCATTGGACTGGGTGGTCTCTGGATAGGGGTGATGGTACTCCTGACCCAGTTTACTTCCACTCTGAGTCTGGCTACCTCATCCCACAGTCCAGAGAGATGCATGCAGACAGGGCAGCATCTCAGTGTCCAGAAGGTCTGCCTGAATATGGCTGCCCCACAGCCACTGCATTGCACTACTCCCCACATTATACTGCAATTATACTGCTATTCCACTAATTGTCTGCTACTGAAGCTCTTCTAGTTCCCTTTTATTAATTTACTGTCCTAAAATCCTGCCACTGATCCTCAGATAATTTTCTTTAAAAAAGAAAAAAGAAACCAATAAATAAATAAATGAGTCAAAACACTTGTCGTGCTGAGGGTGAGCTTCTTCCCCTGATGCCCCTCCTACTTCACACCCTTACTGTACCCTGTGTTTAGCTCCTGTCAATCAGATTTAACAGGGCATATAATTAAGAGTTGGGGGAAGGGAGGAGGGAAAATTGCAGCAATTAAAGACAGCACAGAATTACACCACCACTACGTTTTCAATTTTCAATAGCCCAAGAACAATTCTAAGTAAAGACAACAAAGAAAGTACAGTGTCACTAAAAGCCCACAATCTAAGTTTAAGAGAAAAATAGCAATTACCAGTTACTCTAAAGCACTTAATTGAATATGTTTCCTTCCTTCCCTTTCTGGCTTCTTCTGAGAAATAAAACTCACTTGCTACCTCAACTCTGACTAAGCCCCACCTCCAGTTATCACGTAGCTGAGGTCAGAGGCCAGACAATTAACACCCCTCATCCAACTACAGGGCAGTCAGACAAGCCAAGATAAAATCTGCAGCAATTAAAGACAGCACAGAATTACACTATCACTACGTTTTAAATTTTCAACAGCCCAAAAACAATTCTAAGTAAAGACAACAAAGAAAGTACAGTGTCACTAAAAGCCCACAATCTAAGTTTAAAAGAAAAAATAGCAATTACCAGTTACTCTAAAGCACTGAATTGAATATGTTTCCTTCCTTCCCCTTCTGGCTTCTTCTGAGACTGTTGTGACTTCTGTACCTGTTGGGCAGACCAAGCCCACGGTCTTGAACTGGTCTGTAGAGCAAGCCCTGGAAGGGGCAGGGTGGGAACAAAATGGTATGTCTGGGGAATGGAAGTCTGGAACCTACCCAATTAGAGTGCCTGTTGCAGCTGACTTTCCTGAGTTACGTAGCCTCTATGTTAAACCCCCTGATAAAAGTGTTCGACAGCATGTCCTTTTGAAGCTACCTGCTGACTTGGAACTTACTCAGAACCCGAAGTTATGTCTCCTGACTCCCACAACCCTGGATAAGGATGCGGCTGGTCCCCCTGAGACCCCCCTCAATGCCGAACCATATGGTCTGAAGAAACCCTTCGCTTCTCTTTTCAAGCAGCCTATTCTTCCTGCTAAGAGACATAACACTGTTTTCCTCTCTTATGTGGGAGGCTTACCAGACCCCCCGATCACTTCTACGTGGTTCAGACCTTGCTGAAGGATTCTCTGAAATTGTTCTCGCATGAACTGCATGCTCTTATACATGTATCTGGGGAGTCGGTGTTTGATGTGAGTATTAAGACCTCGAAAGGTCTGGACAGATTTTAGACTCAATATGACACTTTGAAATGTACTGGCCTCTGGGCCCCCTTCTTAGCTATTCCTTTGGCAAAGCCTGCTTATAAATCGGTGACTATCCTTTTTCAGAGTGAAGGAGTTCAAAATGCTGAAGTGGAATATTGGCTTAAAAAGCGTTGCACTGTTCTCGACTGTCCTGAGGCAATCTTTGACTCGGAGAACATTTTGACTGGGGGGTGGAGGGTGAAAGTTTTATTACGCTCCTCTGATTCTGGTTTATAACACCTTCCTAACTCTTTCTTTCTAGGTTGTGACTGAGGTGTTTTGTTTTATTTTGGTTAGCCAAAAGCATGCTATCATTGTGGGGATACTTCACATATTAGTAATGCATGTGACAAGCTTTTTTTCACTTTATCTTTTTATTGGTGTTTAAAATATATACAGAAGAACAAAACATACATTACATTGAAAAATATCCTCCATTATATAGAAAGAAAAAACATCATATTATGCATAGCAGTAAATGAGTTATAAAATTACAGAGGGTTCATTACATAATTATTCATTGGATTTTAGACTTAGACAAATATGTGGGTGAACAATGGCAGAGTTATAATTAAGCATGATAACTGTTAATTCAAGAAGATCCACCATATATAAAATGAATACTAGTAAGTGTTTAAAACCTGAATGTTAAGTAACATGCATCAAATGACATTAAAGTCATTACAATCTGTGTTCAATATATGAAGAAAAGAGTAAAGGAGTAATGTATGCATGAGAGACAGTAAACAGGGAGATGACAGTAAAGAATTAGACAGAAGAAGAAGGAGATAAGAGAGATATCTGTATGTAGGAACAAAGGAGACCCCAATCTAAAGTCGATATAAAAGGGGAGACTTGAATACTCATGAATTAAGGTCTAGGGGAGCCGAAAGTTTCAGTATACCTGACATAGTCCTGACAGCATTTATCATATACAGTGAGTCGGTCATGAATGACATGGGATAGTTGATCTAGGGATGAATACTGGGAAAGACTTTGAAGGACATCTGAAAAGGTTGGGATACAAGTTGATTTCCAATTCATTACAATCAGGCGTTTAACGAGGAGAAATAGTATGTTTAGCCATCTGAAATGTGCATATGAGAGGGAGGGTTACTTGAGATAAAGATACCTAATAGAAAGAGTTTAGGGTCTAAGGGGATATTTTGTCGAGTAACTCTAGTAGCTAATAAATATACTTTGTGCCATAGCTTATTAATGGGAGTACAAGACCACAAAATGTGAAGTAGGTCCCTATTAGGTGAGTTACAGTGCCAGCAATTATTGTTATTTAGAAAATGGGCAAGTAAAACTCTGTCTCCTGATTGGCTAGTTCCCTATCCAGACCCCTGGTCTATCTGAGAACAGACCCCGAGTTAGAATAAGTGCCAGTGGTAACTGACCTGATCACTGAACTCATGGGGCCAGTTAGAATGTTCAAGTTTCAAACTAACGCCATTTTTCTTTCTCCTGGTTAGGGGTTAATTTTGCGGCCAATATCACCCCCCCAACACACATGTGAATACCACTCCTTTTTAAAATGCTACACACTCTACCACTCAATGCAGGCTTCAGCCAATAGAAGAAAAGTGTTTTTTTTTAAATTAGTAGCGCTAGCCCATCGCGTGCTCTGCACTACTGGCAAAAGCTGCTCTCAGCTCACCCTGCCTGCAGCCATGCGTTTTCCCTGCTCAGTAAGTGAACGACTGAGCGAGACAGCCCCAACACACAAACCGGCAAACAAAACCGTCACAAATTCCCCGATACTCAGTCATCATTTCTGTTTTGCTTGGGACCGGCGACTTCACGGCAGTCTGTCCTGTACAGCACCAGCAGTCCCCACTTGTCCCCGCTGCCGAATATCCCACATGCCAGCGATCTAGTCTTAATAAAAAAAAGATCTTACTGCGTGTTAAAGCAGTCCGGTCGGCTTTTCCGTAATAGTCTCTGTGCCCCCATCTCCCAAAGACTACTTGCTCACAACTGAAAATCAAGCCTCAGCTTTGAGGCAGTCTCTTCCGTGTCCTCAGACTCCAGGCTAACGGCGCTCAATGATGATCTCTATTCTCTGCCTTTCACTCTGAGCCTGCATCATGTGTTGATAAAGCTGTGCCCCCAAAACATATCCACTGTGTGTGTGGAGGGGGATCTTTAACTCAGTGCAATGACCGCTACTTTGGGGGCGGAAGATATGTTAACAGGCACTTCACACTTCACGGGTAGTTGCTGGAAGAGGGGACAATAAAAACATTAACAAAATTCAATCCTTAGTTAAAAGGCTTTAAAACTTGAGCCCAGTGAGTGCGTGTGTGTGTGTGAAGGAGGGTACAGGTAACCATGACAACTAGCTCAAAAATGTAACATTTTGGAGGCTTCAGAAGCTCAGAAGTCTCCAGGTTTAAGAACAAAAACAGCATTCAAAAGCAGGTGGAGGAACTATTTTATTACAAAAATCTCAAACAAATATGTGTTCTAACATTTAAACATAAAAATTATTTTCCCAAACATATAAAATACAGCTGCCCATTTTCTAAGCGCAATAATACCCTCCAGGGTGGGCGGTATTGTGCAATACCGGACCTTCCAGAGGCTATAAGGCCCTCCGCCTGCGGCGTCAGGCCTCATTACGCCCCTGGGCGTCCGGTATTGCACAATACCGCCCACCCTGTTGGGTATTATTGCTTACTTAAAAGTCCTATGCGATGAAGTACAGCAGGAGTTCTGTACCATAAATGAAGGATTTTTATTTGTATTAAGGAATTACGGGCATCTTTGAACGTATGGTGGGATAAACGCCCGCAGTTGCGCCATTGTGCATCTGTGATATATAGTTAAGTAGTACACTCCATTTGTTTTTTCTGGAATAGAATAGTTAGGTAAATTGTTTATGATATCTTTATAAATGGAGCTGTTCCATTTTACGGATAAGTTAACCCATTGTGAAACATATTGATCTTGGAGAGTATGTTTATACACATGACGAGAAAGAGAGTGATAAGCAGCTCTAATTTGTAAGTATTTCCAGAAGTCTTGTTTAGAGACCTTCCAGATACTCTGTAGGTCTGAGAACATTTTGATAGTAAGTGAGTTTTGGTCCAAGATGTCACCTAAAAAGAAAATACCTTTGTTTCTCCAGGAAGAGCAGAAGATTGGGTGGTTATCTAAAGTAAGTGTTGAGTTGCCCCAGAGAGGGGCATACAGCCAAGGGGTTGGGTTAGACTTCAAAAATTTGTGAATTAGTTTCCAATAAAGAACAGAAGCTGATATGGTTGGGTAAGATTTTAACTTAGAAGGGAGAGAATTAAAGATGAAAGAAGTGGAAACTCCTCCAGGGCATAATGCAGATTCCATTGCAACCCATAATGGGGAGCCAGATGAAGGTTTTTGAAACCACTTAATAGTTTGAGTGGTTCGGAAGGCCCATAGGTAACCTTTAAACCATGGGAGTCCAAATCCTCCTTTTTTGTTTTGTGCCCGATGTTTATTATGGCTAAATCTTGGTAGTTTCCATCCCATAAAAAATTACCAATTAGTTTATCAGTTTTAGATAGGAAAGAAGACAGTAAGATCAAGGGAATGTTGGCAAAAAGGTAGAGAATCTTGGGAGAGATGGACATTTTAATGGCAGAAATGTTCCCCATGAAAGAAAGATTAAGAAGTTTCCATCTGTCGAGAATCATCCTAATGTTATTAAATAAGGGGTTAAAATTAGTGTCCCAGACTTTTTCCAAGTTTCGAGTTATTTTGATGCCTAGGTATGTGATGCTTTGTGGGGACCAACGAAATCTGAGGGGTATATTCATAGAGGACTTACAATTGTCATTAAGGGGTAATGTTTCTGATTTCTCATAATTCAAAGCAAGGCCTAAAATATTAGTGAACTTATTAAGTAAGTCAGCCAGTGGTAGGGCAGCTTCATTTAGGTTTTCAAGTAAGATTAGAAGGTCATCTGCATATGAAAGGGAAACATATCTTGAATTGCCAGCAGGGATTCCCTTAATGTCTGTGGACTGATGAAGACTAGCAGCCAGGGGTTCCATGGCTAAAATGAACAGAGAGGGTGACAGGGGGCATCCTTGTCTAGTTCCTCTTGCCAATTGAAAGTGAGAAGAAAGAGTAGAATTAGTAAGAACTTTTGCCACAGGAGAGGTATATAATAATTTGAGCCAGGAACAGAAATTGTGAGAGAAACCAAAGTGAGACAGAACTTCATAAAGGTAGTCCCAGTGTAAGGTATCAAAAGCCTTTTCAAAATCAATGGCAATAGCAGCGGCAGGTGATTTAACGAATTTAGCTTCATGCATTAAATTAAATAGAGAACGTAAATGGTCAGAGCCAGATCTATTCTTAATAAAGCCAGCTTGTGAACAATGAATTAACTTAGGGATCAGGGATTCAAGTCTAATTGTGAGTAATTTAGAAAAAAATCTTCCCGTCTATATTTAATAAAGATATAGGTCTATAACTTTCAGGAAGAGTAGGGTCTTTATCTTTCTTGGAGATTAAGGTGATAATTGCTTCAGTACATGTTGGCAGAAGATTGCTATTAATGATGGCTTCTTGAAAGACAGCAAACAGAAGAGGGCAGAGAATGTCAGAAAATATTTTATAAAAGTCTATAGGAAATCCATCAGCCCCTGGTGATTTACCAGATTTCAAGGAGGATAAAGCTTTTTGAATTTCTTGAGGAGAAAAGGGTTTGTCTAGATTATTCATTTCAGAGGCAGAGAGATGAGAAAGAAGTAGGTTTTTTAGGAACTGCTGTATTTGTATATTGGAGGGGGGGTGTAAATTGGAATATAATTTTTGATAGAAGGATTTCATAATGTTATTTATAGATGGATTATCAGAATGGATTGTACCCTGAGCATCTTTTAAACCTAAAATGTGTCGCTTCATTTGCTGTGCTTTAAATTGGTAAGAAAGAAGCATCCTATTTTTGTCGCCATGCTCCCAGTATTTGTGTTTAAGTTTAAACATAGCAAGCTCAGTTTTACAGGAGATTAATTCATTTATTTTTATTCTGAGCTGAAGGATTTCAAGATAAAGCTGGGAGTCAGGGTTGTGTTTTTTGGATTTAAAATATATATTCTGCTTGCATTTAAGAGAATTTTCCATCTCAGTTAGTTAGTGCTCTTTTACTTTTTTCCTGTGGGCAGCTTAGCTAATAATTGTCCCACAAATTGTGCCCTTTAAAGCTTCCCATACTGTGTACGCTGATGCAACAGGGGCGTTATTATGGGAAAGAAATTCCTGAATCTGTGATTTAATCATAGGTAGAAAGTCAGGGCCTTTGAAGAGGAGAGGATCCAGGAACCAGTAAGAAGATTTGGAAGTTGGAGGGCCCCATAGAAGTTGTAACTTAACAGGAGAATGGTCCGAGATAATAATAGGTAAAATAGATGATTCAATATGTTTTTCTGTTATAGCAGGAGAGACTAACCAATAATCAATTCTACTATATGTCTTGTGCAGGGAAGAGTAGAAAGTGTAATCTCGGTCACGGGGGTGAAAGAGATGCCAGACTTCTGTTAAACCAAGTTCTTTCATTAATAGGGAAAGAGCTTTAATACTTCTGGGATGGGCATCCATGGATAGGTTACTTCTATCTATACTAGCTTCTAAAGCTAGGTTAAGACCACCTCCAAGAATTATAGGTGTGTTGTCAGTAAGTTTCCTGAAGGAAAGCAATTTGTGTTTTATATTTTTAAAATATGAAAGGATCTACTTTCGCTTGCAGGGAGAATTAAGTCCCTTCACATTCCATGTGTATAAACGTAAGTCATTCATGGTGATTTACAAAGGAAGGGAAATAGTTGTTGGAATGGTAAGGGACCTATAAATTAAGTGGAGGACGATCAGAGTATAAGAGAGGGTACACTTGTATATGAGAAGAGTGGCAGGTCCATTCAGGCATTTGAAATAAAATATATAGTATAAGTAGCACAGATATATTTTTTTGTTTAGAATAATAAAAAGAGAGAGGAAGAGTTATTGATTAACAAAAGAGAGATTCCTTATAAGTGTGGGGAGATATGAATCGGTACACAATACCAAGGGATTCTCTCAGCACACCCTTGGGCGTAGATAAAGGAAATAGACCTAAGGATGCAAGCAAGTAAAAAAAAGGACTTGTCTGCTCCTAAGTACTAAACTTAATGAACACTATTGATACGAAATTGCAATAATTGCACAAGCAGTAAACAGTTATCTATAAAGAAGTAGGGAACCAGTTATAAACCCATTATAAAGAAACAACTCATATAGAGTATAAGGAATAAAAAAGACAAACCGTGTTATAATAACCTGTAGGTATAATAAAAGAATATATGCCAACCTACTTAGAAGGTTAACTATTTTGACTGTATTAGAGATCTATGTTGGCACAAAAAAAAGGAAAAATCAGAGGAACCACGTATCTACCCAAACATAATATATATAAAGTACAGTATAGCTTTGCAGTAACCAGCACATCCAGTTTGAGCTGAACGTATAAAAGAAATAATGCAATAAAATATTTAGAACATGTATTATATATTAGTTTATATATTTGGAATGTATGTTTGGCAAAGTAATATATTTGTTATGCCAATAGTTGGTAGTCTAGAACAAATTGTGAATAAGAGCCGGCTTCGGTATAATAGGGTTTTATGTAAAATTATGTTAAATACATATTTATTCAGATGTATTTAGAACTCAAAAATAGCCTTAATGTAATAAAGGGTGGGTTAACCAGGTCTAAAAAAATAAACCTGGTAAATACACAAGTCAAAGGGAAGCCAGAAATAGAGGCTCCCTTTAAAATCAGGCTTTGAATAAAACATGTTATATCATATGAATTGTATCTTATCTCAGTACACTGAAAATTGCTGGCATCATATACATATATATAGTATGTATATATATATATTTATATATATATATATATATATATGAATACAGAGATCATCTATGTGTGAAAAAGAGGATGTGCCAAATTTATGATTGAATATATAATTAGAAAAGGGATCATATAGTTTGGATAAACCATGAATTAAAAAGATATGTCAACATAGAGGATAAAGAACTATGAGATTTTTATTAGTGGGACATAATGGCAATCAACATTTGTTTGATCACTATAGTGAAAAAACAAAATGTTGAAAAAATGGTTATAAATTGGATTAGGTGCATATGTATAGACAGGAAATACAAGCCACTGCAAAGGGATAACTCATCTTTGTGTCGAGAAAATACAAGTTTAGGTTCCTTAGGATATTATATAATGAAGGCTGTACAGCGATCTTGGTGGCAATTTAAAAAGAAAGATTATATCTAATACAGCACATAATTCTGAGACTTATCTTGCCGTCAGAGAGAAGCTGAATACATTGAAAAAATAAATATATCAATGTTCAGGTCACAATTGATTCGTAAGAGTTCCTTGAAGCAGTGGAAGTTTTCTGCCTGGCTTTAGCTCTACGTTTCTTTTTCGGTGGTTCAAGTGCTTTGCAAGGAGAGCTAGTAGTCACCTCTGCCCACGAAGAGTTGGCAGAAATATTGCCTTGCAGGGTTGTAGCTGAATATGCAACTTGATCGTCTATGTTATGTGGGTGACATCTTCCCGCGATGAGTGCAGCTCGTCTGCTAAAGGGGCAAATTTGTTGCAGAGAGTAATGGAGGAATCAATCGTACCAAGATGTTCGGATCAGGAGGGGCTATATAGGGAGCATCCTCAGAGCAGCAGGAGCGATGGGTAGTGCAGGATTTTAGAGCACTTTTATCTTTAATTCTAGTTGATTGTCTTGACTGAGAGACTTCAGGTATTGCTAGTTTGGGGACAACCATTTGGGTCACATTATTTACCCCACTCTGCACCTCAATATCATCGGGTCAGACTTAGTCTTTTCTGATGGAGTCGTGGCCAGTTGCAGCAGATCTCTCAGAGGTAAGAGGGTTTGATGGGTTATTCAGGAAAGCTGCAAGAGCATCTGGAATATTAAAGTCTTTAAAGCCATTTCCCAAAAAAAGACGCATTATGGAGGGGAAGCGAAGGGCAAACTTGATATGACGCTGATGTAGTAGAACTTTCAGGTGGTTGTACTCTTTCCTTTTTGCAGCTAACTCCTTTGAAAAATCCCAAGAGATGGAAATTTTTAAATCCTGCCACATCAAAATGCCTATTTCTCTAGCATATCTCAAGACAAGCTCTGTATGCGCAAAATTCAAGAATCTGGCAATAATCGGTCTGGGTCTTTGATCTTGTGCAGGCCTGGGACCGAGAGAGCGATGAGAACACTCAGTTATCAGTTGTGTGTCTTGAGGTAGTTTTAACATTGCAGGAAGGACATGTAATAGTAATGCTGTTGTATCTCAGAGTTCCGACCCCTCTGGAAAACCGAAAAACCATAAGGTATTTCTACGGTTGCGATTTTCAATGTCGTCCAGTTTGTACTATAAGGATTTGATGGTGCGGTCTTGATCTCTAATGGTAGCTTGCAGTTTTTGAATATCTTCATTATTTTGAACAGATTTAGTTTCAGCAAAGGTGATTCATGTATTAAGGGATTCTAAAGTAGTCGTAGTTTGTTGAGACGTTATCTTTACAGCATTGATATCGGAGACTATTTTTGAGAACATTGCTTCTACTCTGGCGAGTGAGCTGGATTGAGTATGAGAGTCTGCCATATCGGAGGATGTGTAGACCCAGCTCAGAGTGGTGACAAGATATCAGGTTTAGGTAGTTTTGAAGATCAAAATAACTTACAGTATATTAGCAGGGTCTTGTTGGCTGTTAGATCTTCAAGGTTGACAGAAGAGGAACGGTCTGAGAGTGGAAGGATGGGGTTTGATTCTATAGTTCCCCAGGAGGAATAAGATTAAGCTGCCATCTTCTGCTTAGGCAAGCCACGCCCCCAGGAAAAAATCCATGTGACAAGCTTAAGTGTACCATTTGTGGGGAATTGGGGCATGTGGGTTCCACTTGTTTAAATGAAACCAAATGCAACCTCTGTGACGAGGTTGGGCACACTTTTCAGAATTGGGCTACTCACAACAGGGTGGAACATGTTGGTGATGCTCAGCTTGCTCTGATTACTATGGCTCAAAAAAAGAAAATTAGAAGTAGCCTTTTGTCTGACCCCCCCTGGCCTGGACCAAGAGGAGCCTCCACCACCCCCCCATTGTGGCTCTAGAGGCTTCAAATGTGCAAGATGATACTGCCCTTGTACCTCCTGTTTCTGCTGCCATTTTACCAGACAAATCTTTCCCTCTGGAAATGCCCCTTCCTGTCTGCCCTGCTCAAGAGGCTCTCAGACGGTCTACTCATACCAGGCAGACTTCTCCCCCCCCCAAGTCCTTCAGGACTGATGGTCTTCCCATTCATAACCGATATGAGCTCCTTACTGAAGGTGTGGAAGATTCTGACGGGGACACTGATTCTTCATCTGTGGCCTCTTCCCATACTGCAGGTGCTACTGATTCAGAGAAATCCCAGGGAGGGATGGGACAACAGGAGTGGAAGGCTAAAGTTAAAATGAAAGGGAAAGCGGTATCAGGCCAAAAGAAATCCAGATGTTGTGATTCTTTGCCTTGATTTTTCCATTCAATTATTTTCCCATGGGTGACCACCTGCTTTGTTGTACTCTCAATAAGAACAGTATGAAGAGGGTGGTGAGGAGACGGATGGTATTCTCCTTTTTGCATGATTATGGGGATGGTTTGTTTTTTCTTCAGGATGTCCATCTCTATACGGATCATGAGATCCGTCAGGCACAGCAGGAATGGTATTTTGGGCCTTCCTTCTGGTCTATTGGCCAGGAGACTTGTGTAGGGGTGGGAATTGTGGTACGTTTACCTGGCTTTAAGGTTAAGTTGTATGATCTTGTTCCAGGTAAACTATTGATTCTGGATGTTGTGATTTCTAATTCCCACTTTCGGCTGATTAACTATTATGCTCCCCAGACTAAAGCTTTATGGACTAAGCTTTTAAGACTGCCTCAGCCTTACTTGCACACTTCTAAGGCTGTGATACTTGCTGGTGACTTTAACTGTGGCCTGAGTCTTAAAGATAGAAGCAGTTGCTGCAAGACCACTAAGTTATTTTGTGACTCCCTTTTATTGAATCAGATGCTCAAACTAGCACAGCTGAGGGATGGTTACTTTGTGAAAACTAATCTCAATTAACCTACTTTCCAGAAGGAACATTTTGCTACGAGGATTGATTTTATTTTTCTTTCTCAAGTATTGTCTATTCAAGAGGCTCAGGTTGTACCAGTGGAATTCTCTGACTATAATATAGTTGTCGTTCGGGTTGGGCCTCCTGCTGTCCTTTCCCGAGGACTGGGGACGTGGAAGTTAAATTCTTCATTATTGTTGGAAAAGGACTTTTGTACTAAGTTATGGGAGTTTTGTTTGGCCCAGCAGCCCGTGGCGCCTTGCTATTTAGACATTGGACTCTGGTAGGCTGATACTAAGTGGGGTTTGAGGGAGTTTTATTCAAAATTATGGTTGGCATAGTGCCTGTCAAACTTATCTCCATTATTTACAACACCAGAAACAATTACATTATTTCCTAACTTTGGCCCATACCACTTCCCAGGATTTTAGTGCACAGATTCAGCAAGTGAAATCTAGTATGCAATCATTTCATGACCAGAAATCCAAACAATTATATATCCAACATAAATTTGGGACTCAGGGGACTGCTGATGCTGTTTGCTCCTTTCAGCAAATGATTATAGGATTAGAAAGAAAGAAATACTTGAATTGACTGAGTCTGATGGGCGGTTACTTGTAACCAAAAAGGATATTCTTCGTGCAGTGGGTGCATATTCCACAGACTTATTTTCTGTCCTGCCTTCCGATACTTCCTAGTTTTCCTCTTACCTGTCTCAGATTACTCTTCCTACTGTCCCTGACCATATTGCACTACATCTGAGTCAAGACGTTACCCCACTGGAAGTCAAGGCTGCCAGTCTGTCATTAAAGTGTAACACAACGCCTGGCCCAGATGGTTTATCTAGTGAATAGATAAAAAACTCTGGGATTTTTTCAGCTGAATTAGTACAATTATTTACTAGTTTTCTTACTTTTGGGACTGTTCCTTTGGATTTTTCTAAGGGAATTAGATTTTTCTTTATAAAAGTGGTAATAGATCGCAGCTCCAGAACTGGAGACCGATCTGTATGCTGAACTCTGATTTTAGAATTTATGCTAAAATCCTGACCATGTGGCTTTTGCCACTGGCTGAACTGATTGTGTCACCAGTGCAATCTTGTTCGGTCCCTCATACAAATATTGTGGATCATTTGATCTTGATTCGGGAAATCATGGAACGCAGCCTCCATCATCCTTTATCGGGTCTTGTTGTATCCCTTGATCAGCGAAAAGCTTTCGACTCGATCAACTATGATTTTTTATGGGCGGTTTTACGTTATTATGGTGTATCAGATACTGTTTTATGTAGTATCAAATCCTTGTACTGTACGGCCACAGTAGTTCCAGTTATTAATGGGTGGCTGGGAGCCATGGTTCCGATTCGTAAGGGGGGGGTACATCAGGGCTGCCCCCTCAGCCCTTTACTATATTTTTTTTATTGATCTCCCATTATGGACTCTTCATGCCTCTGGCTAGATTCATCCTATTTCGGATGGCAGTCTGTTGATTCCGTATTCTGCCATTGCGCACACGGATGACATGACCTTACTCCTGGCGGATGAGGACTCTCTCTCACAAGCGTTAGTCCTCTTTGCTGACTATGGGAAACTTTCTGGGGTGACTCTTAACTTGAATAAATGTGCTGGTTATTCTTTGGGTCCTGACCTGCCCCATTTGGAACATTGTCATAATATTGTTATTTCGAAGCAGCCCCCTGTCACATTTGATACTCCAGATATGGATTTGGTTAATTGGGAAGAAAAATTAGTTTTAGGTAGGAAGTGGGTATTGGAATACTTGGAAATTTGGAAAGAAGAAAAGGGTATTTTTAATTAAAACATTTTTGCTTCCCATTTTTTTATATATTAGTTCAGTGTTTCCTATTCCAAGAAAATTGGAAACCTCCTTGTTTGGGCTTTTTTCTCAGGCACTGTGGGGCAGCCGTTTGAATTCCATAAAAAGAAATATCACTTATTTGCCTGTCAAAAATGGTGGGTTGCACATGGTTAACCCTCTTTTATTTTTTAGTAATTTTTTTTTATGGATAATGTCAGACCTCTCTAAGTTAATCGGCAGCAGGACTGGGAATCTTGGCTCTTGTCGGCTTGTACCCTTTGGTTTTACCCATGGGAGCACCAGAGTCCACATTTAATTAGAAAGGCCCCGGGGACTTTAGATTATATCAAAGATGGTTTTTGTCATTTGAAGCAATGGTATGTCACCCCTACAATGCTTCTTACTATGACACATAAGACTTTATATAAATTTCTCTTGTTGGAATTATATGCTGTTCAGAACCCCTTTGAAAAATGTCCGGCTAATTGCTTAAGTTCCCTTCAGTATTTACTACAGAATGCCCGTATTCCAGCCCGTGTGCGTGATGTTCATTGGCTGTCTTGCCATGAACGTCTGAATGTGAAAGCGAATCAAAAGCATAAATCCTTGCAGGAATTCATTTGTAGCCATCCTGCTTGTGTTAATTTGGAAAAAAATCTGGTCCATTTGTTTTTGATTGTTCTTTTATTCGCCTGTTCTGGGCGTTTCTATCTCACTTTTGGGGAATGCCACAATTGAAATTTGTTACCTACCAAAATTTGATGCATGGGTACCTTCCTGGCCCTTGGCATCGCTGGGACAAGAATACTTTATGTCTTTTATTTACTGTAATTAAATGGCATGTATGGATGGCATGATGTTTATTTACGTTGCAGCAAAAGGAAAACAGCCATGCTGAATTGGCCCAGAAAATAACAAAGGATTTGCAGCTTATTTATTCTATGGAGAAACAGTCTGTCCCTCCAGCACAGCTACAGGCTCTCTGGAAGAATTTGCCGTGGATTACGAATTTTGGGATTGATGTACAGTGATGTATCCCTCTTTTCTGGGGGGTAATCTTGGTGCTGCTTTAATCTAAGTTTTTTTTTTTTTCTCTTCACATGTTTAGCAGTTTATCCCTTTGTTTGTGTAGGTTGGTTTTGCATATTTTTTATGTTTTGTTCTGTGGACTGTATATCAATTTTCTTATCAAATAAAAAATTACCCTACTCTTTTCAAGAAGTGCCATGGGATCTTTAACATCCACCTGAACTACCACCAGAACAGGCAGATGGGACCTCGGTTTAATGTCTCACCTGTAAAACAAGAGTACTGATGAAAACCTATTCCAAGTCATATTTAAAGGAGCTCTCCTTTTATTATTTCAACTGTTAAAAAAAGTGGTAAAATAGACTCAGTGTGTTGAAAAAAGTGTATCACACAAGTCAGGAGATGGGTAGCAATTAAAAAGAAATATAGCCTATAGGTCAAAATTTTCACCGCTAACATGCACTGTTGCATTAAACTAGGCCCCCAACCCTATTTCATTATGAGTCAATAGCACTGATGCTGTGAGCTCATCAAAGCTTTATAGGTGCAAAGCCCTAGAAAGCCCACTGTAATTCCAGGAATTTCCAGCACTGAGTCCTCTCAGTTTGGTACCAGCCCACCTTGAGAACTATGAACACATGTGTCTAAATCATCTATTTTCTAATTTAAAGGTCAGGAAGAAATAATATGCAGAGTATTCAAACTTGTAAGTGGATTGCAGATGTGAGTGCGCTATACTATCTGTGGGGACTGCATTGATTTTCCAGGTGGACCCCTCAATGGCCCTGCCCACTGCATCTCACATAGCCATACGAACACACGAAATTTGCGAGCAGATAAAGGCCTAGTGGTCTATCAAGTCTGCTCGAATATGCAGCTAGCAACCCTTATTCTGTAGCTGCCTCTCTGTGTATTTCAGGCATACCTCTCAACTGTCCCTGATTACGAGGGACATGACGGACATCCTTCATTTTTGCTCTGTCCCTCATCCATTTCTCATAGAACATGTGCTGCCATCACACAGAATCACAGAGAATGTCCAGCACTATAAATTCAGAAATTTTTTTTCATACCTGAGGCCAGGGGCTTAACCCCCAGACCCCCACGTTACTGTACAGGGGGATCTGGTTCTATAGACTGTGTGTGTGTGTGTGTGTGTGTGTGTGTGTGTGGTGGGGTGCTTTGACCTCTGACCCTGGGACAGGGGGGACTTTGACCCCTGACCCCTGGGCTCCACCAAAAATTTTACAAACCTGGCTCCTATGGAAGTAGGCATCTTTCAGACCCAGACACCCTAACCAGTTCCTGCCTGTAGGGATTGTATCACTAAGCCCAGTGTGACCATCTTGAATCTTTCCTGTTTTATGTGTTTGTTCAGATATCGCAAGTCTAAAATGGGTCACCACTCCTCATTTTTCTTGTGGGTTAGAACGTATCTGGAAAACAGACCCTTGACCCTTTGTGAGGCAGGGACTTTCTCCACTGCCTTTATGAGCAGCAATTTCTTCACCTCTCACTTCAGTAGAATTTTTTCTGTTGGAGTGCAAAATGAAAAGAATTTTGGTTTCTGCAGCTTTGGAAATTTCTTGAACTGTAAAGACAAATCTTAGCACACCACTTCCTGGATGCACACCCCCACTACTGTAGAGGCCCACTGGCTCAGATGCTAGAGGATGGTGGGGAGGGTGGGGAAGGGAGGCAGGGGCAGTCACACAGTGATCAACCAAACCTACGAAATCCTGACAATTAATTGCTTTGCACCCCTGAAGGAGACATTGGTGCCTGACGCCATTGGAGGGATTCTGGGTCAGTCAAGAAGAAAGGGCAGGGCGACTTGGTGGCACTTTGTGATCTGAGAGCAGGAGGAAGTTAGCAAGGAGTAACTTAGTCATATGGGACTCAATGATTAGAGGGATGGAGAAGGTGGTGGGCGGAGGGGAAAGGGAAAGGGAAAGGGAAGGGGGTTGGTCAGATGCCTTCATGGAGTATAGGCCACCCAGGATATGGATAGGATAGAGAGGATGGTAGAAGAGGGGGTGGGGGAGCTTGGGGTGCTGATACATTTGAGTACCAATGATCTGGCAAACCAGCCTGTGAAAACAATGAAGTGGACCTTTCAAAAGTTGGTGGACAGGTTGAAGGCATACTTGGCTTCCCAAGTCATTTCTGAAGTCCTCCCTGTTTGGGGTAGGAGGAATCGGAAGGATAGACTGAGGAAGGATGAGACAGAGGAGTGGTTGAAGGGATGGTGTCAGGAGGAGGGGAACTGCTTTATGGGGGACTTGGTGCTTCTGGGACAGGAGGTTGTTTAAATGTGACAGCCTTCACCTAACGAGAGAGGACTGGTGCAGTGGTGCAGAAGTTTGACATCTACATTGGTGACTTTGGGGGATGCTGAGGCTAGGGAACAGGTTGGGAAGTGGGGAACCTAGCGAGGACTCCCACTGAACTGGGGGATACAAGCACTGGGTGGGAGAAACAGGAACAATTCATAAAAGGGTAGAGAATGAAGTCAGGGAAGGAGGGCTCACCAAGCCTGCAAAAAAAGGAAAAACACAAGAAAGGGCTAGGGCAACATGAAGGAGGGGACATGTAGAAAACAAAAGGAGTATGAGCATAAGATGGAAGGTAGTCTGCCTTAATGCCAGTAGCCTGGGAAACAAAATCAGTGAGCTCCAGGCAATGGTAGAAGATGCTGGGCTGGTCCTTGTAGCCATTATGGAAACTTGGGCCAATGAGAATAACTGGGATCTGACAATCCCAAGATACACCATGGCTGATGGGGAAAGGGAAAGGGAAAGAGAAGGGGAAGCGCTCTACGTTAGCGAAGGAATCAAGTCACCCTGCCACCAAATTGCCCTGCCCTTTCTTCTCGACTGACCCAGAGTCCCTCCAATGGAGTCAGACACCTATGCCACTTTCAGGGGTGCAAAGCAATTTGTTGTTAGGATTTCATAGGTTTGGTCAATCACTGCATGACTGCCCTCTAGCTTCCCAGGCCAGTAGGCCTCTGCGGTAGTAGGTTTGAGATTCCAGGAAGTAGTGAGCCAAGGTTTGTCCCTGCAGTTCAAGAAATTTCCAAAGCTGCTAAAAGACTGGAGGGGGTAGCAGGCATAGTTCTGCTGCACAAGGGTGGGGACAAAAAGCAGCTGGGTTACTACAGATCTGTCTGTCTTACCTCCGTGGTGGGTAAACTGATAGAGGCACTAGTCAAAGAGGACCTAGTGGATTACCTTAAGAAAAACAGACTCCAGGATAGTAAACAGCTGGCACCAAGGAAACCCTGTGGAGAAAGCCAGATCCCATAGCTGCTGCAGGCCCCAAGTAGGGTTACCGCCTGTCCTGATTTTCGCAGGACAGTCCTGATTTGGGCAGCTATGTCCTGCAATAGCAGAAAAAATATTTTCTAACTTTCCACTAAATGTTGCAGAAAACTATAATACCCTAACCAAAATACATTAAAATGATAAGAAACAATAGAAGCAACTAAGAAACTACAATATTTCGCCTTAATTCTGATGATATAGAGAAAACAAGTCTGCTTCATTGATTGAGGTACATACTGTCCTGCAAAAAATCATGCTTCAGTAAGAAATGTCCCACTTTGGGCTTCTTAAAAGGTGGCAACCCTAGCCCCAAGGCATCTTCTGGGCTTACAGGTTTGTCCATCCTGGCTCTGGGAGGAGTTGGAAGGGTGTGCAAGGGGCTAGTGATGTGAGGTTGCTCATCTAGCGTAATGTTTGCAGCAGAGTATGTTCCCCCATTTATCAGTCCTGCTCACCTCCCAGTGCTCTGTATTACACACTTGCACATGCTGATCCAGGCAGGACATTATGTAGTCATGCAATATGTCTGATGCCATCCCTATTCCACCACAAGAGGTGCTACTATCAAGAGAAAATGCCACCTCCATCCTCCAAAGTCTGACAGCACTGACTCTGCAGTGCTCTCTAGACTTCCAAAAGCCCAGAATGGGGGATTCCAGTAGGAGCCCAGGCCACCTACATGAGAGAGTGATGCAATCTGCAAGTTGCACTGTGTCAGGCATTACCCAGGTTTCTAATGGCCATGTGCTGGCAATATGAAAATGTCTATTTATGGAGTATTCTGGCTGGCTCAAGTATAGTGGGGGTGAGGGTTGCAACTGGGAACTACTTGTACTGTATATAAGATGATCAGGAGGCATCTCTAAAGTGGAGAAGGGGCACAGGCCATATGCGCCATGCCGATTAGGTAGGCTTCTCCATACTCTTATACACCCTCCTTGGATGCAGAGGACATCTGTTATTACAGACATTTATAATTTGTTTGCAAGCAGCAAAGTGTAAAGTAATGCATACATGCCATGGAAGCTAATAAATCAGAACTGAGCCCTTAGTTAGTATTCTATTGTGCAGTAATTTTTCGTGCTCCACACTGGTGTTGATGTCACTATGTGAACCATGTTACTCTACAATATAATATATGCAATTATGCCAGGTTTCCAAGAATCTGGTTAAATTATGTCAAGTATTTCCTATTCTCATTCACTCATAGCAGTTGTTTTATCACTCTGTCTGTAGCTGTAACTAAAAGCTTCCAGACATTATATCATTCTGCCTTTGGAACACTGTCATTTGTATCGTTTCATTTTCTAAACTTTAGTGTCAAGCTGACATTAAAAGAAGATGGAGTTCAGTAATAAAAAACTAATCTAAGATTCAGTACCTCTTTTTTCAGACAACATGGGAACTAAATTAAATCTATGATGCTACATCTGCTTTTCTAAACCTCTTTTATAGTGAATTTTTATCAAGCTGCTTAATGGTGTTAGTTTCTCCCTTTTTCCTTCCTTTTTCCTTCCTTTTTCCTTGTGTTGCTCCAGTTGTTGTGAGGACTACAGAGAGACCACATTGACAGGCATCTGCTAAAGAAAATGAGCAGTATGGAGTTCTAGATCTAACTTTATGAAATAAAAACAAATACTTTCAGATTTTTCCTACGTTCAGTACATAGGTATGAGTTTCAGTCAGGGATTAACTTGTTTGGTTAGAACAGTCTAGTAGAAGTTGTTTTTGATGACCAGAGAAAGGCAGTCTCGAGGATATGTAAGGTTCACACTGCAGCTGCCAGTTCAGCTAGCGCTCATGCTCTTCTGCTCCCAATCTGTGTTAACTTTCACTGGCATCAATAAATTGAAACAAATGGAAAAAAAGTTTAAAAGATTGCGTCACGACCTCTATGATGTTCAAGCTGTCCTAAGTCAGTGGAGATTCAGCCTGAATCCAGGCTGAGACAGGATCTTCTGATATAAAGTATTTAAACTCTGTTTATTAAAGACTGACAGCAAAAAAAAAAACACAAGAGATATGGACAGAGTGTTTAAAAAACGTATTTTATTATGTAACCCCCTCTAAAGAGGGGGTTTGCTTTTGGCTCTCTGAGACACTGCTGCCGCCTTCCCCTGCTCCGCTCTTTCACCCTGGTCCTGGTCCACACTGCAGCTGCTGGATGCAGGGCTAGACTGGACACTGTCATTTGTTCTGCAGGCTTGTTCAATGCCCTTTCTCACTGTGACCGGAACACCACCACCTCTTCGCTCAACTAGCCCCTAGATTGTCTTCAGGGTAGGGGAGCCCACAGCAAGGAGTTTGCTCTATTTCAAGTGGCTCACAAAGCTGCACAAAGTGCAAAACAACTAAATTAGTACATCCCATCCATGTGAAACAGACATCAACTTGGAGACTAGTTCAGCTCTGCAAACAACTAAATTTATACATTCTGTCCTGTGAAACTGACGTCTATTTGGAGCTCAGCTCTGCAAAACAGCTCTGAATTACACGCTGGCTCAGTACTTGTATACATGATTTTCCCTTGGAACTAAGAGCCATGGGTTTAGCATAATAAATAATGCATGAGATGCTAGCCACTGATATTTAACCCCTGGATTTCTGCACAAGGGAGAGAGAGATGTGCAAATAGAGCAGATTTGTCTGACACAAAGCCTCTGAGGAGAGGAGAGCATTTCTGAATAACTCCCACTTGATCTTCTTCTCTGACTGAAAAGTTTGCCCAAAATAAACTTGAGACCCTGGAAAAGGGGACTGATGCAGCTAGGGTGCAAAGCCTGGGCTCAAGCACTGAATTAGAGCAGGGGTTGCTTGAACGATACTCTGCATCTGTGAAAGTGGTGATCCACTGCCTTCTACTACTGTTAGGATATTATACTGAGAGTGGATTGAACCAGCTAAGGTCCTGAATGACTGCCCACCAGTCAGGGTGGGTGAAGGCTAGTTCCATTGTGAGGTGAAGAAGATCAACAACATCTGGAACATCATCATGGCCCATACCCCTCACCACTGGAAGTGCGTTGGGTCTGCCACACCTCTAACCAGCTTACAGAACAGAGCTCCCATCATCCAAAGTCATCACAGCCCACACCCTGTGCCACCAGGAGCACACTGGATCCACAGCCCCTGTATCCAGCCTACAGAAAAGACCATCCAGCCATCATCTACCTAAGAAGGGAGATATTCCCACAGAAACAGCACCTGCCTGTCAACTAAAGGCCATGAGTACAGGGGTTTTACCCACATAACTTATCATTCCAATTGTTTAGCTAGATAGCAAGATACTTTCTGGGCATTCCTGCATGACCATGGTATTATCCCACAGCTACAGCTTACAGCCAGGAGCCACTGTTTTACTGCTCATCCGATTGTCTAATTTGCTAGTCAGTAGCTGCAACCAACAACCAAATTAAAATGGTACCACACTGAGGTCCAAGCATCACAGGTCTGCACTCCTGCATCTGTGTGCACCCTCAGACTGTAATTGGGAGCTCCCAGAGGGACTATGGGGTTATGTGGTGCACCAGTGGGGAGAGAAGTGCTGAGACACACCTGAGAGTGAGGGGAATGCAAACTACTGTCTTTGTTTATTTTTACCTTTACTACCTGTGTCCCTTACCTTGTTCTCCAACTCCAAAATAAACCCATTGGTTATTTATTTACACTGCTGACATATTTTGCCATTTTTGTTGTTTATTTGCATGATTGGAGTGATAAATGGGCAGGGGATTATGTTACTGCGTTCCCTGTCACAAAGGCTGGGGTTTGTATTTATTTCCTATAAGGAAACACCCTGGCAGCGCTCTGTCATAAGGATCCCCATAGGTAGAGGCACCACACCCCTTTCCAAGCCAATTTCTAACCATGAACCCAGGCACCATTCACCCAAAGGCATAACAGACTTTGCCCTGTATCATCTCTAGGCTTAGTCAGCACACCTTTGGGTGGGGGTGGTTACTATTACATTATATTAAACAAAACACATATATTGAAACTACATCACTGTCATAATTGCCATTCATCTTTAAAGTTGACTAGTGTGTTGAACCTCTGCTGACTCACCTAAGAAGTAGAATGAATGTTACCAATGAAGACACTTGCGCATTGTCCTTTCCAGATGGAATTGGAGCTACGAGGAAGCAGGGCAGGGTAAAAGGGTAAGAGGATGAACATGAACTAAAATAATGGGGAAAACATGACACAACAAGTCTCTGATCTTGAGTTATTGTTATGCATAAGACCCATCTATGTCATGCGCCCTAATGGATAGGCAAGATGCCCATACGTGGAATAAAGACCCCTTCCTGAGCTATTATCCAGGCTAATATACTGGAGAAAGAAGAAGTCCCAGCATGGCATAAGAACCTCTTAAAAGTACAAACAGTGGGAGTAACCCATTCCAATAGACCCTAAGGTACTAAATACAGCAAAGGATGGAACGAAAGAATCACTGACCAAGTAGGTAAATAATCAGATAGCTTTTAATTTTTCATATACTACAAGCAAATCCTGTGTGTCACCCATGTTTTTAAATAATGGTATAGCTTCTTCAGGGTGCACAGGAACTTTGAGTAACTCCAAACATGCAATCCAGACATCAGAGTCATACTGCAACTCTGAAAGAAAAAGCATTTTTTGATACATAGGCCAGTACATAGCAGTTGACTGAAATAGCCTAAATTAAAATGATGTGCTGGAGCTGGCTCGCACAAACTGGTGGTTACTTGTCTAAAGCTGCTACTAGCTCATGTGCACCAGTGAAGCCATCACTTAAAAGCAACAAATCTGTTTTTTTGTTTGTTTGTTTGTTTTTTGGTCCTCTCTCCTTCCTGACTTGACTCAGACGGTGCTCAAGGGGGGGTCGGCTCTCCCTTGAACGAGCCCAGCCAGAAATGTGCACTATGTATGCCCGGACTGTTAAGGAATTCTGCAACTGTTTTCCCCACTCTTAGCATGTTACGGTGTCTGCTGTTTACCTGTCCTCTGCATTGCTACCTAAGTCTTGGCCCTATGGTTTCCTCAAGCCTATATCCTTTTCAATCTACTGCTGTTCACTCCGCTTACCCTTTCCTACCTTATCTGACCTCCCACCACATGTTATCCCTAGCTTTGTTGTCCTAGCACCCCTCTATTAGAGCAACCCTTACCTTACCTTGTAACTTGCTTCTCCTCTGTCAGCATCTTACTTTCACCCCCCTTTAAGCCTGAATGCCATGTCTTGACTTGTGCTAGGCATTGCCGCCAGAGAGAATGTTTTATTATCTCTTGTCCATACCATTTACTGTTATTTTCTCCGCTGAATAATTGATGTGCACGATGACTCAATCTTGTTAACTCATTCTCTGGACTTATTGCTATTGTTCTGTGTGTATCATTTTAATGAATACAAATGTCTATTTATTGTTTGCATATAAATGTATTGTGCTTTGACCTTGTGTGACACAGGTCCACCTTGTAAATGAGGTTGCTCAACAGTGTTCGCCTAGATAAATAAAGATTTTGATTGATTGATTGACATGCATCTTGACCTGCAGGCATTACTTGGCCCATTTTAATTTACGCTCAGTCATTGCCTGCCCTGCCACCTGGCTGGTGGCTTCCCTGTCACCCCTTCCCACACAGTGTTCTACCAAGTGACTGCATAATGCTGGCTATTTTGCTGGGGTCTACAACATTTCACTCCGGTAATTTCGCTCCCGCCACTTTCACTCCTGTCATTTCACTCCCGCACAATTTTGCCTCCATGCACATTCACTCCCGGGCATTTCACTCCTGGGACCCCCTCTGCCCTGCAGTGGGAGTTTGTGCTTTGTGAGTCGGTGACAAGAAGGAATAGCTTGCAGCTATTTAAAGAGCTGGCAAGGGCTCTTTGTGGAAAGAGAGAGAGTTGAAAGGGTTATTCAAAGCAAGAGAAGAAGAAAGCAAAAGTAGCAGCAATAACACACAGGTAAAACTATGTTGTAGAAACAGATTGATTAAGAGAGTTTACTAGAATAATAAAACTTTTCTATACCAGCACACTCAGAAAAACAGATGAGCCAAGACACTAAACCAGTCGGAGTCTAAATCTTAAAGCTTTCACACTGTAATCATACATATATGGTATTAATAATCTAAGTACAGTACAAAGACAACTTAACGGAAGTTAATAAACCAAAAGGGAAACATTCAGTTCAAATAAAGGGCTAAGCACCAGTCAGCAAGGAAGGTCCTTACCTTCAGCCGCTGCTTTGGGAGCAGGGAGCTGTAACTCACTTCAGCTGCTGCTTGCATCAGTTTCACAAAGCAGGAGCTGTAAATTACTTTGGCTGCTTTGTGCAGCAGTTTCAGTGAGCAAGGAGCTACTGGGCATGTTCTCCGATGGTAGGACAGCAAGCAGGAGGGCGGCATCCAGCTTTGGGAGCTGGGACCTGAATGGGATTCTGTGTGATATTAATGAAACTAAAATAATGACCAACAAATGAGTGAATGCAAAAAAACGGTTACATCAAAAACTGGGCTCTGTGCGGAGAGAGCAGAAGAGGATCATCAGGGGATCAGCAAGGGCCAAGAGAGACTTTGTCCCAGCTGAGACCCCTCTACTCTATAATGGGAATTTGTGTTTTGTGAGTCGGCGGCCACTTTCAATTCCAGAAGCAGGCGTGAATGATCGGAAACAAAATGGCATGGGAATGAATTGAACAGGAGCAACATGTCAGGCGTGAGAGTGTAGGGAGAGAAATGACAGGAGCGAAATGTCGCGCTCCCATTTTGCTGCCAGCCTCTGGCCAGTCATAGCAGGCACACAACCAGTAAGCCACCTCTACTGACCAGTCCTCCAACAGACTGGCATTTAGTGGCATCTCAGCCTATTGCTCATGATGGGTGTTTGGGAATCACAGTGCTAGCAGTTTGGCACCAAAAGTGTCAGGAAGTGGCGGAAAGTGGGGGACAACAGTTGTGCTTTTGCTGGAGCTTGAGTTCAGGGAATATAGAAGGGAAAATACTTTCTGGTGCCTAATCAGCTCAGTGAGGAATAAACAAAAATTGGACCCCTCTTCCAAATCCCTGATGGGCCAATGACCAGTCTGACCCATCAGAGAATTAATAAAATATGTCCCCTTCACCAGCTACCTGATAGGTCAAATAACCAACCCATCAGAAAAGGAAACTAATCTGTTCCCTTCCCCCAACAACCTCACAGATCCAGTGCCCAACCTGACCCATCAGGGAATAAAAGAAAATCTGGTTCTCTCCACCAACTATTGATAGTTCCAGTGCCCAACCGGGCCTGTCAGGGAATTTAAAACAAATCTGCCCCCCTTCCCCCCAACTACCTAACGAGTCCAGGGAGCAACCCAGCCCAACAGGGAATACAAAAATCTATCCCCTTCTCCACAACAACATGACTGATCTAGTGCCTGACCCATCAGAGAGTAAAAAAAAAATCTGGCCCATCCCCCAAACTACATGACAGGTCTAGTACTCAAACCCAGCCTGTCAGGAAATAAAAAATAAGTGTATCCCTCTGCTGCCATGCTGATGCTGCTACCAGTGAGTTTGGGTTTCTCCGCCACTTCAAGCCTGCAGTAGAAGAAGGACTCCGCAATCGTAAATGACCAAAGAAGGCAAATGAAATCCAAAAGCTTAGTGCAAGATTTTTATTTTGGCATCCGTGCTCCGAAGAAACAACACCCTTAGCCCCTAAGGGGCATTTGCCTTCCTTGGTTGTTTATGAGTTCTGAGCCTTTGTTTTACTATATTGTCGGGCTGGCCGCCCCATCGAGCACTGCCTCCCCTTTCCTCATGAGCGAACTACCAGCTTTATTCTTAAAGCCTGCAGTAGTGCTAGACAAACTGTTGTGCTGTAAATCAGACCCCCCAGATCCAGCACTCCCCCACAGACTCGGACCAATATGGACTTTGCCAAAAAAGTCTGGTTCCAAGTCTGTGGTAAACAAATCCGTCCCACTTCCCAGTCACCCCCATGCCACTGACATGACACGCTCAGCACAGGTGGCCAGCAGCATACAATTAGCAAGGGAGTTTGTGCCAGTGTCATGTGACACCAGGAAGTTGGCTATAAAAAAACTGTAAGCCCACCACTCTGCGCAGAGGAGAGAGAGCTAAATGGAGAGCAGACTGTTCTCTGACAGGGATGGTAAGCACTTAACGGCGCAGGCAGGCAGATGAGCCCAAACCACAAAGGAAAAATAATAAAACGAAAAGTGGAGAGTACTGACTGTGCAGTGGCAGTCAGTGCTGCTGCCAAGAGTGTCAGGAATAAGAGGGGGATAGAGAGAGAGCCAGCGGTGGGGGGAGATACTGGGTGGGCAGGTGAGCTCACAAAGAAAAGTCAAACTTGTGAGGGGAAATTTGTGACAAAAAGAGATTCATTTTTGTGGCATGTGCCAGAAAAAAGTGGCTGAGATCGGTCTAATGTTGTTGCCTGTAATACCACTTTGTACTGCAGGCCAGGGTAGTTGGGGAGGAGATGTGATTGCTGCAAAAAGGGAAAAAAGAAATTCTGATGAAGGAAAAAAATACAAGTTGCCAAATTAATTAAAAAGTACAGGTTGCCATAGGTGACAGTCACAGGTACTGCTGACTGGGGGTAGTTCAGGGGAAGGCAAAGCAAAAATACAAGACCAAGTTACCAGGTGGTGCAGTACTGCTAGCTGGCTAGGTAGTCTAGGGGAACGCAAAGCAAAGTAATCATCAATACAAAAAGGGAGGGCCAAAGGACAGGCTAAGCAAGGGACACCATCAGCTGGTGGGCCAGGTCTTGCATTCCATCCAGCAGGAAGGTCGTATTGAGGAGGGACCAAGGACAACACAGGAATCCAGGTTTGGGTCGAGCTATTCAGCTGGCGGTGCTGATTTACTGTTGTTTTTCATTTTTGGGTCTAGGAGGAGGAGGAGGAGGAGGAAATACTGTGTAGAGCAGCTGCACTGATTTGAGAATCTTGCTCTCATTAAATGGGGAAATCAGTAAGAGGGTGCCGAGGTGCATTTGGTCTTTCTTTTTCCACAGGAAGTGGCAGAAAGGGGGGGGCAACAGTTGTGCTTTTGCTGGAGCTTGAGTTCAGGGAGGGGATTTGTGCATTTGTTCTTTTTTGTAATAACAGGTATAGGCCGAAGCAGGGGAAAGAAATTTGTGTTATTTCTGGTGGGTCTGTATGTTGGCTTTTCAGGGTGTGGCATCATAAGGGGAAGCAAAGAGCTGTTGAACGGCAGCATAGGGCTGTTTGTTTTTCATCCACAGGTAGTTATTTTGGAGGAGTATCCCTCTTTCCCCTCCATCTACTGATGGACCTGCGGAGGACAAGGGGTGGCTTCCTGGGTGGAGTCAGGAAGAGGAGGAGCATTCACTGCCACAATAATCTACGCAGTGGAAAAGGGCAGTAACGTTGTCCATAGTATACATGATGAGGTGTGAGTGTATTTACATGGCTGGGGAACTGCAAAAGAAGGTTCAGGGTGCATACAAGTTGGAATTCGGAGGGGGAAGGACTGGGGAGGAAGCAGGGAAGACTGTAGGACACACAGAGACTCAGTGAAGGAGTGGTCAGATCAAGGGGAGGAAGAAGGGTAGGACATCAGAGACAGCATACTTGTGGGGGAGGATGTGACACACAAAAGATTGGGGAGGGCAAGGAAGCAGTATGGAAGATGGTCGGTGGGCCATGGATAATAGACGGAGACCACAGAGGAGAAACGGAAGGATTGTCAGAAGTCATGGATGTGGAGCAGCCATCTTCCTAGGAATAATGTGAGGGAGGGGTGATGTTTAGTCTGTAGGCAGATTGGGCAATTTAAGGATGAAATAGGATGGTTAAGATAGGAATTGGGAAGGGAGAAGGTGGTCGGGGATGCAGGGGAAGGGGGATAGGAGGACTGTACCAGTTGGGCAGGTCAGAGGGATAACCAAGGCAGGTGCTGAGGGGAAAACTCCAGAGCAAGGGCTCACCAGAGGCTCAGAAACCAGGGGTCAAGGAAGGGAGAGATTGGAAAGAGGTGGGGAAGGGAAAAGATGGGTGAAAGAGTCAGTCCAAAGAGGAAGGACAGGGGAGCAGGGAAAGTTAGCAGAAGGCTTTAGGGGCATGGGGATAAGGACCTCTAACAGGTACACCGTTCTGCAGAAACTGGATGGCCAGGGGGAAGGGGGAGGAGTTCTGGAAGCAAGGAGAGGTAGAGGCAGAGCTGAGTATAAGGAGTCAGGGAAGAAGGGAAGGGTCACCAGGCAGCAGGGGAAATGAGGGAAGGAAGTTAGGTGAGTCTTATGCAGGAGAGGCAAATTGGAACATGAGGGGAAATAGGAATAGAGAGACTGGGGAGACATGTAGGTGAGGTCAAGAAAAACATGAATTGGGGAAGGAGAGAGACACAGGCAAGGAAAGGACATTTCCAGGGATGGAGGCCATCAGAGAGGAACAGGATGGTCCGATGGGGGGCAGAGCAAGGGGAAATCATGAGGAAGGGGGATCCCGAGGAACAGGGAAGGGGCAAGGAAAGGCATTTTGGGAGGCCACTGAAGGGAAACAGGAAGGTCCAAGGAGGGGAGCAGTGGAAACCATGAGGGAAGGGAAACCGGAGAACAGGGAAGGGGGAGGCTCTGCGAGGTGGACGCAATGAAAGGCAACATGTGAAGGATGATCATAAGAGAAAGCACTATGTCAACAAGGAACAGGTAAGGGGGACAGTTGTAATAATAGGGAACTCTATTCTGAAGGGAGTAAAATGGAGCAACAAGCATACAGGGAGTAGCAGCAGGAGGGTAGAGTGCATGCCAGGCATGATGGCAGGGAGGACGGGGCAATTATTCCTAAATGCGTGAGGCAGGGGAAGCCTCACATCATGGTGCATTTGGGAAGAAATGATCTGGCAGGGTGTGAAGTGAAGATGATGCAATAAAGGTTCACTGAGCTAGGTAAAATCTGCAGAAGGGTGGGTCAATCAGTGGCTTTCTCAGAAGTGTTGCCAGTCCCGAGGGCCAGCACTGTAGGGAAGGGGAGGATTGAGGAGTTCAACTCATGGCTGGTAGGGTGGTGTGAAACAAATGGGTATGGGCTGGTGGGGGAGTGGGGTAGAACATGGGACAAGAAAGACCTGTATGCACCTGACAGGCTGCATCTAAACTGGGAGGACATAAAGGTCCTGAAAGACAAACTGAATAGATACATGGTTGACAGGCTACATTTAAACTGGTCAAGAGGAGGGAAAGCAAAGGACTAGGAATTCGGCACCAGGAGAGGGGGGCCCCTGGGCCCCCCAGATGGAAATAAAAAAGAAGGGGGGGACAAGGAGATGGGATAGAAGGGACTGAGGAGAGAAAATGTGCAAAAAGAACAGGGGTAATGAAGGCCTGGGGTTGCACTTGAAGGTGGTGCCCTTGAATGCTAGGAGCCTAGCTAACAAGGCAGCAGACCTGCAGATGATGATGGCGGAGGGGGACGTTGACATATAAGCCATCACAGAGACATGGGCTACCCAATACCATGAATGGGACCTAGTGATCCCTGGATACCAACTGCACAGGAAGGATGAACCAGAGGGGAAGGGGGAGTGGCATTGTATGTAAGGGAAAGGATTATGTGCAACAGAGAGGAGGGAGAGGAGGGCACTGCCGAAGCCCTATGGGTGGTACTCCAGAACACCACCGGGAGACAGATCCAAGTGGAGGTGGTGCACAGTCCACCTTCACAGGAATTAGAGTTGGATAGGGAGTTGGGGATCAGATAAGGAGGGTAGGAGGAAGGGAAGGGGAACACTGTAATACTAGGGGACTTCGATCTACCTGGAGTAGCCTGGAGCATCCCAGCTATCTCCTGCAGCAGGGAAGAGGTCATCCTGGATGCTATTCAGGACTGTTTTCTGACAAAGGATGTCATAGAACCAACAATGGGGGATGCCATATTAGACCTAGTGCAATCTGATGGAGAGAATGTCATGGATGTGTAAGTGAAGGAACCCCTAGCAGGTAGTGACCACCACACAGTGTGGTCCTCCATCTACATGGGGAAGGAAGTAGCCATGTCTAAAACGAAGGTGGTGGACTTTAGGAAGGCAGACTTCGGAAGGATGGGGAGCATAGCATGGGAGCACCTGGCAATGCTCAGATCGGAGTTGAATGTGGACTAGAAATGGACCGTCATTAAGAGAGGCATGATCGAGGCCACTGGCACCTGTACCAGGGCTTGTAAGGAGAACTCCAGAACCAAGAAACCTAGCTGGTATAACAAGAAGGTAGCTGAGAAGGTAAGGGAAAAGAGGACAGCCTTCCTGAAGTACAAGTGTACCTCGAGGGAGGACAGGGAGGCATATGCTTCAAAATCTCGAGTGGCAGGCAGAGTGGTCAGGGTAGCCATGGGTGAGAAAGAACTGAGGCAGGCCCAGGGGATTAAGGAAGGAGAGGACTTCTTCTGATAAATCAAGGAGAGAAGAAGCACAAGGGTTGGGATAGTTAGGATAAGGAGGGAGGGAGGATGGGCAGAAAAAGGGGAGGAGCAAGCAGAAGCACTAAACGAGTACTTTTTCTCAGTCTTCACCAAGGAAGCGAATGGGCCTATGCCACAGGGTAAAATTGGAGAGATCCTTGAGGAGGGGAAGGAGTATGAGGGGGAGATCAGGATAGACAGGGTTTTAAGAAGACTCTGAGAACTGAGGGTGGACAGAGCACCGGGCCCAGATGGGGTACACCTGAGGGTCTTGAAGGAACTGGCAAGGGTACTGGCAGCACCACTGACAGACCTATTTAATGCCTGGTGACAGGGTGTGTGCCACAGGACTGAAGGACAGCTCTAAAAAAGGGACCTTCGGGGCTCAGTGGGCCTAGCCAGTCACCAAAATTTAATAAATAAATAAATAAGAGTGGACCCAAGGATGAGCCAGGCAACTACAGGCCAGTGAGCCTAACCTTCATAGCGGGTATGTTAATGGAGACCATTCTAAAGGAAAGCCTGGGGTCCTTCCTTAAAGACAATGGTCTCCAAGATGACAGGCAGCATGGGTTTGTCAGGGGGAGGTCCTGTCAGACCAACATGACTGACTTCTTCAACTGGGCTACAAGGTCATTGCACAGGGGACAGGTGGTGGACATCCAGTACCTGGACTTCAGCAAGGCATTTGATTCAGTGCCCCATTGCAGGCTAATCAGCAAACTGGGGGACCTGAGTTTAGGGGACAAAATGCTGGGGTGGGTCAGGAGCTGGCTAAGGGGCAGGAACCAGAGGGTGGCAGTAAGGGAAGAACTGTCTAAACCTAGGACTGTAACCAGTGGGGTACCACAAGTCTCAGTACTCAGTCCTGTACTGTTCAATGTATTCATAGGGGACATTGCTGAAGGGGTTAGTAGCGAGATCTGCCTTTTTGCAGATGATACAAAACTCTGTGGGAGGGTGGACACGGAAGAGGAGAGACCGGTGCTAAGAAAGGACTTGGCTAAGGTGGAGAAATGGTCAGGCATCTGGCAGTTGAGCTTTAATGCCAATAAATGTAAACTAATGCACATGGGAGCCAAAAACCCAAAGGCCAGTCATTGGCTGGAGGTAATAGAGATGACAGTATCAGAGGAGGAAAATGACCTGGGAGTAATGGTCAGGGGTGATGCGAAACACACAGCACAGTGCCGTAAGGCAGCAGCCAAGGCAAATAAAATGCTGGGCTGCATCACCAGGGGAATCACCTCTAGGAGGGAGGAAGTCATTCTGCCACTGTACAGGTCACTGGTGAGATCACACCTGGAATACTGCAAAAAAAAAAAAAACTAAGCTAACTGAGTTGCAGTGCCTACCTGGCAAGAAAACTAAAAAGATGTTGCCTATTGTCTGGTCATACTTCTCCATCAGTATTTCTAATGAGTTGGTGGCAACATGCATAATATTTTTTGTTGTATTTTGAATTTTCTGTCTAAATTATCAAGTTCATTGCCAGCTGTCTTCTTCGGGCCTGATATGAGCATTTTTCCACTTTAGCTTGTTCAAGTTCTATGAATTGCATGAATTGTATGTCATTTGTGTTTCTTTGATGCGGAACCTTTGTAAAAGAGCTTCTAGCTCAAAGGTATTGTAATCCAAGATGTCAAATAAATAAATAATATAAATACCGTGTTCAGTACTGGTGCCAGTACCTGAAGAAGGATATCAGCCTACTGGAGGGGGTCCACCACAGAGCAACCAAAATGATTAAAGGTATGGGGACAAAGCTCATGAGGAGAGGCTGAGGGATCTGAACATGTACTCCCTGGAGAACAGAAGGGAGGGGGGGACATGATTGAAACTTTCAAGTACCTTAAGTGCATAAACAGGGTTGGTACAGAGGGCATCTTCAACTTAAGAAAGGAGGGTACAACTAGGGGGCATAGCCTGAAGTTGGTGGAGGGTAGATTCAAGAGGGAACTGAGGACGCACTTTTTCATTCAGAGGGTGGTGAAGGGGTGGAATGAGTTGTCAGAAGAGGTGGTGGCAGCAAAGACAGTCACCAGTTTCAAGGGTGGGTGGAATAGAGTGAAGACGATTTGGACCAAAGGGGACACTAATGCAAGATGGATAGGGGAGGAGAAGGGGATGGTGGGGGTTGACTCCAGGAGGAGTTGGGAAGGGGGGGGGCAGCTCCAGGGAATTAGCTGAGCTGCACATTTGAGCAGACTAGATAGACTATTACAGCCTGATTCTGCTGGCAATTTCATGTTTGTATGTTCGTCCTGCACAGGGCCAACAAAACCAAACCCCCAAAAGTATTTCTGGTAAATCTAAAGTGTTATCTTCCAAGCAAATGCTTGAGCCCAATAAAGGTGCATCTGCCAGATAAGTCCCCCCCCCTCAAAAAAATGTTCTTTAGTTAAAACAGAAGGGTTCCTGGGAACCACCTGCAGAGGCACTCCCAGGTATGGAACATTTGCATACTACGCTACTGTTAGTCCCTCAACATCTAATTCCTCTGAGGTAGAACCCAACGAGGGTAAAGATAAAGATGATGAAGGATGCAGTGATGGGGCAGGTTTACCGACGGGGATAGAAACCGCAAACGAGGAACAAGTAGAAGCAAATGTTTTTAATTCTATGGTTAAGGAAGAGGACAGTGGGTTAGAGGAAGAGAATAAAGCACAACAGGAAGATGCCCAAGAAAAATGTGAAACAAACAAAAAAAAAAAAAACTAGGCTGACTGAGATACAGTGCCTACCTGGCAAGAAAACTAAAGAGATGTCATCTTTTGTTTGGTCATACTTCTCTATTAGTATTTCTAATGAGTTGGTGGCAACATGCACTATTTGTAAATGGGCAATCAGCAGACGTAAAAAGAAAGGTGTGTTGGGAACTTCAGCACTGAAAAGGCACCTAGTTGGATGTCATAACATTAATGAGAAATCTATATTTAAGAAGGAAGAGAAAGTGACAGTGGTGCTAGCTCACTACAGTCAGGGGTCACTCTAATACATGAAAGCAGTGGCAGCCCCTACAGCAATACAGAAACACTGCCAGCACTTCCATCCAGTCAAAAATCTTTGTGTCCTACTATTACTGGTAGTGGCCATGTATTCAAAGGCCCCCCCCCCACCCCCTTCAAGGAAACAGCTTACCATCTCAGAAACATAGAAGCATAAAATCAAACATCCCTCAACCCACCTTGTAGCTGTTACAATAACAAAGAACATTTCAAAGATGATCGCCATTGACCTGCTACCATGGAGCCAGAGACATGCACAGGAGCAGAGAACGGGGGGGGGTTGCAAAAATCATGACAAAACTAGGGGTGTCTGGAGGCATGCCCCCCCCCCCAGGAAAGTGTTCAGAAAATAAATCACTATAAATGGTGCATTTTCCTGCATTTTCGAGTTAGGCAAGATATATTACAGCCCACCATGATGCAGCGCTATGTTGTAAGGATGTTACACTTTCTTGCATGACTGTTTGAAGACATCAGGCAGTGCACTCTATGGAAGTAAATCCCCCCAGCAACATGTCAAGAAACACCTCAAAGAAGCTAAGAACAAGTGTGGGAGAACAAACGAGCCAGCCTGTAATGCAGCAATGACAGAGCAGTTGCGAGTGAGCATGAACGAGTGTGCCAGAGTGCTAGCAGCCAGGAGAGAGACAGACAGTGACTGAAGACAGGCCAGGATAGGAAAGAGAGCTATAGTAGTGAGTCCTTTTCTTCTAAGAGTTTAGAGGGAGTGGGAAAGAGAGACTGAGAAGGCTAAATCCACATATAGGACAGTGTATGACTAAGTGTTCACAACAGGGCTACTCTTTACCCGTCGTTACTGTGACGCCTGATGACCTCGAGAGTGCAGCTTGAGAGGTCCTTCAGGCGTCACAGTAATGACAAGGATAAAGAGTAGCCCTGTTGTGAACGCTTAGTCATATACTTTTCTTTATAGTGTATGGTGTAATTGTATACATATTCAACAAATACAAGGAGCCAGCAGTATGGAGGTAAGAAATTTTACTATGGTAAAACACGTGCTACTTTTTTATTACAACAGGGCAAAACAGTAACCGGCAATAGTCAAACTTCAACACAGAAATGTGAGGAGACTCACGGTTTTGCCTCAGCGATTCATTATCTGAGGAGACACAAGATGAGAAGGGGAACACAATTAACATGCAGCTTGTTTTACCTACTTTACTTTCTAATTGAACAGGCAGTCTGATGGGTACAACAATCAGTTGCCTTCTCTCTCTGCCTCCCCCCCCGCCTGCAGCAAGAACTGTGACCTGCCGTAAAAAAAAACAAATATGACCCAAAATACGTTGCCCTGCCCACTGAGAGACTGTATTGGCTGCTGATTTAACAAGAAAGATTGAAGGACTGTGCTAATCACCAATTGTGCTTACCTTATTCCGAATCGGAAGATGTGTCATGAATCATTGCGACTGTCTTCCTTTTTGGTCCACGGCTTGGTTAACAATCTTTATTATGGAGTGATTAAAGATGCAACCGCTGCCAAATATTTGTGCATTTGAATGATCATTGAATGGTGGATGGCATGGTTGTGCAGAAATCTCTTACACTGCTGGTTGTGCTGAGACCGAACTTGTCGGGTGAGGGTGAACTACTGTTTGGGTGGCTCTGCTGGAAAACATTTCAGAATGTCTCTTTTTGTTTGACCTCAGATAGGAATGAATAATTACTTATCAACTGCACATTGCGGTGCCCGGAAACCTGTGCGACTTCAGGTGGAGGTATATTGTTATCCACAAGCCTCTGGATCGATGTTTTTCTAGTCAAGTGGTTAGTTATTTTTTACTGTCAGGGAGTCCAGCAGCTACCTTTATATTTCGCATCATGGAACAGATTTTGTTTTCACCTACGGTCATTGAGCGGTACCATAGGGAGATTCCAGGCTTGCGGTTCACATTAGGTGCCAAGTAGAAAGGAGCATCTGCTCTAACATGTTTGTGGGTCTCTGAGATTTGTACTTAGGGTAGGCCATTATTGGGTCCCAGTCAGCATTTTGGGACTGGTACATGCAGGGTTTTTCAGGAAGAACGTCTCTTGCAATGATCCCTGAACGGGTCTTCATCTGACGTTAGTTATATTCTAAGTATGGGGTGCCTTCTGTGTCTTTGCACAGCTCTAGATCACTCCACCTGAGATTATATTGCTTGGACGTCCTCAGATCAAAATAGAGCCCAATATTGAAGAATATGAGATTCAGTAAAGCTGTAGGGTTTTGTAACCAAGTACCCCAGTACGGTATAAACACTCAGTGTCTGTTTCTGACAGTGATTCTGCATGGTTTGGCTTATTTCTTTGCCCATCTTTTTGAGGAACCTTTGCTTTGCTATCATAGTCCTCACTGTTTCTGGGAATCCAGTCTCTGAGGATTTGAAAATTAGTTCTTTGCACCCAAACTTTTTGAGTTAGCGATCCACGCTGCCCAATATCCCCCTCAGAGTTGAGGGCTCATAGTTGTTGCCATCTAGCTGCTATACTTTAAAAATATACTCAGCTAAATGGGGGTCTAGTTCCTTGGGAGGGATGTCAAGGAGTGCCCTGTGCTCGTCGTTGTCTCGAAGGAAACTGTGGATTTTTATAATGTCATTTTCTGTCTTTTTCAGTTTTTTTGGTTCTCCTGCTCCAGGATGAATTTCTCCCAGTCTGAGGCTGGCTTAGAGAACATGACTGCAGCCATCACTGTTGAGCTACTTTACAAGGTAAGAGTTTTATTCCGATGCAGCTTTCTCAACTGTCTCTTTACAACTTATGAATTAAATACCGCCTATCTGAGCTTTACACTGCTCGAATGAAGGGCTATGTTTTCACTACTGTCAAAACTGACAGCACGTGGGTGTTCAAGTGTGACGTCCATACTGCAGCAGAATGAAAAGTCATTCTGCTGCACTGAGGATGTCACTACTAATGCAGAACTACTTTTTCACAGTGATGGAAGTCAGTTCTGAATTAAATTCCACCATACACTATAAAACAGTTTGCCATTTGTAGAGTGGTATAAAATCAGTTTGCAGAGAGAGCTATTTCAAACCAAAGACTAAACACTAAGGAGCAGCAGAAGCAGGAGTGCAGTTCAGGGAAGTGCTTTTTATTTCTTTTTTTTCTGTTTATTTTGATATTGGAATTGTTTGTGCTGTGGTGGGATAAGTTAGTGGGGATTTAAATCAGTACTGTGAGTTACAACTGTTACTGAGTGAAATTCTGGGCTGTGATATTTAATCTGTGCTGTTTGAATGTTTGGAGCTGTTACTGGTGAGATTAACTCAGGTGTGGAGTAGACAAGAAGCTGCAGTTTGGCTTTGTGAGAGGGGGAGGGGGAATATAGCAGGCACCACCATCTTGGCTCACAGAAACACTAGGGAGCAGCAGGAACAGAAGTGCAGTTCAGGGAAGTGCTTTATTTTTTTTCATTTTTCTGTTTATTTTGATATTGGAATTGTTTGTGCTGTGAGGGGATAAGTTGGTGGGGATTTAAATCAGTACTGTGAGTTACAACTATTACTGAGTAAAATTCTGGGCTGTGATATTTAATCTGTGCTGTTTGAAGTTTTGGAGCTGTTACTAGTGAGAATAACTCAGCTGTGGAGCAGACAGGAAGCTGTAGTTTGGCCTTGTACCTTTGGGTGGAGATTGAGAGGTTTCGGTGAGCAAAGGGTCAGGCCTGATTGACTCTTGTGAGAGTCAGGGTAGGGCCCAAACCCCACCTCCCCCATCCCTCCCACCCCAGAGTACTTTACATTTATAGGAGGAGCTACCCTATATTGGTGGACAGAAGTGCCAGGTGGAGCCCATTTCATTCCCTGGCCAGAAGTATGAAAGCCACAGGGTATGGAAACACATAGCTTTTAAACAGGGAAAATCTCACCCTTGAGCCTAAACCAAAAGCTTTACACAGGCAAGAGGAGAATATAAGGGGAAAACCACATTAGAGGGGCAAATGGAGCAGGGTGAGGGCAGATCCAAGGCAGGATCCCAATGCTTCAAGGGCTGGGTGCATCTTTGGGAGGGTGGTAGGGTGTACTGGTTGTGGGTCAGCCATGGTACTGAATATAGCCTGAAAAATGGGGGGGTGTATGGTATGTAGGCAGACTGCACAGCTAAGGGAGGAGGTGGGATGGCTGAGATGGGCACTAAGCTGGGAAAGTGAGAGGAGTAGACGGGGCTACTTGAGGGTTCCAGTCGAGGGAGCTATAGCAGCAAGTGGAGGGACAAGGCACAGTCAAAAGGGGAATTGCAGGGGAACAAGGAGCAAACCCAGCTGCAGGAAGGGGAAGATGGGATGGGGATTGGAGGAAAGTTGGGGAGCACAAATACAAGGGGAGGGGGTAGGGAAAATCACTGGGTGGAGACACAGGAATCCCAGATAAGGGCAGTAATGGGCACAAGAAAAAACAGGGGAAATGGCAAGTGATACAGTATAAAGGTACAAAGCCTGCTCAGAGGGCAAGGGAGGAGGGAGCAAGGAGAGGACTATCATCTAGAGGGGTACAGGCAGTGAGCTTAGAACAGAAGAACAGATTTGCACCACTAGAGGCGCTAAATGGGGGGGAGATCAGGAAAAGGGAGTTGAAGAGCACACAGGGAAGAAGGAGAGGCAAGCATGAAGGAAGAAGCAGAACAATTGGAAAAGGGGGAGGCCCTATCAGGTAAGACCAACAGACAAGCCAAGAAGGAGGGGAGAACAGCGTGCTCGGGTTCACAGGAGCAAAAGCTGGATAAGGGAGGAAGGTCCCCAGGGAAAATCAGGCAGGACATGGGCTGGGACAGATAAACAAGGAGGAAAAAAATTAGAAAATGGAGGGGCAGAGGAAGGCAGCCTGACAGATAGAGCCAGGAGGGGGCGCAAATCTGGGGGGATGCAGAGTGAAGAAGTTGGGGGATCACAGAGAGAGGACAGTGCTTCAGAAAGTGAAATGGGCAAAGAGGGTTGATAATAAGGCAGGAAATAGGATGCAGGGGGTTGGGGGAAGGATGGTAGGGAAATGCGATCAGAAGGAGATGGAGAGCAGGGTCCTACTGGTTTGGGACTCTATAATAAAGGGATTAGATGGTGGAAGAGGAGACAAAACAGTGCAGTGTGGGTGGAGTGTCTCAGGCGTGGACAGCAGCAGGTCATTCATATCCCCTCAAGGGGGAGGTAGCAGGATGAGAAAATGCACCTGCTGTTCCCTCTGGGAACGAATGACCTGGCAGAAAGTAGCCTGATGGAGGTGCAGGCTAGATTCAGAGCTCTGGCTAGATACTGTAGCAGTCTAGGGTTTAAATCAGTGGCATTCTCAGAGGTGTTACCTGTACCGAGGGCAAGCAGTGATAGGAAGGAGAGGATTAGGGAGTTCAATGAGTGGCAGGTGGGGTGGTGTAAGCAAATGGAATATGGCTTGGTAGGGGACTGGGAATCTACATGGGAGGACGAGAGCCTATTTGCACTGGATAGACTGCACCTGAATAGAGAGGGGTAGCAGTACTGAAATGCATGCTAGGAGAATACATAGCGGATACCTACAATTTAAACTAGGTTGGGAGGTGGGGGGGACAAATATGCTCCACAAGGAGTAAAGCTTGGGGGCTACCAGCTCCCCCCAAGATAGCACTACATGGCATAGGCAAGAGGGTGGCGGGTGCAAGGGGAAACAAAGGGGGAGACTGGTGGAAGGGATTGTCAGCAAACACCAGGAGTTTAGGAAATAAGATGGTGGACCTGGAGGTCATCATGAGGTAAGAGAGATTAGATTTAGTTGCAATAAGTGAGACCTGGTGGACAGAGCATCACACCTGGGAAACAACCATTCCAGGTTATAGAATGTTCAGAAGGGACAGGGAAGGCAAAAAGGGGGGAGGGGTTGCCTTCTACATCAAGGAAGGCATCAGTGTAACTGAAGGGCAGGAGGAGGAAGGAGAGACTGAGCTGCTGTGGGTAACACTAGGTAGGAAGATGGGTGAATCCCTGTGGCTGGAGGTGGTATACAGGCCACCTGCACAAGGAGAGGAAGACGATAGATGACTAACTCAGGCAATCACAAGGCTGGCACAGAAAGGTGAACTGCTACTGGTGGGTGAGCTGAACCTACCAGATGTTGACTGGGAAATCCCAGATGCAGCGTCAGCAAGGGTAGGAAGGTATTAGCCGAGCTGCAGGGGGTATTCCTTCAGCAGCTAGTCAGGGAACCAACAAGGGGAAGCAACTTGTTGGACGTGGTCCTGACTAACAGGGAGAGTATGGAGAAGGTGCCGGGTGGGAGAAGCCTTGGGCACCAGTGACCACAGTGTGGTACAGTTCAAGGTCAGGGCAGGGAGGGAGAAAAGTAAGACTAATACGACAGTCATGAACTTCAGACACACAGACATTAATAAGATGAGAAAGCTAGTTAGGGAAAAAATGGAGGGTACGGAGAAGATGGGGTAGTGGAGGAACTCTGGGAAGCTATCAGGGGAGGTATTCAAGAAGCAGCAGACATGTGCATTAAAAAAGGTCAGTAAGAGCAAGAGGGGGAGGAGACCACTCTGGTTCACTAGGGAGATGGTGGGGGTAGTCAGGGAAAGGAGGAGGAGGAGGGCTTTCAGAAAATTTAAGATGACACTTTGAGAGGAGGATAGGGAAAAGTATAGGAAGAAGAGGAGCCTGGCAAGGAGAGAGATCAGAAGGGCAAAAGCAGCCACTGAGGAGAAAATAGCTAAAAGCACCAGGAGGGGGGGGATAAAACATTTTTTAGATATGTGAGGGAGAGGAAAAGAGCAGGGCAGGGGATTGCTAGACTAAGGGGGGAAAGGAGGATAAATTCAGAGCAGGACTATGAAAAGGCAGAGGCACTAAATGAATATTTTAGCTCTGTGTTCACGGAAGAGATGGAAGGCAGGGCTCCGATGCTAGTGCCTAAGGGGAAGGAGGGTAAATGGGTGGATCAGAACCCATTCACTGTGGATAGGGTAAGGGCTGAGCTGGATAGACTAAGGGTGGACAAGGCAATGGGGCCTGATGGGTTGCTCCCCAGAGTGATCAAGGAATTGAGGGAGGAGCTGGCCTCACCTTTGACAAGGTTCTTCAACCTGTCCCTGGATTCGGAGAGGGTGCCAGAGGACTGGAGAAGGGCTGACATAGTGCCCTTGCACAAGGGAGGTAGCAGGGAGCTGAAGGAGAACTACCACCCAGTCAGCCTTACGTCTGTGGCGGGGAAAGTAATGGAGGCATTAATCAAGGAGAGGCTGGTGAATTACCTGGAAGATTGTGGCTTGTAGGACAGCAGACAGCATGGCTTCACCAAGAGGAAATCATGCCAGACCAACCTAATTGAGTTCTTTGATTGGGTGACTCAGGAAATCGAACAGGGAGGGGCAGTGGACATGGCCTAGCTGGACTTCAGCAAGGCCTTCGACACCGTCCTTCATAGGAGGTTGGTGGACAAGATGGAAAGCATGGGGTTGGGAGGGAAAATAGCAGGCTGGGTGGAGGCCTGGCTAGTAGGGAGAAATCAGAGGGTAGTGCTTAACGGGGTGCACTCCCAGATGGCGAGGGTGAGGAGTGGAGTGCCACAGGGATCAGTTTTGGGTCCACTCCTCTTCAACATCTACATCTGTGATATTGCAGAGAGTTTGAGAGGGAGGGTGTGCCTATTTGCCAATGATACAAAAATCTGCAATAGGGTGGACACCCTGGAGGTGGTGGAAGACATGAGGAGGGACCTCAAGACACTCAAGGAGTGGGCCAAGAAATGACAGCTGAGGTTTAATGCCAAGAAGTGCACTGTGATGCACCTAGGGAGGAAAAACACAAAAGTGGGGTACACACTGGGGGGGGGGAAATTAAAGAATCAGAACAGGAAAGGGATCTGGGGATCTTAGTCTCCTCAAACCTTAAGGTAGATTTCCAGCATAGTAGAGCGGTGGGAGGGGCCAATGGAATGCTGGCAGGCATAGGCAGGAGCATTACTAGCAGAAGGATGGAGGTTATAATGCCCCTCTACAAGGCCATGGTGAGGCCAGAGTTAGAGTACAGGGTTCAGTTCTGGAGACCACACCTCTGCAAGGATATAGATGCACTGAAGAAGGTTCAGAGAAGGGCAACAAAGATGGTACAGGGTATTCAGGGGAAGACATATGAGCAGAGGTGTAAAGAGCTGAGTCTGTACACGCTGGAAACAAGGAGGGAAAGTGGGGAAATGATTAAAACCTATAAATATGTAAAGGGGCTCAATAAAGTAGGTGAAGGGGGTTGGCTGAGGAGGAAGGAGGGAGCCAGAACTAGAGGGCACAGCCTCAGATTGCAAGGAAATAGGTTCAGGGGCAATGTGAGGGGGCGCTTCTTCACAGAGAGGCTGGTGGAGCCCTGGAACAGACTGCTGGATGGAGTTGTGGGGGCTGAGATGGTGGAGGAATTTAAGAGGGCATGGGACAGGCATATGGGACTGAGTATTTGGGGGAGGGTGGAGGCAGGTGGGGGGGGTATGTGAAAGGGTAGGATTGGGCAGACTAGATGGGCCAGAAGAGTTCTTTTCTGCTGTCAAATTTCTATGATTCTGTGATTCTTAAACACCTATTTACAGTAACAGCAAATTCACAAAGACCATCCTCGATCCTCAGAGCATCAACCAGGTTCTGTTCTGTATACATAGTCATCAAAGCAAGCATACATGGCTGGCTCAGGATAGGGCATAATTTATTTTTTAGAATTCATGTTTTGGAGAAAGTGCGCTCACAGCTTTCAGAAGTAATGGACAAAGTACCTAAGGCTTGCAAATGCTTAAACACAGCTGGATATACTTGGGCTCGACCTTTACAGTAAAAGGCATTGAGAAACTCTGGAACAGATGTACATGCTAAGGAGTCATGGACAAACAATTCCCCCTCTGTGCAAAGCTTAGTCCTTGGTATATTATATCTCTCTGTCAATGCTTCAATTAATTCTCTTTCTGGAAGTCTTTTTTTTATAAGAAATCCCATGAGAAGAAGAACTTCACAAGCCTCCTGGCTAAATCTCTTTTCGAGTTCTGTTCCAGCGTGATCAAGAACACTGTAAAACATTGTTCCTCTCAATTCATCCTCTTGAGATTGAAACGTGTTCTGTGACAGATCTGTTGTTAAGACACCTTGACACTTTATTTTGTCTTGACACTCTTGTTTCAGTGTTGATGCTAAGCTTTTCGCATCTGTCCTGCTTTTAAGAAGTACTCGTTAAATTTTTCATCTGTTCGGCTACTCAGTATCCAGGTTTTGAAAACGTCGATTGTTTCAGTTGCACCATTGTCCACCGTAATTGTAATCTTATGAAGTGTACTGTATTGTATTTATGCCCAGGACCACCTTGAAAATGAGCTTGCTCACTGGTGTTTATGCCTGGTTAAATAAAGTGATTGATTGATGATAGCTAATTAAATTTTTTGCAAGTAGTCAGTGACAGTACGGCATTTGTCAATTATATCTTTCAAAATTTCTAATCAAAGAATAAATTCAAAAGTTTTAATCTAAAACAATAAACCTCTAGCTTCTGTAGAAACTTTAGGAATTCTACAGGTTTCTTCAAGTTCTTCCGAGGCATTCTTTATTCCTTCCAAGTTTTCATTTACTGTACTAATAGCTTCACTTCAACAACTCTACCAGGTATCACTAAGACTCTTTTTTTAACAGGAGTTGAAACCTCTACAGATCTTAGTGTTTTATAAGTACAATGTGTCTTTCTGGACTGCCCTCAATGAAAGCATAAAGAGCTTGCAGAGTACCAAAGAAATTCCTTTCATAAGTATGTGTTTTCTATCATTGTGGACACTAAAAACAGTGAGCAAAGCAGTGCAAATATAAAACTTTTGGTAGCATATCTGTTACTCGAGCACACAAACCACTCACTGCACCACTCATAACGCTTGCTCCATCACTGCACTGGACCATAACCTTGTTCTTATCTATTTTTAACACATCCATTGTTGCCAAAGAATGTTAAACAAGGTTTCAGTGTCAGCTTTTTCTGTTTGTCTAGTATCAAGTAACTATTCCTGTATTTTGCAGTTACGAGCCGCATATCACATCACTATACTGGCTTGCTCAGCATTGCTTACATCACTTGCCTCATCCAATATAATTGTGACAAAACGAGCCTCGCTGAGCTCTTTTTGAGGCTGATGTAACAGTAGTCCATATGCTGCCTGTATCACATCATTCTGACTTCTGTTTGAATGATATGTTGCATTTTTTGGATCAGACTCTTAAGTGTTTCTTTAGCACAGGATCATAGCAAGCTAGCAATTGTTATATCTCTAAAAATAGTCCATTGTAATGAGATTCTGAATGTTCACGATGCCCTGTGAGGGGCTGTCCACACCTCCCTAGTGTTACCACAATATCAATCAATCTTTTAATTGCATTTCTGTTTTCTTCTTGTACTTTTTTTCTGGCTGAAGATATTGCAGCCACCTGATCATCTAACTGACTATCAATAGGGACAGATTTCATGAATGTAGCGTATGCAAGGGCTGCATGCTTGTGGACCACAGAACTTTCATGTTCTCGTATTGTGCCTCTTGCATCTTTCCAACCATTTGCTTGTGTTCCCAAAGTGCTGAAAGGGGTACTAAGATGGCACACTGAACATGGAACATTTGTACTGAAGCGTCTACAATAGAACCAGTACATTTTGTCTGTTACAGGTGAATACTCTAGCCATGGATAATCAGTGTATCACACTTTTTGAAAACTGTGTGAACGTTTCCTTGCATTGCGTAATGTTTGTTTATATTCTGTTAACACTGGTTGATATGATCCCTTTCTAATTGTTAAATCAGCAGCCCATGGTTTACTGGAAGTGGTTTGCTTGGCTCGCTTTCAGAATCATACAGACTATATTGTTTTAAAATGACTGGCTACTGATGTTGATGTGGTACCTCTGGTTCTACATGTTGACTAGGACCTGATATGGATGCCGTAACAGCCTCATGGTTAATTGTAGGATTACTCTGATGCTGCTGTGAAGAACTGTTAACATTATCTATAACTTTGAAAAATTTGTCATGTCAATTTTTTTCCAGTAATGGAGCACGACACAATTAGTATTTTATACAGGGTTTTCCTTGTCCAAGTTACTGTATGTAATGTGACTGCATTTTACCTCATTCAATTTTTTTTTTCTAGGTAGATTGTCAGCCTGTGATTTCTGCTCTTTTTTAGAATATTTATAGTGTTCTGTTCATTCCTTTGCTGAGTGCTACAGGAGAGATTTATCTGCACTGCGTGGCTGATTGTTTTATGATTCTCTGTATAACCATAAATTTTCAAATACACACCCACAGTCACACTAGACTGCAGGCCCACTTAAACTATATACTGTATGTATTTTTTTCCAAAGGATTAACTGATCTCGCTCTCTCTCTCTCTCGCTCGGATGCCTGAGTCACCATCACCTTTCCCTCTACCTCCTGAACTTCCATGCTGAGTGATGGTGTTGCAAGAGGCCTATCTGCGCTGTGTGGCTGACTGTTTTATGATATGTAACTGTAAATTTCCAAATACACACACACGGCCACACTAGACTGTATGCCCACTTAAAATATATATCTTTTTTTCCAATGGATCAACTGCTCTCTCTCTCTCTCTCTCTTTCTAGGATGCCTGGGTTGCCATCGCCCTTCCATCTGCCACCTGAACTCCTGTGCTGGGTGATGGGTGCTGCAAGAGGCCTATCTGCACTGCGTGGCTGACTGTGTTATAATATGTAACCATAAATTTCCAACTACACACACGGTCACACTAGACTGCAAGCCCACTTAAAATATTTTTTTTTTTCCAGTGGATCAACTTCTTTTTCTATCTTTCTCTTTCTTGGATGCCTGGGTCACTCCATGCTGGATGTTGGTGCTGCAAGAGGCCTAGCTGTGCTGTGTGGTTGACTGTCTTATGGTATGTAACTATAAATTTCCAAATACACACACACAGCCACACTAGACTGCAAGCCTACTTAAAATATATATTTTTTTTTTCACAATGGAGCAACTGATCTCTCTCTCTCTCTCTCCCTCCCTCCATCTCTCTCTCTCTCTCTCTCTTTCATTCTCTCTCCTCCAGGATGCCTGTGTGTGCCTTGCATCTCCCTTGTCTGTGCCCCTGCTGGTGGCTGCTGCACTGAAAAGATGGCTGCTTGCCTATTTTTTTAAATGAATACGTTTCCCCCTACACTTTCTCTGTTTCCTGAGCTCTCCCTCTCCCAGCAATGCCTGCTCCTACTCCTCCGCTATATTTGTGTCCTGAAAATGGCCTCCACTGACCCCCTCCTCCTCCTCATTGATTGCCAGAAAAAAATGAGCCTGGCTGGCCTGGCTGATTGCACTAATTTGCTTTTAAAACTGAACAGGCAGCAGTAGGGCAATGTAAAATTCTTTAACACAGGATCTCTCCCTCCTCAAAATTTTCCTGGGGCAGTCACTGAGATCTGCTCAAGACAAGTCCTTATATCTTTTTCACAAGAACAAGTTATGACGTTTGAACAACTTGAGATGCAATAATAGAACTAACAAATCCAAGAGACTACAACACAGAGAACAGAAAACAATTCCAACTGTCCTGTTTGCATTCTCTATCATGAGTGAAAAGCGATCATGTGTTCCACTTCAGATCATTGAGGCAGATAAAGCTCTGATTGGTCAAGTCACTGCTCACTCAGTCACAAACCAATCAGATGCTCATCTGTGCCAGTGACTACCTCTTGATATCCTGAGGGTTTCTGTGTGTATACAACAGTAAGGTATGGTCACCAGATGAACTTAGTAGAGTCATGTGACCTGTCCGCACAGCTTACTGATTGGCCACCTCTTGAGTGCTGCATCAGCTCTGTAGCTTGCAGCCTGCTCAGTTCACAGCATCCAGGTAAAGGGACTGAGCAGTCCATATTCCCTAGACTCTAGACTGCTAGTCCCTTTCAATCAGTGGAGCCGAGCTGCCAGACCCAACCAAATCCCTTCCCTTCCTGATGCAAAGCAACCAAATATTTTTCTTTTTAATTGAATGTAGCTTGCAAGCACCTGACTGATTTGAACACACAGCATGTTCAAACAAATCCATGATGCCGTGCCGCTGAACTGATGCTTATTTGCTTTTAATCCACTCAGACAGGAGAAAAGTGACAGTCATATTGTTCCCAGTGCAAGACTGTTATGGGAATACCAGTGGGCTGTGATCAGCCAAACTCCAATGGGTTACTTCTTGCTCGCACTGCAGAACTTGCACAGTGCAGACAGAACCGGAGCCCATGGACAGAATAGAAGGCAACGTTTTGCTTTTTTCAATTGCATCTATTTTTAGATTAGTGTGAGCAAGCAAGCAACCCACTGGAGTTTGGTTGATCACAGCCTGTTGTTACTGGGATTCCCACAACAGTCCCTCCTCAGAAGAAATATGACTGTCACTAGAGCAAAAATGTTGCTTTCCATCTGGGCTCTGGTCTGGACAGCATACGGATCCCCCTACCCACTCCTAAGTTAAGCCAACCTCACACGGGTCACCCAAACCAGCCCCTGCCCAGCCACCCCGACCAAATATCCTAGTTCCCACACCAAACTGTGGCACTAACTGTCTGTCCCTGCCTCCCCTTCCCCCACCAGTCAGTCAATCCCTGCATAGCCAGGTCCCAAATCACCATCGCTGACCATATGGAATGAGGCTGAGCTGGAACTCGGGAGCCTAAAAAAGTGATCGTGAGAGAGGAAGTCTGGGACTTAACCAAGTCCAACCGAGTTAATTGGAGGGGCAGCACAGACACAACACGGCCGTCCAGAGTCCTGGAACTTACTGGGATAACAGCAATCACACAGCACACAGGAATCGGACTCTGGAGAACTGCTGGAAGCCAAGACTGTATCTGGAAATGGACTGGAGTGGAGTCTACTCTCCTTCCTTTTCTCTTCTGTCTGAGGTAATGACATTATGATCAGGTAGGCTGGGCTGGCGGGCGACAAGTGGCAGAGCAGATGTATAGAATGGCAGCACTGGCAGGATGATGTCAGTAACCTAACAGGGGGACCCGGGCCAGGGTTGGCCCCCTGTATGCCTACTTCCCTCTACATAGAACGTGGTTGTACATGTAGGATTCAGGCAGTTGCTTGACTACCTTGAACATCAATGTAATATACCATTGAGAAAATATTTCTCTTCAACAGGGATTCCAGATCTGTAAACATTGAATGTAAAAAACTGAGACATGTTTTGGACAGGGGTGTTGCGAGGGTGTTGCATCTCACAACAAATGTTTGGACATGCTGTCAGCCTGAACCTTTCATGTCTGTCACTGCACATTGGAACGTCTTGATAATTCTTGTGGAGACAATGAATCCCAGTTTGCTGTTCTAAGAATGTTTTATTTTCTATCTGAACATAACTCATACAGTATTAGTGAGGAGCTCAAACAACAAATACAGCAATGGCTCACATCACAGTTGACTTTATTGCAGATAATGGGTCCAACAAATAGAAGGCCTTGGAGGTGGGGGCTTTATTCACATCTGCTGCTTTGTGAACTGCTTGAATGTAATGCTTCACAGTTTTCTTTATGAGGATGGAGACATTAAGGCTCTTGTTAGCACTTCTAAAAGAAGCTGCACTCATTTCAGTCACTCAAGCAAAGCCTGTTACTTGTTTCAAAGCATACAGGAGCAGCACAATTTACCTTCACACAGACTGAATCAAAACATTTCTACTAGGTAGAATGCAGCCTTTCTTATGTTCCAAAAGCTGCTGAACCAAAAGAAAGCTGTCAGACAGTACACCTTGGAAAACAAAACTGGTGATGCAGACGTGTATATTACTCCACAGCAGTGTGCCATGCTGGAGTTTGTAATTTTACTCCTCCAGTCATTTGAGGAAATCACCAGAGAGGCGAGTGCAAACACAGCAACTCTGAGCAAGGTGATACTTTTAATAAAAATGTCAACATTCACATTGACTCTGATTAGGGAAAATTTAGAGAACACAGCCAGTTCCATCACACATTCCGCTAGTGATGCTGTCAGGTTGCCACCAGAATACAAAAAGATATGACAAGACAAATGATCAAAAAAGTTGATGAAGGTGAAAAACTACGTAAAATGCTTTAGCCAGAGCACGACGTTAAAGCAACAATCTTGGACCCACGATACAAATAAAAGCAACTATTGGTTTTATGTGATCAGGGCAAGTTTTTAAAGTCACCAACCAAAAAGAGTGACAAAAAAAAGGTCAAAATCGTGTCCAATATCACAGCAACCACCACAAATAGCAACAGATGCTAACTCACTGAACAGAGACAATAAAAACACCTTTTTTTTATGCGGGGGCTATGCCTTCCGTACTCCCCAGCTAAAGGATTATCAACTCCAGTGGGGCAGACATAGAAAAGATATGAAAACCTGATGGAAAAAAAAAAGTTCTCCTGCACCAGGACCCAAACTCGGGTCCACCAGCTCCATGGGTGGTGGCTCAAGCCACTACACCAAATGGCCAGCTCGGAAGGGCTTGGCCAAACAAGTCCACATATCCTCTTCATGCGAGTGAAGCTCACTGTTACACTCGCTATAGACTAATCAGTGCTGTTTTCTGCCAGTCACTCTCACTATGAGTGATTTTATTGATTCGCTCAAAATGAGATGCTCAATAAAACATGCTCACATCACTACACACCCAGCTATTGAGTGATGATTCTTTTGAGGTAAACAGACAAGAAATAACTGATGAAGTCCATGCTGTCATGGAATGGAGTACAGCATCAGATTCATTGTCTTCCATCACAAGACAGCATAGCGTCAACTGAGCTCTCCGCTGGTAATCCAGTTTTTTTTTCCTTCTTCTTCAGCCATGTGACAGGATCTTCTTCTTTACCACCATTCAGAAATAACAGCACTATCTCAGTCGGTTAAGCTTCGGGTCTCTGAAGTCACTTACAAGATGTCATTTTGACATCTTCAACCATTTCTTCTAACATGGCCTCAGCACAGACGTATATGGCAGAGCCCAACATTAATTGGAATGCTGATCCTTAGAAATACTGGAAATCAAAATAAAATATGTGGCCTGCTTTAGTACAAATTGCAATGAAATACATAAATTGCCTTCCAACTAGCGTCCGTTCAGAACGATTGTTTAGTTCAGCTGGTAACATTATTACTGATGCAGCAACTACTCTACCAGACCTGCTTGCTCACCCAAAAAATCTGTGTTGGATTAACTCCCCCCCCCAGACTGACTACACTAATCAGCATGGCCACCCCTTCTGTCCACACTCATAGCTCCACTAAGACTCTGCTAGTAGTCTCCAGGGTTAAGTCGACCCTTGCTCAGAAATCCTTTCCCTACAGGACACCCTCCTGGTTCAACACCCTCCCTCCTGATACCTCATCTGAGCTCAGAATTTGACCTTTCAAGTAATCATTGCGCAGCCACCTTCTAAGCTCCCATCATTGCAATTGTAAATAACTGCTCCACTACTGCTACCTAATCTCACACCACCCACCCAGTTCTTATACCAGTGTACAACTCCCACGAATGCTAAGTCACAACCATGTATAAACCTCACCTGCAATTCTGAGCTCAACACCACGATCTGACCGACTACCACTACTGTACCCAATGTATATATGCCAATGACCACTCCTTGTTGCTTAGCTACCATCATGTATAGGTCTGACTCCTGCAAGAAGGGTCGTATTTTTTCTCTCCTACTTTTATTGACCTTCCACCTGTTCTTAACTGTACAATGTGTAACTGTATATATTTCTGCCATGCTTCTGTTCCTACACTACTGTCTGCTCCCTACACAATGTATGTTTTTAGCCTCCCTGTCGTACTCTGTGTACGATGATGAGCCTTTGTAAATGAGCCCCTGACTCAAAGGGTTGTAATTCTGATACTATAATAAATAAATAAATAAAGATTCTGTTTGACACCAGAAAACACTGAGCATTTGACATTCCTGAAAGTCAACATTCCTCACGTAAATTTCAAATATGATACCTGAATTAAAAATATGCATACTGACTCTGAGTAGACCCTAGCCACAAAACACTTTCCCATTGCACCTGATGTGAAAAATCTTTTGTGAATATGGTCTACTTACTATCACGCCAAGATTACCTGAATTAACACAAGTAGCACAAAAAAATAATAACATCAGTGAGTCCAAGTCTCTATAATACGGCAAAGAACTGTACTTCATGTCCAAAACATACTTCACAGTACTATTTATCTGATTTGGAATGCAGGTATTGCTCACTACTACTACTACTACTTTTACTACTACTACTACTACTACTTCTCAGCAACTGCATAAAAAACATATTTTATTTTACCACCTCAGCATACTATAGTATGATGTTAATACTATAGTTGTTGTTTTATTTTTTTTACAACAGATGGCTTAGCTGAAGCCTCAGTGCTCTCCTTTGGACACATATGTTTTTTTTTTTTTTTTCAACCCTCTGCCCATATGTGGCTGCAATTACTGGAGAAAAATATTACTAAATTCATTAATTCATTTCATTCATTGCTTTGTAATCCTACATCTTGGTTGCAGTAACTGGACTGAGATTATATTTTATATACTTATTTATAACATACTTAGCACTGACCACAAACTGTTTCTTGGAAGTAGGAAGGATATATTTATGATTGTGTGTTGTCAGGTACACACAGCCTTGGGAAGCTATTTTGTTTTATTGTTTATTTACATAGATACATAGATACATAGACAGTGTCAGCAGATAAGGGCCTATGGCCCACCCAGTCTGACCATTTGAGCTTGTAAGTTCAGTTTGTTTTCCTAGAAGTCTGTTGCCCCTTACCCCTGACCTCCAGAATTCCTTTATGTCTATCCCATGCATTCTTAAATCCCGTGATTGTTTCAGCCCCCACTATTTCCTCTGGCAGGGTGTTCCACTTGTCCACCACCCATTCTGTGAAGAAATTCTTTCTCATGTTTCCTCTGAATCGTCCTCCCTCCAACTTCATCCCATGCCCCTCTAGTCCTGGAATATCTTTTTCGTTTAAAAATAGTGTTTTCCTGCACCCTGTTCCTCCCTGTAAGATACTTGTATGTCTCTATCATATCCCCTCTCTCCCTCCTCTCCTCCAGGGAGTACATGTTCAGTTCCTTCAACCTGTCTTCATAGGACTTGTGATGCAATCCATGCACCATCTTTGTTGCCCTCCTCTGAACCTTCTCTACCTGTCTATGTCCTTACGTAGGTATGGTCTCCAGAACTGTACACTGTACTCCAGGTGGGGCCTCACTAGTGTCTTGTATAGCGGAATTATGACCTCCTTTTCCTGCTGGTGATGCCCTGCCTATACATCCCAGCATCCTATTTGCTTTACTGCTGCCTTGTCACACTGTTTCCTACCTTGAGGTCATCAGAGATGACAACCCCAAGATCCCTTTCCTGCTTGATGCATGCTATATCCTCACCCCCCAACTGATATATTGTGCCAGGGTTTTTGTGCCCCATATGCATTATCTTGCACTTCTTTGCATTGAATTTCAACTGCCAAACCCCTGACCATTCTTCAAGTTTATTTATTTATTTAACAGACTTTAGGATTACAACATTTGAGTGAGGGACTCATTTACAAAGGCTCTGTGTCAGAGTACAAGAAGACAGGATTTACAGAATACATAGTAACAACAGGATGGAATTACACTAGGGTTACACACAAAATTATAATCTGCATTACATTTGACTGATGTGACTGCCTGGGTGGTGGTCAGTAAGAAGATGTTTTTCATTTCTTCTTTATTTTTGTATTTTTTTTTTATTAAGGTTTTGCTGTGCTGAGTAGAAGCAGCAATAGAAAACATTATCCCCGGGTAGTGTACCATACCACAGTACACTAGGACATGCAGTGCAGCTGCATCACATGCGTAGGGTGGGGGGCTCTTACTACTGCTCATTAGATCATTCATTAGCCATGTATATATTTGGCCTGTTCTGCTCTGAAATATCCATAAATAAATGTACCCCTTACTCCACAAGCAGCATTAATAAAAATAAATGTATATTAGCTGCTTATTGGATAGTGGTAGGTATGGACTTGCATCTGTGTGTGTCTCTCTCCCCCACCCAGTCTCCATCTCTCCTTCTCTCTATCCCTCTATCCCTCTCCCAGCACACTCACAGGCCCAAGCAGGTATGCTTTCAAGGGAAGCCACAGGCCATGGCATGGAGCTATTTATTTTTATTTATTTATTTATTATTATTCAGAAGTACCTTTGAGCCAGAGGCTCGTTTACAGAGGTTCCACGTCAAACACATTATACAGAAGATTAACATTAGTTACAGTTTAAAGAAAAGTCTCAGTACACATCTTGTCAAAGCAATACAATAATACTGTAGGGTATAGGTGGAAAAAGGGGTAGTGATAGCAGGAGAGGTAGAAATGAGGGGGAGAGAAAGTGTGAGGAAGAGTCAGATCTGCTTTAGAGCAGTATCTTTTGTCCAAGTAATTGGGAAATTTTCTGTTTTTTTTTTAGAAAAGTAACTGAGAGAGTCAAAGTGCCACCTAGGAGTTCGTTTGGGCTGTGGGGCCCCGGTAGAAGGAGGGCAGGAATGTTTCAAGTCCTGTACACATTTTTGCTGGACGTTTCGAGATGTGTATGGAGTTTAGTTTTAAACAGTCCAAGCTTGGTTTCTTTCAGGATATCTTCTCCTAGGGTGTTTAACCAGGTAGGTGCCCGGTATTCATAGGACTGTTGCCCTTGAGATGTGTGACAGTAGGGGACTTTTAGGGAGCAGGTGTTTACACCCCTTGTTAATCTAGAGGAGTCATGCCATTTTAGTAGGGACTGCATGCCGGGGTGGGGTTAGACTGAGGATGGATTTTTTAGCTAACAGGGAGACCTGATATTGTATTCTATTTCTGAGGTTTAGCCAGCCAGACTGAGAGTAAAGGTCACGTGTGTGAGTCCTTAGGTCTGCATTTAGTAAAAGCCTACAGGCCTTGTTAAGGGTGGTTTCGATTCATTTGAGTGCCGTGGGGCTTGCGGCGCCATATATCACCAGGCCATAAACTATAATTGACAGAACAAAGCTATTGATAGCAGTTTTTATGGTGTCTTTGGTTAGACAGGATTTGTTTTTGTGGAGCAGGCCCAGCTTGGCATTGGCTGCTTTGGTGACTAGATCGATGTGTAGATTATAGGACAGAGTGCTATCTAAAGTAACTCTGAGATATTTGCAATGCGGTACCATTTCAAGGGGAGAGTTAAGATTGTTGAGAATACACAGCTGGTAGGACTTGTGCTTGTTTTGGGCAGAGGCAAAGAGCATGGTTTTTGTCTTTTTATAGTTCAGTAGCAGTTTTGAACTGACAAACCATTTCTCAGCTGCCGAGAAATTTGCCTGCATTTGCCTTTCCATCTCAGCGGGGTCTGAGTGGGTAGAGTACAGCACTGCATCATCTGCGTATAATAAGATGTTGTCTTTTACAGCCAGAAGGAGGGTGTTGAGGAATAGACTGAAAAGGAGAGGGCCGAGAATGGATCCTTGTGGAACTCCTGTTGTGACCGTCTGGCTATCAGATACAACATTTTAGATTTTAACATTTTGTTCCCGCATGGAGAGGTAGATTCTAAACCAGGCAATGGACTCTGGAGAGAGCCCCGTGGTGGTTAGCTGGCTCAGCAGGAGTTCATGATTTATAGTATCGAAGACTTTGGTGAGGTTTATGTATGTTGCCCCCACCAGCTGCCCTCGATCTAAGGCATTGTGGATACAGCCAGTAAATTCAACTAGGGCGGTAGTGGTGCTATGTTGTTTCCAAAAACCATGTTTTTGCGGACTCAGCAACTGGTATTTATCCAGGTAGTCCGCAAGTTGATCAACGACTATGCGTTCAAGCACTTTTGAGAGGGGAGAAAGTATGGATATTGGTCTGTAATTTGAGTGGTTAGATTTGTCACCATTTTTGAGAACAGGTGAGACCATGGCAGCTTTCCAGAGTTGAGGTAATTTGCCTGTGGTTAGGGATAAATTTATAATTTTTGTAAGGGGTACAAGGATAGTATCCAGAGCGAGTTCAACTAGTTTGAGATCAAGGCTGTCACCGCTAGCCCTTGACTTGCCTATTGCTTTAGAGAGGTACCTTTCTGCTTTTGTAGGAGAGATGACGTTCAGGTAGAAAGGAGGTGGTGAGAGAGAACGTTGCTCAGGGCTGCATGTACAGGAGTCATCCTTTGAAAGGAGCAGGTAGTTGGTGGCAGGATACCGCTGAGATCGGTGAAAGCATTGTTAAATGTATCTGCAATAGTTTTAGGGTCCAGCATAGGGGTACCATCGATGTTTAGCATGGTAGGAGGAGCTTTACTTGGTTTCCCTGTCAGCGTTTTGATGCATTCCCAGAACCTACGGCAGTTCCCCAGGTATTCGTCAATTCTGTTCTGAAATACTGTCTTTTTGCCTTACGGATTGCCCATGTGCAATTGTTTCTAGCTTCTTTATGTCTATGTAGATCTGCTAGGGAGTTAGTACTTTTAGCTGTGAGCCACAGCTCATCTCTGTGTCTCATCATCTGAGGTAGGTGGGGGAAGATCCAGGTATTCCTGGGGTCCCATATCTTCCATTTAGTTAAGGGGGCAAATATGTCACAGGACCAATTAAATCTTTGTATAAAGCTTTCAAGGGCTGAATCAACATCTTTGGCATTGCTAATGGAGCTCCAGTTTTGGAGGCGTAAGTGGGTTTTAAAGGCCTCCAACTTCCCTCTTTTCAGCCGTCTGTTTGTGATAGTTTTAGGTGGGACCTTGGCGGACTTATCTGACCAGAGACAGAGAATGGGAGAATGGTCACTTAAGGTATCAGGGAGTACAGTAGTACTGGTTATTCTAGCTGGCTGATTAGTGACTAGCCAGTCTATTATTGAGCTAGTAGCTGTGCGGTAATTGAACCGAGTGGGGACATTCACTACTTGGCTCATGTGAAGCGCCACTAGGGCATCTTTAAGTGGGCCAATATCTGGAGCAGCCCAGCTGATGTTAAAGTCACCCATCATAAGTAATTCGGTGTTATATCTTTGGTCTGATAGGAAATCATGGATTGTTTTGAAGCCATTTGTTTGGTCCTTGGGTGGTATATAAACTGATACCACAGTTAGGGCTTTGCTGTTTGATCCTAGAAAAATTTTCACCACTAGAAGTTGGGTTGTGCTACCAGTGGATATGGGAGGTAGTAGTTGACCTCAAAGGTGCTCCTTTAGGTAGAGTACACAACCACCTCCACTCTTGCCAACTCTTTCAAGTCTAAACAACGCATAGCCCGGTAATTGAATGGCTGTATCAGCAACCCTTGGGCTGAGCCATGTTTCAAATACTAATAAAATATCAGACTGGTGTTGTGTAACCCAGACTTGCAGTTGATCCATTTTCCCCATGAGGCTGCAGATATTGATGGAGGCCAGGGTGAGACCCCCTTTAGCTTTGGTTATAGTGTGGGCTGTAGGACCAGGGTTTGGTGTATATTCCCGAAAAGAAGCAGTAGTAGCCAGGCTAAGCATATGACTTGCCACTTAAGGTTAGCCATGGTTCATGCCTTTTTAGAGTTTGTTGAAAGGCTATGTTTGGTTGTAGTATTTGTTATTAACATCTTAGGGAGCACCAGGGAGAGGGGGTGCCCCAAGTGCCTTGGGTATACCGTCAGGCTAGGATGAGGTGGTGCAGTTCTGGTGGTTTCATGCTCCTGGGTTGAAATAGATTTGGAGCAATATTGGTAAGGAGATTTGGTTACCATGAACAGGATATTTCCTGAGACATCGTCAGTGTTTTCTGTGAGAGGGGGAGCAAGGATTTGGCAAACTGCTGGAAACTAATTCATTTTAGGGAAAGCATTATGATGGTTGGTGGCAACAGAGGGTGCTGCTAGTGGGCTTGGTAGGGGATACAGAATGATTGTGTAACCCCCCTGCAAATGGGGGTTCCCAAAAGACTTCCAGGAGCTTGCTTGAATGCTCCAAGCCTGAATGGTGTTTGGCGTTTAAGCCATTTATCTGTGTGTTTTTAGAGCCTCTGGTACTGTCTCTTTAAGAGCTGTCTGCTTGCAGACATAATTAGTTTGTATGGGGGGACTGTGTGTTTCTCTGCTTGAGTACCACTCGAGCTGCTGCCAATTCACTCCATTTTTGCTGTCACTAGGAGTGCAAAGGGAACCTATCTGAAAGATGCAACTGTTTGCCAGAAATCATTTAGAGTAATAATGAAAATACAGTTTGTCTAACCTGCTTTTCTTTGCAGTCAGAACTGTGTTTGCCTAGTTCCCCATTCTAGTTTTGAACTGCTGAACTGGACCAATCAGTGTGGGTTAAGGTAGCTCTAAAATGGTGCCTTGGATGAATCAGAACTTGGACTCGTAAGCTGAGCCAGCCACAAGAGGATTGTATGGGCAGTGACTCTGGGAGATGTAGTTTGGACTTCGGTGCCTTTTTGGACCAACAGGGGCAGTCTATTGTGAGTGACAGCCAATCCAGCCAAGAACTGGGAGGAACTCAAAGGAAGTGCCCGATTTTGTCTGCTGGAGTTTCAGTTGAGCTCTGGCAGTGAAGAGGGAAGGAGCCTGTGCTTTTGGTGTGCAGTTTTAGTCGGAAAGCAGCGTATGGGCCAAGGTTCGGTCTTCAGCTTGTGTAACTACTTATTGGGACTGAATCCGTCTGTGAAGAGGAAACATAGGATATCTGAAGAGTAGAAATGAGGCTCACCTTGTAGAAGACTGGAGAAATTGCTGAATTGGCTCGGACTGTCAGGAACTGAATCTGCTGTGTGTTCTCCTGGGTATTGTGCAGTAATTGCGATCGGGATAGAAAGCAGCCTGCCTGGTATAGTACTTTCTTTTTACCATATAAATGTGTGAGGAGGCTTGTGTAGCTCAAGTGAATCCTGCTGCCATTAAAGGACTTTTGCCTGTTACTGTTTACCATATAAATGTGTGAGGAGGCTTGTAGCTCAAGTGAATCCTGCTGCCATTAAAGGACTTTTGCCTGTTACTGTTTACCATATAAATGTGTGAGGAGGCTTGTGTAGCTCAAGTGAATCCTGCTGCCATTAAAGGGCTTTGCCTATTACTGTTTACCATATAAATGTGGAGGAGGCTTGTGTAGCTCAAGTGAATCCTGCTGCCATTAAAGGACTTTGCCTGTTGCAGTTTGTCATATAAATGTGTGAGGAGACTTATGGAGCTCAAGAGTAGCCCTGCTGATGTTGAAGGACCCTATCTTGTTTGGAGGTCGTGAGTACTAATTCAGGGTCGCCCCTGTTGAATTGCCACATTGAATTCAAATGGAATTACTGTACTGCTGACTGTTTAACTAATTTTTCTTTTCTCTGTGTGAAAGGGCCCCTACCAGCTGCCACAGTTTGGACTAGCCACTAGGGCTTGGGTACCCAGGGACAGTAAATGGTAGGGATAGGCCTGTGCACAGAGCCATAGGTAGATGAGTAAAGTGATAAGCTAATTAACCTGATTTCCCCCTGTCCTTGTTATAGCCTCCTAAATAAATCAGAGCTGCTTGTTTCAGCAAAGTTATACTGCCTGAGGTATTTGTCTATGTTAAAGTATTGTACTGTGATTGTTGCACTGTATCTTCTTATTTTACAGGGGGTCCCAGTGCCTGAACCAGTCCTAGGGGTAAGTGTATACTGTGAAGGTAATTCTGATATACTGTGTGGGCCACTAGTGGGAAGAAAGGGGTTGCAGTGTCCCAGAGGGCTGTGACCAAGTTAGTTTAACTATTGCAAACCCTGACCTCTGGGTGGAGGCACCGCCATCGGATCCAGGCCCCTCAACCTGTTAGTGGCAAATCAGGCAGGGGTAGTAGCCCTGGGATAGCGCCATCTAGGATTACATCTTGAGGCTCACGCTGGGATTGTATGTCCTCTAGTGGCCATATTTATGAACCACTGTTAAAAAAAATGGGTACCCGACAGAAGTGGCTGTGCACGGCTGGTGGAGTGGTGTACTGGGAGGAGATCGACCCCAAAATGCTATGTTTATCCTGGACATCCCCTGGGTATCAATCAGGCACTGTACAGGAGTACTTTCCAAGGTGGAAGGTTTACAAAACCCTGTGGTGGTGGGTCGGCATGCTAATCTGCTCACCCACACTTTCCTGGCCCTAGTAGAGTTTAAGGATCCCATAGATAGCTCCAAAGTGCCACAGACCATTACCCCAGAGGGAGCCCTCACTGCTTGGAGAATGATAACTAAGGACAGTAAAGACCCAGGGGGGAATGAGCCCCCACCACTATCTGAAACTTTTGAGGAGAAATTTGCTAAATGGTTGCTGGGGGAAGGGAAAACTGTGGAGGACTTGAAGAAACTATTCTTGCCACCTGGGGTGTTCCTCCCCAACACCTCTCCTGCTCCAGTACCGTAATGGTGGCTGAACCAATGCAGACTCCTATTTCTGCACCTGCCATTAGTCATGACTCTTACCGAAGGTTGAGGATCTTCTCTGGCACCTCCCACCCCCAAGGGAGGATGACTGGGAGACCTGGATGAACTATGTTGCCCCCAAGTGCTAGAATGGCAATGCTCGGAAGTCAAAGCGAAAGAGGGTTAGTGAGCCTCCGAGGTCCTGCCCTGGCTACCATCCGTGTTAAACAGACCAGTAACCCTGAAGCGACTGCACAGGCCTATCTTGAGGCCTTGGAGAATGTGTATGGGAGCCCAGATTCTGATGAGGACCTATGGTGGAGAGTAAGAAATGCACAACAGTACCAAGGGGAGTTGTTGTCTGTGTATGTATCTCGGCTGGAAAAATTGTTGCAAGAATGCCTCAGAAAGGGTAGTTTGCCAGCGATTGAACTGGACCGAACCAGGCTGGACAGGATCCTTAAGTCTGCCCCCTTCTCAGAACTGCTGTTGCTTCAGTTATGCCTGGCAAATTGACTGGAATCCCCACCCTCCTATGATGAGATAATGAGAGAAATTCGAGGAGTTGAGAAAAGGCGACCTCGGGAGGGACCTGCACTAATAGCTGCGGCTACGACCCGAGTGACTGAGGGTGACCCATCAAGTGAAGTTCAGGGGCAGAGGTTGGCAGTCAATGAGTGCCCTGACAAGGAAAAAGATATGCCACAATGGGGCAAACTGTTGAGAGAGATCCAGGAATTCAAAAACAGTCCCTTTATGAAGGCCACGCCTGCAAGTACGGGCCCTGACCTATATCCGACTGCATCTGCTATGGGGGTGGGGGTACCCACCCATGTATCTCCTGCTGATAACAGCTCCAAACTCGATTCCTTGACCATGGAAGTGGAGAAACTGATGAGATGTCTCCAAATGCTTATCACGCTGCAGACAGAGATGGCACCAAGGTTTCCAGTTAGTAATACCCCCGCCCTGGCTCCCAGTGTGGCGCCTCGGCCAGCTCAAACTCCAGAAAGTATATTTTGCTATAATTGTGGGAAGGATGGGCACATGAAAAGGAATGCTGGTCCCCAAAGATACTGACAAAGTTGCATATAGGCTACAAGGAGAGCTTGGAGAACAAGTCAGTGGTTAAGAGGTGCGAAATGATCCCAGTGAGGGCACCAAAAATGCTAACTCACGTCCTTTTGTGGCAAGTCAGTTGCCCAGGCCCCCACTACCGCCTCTCCAGACTGGTCCAGAATAGTGGGTCCTCCATGGAGACCACTGTAAAGGTGAATGGAGTGTCTACAAGAGCTGTATTAGACAGTGGCTCCCAAGGACAATTATGTTCCAGGATTGGTATCAGAAGCATTTGTCAGACGTACCCTTACAACCATTAGAAGGACTGCATGTATGGCGGTTAAGTGAGAAGGCCTACCCCTATTCCGGGTATATCCGAATTTGGCTGTCTTTCCCCACCTCCGTGGCTGGAGTGGCCGAACAAGTAGAGACCCTAGCCTTAGTGTGTCCCCCCACTGGACTGTATGATGGTGTCCCTTTGTTGATTGGAACAAGTGCTCATATGTTCGGAAGGCTGGCACAGTTGTGTTATGAAAACAGGGTCAAAGACTAGTACAGCTTTAATAGTTCCAGCTTTAATTAAGAAGGCCTATGAGGCACAGAGAGATGCTGAAAAAATAGAACCAGAGGAACCGGTCGGAATTGTATGGAAGAAGGATCCTGAGTCTCTGATCCTGGCGCCAAATGCCCAGTGTACCTTACAGGGAGAGGTCCATATCAGAAAGGATGTTAAGAATAAAATATTAATGTTGGATGCACCCGGCGATGGAAAATTGCCAGAGGGACTGCTGGTCAAGCCTAGTATTTTGCCCGCTAGAACCCATGCTTATGCCAGAAGGGTAATGGTCCAAGCTCATAATGTGTCTGAAAGAGACATTCGAGTAAATAGAGGTTGCATCCTGGCTAATGTGCATTGTGCAGACACTGCAGTGCTACCCAGCAGCAAGAGTTTGAGGAAGAATGACAGAGTAACGCCTGACTTGTTTGATTTCGGTGACTCCCCGTTGCCAGCTGAATGGAAAGTGAGGATCAGTGAGAAGCTTGCCCAGAAAGACCAGGTGTTTTCTTTAAAGGAATGGGACATAGGATGCGTGCAAGGAGCTGAGCACAATATCTGGCTGCATGACGAAAGACCATTTCGTGAGAGGTCTCGACGCCTGCACCTGCTGACATAGATGATGTGAGACGGCATCTGCAAGAGATGTTAGCTGCTGGTGTAATACAAGAATCCAGAAGCCCTTATGCTACCCCATTGTGGTAGTGAGGAAAAAGAATGGGACAGTAAGGATGTGCGTGGATTATCGCACCTTAAACCGGCGGACTACCCTGATCAGTACACAATGCCCGCATTCAGGATGCTTTGGACTGCCTAAATGGGAGCAAGTGGTTCTCTGTGTTGGATCTCGCAGTGGTACTACCAGATCCGATGGCCCCAGAGGACCGTGAGAAGACAGCCTTTATCTGTCCGCTTGGCTTCTATGAATTCATGAGGATGCCTCAAGGGATTTCAGGTGCCCCAGCCACTTTTCAACGATTGATGGAGCGTGCAGTGGGGGACATGAACTTACTAGAGTGCCTGGTATACCTAGATGATGTTATTGTGTTTGGCAGCTCACTGGAAGAACATGAGAGCAGATTATTTAAGGTATTGGACCAACTGGAGGACTTTGGCCTTAAACTGTCCATTGATAAGTGTCAATTCTTTCAAACATCAGTAAAGTATGTGGGACACATAGTATCCACCGAGGGAATAGAGACCGACCCAAGTAAAGTTGAGGCCTTGACCACCTGGCCACAGCCCAAAATCTAAAAGAACTGCAAGATTCCTGGGATTCTGTGGTTATTATCGCGTTTCATCAAGGACTATTCAAGAGTGATCCGCCTTTACTAACCTTACTCAAGGGTATCCCCAACCCACAAAAAATACCAAAAGTCAGCGTCCCTTAAGACTGAAAGAGTATATTTTCGTCCGAGTGAAGTATTTGGGGCCCGCTGGACTCCTGATTGTGAGACTGCTTTCATGAGATCATATATCAACTTACCCATGCTCCAGTGCTGGCCTATGCCGATCAAGAAACCTTACGTCCTGCACACTGATGCTAGCTTGCAAGGGTTGGGGCTGTGTTGTACCAAGAGCACGAGAATGGCCTGAGACCAGTGGCCTTTGCCAGTAGAAGCCTGACCCCATCCGAAAGACTATCCTGTACATAAGTTAGAGTTCCTAGCTATGAAGTGGGCTTTGTTGACCAATTCCATGAGTACTTGTATGGGGCTAAAATACTAGTAAAACTGACAATAATCCTTTGACCTATGTGCAGACCTCAGCTAAGTTGGATGCCACTGGCCATAGGTGGCTTTCTGCATTATCTACATACGACTATGCTCTGAATACGAGCAGGTCTGAACCACATAGATGCTAATGCTCTCTCCCGGAGGCCTGTTCCCCAGAATGATTGGGTCAGATTGGCAGAACCTGACATTGGGCACTCTGCTGGAAGTTTGACAGGGAGGAACAAATGTCCATGCGCAGTGGACTGCATGGTGGATTGCTTGGGACCCTCTGAGAATTGTATACCTGCTGCTTATTGCCACTTTTCTGCAATGAGACATTGGTGCACTGCCTCAGCTGGACAATGACAGTATTGGGGGCTCAGTCCCATGATCCCATGATCAAATCAGCTTTAGAAGCCTCTGTGCAGGAAAGATGTGTCCAAATTATGCTCCACTGATTTGAGAACTGCACTGTTATACAAAGAAGGTCCTAAGTTGAAACTGATTAATAAACTGTCATACAGAGAAATAGTAGACAGAGTGGGACAAGTAGACAAACAACAACTAGTGCTGCCCACTGCCTTTCGAGACTCAGTATTGAGGTCCTTGCACAACCACATGGGGCACCTTGGTATAGACAGAACACTTGACTTAGTGAGATCCAGATTCTATTGGCCTAAGATGGGGGCTGATGTGGAGCAACACATTCGAACTTGTAGTCGCTGCTTACAGAGGAAAGCTTTGCCCAGAGGGCTGCCCCTTGTTAACATCACCACCAGTGCACCCATGGAGCTGGTCTGTATTGATTTTCTGAGTTTGGAGTCAGATCAAAGAAATATCAGTAATGTGCTAGTGGTCACTGACCATTTCACAAGATATGCCCAAGCTTTCCCACCAAAGACCAGAAAGCATCCACTGTGGCCAAAGTACTTGTAGAAAACTTTTTGTTCACTATGGGGCTCCACAAAGAATCCATTCTGATCAAGGAGAGACTTTGAGAGTCGTCTGATCAAAGAGATGCTTTCTCTGTGGGAGTGCAAAGTCCAGAACCACTCCTTACCACCCACAGGGGACCCACAGCCTGAACGTTTCAACCGCACTTTGCTAGATATGCTAGGCACCCTGCACCCAAAGGACAAGCCTAGATGGAGCCAACAAATTAGCACCCTGGTACATGCTTATAACTGCACCAAAGTGATGCCACTGGGTTCTCCCCTACCGCCTGATGTTTGGAAGAAAGCTCGACTACCGGTAGATGTGTGTTTGGGGTTTCTTCTGATGGGGTTCAAGCTGACAACTATTTACAGTATGTGCAAAGTTAAAGGCCCAGCTAACTCATGCATACCAACTGGCTCAAACCATGGCTGCCAAAAGAAATCTGGCCAACAAAGAAAGGTATGATAAAAAGGTGAAAGCACAGGAACTCCAGGAGGAGATCGGTATTGCTAAGAAATCTGGGACTGCATGGCAAACACAAGATTGCTGACAGATGGCACCATCTCTCCACATTGTAGTGGGCAAACTAGATGATCCGCCAGTGTACAAAGTAAGGCCTGAGAATAATTCAAAAGATGTAAAAACAATGCATAGAAATCATTTACTGCCCATTGGACAAATCTTGATTGAGTCTGAGCCCCAGAAGATGCCCCTCTGGACCAGTGACTAGAGCTGCTGCTAAGAAAAGATCAAGAAAGTCTGCACCTACAGAAGCAGAGTTAAAGTGTTCCCTCCACAAGTCCCAGTTGAGCATGACTGTCAGTCCATATCAGAAGAAAGTGAGAGTGACTTTGAATACTATCCTTCTTACGAACTGAGTCAATTGTTTCGGGGCAATCCCCTAGTCAATACTGGAGACGAAGCTGGGCCTTCTGGACTGTCTAAGCCCCCAGATTCGTCCCTGGAGCCAATGCTCCCAGAAAGTGAAGTGCAAAGCATCAGATCAGATGAAATGGAATCATTGTGCATGGTTGAACTGTTTGAACTTTCAGGGGAGGAAAATAATGGACTGGGGCAGACTGGTGATACACCAGAACAAGAAGAGTATTTTGAGTGCCCTGACAGTCCACTGCCAGTGTCCGAAAGCTCTCCATGTGAACCAAATGTTGTGGACTCAGAGACTGTAACTCCTGGAGCTGAAAGTGCCCCAAGTTCTAGCCTCTCTACCCCCATGGAGACTCCCCTGACATGTGAGGACAATGCTGAAAATGAGGCTCAGAGTGCAGATACTGTAACAGTTCCCCCTAGAAAGACTGGTTGAGCTGTAAAGCCTGTGGTGAAACCTCAGTTATGATTCACTTGGGAGGCCTGTGGACTTGCCTCTCAATGTTGTCGATAAAGGAGTGTATGTGTCCCCGAGCTCATTGCCCAAACTGAGCGTCAGTACTAACTCCAAGTTACTTGTGTTGCCCTCTAAGTATGGTGCCCTTGCCCCGTCCAGCCCCAAGGTAACTGATAGGGAAGGGCCCCCTCTCTTCAGGTTTCATGTACAAGAGGTAATAACTTGAGTTATGGTACAATGTGTGTGTAATACTGTGTAAAGAGTGATGTACTGCAACGTTTCAGAAATATGTTCTTGGTAAAGTGATATATTGACTGATGATTACATGTGTGAGCCTAATGCAAATGTATATGGTTGCAGTTGAAACTTATGGGGGTACTTGCTTGACGCGGACGTCAAGCTTTCCCAGGCCAGGAAGGGTGTAACCCCGTGCAAATGGGGGTTCCCAAAAGACTTCCAGGAGCTTGCTTGAATGCTCCAAGCCTGAATGGTGTTTGGCGTTCAAGCCATTTACCTGTGAGTGTTTTTAGAGCCTCTGGTACTGTCTCTTTAAGAGCTGTCTGCTTGCAGACATAATTAGTTTGCATGGGGGGACTGTGTGTTTCTCTGCTTGAGTACCACTCGAGCTGCTGCCAATTCACTCCATTTTGCAGTCACTAGGAGTGCAAAGGGAACCTATCTGAAAGATGCAACTGTTTGCCAGAAATCATTTAGAGTAATAATGAAAATACAGTTTGTCTAACCTGCTTTTCTTTGCAGTCAGAACTGTGTTTGCCTAGTTCCCCATTCTAGTTTTGAACTGCTGAACTGGACCAATCAGTGTGGGTTAAGGTAGCTCTAAAATGGTGCCTTGGATGAATCAGAACTTGGACTCGTAATCTGAGCCAGCCACAAGAGGATTGTATGGGCAGTGACTCTGGGAGATGTAGTTTGGACTTCGGTGCCTTTTGGACCAACAGGGCAGTCTATTGTGGTGACAGCCAATCCAGCCAAGAACTGGGAGGAACTCAAAGGAAGCGCCCAGTTTTGTCTGCTGGAGTTTCAGTTGAGCTCTGGCAGTGAAGAGGGAAGGAGCCCTGTGCTTTTTCGGTGTGCAGTTTTAGTCGGGAAACGCGTGTAAGGCCCCAAGTTCTGGTCTGCAAATTGTGTAACTGCTTGTTAGGACTGAATCCATCCTGTGAAGAGAATCAAAGGATATCTGAAGAGTAGAAACCAGGCTCACCCTGTAGAAGACTGGAGAAACTGCTGAATCTAAGTCTGTCAGGAACTGAATCTGCTGTGTGTTCTCCCAGGTATTGTGCAGTAATTGCGATCGGGATAGAGAAGCAGCCTGCCTGGTATAGTACTTTCTTTTTATCATATAAATGTGTGAGGAGGCTTGTATAGCTCAAGTGAATCCTGCTGCCATTAAAGGACTTTTGCCTGTTACTGTTTACCATATAAATGTGTGAGGAGGCTTGTGTAGCTCAAGTGAATCCTGCTGCCATTAAAGGACTTTTGCCTGTTGCAGTTTGTCATATAAATGTGTGAGGAGTCTCGTGGAGCTCAAGAGTAGCCCTGCTGACTTTGAAGGAACCTATCTTGTTTGGAGGTCGTGAGTACTAATTCAGGGTCGCTCCCTGTTGAATTGCCACATTGAATCCAAATGGAATTACTGTACTGCTGACTGTTTAACTAATTTTTCTTTTCTCTGTGTGAAAGGGCCCCCTACCAGCTGCCACAGTTTGGACTAGCCACTAGGGCTTGGGTACCCAGGGACAGTAACTGGTAGGGATAGGCCTGTGCACAGAGCCATAGGTAGATGAGTAAAGTGATAAGCTAATTAACCTGATTTCCCCTGTCCTTGTTATAGCCCCTAAATAAATCAGAGCTGCTTGTTTCAGCAAAGTTATACTGCCTGAGGTATTTGTCTATGTTAAAGTATTGCACTATGATTGTTGCACTGTATCTTCTTATTTTACAGGGGTCCCAGTGCCTGAACCAGTCCTGGAAAAGTGTATACTGTGAAGGTAATTCTGATATACTGTGTGGGCCACTAGTGGGAAGAAAGGGGGGGTTGCAGTGTCCCAGAGGGCTGTGACCAAGTTAGTTTAACTATTGCAAACCCTGACCTCTGAGTGGAGGCACCCACCATCAGATCCAGGCCCCTCAACCTGTTAGTGGCAAATCAGGCAGGGGTAGTAGCCCCTGGGATAGTGCCATCTAGGGGTTACAATTGGATAGGCGAGGTATGGCTAGAGGGTTAGGATAGGGGGAGGAGTGCACTAAGTAAACTCAGGAAAGCAGGCAGTTTTTGCACAGGATAGATGTTATGTCACCTCCTTGCGGGGGCTGTTGTACCTGTAGAAGGTCCCTGAACTTGGAGGGAGAAAGTTAGAGAGCAGGAAGGATTTGGTCTTGCTGTGAAAAGGGGGCCAATGGGATAAAAGACACACTGAGGAGGGGTGGGGTTTATGTCTATTTAATAGATGCTGGGGTCGGGGTGGGCGGTGTGGGACAAATTACAGGATACAGTACAAATTATAGGTTTCAGTAAGGATTTTCAGAGGATTTACAGAAGCTCCGATGGGCAGCTAAATCAACAGAATTTGAGTTCTGCTTGGGCCAATAGCACAGCGCAGTTCCCGATCAGAAAGCCAATCAGGGCCGATGCCATATTGCCGGTGGTTACCTTGAGAGATGGCTGAGGAGCTCGCTTCACGCAGTGGCCACGAAGTCACCATAGAGCTGGGGGCTGGGTGCCATCGCAGGCTAGACACATGGTGCAGCTGTGGAAAGAGGAGAGGGGGAAGAGGAGGTTAAGTATAAGGAGATAATGGCGGCGGGCAGGCAGGGGGCAGAGACATGGAAATGCAGGGGGTTGGGAGGAGGAATAAGAGGTGCTAAGTGGTGGGAGGGTTTCAGAGAACAGGCTAGGGGGTTGGTATGGAACAGCGAGAAGGAAAGACAAAGGAGTATAGTGAGTGAAAGAGCCTCGAGGGCTGGGGGGGTAGGAAATCGAGGAAGAAGGCTGGAGAAATACAGACAAAAGAGGTATGCAGCAGATAGAGCAGGTTTGCACAATTAAATTCAACAGCAAGGTGAATTACAGCAAATACTGACTTAGCAATTCCTATGAAGAAACTGGGGCTTCCCCCCCGTAGTAGTAGATTTTTCTTTTTTTTGATCTGAGTTAAACAAATCTAGGAGGGCAGTTCAAATTACAGTCGCAGTGGAAGTACAGCTTAACTAACTAGGTACACTTTTCAACACCGTGGCTACTCCCAGGGAAAAGTTTAGTGCTCTGAGAAAAGCAACTCTGACGGGCAGTAAAAAGTTTACAAATAGTTAGCACTAACACAGAGGAAATAAAGTTTAACTGATTAGAAATGCTTTCAAAAGAACTGTGGCTACTTAGAACTCTAAGTAAGAACAGCACCAGCCAGGAGCAACCCAAAGGTTTGTCCAGGATAGAGCTATGCTTCCTTAGAGCCACGGGAATATTTTAACCAAAATACCTTAGACTGTGTAACAGTAATATTTTAAACTAAGGTCAATTCAGCTGTAATAGCCTAGTAATGTAAGCCAAATAACATTTAGCTGAAAATTACAGGATACAGTACAAATTACAGGTTTCAGTAAGGATTTTGAGAGCATTTACAGAAGATCCAATGGGTGGCCAATCAGCAGAATTTAAGTTCTGCTTGGGTCAATAGCACAGCGCAGTTCCCGATTGGAAAGCCAGTCAGGGCCAATGTCGTATTGCTGGTGGTTACCATGAGAGATGGCTGAGGAGCTCACTTCAGGCAGCAACCACAAATCCACTACAGAGCCTGGGACTGGGCGCCATTGCAGGCTAGACGCCTGGTGCAGCTTGAGAGATGGCTGAAGAGCTCACTTCAGGCAGTGGCCACGAATCCACCACAGAGCCACGGGCTGGTCACCATTGCAGGCTAGACACCTGGCACAGCTTGAGAGATGGCCGAGGAGCTCGCTTCAGGTGGTGGACTTGAATCCACCACAGGACCGGGGGCTGGGTGCCGTTGCAGGCTAGACACCTGGTACAGCTTGAGAGATGGCCAAGGAGCTCGCTTCAGGTGGCAGCCACGAATCCGCTGCAGAGCCAGGGGCCGGGCACCATTGCAGGCTAGACACCTTGTATAGCTTTGCTTTAGCATGTTTACTTTTCATACAAATAACTAATGAAATTATTCTCTTTGAGCCTGTATGTTAAATATTACAGAGTCTGACCCCTTTTTATGAATTTCATCACATTTTTTTTTAAATATTTACAAATAATCAGAACTAATCAGACCCCCCATGTTCCAGTTCTTACATAGTAAGGGTCAGAACTTCATGGAGTTCCCCAGCCCTAGCCTGCAGCACACTAGCATGGGAGAGCAGATCGAGGGGACTGACAGCACACACTTCCAAGACTGTAATCCCAAGTACATGTGATCCCAGCTCCACCACCCAACTCTGCCCCTCTCGCTGTCTTTCTTTATTGGGTACTCCATCTCAGCTCTACACTCTGTCTGACACATATACAGGGTTTAGATTGCTATGCACATTCCGAACCAGCATGCTGAACAGTAGAGAACCGGCCAACACCTCTGGCTGACAGCACCCATCAGAAGTGAAGTCTTTTGAAAAAACACAATGGTGTGTGCATCATCAATTTACCATCCTTCCCTCCCAGAGAATAACAAAAAAAATCTGTCCTTTTCACCCCAACTACCTGACAGATTCAGTGCCCAATGCAGTCATTAAGGAATAAAAAGAACTCTGTCCCCTTCCCCAAACCACCTGATGAGTCTAGTGCCCAACCTGGTCCATCAGGGAATAAAAAAATGTCCCCCTCCCTCAACAACCTAACCAGTCCAGAGCCCAACCTGACCTGTCAGGAATAAAAAACAAAAAAATAGTCCTCCTTCCCCAATAACTTGACGGGTCCGATGTTCAACCTGACCCATCAGGGAATACCCAACAGGGAGTGCCCAACCAGGCACATCAGAAAATTAAAATAAATCTGTCATCCTACCTCCAACTACCTGTCAGGTTCTGTGTGCCTAACCTAGATGGTGTATTAAGCCAAACAGAGTAAGGTGGAGTAACAACAAAGTGGTAAGCATAAGGTGGAATAGGTGGGGTTGTAAAACAGTGCTCTCCCCATGACCATCCACTTGGTCACAGTGAGGCACTCAAACACTGCCCAGGAAAGTTGGGACAGCTGCTGTACTGCTTCTGCTACCAGCCTGTTTAGCCTTCTCCACCTCCTCCAGTCCTCAGGGCACTGGCATGGTAGACTGGACTGAGGGGGACTGATGACGTACACTTCTGAGGCTATAACCCCAAGTGCCTGTGATCTCAACCACCCCACTCTACCTCTTTCACCTTTTCCTTCACTTTGTGCTCAGTTATCATCTCTCCACTCTTCCCAAACCACAGACAGGGATCACACATGCAGCTCCAACCCACCCTGCTGCGCAGCAGAATGGTCCGTTGCCCAACCTGGCCCATCAGGGAGTAAAAAGATCTGTTCCCCTCCAGCAATCTACCTGATTGGTCCGGTGCCCAACCTGGCCCATCAGGGAGTAAAAAGATCTGTTCCCCTCCAGCAATCTACCTGATTGGTCCGGTGCCCAACCTGGCCCATCAGGGAGTAAAAAGATCTGTTCCCCTCCAGCAATCTACCTGATTGGTCCGGTGCCCAACCTGGCCCATCAGGGAGTAAAAAGATCTGTTCCCCTCCAGCAATCTACCTGATTGGTCCGGTGCCCAACCTGGCTCAGCAGGGAATAAAAAAAATCTGCCCCCCTATTCCCACCTAACAGGTCCAGTGCCCAACATAATCTGTTGGAGAATAAAAATAAATATCTATGACTCCTCCTCCTCCACCCAGCTACCTAATGAGACCAGAGCCAAATCAGGACCATCAGGGAAGGGTTTAAAAAAATCAGCCCCTTCTCTCATCATCTAAACAAATCCCAAGCCCAACCCAGCCTATCAGGGAATGAAAAAAAACTGTCTGCCTCCTCCAAACTACCTGACATATCCGATGTCCAACCTGGCCCATCAGGGAATACAAATTATCTAGCCCTCTCTCCCAGCTAGCTAACATGTCCGGTGCCCAGCCTGGACCATCAGACAATAAAAAATGGTGACATGGAGGCGGGCTATAAGTGAGTTTGGTGACTGGTAGAAGAAACGAATTGCCTGGTGTTAGGTGGACTTGAACCCCTGTGTACAGCATAGGGAGCATTACTGAAAAGCAGTGCAGCTGCATTAAAGCCCTCCCTGTGGGCACTTTATACAAAAAAATCTGTAAAACTGATGTTGAATATGTCCTTATATAACTACAGTTACAACAGTGAGACTGGTGAGACAGTGTGGCCTGCTGCCAAAATAAAGACAACATGAAAAAAGCAAGACCAGCCTTTTTGGCACCGGTCAGATCTTATTTCTTATGCTTGCATGTGCATGTGTGCAGCCGACATCTTGTTAAGATTATGGGATTTTAGAGGCGTCACTGTCGGGATCAGTGCAGCTCAGGCTGCAATGGGCTCAGCATTGGCACCCCAGTGAACAGCGAGCCTGATCATGATGCTTTTTTTCTTTTTGCGGGGCGTAAACTTCATGTAGTTGAAAGCCAACCACTCCTTTCACTGAGCAACTGGCTCCTTTGATCTGCAAAAACCCTCCCGTTTCTAGTTTTTTCTGTGTAGACCTTCAGTCTTTTCCCTCTCCCTACTGAGAACTTTACTGGAGCAGCCCTGTTGAAAACTTTTCAGCCCATTCCCCTCACCCAGCATTTCAGTCTGCCCCACCCTACCAATTGTATCACAACTTACAAAGATGTAAACTGATTCATTCTCTAAATACAGACGATGCTGCACAAACTGTCCTTTACCAAGAAGTCCTGCTTTCGAAACCCCCTCATCTTGACACCAGCAGTAATACCTTCCTCTCCTCTGCTATGACCCAAAACCTGAGACCCATCACGGTTGGTCACCCAGTCCTAAACACAATACTGAGGCAGTATTACAGTGAGTGTACCACCACTGCGGCATGGCTGAGACAAGAGAGAGAGAGAGAGAGAGACTAGAGTGACAGCAATCTAGCCTGCATCACCCATGGAGCCGTAGTACCCTACCCTTTGTTTGTGTGAGTCAGCTTACCAGCAAGTCTCACTTTTGACCCCCCCAGCCCAATACACACAGTAATAACCTCCTCTCATCCACCATGACACAGAAGCTGAGACCCATCATGGTCGGTCACCCAGTCCCAAACACATTGACTAGGGGGGCACTACAATGAGTGTACCACCGTTGTGCCCTGGTTGAACCAAGACAGACTAGAGTGAAAGCAATCCAGCTTGCATCACCTGTGAAGCCCTAGTGTAATGATACACAGCGGCATGTAATCTCAGTTTTGTAGGCTTGACAGGTTTAGCACTAATCTGGTGGGTTTTAGCCCGCCAAGCTTTATTTATACACTGATTCCAAAGTTATGACGTTGCGCTGAGCATGTGTCATTAATATGCATATGCTGATTACTATTCATATCCTCATATCCCTCCCCCATTTAGTATGATCTTTCAAACAATAATAATTAATAAAAAAATTGTACTTAGTCCAGGCAGTTCAGAGTCACTTTAGGTCCTGTATCTTTCAGGCTTTATAATCGGACACTGCTCACTCAGCTCACCCTGTTCAGGCTTTCCATTTGGCCATGCATACTCCTTGCAGTGGCTCACATCACTGCCGACATCATTGGCGGTGGGTCCTTGCTTGGGTCTTGTTGCTGCTGTGCCACAATAGCTGCATCTCTTCCTCCAGACATCTCTCTCTCTCTCTCTCTCTCCCTGCCGCTGACTCGGCTTCTCCTTCTCTCTCTCTCTCTCTCTCTCTCTCTCTCTCTCTCTTTCCACTTGGTGAAATGTCTCATTCCCTTCATGACAAACTAGACTGTGGCTGTGGAGGTCCCAGAATGTCCCTTTGATTTCATCAATACTGCTTGCCATTAGCTTGTACAACATATGATCGAGTGGTTTGTGCTGGCGAAAGAACTACTGTAGGGGTCCATTCATTCTGAGAGGTGTGCAGATGCACGGATTGTCCTGGAGCTAATGGAGGCAATGGGTGTGCATTTTGATTCTAGTAATATTGTTGGTTTCCCTGGTTTTTCTCTAAGGCAGCATGCACATCAGTCTCTATTAATTTGGGTTTTAAAAATGTGTGCCTTGTGGGAATCAGGGTTCTTGTTCATCGGCCCATTAGCAGTTGTGCTGGTGACTCCAAGCATTCAATAGGTGTGTTTCTCAAATTAAGCAGAGCTAGGCAGGGATCTTTGTGGTCCCATTGGGCTTTTTCAGCAAGCTCTTGATTGTTTGTATAGTCCATTCTACCATTCCATTACTCTGAGGATATCTAGGTGAAGTAACATGTTTGAACTCATACTTTTTTGCAAAAGTCTCAGACTCAGCATTCGTGAATTGCAGGCCATATCAGTAATAAGAATTTCAGGTATTCCATGTCTTGCACATCCTGACTTAATGTGGTTAATCACAGTCTCACTTGTTGTATTTTGCCATCTGAAAATTTCAATAAATTTTGAATAGTAGTATCAATATCAAAAGTTTATTGTTCATCATAAAGTCATTACAATTTAAAACACACAAATTTCAAGTTGCATACATAATCATCTTAGAAAGTTTAAAACTTTAACATAGATATAAATACTTTGACTTTCGTTTATAAAAGTGCCACCGTTATTATTTTACGAGATAGTTTCTCATTTATTTTCATTTCATTAGTTTTCTTCCAGAATTCCCACTGTTATAATATGCTTATCTAATCAAAACGATTATATCATAATTTAACATATTGCAAGAATCAAATAATATGTACTGTACTAGCGTACCATAGTCCATGGAATTGAACAGTTACATAATAATTTCATCTGAAGGGAGTGAAATCTCGGCCAAGATGGGTCTTAGCCAAAATGTCCTTCCCCTTTCATATTTAGGACAACGAAGAAATATATGTTTAGTCATCCTCTGTATTTAGTCCACAGGAGCAGAAGTGATCCACAATTCCTTTCTATTTCTGGCTAAATCCTATATAATCTGAAGTGTACAATTCCATACGATATCTAGTAAATATTCTTCTATCCTTTGGATTATCTAGGATCTTTAAATATGTAGCAATACTATGGTCCATTTTTAAAACCTTAAACCATCTAAAGTGTTTAAAGTTATTTATACGAATTTGATCTTTAACCAATTCAGTATCTCTTACATGCATTTTGATCTCTTGTACTATTGTAGGTAATGGTTTCCCAATAAACCTCATACAGTAGATGACGTAGCCCCAGAAACATAATATATGTTTAAATATCTAGTATACACTGAAGCCGAAGCTCTTTAGGTTACTCTGGAAGCCAGAACAGGTGCAGTTACTAGAGTAGGAGTATTGTACAGACCTCCAGCAATCAGCTTGCAGGGGGACAAGGAGATACTACAATCCATTTACAATATGAGTATTAAGGGGGATGTAGTATTGGTGGGTGACTTCAATTTACCAGACATAAATTGGGGAAACCATTCCTCAGCTACAAGAAGAAGCAAAGACTTCCTTGACACTGCACTTATCGGGCCTAAGACAGCTTATTAAGGAACCCACAAGGGGGGGGGAAGCCATCCTTGACCTGTTACTCACCAACAGTGACATCACATCAAGGGTAGAAGTCGGGAGCAACCTAGGATCTAGTGACCACCAGATGGTGTGGTTCCAAGTTAAGACAGAAAAAGAAATCAAGCACATTAAAACTAAAGTCTTGGACTTCAGACACGCAAATTTTGATAAAATGAGGGAATTGCTCAGACTGAACCTGGCTAAATTAACACAGACGGAGGGAGTAGGTAAGTATTGGGCATCTCCAAAGAAAGCTATCATAGGAGCATCAAAACAATGTATGAAATGTGTGAGTAAAGCCAAGAGGAGAAGAAAACCCCTATGTTTCTCCAAGAAAGTGGCCACCAAGGTCAGGGAGAAATGGATGGCCTTCAAAAGATACAAGCAAACAGGATGAGAAAAAGACAAAGACACACACAAGGAGAAACTGAAGGAAGCAAATCAGAATGGCAAAGGCACAAACAGATGAAAGGATTGTCTCAGAGGTCAAAAAGGGAGACAAGACCTTCTTTAGATATATCAAGGAGAAAAGGAAAACCAGTGGAGGTATGGTCAGACTTAAGGGGGAAGATGGGGGATGCACAGAGGATGACAAGGACATAGCTGAAATTCTTAACAGATACTTTTGCTCAGTATTTACTAAGGAAGAAGAAGAAGAAGGTTGTGGTCCCAGCAGCAATACGAATTTGGCAATTTTCACAAGGGATAATGTCCTGAAGGAGCTAGAAAAACTTAAGGTTGACAAGGCCATGGATCCTGATGAAATTCACCACAAGATAGTGAAGGAACTAAGGGAAGACCTGGCGGCACCACTGGTTGAACTGTTCAACCTCTCGCATGAGGTCGGGGAAGTTCCTGCGGACTGGAGGAAGGCCACAGTTGTCCCTCTTCATAATAATAGTAGGAGGGAAAGTGCTGGCAATTACGGCCCAGTAAGCCTGACCTCAATTATCAGCAAAATGATGGAAACCCTAATTAAGGAAAGAATTATATCCTTTCTCAAAGAAAATAATATAATGGACCCAATGATGAACTGAGATCATTGAGACTAGGTCAGCTGGATCATTCGAGAAGGCATGGGATAGGCACAAAGGTATCCAAGTATCATTTTTGTAGCTTTCCTTTGCACTATCTCCAGTCTGTCTATATAATGTGGCTCATGACCCTGAAAAGGTTGGACACCCCTGAATTAAAGTGTTCAGTCTGAGGGTCCCCCTGTAGGTGATATTGAGTTGTGTGATTTCTTTATACAGCAAGCTGCCAGGAACGCTTTAGCCAACTGACTTTCAAAATCTCACCCTTGATCCAAGTGGATTCTCTGTGGAATGCCATAGTGATTTGCAAACTTGCAGAACTTTTACAGCTGTGCTGGCTTTTTGGTCTTTAGTTGGATAAGCCTGAACATACTGGGTGTAGTGGTCAGTGATGGCAGGAATGTTGGCTTTATTCTTTTGGCCAGGCTCTAACAACAGAAAGTCCATGCACACAAGTTCAAGCAGGCCACTAATTTGTATATTGACCAGAAGGGCAGCTCTTTTTGGGAATGTCTTGCTTTTGATACAAAGTAAGCAGGCTTTGCAGTGCTTTTCTACATCTCTTATCATTCTGGGCCAGTCGATTCAGACTCTGGCCAGGTCCAGTGTCCATTCATAGCTCAGGTGACCCATTTCATCATGGAGGGATATCATGACTGCTTTGCAGCACTTCCAAAGCAGAACCAGTTGGGTCTTGGAGCTGCAGAGTCATCACTATCATGCACCTTCCAAACCAGCAGTCCATCTTTTAGGGCCATCTTACTCCACTCTCTTAGCATTAGTTTAGCATCCAGGTGAAAGCTGTGCACTTGGTGTGTGTTGAACCCTTTCTCTAGAGCTTGAATGATGTCACAGAAGGCATGGTCCTCCCTCTGGGCCAGTTGAAGCTCTGGTTTGCTTGGTTGGGGGAGAGAAGATAGGTCCAGTTCAGTAAAGTGTAGGTAAGCCTCAAGAATAGCATTTGATGAAGCCCCCAGCATGTCGCTTGCTCTATCTGGGTTAGCTGGGGTGGCTTCCTTTGGCGTAGAAAATTTAGATCACAGAACTTTTAACAGCTGCACTTGAAAGCCATACATTGGAGTCAGGTTGATTGGCATGTGAGCACCTTGACAGGGCATCGGCATCTGTGTTAGTCTTGCTGCTTCTGCACTCCAAAGTATAGTCATAAGTGGACAGTGCAGATAACCATCTGTGTCAAGCAGCATCCAGTTTGGCTGTAGTGTTCAGATATGTCAAGGGGTAGTTATCTGTCCAGACAGTGAAGGGAACTCCATACAAGCAGTTGTGGAATTTCTCTGTCACTGCCCACTTCAAAGCCAAGATAATTGATGCACGTTCTTACAGCATCATTCTTCTTGCGTGCCATGACAATGGGGGATGCGTAGGGGCTCCAGGACTCTGATTATACTTGCTACCAATAGCTCCTGCAGGTGCTGCCAGACATCTTTGATGTCTCCTGGGGCCAGTTTCTGAGATCTGTCTCTGAAAAGGCAGTCATCTTGTAGGGCTCCTGTGCTCTTCACCTCGGACACACCCTACATCCCATTCATGGAGTGAAAATACTCGGCGCCTCTTTGCTAGCTTTTGGGTCAATCTCCATCTATAGCTCTTAGGTATGGGCAAGTCCCCAAAGTCAAAAAATGTGGTGTCTGCAGTTACTCGTGGGTCCATCTCAGTGACACTATTGGCTTTGAAGATAAGTGCCAGCACTCGGCCCTTTCAAATGGTAATTGGCTTCTCTGACTGATTCTATACCCTCACTATGACACATCTGCCCCAGGGGGTCTTTGGAGGCGGCATCATTCCTCGTTGCACCATAAGCCCTTCAGGCAAGCTGATCTCTGGTGGGGCATCAATAACAAAGGTGGGTCCTTCATGCTGCTGGGAGAATTTGGCAATGCCCACCACTCTACACTCCGAATTAGGAGGCAGAATCATTTCTTTGGTGTCCACCCGATGAACCACACCAACTGGCTCATCCGTCAACTCAGGTACTGTAGCAACCAGGAACAGGCTGACTCTGTTCACCACAGCTTTGACAGAGGGGTTTAATAAGTTGTCTGCTCTGCCCTTCTCTTGGCAGAGTTCGGCCAGCCTGCCAAACATATTTGCATTTGTCCCAATCAATACAGGCTTATCGGTCATTCCCTTGGCAGATGAGTGCCATGGTTTCAACTTGTGCAGTTCATCTGGGCCCTTCAAGATAAATGCAATCTGCACAATGCAGTAGCCATCGTAAGGGCAGCTGGAGTCTCCTATCCCCAACTATGAGAAGCCTAACAAAGGTAGGAGTGGCAGGTGCTTCAAGTAGCTGTCGTAAAACGTCCTGTAGATTATAGTAACTTGCGACCCACTGTCCAGCAACACTTCCTCAATTAAAACCTCCATGTCAGCATGAGGTCTAATCAAACCAGGTGGCACCTTACTCTCAGGCAGGATCTTCAGTTCCATCCACTTGGTGGAGCGTTCCAATTTCAGAGTCCCAGGTCACTCCCTCACTGGACTCGGCCGTCATTTCTCTTGGTCCCTTGGCCTCTTTTTCTCTTCCACTAACTCTGGGTTTTCTGCACAGACACATCCTCACCTTAGGTACCCATCCTCTCTACATCTGTAACAAAACAGGCCCTCCATGTTCACAGTGGGCAGCTGAGGCCTGATCCCTGTAGTAGCAACGGGGGTCACTTGGCGCCCTTGCTCAAACATCATGTTGCTTTGCAATGGTCAGGACTATTGAGCCTTTTGTAGAGCCCTCACGCTCTCTTTTATCTCTCTTAGTTCAGCCTTCAGGTCAGTGGCAGGAGTAGTTGGATGACTGTTTTCCACTTGTATTTACCGAGGGGCAGTGGTCACAGCTTGAGCCCTCAGGGAATCAGCGATATCCTCTCGTGCCTTCTCTTCTCTCACCTTGTCCAGCAGTTGCTTGAACGTAGGGGGGTTGGCCCATTGGTCCTTCAGCCACAGAGATAACAAGGTCCACCTGGAAAACACTTCCCCCCATTAAAACATGGTCAAGTCTCATCTCCGAGAGCTGAGCCCATGTGACTTCTCCAGCTTCAGCTATCTTCCTGATCACTGTTTCCACTCCAGTGAGATAGTGGGACAGTTTCTCCCCCTTTCACTGGGTAGTGGCTCTTAACTGGAAGATAAGATCCTCTTTCTTTTCCATGGCCCCAAAGGTACTCCTTATTAGCATGACCATGTGGTCATTTGCTAGTTTAGCTGGCTGACACACAGTGATCTAATGACATCTAAGGCCATCACACTCAGATTCTACAATTCACTTGAATTTTTCATTATCAGAGCATCTCCGAACATTTATCATTTGAGTGGCTTGGCTCATCCAGCTGTCGTAATCGTCATCCTCTGGAAGAGTGGGGATAGCTCCTGAGAAGGTGCGCAGCCTCTTGTATTGTTCTTATGAAGCCACCACGTAGGGGGTCACTCCACTGGGCAGTACTATAGGGGTAGGCTCAATTTTCTTGAAAAGAGATTTCTCTCACAGTCTTGCCTTCAGCAGACAGCATTGCTTTAACCTTTTTTAACAAATCTGACTCAGGTGGTGGCAGAGGAAGGGTGTCTGGTTGCGGACTGCTCCCCTGGCCAAACAGTTTCCACTCATCATCAGTCCCTTCTGTGTTAAAGGTGGCCTATAGTTTACTAGCATCAACATCTGTAGTGCTTTCACATAAGGCATGAGTGCTTTGACTGGCACAATCATACCTCATCCTAAATTTATTTATTTATTTATTGCAATGTTTCGCCAGCAGGGCACACTGAACAACAAGTTGCTCATCTCATGGTGTGACCTGAGGGGAGGGGTTACATAGGGTTGTGAAGGATGATCAGTTACAATAGTATGTGGGTAGTACAAACAATACAACATTGTAAGATTGTGCAACAGTTGGAATACAAGGTATTGTACAATAAACAGTAGAGGAACATTGGGTAAATGACTATACATGTCCAAAATCATACAAAAGAATATATGAATGTACAAAACCTATAGAACCATTTATAGTGCATGAGTGTACCAGGAGCAGGCTCGAGGTAGTATGCAAGTGCTGTTGGAGTAAAAAGGATGGGGTTAGGTTGTGCACACTGGTGACCCAGAAGGGCAGGTGGAGAAGAGAGGGGGGCGAGGCAAGAACTGAATATGAGGAGAAGGGGTAGCCACTTCCTGATTTCCCCCTTCAGGATGCTGAGAACCCTGCTGGGGGGGGGGTCATGGTAGGAAGGCAGAAACTGGGGACAGGTATTAAGGTGGGTTAAAGCAGGAACAGCTGAGGGAAAGGTAATTGTGTAGGGCAGAGGTAAGGGAGTAGTTGGAGGAGGCGTGTCATATTTCAGGGGGAAGGGAATTCCAGATTTTAGGGAAACGATGGACGAAACCAGTCTGACCGATGAGGGTAGAGCGGCAAGAGACCATCAAGGTGCAGGCGTCATTTGATCTGAGAGAGTGGGTGGGGGGAGGTGGAGTGGACAGAGAGGATGAGAGATAGGAGGGGAGCCCCAGAACCAGAATTTGGAGGTTAGTTTGGCACAGTGAGAGATGCGTCTGTGAGATAGTGGAAGGAAGGCTAGAGAGCGATAGAGTTCACAGTGATGGTAGCGGAAAGGGGAGTCGATATCAAAGCAGCAGAAGGAGTTAAAGAGAGTGTCCAACTTGGTCAGGGAAGATTTGGGAGCAGCACCATAGACTACGTCGCAGTAGTCAAAGATGGGGAGTATCATCTTCTGGACAATTTCGCGCCTCGCAGTCAGCGGGATGCAACTGCAATTCCTGTACAGAGCTCCAAGCTTGGGGCGCAGTTTCTTCAGGATAGCATACTTTTACTTTGCCCAACTCTTTTACAGTCTCTAACACATCTGTAATGGCCTCTCTGCTTGTGCCCTCTGGGATTCCTGTAACAAAAATACCTTTCTTTGGGTCCAGGCACTCCCCTCGGCACCAGTCGAGCAACTCCTGTTGCTCTATATTGACTTTCCATAACTCTGCTTTTCTTTGGGGAGTGTACAAACATTTTCATAATTGCAATCTCAGGGTGGCCACTAGGTGGCAGCAAATCCCAGCTGTGCCTCCAGTTTGTTTGTAACAGCCCTCTGAAACACCTTTGCTCTTCAGGGGCCCTCGGGGTCCACACAGTAACTCCTCCGAGGGGGCCGGCCTGGGTTCAGGAGTGGAGAAAAGAAATGGCACAGTGCCTCCTCCTGGGGTAATGGCAGGGAATACTTGTGAACAGATTGCAGGTTACCACCCCCCCCCCCAGGAACTATACAATAGCTGCCCCCAAAGACCCTTCCCACACAATAACAATTCCCCCCCCCCCGCAATGATTCGCAGTACTAGAATATAACATTAACAATTAACAGTATTTATTTTGGGGAATGGGAGAAATGGGAGGAAAATAACACAACATTAATAACTGGCTCAACAATGTTACCCCAAACAGTATCCCCACCTCCTACCCATGGGTGCACCTGGCTTCCCACTAGCAGCTGCAAAGTCACTATAGTCCCTTAGGTGGGTACCACACCGCGGTGCTGATTTCGATGCTGGGGATCTTTCATTGGGCACCTAATAACTTTTAAACAGATGCAGCCTTTAACTTTACTGCCTAGGTGCAGCTTTATACTTGGCACAGTCCTGCTCAGGACTTCCACCCCTTTTCCTGACTAGCTAGCTAGCAAACAAAGTTCTCCCCGAGCTGCAGCCCAGAGGTACTTACAGTTCTGATGATCAATAAAGGGGGTTTCAGAAGGCTGGGTATGGCACATTACCATGGAGGTATCTCATTGGTAGTGCACAACAACCGGGCTGATTGAAGGAGTTGAAGAACACTGGTCTTCACCTGCCTGGCCCAGTCAGCTTCACCTCTGAGGTCTTTGTAGACAGTGTTCACAAGGCAGGCCTCTCACTGTCTTCCTCACTGGTCTTCTTCTCCGTTGGTCTGGGGACAGAGCAGGTTTCGTCCCCCAGGTTTCTCAGCGGGCACACACTTCTGCCTAATACTCTTTCAGCTGGGCTTTGGCTCAGTCTCTAATCCCAGCACATGGACAGTCACTCTAGCGCATAGCAACAACCATCTTCAACACTAACCCCACCAAAAGGAAACACAGGCTGCACAGGCTTTTTTACTCCAAATGCTGCACCACTTACAGTCTCTGCTTTCATACTGTAGCTCCGAGCTTTCTTCTTCCAGCTGCAAACTTCAGATTCTCTCTCTTTCTCTCTGCAGCAATTTAATAAGTCTTTACTTTCTCTGCAGCTACTCCCAGTAGCTCTCCATGCAGCAACTTTCAAGCCTCTTTCTCGGCAGCAGGGTTCTTTCAGGCACTCTACCTGTTTGCAGTTAGCTGGGTCTGGACAGGCTGTTGGGTCACAGGTGCAGGCCTTGAGCTGGATAGCCACCACAGTCTCTCCTGCACTCTGCTCTGAAATCCTGGATGAATCTCCCTTTTGGCAGGCTGGCAGCCATATTCATACGTTTTGCAGAGTCCCAAATCGATTGACTGCAGTTCTCCCTGGCATTTTGTTGCCCTCTCACCTTTCCCAGCAGCCCCCTTGCATGATGAAGTCCCTGGGGGCTGCCATGTTTGTTTAGATTGAGTCCCATACTGCCATTCCTTATTATTTTATAATTTCCCCTTTCTTAGGGCACGCAACTATTCCCCCCACGCCCAAGGCATAATACAACTGATCCCCGGCTTCGCTGCCTGCTCTGGAGCCAGGGACATATTTAGACATCAGCTGTAGCCAAAACACTCCTTTGGAGCTGCAACTCCTTTAATTTTTACCTCCAGGCAGCCACACATGCTCAGAATGGAGCGGGCCACCATATTTGTTTATGTTTTGCCAGTCCAATTTTCTCAGCAGCTCCTGAGACTGGTTTCTTCCTCCCCATGTGCCTGAAGGTGCAGAAACATTAATCAGAGCTTGGCCCCTTTACCAGATGAGACCAAGACACAGGATAGCAGCAACTGCAGCCATGGAACACAATGGGACCACAACAGGGTCCAAAGCCCTCTTGGAGTCACTGGAGAGACCACGGGCAGTGTGGGGGCCAGAGCCCTCAAGGTAAGCCCCATTTGAGGAGAGGCTTACAATATAAACAGTTTGTCAGCAGATAAGGACCACTTGGCCCACCCACTCTGCCCATTTTTTCCCTGCCTATACTGTCACTGCAGCCCCTACCTGATCTCCAGCTACTCTCCCCTCAGCTTTCCTACCAAGATTCCTTGTGCCTTTCTCATGCATGCTTGAAGCCCACCACTGTTTTCACCCCTACCACCTCTGCTGGAAGACTGCTCCAGGTGCCCACCACTCTTTCAGTGAAGAAGTACTTCCTCACATCCCTCCTAAATTTCCCTCCTTCCAACTTCATTGTATTTCTCCTTGTTCTTGCGCACCTTCTCTTCTGAAAAATACTTGCTTCCTGTACCCTGTTCACAGCTGTGAGGTAGTTATAGGTTTCTATCATGTACCCCCCTCTCCCTCCTCTCTTCCAGGGTGTACATGTTGAGATCCCTTGGTCTTTCCTCATAGGATACACTGATGCAGCCCCTGCACTATTTTAGTTGCCCTCATATGAACAGTCACCTCCCTGGCTATGTCCTTCCTGAGATGTGGTCTCCAGAACTGGACACAGTACTTCAGGTGAGATCTCACCAACAATTGATACCATGGTAACACCACCTATCTCCTTCTGCTGCTGATTCCCTTCTTTATGCACCCCAGCATCCCACCAGCCCTGCCTACTGCCTTGTCGTACTGCCTCGCCACACTGAGGTCATCAGATACGATAACAACAAGGTCTCTTTCCATTTTAGTGACTGTCAATACCTCTTCCCCCATTTTATACACCACCTCTGGGTTTCTGTGCCCTAGGTGCATGATTTTGCACTTTTTCACTTTGAAACCCAGCTGCCATACCCTCAACACCTCCCCAGATTTTCATAGGTCACTACCCATTCTCTCCACCTTCTCCCAGGTATCTACACTATAGTAGGTTTTGGTGTCATCTACAAAGAGGAATACCTTCCCTTCCAGCTCTTCTGCAATGTTGTTTATGAATACATTGAAGAAAACTGATCCCAGTGCTGAGCCCTGAGGTACCCCACAGCTCACTCTTCCTTCATTAGAGTGAGTGCTGTTTACTACCACCCTGTTGCCTATTCATTAACTAGTTCTGTATCCAGTTTACCACCTTGGGTCCCACCCTCAACTGCCCAGCTTCCTTATAAGCCTCCTATGTGGTACAGTGGTACTATGTGATACGAAGGCCTTACTGAAGTCTAAGTAGGCCACGTTCACCATCCCACCCTGACATAAGGGCCATAAACTGACAGGACCTCTATGCCATCACCAACGTGTCTCTAGCTGCCTCCTACTTCACCAGTGCTCTACTGGCCATCCAGGACCGTCACTTCCCTATCACCACCCGGCGTGTCAGAGGTGGTTGCACACGCTGGTTAATCAAGGAACTACTGACCCTTATGAAGCTGAGGGACAACAAGTGGGCTGCCTACGAAGTGGCTCCCTCCCCTGCCTTGTGGAATGAGTACAGGCCCTTATGCAATAAATGCAAGCACATAACCAGATCAGCAAAATGAGATTATTTCCACAAACTCCAGAGAGAACTTAGGCAACCATAGAAAATTCTGGGACTCCATAAGTGCACTACTAAATCTGCGCACACGTAGCACCAACATTTATCTGAGCTCCCCTTTCGGCCTTCTGACCAACCCATTGGTGGTTGCTGAAGCATTCAACTCCAAGTTCACTGACCTGTCAGCTGTCCTTTGCAAACTCCTTTCAAGTCATCCTGCGCCCTGTGATGCCTGTGCCATTCCCCCAGTCCCTTCCTCCACTCCATGTCCCACCCCCTCCCACTTCTGCGCCCTCGATTTCTGTATCCTGTACTGCCACCTCCCCCTCTACATTCCCTCCCTGCACTCACCCCACCCCCCCATTCTACTTTAAGACCATATCCCCTGAGGCCACCTATAAACCCCTAAAGAGACTACCAAATTGAGGAAGCCCCAGCACAGAGGGCCTCTCACCTGTCTTTCTAAAACTTGTCTCCTCCCTGATAGCTGAACCTCTCAACTTTGTCTTTAACTTTGCACTATCTACCTCTACCATGCCCGACTCCTGCAAGTCCGCTAGAGTAGTTCCCATCTTTAAGGCCGGTGACCCCCACTTCTTAGATCAACTACCAGCCCATATCTATCCTTCCCCACCTAAGTAACCTACTGGAAAGAGTATTCCATCACCAACTATCTGATTATCTCACTGAATACAACCTCCTATGCAGTCAACAGCATGGCTTTCGCAAGCATCACAGCACGTCAACTGCCCTGGCTCATTTTACCAATCACATTCTCTCCAACATGGACCGCGGACATGCCACTGGTGCCATCTTTGTTGACTTATCCAAAGCTTTTGATATGGTAAACCACACCCTCCTCCTTTCCAAACTATCCTTGCTCAGCTGCTCTGCTGAGACAACTAACTGGTTTAGGAGCTACCTCTCAGGACGGCCCCAATCTGTTTGTATTGGCTCCACCACTTCTCCTTCATTACCATTCATCACAGGAGTTCTCCAGGGCTCCAACCTGGGCCCCCTACTCTTCTCTATATTCGTCAACTCCCTCCCTGCTGACAGCTTTACCTGTAACTCTCTGCTCAACGCGGATGACCATGTCTTTTTCTATAGTGATAAATCCTTCCCTTTTATATCCTCCATTCTCACTCAGAACTACCACGGTGCATTTAACTGGTTCTTATCCAATCTGTTGTTGGTCAGTGTGAAAAATACCAAGGCTATGCTGTTTGCATCAAAACCGTACCTAGCTAAGACCCTCAACACCGACTCCTCTCTCCTCATCTACCCCCCAGATGGCCCGTCCTTGAAATAGTCTCCTCTTTCAAGTATCTGGGGGTACTGCTCAACCCCTTTCTCTCTTTCAATGACCATGTAAACTGTATAATGTGCAGGGTCAACCAGAAGCTGGGTGCGGCCTATCAGCTAAAGCCATACCTCACCAAGGAGGCTTGCCTAGCTATTGTCACCAGACACCTCCTCCCTATTGACTACTGCTCCTCCATCTACTCCAGAACCTCAACCATCCTTCGGTTTAGACTCTCGGTAGCTTACAACAATGCCTGCCATTTTGCCTTATCTGCCCCCTATTCGACAAACCACTGCGACCTCTACCGCTTCCTTGGCTGGTTCTCCTTACAAGGGCATTTCTACTACTCCCTTGGCTGTTGTGTGGATGCTACCCTCAGAGGCGGTAATACTTCTCCACTCTCTACCCTTTTCAATTTCAAAATCCTGGCTAGGAACCACCGCTCCTCCACTGTCTCCTACCTTGTGGTACCCAAATCAGTCACTAATATGGGTGGTAGAGCTCTCTCTGTCGCAACCCAATTTGTGGAATAGACTTCCTGCCATTCTTTGATCTTCCAATTCCCATCATAGCTTGAAACTTAGCCTCAAATCTTGGCTCCAAGACTTAGATACCTGCAACTGCCCCATCTGGTGGCTCCACCCCCCCCCCCAATCTGTCATATGCCCCTTCCTCCTCCCTGCCTGTTCATCTGCCCCTACCTGCATACCTCTTCATATTGTCCTAACTGTCCTGCTGGACATTAGGTCCTGCTGTTTGTTTTCCTTTTCAACTGGTGGGGGGATCCGTTTCCACTCCTAGAAGTGTTTGTGTACCTAAGTTACCTTCAACTGTACTGTTTTGCCTCCTGGAATTTTTTACCTGCAATAGCAATAGTTACTTCATTGTAGTGTGCCTTCTCTATGTAACCTTCTGGAATTTTTTTTACCTGCAATTGCGATTGCTATTTCATTGTATTTGTGCCTTCTCATGTACTCTATAAGTTTATTCTCATTTGTCTAACTTTCATTGTGCGCCTTGTTGTCCTGGTCATGTCTGAAAATGGTCCACTGGATCAGTGCACCTACCCAGTTATCAAAGTTATAAATATATAAATAAAATAAATAAATGTATCTGGTCACCCAGTCAAAGAAATCAATCAGATTCCTCTGACATGACCTTTTCCCATGAATCTGTGCTCCCTCGAGTCTTGTGACTCACTGGATTTAAGATACTAAAATAGCCTTTCTTTTAAAAGTGCTTCCGTTAACTTCTGCACTACTGACATTAAATTAACTGGCCTATAGTTGCTAGCCTCCTCCCTGCTGCCGATTTTATGAAGCTGGACCATATCTGCCCTCCTTCAGTCCTCTGGAACCACTCCTGTTTCCAGTGAGTTGTTGAATAGGGCTATCAGAGGTGCAGTCAGTACCTCCTTGAGCTCTCTCAGCACCTTTGAGTGTACCCTGTCTGGCCACATAGGCTTATCCACTTTCAGATTTGCAAGTCCCCTCAGGACTCATTCCTCTGTGAATGGATTTGTGTCTATCTCCCTCCACTGTGTTCTGCTTCTGTTTATTTTGTTTGTTTTTTAAATCAAAGTTTATTGGACTTTTCAACATGTAACAGACAGAGACAACAGTCTCTGCTCATACATTGCAATAATGAGCATTGCCAGTGCATCATTAGTCAAAGCAAGTTTCCATCCATATTATACATGAGTCATGAATAAACACAACCTCAATGTCTGAAGAAGCAAATAGTTGTTTTTTTTTCTTGAATGGTGGGTTCAGATGTGTTCCTGCTTTTTCTATGTGGTTCTTTCCCATCTCCCACCATTGTGAGGCAGAACAGAAGAATCTGTTCACGATATCTGCTTTTTCCTGATCTCCTCTGCACAGTCTTCCCCTGCCCTTTCTAACCTCACAATCCTTCCCCTTGTCTTCCTCTTTTCACTTATTTATTTAAAAAAGGTATTGGCCCCTTTAGTGCCCCTTTTACTATCCTTCCCTCTATTTGCACCTTTGCACCCCTTGTCACCTTCCCTACTTCCCTCTGCTTTTCCTGGTATACCTCCCTATCCTCTTTCCTCTGCATCTCCTGAATGCCACCCTTTTAGCCTTTATTTTAGAAACATATAAACATAGAATTTGGTGGCAGATAGGGACCGCATGGCCCACCCAGTCTGCCCATTTCCCTACCTAATGGATAAGCTGTAGATCCTAGTTAACCAACAGCCTACTTCCTCCAACCCCCAACCCCTAGAATTGCCTTATGTCTGTCCCATGCATTCTTGAATTCCCCCACTGTTTTTGACTCCACAACCTCTTCAGGAAGGCCATTCCATGCATCCACAACCCTCTCTGTGAAAAAATATTTCCTCACATTACCTCTGAGCTGTCCCCCTTCTATCTTCAAATTGTGCCCACTTGTTCTTGCACATCTCTTTTTCTGAAAGATGCTACCCTCTTGGACTTTGTTGATTCCTTTGCGGTACTTGAAAGTATCTATCATGTCCCCCCCTCTACCTCCTTTCCTCGAGGGTATACATATTAAGCTCCTTAAGTCTCTCTTCATATGTCTTCTGGTGCAGACCCTGCACCATTTTAGTTGCCTTCCTCTGGAATGCCTCCATGCTGTCCATGTCCTTGTGGAGATTGGGTCTCTAGAACTGCACGCAGTACTCCAAATGGGGTCTCACCAGCTGTCTGTACAGAGGGATAACAACTTCTTGTTTTCTACTGGTGATGCCTCTTCCTATACATCCCAGGATCTCCCCCTGTCCTCCTTACTGCCTTCTCACATTGCTTGCCCACCTTTAGGTCATCTGATATGACTACCCCCAGGTCCCTTTCCATTTTTGTTGCTGTTAGTATCTCACCCCCATAGTGTACTCTTCCCCTGGGTTTTTTTTCCCATGTGTATCACTTTGCACTTCTTAGCATTAAATCTAAGCTGCCATACATTTGACCATTCCTCCAACGTTGCCAAGTCCCTTCTTCCCTTCTCATCCTTTCCACCCCACCCGTGTTCTGTTCTCCAGCTACTTTCCTCTAGAACCATAGCTGTCTATTTTTCCTCCTGTTATTGCTCACTTCATTCATGCAGAGGTTTGTTGCCTTCACTATGTCATCCCTTAATTTCATTTGGCCCACTGTTACTCCATCCTATCTGGGCAATCCCCCCTGCTAGGTCATCTCTGATGCATTGACCCATTTTTTTTTAAATCTACCCTCCTGAAGTCCAGGACCTTCATCCTTATGTGGTTGGTCTCTGCCACCATCCCATTGTTAAACCACTCTGTATGGTGACTGCCAGTCCCCAGGTGGCATCCTACCATGATGTCTGCAATACTGTCCCCACTTATGAGCACCAGGTCCAGTACTGTCCCATCTCAGGTGGACTCTCTGACTAGTTGCCTGAGAAATGCCTCCTGCAGGGAGTCTAGGATGGCTCTGCTTCTAGAGGAGGCCGTGGCTGGGTGGCACCAATCTACAGCTGGCAGATTGAGGACCCTCTCCCCCTTTTCTCCTATTGGGCTGGTGGCTTCCCCCATTGCATTATTCACTTCTTACTGTTAAAGGTCAGTATATCAGCCCTGTGTAAATAGTGGCTCCAGCTCCTGTCTCCAGGGTGACCCACAGCACCTACAACCCATCCTTTACTTCCAGGTTCCCTTGCATTTCCATTGCTCTGCTACTCTCCCTCACATACAGCAGAACCCCTCCACCCTTCCTCTCTCCCCATCCTTCCTGAACTGAGTGCAGTCTGGTATGGTCATGTCCCAGTCATGGCTCCCTCCACACCACACCCAGTAATGGCCACAAGGTCAGGTCTTTCTCCCCCATGATGGCCTCCAGGTCTGGAATTTTATTTTCAAGACTCCTTGTGTTGGCACACTTGACCTTTCACATGTTGTTCTCACTCTGCTTGCTACCGTTTTCTGACCTTTGTTGCCACTTGAAATTCCTTCTCAACCCCCATCAACTACCCTCTTTGTTGCTTGGCTCTCAATACCTCCCTTTCCACCTCTTCTGTGCCAGTCCCACTTGTCCCCTGCTATGCTTTTGCTTTCTTTATCTTGTGCCCGAAGGGAGTTTCCTCTCCTTGGGCCCTCTCTTGCTGTTGTTTCAAGCAGTGAGGGGGACAGTTTATGCTTTCTTTTTGTTTTTCTGCCTCCCCAGTCAGCTAATTTAAATGCTCATCAAAGTAACATCTAAACCTATAATTTTCCATTGTTTGCTATATCAATGTGTTGGCTTTTTAACAATAAAGTATATGGACACAATTATCTTGTTGTGCCGAGCTGTTGTCCTGTTGTGCTGTTGTGCCAAGTTGCATTTTTTTTTTTTATTTTGGTAGTGAGTGCTGTGATTTCTGCTGACAGCTAACTTCTAAACCCTCCACTGATGACTACGGTGCCCCCCCAGGTGAATGCATGCCATCACATCTGTATAGATCCACATCTGTCCAGGTCGGGTCTCATTCCCTAGTGAAGAAGAACCCTTTCTCCCTGCACCATTCTTTCAACCAAGTTTGACACTCCTGGTATGGAGTACCCTATCATTCCCATGATCGTAGACAGGTAGCACCTCGGTGAATGTTACCATTTATGCTACTTGCCTTACACCTCTCCCAAGTTCCCTGAACTGTTTCTGCACTACCCCAGCCCCATCCCTTGCTAGGTCGGTCATTCATTCCTAGGTGGACAATGTCATCCAGCTCTCAATCCTGCCTGCTGGCCTTGCGATCCTTATGATCCTCTGTTGATCCCTCTCAGCTGAAGTACCAGGTAGGTAGCTAACCTACCTCTCTCCACCCCTTCCTGCTCCCAAATCTATCCCCCTGGTAAATGAATCCACCACCAGAAGCTACTTTCTCCTCTGTTGGTGTCCTCTACCTCCCACATTGGGTGCATCCTCATGGCAGTTCTGTCCCACTAGAACATTGGAGGAATTCTGTAGTGGCACAGGCTGAGGAATGTGCCCCGATCCACCACCCCACCCTCCCAGAGCCCACCAAGATCCAGACGGCCCTCCTCTGTCTAGGCAATCTCTGGGGTAACGACAGCAGACTTGGTGGCCCCTGGGTGTGGCAAGACATCCTCTGGATCCTAGTCATCTTAGCATGGAGACCAGCAACCTCCACTCTCAAGCCAGAGAGTGTGTACAGATGGGGCAGCACCTCACTGTCTTGAATGTTTCCCAGAAAACTGCAGCTCCAGAATCACTGCAGTGCACTACTCCCATGTCTTCCAAAAGCAGTCACTCCCTTCTGTTTTCCAAATGTAACATGCCCCTACTGTCCCTTCGTTTTACTTTTTTTTTTAACCAGGAGAGACACACTAAGCTAAAGCTTGTTTACAGGTGCGACCTGGGAACACAAGGAAGTTAGATGACTTGCTCAGGGTCACACAGTATGCAAGTGGGGGCTGTGGGATTCAAACCCAGGTCTCCAGGTTTGCAGCTCAGAGCCTTAAACTACTGCGCTATACTGCCTCCTTCTCCTTCTCCTCCTGCCTACTTGCTCCTTCCCAGCCACACCCTCTATCGGGATCCACTTTGGCCCTTCACCCTAAATAAGGTGCTATCTGCTTTCCCTTAAGACGGTTGCTATTTCAAGGTAAAACTTTCACTGTACTCTCTTGCCTTTTTACTGCTCCCATTTGCTAACTTCCTCCTGTTGTCCTACCTTAACTACTACTTTACTGTACCCTTGGTAGAGTGCTTCATACACTCGCACTTGTAGCTGTTATCTGCCTGCTTTTCCCCCTATGATTATCCACTATACCACTACCTGTAGCTACCTATGCAGTAACAAGTTTTAGAGTATCTTACCTTACCCACATCTGAGAAGCGCTCACAAACTCCTTAATCCTCTTGCTTATAAGGTAAATCAGGGCTTTCTGATCTGCCCTGACTGGCCATCTGTGTTCTTGTGCTTCTCCATAGCTTCCTGTCCCTAGGCTGGCTCCCGATTCTGCTTCCTCCTTCCTCCTTTGTGGCCTGCCCCTTACAATGCAGAAAACAGCTACAAGAAAATAAACTCAGTCAGTGATTTACAGCCCTTTGAGTTAAAGTGCTTTCTCTGGTCTCAGCACATTACGATTTCCACGGCCAAGAAGTGTTCAAGGCTCGTTTATAAAGTCCTGTCCTTGATCCTAGCAATCCACTGAATCATTCGAGCTGATGGTCTTGCACATAAATATGACAAGTGGGTCCCTCATCTTCAGTCACAGATGCTTGACTGCATGGAATTCTCCGCCAGAATCCCTGTGCCTGGTAAACCACCCCTCAGCCTTCAGTGCAAAAGTCATGGAATGGTTCTTACCAGGCTTCTCTGGGCATAAAACTTGCTGCCATCATTCCAGAGATGTAACATACTATAGACAGCAACAACTGTGCAGATCCATCCCTATATCCCCTGCACAGTGCCTTACCTTGCACTTGAAACATGGTTATGCCTATGTAAACATGCAATGCCTTGTAAGTTGTACACTGTATCTAGCATTACTTATGTCTGTAACATGTTCACTTGTCAAGAGAAGTTTTACCCAACCAGTCACCACTCTAAGCAAGCTATGCTCAATGGATTTTATCCTGAATACAGTAAAATGTAATTTAATTGAAATAAAAGATCACATTCAGAAGCTGTAAATGAGCCAGAGGAAAATCAGTGATAAAGGTGCAGCCAACAATCCCAAATATTCCTTTGCAGCTGCATCATAAAAGGCCATACTGAGTAACGATGAAAATGGCAACTTGTCTATAATTTAAGACCCATTTCTTCCAGCATGTTGGTCACATAAGCAACATGAAAACTGCAAAACAAAACATGATTGGCTTGGCTTGAAATAGACATTTAGGATGTAAGGTTTTCAGTCATATGAAGAAACCGGAAGTACTCCAAGGTAAAAGTATGCATTGATCCCCTGAGTGGCAGAACTGTTCTGTTGAGGCAAATGATAATAACGAAATAAGCCAGCAGGCATCCCTTCAAGGAAAAAAAATAATGAACATGCCAGTTCTAAGCCATTCAAAAAGGCTATCGAATTAAGCAAAACTGCAAAGGAACAACAAATATAGTCCACTGTGGACAAACAAAATGAGTTTATGTTTGAGGCAACAAGTTGCATTTTCAATTCAGTGTACTACTTAGCAAATAAAAACAAAAAACAGAGCCATTATCTGATATTGAAGATTTAATTGCTCTACAACATAACAAGCATTTGTCAATGCCGAACGTTCGCTTGCAGGTATTTGCAGTGGTGTTTGGCATGTATGGTGCTTTACCCTAATGCCCTGTGCAGGCGTGTAGCCAGAAATTTCCATTTTGTACACAGTCTCCAACAGTTACACCCCCTCAATTAAAAAGTTTACACATTGTTTCCAAATGGCACCCCCTTCCAAACAAGTCAGATTGTTGTCAGATGATTCCTCTACTCTCTAAAGAGGTTATGCATGCATCAGACACTCCTCAGTGGCCTACACTAACCCAAATACTACAGAGTAGAATGATAATATTAACAGAGTGGCTTATAGTTTGTGACAGACACTCAACAAAACTGTACACAAATGTGTACAGTGAGAATGCCTGTCTACACCCCTGGCCCTGTGCGATTGCTGGTATTTGCACAATAAATTGTCAGCATGACCTTGTTGTTACCCCCATTGTGCGCTACATAGGCGGAAACATGTTTTGGGGAGGATGTGAAAAATGACAGCTGTACTGCTCATAAGGAAGTGTGGTAAAATGGTAATGTTGAAAATCTGGAGTGGAAATATTGAAAATTCGCAAACCTACGAGCGTGCGTGGGAACTGTGCAACGCACGCTCGTAAAACAGTCATTTGTGATTTTTTCACCAAATTTTCAACATTGCCATTTTAAAACCTCTGCTAATGAACAGTGTCACTGTGATTTTCTTACCGTGTCCCATACATTGATTTCGCACACCGACTGCGCCATTGTGCGCTACATGGGCAGAAACATGTTTTGGGTGATATGTGAAAAATGACAGCTGTACAACTCATAAGAAGGTGTGATAAAATGGCAATGTTGAAAATCTGGAGTGAAAATATTGAAAATTCGCGAACTTACGAGCCTGTGTAGGAACTGCGCAACGCACGCTCGTAAAACAGTCATTTTTTGGAATGTTTGCACCATCACATCAACATGGGGTTTTTGGGACCCCTTCTCATGAATGTTGTCACTGTCATGGCATTATTCGAGGCTGAAGGGTGATTTCGCACAGTGACTGCGCAGTGCCTGCGAAATCACCCTTCGGGCCCGAATAACGCCATGACAGTGACATCATTCATGAGAAGGGGTGCCAAAAACCCCATGTTGAAAATCTGGTGCAAAAATTCCAAAATGACTGAGATATGCAATAAAGTTGAAACCCCCTATGTAGCCCATTATACAGCTTACCGGCATTTCCTCAGTTCGTGGTCGGCTTTGAAGAGTGCAGATGTGTTCCCGGTCCACCGCAGATCGTCGTGCCAGAGTCCAGAGGTAAGTATGGGGTGGGGGGTGTGGGGAGGCTGGGTGCGCAGTGAGTGGGTGCGGGTTGTGGGAGGGGGCTGGGAGACATGCCGTGGGACCGTTTTTGTTTCCCAGGTTAAAAAAAAAAAACGACGTGGGACCTTTGCCACGCTGGGGTGGGCTCTCAGCATGGCAGAAGATGGCTGGGGGGCGAGGGTGGTGGCAGGATTAGGCACCCCATCGGCAAACTATGCAGGGGGCGAGGAGCCGGCCAGGGATTGGGCACCCCCCGGCAAAGTAAACAAGCAGTTTTGCCACACTGGGTTGGGCTCCCAGCGTGGCAAGCAGAACGACTTAGGGCCGTGGAGCCGATGGGGGATTGGGCACCCCTGTTGGCAACATTTGCCACGCTGGGTGGGCTCCCAGCGTGGCACCAAAGCTTTGGGGACGTGGCGTGCGCGCGGGCGCAGGGGAGGTAGCGTGAAGCGAGGGCGGCACTCAGTATGGCAGCGGTGCTTTCTTTGAAGCAGAGGAACACCGGCTGTCATAGTTGAGCTCCTGCACCCATTGGTAGGACTCGCCATGCCTGCTCAAGGAGAGTGCATTGCGGGGAGAGGCACACCTCCAAGTGTGTTACTTCTAAACGCTTTCATGCGCAGTTTAACGAAAAAATGGTCTGACATGGTGTCTGTCTCCACTTACAATTTAATGCAACTCACATTGTTGATCACATAGCAGAAGATACCAAACACTATCTACAGAAGGCACAGAATTCTAAAGTGTCTCTGGTTATTTATTGATGAGTCAACAATAATTTTACAGAGCAGCATGAAGTAAAAGATGCAGATGCAGTAATGCTGTTTTAGGTCTAGTAGAACTTCCTGGCTCCAATGCTGCTATAACACGGTAGAAACACTGCTTAAGTGCCTTAGAAAAATATGGTTTTCATCACAAGAACTGCAAGAACAGCTGATCAGTTTCTGCTGTAATAGAGCTATCTGCACGGAAGGAGCATAAATGTGGTTGCTGCTTGTCTTTTTTTTAATTTATTTTTATTCATTTTCTTTTTTTCAACTTTTTATTTATAGGCTTATGCAATGAAACGTACATGCCGTAATCATCCAGTAGAGAGCACAGCCTCCTCTAGACAAACTGTACAGGCATTAATAATAGAGTATAGAAGGCCTTAAACTAAACTAATGTCAGTGGTAACTGAAGACCACAATAAAGTCCAACGGATTAGAAGTCCAGCTAGGTGAAGCCGTAGAAGGTGACACTCTCACCTACATAAATAGCCAAGATATCAATGTAAGGGTCTTCCCAGCCCCTCGCAGGATAAGACTATGTGGGTGGAAGGCTGAAAACCTGAAAAGCAATGCAGGACTTAAAAAAAAAACAGATAGCCTGGGCTCAATTTAATTAGTTGCTACCCTGCACCTTAAGGTAAACATAAAGCTGCCATGCAAGGACCAGGATATAGCAAGAGCAATTTACAGTTCACAGATTGAGAAGATGTTGTTACACCCAAATCCATTATTAAATACTATGTTCAAGGTTACAAAGAACGTAATGAAGGTGAGCCATCCTGTATACCTGCAGAACTATAAATGTTCATAGCCAACAGTTTAGAGAAAAGGTTACGCTTCGTCAGTTAACTACACTGTAACTGAAATTGCAATTGCAATGTAGCTGCATGCAACAAACATGTAACTACAGTGTAATTACCCTGCTGTATGTAATTAATAATTAGTTACATTGAAATGGACACTTAAAATAAAGTATAACTAAAAAAAGTCTGTCTTTGTAACGTGTTACCAGACAGAGCAATATACTGGAAACCACAGAACATTAAACATTGCTATAGTTTCCACACCCTTGATGGGACAAAGCTGGAGGATACCTCCTCCTTTAGATTTCTTTTTGTCTGTTTAGACCGGCACCTTGACTTCTCTGGACACATGGATGCTATCATCAAAAAACTGTACCCCAGTTAAGAGTTCTGTACAGAAACCAAGACTGCATCCCACTGCCTGTCCGTCGGGCCCTAGTCCAGAAAATTATCCATCCAGTTTTTGGCTACGGTGATGTAGTCTTCAGTGCTGCCCCAAAGATTTCCCTTGCCAGACTGGACACCCTCTACCACTCCTTCTGCCACTTTGCCCTTAACAGTCCTCCTCATACTCACCACTGTAATCTCTACCAATCTCTGTCTTTGCTCTCAGTAGATGACAGGTGCCTCTCTCACTGTATCTCCTTCATCTCTAAACTCTGGTTTGGGTCCCTCCCCTCCTATCTTGCTTTCTGCTTATCACCTCTACCCCCTCCTCACTCCCTCTGGAGCTATGACTCTTGCACCATGGCTATCCCTCCTAGATCCTCTACTGTCAGCCAGTCTGAGTTTCCTCACCATTTTCCAGAAATGTGGCACTCCCTCCCTCTGGCAATCTGCCATGCCAACTTCCCTTCTGCCCTTTCATCCCCCCATGTAACTTTCTGTCCTCTACTTGTAACTGCCTTTAACTCCCTCTCTCCCCGCACTCTTTTAGCTCCTCTTACATACCAAGTTTCTTTGAATTTGCCGGCTATTATGATCAATCTATGTACATATTGTAATATTTCTGTATTATAGCCTAATTGTCCTTATATTCTTGATTTGTTTGCTGTATGTTGTCGTATTCTTATTTCCATTTCCCCAGGACACACCTGGAAATGAGCAATTTTGCTCAGTGTGCCTTTCCTGGTGAAACTTTTAAACAAATAAATGAAATGCCAGTCGTTTACATCATCCAGCCCCCATGGTGTCTTTTGCTTGATGCCTTTCAGCAAAAGCAATCACCATCTCTAGATCTGTAAAAACATGGGTTTAGTTAATAGAGTACCTGTAATCTTGCCAGAAACAGCAACTGTGCAGCTATACCATTCTCCAAAAGGATTTTTTTAACTGACTGATATTGTCTCCTCCAAGCCAGTGTCTGAGAGGAGATGTCAAGGATGAAGGTCATCTTACTTCCCTCCCAGACAATATCTCCCTCTGCTCTGGCTGCCTGTAAAAGAAGTATACGAGCCTCTAAACTGGAAAGGGTGGCAATGGCAGTCAGAATTCATTGCGATGTGCCATCCTTTTTCCGTGTCTGAACTAGTATTGCAAGAGCCTTAACTATTTTAACTCCAGCATCTGAGGAAAGCAAGCTTAGGTCTGAAAATAATCTGTCTTTCTAGAGCCGGCAGTAACTCTAAACAGCTGACAATTCTCAGTGGAAACCCCACCACACCAGTGTTGCACTGGTGCAGTCCATTCTCCAACATTCTACCTTCGAATGAAGAAACGTGATGTCCTTTACCAGAGACGTATTCACCATAGTCTGCCTCTCTACTCCATTTTTCAGATCTGCAATTCCAGAAGCAATTTCAGTTATATGTTTGTCAAAGTCCACCAATTTAGCCTCCATAGCAGTCAATCTTTTATTTGTCTCTTCACTAGTCACCTATATTTTTTGCTACATTGCCATAATTTGCGATGCCGAAATGTAGCCACTCGAGCTCTCCTGCTGTAAAGGCCCAGCTGGATAAGTAAACATAAAGTATGCTTCCACACTCTATCCCGCTTGTTTTGCATTTTTTTTGTGCCATCACTCACCAGTACTTACCACTGGTGCGCACAAGCCACAAAATCAAAAATAACCAGCAAACTGAATATTTAAAATATAATATAAATCACAAAGGGTTGGAGCTCTGGAGAATTGTGTCTGAACCTCTGGCTGCTCCACTGTGCCCCCCCTTTCACTCATTTTCAATGTGTACAATACACGGTAAAAACAGGTAATCAAGTTGTAGAATATCGTAATAAAGACATACAGATATGCAATGCTAGGACACATTCTCTTTATCTGCAGCTATATCACAAACAGACTTTTCAATAACTGTATTGTATAGTCCAAAAAATGTCCAAGAGGCCAACTGCAGCATGCACATGGACTAGTAACGAACATAAATGGCCAAACATCCGCCAGGTGTAAAGACACCAACCAGTACCACCAATGATGTTTAACAAGTCCATGAAACACATGAAAATATATTATTTATTTATCTGTTTATTTATTTATTCCAAAAGTTTTACAAGGAAAGACATACTGAGCTTGTAACCTGGGGGGATTGAAGAAGAAAAGTATATTGTTCATGATGTGCCAGTGCCAATACATACTGTGATATGAGGTGCAGTAGTAATACAAAATAAGTACAGCAAAATGCATACAATAAAGCAGAGTAACATAAAATCCTATTGGACCCAAGTTCAAGTGGCTGTTCATCAGATTACAGCGGTATAGATACCATTGCTTTCTTTAGAGTGGGTGCTACCCTTCCCCAGGGTGGTTAATTTGAGGGGAGACACAAGAAAAATAGTTCTTGTCATGTTGGCATCTGCCTTAAAATGTATTATAAAACACTGGCTGCAGCCAGATATACATACCAAAGAAGAATGGTGTAGTAGAATGTGCAAAATACATGACATAGAATTAATGACAGCTACACTGAATCTGGTAGAGGAGAAATACTGAAGTGAGATGGAACAGCTGAACAGAATGGACTTCAAATGGAGATGAAGAAGGTGTTGACTTAGAGTAAAACAAGTAGGATTTGACACAGGGCAGGGCAGGATGGCAATAAGAAAATATGGGGGCTCCTAACTCAGTTGATTCTGATTGCACCAGAGTTCTGATGCAGGCCCTATTTATTTATTTATTTATTGAATTTTTGATGACCGGGTAAGCCCACTGGGCCCCGAAGGTCCCTTTTTCAGGGGCGACCTGGGAATAACAGTAAGACATAACATACAGTAGACAACATATGAGAGTACAGGTTAACATGGGTATACAGTATTCAGCTGTTTACACATAGCAGACATGACATAGGTTTGGTATAGCTGATTGGTCGGTGTTGTTCATTACATCATCCATTGGCAGAGACATTGGTGAGACAGTACTCTAGATTCCTTAGGTGACACAGTTTAAGGGCAAACCGCATTCTGCTAATTAAACATAGTTGTTAAACAGGATTGATATATCTGCATGGTCAGTGTTGTTCATTACATTATCCATTGACAGAGACATAATTGAGACAGTACTGTCGATTCCCTAGGTAACCTAGTTCAGGAGCTTTAACAGGTTCAGATTAGGGGAGGAAAGAGAGAGTGCAACATTGTTGGGGCTAACGCTTATAGTTAGGTGAGCAGTCTGCAGAGGTCACTGCAGTAGTGTCAAGGGCGGAGGCAATGGCATATGCTTGTTGATAGAAAATGGGTCTTGAGTCTTGTGCTGGAACACGGCATAGATGGGGTGTCTCGTGATCTCCACAGGGAGGTCATTCCACAAGGAAGGGGCAGTATGAGAAAAAGATTTTTGTCCTGCCTTAGTCCTGACCTTGGGGACCTCCAGTAGCGTGTGGCCTGAGGATCTAAGGCTGCGCTGGTTTATTTTTGCTGTGAGGAGTCCCCCAAGACTCGGTGGAGGTGAAGGGCTGATTATCTTCTTCGCCAGGCAGAGTACAGAGTAACTGAGGCGAGATTCGAAAGAAGGCCAGTTAAGCTTTGCCAATGCCCCACAGTGGTAGCTCCTGGCGTGGGATGAGGTGGCAAAGCGGGCCATCTTGTTGTATAGGGTCTGTAGTCTACCGAACTCAAGCTTTGCGATACCCTGAATGACCGGGGCAGCATATGTTAGAGTTGGAAGTAAGACACTAGTTGCTATAGCAGTCCTAGCTTCTGGGGTCAGCGATTCCTTGAGCCGATACATTAATCCAAGTTTTGTATGGATTGCTCTCGGGACTTGGTCCACATGTTGTTTGAAAGTGAGACCTTGGTCAATAGTAAGGCCAAGGTAGTTAGTTGAGGAGACCACTTCGAGCTTGTTACCCTCAAGTGACGAGAGTTGGAGTAGATGTGTTCTATCTAGTCCAAGGGCTCTAGGTCCTAACAGCATGGCTTTGGTTTTGCAGGTGTTAAGAACCATTTTATTCTTGATGAGCCACTTCTCCATGATGTGAATATCCTTTTGGAGAGGGTGGTAAGGTCATCCAAGTTGACCGAGGTTTTGTAGATGACAGCATCATCAGCGTATTGGATGGCACTGCTGCTTCACAATGATTGTGTAGTTCATTTACATACAGCGAGTATATAGTAAAGTATAGATCCCTTGGGGTACACCGTCATTCTAAGTGACAATGGTTTGAGAGTGTCTCCAACCACCTGACCCTCTGTGAGCGTCCGGAGAAGTAGCTTTCAACCCATTTGAGGGCGTGGGCATCGAGGCCTATTGCGTGGAGTTTTTAGAGTAATAGTCCGTGATCCACCCGGTCAAAGGCCTTAGAGAGGTCTATAAAAACTGCATTTAAAACTGCATTTATAAAAAGAGCATTTGGGGAACCGGAGCTACTTAACCTCATCATTTAATAAAGTAGTAGGTGGAAGCATACTACAACCTCTGATGTGGAGGGCAACAGTAACACAGAACACAGGAAATGACTGGTCGTGGTCCTAGAAGTGATGAACAGATACTGGAGTGTATATTGAACATTTATTTCAATGGAATAACTGAGTAACCCAGTTTTAGCTAATTTTGTTGTTTAATTGTTGTTCACTTTTTAAAAAGAGTCTAATATTGATTACATGCAGAAATTCATCATGACATGTCTAATCATATGTATGATGTTAATGTTGTCTTAACTTTATAAATGCATAATATTTTCACATCAAGTAGCCTCTTGGTGGGTTGGAGAAAGGTGAATAACCTTAGTAGCTTAATCTACAGAAATTATATTATTGCAGCTTACTAAGTAGGCCTACACACTATGACTGGATGATGTATGGGTTCTTAACTGATTTCTGAACATTTCTGTACAACTGAAACATTTATTGACTTATACTGTTTTGATGAATGGAATGTTAATAAAGATGAGTTAAAAAAATAGAATAATAATAAATAAAAGTGCACAGTTACAGTTTGCAAGCAGAATATTCACGGTTACAAAAATAAAGATGAGATATAATGCAACTTTAGATACAAGTGCTATACAGTACAGAGGACAATACCAGAATAGCAGTAGTGCTAGCACCACCCTAAATGCTAAGGTGCAAGCTTACAAAGTCAGTGCAGGAGGTAGGCTCAGGACCACGATATTACCAGCTGAAGTAACTGATTAAGGCACAGTTAGCTGGGGAGGGAGTAGAAGCTGCTCACAGCCGGGGGAGGGAGAGACAAGGGTGACATTAATAACAATGGGAGAGGGAATACAAGGGGCAGGGATCAAGAACAGTTGCAAGAGGGGGTGGCAATATCACAAAGAAGGGATTTGAGGGAAGAGAGAGAGACAGTGATGAGCAAACAGGCAGGGGGTGGGAGGACTGGAGTTTAGGAAAAAGATATGAGAAGGCAACCTGGCCCATGGAAGGTTTCCTAGAGGAGAAGGAGAGGCACTGGGAAGCAGTGTTGCAGAGGAGGTATTAGGAAAGGAGAGGAAGGAGGGAAGAGAGGTAGAGGGAAGAGGGAAGGGAGGTAAACCAGAATTTAGAGGTGAAGGTGGCACAGTGTATGAGGTATCTGGCATCAAGGGAAGAGAAGGAGAAGGAGTAGAGAGAGAGCAGTGATGTGTACAGCCAGGCAGTCAAAGGCAAACTGACAGAAAACGTGGAAAGTGGGGTCCAGTCTGGCAAGGGTTGACATGGGAGTGGCACTGTAGACAATGTCGTCGTAGTTGAAGATGGGAAGGATCATCTTCATGACTAACTCTCTGCAGGAAGGTAGAGGGATACAAGCTTTGTTTCTACACAGTCACCCCATTTGAGATGAAGCTTTTGGTGGATTATATCAATCTGCGCTAAGACATCAGGGTGTCAGTCCAGCCAGGCACCACGGTACTAAAAGAAGGGACATCAGAAAGCACAGTACCATCAAGAGTGTGAAAGGAAGGGAGAGGAGAGAGTCTGGCAAGCCTCTGCTGGGAGCCAAAGTTAATTGGAGACAGTTTTCTTGACAGAGTGATAGAAAGTTGACTGGAACAAATGCTAAACACTGTCAAAATCCTGTTGGAGATGGCCAGCAAGGTCAGCAGCAGAGGAGCCCAAAGCAAACAGTACATTGTCATCTGTGTATATGTGGATGGATGCAGAAGAACAAACAGAGAGGAGGTCATTTCAGAACATGGTGAAGAGTATGGGTCCCAGGACAGATCCTTGGAGGATGCCTCAGCAGATAGTTAGTGGAAGGGAAAGGATGTCTCCATCATGGGCAGCTTGTGACCTACCCTCAAGGTAGGAGAAGAATCAGATGATTAAGGAGGCAGAGTGCCCCACTGCCTTAAGCTTCTCCTGGAGAAGGAGGTGTAACACAGTGTTGAAGGCTTTGGCCAGGTCAACAAAGATGGCAGAAGTGATTTGGCCTTAGTCCATACCAGACTGGATGGAGTCAGTGAGCCAGAGGAGGGAGGTAGATGTGGAGTGGGACTTACTGAAACCAGACTGTAAAGGAGTGAAAAATGAGGAGTCGAGGAATGGGGTGAATTGACAGAGGAGAAGATGTTCTTGGAGCTTGGCCAGTGTGGGGAGGAGGGAAATGGGATGATAATTTCCAGGAGTAGAAGGACCATCCCCTTTGGCAGAGGGATGTCAATAGCCCATTTCCAGAATCAGGGACAGAGGCAAAGGAGAAAAAGAGGTTAAGGTGGTGGAAGATAGGGAAGGCTATGGCTGGTGCAGAAAGGTACAGAAACTTTAGGTCAAGATCATCTGGACTTGTACCCTTGTGAGGATTAAGAGCTAGAAGGGTCTTAGGGCCTTAACAGAGGCTGAGAGAGTGGTAGGAGTGAAGTAGAAGGAGTGTAAAGGAAGTGGGGAAGTGGGAAGAGAGATAGGGAGTAGGTGGTGAAATAATGGCAGAAGGGTCAGTGATATGGGATTTGCCAACCTAGAAGACTGGCAGAGAGGACGGGGTTGGAGGGGAGAAAAGGGAATAGATAACTTTCCAGAACTTGGAGGGGTGATTTAAGTTGTTCTTGAGTGTGGATGCAAAGTAATTGCAAGCATGGTGCTTTGGTGCAAGCATTGCAAAAGGATTGATAATTTAACAGGGTGGGAGAGGAACCGGTAGTCTGAGAAGACTGCCAGACTAGATCACAAGCTCAAGGGCAGGCCAGCAGTTCAGCAGAGATTCACAGAGGTCAAGAAAATCAGACCCTGATTTTTCTTGAGGGGGCATGGTGGTCCCAGGCAACCATAAATTTGATATGGAAGGAGTCATGGGCCAAGCTGATATCAGTGGCTGCAGAGACATGGGACCATTCAGCAGCTGAAAGGTCTGCATGGAAGGAGGATAAATCCAGGGATCTGAAGGATCACAGAAGAATGATTTTGGGGCAATGGATCTTCAGCACGCAGTAGACCATAAGATGGTCACTAAGTGCATCAGGAAGGATACGAGCATCCACAATATGGTGGGTGTGAGAGGTGAGTACTCAGTCCAGTAGAGTGTGGTTCAAGGATTTATGATTAAAATGCTTGATGGGTGGGGTCCAAAACTGATTGGGATAACTGGAGGAATTTAAAATTCTGACAAAGTTTGTATATGGAAGGGGAGAGCCACTTAGTGTTAAAATCCCCAAGTATCAGCAACTCACCAGATGAAGAGTGAGAGCAGATGGAAGAGAGGAGTTCAGTGACCAAAGCAGGGGATATGCCAGGCACTAGTACACTCCTGTAATAAAAAGTTGGACTGTGTAGGGGAAGGAGAGCTTGAGGAGGAGCAACTCATAAGTAAAGGGGGAAGAGACTGATAGCACAAGTACAAACTGGGTGCTGGAGGAGAGGTAGACTGCAACACCTCTGCCTCTGTTGGGGGCAATCCTGCCTAGATAAGGAGTAATGAGGTATGGACACTGCAGAGCTTTGGACCTTGTGGGAGATCCAAGACCCCACTATAACGAGAACATCAAACTGGAGGTTGACCATGAGGGGATAGCAACAGGTCCAGCTTTGGGAGAAGGCTAGAAATGTTAAGGTAGGCAACCCACAATCTTTTAGGAGCCTGCACTGGTGAGGTAGGGGAAGGACCAGGATTAAGCTTGATACCCCCCGCTACCGGTAGTAGCAAGAATACAAGATGCTAAATGGATCCACAGAGCTGTTAGAGAGAGGGGGTGGGGGGACAACAAATGGGGGGAGCAGGAGGGATGGTGCATGAGGTGCTAAAGAGCTTCCAAGTGGAGCCAAGAGGCAGGTAAAAGTCAGCATACAGGATGCTGGGGAAGTGAGGAAGGGAAGGAAGGAAAGAGTATGGGTAGCTGAGGGAGGGAGACGGGTGGAGCATGTAGAAGAGAGGAAGGAAGGGATCAGTGAATGGAGGAAGAGAGAAGGGGGGATAGGGAAGAGGAGGATAGCTAGGATGTGGAGTAACTTGGTGCAGTATAGTAGTGGGGGAACATGGTGAGAGGCAAGGAGAAGAGATGTCAAACCAGAGGGCATCTAAAGGAAGTAGAGGACAAACTCAGAAGGAAGGATTGAGGCTATGCCCAAGCGGAGTTAATCTGGATAATCCAGTTGGGGGGGCAGTACAAGCTACATCTAGATAGGGTGAAATCTTAGATGAGCAACTGGGGAGATTGCAAGCTTCACCCAGATGGGGGGAGAGTCATAGCAGTAATTTAGGGGGATGCTAGCTTCACACACATATGGTGGAAGCCTAAGCAAATAAATTAGGGGGAATTCAAAGCGTCCCACTCCTGCTGGTCCACTCATGCTAGAACCACTCGCAGGACTGCTAGGATGTAGAATTGCTACACCTGCCATTATTACTGAGGACCACCACTTACCTACTGTAACAGAGATAAGGGATAATGATGATGTATAATATTTACTAACATTAGTTAGAGGATACTGACAATAATTACTACATTTCCAGGAGCTAATGGATTATTGTTTTTCCTGATAATACATTTATGGTCTATAATGTCATAAACTGGAAAATGCTGGTTTCTCTAACAGTGCTGTAAGAAAATGTAATTTTCTCTATAATGCAATAAGCCTAACAATATGTTGTCGTCTAGCATGCCACCTACTGTACTAAGTTATGAAGCTGTAGTCAGCAACATTACAATAACCATGCTATTTTTCTACAAAGTCAGATAGTCAGCACATAATGTATCCTGTGCTTCTGCAATTCTTTTGCGTCTTTTGGGTGCAAGACACCCAGTATATGCACCAATGGGAATACAAATAACATCTATTACTAACGCAAGTGAGCCCATTACTTGGGTAACAGGACTGTCTTATCTCCAATATATAATACTGGGCACACATCCCAGCCCTTTGGGTAAGCCACCTTGTCATCAAGGCACAGGTCAGGAAGCACAGGAAAACCAGGAGCAGTTCTAAAATTCGAACAAATGATTTATCATTAACAGTAAACTAAAAAATAAAAATTGTTTGGTATCACTATTTACAAATGCAGTATAAACAGAGAAAGTCCATCTGGGTTTCTTCTCAATTTCTAATCTCATTCTCTGTGTTTCTCTCTTGCAAGAAACTGCAGCTCTGTTTTTATAAGTCTTTGCAACCCCCACTCATTAAGAAAACAGCATGCTTCTCACACAGTGTTCTTGTAAGTTTCAACAAGTGCAGCAAAAAAGTACATTGTGACCCAGAACTAACCTCTTTCTTACAGCTTCTCAGAGAGTTTTCAAACTAGCTTCTCAGGTTAGCCCCTTGAGTTCCAAACAGCTTTTTGCAATAATTTCAACTGTATAACTATATACATTTCAACATTAAAACAATATACATTTCTAAACAAAGGGATCCCAGTATCAGTTACATTTCCACATAATGATTCACATATTTTTATACCAGCAGATATGCAAGGGGGAAGAAAAGACAGAACAGCAAGTGAGGGTAGAGAGAGATAGCGAGAGGCAGAGAATTGTCAGACCCTTGGGGTGATCAAGTCCTAGGTCTCACGAGAAAATCTGGTTGCGCAACCAGACAGAGAAGAGACAGAAAAGGGGAGACTAGAACAGATCCTTGCATTTAAACTCTTTCTCCAGAACAAGAGGGACAGGGCCCTGTTCAACCCTGTCACACACCTCTACACCTGGTGTATGTCAGTTCTGTATGCCTTATTGGTGAGTATAGGTAACATATTTTACTTAGGCTTTTCTCTGTATGGTGACAGGATAATAAACCTTTATTCTTCACATCTGTGCCTTGTGTGACATGTTACCAATAGGTTAGAATCTGGGCTTTCTACAAATTAGTGACCATTGCAAAACCTGATTGGTTAAAACACTACTCAGTTGAAAAATAGGTGTTGGAAAAGAATTTGAGGAATGGTCAAAATAGGGGATAATGCAGGGCTCTGAACCTGTGCCCTCCCATTCAACAAATACAGACAAACTTTCAGGCTCTCCACACTTGAATGTGACAGGATAAGTGAAGATGTTTGAGCCTACACCCCTGCATTCTAAAGTGGAATAACCTGAAGGACTTTGTAGCCCAGTCCTGTAGCTGCCTGGAAGGCGAGTGCAAAATGGTCCAGAATGCTTTGGACTCTCCAGCTACAGCAGGAAAGAGACAGAACTTTCAATGGGCATCAGCGCTGAACTTAAGTTAAACATCTCAAACTTTCTAGCCTCCCATGGAGGCTGGGGCAATTTTGCACTAAGTGCTAAGTCTGATGCCCATCCAATACAGCACCTGTACATGTTGTCTTCAGAAACCAAACCTAGGGCCAAGAGGCCGGACCAAAAAGTAGTGATGGTTGCTGCCCTGAACACTGCCTTACAGCCAGTCAAAGTGGCAAATCCGACTTTGAAAGAGGAGCTAGGTTCTAAATCCTGCCAAGTGAGTGAATAACACAAGGAATGGGAACAGGAGATTGAAATGACACAGCATGAAATATGTAACACTGTACTAGAGAAAGACAGAGAAATTGCTAGGTTGAGAGAGGATTGTGAGAGATTACAGCGGGATAAGAAACAGGAAATACAGTTGAATGATGTGTTGACAGACACAAATGATGCCTTGCAAGATGCAAATGAGGAACTGGTGAAAGAAATGGGTAAGTGTCAGAATGCATTGGACAGGGAGATCAGGGAAAATAGTGAAGTGTGCACCATGTACAGAGTTCTACAAAATCATGTTGGCAAAGGGCAGCATGGAGTTAGGACACACCATTCTTTGTGTAAAAGAAAGCAGGCAAGATTGTGACAACAATTGGCAGTCTTGAAGGGTCATGTGAAAGCTCTGCCATATGTCCCACCTATCTACCTTGCATCATTGATGGATGACGAAGGTGATGACGGTGATTTCATGGATGGAGGACCCTGGGACTCCAGTGGGCCAAGGCCTCACCCACCTCCAGTTGTCATCTTGAGTAAGTCCAACAGATCCGAGGTTGAATTCCTAGTTGAGCAAGTGATCACTAAAGTAGGTGTGTTTGAGACCCAGTCCCCAGGGATCCACAACACCATTATCGATTTGCTAAGGGTCGAGATGGGCCAAAACTCCCTCATTCAGGGCGTGGACATGGCAACGGCTGAGGCAGTGGTCAGGTCCATGGTGGCACAATTGGAACATTCTCTGAATGTGCTGCAGTCCACACAAGCCATCCAGAACATCGTGGACAAGATAGGCTGAATGGCCTCTGGTGACAATTTGAGTTGTCATCTGGAAAAAGTTTGAAATCAGTGCAAAATGCTTAGCCTTCCGGCGGAGTATAGAGTATAGGTTTATACCGGAAATGGTGCGTGACAGCACCACAGTCATGTTCAAGGCAGTCTCCGCCAGCCTTCTGTCGGCACACAGCCCCAGTCTGGTTGGCATGATGCTGGCCCACTCAATGAAACAATTCACCAAGGAAACTCTGGCCTGGTACAAAAGCCACTTATGGATGGCTTACCATACTGGAAAGGAGCTAGCTGAGGAAATTGCCAACCGCAGTTCGGTTGAGTACAAAAATTTGTTTTTGAAAAACATTTTAACAGCCCTCCAAGAGAAGACTGAGGCCTCTGTTTTTCCCAGATCAGACTTTTTCACAGAGATCAAGGAAAAGCTGGAGCGTGCATACCAGGTCTATTCGTGTGACCTGGCCTCAGGTCCCAAGGCCAAGGTAGCTGCAGTGCAGCCTAGCACTGAGTCAGTCACACACTTCATGGTGGAGGGGAAGCAGAAGGATCCTCAACAGGCCTTCTACCAGACCAAAGGCAAAAACAGTAAGAGCCGCCAGAAGGAAAGGCAGCAGTACTACCGGCAACAACAAAAGGAGAGGGCCAGTGATGGACTAAGACAGCAGTCTGGCCCTTCCTACAAGGACAGGAGGAAGTCAACCACCTCTGGGAGTTTGAGGCCAAAGTCAAATCACTTTCAGCCACACTCCCAATGAAACCGATTGCAGCCATAACCTCAGGGGATGTTCCATCAATACCTCCATATCAGGAGGAACCTGAGAAACTGAAAGTGAAAAAGTCTCCATATTATGAGTGTACTGAGATGCTCCAAGCAGTAGACCCCCATTGGAGCAAGAGGGATCAGACTAATGGTGTCAGACCCTGGTATGCATCATCACCACACTGTTGATGGACAAATCCAGATGCCTATGTATACCAGCTTGAGTTATTTCTAGATACAGACACCACTATTTCAGTGCTGCAGCAGGAAGGCCTGCAGCTATCTCGATGGTCTACTGGAAGATCTATTTCAGCTAAAACCTTTGAGGGGACTACTGTTACTACCTACAGGTCCAAATCCATACCAGTTACTACTGGCACCCTGGAGGTGCAACACCAATTTGACTTGATGGTCTTACATCATCATCAGAGCATCCTAGGAAATGATTTCCTGGCCCGGTATGGATGTGTTGTGGACCTGGCCAACCTGCTACAAACTCCAGATCCCAGGACAAGGCCACATGCATCTCCTTTCTGATTCGCATGTGGTAGCCAACGTGGAAATCAATGACAAGGAATATGATGTCAAGATGCTGCAACATCATGAGCTATTCCCTCAACTCAGGCCAATACTGGAAAGGCACAGTGAGGCCTTTGCAAAACACAAGCATGACTGCAGAAGGCTGGATACCCTTATCCAGGTTACTGATGATGATCCACCATGCCAAAAGCAATACCCCTTTCCTGCAGAGGCAATACTCTCTCTGAGGGCCACCATCAAAACTCTTTTGAAACAAGGAGTTATTAGGCCTTGTGTATCCACAGCTAATTCTCCCATCTGGCCTGTAAAGAAACCCAACAATAGCTGGAAGCTCACCCCTGATTTCCGCAGGCTCAGTCAAGTTACCCCCTGTTGTGCCCCAATGGTGGCTTCTGACCCAAATGTGCTCAAGCTCCTAAAGTCTGAACATCAATGGTTCAGCACCTTGGACATCTCCAGTGGATTATGGTTACTACCATTGGTTCCTGAGAGCCAATACAAATTCACCTTCACATTTGAAGAGCAACAGTGCACATGGAATTATCTCCCACAGGGATTCCATAACAGCTCCTCAGTGTTCCACATCCACATGAAGGATGCCATACACAGGTTTTCAACCCCAGAATGCCTCCTTCAGTATGTGAATTACCTTCTTTTGGCAACAACTGGTGTGGAAAATAACCTAAAACTCCTAGATGAGTTTCTTACTATATTGTAGAGGGCAGGCCTTAAATGCAATCCTGCAAAAGTACAGTTATGTCAACCAGAAGTCAATTTCCTGGGCTTATGCATAACTACAGAGGGCAGGAGCCCGGACTTGGACAAGGTACAGGGCTTTCAAGACCTGCCATTGCCTACCACTGTGGCAACTCTAAGACGTTTCCTATGAATGGTCAACTATTCCAGGGACTTCATTGCAATTTTGCACAAAAGGCCACACCTCTGTATGACCTCCTAAAGAATGATGTTGCATGGCAGTGGGGACCAGAGCACACTAATAGTGTCACCTCTCTGAAGCAGACCTTGGCCTCAGCCCCAGCATTGATGAATCCCAATCCAGACCTTCCCTTGCATTTGGAAACTGCCACCTCTGAGGTGTGCATGTCAGCAGTCCTTGCACCATAAGTCAATGGTACCTTAAGGCCTATTACATATGCTTCCCAAATGCTCTCCATGGTAGAGCAGAAGTATATCCTGTGTAAGAGAACCTTGCTGGTGACCTTCTGGGCGGTCAAACACTTCACCTACATAAGAGGGTTTTCCCCTTTTATGCTGCACACCAACCACACCCCCACCAACTTCCTGTGTCAAACACTAGACTCACACATTGGTCTCTACTCTTTTGGGACAGAGACATCACTGTGCTTCCCACCAAAATGCCATCCATTTTGGCACATGGTCTTCTGTACCAGGGAGAGCCACTTGAGTGTGGCATAGAGTCACCTGCCCTGGCAGACCCAGACACATTTCTCCCAGCAACAGAACACATGCTAAAGGACCCTGCCCTACACCACATCTTTATGGATGGGTCCTCCCCTTACCATGAAAGGGAGAACATTTCAGGATTTGGGGTCCTGGTCCTGGTTCCAGCAGGTGATACCTTTGAGGTATCCAGGAAGTGCATTGTTAAATCTTCCCAGTATGCAGAACTTGCTGCTGGGGCCTGTACCTTGGAAATCATCAATGGAAATGGAGAAGAGGACACCATCATCTTTCTGACTCATTTTGGGTGTGCAGTTCTTTGACAGAATTCCTTCCTTTCTGGAAGGCCCATGATTTTACTTCGTCAGAAGGTACCCCCTGTTAAATTCAAAGATTTGTTTGTTCACATTGTCAGCCTTGCAGAGCAGTTCCTCTTCAGGCTGTACATCCATAAAGTCAAGGCCCACTCCAAACCTGAACCATTAGTTCAATGACCAAGCTGACACTTAAGCCAAAGATGGAGCTGGGGGGGGGGGAGATATGGACCATGCTTCTTCCCATTGCAACACTAACCAGAAAACCAAAGTGGATCCCTTTGATCTGTCCCAGCTGCAGATAGCGATCCAGAGATAAAAGAGGTATATGAATACCTCTCCAAAGACACAGAGAAAGAAACATATGTGAATAATAATTCTTTCAAAAGACATTTAGACAACCTCCATCTGTCCCAGGATCAGAAATTGGTCCTATATCACTCAGGAGCTCAAAAACTATGGGTGATCCCCAAGATACTTCATTCAGAAATCATCCATCAAGTCCATGACTTCAAGTCCAATATACCCCTACAGGTAGACATCAAGGGGTGGAATAAACAGCCCAAAGACTGAAAACTGTGGGCTAATGGCCTGGCATAACAGTTGCTGTCCAGCATTACATGGACAACTGCATTACCTGTGCACAGAATAATCCAATCCCAGGAAAGAAAAATGCCAAATGTCTTTCCCAGAGGCATTCTGACCCTTTGAATGATCTCCAAATTGATTTCATTGGACCTCTACCCTGTACATGCAGAAACAACAAGTTTTTATATGGTATCCTGTGATGAGGGTGCTGGGAAAAGGGTGCTGACCATAACAGTGACCCGCTCCCCAGTGAATCCCTCACGGCAATGTGAGGGTATGGCAGCTGGATGGGGGGGTCAGCGAGTATAGTGACAGGATGTTGCTATACATACACACGCGGGGGGTAGTGAGCATGCACAGCAAGGGGACATAAGGGGTTGTGCCGCAGTGGTTGCCGAGTCGACCCCATGGTGAGGTGGGTGGGTTGCTGGTGCTGGTTGATGAGGTACTGGGTTCGGGTCCAGGCGCTGGTGCAATTTTATTGGGCCCAGCCCGAACCTTTAATTTTTTTAATGTTTTCACCCCCCCGACATGCACCCCTAGAGTTGAGAATCCTTTAGTGGGGGGTGCAGGAGTGAAGCCCCACAGAGGTTGAGGCACAGCCCCACAAAACATTAAAAGTAAGTCCCAACACTGTTTTGCTGTGCACTGGGGTGTCAGAGTGCGAAAATGTTTTTGGCACTCTTGACTTCTTGATAACAGCGATCGCCTTTAGGCTTTTGCCGTTATCATATAAAACCAATTTGTACTAATGATAACAGACCTATTCTCAAAATGGGTTGAAGCCTTCGCATGTAAAGTTCAAATGGCAAGAGCAACTGCCAAAATCCTGGTAGAGCAGGTATTCACCAGGTGAGGTCTACCTCTTAAGGTGCACTCTGATAAAGGCATTACTTTCACAGGAGAACAAATGCAAGAAATGATGAAGTTACTGGGAGTCAGTCAAACGTTTCACATAGCATACCACCCTCAGTCACCAGAACAGGTAAAAAGAGTTAACAAACACGTAAAATCAATGTTAAGTAAGTTTGTTACTGGAAATTGAAAAACATAGGATACCTTGTTGCCCTTACTCCTAATGGTAATTAGAGCTATGCCATCTGCATCAACTCAATGTACACCAATTGGGAGATAATAAAGCTATCTCGATATATACTCCTATACATAGAAATTATAATTTTTCACCCTCAATAATAAACAGCAATTTTAAAGCATCACAGGATGTGGGTGTTACACAAATAGAAGATTCATGGCAAGTGCGGGTAATCCAAACTGTCACACAATTAACTATCTCTGACACTCAAATATTTCAGTATACTCAGTTAAAGAGCTTTTTGAAACAAAATAAAAAACTGATTAAAATTACTGAACCAACTATAGCTTTAGAAAATATATAGAGTAATAAGCAGGGAAAGAAATTGATCTCCTCTATTTATGGTTTGATACAAGATGCCTCAAAAGTTAATATAAATAAGATCGGGGCAGATGAGAAAGAGATTTGGGGTTAAACATAACTGATATTATGTGGCAGGATATTATCAATGCATACAGCATATAGAATATGTTTTCTATAAAACTACAACAGATTCAAATGAATACGACACATAGGATATACTATGCTCCTAAAACACTAAATCATTCAAACAACATGAAGTCTTGCTGTATTCTGACATTATGCAGTTAGCCCCAGCACTTGAACTGCTCCGGAGAGGAAAGAGTTAACTCTATGCCAGAGCATAGAACATTGAGCTCAGGCTCGGTTCAAACCTTTGTCTGCTGCACTTTGAAGTGTAACCGTCAGATTCTTTACTCTGCCTAACTGAACAGTCGTCCGGAGATCTCTCCTTCGCTATCGGTTCGGTCCAGTAAAAGCGTTGGTTTTAAACCGCTATTTTCATTATTTTTTTTTGGTTCAGATCCCTGTCTGTGGTACAATAAGTACTTAGGTAGTGGACTAGTTCTGAAATTGTAGAAACTGTAAAGTTTTTCAATCGGTTTGGCTGAACCAGTTGTTTGTTATTCTTTTCTTGTGTCTTTCTTTGAATTCTGAAGTAGTGTGAGGTACCGGTCCTTATCGGTTCTAAAAAAACATATTTTATCATTTTTTTCCAATACCCGTAACATGGTTAGGAACCGATAAGGGGATCTTGCCTGGCTGTTGCCATAAAAAGGGTAAGTTGTAGGATGGCTTTGTCTGAGAAACCCAAGAGAAAAGCTGGGCCCACTGGGTTTCAACACTGCAGTGAGTGTGGGGAGGCCTTTGCTAAGGCTGATCCGCACACCACCTGTGTTACTGCCTGGGTTTTGACCACCTGGAGTCAGACTGCAAATCACATGAAATTTTCCTAAAGGCCACCCTGGATAAAAGATTGGGTAGGCTTAGGGAAAAGGAGGCGAGAAGTCCACTGACCCAGATCGCCAGGCCGGGTTCGGTTCTGACCCGAACCTGAGATGCCCACTGACCTGGGCGACTCCTTGGGCAAATGGAGACCCGATCCTGGGGGGGTCAGTTCTGGCAAAAAGAAAGAGAAAAGAAAAATCAGCTGGTTTGGATCCAGAACCGCAGCGTCCAACCACTGAGGAAATTGCCAGAGAGATTTGTATAGTTGAATCACTCCATTCGGTTCCAGCTGATCCAACGCCTCCCAGTAGGCGTTCGGTTTGGTTGGTTCCCCCGGTTCAGGATTATTCCCCAGAAGATTATTATGAACTGGATTCGGAGGGGGATGAAGATTACTATGATGATAATGATGACGATGGTGTGGAAGGTCTAGATGAGCCCATAGAACTGGACATTTCCCCAGACAGACCTTCTGATGTGTCCCCTCCTAGGCTTTCTGAGTCCCCTTCCCACTTTATGTTCTACAAAAAAGTGGCAGAAACCCTCCAGCTCCCTCTGGATGAAGCTGTCGAGGAGCAAGAGGAGCCTGACTATGTGGAGATGATGGACATCCCAGAGTCCAAAAGGTTGTCTATTCCACTTCACAAATCCTTTGGGAAACAGACACAGAAGTTACTTAAGACTCCAAATTCCCTACCCCCTGTGGACAGGCAAATGGACAAGAGGTATATGTTGTCAGGCCCAGGTACGGAGCACTTGTACCAGCAATGCATCCATGTTGGGGTTGTGCAGGCTGCAGCCTGTGATAAGGCTAACATACCCTTGGCTTCACACACCCCAGATAAAGACTCCAGGAAGCTGAATCCCATGGCGAAAAAACAGTACATGGCATCTTCCTTCGGACTCAGGCAGGCTAACTATATGGCCTACACAGCCAGATACCAGAAGTCCAGATGGGATACTGTTCTGGAACTGGCTAAACAGGCTTCCCCCCAGCTTGCCAAGGAGCTGGAGGAGGTGGCTGCTGATGGGATTGAGGCATTAAAAATTCAGTTTCATGCTGCTGTGGACTCCAATGATGTGTCATCATGAGTCATGGCTACATCTGTGGCTCTTTGGAGATTGGCTTGGCTCAGATGTACTAGCCTCTCACAGGACACCCAGGCGAAGGCCATGGATTTCCCTGTGGTGGATAAATCTTTGTTTGGGGAGCAGACAGAGAATTATATGAATGGATGAGTATAGGACCACCTACAGGAGTGCACAGGCCAAGGAAAGGCAGACAACTCCTCAGAAGCAGCAAGCTAGGGGCAGGGGCAGGCACTTTCACAGTCCTTTCTACCAGGAACAGGCTTCCACTCCTTTTTCTCAGAGGGGGTTCTTCAGAGGGAGAGGCAGAAGGGGGATGAGCAGGGCTGCATCCTCCTCTCAGCCTAAGGCTCCTGCCAAGCAGACACCCTGATGTGTCAGCCAGGGTCGACTCCCCAATTCCTGTAGGACGCAGGCTAGCTTACTACTTCCAGGACTGGAAGTCTGTTACCTCAGACAAGTGGGTCTTGGAGGTAGTAAGCCAGGGACTGGCCCTCAGCTTCAAAAAATTTCCAAAGCTGAGGGTCAGATCCTTTCCACCTGCAAACATCTCCAAAACCATTGCCCTAGAGGCAGAGGTTTCATCTCTGCTGGATCTCAGAGTCAGAGAGAGTTCCTACACCTCACAGGGGCAAAGGTCTGTACTTCAGATACTTTCTTACCCCGAAAAAAACAGGGGAGTGGCGGCCCATCCTAGATTTAAGATACTTAAACAACCACCTAATAAAGCCAAAATTCAAAATGGTGACTCTGGGAATAATTCTTCCCTCTCTAAAGTCAGGGGACTGGCTAGCCTCCCTGTACCTAAAGGATGCCTACTTTCACATTCCCATCAGGTGCTCCCACAGAAAATACCTCAGGTTCAAACTGCCTTCAGGCCATTATCAGTTCAAACCAATGCCCTTCAGCCTAACATCAGCTCTAAAGGTGTTTACAAAATGCCTTGCAGTAGTAGTGGCCTTTCTAAGGAGACAAAACATTTCCATATTCCCATACCTGGATGACTGGCTCATTGTGGGTCAGTCTCCAGACCAAGTCAAGTCAAATTTGCCAGTGACCAAACAAGTGCTCACTTCTCTAGGATTCCTCTTCAATCTTCCCAAACCAGTTCTCAATCCAGTGCAACTCTTGACATTCATAGTGGTAGAGTTGGATACTGTCAAAGCAAGAGCCTTTCTCCCTCATGCAAGGGTAAAGGCCATTATAGAGCTGGCTTCCTCTTTCCACCTTCTGGTGTCTCGACCAGAAAGGCACTTCCTTTAACTCCTGGGCCACATGGCAGCTTCCACTGCAGTGGTCCAAGGGGCCAGATTTCAGATGAGGGACATCCAGTTCCATTCTAGGGCTTTTTTGGTCCCAGGAAAAAAGATCTTCTAACCAAGCTTATCCCCATGACTCAGACTCTGATCCAGACTCTCCAATGGTGGTTGGATCAGGACAACCTCAGGCAAATGGTCCCATTCATCACTCAGTCTCATTCTGTGGTTCTAACCATGGATGCTTCTCTCCTGGGGTGGGGAGCTCACCTGGGAGCCCTCAAAGCTCAGGGAGTGTGGTCCCCTCAGGAGTCTCTTCCCCATATCAATTTTCTGGAGCTCAGGGCAATGTATCTGGCTCTATAAACCTTCTCAGAATCAGTACAGACAAGGTAGTTCAGGTCAGAACAGACAACACCACCACCATGTGGTACATCAACAAGCAGGGAGGCACTCGGTCTATGGCCTTGTGCACGGAAGCCATGAAATTATGGTCCTTGTCTTATTCTCTACAGACCTCTCTGGTAGCAGTCCACCTTCCAGGGAAGGACAATGTGCTAGCAGATGCATTGAGCAGGATTTCCCAGGGCCATCAGGAATGGTCCCTGGAGCCCCTAGTGTTAAAGGTGATCTTTTCAAGGTGGGGCACCCCACAGATAGATCTCTTTGCAGCCCCAGACAATCACCAACTTCCCAACTTTTGTTGCAGACCCCCAGTCTTGGGTTCAGTCCCCCTGGATGCTCTAATTCTGGATTGGGAGGGGAAATTTATGTATGCCTTTCCTCTTTTTCCTCAACTGTTCAAAGTCCTGGTCAAGATAAGGTCACAATCTTGCAAAGTGATCCTGATTGTTCCAGACTGGGCCTGACAGCCTTGGTATCCCCTGTTGCTGTCCCTAGCAGTCCATCTCCCCCTATCTCTCTCCAGGAATCACAACCTGTTAACCTCCTCTCAGGGGAGGATCTGGTACCCCAACCTTCAGTCTCAATCTCAAGGCATGGCTCTTGAAGAGCTAGAATATGCAAATTTGCATCTGTCTCAAGCGGTTCTGGACATTCTCAAAGCCTCTCGAAAACCTGCTGCCAGAAAGACTTATAACTCCAAATGGAAATTATTCAGTATTTGGTGTTCCAAGAAGCATATATCCCCAGATATTGCTGGCTTGTCTACAGTTCTGATTACATGGTTCATCTTAATGGCCTAGGCCTCAGACCAGCTACCCTCAAAGTACACTTGTCAGCTGTTTGTGCATTTCTGTCAGTGGGAAAGCCCTCCTCACTGGTGTCTCACCCTGTTTTCTGTAAAATTTTCAAAGGATTGCTTCATACCAATCCCCGCCCCCCCCTTAGGGATCCTTTTCCTGCTTGGGATCTTAATGTTTGCATTGCTCATCTTAATCAACCCCTTTTGAGCCTTTGTCCTCAGCAGATCTTAAGTACTTGACTTGGAAAACTGTGTTCCTGGTAGCTATTACCTCTGCCAGGCATATCAGTGAATTGCAAGCTCAGTCAGTGGAGCCTGATTTTATCTCATTCCATAGAGAAGGTGGTCCTTAGAACCAACAGGAGGTTCTTACCCAAAGTGGTTTCGGATTTTCATCTGAACCAATCCATGTCTCTTCCTGTATTCTTCACTGATCATTCTTCTTCAGGAGAGAGAGAAGATTACACAATTTGGATGTTAAAAGGGCTCTTAGCTACTACATTGAGCATACTAAGGCACTTAGGTTTGACTCCCTCCAGTTGTTCCTCACTTATGGTGAAGTGGGGAAGGGTAAACCTGCTACCAAGAGAACTATTGCCAGGTGGAATATCTCTTGTATACAATTCTGCTATGAAAAGCTAGGCAAAGTGCCCCCCTCACACCTGAGGGCTCATTCAACTAGAGGTGCAGCTGCTTCTCTGGCTGCTGTAAGAACTATACCCTTATTAGAGATATGCAAAGCAGCCACTTGGAAAATAGTCCATACATTCACCAAACATTACTCTGTGGATATCCAGGGTGGGAGTGATGCTAGGTTTGGTACAGTAGTACTGCAGAGCCTATTCCCAAAATAGGTTTGATTCCCTCCTCCATGGAGGTACTGCTTGGTAGTTTGCATAATGTCAGAATACAGCAAGACTTCATGTTGTGTGAAGAAAAAATTACTCACCTTAGTAATTGTGTTTCTTCTAATGGAGTCTTGCTGTATTCTGACCTCTCTCCCTGCCTCCTTCTCAGAACCTGTTTTTTGGGAAGAGGGCTGGTAGACGCAGTGTTGCACCTCAGGGGTGTTCTTGGCACTCTCCCCTCTTTAGACTGGGGGAGTGGGCTATTTATGTTTTGAAAATTATTTTTGTTCACTACCTAGTTTTTATTTTGGATTTCTCGACTTGAGTCTTTTGGGGATCCAAAATATTTGGTTGCCTTTTTGGCTAGTGAATTTTACAATTTCCACATAGTAGGGGTAGTTAGTTAGTTAGCTAGTAAGAATCTGATGGTTACACTTCAAAGTGCAGCAGACAGAGGTTTGAACCGAGCTCGAGCTCAACATTCTATGCTCTGGCATAGAGTTAACTCTTTCCTCTCTGGAGCAGTTCAAGTGCTGGGGCTAACTGCATAATGTCAGAATACAGCAAGACTCCATTAGAAGAAACACAATTACTAAGGTGAGTAATTTTTTCATTTAACCCAAGTATTAATGATAATTGTCCAAGATGTGCAACATCAACTAGCACACTGATACACCTAATAAGTTCCTGCCCATATCTCTCTCTAACTTTTGGTTCAAAATTGAGCAGTTACGTGCCATAGTTTTTAAGAAGCAATTCTTCTGTCTCCAATGGATAAATTATTAGGAATAAATCATTATAGAAAACTATTGGATGAAGCACCATAAAAACTATTAATACTATTCACTATTGTAACAAAGAAGTGTGTTCTTTTTTTTTGTTGTTACTTTCTTTATCTCGCCTACCTCCTCAGCTGGGGTGGTCCCTATGGTCCCCCAATCTGGTCTGCTGATGGCTCCTGCACTGGGTGCTGTGCCAGAGCATTCGACCTCCTTTCATCTCCCTCTCTAAGGCCACATCACTTCATCATGGAAAACCAAGGGATCAGGCACTACAGCGCCACGGAAGACCTTCACAAGTGCTGGAGGATTCAGCATGGTTTTTCCCCTTAGTTCTCTCCCCCACATCGCAAGCATGCAGGGATGCCAAGGATGTTGCGGCGCCCGCTCCCACATGCCACACATCTGATGTCCACCCATGCCACCCCTTCCATTGATCCATTAGCAGCACTACCCCCTAGCCACCGCCAGGAGCCAGCACCCCCATGGAGATCCCTCCCACCTCCCCGGAGAAGGAGAGCAGTCCCAGGGATGCTCAATCCTCCAACTCCCGGTCAACCCCTGATGACCCATATCCACATCTGAACCCGGGTCACCAGTGAGGCGCAAGGTGTGGCATCCAGCACCTCAGCCCTCAGCACCACCAGGCCAGCTCAAAGAAATGTGTTCTGATAAAATGGAAGCACCCTTACCCACCAGTCTTCAAAATTTGGTTGAATATGATAATAGATAGCTCCAAGCTAGAACAAATATAGTACTTTAAAACTGGTTTAAAAGATAAATTTCAAAAAATGTGGACTCTGTTCCAGATTGCATTAACTCAAATTAAAATATAATAAAATTAAAGATAAGTACAATTTAGTTAGCTTAGGTCCTGGATCCCCTCCGTCTTACATGTTGAAATGGATATACGGAGATTTTACCAGAAGACTACTCTGATTATGGAAAAGAATCTCGTTATTTTATTCTGATCTGAGGGGGAGAAAAATAAGGTTATCACCCCAGTACCCAGAATCTAATTACATAGAGAGTGACCCTGACTATCTATATGCTATAGCACAGTATTTACCAGTGTTTAACATACATATTGATTTACTCACTTTAAACCTCCGATCTCTATTACAGAGAAAAGATACCCATCTGGTTCATATTAGCAACAATGTTACAAAGGCAAGTGAGTCTATCAGAGCTTTATTCCATGATGGTGACCTCAGCATCACATTATCTAATACCTAGTTAGAATTAACATTCAACGATTTTGTTGTATGCCAAGTGTTTTTAATAATTTTTCTGGTTATTACCTTACTCTGCTTACAGAAGACTCTAAAACAACATCGTGCTCAATTAAAATTTCTCTTTGAATCTCATGCAGCCACCAAATAACTTACCGTGCTATCCTATTAGTTTTGCCTCCTTATCCAGGGAACAAAGGGGGAAATATGTAGACTTACTACACCTGCCATTACTACTAAGGACCACCACTTACCTACTGTAACAGAGATAAGGGATAATGATAATGATGTATAAAATTTACTAATGTTAGTTAGGGGATACTGACAATAATTACTACATTTCTAAGACCTAATGGATTACTGTTTTTTCTAATAATACATTTATGGTCTATAATGCCATCTTCTGGCAAATGCTGGTTTCTCTAACAGTGTTCTAAGAAAACGTAATTTTCTCTTTACCACAATAAGCCTAACAATATGTTTGTAGTCTAGTGTGACAGCTACTGTATGAAGTTATGATGTTGTAGTCAGCGATATTACAATAACCATTCTATTGTTCTATGAAGTCAGATAGTCAGCATATAATGTATACTGTGCTTCTGCAACACTTTTGCATCTTTTGGGTGCAATATATCCAGTATCTGCGCCAATGAGAATACAAATAATATTTATTACTGATGCAAATGAGCACATTACTCCGGTAATGGGACTATCTTATCTCCAATATATAATGCTAAGTGCATGGCCCAGCCCTTTAGGTTAGCCACTTCTACACCTGGTGTATGCCAGTTTTGTATGCCTTATTGGTGAGTATAGGTAACATATTTTACTTAGGCTTTTCTCTGTATGGTGACAGAGTAATAAAACTGTATTCTGCACATCTGTATCTTGTGTGATGTTTTACCATCAGGCTAGAATCTGGACTTTCTACAAGGGTGAGTGGAGAAGGCACTCAAGACAGGTTAAAACCTGTCTTCCAGAGTGAGCCCTTGGCACTCTAATTGGGTAGGAAAAGCAGTCTCTGTAGAAGCAACCCCTGCTACTTGTTGGATATTGCTGAGGCTGGTGAATAGAATGGGGAGCCAAGTAGCTTCTGGCTCAGTGACCCTCTACAAGATGGTGGCCTCCTCATGGTTTGGATCATCTGGCAGGCAGGGTGCCTGGCTGGCAACTAAGGATCTCCAGGAGGAGGTAGTAGTGAAATCAGCAGGCCAGATGGGTTAAGACACCCCCACCCCTGAGCAAGCACTCAGCACTTTAATTGGACAGGATAAACAGTCTCTATTAAAGCAGCTTCTTCTGCTTGCTGGAAATTGGTGAGGCTGGCAACTGGATGCAAGACCCAAGCAGCTTCTGGCTCAATGATCCCCCTACAAGATGTCAATTTCATCATGGCTTGAGTCATCTGGTGGGCAGGATGGCTAGGTGGCAACTGAGGAGCTCCAGGGAGAGGTAGAAATGAAATTGGCAGTCCAAACGAGTAAAGACTCACTTCTGGAGTGAGGAGTCTAATTGGGCAGGAAATACAGTCTTTGTTGAAGCAGCCCCTACTGCTTGCTGGAAATTATTGAGGCTGACAACTGGATGGGAGAGCCAGTTAGACTGGCTCAGATTATTCCTTAAAGGAGGCACTAAGAATGTGCAACCCAAAGAGCCAGAATACATGAAACTCTCGGCGCAGTGTAGGAGGGCAGTGGCAAAGGCAAATACAATGCTGGGGAGCATTGCCAGGGGAATCAACTCCAGGAGAGAGGAAGTCATTCTGCTTCTGAACAAGTCCCAGGTGAGACCACACTTGGAGTATTGCATGCAGTTCTGGTGCCCCTATTTGAAAAGGGACATCAAACTGCTGGAGGTGGTCCAACACAGGGTGACAAGGATGATCCTTGGACAACGGGACAAACCATGTGAGGAGAGACTGAGGGAGCTCAACATGTATTCCCTGGAGGATAGAAGGGAGAGAGAGAGGGTATATGATTGAGACCTTCAAATACTTAAAGGGCATGAACAGAGCTAATACTGAGGGTATGTTTAGATTAAAAGGGGGGAGGGACACCAGAGGACACAGTCTGAAATTGGAGGGAGGAGGATTCAGGAGGGAAATTAGACATTATTTCACAGAAAGGGTGGTGGCAAGGTGGAATGCACTGCCAAAAGAGATGATTGGAATCAGTGGGCAGCTTTAAGAGGGGGTGGGATAGGGTCAAAGGGAAAGTCACAACTGAGGGGAAGATGGGGAGGTGGTGACAGCAGAAGGGGCAATAAATCGGAAGGGTAGGCAAGGGGTGGGGGAGAGAGCTGCAGTTTAATAGACTGAGTGCTACACACTCAAGCAGACTCAATAAACTGTATTTATTTATTTATTTTATTTTATTTAGTTTTTATTGACTGGGTAAGTGCACTAGACAAGTCCTGCCTATTTTCAGGCATGACCTGGGGAAGGGGGATACAGATGAATGCCAACTGACCTTGAACCAGATTTAGCTGTTGGTGGTATATTTAGTGAATGAGGGAAATTTGGCCAGGACACTGGGGAAACTCTCCTACTGCTTTACTGCCAGTAGGGGGAGGTGCGGTAGTTTGTCTGTGAGATGGCAGACGGAGCTCAGCCTGTCGTGCAGCAGGACGTGTTGTTCACTGTGTTTACTTCGTATATGGAAACAGTTGTTGCCAAGAATTCTGTGCCCACTATGCGGGAGGAAAATGCCTCTCACCCTTCGGCTCTGGTGCTTCAACAAGATCTGCAGGAGTTTACTGGTGATTCGCCAGTATCGGAGACGGTACCTGATTTAATGATGGAAGCGGGTGAGCAATTTTCTGATTCCCCTGGACTTCTTCTTCCTTCTCCTGCTACAGTGCCTTCAGCTGAGATTGCTCTCATTTCCCGACCGGGACTTCCAGGTTCCACGCTTTTACAGCAGTTTGCTGCACCCTCTGCTGCTTCTCTGCAAGCCTCTTGTTCTACGTCGCAAGTTGTGCGACAGAAGTTTGGACTCTCGTCAGATTCAGGGGAATTTTTGACTGACTGGTCTGTGGATTCTGCCCTTCAGACTTCTGGCTGGAAGCGTGTGGCCTCTGGACAATGGATACCGGATCCGGAGTGGGGCTCTGGTCCTTCTATCAACTCTTCAATGCATGCCGCCATGGATTCCTCCCTGAGCTCAGTTATTGAGCTGCCTGTTACTGTTAAAGTTTTTTCTAAGGATGCACATCCAGTTGGGGACCAAACTGCGGCCTGTTTTGTGCCAAGTACGTCCTTGGGGCAGGGTAGGGGTACTGATACGGGAAAGACTGGTCCTGAGACTTTGAATTCAGATAAATCAAACCCTCACAAACCTAATAGGGTACCGATGTCTGAATTGTTTAAAAATAAGTTAGATCAAGCACCTCAACGTAATACTGTGAGGTTGCAGTATAGAGGGGGTCTTGTTGAACATCCAGACAGGTATTATGTGGCTAAACAACTTTTGAAGGGCTCTATGCATTTTTTCCCTGCTGACATTTATGCCCTCATTCATATCTCTGGTGAGGACTCCTTTGATATTAGTTTCAAGCATAATAATAGCCTAGAAAAGTTTTGGGATTAATATTCTACCCTTAAATCTACTCCTCTCTGGACCCCGTTCTATGCAATTTCCCTTATAAAACCTCAGATTCGACATATTACTGTTATATTTCGTAATGAGGGGGTCAATGTCAGTGATATTTATCATTGCTTACAAAATCGGTGTGACATTCTAGGCCCTCCAGAAGCCATTCTTGATTTCGAAGGGATTTGGACGGTGGGGGTGGAAGTTTAAAGTGAAATTGTTTCAAGTTAACTCTGAAGTCATTCATTTACCTAACAGTTTCTTTTTGGGTAAGGATAGGAGGGTCTTGTTTTATGGTGGACAACCCAGGGCCTGCTACAAATGTGGGGCTAAAACGCATATTAGCAGTTCCTCTGACATGCTTAAATGCTCTTTATGTGGGGGATATGGGCACTCTGTAGATCTCTGTGAAAAATCTTTCAGTGTAACCTTTGCGATGAAAAAGGCCACGCTTTTCATCAATGTCCTTGGGCTAAACAAAATAGGACAGAGGGCTGGGATCAGGATGACCTAGTAAATGGGGCACAGGAGAAAAGAAGAGATTCTACTTTCCACCCCCTTCTCATGGGGAAGAGGGCCCTCTTTCAGTTACTATAGCAGTTGAAGTTTCTCCTTTAGGAACTGAACCCCCCCACTGAGGATAGTTCAGATGTTTATCTTGCTACCTCTTCTGCAGTTTCTTCTTTTGTAAAGGTAACACCTACTAGTGACTCTATGCTCCCTCCCATGTTTGAAACTGTTGAAAATAGAAGATTTACCAGGGCCTCTCTTAAACGAACAACCCCAGCCCCTATACCTACAGACAAAATTTTTTGCAGCTGCAGGATGATTTAGGAGATTCTGATCTTGAATCTGATACTTCCCACAAATCTGAAATGATAACTGAAGATGAGGATAGTAGATCTACTGAATTGTCTAAAGAAAAAAAAGGGAAAAAGAGGAAAACTAGCCAGAAAGGAGTTTCCCGATTCTTTATTTTTCTCTAAACTACCTTTAAATGGCTACTTTACAAATTGGGTCATTCAATGTGTGCAGTCTGAAGAATTTTGAAAAACAGATTTCTGTATTTTCTTTCTTTGACTCACTTAAGATAGACATTCTTTTTCTTCAGGAAACCAGGCTTTCCTCTTTATATGATATTGATCAAACTAAGAAATGGTGGTGGTGGGGCCCTTCTTTTTGGTCCTTTGGCCTAGATACTGTGGATGGTATTGGGATTTAATTTAAGTCTACACAGTATCATATCACCAGAATTATAGATATTTTACCTGGTCGTGCTTTACTTTTAGATTGCACTGTTGGAGATTTTCTTTTTGTTTAATTAATTTGTATGCCCCACAGGTGAAAACAGCTCGGATAGAACTATTTGATAGCATTAAACCCTTTCTCTATACAAAAAAACATATTATATGGGGTGGGGATTTTAATTGTGAATTGGATCTCAAATTTAAGGGAAATTTACAGAAAAAAATGAACTGTGATTCTCATCAATTACAACACACTGTTTCAGATGCCGGTTTGCTAGATATCTATCGATACCTACATACAGCAGTGAGTGGGGCCACATACCAGAGGCATATTTATGCTACTCGAATAGATATTTTTTTTGTGTCACAACACCTTAGACCGTCTTCTTGTGTTGCTAAACCTACGGAGTTTTCCAATTTAGGCTTTTATTATGCACCTTGAGTTTGGATAGTATCCCTACTAAAGTTGTTTCCATTATACAATGGTGGAGGTTGAATATGTCACTTCTGAGTTCACCGGACTGTTCTCTTTGCCCGGAAGTTTTTTTTGAGGCCCGTAATTCTACTTTGTGTTTTTATAATATTTATGAGTGGTGGATAGATACGAAACCTGACTTAAAACAATTATTACTTAGTTTTGTTCAGAAAAAAGCTAAATCTGATTATATGCAATATTTACATCTCAAAATCAGTTGTATAAATTAATGTCCTTCCCTCCACGTGATATTGTAAAATTTAAAACTCAGATTTTTGAAATAAAAAAACAGATGAAACAGTACCAATACGACAGGGCTAAATCACTAGAAATGGAATTCCATTATGGTACAAATAAACAACCTGTTTCTGATCCATATCAAGTGTGTAAACAATGTTTGGACAAAACATTAATGTCCAGTCTTCTTACTAGTGATGGTACTTTGGTCACCACAGATTTGGGAATGTTGTCAGTTGTACAACAATTTGTTACTTCCACCTTTCATGATTCTGGAGAACCTACTTTTGCCCCTTTGGATGATTTTTTTTCTTCACTTCCCCAAGTAGAAGACTCTATGCAATGCTGCCTAATAGAGCCTTTTTCTTCGGCAGAAGTTGAAGTGGTAATTAAACAATTTTCCTCTGGTACCTCCCCTGGGATTGATGGGATCCCTAACAATTTTTATAAATCTTTTCTTCCGGTCATGAGGTTTTTTTTTGTTGCCCTTAGTTTTTAATTTTATGTTGACCTCTCATACACAGATTTCTGGCTTTAGTATGTCCCTCCTTCACTTTTTGTATAAAAAGGGTGATAAAAAATTACTTTCTAACTGGCGACCACTCAGTCTTTTAAATAGTGATTATAAAATATTGGCTAAGATTCTTAATAATAGATTATTACAAGTAGCTGATTCCCTTATACACCCTGCTCAGACATGTGCAATACCTAACCGAAAGATTCAGTATAATTTATACATATTAAGAGAACTCTTTGAGGCAGGTAATCTGGGATCAGTTTCAGGTTATGTAGTAGCCTTAGATCAAGCTAAAGCTTTTGATCAAGTGAGACATGGGTATCTTTTTCCTTTATTATTGAAATATGGTATTCCTTTACAGTTTGTGCAATGGCTTCGTCTATTATACACTGATGCTACTATAATTCCCACTGTTAAGGGAATTTTTGGTACTGAGGTATCTCTTAACAAAGGTGTTAGGCAAGGTTGCCCTTTAAGTCCTCTCTTATACATTTTTGCCCTTGATCCTGTCATTCATCGTATTTACAGAGATCAATGTATTAGGGGTTTAGCCCCCTCACCCTCATTACCACCTGAGAAAATTACAGCATATGCTGATGATGTCACACTGCTCTTACACGATACCACTTCTTTACAATTAGCTCTGGAAATTTTCCAATGTTATGGACGTATTTCTGGAGCATGCCTTAATAGAAAAAAGAGTTTTATACTTTCTCTAGCTCACACAAACTCGGAGCCGGGAGTTAATTTGGCTATTCCTTTTGTTATTGGCCCTCAAAAATTCCTTGGTGTTTGGTTTAGACACTGGGATTTGGCTACCTATAACTGGGAACAACAATTAAGGGTGGGGAAATGTAAGGTGAACATGTGGAAACACTGGAAATTTGGGGAAAAAAACATGTTCTGATTATTAAGAAATTTTTGCTACCTATATTTCTTAAGTTACTTGTACCCACCTCTGATAAATTTAGAAACTAGTGTCCTTAGTTTATTTTTTCAAATGGTGTGGGGCAATCGATTAAACCCAGTTAAAAGGGAAATTACTTACTTACCACTTAAGAAAGGTGGTTTGCATATGATCAATCCTATTGTTTTTTACCATTGCTTATATTTTTTTTACTTCCTTTAGTTATTTATGGACTTCTGTTACTCTGATTTGGCAAATGTGGTCTCATTTTCATTGGAAAACGTTTTTTGCTAAATGGACTCTTTTACCGCCAAAATTTTTGCTTTCTGATTCTTATACCTTCTTATGGGGTAGCCACAATGAAAAAAATGCAGCAATGGAAAGTTCCTTTTCAAAAATTACTGTCTTTAGATAGGAAGTCCTTTTACTCTTATGTCGTTTATGAGGTACAGCAGATCCATCTTATTTTTCCTAACTGTGTGCCTACTAAAATGGTATTTGCTCTACACAAACTTTCAGATTTTAGGCTTCCTTTTCATATTTGGGATATTGTATGGATTTCAGCTCAAGGGAGGTTGGGAGTTCAGGGTAATTTAAAGTATAAACCACAGACAGATAGGTTTTGTCCTAGACTTCTATGTCTTAATATTGAGGAAAGTATGTTACATTTTTTTATTGATTGTCCTCATAGTAAGCAATTTTGGACAGATGCTGCAATTCATTGGAATATTCCTTTTTTATCACTTATTTCTTATAATACTTTGATTTTGGGGGATTACATGGGAATGTGGAAAAGATATCATGCTAGTACTTTGAATGTATTTTTTGACTTTCTTCAATATTTTTTATGGCAGGCTCGTTGCCAATATGTTTTACAACAACAGATTGTATTGACTACTGTTATTATTTCACAAATAGAAGCAGGATTGTTTAGGGTTAAAGAAAATGATGAACGCAGGTTTTCCCGAGATAAATTCAACAATTTGTGGAAGAATTTTTTTGTTTAAATCTATTATCTTTTCCTGCTTTTTCTTTTCTGTTATTAATATTTTGATCTTGTGTATTTATTTTCTTTAACGTGATTACTTCTGTGATGTTATGTTTCTTTTTGTTTAATAAACTTCCTCTACTCTTTTCGATAAGTGCCATGGGATCTTTAACATCCACCTGAACTACCACCAATCCAGACAGATGGGACCTCGGTTTAACATCTTATTCCAAAAGACGGCACCTCAGAAGTGCAGCATCCCTCTCATGCTGCACTACAGTGTCAGTACTGGGATATTAACCTAAGTGCCAGATGTGGGAACTGAACCCACAGCCCTCAGATCTCCCGGCCTCAGAGGCGAGTGTGCTACCTACTGAGCCACTGACACTGATAATGTATGGCCTGTATCTGCTGGCATTTTCGTATGTTCGTATGTTTGTATGTAAGGAGTCCAATGCCAGTCTGGAACTGACTGTATAGGACATATACAATAAAAGAGCATTTGCATATAATGAATTATTAAATAAATAATGTTGATAATCTCCACTTAAAGAGCTTTCTTGCCCACATCAGAACACTGCATAATGGAGAATAACAGAATTCGATCTATGCATTAAAAGATCTCAAAGTACCCAAAAGGGGCACAAAATTTATTAATAATAGCATTACCAGTTTTACTAAATGCAGTATGTATTAGTCTCAGCTGAGTAAGTCACCTGAGTAGGAAGCTGTGACATTAGGAACCCTTATACTAAGAATGCTCCTTGTTTGAAGCTGTTGCCATTGCACATATAGCACTTGACCCCTTAGCCCACCATGTGGCAATGGCCATATAGAAGATTTGTGGCTCCTCATCAATCACCAAGCATAGTGGTATAACCAATTCACCTGAACTCTGCAGTATCTGAATTACTCTCAGTACCATGTAAGAAAATCTAACAAGAAAACGTCATCTCATATCCGAAGTCTTGTTCAACAGCGAGATTTAAGATAAAATCACAAGCTATCCTAGCAACAAGTAACCTGAAAAGGATGTCACACAAGATGACGTATTTCAAAGCTTGTCCATAAGAACGTCAGAAAAAAATGAGAACATAACCCGAATGTACAACTAACCAAAACACAATTTGCAACAGAAAAATAAGAAAAAGAAATGAAGAAACAAAAGAAAAACACCAATGCATGAAAATGAAATCAAGAAACAATCTCATTCTGCTTATCAGTAAATGACGCATTGGAGAAGATACACACAGCATGGGGTAAGAATGTATGCCTTTTTATTTCAGTCTTTCTGAAACTTTCATGTTTGACAATTTTCTGCAGAGGGCTTTGCCCACCATGCCCCCTTTATATACAGAAGCATCACTGTCAATGAACAAGACCACCACACCAATGAAAATAGTCTTCGAGGTAACTCAGTTTCGCCATCTTGCCATGACGCACTGGGCAGAGCGTTGACATTGACATGACATTGGACTCTCATGTAATTTTCTGTCTGCCATCTTAGATGTGACCCAGAAAGGTATTCCCATCCATCATATTAGATGTGACCCAGAAACTGCACTGGAGCCCAGTTCTGTGCAGTCAAAATGTAATTGCTGCTACAAAATGTGAAAGATAAAGGATTTGATGTCTGAACCCTACAAAGTCTCTGGGATTCCTAGAAGCCTTATATTATTGGCTCCTGCACCATTTTCTAAGGTTTTCATACAGAGATGTGGCAGTTTGTGCTCCACCAATTTTCCCACCACAACCGCTACGCAAATATTAGCTAAATATGTTGCTTGCTTTGCCTCAGGCACCACCATGTCCATGCGGGCTTCCATGGACATGTAGCACATGCCTAAGATGTTGACTTTCTTATCCAAGTCCCAAATGGCTTGAAGTAAGGCACTGTTCCAAGGCTCCGATAGGCCTTTCCCATCTTGGTTTAAGCCACTGCCATACAGCTGCTGTGGTGGTTGCCATGCCTTCTCTATGCCTGTTTCTTGTTGTGCAGCTTGTTACAGTATTGCCATTGGCAAAACAAAACTAAGTTCTCCAAAAGGGTTAACTAACCAACACAGAGTGCACTGGTACCAAAATAAGAGTGACTAAAATGTATGGAAGTGCTCTTTTATTGTGTTTTGAGAATTCAGCCGCAAGAGCTCCCTGGAAGCATGGAGCTAAAGTGCGTCCTTTCCTGACAACGATGTCTTGGTCTGACACATTATTTACCTGGATGGTAACTCACTTGCCATAAGCATGAGCTCAGAGTGGCAATACACTGGGTTTTACTAATAGTCCTTCTGGCAAACCATGCTCTTCCAGCGGAATCTGTTTTTTTACATCTTTCTTCAGGCATACCACACCACTGATGTTGCATTCAGCATTTGGGGGCAGCACAAGCTCTTCAGCATCACAACACTATACTACACCCACAGAGTCAGAGCTCTTTGGCCTTCCATGGATCATCATCTAGTGACATGCTACAGCCTTCCATGTTCGCTATGAAACCAGCCTGATCCTGTCCTCCAATTTCACCTAGCTCGGCTCCTTCCCAGATCAGTCCTTCAAACCATCAGGATTCATTCCGGACTTACCTTTCAACTTCAGATAGCAGTTTTTTTCCTCTCTGCCTTGCAGGCTCGGGGCTTTGTCCTGTTTGTTGTGGCTCTCCTGGGCATCCTACCATATCTGGCCAGTATTCCTACCCAGTAAACTACTACTCCAGTGTATCCATCTAATACTTCTACACTGGCCATTCTAACAGCTGCCATCCACTACTCAATGAATCACTGTACATCTCACTTGAGGAAACTACTTCTAACACACAACCCTTGGATACCATGCCTCAGAAACTCTTACATTATCATAGAGTTTTCCATACTGCCCAGTCAAATCTCCTTGATCATTTCGGAATCTCATTCGGCTGGACACTAGTAAGATTCCCATCTCTCTCTATTGGATACTCCCTAAGAATCTTGTCTATTCAGTCTCCATGGACTTCCGTGTCTACCATACCTCACAGGCTATCCTGCATGAAAAGGACTTCAATACTTCTGTCACACTCTAACTTAATCTCCATTATCATTGCTTCAGATACCAGAACTCACAAGATACCTTACGCCACCTCGGACATTATCCAGTCACTTTCTGCAGCCTCCCCTACCATCACCGACTTTGTCAACTGTGTTACTCAACTCCTACTTCCTCAACAGATATAGCTCATCCTACAGCCATCCAGCTGCCTTCCAGAACATACGTCGTTGGATCTCCAGTGCCTAGCTGCTCACTAATGTCAAGCTACCCGAACCACTGTTTTCTGGCTCCTGGACATCACCATACCTCATACAATCATCTGCATTTCCTCATCTATTACCTTCAGTTGATTTAACCACCCTTCCAGTGGATCATCCAGCTATCCTTCACGAATTATCTCCATTAATCTCTCTGGTAAAGACTATCACTGAGAACAGGCTCCTCCGAATTTCTTGACAGAAATACGCAACAGTTAAGGTAAATTCACTATCCCAGTCTTGCCTCCCAACTGGTCCTAATCAGCCATAGCACTAAAATCCTCTGACGCCCACACTACTCGACTTCACAACTAATCCAGCCTACAGACTCTGCCATATCCGCCTCCAAGGCCCTCTCAAGTATTTCTGCAACAGATTACCGGTAAACCTAACCAACTGTAAACCACCACAGTGCATATCGTGGACAATCATGCACTGAAATACCTGTATTTACTTCAGCCAGAATACCAGCAGAGTATTCACAAGTATAGTTATGATATCATGCCCAAATATGTCTTCCAATTCCTTATACCGAACTTCCAATCATTCTCACTATAAAATTCGGTTGCTATTTAGCCTACCTCTGCAGATCTTACTCCATTCACTTACTAATCACTTATGGTATTACTCCCATCAGGCACTCAAAGACTCTATTCTACTAATTTTCTACTTCATGGATGCTCACTTAGTGACTCATCGCTTACCACTGAATTACTTGCCTCCAGGCTTTACCTTGAAAGTCAAACCTTACACAAGTTGGATCATTTACCCATGACTTCTCTAATTATACCATGTCCAAAATTCACTGTCTAGTAACATATCAAACAATTCATGCTTTCTCTGCTCATTATGCCCATTCAAACTCTTGGGATAAGCATCCTTCATCACCTTGGAAACCTGCACTTCATTCACCCTTCTTCAACTGGATCTGCTTCACACTTAGGATTCTACCACTCCTTCAGAAAATACCTTCTCTTCAACTTCAGGATTATCATTCAGTCTGCATCAGCTATGAATCAAGTATGGCCACCATCTCTCCAAGAAGCTCACCTTCCTCAAATTAGCTATGGTTACTAGAACCTAGGTCCTTCTCCTCTTAGTACACCCAGAGGATGGGCAGACCTATGGCTATGGGTCCTTAGAGGTTTCCTCCACCTGGGGGGTTTTCCTCTCCTGAGTGCCAGGGGTCATACTTTCCGTGAGTTGAAGGAGGTATCTTTTTGGGCCTTCTGTTGCCTACAAATTCCTACCTACATACCTACTACTCAAGGGTGGGCATATAGTTAAGCCACAAAAAGTACTACAAGTTACAGAAGCACTGTATACCCTATTGCTATTCCACAAACATTGAATGGGAGGGCTTAGCCCAAGGTACAATGTGGGGAATAGCTCCTCCCACAACCTCTACTTAAACCCTCCACTAACACACCTCCCTTGCTTAGGGAGTGTTTTTTGTCCACCACCTTCCCCTCCTCCTCCTTCTCCAGCGCTCTTCTCACCCTTGTTCCTGGGCCTTCTATTCCCTACAAATTCCTACCTACATACCTACTACTCAAGGGTGGGAATAGCGTTAAGCCACAAAAAGTACTATAAGTTACACAAGCACTGTATACCCCATTGCTATTCCACAAATACTGAAACTCAGTTAAAGTCTTTGTGGCAGAATACATCTGCTGCCCCCGACAGCAACAACATCCAAGCACTTGATTACTGACAAGGATTCCCCTACTGTCACCCTGTCAGTCACAGGGAGGACTCCCAGGAGCAAGATGGCTTTTTGTGGGTCCATGTCTTCACCCTCACACCAGTCAATAAGTCTATGGGCAGCCATGGTATCACCAAACATTCTGAGTTTGGGAGTCCAACACTGTCCTTCTGAGTAATGGCTTCCATGTGAGGCATGACTGGTAAACAGAAGATCCCAGTGGTGCCTCCAAAGATGTAACACGGGTGCCATGTATCTTCGCGCTACTATCCCTCCCTGTTGGGGGCCAACCAGGTTGAGGGGCCTAGGCTCTGTTCTGATGGTGAAAAGGGGGTTCTTTTCCAAATAGAAATAAATAAATAGTGCAGTGCATCCACAGACAGTGAGTACAGTGGGCCAGTTGTTTGTAGGGTACAACCCCCTGGGATGCTGTACTCACCCACCTCCACTTCCAGTCACCCCACACACAAAATACTGTATACCAGCCTAACACTCTACATTGCATACAGTTGATAACTATTGTTAATAATTTGCTCAGACAGGTTGAAACAGTAACAATAATAACGGTTTTATTATTGGGGAAAGGGGAATGGGAAATGCAAAATTGAAACAGTTGATAAGGATTTGCTGAGGGACAACACGGTAAATCTAAACAACACTTTGCCCACCCCCAACAGCAACACCATAAAGATAGCCCTCCACTCCACTGGTGCCAGTGTCCCTAAAGTTCACCTGGGTAGCCAGATTGTGATGCAGGCCTGATCGTTGCTGCAGTCTGGCCAGCATTAATGCACTTAACTTTAAAACAGGAACACTTTAAACAAGTGGTTTGGTTTCCCCAGCTCAGGCAGGCCCAGCACTTACTCTCGGTTCTGAAGTTCACAACACAGAGTCTGAGGTGAATCAGCAGTTGCTCCTGGTGATGATGGGGTCTTGGATGGCAATGCTGGCAGTTGTATTGGCTGATGGTGAAGTCTGGTAGTTTGTCCCCTTCAGGTGGTTGCAGACTCTTGCAGCTTGTCACCTTCAGTTTGTCTTTCTGCGGATGTTGGATTAGCCTAATCTCAGGGAGCAGGGCCACACACTCACCCTACACATCAAGGCTTCTAGTTCTCATGGGCAAATGTTCAGCACTATCTAGCATTGGCAATACTGGGCTGACTCCCCAGACCATCCTCAGTGGCATACAGCTTCTTACTAGCATGGGTTCAAACAGTCTGTCACTTTCTGCAGGCAGCGGTCACAGCTTTGTGGCAAATTTGATACACTTTTTGGCAAACAGTGCATACAGTCTCTAGACAGAACTCGACACTCTTTGGCAGTAACCCTTAATACTTTCTGGCTCCCCAGGCTGTAGAAACCCATCAGGCTTCTCCCAATGTTGGTTTTGGTCACTGGAAACACACTCCCAGCTCTGGATACTCAGTCCCAGCCCCTGAAATGGCTAGGAACTATGGCAAGCTACCCGGCTGTTTGCCCTTATTTGTATATATTATTCTGCTGTATATATGTTTTTTTTAATGTAATTCTATGTACATGCCAGTGTCAGCAAAGGCACATAGAGAAAAAACTGGAATGTTTTTTTTAAAAAGGAGTTTGACCTTCTTCTGACCTAGAAGGTCAGCCTTCCTTGCAGGAATCTGACAAGTTCTTCTCAAAAAGCTTGTGGATACATGATTAGAAACATAGAAACATAGAATTTGACAGCAGATAAAGACCGCTTGGCCCACCTAGTCTGCCCATTTTCCTACCTAACAGATAAGCTGCAGATCCTAGTTAACCAACAGCATACTTCCTCCTATCCCCCACTAGGACTGCCTTATGTCTGTCCCATGCATTCTTGAATTCCCCCACTGTTCAGGACTCCATGACCTCCTCAGGGAGGCTGTTCCATGCATCCACAACCCTCTCTGTGAAAAAACACTTCCTCACATTACCTCTGAGCCGTCCCCCCTCTATCTTCAAATTGTGCCCCCTTGTTCTTGCACATCTCTTTTTCTGAAAAATGCTACCCTCTTGGACTTTGTTGATTCCCTTGAGGTACTTGAAAGTTTCTATCATGTCCCCTCTCTCCCTTCTTTCCTCAAGGGTATATATATTAAGCTCCTTTAGTCTTTCTCCTTTAGACCCTGCACCATTTTGGTTGCCCTCCTCTGGACAGCCTCCACTCTGTCTATGTCTTTGCGGAGATGGGGTCTCCAGAACTGCACACAGTACTCCAGATGGGGTCTCACCAACTGTCTGTACAGAGGGATAACAACTTCCTGTTTTCTACTATTGATGCCTCTTCCTATGCATCCCAGTATCCCCCCAGCCTTCCTTACTGCCTTCTCACATTGCTTGCCCACCTTTAGGTCATCTGATATAATTACCCCCAGGTCCCTTTCCATTTTACTGTTGTCAGTATCTCACCCCCATTGTGTCACGCTTCCCTGGTTTTTGTTTCCCATGTGCATTACCTTGCACTTCTTTGCATTGAATCTGAGCTGCCATACATTTGACCATTCCTCCAACCTTGCCAAGTCTCTTCTCATCCTTTCCACTCCATCTTGTGTGTATCAACCCTGTTGCAGATCTTTGTGTCGTCTGCAAAGAGACATACTTTTCCTTCCAGTTCCTCTGCAATGTCACTTATAAAGACATTAAAAGGACCAGTCCCAGTACTGAACCCTGCGGTACCCGCTAGTAACCCTCCTTTCTTCACTGTGTACTCCATTTACTACTACCCTTTGTGTCCTGTTGTCTAGAATTTTTATCAGGCTACCACCTTGGAACCCACTCAAGGCTGGCTAACTATGTATTAATCTTCTGTGTGGGACTGTATCAAATGCCTTGCTAAAATCTAGGTAGGTCATGTCCACAGCCCCTCCCTGGTCTACTACTTTGGTCACCCGTCAAAGAAATCTATTAGATTCATCTGACATGATCTTCCCATCATGAATCCATGCTGCCTTGGGTTCTGTGCCCCTCTGACCTCTAGGTACGCAACAATTCTTTCCTTCAGAAGTGATTCCATCATTTTCCCTACCACTGAGGTCAAACTAACTGGTCTGTAGTTTCCTGCCTCTATCCTGCTCCCACTTTTGTGAATAGGAATCATATCTGCCCTCCTCCAGTCCTCGGGTACCACCCCATCCTCCTATGATTTGTTAAAGAGAGTAGTCAGCGGTGTGACTAGTTCTACCCTTAGTTCTTTTAGAATTCTTGGGTGAATCCCATCAGGCCCCATTGCTTTGTCCACCTTCAATTTTATTAGTTCTTTCAGAACCCTTTCTTCTGTAAATGGACTGGTATCGACCCCTATCTTCAGAGTGTTTCTCTTGTTTGGTTTAGGTACCTCCCCTCCTCTTCCTTTGTGAATACTGAGCAGAAATATTCGTTCAGTATCCTGCTTTTCACTGTCCCCTCTACCCACATTCCTCCCTTTATTAAGCCTCAGTATCCCTCTTTTGGTCTTATGCCGCTCCCTAATGTACCTATAAAGGTCTTATCCCCTTCTTAACAGAATTGGCTATCCTTTCCTCAGTTTGCCTTTGCTATTCTGACTGCCTTCCCAGCCTCTTTCAGCTTTAACTGATAAAGTTCTCTGTCCTGCTCCTTCTGTGTTTCCTTATATTTCCTGAATGCTATCCTTTCTCCTTAACCTTCCTGCCACCTCTTTTGAGAACCATAGCAGTTTTTCCTTCATTGTGTTTTATTGATTTGCTTTACAGAAGGCTTGTTGCCTCTGTGATGGCTGTTTTGATTACTCCCCATTGTTCCTCCACCCCTCCTTCTTGCCTGTTTGCTAGTGCTTTTCAGAGGCACTCTCTCATTTTCCCAAAGTCAGCCCTCCTAAAATCCAATACTCTTGCTTTTGTATGGCTTGACTGTATGGCTGTATTTATCGTGAACCACACTGTTTGGTGGTCGCTTGTTCCCAGATGGCTACCCACTTCTAAATCTGAGATTCTTTCTCCGTCCCCATTTGAGAGTACCAGGTCTAAGATTACTCCCTCCCGAGTGGGTTCCAATACTAGTTGTCTGAGGCATGCCCCCTGTAGGGCATCAAGAATGACCCTGCTCTTGGATGTGCCTGCAGCAAAGGTGCTCCAGTTAACATCTGGCATATTCAGGTCCCCCATCAACAATATCTCCCCTTTTTCTGCCATTCTAAGGAAGCCTTCTATCATTTCCTTGTCCATTCCCTCCTCCTGAGATGGGGGTCTGTATACAACCCCCATGCGGATTGTGATGCCATTTCCTGTCTCCAGGGTGACCCAGAGTGCCTCATCTGCTCCCTGTTTACTCTTCAGTTCTGTTGCTTTGATCCCTTCCTTTACATAGAGAGCTACTCCTCCTCCTCTTTACCCTCCCTGTCCTCCTGTAGATTATGTATCCTGGTGTTGACATCCCAGTCATGGTTCTCTGTGTCCCATGTTTCTGTGACTGCCACAATATCCAGACAACCCTCTTCCATCAAGGCCACTAGTTCAGGGAGCTTGTTACACAGACTATGGGCATTGGTACTCATCACCCTCCACTTTTTGATAGCCTTGCCCCTTTTTGCCCCATTCCTGTCCTTACTGCCTTTGCCTTTTTTTACATTTACTTCTGTTCTGCTCCCTAATAACTTCTCTACCTTGGTGTTTACCTCACTAATTACCATGTTTTGTGGGGGAGGCTGGGATTTCCCTGCTCCTTTTCAGTGCCTCCCCCCTTGGCTAGTTTAAATGCTTGCCAATGAAGCATTTAAACCTCTCACCTAGGATCCTGGTTCCCCAGACAGATGCAGACCATCGCACCAGTATAGGTCTGCATCCCTCCAGGTGGCTCCCCAGTCCCCAATGAAGCCAAAACCCTGAGCTCCACACCAGTTTTTCAAGCACTCATTGAATTTCCTGGTGAGCAGTGCCCTAGCATCACCCTTGCCATAGACAGGCAGCACCTCCGAGAAGGTTACCGTATGCGCTACTTGTCTAAGGCCCCTTCCCAACTCTACAGACTCCTCTTGCACTGCTCTGGTCCCATTCCTAGCCAGGTCATTTGTCCCTAGGTGGACAATGACATCCAGCTTCCTCCCTTGTGCAGCTCCTCCCACGATCCTGAGGATTCGCTTCCTGTCCCTCAAGCCGTGGCGCCAGGAGGCCTCACCTCCTCTCCCTTCCTCCCCCATTTCTACCCCCCTAATGATTGAGTCCCCCACCAGGAGTTGTTTCCTTCCCCTGTGGGGTCCCATGCCACCCTCCTGTGGGTCTCCTTTGTGAAGGTTCCCAACATCCTCCTTGGTCTCCACTGCAGGTGCCTCCATAGAGATTAAAGAGTATTCCTCTAATGTTAACTGGCCAAGGGAAACAGAAGTAATAAAATCAGCTTGTATAATCATACAACTTACAGGATCTTCCTTATAACTAATTAAATTTAAACCAGTTCAAAATCCCAAGATGACAGAAGCTGTTTCCACTGTTGTAAACCCTTAAGATAAAAAGAGAAATGGTCTTAAACAGGAGAAGACATTTTTTTTATAAGTGTCAGGAAACATCCTTCGAACAGGCCTGTGTGAAATTGTAAAACCTGGGTTAACTATAGGAATCTGACCCAGCAAAGATTATCAGGAAAATAAAACTTTGGGGAAGCGCAAGAGTGATACCCTGTGGCCTAAAAAGAGAAAGGCCAGTCTCTATTCACTTACCTGGAAGGGCCAGTCTTTATTCACAGACTGGGGGGGTCTTCTATATAAACTCCCCAGCACAGACACTCAGGGCTATTTTACCATTCTGTTTGGACTCTCTTCTCCTGACCACAAGCAAGCAGCTGCCAGAACAGAGACTGCCTAAGAGCCAAAGGCTGCTAAGGAAAGGCTGCAATATTTTGCAAACCAGCGATTTTCTGGACTTTGAAATCTTCATACCTCAGGCAGATTAGCTAACAGACTTAGTGCGTTTCATTGTACTTTTTTCCATTTTCTTTTCCTGTACACTGTAACCCAAATTAATATTCTCTTTATGTTCTTGTATTTAAGTATTTTAGTAAAACTTTTGTTTTCCTAAAGAAATTCTGCCTGTGTGAGAGTTCTATATTGTATGCGTGACTGTAGAAGGTTTTTAATAATTTGTGAAAACTGTTATTGCCAGAGGGGCCACCGTAAGCAACCAAATTGAGAAAAAGAGTCTGGAAGGGATCTGGAAGGATAGGGAGAATACCAGAGTCTACAAAGATTTTGAACAGGCTGTTGTATGTCCTGTAGGGAGAAGGCCAAATCAGGTTTTTACGCTGCTACACCCAAATAGAGTGTGATACCTGGGTCTTCCTCCTGTGTTTAATAGCCAAGAAATGGTTCATATTTGGCCACAAGACTCAAGACTGGTATTCTGCCCTTATCCAGAGCTAGAGGGATGCCCTGGATCCTCGTGGCAGAGGTGCAGTCATAATCTCAGCAAGCATTCTAAAAGGACGAGGAGGGTATCCCTGTCCCCCACTCATGGTTTGCACTTAAGGGTGGGCACTGTGAGTTCAGTGGGCCTGACCCCCAGGAGTGGGATCATGACAGGGGCTATACTGTCAGGTGCCAAATTATCTTCTTTCTGCTAAAACTGGAATTCTGGCTCTCCCAGATGGTGGAAGACTTCAGCAAGTCTCTTTGCAGCCACAACAGAAGCTGTGGACCAGTTTCACAAAAGTCTCTCTCTCACTCACTCACAACTCCCCTCTTTCCTTTGGGAGGCTCAACCATGAACTGCCCGATCTAAAACAGTCCCAGGGTTTTATGGGAACATAGCAGCTTCCCATTGGTTGAACACAGCTGTCCATCTTTGAAATTAATATGTATTAGGCCTATCTAATGTTTGATTGGCTGGCTGTTTGAGCCCCAAGGGCATTGTCTTTTTCCCCTTCCCAGAAGCCATAGCTGCATGTACTCAGGCTCCTTGAATTCCCATTGGCTGGTAAAGGGGTCAGGGGTGACAAATATGGGTACAAATAAACAGTTTATACATAGTACCAACTTTAAGTTCATACTGCAGGCAAACAGAACAACTTTAATTAGCAACTGCACCATGGGTTCGTAACTGCCCCTCTGCCCTTGTGTCCAGTGGCAGAGTGGGGTTGGTAATGGGCTTCCCCTGCCTGTCACTAATGCCATAGCACTGACCCCTTAGGCAGCAGGCATGGCTTCATTACATATAGTAGCATAGGCTGCTATTAAAGTTATAGCGCTTAAAAGTGCTTCTACCACATTTGCTTTCCTTTTTCCTCCTGCCCCCCCATGTATCTCTGCACCCCTTATTTATATTTCTGAGGGTCCCAGGGATTGGAGCACATGGAAGAGAACAACAGCAGAGCTGCCAGTGTGGCACTGAACCTTAAGCACTATACCACTAATGGAGGGAGAGGGACACTGCTGCAGTTCGCATGTTCGAGCAGGCAACTCGGCACGCACAGAGCGGAGTTGCACAACACTCTACAGTACCATCGAACTGGCGGTTTACATTCGCAACTCTTCCATTCCTCCCACACAGAACCACTACTCATGGGCTGGCAAGAGCAAAAGGATGAGCATCCAGGATCGGGATTGGCGGTGGTGAGTGGCCAGGAGGCAAACCAAGGTAAGCCCCACCTGTGGGGAGGGGTTACATATCATCAAAATCCATAATATACAATATCCATTTTTCCACCAGTCTCGAAACTGAGGTAGTCTTCCAGGCAGGGAAGAGGTGAGCCTCTTCATACAGTATATAGTGGTGACTATCTCCCTCCTCTGTATCACAGACAGAGGATGCAGTCTCAGCCAAAGGCAGGCAATCGCATTCTTAGTTGCCCATATATATTGTAAATCAGCAGCAAGCTCTTACCCGTGACCCAGGCTCCCTTCATAGGGATTGAAAACAAGGCAAGCGGGGCAGCCACCAAGTCAGGATCTGCAAAGAGAACTGTAAAAGCCAACAATATATCCCACCAACATTAGAACAGGGCAGCTCCCAAATATGTGAGTCATGTCCGCTGGCTGTGCTCCACAACCCTTCCAGCAAGATCCAAACTGCAGTCCCATATGCTTAGCTGGAACCACAGGTGTTATAAAAAAATCTGCAACAACATTTCCAGCTGAATTCCTGCAAATGGCTAGAGGCAGTCAGTCACCCATAATGCCGGTGCAGGGAACTTCACCCACTGTTCGGAAGAAATGAACTCAGACAGCTCTTAATTCCATCTTTCTAGAACTGGGGTTGTTGAAACAACTGAAAGAGCTATCAGACCTTTATAAAAATTGCCAATTAAATGCCCTCACAGCTCTCCCAGAGGACACCCATCAACATACACAAAACCAGAACTGGAGGGGGAAGGACAGTCCGGAGACCTCAGTTCCTATAGGATGCAACTAGAAACAGACTTTCAGTTTTCTATGATAATTAGTTTGTCCTAGGTCATACACTTGTTTCAGCTCCTGGAATGAGATAAAGCCCTGCTAGGTCAGGAACTGAAAAACATAGGTCAACCCCTGCTTATTCTAATTCTGGAAGACAGTGTCAGTGCCGGTCAGTGGAAACTCCCTACCATATGCTTTGCCTCTACAATAAAATAAGAGGCCCCACACCCCCGGCAGCCAGGCAAATTTTTCCCACTGTTGGAAAATGATTGCCTTGTATTTTGTAAATCTCCCAGTGGCTGAGCTACCTAGGGCTCCAGGGATGTGAATGCAAGTAACCATCTAGTTGATATAGACTGTTAATATCAAATTACATTTTTTTATAGGGCTGTGAAGGAGAATAAGGACCAAAGGTACACAATGCAGAGGTGCGGTGCCAAAGAATACCATCATAAGTTGGGAAGGCTTACCTCACCCATATATTGAGGCAGTTGCAATGAATATATTATGTTATACCAAAACTCGGTATGTCAACGCTCAGCATACCAAGTTTATTGTCCTGAACAGAGAAATCCCACACGACTCAGATGCCCGACAATACAATGTGGACATCCTGCTAAAACAAACACATTTTAATATGGGGCTTCACCCCGCACCCCCATCTTCAATATAACAAACTCCAGGGAGCCAGACCTTGGAGTGAAAATTATATCAGTTACGGGGGCAAAATCTAAAAAAGGTCTGTAGCCCGTACCAGAACCTGAGCCTCCAAGGGTACGCTGACCAAGTTGCCAGTGCTTTAGCCCTCCACACCACCGGGGCAGCTTGACCTGCTTCTGGATCCAACGCTGCTTTCAAGAATACACCAGGGGTAAGGTATCAATGCATCACATCCGCTACCTTACTCCCTCCCATAATACCATCAGGCAACAAACCAGTGGGATTTCCACTGTCGGGATACTACACCTGTCGGGCAATACTGCCCGGGCAGGTGAGTGTCAGGATAGTGAGCCTTGAGAGAACGTAAGAATACCATTGCAATACTGTATATTTAATTCTAGGGCTCTTTCCCTGCCATATGAAACTGGAAATTATCTGGTCCTAAGACTTAAAATAAATTGGGGTACAAACTATTAGAAGAATGTGTAACAAATACAGGATTCAGGGCAGTATGTTCAACTATAACACCTCATATCTGGGGAAAAAAACACAAGTGGGAGCTATATCCAAATCTGGAGGTCTGATGATGCTTATTAACATATGAACATATGAAGAAGCCAGCAGAAGAAGGCCATTTAGTCTATCAAGTCTGCTCATATTGCAGGGTCCACAGCTTGAGCTAATATCTCTGCCCTCCCTCTCCACTCTTCCCATCCTTCCTACCCATGATCCTTACTTTCCCCCAAGCCTATCACATCCTCTCTTAAAGCTGCCCACTGTCTTCAATGAGATGACCTCTTCTGGCAGCACATTCCAAGTATCCACCACCCTCTAAGTGAAGAAGTGCTTCCTGACCTCCCTCCTAAACCTCCCACCCTCCAGCTTAAGACTGTGCCCCCCTCGTGTTATGGTTGCCACTCAGCTTAAAGACACTCTCCTTGTCAACCTTATTTATCCCTTTCAAGTTCTTGAAGGTCCTAATCATGTCCCCTCTCTCTCGTCTGTCTTCCAGGGAGTAAATGTTCAGTGCCCTCAACCTCTCTTCGTATGCCTTACCCTGCTGACCCACTATCAACTTTGTAGCCCTCCTCTGGGCCTTCTCCAGCAGGTTAATGTCCTTTTTGAGGTGTGGGCACCAGTACTGAACTCCATACTCTAGATGTGGCCTTATCAGTGACCTGTACAAAGGCAGTATAACCTCCTCTGTCCTACTACTGATCCCACTAGATATGCATCCCAGCATCTTGTTTGCCTTTGCTGCAGCTTTCTTGCACTGTGTAGAGTGCTTCAGGTCACTAGTGATCATCACTCCCAGGTCCTTCTCTTCCTCTGATGCAGATACTCAGACTCCACCCAGGTAATACTCTGTCCAGAAATTTTTGGTTCCAATATGCATAACTTTGCATTTCTTGGCATTGAAGCCAAGCTGCCAGATCCTGGACCACCTCCCCAGCTTTTCTAGATCTTCTAGTAGGTCCTGTATCCCTTCAGCTGTGTCCACTCTCCTGCAGAGCTTGGTGTCATCCATGAATAGGCACATTTTGCCCTTAATGCCATCCTCAATGTCATTGATGAAGACATTGAACAACATCAGTCCCAAATTTATGCGCTCTCAGGTGTCCAGCTGTTGTGGTGCACTCATGTCAGGACAAGGACGAACCCTTAACTGAAACACAAAAGGGCTGTTGGACATGACAGAGGGTTAAGAAAATCATGGCTTTATTCTTAAATAACAGTGTAATAAATTATCTGTGCATTGCTATTTAAGCAATAAGGTGCGGTTTGTTTAACCTCTGTTGTATGCACCAGTCTTTGTGTGTTTTTCACCTCAGTTACTCTAACCAGTGTAACCCCTACCCACAAAGTGTATATGAGCCCAATGTGAATATGGTGTGCAGCTTGTGGTGGGGAGTATACCTTTAGGCATATGGCCCCCTGTCCTGTAATGATCTTCATTCTCAGTTAGTGTGGTGCCTCACCCTAAGGAGCTCTTCTTGCAGGTTTGGTACAAGAGTGCTGTCCTCCCAAGAAATAAATAGTGCTATGGTATAACAACATCACAGTACATAACACCCTGAAGTCTATAACCCACACTGTATATTGCAAACAAAACCCACTGGCACAAGCACCAAAGGTACAACATTTATTGGGAGAGGGGAACAAGGGGAATGAAAGAATAAAATCAACAGTCAGGATTCATAACAAGCTGAACAAATACACAACATCTCATCTAATTGGTGCACCAGCTAAATCCCATCCCCAGACTATAATGGTGGCTGTAGCTATGGAGTCAGTTTGGGTCCAGATGGTCTGATGTCTGTTGGGTTTGGACCCCAGGCTATTTACAAATAGTAACAAGGAAGTCAGGGTGGTGAGTCTCCATCCCCTTAATTTCAGGATCTTCACCAAGGTGGCTGCATGACACAGTTCTAGCACAGGGCATAACAATCCACAACCTAAATAACTATCTATGCTACACCATTGCCAACTAGGACACTGGACTTTGTTCACGGTTCAGGTGTCAACTGTTATTTCATTTTCTTTTGTTTAGTGTGGTTTAGGAAGTGGGTAGCTAAGTCACATTAATTCTAGTGGAGGGTGGGGGATAGTGGTATTGTTTGGGTATTTAAATGTATAGGAGTGGATGTGATTGTTTGACTGAGTGAGCTGAGTGTTTTTTAGTTTCTACTGGGTGTAGAATTTGCAGAATGTGCAGGCAGGGGGATTCGATGGTTGGGTATAATTCCCCCACTGAGCTCTGGGCCTTTCACCCCTTCAATTTCTTCCTGCTACCAGCTGAGGTTTATAGGCACTGTCATGCCTTGGGGGTTGCGAGGCAGTGTCGGAGGGGTGGGGTGGGGGTTTAGGCGGGGGAGTGGAGCGGGGGGATGAATTGGGGTGGTGGGGTCAAGGAGACACCCTGGGTGAAATGGGTTCAGGAAAGGGGTCCACCCTGCTTGGTTCCCATACTCAAGGCTCCACTTTTAGTGGGCAGATATCTCGGTCAACCTTGACTACTCAACCAACCTGGGCAGTGTTATGCAATGCCAGGTTGATTCGAAACAAGACAGCAGTAATTACTGATCTTGTGGGGTCATCCAACCTGGCTTGCATCACCAAGACCTGACTAGACAAGAATGCTGGCCCCATCCTAGAATCAGTTGTCCCAACTGGGTACTCAGTGATACACCACCCAAGGCTGGATTGTAGGGGTGGGGGATAGCTATCTGTTTCAAGAAGGAGCTGGGCCCAGTAGATGTGCCAGTTGGGGTCACCAGATCCTTTGAATGTATCATGGGTGCAGGTGTGGGTTGCAGGATACTTCTCATTTGCCGTCCACCTGGGAGCAAGAAGGAGTTCCTGCAGGAGGTTACAGACTTCATCGCTGAGATGGTATTGGAGGCCCCCAGGTGATTGGTACTGGGGGACTTCAATGCCTGGGTCAATGATGAACTCTCGCAATTTGGACAAGACTTCCTTCAACTGATGGTTTCGTTGGGGCTCACACAGTTGATTACCTCTCTGACCCACATACAGGGTCACTCATTGGATCTGGTGTTCCTACTGAGGATGGAGATCTCGGATGTGGTGGTGGAGCCCTTTGGATGGTCCGATCACCGCACTATTGGATTCAGCTTCACAGTCCCCCCAGTAGACCTGCCACTACAGAGATGGTCCAGTACCACCCTTTATGGGGAGTAACCCCAGATGGTTTGATGGTGGTTCTGAACCTATTGGGTAGTGTGAGTGTTGGCAAGGCTCCAGAGAGTCTGTTATGAGCCTATAAGACGGCAGTGGGAGAAGCCCAGGATGCCATTGCTCTGGTCCGCGTTCACCCGCTCACCCTTCGCCCTTGGTCCCCGTGGTTTGATGGGACCTTGAGGGAGTTGAGGAGAGTGGGTAGAAGGTTGGAGTGTTGCTGACAGAAATTAGGCCTGAATGATGACAAACTTAGATTGATATCCCATTAACAGGTATATCAATCTGTGGTCTTCCATAAGAAAGCAGAATTCCTGTCTTGGGAGATTGCAGCGGTGCAAAATCAACCAGCTCAGCTCTTCCATACTGTGGATAGGCTGTGCAATCCAGCCTGTCTCCAGAATCAGACAGCCTTTTCACAGGAGAAATGTGAGTAATTTGCTCGATTTTTCATGGATAAGATTAAAACCATCAGGTCGGAGATCCGTGCAGCTCACTCAAATGAGCAGAGTGGAGATCGGTGTGAGATCACTAGCATCAAGTTTGTCTGGTCAGACTTTTTTTCAGTTGGTGATCGAGGATGTCATGAAGATGGTCCAGGGCTTGAGAACAAATTACTGTAGTTTGAATCCAGGTACGAGGCACCTCCTGGTGGGGTGCGTGGAGGCAACGGGACCAGTCCTTGCTGAGATAGTTACTGACATACCAACATACTAAAATCCAGAAGAATAGGCCTAATGGCCTGTCATATCTGCTCGTAGCCAGCCACCTAGTGGGTGCTCACCTTCCCGCCCCCAGCCCCGAGAGGGTCCTCTTTGGCTTCAGTTTCCCCTTGTACCTGTCCAACCCCTTCTTGAAGCCCCCCACTGTGCCCTCCTCCACCAGCCTCCTGGGCAGTGCATTCCACAGCTCCACCACCCTCTCAGTGAAATAATGTCTCCAACGTTCCCCCCCTATAATTTCCCCTCTCCAGCTTCCACTCATACTCCCGGTTGTTCCCCCCTTCTTTAGCCTGAACAGATCCTTAGTTCTGTTCTTGGTTATTCCTTTTACATACTTGAATACCCCTATCATATCTCCCCTGTCTCTCCTCTCCTCCAGTGTGTACAACCCAAGCTGTTCCAGTCTCTCCCCATAGGGCCTCCCCGCCATGCCCTGAACCATCCTGGTCACTCTCCTCTGGACCCTCTCCAGCAGTGCTATGTCCTTCTTCAGATGAGGTCTCCAGAACTGTACACAGTACTCGAGTTGGGGCCTGATACAATGCATTATATAGAGGAAGGATCACCTACTTCCTCCTAGATGTAATACCCCTGGCTATGCAGCCCAATATCCTGTTTGCTTTGGCTGCGGTTCTTCTACAATATTTAGAGTTATTCAATTTGATGTCCACCACCACCCCTAGATCCCTCTCACCCAATGTGGCTTGCAGTGTGACCCCCCGGTGTATATATGGCCTGGGTTTCAGACCCCCAAATGAAGTACCTTACATTTCCCAGCATTAAACTTAAGTCCCCATCTCTTTGACCACCCCTCCAGGATCCAGGTCCCCCTGGACTGTCTCTTTTGCTTCTTCCCTATTCTCCAGTGCTCTCAATTTGGAGTCATCTGCAAAGAGACTCAGCCTACTCCTAACCCCCCTCCCTATATCCAAGACATAGGCATTGAACAGGAGTGGCCCCAATACTGAACCTTGGGGGACCCCACTGATTACCTTCCTGGGGGAGGAGACTATCCCACCGACCATTACCCTCTGTATTCACCCCAAAAGCAAATTTTCCACCCACTTGAGCACCTGTCCTCACACCCCCATCTCCCCCAGCTTTGCTATCAGTCCATACTGGGGTACCGAATGAAATGCCTTGCTGAAATCCAGGTATAGGATATCCACCGGCCTATGTCTGTCTGGGGCCTCAGTCACCCAATCATAAAACTCTACGAGGTTGGACTGACATGATCTCCCTGGGACGAAGCCATACTGTTTTATCATCCTGGTGCCCTTACTTTCCAGCTGCCTCCCAAGCCTCTCCTTGACAATGCCATCCATTACTTTGCCTCCCACAGACGTTAGGCTGACAGGCCTATAATTCCCCATCTCCTCTCTGGATCCCCCTTTGTGGATAGGCACTACATGAGCCACCCTCCAGTCTTGGGGCACCCATCCTGTCTGCAGAGAGGTGTTAAAGAGTGCAGCCAGTGGAGTGGCCAACTCCTCTGCCAGTTCCTTCATAACCCTCTGATGTGGCCTGTCCAGCCCCGGTGCCTTATCAGTTTTTAGCTTCCGAAGGTTAGGTTATGTGTTCATTAGAGACTGGGGTGTTGCAGACATCCTGAAGGAGGCGGTGGTTCACCCCCTCCAGAAAAAACCTTCTCTGGACCCTGACTGTCTCGCAAACTACAGGCCTGTCTCTAACCTGCCTTTTGTAGGAAAGGTTATTGAGAAGGCAGTCACGTTGCAGCTCGAGGATCATCTGACCACCCACGACATCTACAATTCTCTCCAGTCTGGTTTCAGAATGAGACATAGTACTGAGATGGCACTGGTCCAGGTACTAAATGATCTCCTGATAGTGAGGGATCAGAAAAGCCATTCCATCTTTGTCCTCCTTGATCACTCTGCAGCATTTAACACCGTGGACCATGGGATGCTGCTAGAGCGCTTGCAGCTTTTCTGTGGGCTGTGTGGCACAGTTCTCAGATGGCTCCATTCATTTCTCACTGACAGGACACAGAGAGTGGAGTCTGGAGTATTTTCCTGGGCCCCTCTTCCCCTGCCATGTGGGGTGCCACAAGGCTCTATGCTTCCCCCATGTTGTTTGCAGTGTATATGCTGCCATTGGGAGACATTACTAGGCAGTATGGGTTGCGATTTCACTGTTATGCAGATGACACTCAACTGTACTTGTCCTTTGTGCCCAGGCAAGGTGAGGCTGTTATAGTATTTAACAACTGCCCATGAGATCCAGGATTGGATGAGTGCCGGCTGGCTTAGGCTGAATCTGGATAAGACTGAAGTGTTGGTTGTAGACCCAGGTCACCGGGTGGAGGGATTATTGGCTGGGCAGCCATCTGAGCTTTGGCTGGGGGGAGACCAGCTGATGACCTCTGACCGGGTTTGAAATCTGGGCATCATGCTTGATAGTGGGCTGACACTCAAGATTCAGGTGTCAGCCATTGTCAAGTCATTTTACTATCTGAGGAATGTCACTTGGATAGCACACTTGGTACCACCTGATGACCTTCCGACACTGGTTCATGCCTTGGTGACCTTGTGCCTTGATTACTGCAATGTCCTATACCTAGGGATACCGAGAGTGGACTTCCACCACCTGCAGTTGATGCAGAATGCGGCTGCCAGGTTGATGACAGGTTTACGTAGCTCTGACCATGTCACACCTGTGCTCCACATTCTGCACTGGCTGCCGGTGCAGTGGAGGATCACCTTCAAGGTTGGATTACTGACCTATAAGGCCCTACATGGACAGTGACCACAATACCTGCAAGAGCTCCTTTGTCCCGACCACTCCCTTCGCCCTCTCCACTCCACCGATGAGGATTGCTGGAGATTCCCAGGGTTTGTTTGACGATGTCTGGAGCTAGGTTGTTTGCTTTTGCTGCTCCGACCCAGTGGAATTCTCTACCTCATCAGGTAAGGGAATGTCCGTCTGTTGATTCCTTCAAATCTGCCTTGAAAACCTATTTATTTGAACTGGCATTTTTATATTGATATTTAGATTCCTGCTATGTTTTTAGAAATTTGGTTTTGTTTTTTATATTGTTTGATTATACTGTGTAAAACATTATGATCTATTATGGAATAGCGTTTCAGAAATAAAGATTGTTTTTTTGGTTGGTTGGTTGGTTGGTTGGTTGGTTGGTTGGTTGGTTGGTTGGACAGTCAGGTGCTCTCCACTGAAAATTGGATCCCTGGAACTCTGGTCAATAAACACATAGTGCAGTGATACCCACCTTCACTGCCTTCACCTAGCAATTACTAACAACAGTGGCTCATCTTCACTTCTTGGAACTTTTCTCCTCTTCACCCGGCTATGATACTTTATCTGCTTCAGGCATGAGCTCATTCAGGACAGTCAAATTTGTCATCTACAGAAGTTGCCTTCTGCAGAATCTAGCAGTTCTTTCGCTATAGCCCTGCCTAGGCTAGCCCTCATTCTGAAAGGTGTGTAGGTTCTGAAGTCTCAATTGGAGGACTCAGTCAGTAGACAGATGCTTTTTCTCAGAGGTTCTGGCAGGGGGCTTTTCACTGTTGTGTGATCTGACTGATCTGAACCTAGTGCTGCATCTGCAGTTGCAAAAGTCTTTCACTCAGGACTGTCAGTTTTCTCCCATAACCTCCTCACTGACTGCTCTGCAAATGGATTGGTCTATGAGGCTCGGGAAGCCTACCGATGGGCCCTTTTTTTGCTTGCTTGTCCTTGCTCTTATTTCCCACAGTCCTGATTTGGGCATCGTTCCCCTAACTGCTGCTCCTTGATTGACTGGCCATTCATGGGCTGCAGCAGTGTGTCTGTGACCTTGCACAGGTCAAAGGTTACCAAGATGATGGTGCCTATTGATGACTTGTGCCCCAAGGGTCCAGTAAGCTTGTTAGGAACCATGGTCATTGTCCATGTGCCCTTTAACATGGAAATAATATTGGCACTCTTCTGGTTCCAGACCCCTTTCCGCTGTGCTCATGGGCAACAAGAGATCTAACTGCCTTTTTGTGAGGCTGGCATGGCAGGTGGCATGATGTCTAATGTGCACCTGAAGCCACTGAGCCTAACAGGTGCAACTGCACACTTCCCTGTTGTCTCTGGTCCCCTTTCCTCATCACTCCACAGAGGACTGAGAAGTACCAGCTAGCAACTGAAGCCATGTGAAATCCTGTATGGACTTTCAGAAGAGGGACCATGAAAGGCACAATTTTAGATTATAGCTCACCCACTGCAATCACTAATATGTCACTCAAAACAAGTTCTCCAATACCCATCAAAAATGTACTTGATAAACTTCCCCCAGAGTCCAAACTCCCATGCTGTATCGTTACTCTGTAGCCAGTTCACTCAGTGTCTGCTCAGCACAAATGACTGTCATAGCTCACAGCCTAAGCACCTATAATGTCTACTTATTGAGCATTAAAGCACAATCACAGGCTGGGTTTACATCTGTTAACCTAGCACTTCAAAGAAAAGTCAAGTAACTTATGCTCCAAGAGTTAAATTAGCAAAGGTAACCCAACACCTGGAGTGCCTTAATGCTATTATAAAATTGAATTGTTTTTATATTTTTAAAATGAATGTTTTTAAAGTTAAAATTCTAATGGTTCTATTTGTACATGAAGGTTTATAGCCACTAACAGAACCCCTGTATAATGCTGTCAGCCAATCAATAACATTCCATTTCTAGCCATTATTTTATAGCTGACAAAAGTACCCTTTGCAGCATCATGATGTGGCAGTTTTTCCATACTGTAAATTCCATCTTGGGGGCAAAAACAGTGGTGGGGTTCAAGCATGCATTGGATAACACAAGATAATCATAGTGGAAAGTAAGGGGGTGGGAGAAAGAGCTGCAGATTGGGCATAGTTTGTGGTAATAGTGTAGGTAAGGAGAAATGGACAGACTGGTTGGGCCAAGTGGTCCTTATCTGCCATCAGATTCTATGTGCCTGTCCCCATTACTCCATGATTAACTGAATGACTGGACTTATTGTAAGCACTGAACTCAATAGGCAGTTTTCCAGACGGGTCATATAGCTTGGAAGGCTGAAGCATAAGAAGTAATGTGATTTGTTCTTGGTCACACAGTGAGGTAATATATGAACCTGGAATCTGCTAGGTCACCGTTCTGTGCTCAGATAACTAGGCTGCAATGCCTTCCTGCAGGTGGACTATGTTATGAGACCTCTTCAGAATAATGTTCTATCAGCAATGTGTGATGACCTATCAAGGACCTCCTTGTAAATGAGCATTGTTCAATTGAGCTTGCTCATGTAAAACAACTAAAATACAAATGAGAACTGTTGACTATTGATTATGCATAAATCACTGATTACACATAGTCGATTATTCATAAAATCTGAGACTATCAAACTCTATTATACACACCAGTGTATAAAGGGAGTTAACGTAATTTGTGTGAATCAATGCTGTCAGTAGCAAACACCTGAGATGTACATTTGACAGTTCTTGAGCCGTTTCTCTCGCAGATTGTTTTCAGCTGTCCAGTGCCATCTTTAATATCGCTGTCTTCTTGCTCGTCATGTCTGTCAAAGAAAAGACAGCACACCACAGCTATGTTGCGAATTTGTGCGGCATCTGTGTCACATTCTACCTTCAATAAACTTCTGTTTATGCAATTTCTCTACCAAAATTATATTCTTACCATTTATTATATAAAAGCAACATGGGAAGGTGGGCAACTTGTGTTTTACACACCCTTTGTGTGGGATACCTTATAAATTCCTCGAGCTTGGCCCTCATGGTTTATTAGGTACAGTATCTGTATGTAAAAGAAATCCTTGTTTTACAACTCACCATGAATTATTCACTATTTACTGCATTTATTGCCCAATAAATATGCAACATGTATATGGCATTTGATGTCAGAATACAGCTGTGTATTATAACTGGTAGCAATCTCCACACCAAGTGTACCATAAAAATGTGTTTTATTAAAAAAAAGGCTTTTGGACCAAATCGTAAGTATGACTTTTTGAATTTTGTTATTTAAGGACTTCCATTTTATTTGAAACTCTTTTATTAAACTTGTCATTCATAAAGCAGTATTTCTGATTAAAGACTATCATTATGCTCCCTGTGAATCAAAACACTTTAAATCCATTTTGAGGATTCGTGAACCTATTAGCATAGAGATTGTTCTCAGTTTGAAAAATGTCTGTCAGCGGGTATCTCCTAGACTGTCTCTGCAGTTAATGATATTCTCCAAACTGGGGATTAGGCAGGAGGTACTCTGATTACACAAACTGTACTGAAATATTTTACAACATTATTTTATTAATATTTTGATTTGTAGAATTTCCCACATTTTAAACTGTATTTTCTGTGTATACCTCCAAGGCTACATCCTCTTATCCCACTGGATTGGCGATGGAGATATGCTGCTCTTGAAACAGCCACCTGAGAATGTCAGTGCTTCTTTGTCTTATCCTGTATTGCTGCAGGACATGTGTTTTGAGTTGTATATTCTCTGTCAATTTCCAAAGCAAATGAAATGACCAACCCTTGTCACTCCACTACTTTTCTACTATATACTGTGATGCACCTGGACAAATTTACTGTGACTGATGTTATCACTTGGTGTCTGTTTCAATAAATGGAGTACCAACAAGCCACTACACCAGTACCCAGAATGCAGTCTTGCAATACTACTTGCCTGCTTCTCATGTCTATGCAAGTAGTGACATCATAATCCTGTATTTGTGATCTAAAAATATTTATAAAATGGGTAGGGTAAATCCAGTCTTTTGATAGGCTGAGGTAGGTTAACACCCATACCATTATTTGTTTATTTATTGAATTTTGTTAACCAGATGGGCCACTGAGAGTGAAAGTCCCATTTTCAGGGGTAACCGAGAATTAATAACAATAGAACACAGATAAGCAATGGGCATGATCTGGAATTACATAAGTACAAACCAGTACAAATTACAAGTGGATCTTGGTGTGCAGGTAGAGACATTTGAGTTGTATAATCAGTGCAAGAGGTGACACTGAGCTCCATGCGATCCCATGGAAAAGCCTGCGGTCGCTAGCAAACCGCACTCCCTATGAAAGCATATCTTGTGGGCTCCTGCTCAGAGCCTCTCCACCTCCATTCAGCCTTCCTTTTACTAAGCTTCCAGCCCCTAAACAACAGCATGGGACCAGGGTACACCAAATAAGCAAAGTGTGTCTTCTGGCTCCCTGCCAGATGTGGCAGGGAGCCAAACAAGCCACACATTGCCAGCTGCATCTATCAAGCAATCTACCACCTCAAACAAGTTGAGCACAGACAAACTTGCAAAAAGTCACAACTACTCCCAGTCCCCAGGGCATGCAGTGGGAACTGAGAAAAGGCAAAACAAAATAGTCTGAAGCAGCAATGTGAGATGATGATGAAATTATTGTTTAAAAAAAAAAAGTATTGTTTTAATCATAACTTTATTACCAATAATGCAAATACTATGAACATGCACACACTACCACTACAGTAATACTCATGCTACACTAGTGCACCCTGATGACAGCCCACCAGTGGATGGTCCATTTTGTACATGTCTACTATTTTCAAAATAAAGAGCCAAGCCGCTCCACCACCAGTGACTGGCAGTGCTAACCAGAAAAGCATAAACATGAAAGTACTAACATTTTGTGCACTAGCTTCCCCCGAAAAAGCTTCTGTGCCTCTATGTGCACAAGTATGTGACCAGTGAAAACACTCACATTAAAATATTGTCTAAATATATCTATTAAATCTAATATAAAAGTGAGTTTCATGCATACATACTGGACATAAATTCCATGACTCAAACAAGAAAGTGCTGTAAGAATTTTATGTCATGTGAAGTGGAGCTGACTCTAAGAAAGCTCTGCACTAACAAGGTGAAACATCAGATCTGGGATGTTGCTTATCAGTGTAGCTCCAGCTTGTTGAACCGGTCACTTACCTATGCATATGGAAGCACAGTAGCTTTTTTGGTGAGGCAGGTGTCCCAGATGTTTGTACGCTCATGTCTAATATTTTTAATACTTTTTAGTGTTTTTATAATATTTTCTGAAATAGTTACACAAAATCCATTTTATAAGTATAATTAATATAATTATTCCAGGCTATGCCCTTTTTAGAAAGGACATGGAGGTGTGAATGTGGTTCTGTACATTACGGAGGGTATACAGACATGACGGAAAAATCCTTAGTAGGGGAAGCAGGGGTAGAATCTATTGGGGTGCAGCTGGTACTGGAAAGGGGCAGGGACATAAGGTTTTAGATAGTTTCCAGACCCCAAAACCAACCAGAAGAAGGGGATAGGGCCCTTGGGTGGCAAATAAAAAAGGCGTGTTGCACTGGGGAACATAATTCTGGCAGGCAATCCTAACCTGACAGACATAGATTAGAGTATACTGAGGTAACAAGTACCAAAAGCCAGACCCTTGTGGACACCTTGGATGGTCTCCTTTCCCAGTACATGAAAGCACTGACCAGGGAGGAGGCTATCCTGGATGTGGTGCTCTCGAACCAGGAACTCATTGAGGACGTTACAGTTGAAGTTCCCATCAAAGCAAGTGATCATAATTCTGTGTGGTTCAAAATCCCCCTCAGCAGCAGGCACCATAAATCTAAGACAATGGTGCTAGACATCAGAAGGGCAGATTTAGGTAAGATGGAGGACATCCTCAAGGCCAGACTCTGAGGTGTAGGTCACATTGAGGTGACAGAGGAAAAAGAGGACACTATCAAAAGGGAAGCACATGACGTCACTAAGTGCTCTTTGAGGTAGATGCATTAAAGAGAAACATAACAAGCTATCATGGGTCTCCAAGGAAATAAGGAAGGCAGTAAGGGAAAAAGGCTGTCTTCAGGAGGTATTGTGATGGACCCCACAGTAAGGCATGCCCAGGCTGTGCAGTTGGCACTGATACCACTTTTGGTAAACTGGTGTGGTCAGTAAACTTAGGTTCAAGGGTGTTAGCCCCAAGGGCCTCACTGTTTATCTGTACCACAGTGGGAGTCATTAGCCAGCCCAAGTACAACAGCAAAACATACAGTAGTTTTATTAGTCAGGAAGGGGCATACAGGTAAGAAGGCAACATGGTTAGTGCAACACAGACATTTAAGCATGACCCAATTAGGTGCCTTTCCAGGATGGACAATCTACCCTTTTCCCATCTGGTACCAGATTTTACATCATACCCCCATGGGAGCTCCCTTAAATTATAGTGCCATGGTACCAAGAAAAGCTGCAACTGGAGACCCAAACAAGATGCAGCTGTCAGCAGGGGTGGACTCTTGACAAAGCCAGTATAGTGAAACATTCAGTGGTTTTGTGTGTGAAGCCTCTTATCTTAATAAAGATATGCAACAGCAGAGCATATAACTTTGTTGTTTGGCTTTTCTGTCCTTCCAGTGCCCAGTTTTCTGCTTTTCTAGTCCCGTGGTACCTCGGCTGTAGAACAGGTGCATGCCCGTAATGTTGCTGTGGGTTGGTCGGTGTTGGTGCCCTTTTACAAGGAGCAACATGCTGTTTAACTTTCCCCTCAATAGACCATGCAATTGCTTACATGACAGAAAATCCTGCAAACCAGGGCATTTGTAATCCAACCAGAAGGCCAGCTTGCAGAACACAATGAACAATTGTAGATGTCTCTTGAAACAATGCTGCATTATGTCATACTCATGATTCCTGGACACAGATGGTTCCTCCTGCTGCAGCAAGCTTCTGGATCTCTGCTCTGCCAGGGCATCAGCAGAGCAAGTAGGCTCCCTCTCTCTGCTTTGTGTTGAACTGGCCCATTTTGGCACTGGCCTCTGGCTCCTCTGTCTTCCTGCACTCTGTGGACTGCTGAGACTCTGGACTGACCCATATGCATACTGGCTTCCAAACCCATGGGTTGATGGCAGCCCAACACCTAACTGTAGTGCCTGCTATGGAACCTGGACCAGCAGCCTTCTGTCTTCTGCTCTGCACTGGATCACCAGCATTGTAAACATTCTGGCTTGCTCACAGTTGTCACTCTCTTCTCCACAGCTCAGCAGCCTTTCTCACACCTCCCTGTACTCCTTTGAGGACTGGGATGGCACAGCTCACACCCACTCTGAGAACAGCTGAACTTTTATCTCAGTGCTGTGAGCGCACATCTCAGAGACTTCTCCATGATGCGCATTCACAGGACTGAGATAAAAATAGTTATAAAGCAGTTTCTGGCACTCAGTTTTACAGCAGGCAAATGCCAGGGATTTATATAGCTGTCCTTTACCAGGACAGATATAAATTTCGTATTGTTTACATTTTTTAAAAATTTGATCCATTATACACACTACTAGCTGCAAGCATAGGCGTGCATGCTCACAACCAAGTGTGCTGGGACTGGCGAACTACAGAAGCAGGGCTCTGAAAAAAAGATTTTAAAGTCATGGAGAGACCTTGTTTGTTCAACCGTTTTCGATGGGGACTAATGGAGGACCAGGGGCACTTGAACCAGGGTATGTACAATGTCCTGGGACTACTGTCAAGTGCACATTGTGTGCTTAAACGTATGGGGACTGCCACATAGACTTCCATGCTCTCGCTAGGTGGCAAGGCAAGGACGTCATCATGGGAGCCAGATTTTATGCAGAGAAGGGCTGACCCAATTGAAAATGTCATTGTGCTTCGGGGCGGGGGGGTACTGATTAAAAAAACTATATTTAGCAGCTCTAGCACCACCAGTCTTCCCCATGTGGTAATGGATCACCATGCAAGGCTCATATGTTTACAATGTGAGCTTGCATGATAAACATTCCAAGGATTAAGGCAGGAGCTTGAGGTGGGAAATACCTCAGTGGACAGGGTTATTAAAGGATTTAAGGCAAGGAAAGTCAGCATGTCTCCAGGCCTTGATGGGTTGTACTCCAGGATGTTGAAAGAAGTGGGTTGCGTATTAGCTGCCCCTCTATCAGACATTTTCAACTGCTTGAAGGAAACAGGAATAGCCCTGACAGACTGTAGGAGGGTGGATGTAAATTCCTTTCACAAAGTGGGATTAAGGATAACCCCAGGAATTACAAACCAGTGAGCCTAACCATCACTGTTGGTAAACTGCTTAAAACCCTCTTTACAGGGCAGTTAGTGGAGTTCCTGGAGGTTAATGACCTTCAAGACAAGAAATATTATAGATTAGTAATAGGGAGGTCATGCCAGATCAATCTCATTGATTTTTTTCCATGTAGTGCCTCAGGTAGCAGACAAGGATCAGGCTGTTGATATCCTACGTTTTTACTTTAGCAAGGCCTTTGACTCAGTGCCACATAGAAGGCTGGTGAAAAAGGTGGAGGACCTAGGGTTAGGGGTGGGGCTGGCAGGGTAGATTGAGAACTGGTTGAGAGGGAGGACCCAGAGAGTAGTGGTAAATGACCAGCATAAGAGGAGAAGTAAGTGTTCCCATCCATCTCTCCCCCTCTCCCCCCCAGCTCCATCAGACACCAGCCAAGACTACTTCTACCCGCATCTGCTCAGTCACCCCCTTCCCTGACCCTCCCATGTTGAAGCCCCTAGTTTGCTTGATGGTGGGCACCTCTGGGGTTATACCTCAGCCTGTATCAGTCTCCCTACAGCTCTACCTCTGTACTACCATCTTTCACATGCGCTGGTCTCTCTATTGGAACATTATTGCTACTCATGGTCTTGCTGCTTTCATTTGCACGTGTACCATGCTATGCTGTACTTTGATTGCACTTTAATTGTACCAAGCATCGATACTGTGTATGTTTTATTGTATTCTCCTGTTCCTTTTCTTCGGGTCACACCTGGAATCGAGCCTTGGCTCAGTGTACCTTTCCCTGTTACCAATTTTCAAATAAATACATGACCCACAGATTACCTCAGGGATCAGTCTTGGTACCAGTTCTACTTAACTTGTTCATCTTCAACATAGGGGAAGGGATACAGAACTCAGCCTGTTTGCAGATGATATTATGTTTTGTAGAAGGGTAGACAGTAAGGAGGGTTTCAGGGACACATCAAAAGGGATCTAAATAAGTTGGAACTGTTATCAAGGGTCTGGGTGTTCCAGTTTAATGCTGAAAAATGCAAAGTAATGTATACAGGTAGAAATAATCCCAAAAGCGAGTACAATATTAGCTTGGAGGAGCCAGAGTAGCTCAGACAATTTGGAAAGGGACCTAGGAATGATCACAGAGTAGAGGGGAAAAGTCACAACACAGTGTAAAAAGGCATATGGGAAGGCTAATAAGATGCTGAAGTGCACAGGAATTTTTTTTTTTTTTATTAGTCTGAGTAAGGATGTGGTTCTGCTCCATACAGATACTTGGTGCAACCATACCTAGAGAACTGTGCACAGTTCTTTAGCCTCCACCTGAAGGAAAGGCTTGAGTCAGTACAGAAGAGGGCAGCCAAGGTGTGTCAGCAGTCGCATGGGTAAAACATACGAGGAGTATCTCAGCAGCCTTAATATGGAAACTGAATAACTGGAAACCACGAGGAAGCAAGAAGATATGACAAAAACATTCAAGGTTCGCATTATAAACCAGAAAGACTGCCAGCAACTTTTCAAGTGAAGAGAGAGGTCTACAACAAGGGGTTTAGGTTCAAACTGATGGGGAAAGGTTCAGAAAGGATGCATGGAAGTGTTTCTTCACAGAATGAGTGGTGGTCATATGGAATGGGTTGCCCAGGGAGGTGGTGGAAATGGAAACCACAGTAGGCTTTGAGAAGGGTTAGGACAGGCATAAGGAGGTGATGAGATATGGGAGGGGATAGAGAAGAGAGGTGGGAGGCTTAGCTACCACTTGGGACCCAGCCATGCCAGCACACTCTTCGGCTGGTGGGATACAAAGCGGGAACAGGGCTGACTAGAGGAAGCAAGGTCTTTTTCTGTCTCTAAAATTTTTTGTTTCCATATTTCTAATAATACACTCCAGGGTGTAGATTAGGCTATAGAACTAACCTTCCAGGGGCTGTAAGGCCCTCTGCCACTAATTATACCCCAATGTGGTCTAACTCACACCCTGTCATGTCTTGTTGCTTGCTTGTCATGTCACCAACATATCATTTTTACTTCACTGTATGCCCAAGTAATATGGGAAGGTAGACTGTGAGAAAGAACCTCCTGTTTAAACTCAAATATCTCTAGTAGTGTGCAGTTGTGGGAGAAGGAAACATACATAAGACATTACAGGCCACTAATCTTTGTTTAAATGTACTGATGTACTGAAGTTTGCCATGGTATTAAAGTCCATGTTTAAGGTAGTGTTAGGTGGTGTACTGGCACCTTCACTGTGATCACAATTTAATAATTTATGTATGACATTTTGATCATCTTAAATTCAGATGTATGCTTTTAAATACAGCATGCTAGGGAGGACCCAAGCAAGGGGGCTATATTAGGTCTAGTGCAAAGTAATAAAGGTTGCAAGGTGAGAAGCACAGATGTGGGAACTAGGGATCACAGCAGTCAGATTTGTGAGGGAAGGAGAGAGGGAGGGAGGAGAGAGGGAGGGAGGAGGAGGGAGGAAGGAAGGAAGGAAGGAAGGAAGGAAGGAAGGAAGGAAGGAAGGAAGGAAGGGAGGGACAGTCATGATATGGCTGCAGTCTGTGCGGGCACACACAGGTTCTCTATACTGCCACCTCCATAAACCATTATACAGAACAAGCTGGAGCTGTCAGCAGGGGGCGGATTCCCCCCTGCAACAGTGTCACACAGCTTCATTATGCAGATGAGTAATCCAGCTGTCAGTGGTTACACACGTTAAGAATTAGGACAGCCAGAGGGACTGGACCATGGCATAGCACTATGGAACTCTTCATTCATTCATTCATTCATTCATTCATTCACTCTCATTTATTTATGTGTGTATGTATTTGAAAATTGGTAACAGGGGGAGGCATACTGAACCAAGACTCATTTCCAGGTGTGACTGGGGGTAAGGGAAGGAGAGTACAATAGCAAAGCGTACACAGCATCAATGAAATGGTTCAAAGTAAAGTGTAAAAAGTGTACAAGTTACCATAGTAAAAGTACAGTAACAACACAAGAAGCAATTGATGGTACACTGAGCAGCACTGAGATGCAAATAAAGTAGCCAGGACAGGTAGCAAAATAGCAGGGAAGTCATTCAGGAGGCTGTGAAGTTATGGACTCTTAGGATAAACAAGGGTAGAAGAGCCAAAATGAACCCAGTATGGATAAATACAACCATATGGAATCTAGTAAAAGAGAATGACAAAGACCTTTAAAGAGCAGAAAGATAATAGCGCTAAGAAAAAAGAGGTAACCTAGAGAGAGATAAAGAAAAAGGGCCAGATATTCAAAAGTGCGCCCAGAACATGCGCAATGCAAGTGCACCATAGGATACTGACACCAATATCAAAAGATGCACCAGAGACATGCACAGGTACAAACCACACTAAATGTAGCAAAGATGCGCCACTGCGCAACCAGACATGCGCTAGAGCAACCTGGATTGCACAGGAGCATGACAGTAAGCAGCAACAAGCATGCTGAGCAAGCACTACAGACAAATGGGTACACAGGCAGGACAGCACAAGAGCAGAGTGCCACACCAGCCCTGGCAGACCCAAACCACAATGGGACTGTCACCATGGTGCACAGCACAGGCACACAGCCATGGGACCACAGCGAATGTAGGTTGCACAACAGAAGCACAGGCCACCAAACACACCCTGCCACCCACCCAGATGGAAAGGAAACCGGCAGGCCCAAGGCACTGCACCACCACAACCCCGACAGGCAACACGGCACAGGACAAAGCCACAGGCATGGTGGGAGGGCACCAGGCACGTACAGTGGTCAGAGGTACAAGAGACACACATGCACTGGGGAACAGGGCGCACAAGCCATGCCGACAAGCAAGGACACAGGGCCCAGCACTGCACAGCACACCAGCACTGGCAAAGGCAACACTGCTGGTGGAGGGCAGGCCAGCACAGGTGAACAGGGACACGAGGCAAGTGGACCGCACACAGGGCAGGTGTACAGCCACAGCCCAAGTGCCCGTGTCACAGAGGTGCACATCACACAGTAGCCTGTGCACACAGAAGTACAACACAAAGGGCACAGCAGTGGGATGGAAGGGTCACACCCAAGAGCAGCACAGAACAATGTAAGCACAGTGCAGCACTGTGCAGGCAAAGGAGACACAGACACAGAAGTGCAATAACATAAACCTTTATTAATGAACCAAACCAGTAATAGTGGGGTGCCAACAGGGCATACAACATAAATATCAGAGTGGTGCAAAGTAGCCAACAAAGGGAATGTGTTCGGTAGGAAGGAAACAGGAACATACAGAAGAGAAAAACAATCAGGAGGTAAGGGGACATGCAGGGCACAGTGATGAGAGGGGACAGGGTCACTGATGCAGACGCCACTGCGAGTCCCTCAGCTGGTGCACCTCCTGACTGAGCGCCCGTGTAGCGCCAAGATGGCATCAGCAAACATGGATCAGGATGTTTGTCTTTGAGATATGCAGCCACACCAGTCCCTGTAGCTGATGCAGCCCACCACTCAAGGCCTGCCGGCATTTTCTGGTCTGAGGCCTGGCCTGTCCTACAAGAGGGGAAACAGAACAGGTAATTAGTCGCAGACCACAAGTAACCCAAGTGCCCCCCTCCCCATGTGTGAGCACAGGACAGCTGACATGCCCACAGGTGGACAGAACCAGAACTGGCATGTGCTCAATGGACAGCAGCAGCCGACACAGCGGTGCCACACGGGTAGACTGTGTGGATGCGTGTGACAGACATGCATCCACACCCATGCAGTGGACCACACAGTACTGGTGTAAGGGTCCTCCAGGCAGTACAGTAGTCCCCCTACAGCAGTCACACACCATGGGACGCGCACATCCCCCCACCCTACCAGGAACAGCGACAGAACACCACTACACAGAAGCCACGTGCAAGGCCCACCACTCTGCAAAACATGGCACAGGCAGTGGAGCCAGGAACTGCCCAACACAGTGGCCATGCATGGCGGCAGTGCCCCTTGCTGTACCACACAACACAGCCCAGTGCTAGCAATGTCCCGCAAACCATGCCACACACACTTACTTGCCTGTCCAGGTGCTGGTGCAGCCACAGCACCTTCATCACTGTGGCGCCCCTCCCTGTCAGCGGCCTCCCTGGCCCTCCTGCAGTCCTCTGGTCCTGTGGATGGAACAGAGAGAGAGACAATGGACATGAGTGGCACACCATGCACAGACCCACCCAGCACAGTCACGGTGCACAACACTGGCACAGCATGGGCAAGTGCACAGGCCCGTGTGTGGGGCATAGTGTATGGCCCAACATCAATGTGCACAGTACAGACATGCAGTGCAACAACGAAGAACACGCACCAGCCACCAGCACTGCCCCCCCATGCAACTGCACAGGCAGCACACAGTACAGCACAGGAAGTGGACAATGGTAGTATGCACAGTGCCATAGGTCACTTACCTGGCTGCAGCACAGACCCCCAGCACACCCTCTCCTGCAGCCATCAGAGCCTGTCTGGATCCCTCCTGCAGAGGTCCCCTTATCAGTGTCAGCATTGCTCCCCAGTGCATGGCACCCCAGTCCGCCGCTCCAGACCAGCTGCCACACTCTCCCACACCTGGGACCTTGGCTCCTGGAGCTCAGCCACACCAAACAACTGGTCCACCAGATTTGCCATCACCACATCGGTCCAGTTAACCGACCGGCACACATGCTGACCTGTCCCTGCCATCACTGCCATCTGCTGCACTGTGCCCAACCGCATGTACATGCAAAGCCTGCAAGTGGAACTGTGCAGCGCCTGATGTGCAATAGGGGGTCACGTACCACGGCTGCACAGCACAGGGATGCATGATAAACATGCGCAACTGATGCCTATCGTGTAGTACTGCACATGCACAAATCAGCACCTTAAGGCAGGAGTACTGGGTCAGAGCTGTGATCCGTGTACACGCACTGCATGACCCCGCACAACATCATGCGTGCCACTTGCACATAGGCTGGCAATGCACGGTAGATGTTATGGCACATCTGGCATGGTTGCTCAATGTAAACAGACATCGCAGCATGTCTACATGTATGGCATGTGCACATGTCTGCATAGGCAGTAGGGGACCATCCCACATCATGCACAGGTGCGCGATAGGCTCCACATGATGTAGTGCTGCCCATGGCATGCATGGCAGGTGCACAGCCACGTACCACACATGTACAGGAGATGCACCAGCAAACTGCTCTGGCACATTACGACTGCATAAAGCACAAATCTGCAATATTCAGCCAGAGTATGCAGATTGCCTCATGAGCCAATGACAGGTGTAGTGGCGCACATTAACATATCATTACAATTGCGCATTTGCATGAGTTGAGCCATAAAAATGCCACCACACTGCTCAGGTCACTGACACGTATTGCAGCCACTTTGGTAAGTACCGCCACACTGTGCTGTTTACTGCTAATGCTATGCATGTTGTCTGTGCTGTCATGTTCCAGATTAGGATGCCGCACTGGTCATGGGGCCAGTGCCTGTTTGTTCACAGGTAGCAACATGTCGAAGATGGAGGGAGCCAAAGTGCATGAGCCTGCACAGAAGTGCAGGCCAAACTTTACAGGGGACAAACAGCAGGCCCTGTTCAAGGCCTAACTCTACAGGGAGTTACTCCTGAGTGGGGCCACAGGCATCCTGCATGAACGTGCCAATGGGTGGGAGGAGGTGGCAACCTATGTAAATGCCCATGGCAGACATAGTCAGAGTGCACAGGAGTGCAAAACAAAGATGGGGACAGACCATAGGTGAATTAAAGAAAAGGTTGTTGCCATCAGGGCATCTTGCAGCAGGACAGGTGAGGGACTATCCACTGCACCTGTACTGATGGTTGGGGAGGAGATGGTGGTGGCAACCATCAACTGGGCTGCCTTTCAGGGCATCCTGGGTGGTGACTTACAGATGGGTGGTAGCCCTTCACAGCACTGTGAGTGTGTAGTTGATGGATGGTGGTGTGGAGGTGAGTGCACGCCAGCAGCACGCCAGCATGACTGCGGCAGTGCTGCGTGACCATGTCCCCTGTGGACTGTGGTGGCGCATGCCACACATGGGAACACCTAGCATGGCACTGGCCACCTGTGTGCAGCGGGAATGCAGCAGGAACACTGTACAGTGGCTGTGGGTCATGGTGCAGGGTATGCCATGCTGCATGACTGCCCCACAGCGATGTCTGCGCAGTGAATGGTTGTGGTGGCTATGCATGGACCACAGAGGTCCAGGCAGCTGCGCAGCACTCTCCACAGGTGTCGCAGCCCACGTTGGGGGGGGTGTGCATGTCAGCCATGGGGGGTGCCCCACCATGTGATGCTACAACACACCCTGGCTAGCAGCCCTGTGCAACACCCATGTCATGCCTGCAGTGATGTGTGGTGCAGCCCAGGCAGACCCTCCAGCAGGCTGGCACAGTGCTGGAATGCACCATCCAGCCACACTGTCCACAGCACTATGGGAAGGGATCCACTGTCCTCATTGATATTGCCTTACTGTCTTCCAGTGCCATCACATCTCAGAGGTGCAATGCAAGATGTCACTGATGACACCGGACATGACGATGACCAGCCATCAACATCCACTGGTGTCCAGCACACTGACCATCAGCAACATGACAGTGTGGGGCTTCTGGACCTCCTGGGTCTGGGGGACGATGACCCACTTACAGATCTCCTGATGCCGGCTGACCTAGCAGTACTTGTACCAGGGATACAGGAGGGTGCATTGATGGACAATGATGATGATGACTTGACATTGATCCTGGATGGTACAGGCCTGAGCACACCACCCAGAGACCAGCACCATCCACAGGAGCCATTTGACGGCACTGGTATTATGGCACCTGTGCAGGCATGACTGGACCATGGCCGCACAGTGGTGTGTGGCACTGCCACTGTTGCCAGCCATATGGGGAGTGCTAGTGAGGCTGCTGACTGATGCCCTGGTGATGGTCCAGCAGGCATCTGTGCTACAGCAGCAGGATGCAGTGTCCACCATGCAGCACACCACAGTGGCCGCTGACAGGGCACGTGCACACTCCCCACCACCCGTGAAGTCCCCCGTATAGCGTCCCCAGGCAAGGGATATTGCATGGCATGCCACCACACCACCAGCAGGCCAGCAACAGCCCCAGGATGTGCAAGGTGCTGACCGGCTAGACAAGCACACCAGGCTGCTGTGGGCATCCATGGACAGCCGGGCTATGCTCGGGGCAGAGATGTGTGCATTGCAGGTGGAGGTGCGTCACCTGGCTGAGAGAGAGAGGCCATTGGACATGCCCAGCTGATAGATGAAATCCAGCAGCTGCGGGAGGCCATGACCGCTTCACTGGACTGCACTACCAGTGCCATCACCGCCGGATTTACATCGCTGGCATCCACTGGGTGCAGCAGAGTGCACAGACCTCCCCGTAGTGCCACATAGACAACACGTTCATGATGACAGGTGACCTCATCAAGGCTGATGCCGTGTTCTGATGTGCCCATCCCAGACACACCCGGCAGTACTCTCTTCTCTGGTCTCTTTATACCAGTGAGAGCTCAGTCGTGTTCTCAGGCATCTACCCCGTGAGTGCATTGGCAAAACCTCCTGTGCCCATTGAGCAGCCAGTGGCTGCCACATGGCCTGGGTGTGGCTGCCCACATGGCCATGGCTCCACTCGGTAGGCCTGCTGGGTGTGCTGTCCCATCCTGCTGACTGCTGCTGTTGTGTGGTGCACACATTGCTGGATGTGCCCTTGTGCATTTCTTTCACGTATATGTGGCATGTGGCATGTCCTCCATGTGTGCATGCAGTTCTGCTGGGCCATGTGGCATGGGCATGATGAGGGCAGCACTGTGCCAGCCCTGCCTTTGTGCCGGTTCAGTCACTCTGATCCATGCCATGGCCAGCTGCACCAGTGTGTGTGGTGCCACCTCAGCTACAGCTCCTGACTGTGCCAACACCATGCCCCACTGTGCCTGAATGTGTGGTGTGTCCTGGTGGTGCTGTGGCATGTGCAGGGCAGGGTGGGCATGCTCTGTGTCCAGCACAGGTCCCATGTGTGCATGCATGCACCCATGCCTGTGCACTGTGTTGTGGCCAAGTGCCTGTGTGTGTGTGTGTGTGTGTGTTTCCTGTGCATGCTGTGAGTGTGCCCATGTCCCTGCATGCGTCACTGTGTGGCCGTGCTACTTTATCCGTGTGTGTGGTGTTCCAGGCATGCACAACTGTCATGTGTTGTACTCACCTTTGGTTCCCAAAGTGCTCCTGTACAATTGTGTTGCATTGCCTCCTTGCATGTGCGGCCAGCCTGGAGTCCCTCCTCTGCAGTGGTGGCTGTGTACCCCCATCCGGTTCATTGTCCCCATCATCATCACTGCTGTTGCCCTCATCTACTTGGACAGCTATCCCATGGTCAATGGCCATGTTGTACAGCATGCAGCAGGCCAGGAATAGGCCACAGGTTTTCACAGGCCTGTACTGTAGGGCACCACCAGACCTGTCTAGGCAACGGAATCGCATCTTGAGCATGCCAAGACACACTCAATGATGTTCCGTGTTGCGATGTGTGCCTCGTTGAACCGTTCCTCTGCAGTGTTGGATGGGCGCCAGATGGGGGTGAGCAGCCAGGGGCATAGAGGGTAGGTGCTGTCACCTGTGGGGGTATAACATATTGATTAGCACATAGCATTGCTTGTTCCCCAGCCCTCCCCCACTGCTTCCTATAGCCACCCACTCCTCCCCACCATGTGTGCCCTTGTCATCTCCACCCCTTCCCGGCTGCTCTGTCAGCCTGCCCCATGCCATGTTCACCTATCAGGTGACCCGTGGGGATCTCCCCACGCTCAAACCTCTGGCACAGGATGGAGCTGTGCCGGATGAATGCATCATGTGCACTCCCAGGGTGGGTGGTGCACACATTGATGATGCACCCAGTGGCACTGCACACCTGGCAGTTGACAGAGAGGTAGCCCTTTCTGTTCCTATACGCGGCCCCTTCTGGGCCAGGTGGTGTACGTATGGCCACATGGGTGCAGTCAATTGCACGAATCACGCCGGGCATGCGTGCCACCCTGTGGAAGTCCTGTATGTTTGTTGTACAGTCTGCTAGTGTGCTTGGGAATCTTATGTACTCCAAAGCATTTGGCAGCAGGGCACTGAGGAATTGTGTGAGAAGGCCGGATGTGGCCGACTGGGTGATGCCAGTGGTTGCCCCCATTGGTTTCTGGAACGTGCCCATAGTGAGCAGGCACGGTGCTGCTGTCATCTTGGTCTCCACCATCATGGCATAACTCCTTCTGGTGGGTGCCTGCATCTCATCATGGCACAGCTCACAGAGCTGCCTCAGAATTGTCCTGTTTAAGCGGTACTGGCCCATGATCTCTACATCACCATAGTCCTTCAAAGGTGAGGTGGGCACGGTACCATCTATGTTGGGCATACCGCCGATGGGCCCATCCTCAGCCATGTTTCTGTTCCTCCCTCCTCCTCACACCCCTCATTACCTGCTCCATGAGAAATGGACCTGTATCCATGGCTGTGTGTTGCTGTGGCATGTGCATCTGCTGTGTGTGTGTGTGTTTGAGCCTCCTTTTATATGCTCAGTTCTGTGTGGCACAATTTGTGATTTGCTCCTCATTTGTGCGGAGGTTTTCAGTTGAATATGCCATTCCGCAGCTTATTCATGGGTATGCCCCCCGGTACTTGTGCCACATACATTACTGTTGAGTGTTTGCACATTGAAACTTGCACCGCACATTCTGGACGGTTGAATATGGCTCCGGGGAGCTTTTCTGTGGTTGAGCATTGCACAACCTCTCCGAATATCTGGCCCATAGAGTAAAACAAGTATGAAGAAGACTTGCAGGAGGAGAAAATAAGTTGAGCAAGGCATATCAAGGATAACTAGACAAATCATGTGTTCATCATTTATGGAACAGCACTCGGAACGTCCAGTGCAGTGATCAAAATTATATCAAGCATTCTCATTGTAATAAGCTGGCGTTATGCTAAGAATTCAGACAGCAGGACAGACATCAGCTACTTCCTTGCAAACATCTTTATTCTGTTATCTATATAATTTATAACAGTAACTACATTACAGGAAATTCTAATCCAGAAGCACTACCAGATAAACACAACATGGGACCACATGTCTGACTCCTGAGCTATGTATTGCCTGGACCCACAGTAAGCATATATACTATAGACCTCATCAATGGACCAGTATGGCACCTGCCTTTGTTATACATGTCAAAGTGTACTAACCCTAGTTAAATTATACTAATACATTTTAAAGTGTATTGCTATACCATAAATGTACTCATTCACAGTACTGATTGTGAAATTCTTATGACCACTTTGTGGATTTTGTGTAAAATTATCTCAGTTTTTATGGATTTATGAAGGTTTCTCCTGTCATTCAGCAATTTGCTGAGCTTCATATTTAAGCATTAGGTTTGATGCGTTTGCAGAGAGGTCCGGTTATAGTATATAGTATATATATATAGTCATGGCAAAAAACTCTGTTTAATGCATTAGTTAGGGTTGTTCCACAGAAACAAAAGTGAGGAAATTCGGTGTTAGGGTTGAAAGTCCCACTTGCACCTCCCAGCCCGCCCCAACCGGCATCGGCGTGTGCTTTAGGGTTGTCGCCCCAACTCTCACCCTATCACATGTGTAAACAAGCTTAGGTATAGGAGAATGGGGTGAGAGTTAGGAACAACGACCCCAACGCACACCCCGATGCCGGTTGGGGGGGTGCAAGGGGGGCTTTCAACCCTAACACTGAATTTCCTCACTTTTGCCACTGTGAAACAATGCTAACTGATGCATTCAATGGAGTTTTTTGCCATGAATTTCCCTTCTTTTTGAGAATGAGGACTACAGATAGTGAATAGAATGCGGTAGTGGGAGCGTGGGCCCTTTGGGCCCCACGTTCCCACCACGTGATGTCTTGTGACATAGTAATGGCAATTGCAATGCAAATGCAAGCGCTAATGGTTATGCACATGGTGACACAAACATAAATGGTAACGCAAACGTTAATAGAAATGCAAGCACAAAGTGACGCCAAAGCAAACAGTGACGCAAACGGAGACGCAAGAGCATACGGAAACGCAACAGGTAATGTGCACTGTCATGGTACTGCTATTGTAAAGGCAAATGTTAACTGTTACAGCAACAATAACGCCAAAGGGAACAGAAATGGAAAGACAAATGCAAGCACATACAGAAACGCAAAGCGTAACGCATACAGTCACAGTACCGCAATTGCAAATGCAAATGGTAACAGTAACAGCAAAAATAATGCCAAAGGAAACAGAAACAGAAAGGCAAATGCAAGCACGTACGGAAATGCAAACCATAACATGCATGGTCAAGGTACCACAATTGGAAACGCAAATGGTAATGGTAACAGTTAAAATAATGCCAAAGGAAACAGAAACGGAAACGCGAACGCAAGCATGTACAGAAACGCAAAGCGTTATGCACACAGTCACAGTACCACAATTGTAAATGCAAATGGTAATGGTATCAGCAACAATAACGCCAAAGGAAACAGAAATGGAAATGCAAACTCAAGCGCGTATGGAAACGCAAACCGTAATGCACACGGTCACAGTACCACAATTGGAAATGCAAATGGTAACGGTAACAGCAATGATAATGCCAAAGGAAACAGAAATGCAAACGTAAGAACCGTACGACATAGAAAAAAAATTAAAATTTCATATGAATTATTACTTTCCTGGCTGGTGGTGTACTTAGCCCCTGGTTGGGGGGGTTAAGCATTTTTCTGACGAAAAGTCTGTATCTCGCACTGTTTCTGAGATACAGGCCCCGAAACGCGCAGCAGACACAGCAATGTTAGTCTATGGGAAAAAGCGTCAACTTCGGACCACTGTAACATTCCATCCATGCAATATTTTGTCACCAAACTACCAAAAGGCACATCTGTGGGATGTTGGCTTTTTTCCCTCCAAATTTAAGCCCAAAGGACCAAACTGTTGTTTTGTAGAAGGGTGGCAAAGAATTCCTGTTATTTTGGGCATACTGTTGCAAAATAGTGTTGCAAATCACAACACTTTCTCAAATGAAATTACAAAAGTGTCAAGAGAGTGCGACACTACTTTTTTCAAAAATTTCAAAAACATATTTCTGTGGTGTTTAACCCCCCATAAAAGACATGGCTAGCATCCTCAGGGTCCGACTACGTGAACATAGAAACATAGAAACATAGACTTTGACGGCAGATAAGGACCGCTTGGCCCACCTAGTCTGCTCATTTCCCTACCTAGAGGATAAGCTGCAGATCCTATTTAACCAACAGCCTATTTCTTCCTACCCCTCACAAGAATTGCCTTATGTCTGTCCCATGCATTCTTGAATTCTCCCACAGTTTTAACCCCACAACCTCCTCAGGAAGGCTGTTCCATGCGTCCACCACCCTCTCTGTGAAAAAATACTTCCTCACATTGCCCCTGAGCCGTCCTCCCTCTATCTTCAAATTGTGTCCCCTTGTTCTTGCACTTCTCTTTTTCTGAAAGATGCTACCCTCTTGGACTTTGTTGATTCCACTGAGGTACTTAAACATTTCTATCATGTCCCCCCTCTCCCTTCTTTCCTCAAGGGCATACATATTAAGCTCCTTTAGCCTCTCCTCATATGGCTTCTCTTGCAGCCCTTGCACTATTTTAGTTGCCCTCCTCTGAAATACCTCCATCCTGTCTATGTCCTTGTGGAGATGGGGTCTCCAGAACTGGATGCAGTAGTCCAGATGGGGTCTCACCAACTGTCTGTACAGGGGGATAACAACTTCCTGTTTTCTGCTGGCGATGCCTCTCCCTGTACATTCCAGTATCCCCCCAGCCCTCCCTACCGCCTTCTCACATTGCTTGCCAACCTTAAGGTCATCTGATATGATTACCCCCAGGTCCCTTTCCATTTTTGTTGTTGTTACTACCTCCCCCCCATTGTGTCCCCACAGAGTCCCAAATTTAAATGCCAAGCATTTCTGTGACCACTAACTGAAAAAAAAATGGCTGACTCACGACACTACAGGGGTTATTTGCAATACTAAAAACTGCATTTGAGACACTGTTGAACTTTTTGTTAACTTTTCCCATTGACTATAATGGGAAAATTGTTTTTTTAATAACTTTTAAACCGTTCAATATTTTTTCACAAAATCTTCAAAAGGCACATTGGGGACCCTGGCCGCACGTTCCTGGAAGTTTTGGACGGTCGCACAAACCGTGCGACCTGTGAAACCTGTAAAGAATACAAAAACACTGTAATTGCACCACGGATGTTGCTTAATAACCCACAGCCGTACATCCGACTGTACTAAAGGTTGGCAGATCCCAAGATCTATGAGTTACGCCCTGTGCCTGCCAAATTTCAGGCAAATCTGTTCAACAAAGGTAAAGTTATTAAGGTACAAAGTTTTACCATTTAACCTTAAATGGGGTACTCAAACCTAACTATGGTAGTACTACCGTGCTGCCATTATATATATATATATATAGAGAGAGAGAGAGAGAGAGAGAGAGAATAATGGACAGGTTAGTGTCCATTACCGGTGAATAATACCATCGAGCGGTTCTGGACACATAGGAACTTCGAGAGCGAAGCTCGAGAGGTTCCTGTGTCCAGAACCTTGAGATGGGATCACCGGTAATGGACACTAACCTGTCCATTATTTTTTTTAATATATGGATCCAGTTTTTGTGTTTTGCTGAGGGACGGTTAACAGGTGCAGAAAAGGTTCGGTCGTCGCTGACAGCCGCATTGTCGCTTCCTTCTGTCGTTACTTCATGCCCCCATCCCCCGCTCACTCGCTTGCCCTTCCACTCGCTAAGCAGACTAACAGAAAATGTTTTCTTTTTCTTTTTAGTCATACCTGTTGTTAGATTCTGTGCAGCACAAAAGATCAACGAGCTATGTTAGTGTTGGGAGGGGGCCAAAACAGCGGAGGACAGAATACGCTCTCGCTAACCGAGAGATGCCACCATGTTTTTAAAAATGTTCCACCCACCCACAGAGGGAAAGTGGCCAATGATGGACCACGCTGTTTGATTGGCACTCCCAACATGGCCAGGCATCAAAGACTGCTACGCTTGCGCTTTCCACTTTCCGTGATAATAGTATTGTTCAGAGCACCGAACGATAGTATTACAGGCTCTGAACGATACTAATATCACTTTTGAACTGTGCTATTATCACTGGTGACCGATAGTATTACCACTTGCTGTCCAGTACTATTACCGGGATTTTTTTGTATGCTTTAGTGTAGCATTAAACTGCATATCCATATATTAAATATATATATATATATATATATATATATATATATATATATATTTTTTTTCCCCACGAGAGGGGCATGTATCAGTATTAACATGATACAATCATTCTGGGCTGACTCCCAAAATTCTTTACAATAGTAGTGAGCCTGACAGTTTTGCACTAATGCATTGCTTGCAACACTCTAAACTATGACCAGAATGGTCCTACAGGGTCACCATGCTAGTGATACACAGTACTATGTTCAAAAGCATGGCCACATCTGCTGGGCTGGTTAAAGTTTTTCAGTACCTCTTGCCTGTAAAATTATTACATGCAGGTGGCAGGGGCATCACAAAAGTGTGACCAGCTCCTTTGGGACCAACTAGATATGGAGAATGGTGAGGGACCAGTGCATTAGAAAGCCTGAGTTAGAGAATACGCCTAGGAAAGGGGATCCACTGAACTACCAAGGAATATTTTGGGTAGGGTTGAGTGAAGATATGACCAAACAAGGACATCTTCTACTGAGCCCACAAGCAGGCGAAAGGTATGGGTCACTGGGTGGATGGGAAAATGAAAGTAGAAAACATGTCATAGAAACATAGACTTTGATGGCAGATAAGGACCGCTTGGCCCATCTAGCCTGTTCATTTCCCTACCTACAGGATAGGCTGCAGATCCTAGTTAACCAACAGCCTATTTCTTCCTACCCCCCACAAGAATTGCCTTATGTCTGTCCCATGCATTCTTGAATTCTCCCACAGTTTTAGACCCACAACCTCCTCAGGAAGGCTGTTCCATGCATCCACTACCCTCTCTGTGAAATACTTCCTCACATTGCCCCTGAACTGCCCCCTCTATCTTTAACTTGTGTCCCTTGTTCTTGCTCGTCTCTTTTCTGAAAGATGCTACCTCTTGGACTTTGTTGATTTCACTGAGGTACTTAAAGTTTCTATCATGTCCCCCTCTCCCTTCTTTCCTCAAGGGTATACATATTAAGCTCCTTTAGTCTCTCCTCATACAGCTTCTCTTGCAGACCCTGCACCATTTTAGTTGCCCTCCTCTGGACTGCCTCTATCCTTTCTATGTCCTTGCGGAGATGGGGTCTCCAGAACTGGACACAGTACTCCAGATGGGGGTCTCACCAACTGTCTGTACAGAGGGATAGCAACTTCCTGTTTTCTGCTGCAGATGCCTCTCCCTATGCATCCTAGTATACCCCCAGTCCTCCCTACTGCCTTCTCTTATTGCTTGCTAACCTTAAGGTCATCTGATATGATTACCCCCAGGTCCCTTTCCTTTTTTGTTGTTGTTACTACCTCCCCCCCACATTGTGTATTCTTCCCCCTGGGTTCTTGTTTCCCAGGTGCATTATTTTGCACTTCTTTGCATTGAATCCTAGCTGCCATACTTCTGACCATTCCTCCAACCTTGCCAAGTCCCTTCTCATTCTTTCCACGCCTCCTTGTGTATCAACCCTGTTGCAGATCTTTGTGTCATCTGCAAATAGGCATACTTTTCCTTCCAGTCCCTCTGCAATGTCACTTATGAAGACGTTAAAAAGGACTGGACCCAATACTGAACCCTGCGGTGCCCCACTAGTAACCCCTCTTTCTTCAGAGTGGACTCATTTACAATTACCTTCTGTGTCCTGTTGTCCAGCCAATGTTTTACCTAGGCTACCACCCTGGGACCCACTCCCAGGCTGGTTAATTTGACTATTAATCTTTTGTGTGGGACTGTGTCAAATGCCTTGCTAAAGTCTAGGTAGGCCATGTCCACAGCCCCTCCCTGGTCTACTACTTGGTCACCCAGTCAAAGAAATCTATTAGATTCATCTGACATGACCTTCCCGCCAGAACCCATGCTGCCTTGGGTCCCAGCCCCACTGGCCTCTAGGTACTCAACAATTCTTTCCTTCAGAAGTGACTCCATCACTTTCCCTACCACAGAGGTCAGACTGACAGGTCTGTAGTTTCCTGCCTCTGTCTTTGTCCCACTTTTGTGAAGGGGAATCACATCCGCCTTCCTCCAGTCCTCGGGTACCACACCATCCTCCCATGATTTATTAATAAGAGTAGCCAGTGGTTTCACTAGTTCCCCCATTAATTCTTTTAGAATTCTGGGGTGAATTCCATCAGGCCCCATTGCTTTGTCCACCTTCCTGTCAGGTATTTTTGTGCTTAACACTGCACCATGCACAGAGAAGCATGACTTTTTATTTTCCGTTGTCACTGTGTGAAAACCCAGCTTGCATTCAGTAACAGTTAGCATGCCTCATTTGCATTTTAACATATGGGCCAGCGGACTTCCCCTTCAATGCATTAATCAGGGTTTGAGTATAGCAAAATTGTTATGGGTTGCCACAAGGCAGTGTGCACCCCGTTTTGTGACCTATAACAACTGCGACTGGGGATTGGGCTCTAAGTTCATAACACTTACAATCCCAATGTTAGACCTTTCTAAAGATAATGTGTTTTTGTTTTCTTGTACATTCACTGTGCCTTTCTCCCCTAGGCACCAAGTCAGCCCTTGTCACTTCCAAATCCCACCCCCAGTCCTCTCACCCACCTTTTCTTGGATTTACCTCCATCAACCCCCTAGCAAAAAGGGAAAGCTGCAGATCAACTACAGTCTGCAGCATGAGTTAAAGGTAGAAAAAATGGGCAGACTAGATGGGCCATGAGGTCCTTATCTCCTACAAATTCTATGTATCTATGCATCTCATGGTTCCTTACTTGCTCCCCAAGGCAGGGCCACCGAGGGATAGAATAGATTTCCTCAGCTGAGCCGAAGCTTGGTTTCTGAGGTGGGTGTCTCAGTTGGTGGTGTGGGGCCTGTGATAGGGAGGTAGCGTCATACTACCACATCCAGCAGTGTATGTTTTCTCCTCCTATTTCCCACAGCATGCCAATGATGGGCATATAGCATTACACACAGGCAGATGCTTATCAGCACATGTCAGAGCTCACTGGCATCCCCTCTGCCTTGCGCACCAGCTCAAGAGTTCACCACCACCTGTGGTCACCCAGCTGGTAGTATTGCAGGGACATCTGCGATCCCTCTCCTCTCAAGGAAAGTGTCCTCTGTAATGCTCATTCTCCTCCCCTAACCAGCTTTCTGATGACTCAGCTCATTCCTGTACCCAGGTTATCAGTGTTGCAAATGGTAGCACTGCTGCTATGCCGCTGGGCTAGTGACTAAAGACAATTTCTATAAAAAGGCTAACTTTGAAACCATTAACACTAGGAACTTCATCTCTTTTCTAAATGAAAACTTGGGAGTCAGCTCGACATGGTCGAAGCATATCAAAATACTTTAAATGCATTGCTACATGGCAATACATAGTGATATAGCAAAAATATGTAAACCAAGTACATTGATACATTTCTGACACATTGATTTATGAAACTTATATATTCATGACACACCATGTCAATCTGAATCCAAACTTTCATTTTAAAAAATAAAGTAAACAAAGTTCCTATCCCTAAAGATAATTTCTCTGAAAATGGCTTACTTTTGAACTTTTAGGGCTATTAACTTCATTTTTATGTTTGCTTGCACGCATGTGCAAGAAACATAGTGCCATCATCCGAGTTTTTGGAGGTGTGGCAGCCCTCTTCCAGTTCAGTCAGTGTGTTTGCAGGCGCGGCCGCAGTTCTCCAATGCCTGCTGGAGCTGTCCATGACAGCAGTCGAAAATGCAGTGGAATACAGTTGAAAGGGGGAGCTACACTTCAGTGAGCAGCGATAAGATATCGCCTGCTCATGCGCGCTCCCCCTACACACACATACACACGCATGCATACTGTGTGCTCGCCCCCCCACGCACACACTGTGTAGCCGACGTGGGTGCCCAATCCCCCGTCGGCTGTGCTGAGCCCCCCAAAACAGAGTTCCATATGCCAAGCTGGATGCCCACCCCAGCATGGCTACACATCATATAGCCGACGGGGGTGCCCAATCCCCATCGGCTCCACTGGTCCCCCCCCCTCAGAGTACAGGGTGCCACGCTGGGAGCCCACCCCAGGGTGGCAACAGATGCTATCACCGACGGGGGTGCCCAATCCCCCATCGGCTCCATGCTCCCCCCCACCATCCATCCTTGTGCCATGCTGGGAGCCCACCCCAGCGTGGCAAACATCCCGCGTCATCATTTAAAAAAAAAAAAAAAACCTGAAACTAAAACACGGTCCCTCGCTGTCTCTGCCCACACCCACGCCCACTGCGCACCCCGCCTCCCCACACCCACCTCACCCCATACTTACCTCCGGACTCTGGCGCGACAATCTTTGGTGGACCGGGAACACGTCTGCACTCTTCAAAGCCAACTGCGAACTGAGGAAATGCTGGTAAGCTGTATAATGGGATATATAGGGTTTTTTCAACTTTGCTGCATATCTCAGGCATTTTTTGGAATTTTTGCACCAAATTTTCAACATGGGGTTTTTGGGACCCTTCTCATGAATGCTCTCACTGTCATGGCGTTGATCGGGCCCAGGGTGATTTCGCGATCACTGTCTTGAAATCACCTTTCAGGACTGAGTAACAAAACGACACTATATTCATGAGGTGGGCTCTCAGAAAGCCTAAGTTAAAATTTGGTGGAAAATTCATAAAATAACTGTTTTACGAGCGCTATGCGTAGTTCACGCACGCCGTAAGTTCGCGAATTTTCTATATTTTCCCAGATTTTCAACATTGCTATTTTACCATACCTCCTTATGAGCAGTACAGCTGTCATTTTTCAACTTGCTCAAAACATGTCCCGCTTTCAGCGAAGCAGACAATGGCGCTTGTCGGTGCAAATCAATGTATGGGACATATAAGAAAATCACAGTGACACTGTTCATGAGCAGAGGTCTTAAAATGGCTATGTTGAAAATTTGGTGAAAAATTCTAAAATGACTGTTTTATTTAGCGTAAAGCTATGCAGTTCCTACGCACGCCGTAAGTTTGGCGACTTTTCTATATTTTCACTCGATTTTCCACACATTGCCATTTTATTACACTTCCTTATGAACAGTACAGCTGCCATTTTTCACATGTCACTCCAATGTGTTTCCGACATGTAGTGCACAATGGTGCAGTCGGTAAAAATAATGTTTGGGACAGATTAAGAAAATCACAGTTACACTGTTCATGAGCAGAGGTCTTAAAATGGCTATGTTGAAAATTTGGTGACAAAAGTCCATAAAATGACTGTGTTACGAGTGAGCATTGCGCAGTTTCCACGCACCCTCGTAAGTTCATGACTTTGTAATATTTTCAGTCCAGATTTTCACCAGTGGCATTTTTCCACACTTCCTTATGAACAGTACAGCTGTCATTTTTCACAACATGGCCGAAATGTGTTTTCACACTTTCAGCGCAGAGATGCGTGGTCGCTGTGGGAAATCATTGTTCGGGACAGATAAAGAAAATCACAGTGACACTGTTCATGATCGGAGGTCCCAAAATGCCTGTGTTGACAATCTGCTGTAAAAAATCCCTAAACTAATTACATTATGGGTGTGCGTTGCACAGTTTCTATGCACGCTCGTGACTTCACCAGTTTTTTTAATATTTTTACTGCAGATTTGCAACATTGCCATTTTTTACACCTCCCCATGAACAGTACAGCTGTCATTTTTCACATCCTGTTCGGAATGTGTTTTTGCACCTGTGGTGCAAATGCCATAGTCGCTGTGCATAAGCAGCTTTCAGCTAACAAACTGATATTGCCACTGTTCATGAGGTGGGGGTCACTAAAAAACCATGTTGAAAATTTGGAGTGAAAATACCAACGAATGCCTGAGGTGTTAGGGCTTCCAACCATAACGCCCCACCCTGTAGAGAATGACAGGCATCAGGGGTGTGACTTGGGATTCTTGCCTGTGATGCTCATACCATTCCACACCCTGCAGCCAGTGAGAGGCATCGAGGTATGCCTTGGACTCTTCGGCCCCAAAGTTCACCCCATTCTCCTATACTGCACCCATCTCACCATATTTCCTGATGGAATGGGGTGCGCATAAGGGCCAAAGACTACAAGGCACACCATGACACTTGTCAGTGTCTGCAGGGTAGGGTGTTGTGAAATGGCGTGGCCGTTATTCCTGATGACCCAAAGGCACACCCCAATGCCTGTCACTCTCTGAAGGGTGGTGGTGGGGTTGGCTTCAGTTCAATACTTCACTGCCATTTCTATTATGCAGTTCTGTAACTTCTACACTACCAATGCCAATGCCAGCAAGCAAACATTCGGCATTGACAAATGCTTGTTTAATGCATGTTTTTAAAATGGGTCTCCAATTTTCTTTGTCCTGATTGGCTAAGACGCATCCGTGGCCGTGTCCTTATCAGCATGTATTGTGCCAACTGGCACTTCTTCAGCAAGTCAGGACGGACAACAGCACATCACTGTGCCACCCTCTACCCTTATAAGAAGCTGGGTAGGGATCTGCTGTACAACACTCCCCGCCCACACCCCCGACACACATTTACTATCTTTTGGTGAATGTATTTAACTGCAGACAGACAAGTCCCCAACAGAACCACTTCAAAAACAAATTCAAACCTGCCATCTCAGACGACGAGCAATGGATCAACAGACCTTCACATGCCTTCCTGTGATCCACCCTTTATGCTGCCACAAAATGAAACGAAACCTCAGACTCGCACCTCCAACACTCTAGTGCCAGTACTATTGCTACAGTTATTTACTGCCATCGCCACAAATGGCTCGTTTCCTCGTCCAGTACCGCAATGCCGTGCCGCTAGTTTGAAACTCTCTAGAGCTGCCGGTGAGGGACACACTCGCTCCTCATTCCGGTGACAAACACAGACGCACTCCCATTCGCTTTTCCTAAAATTGCTGCTTACTCCCTCAAACAAAAAAACATTAGGAAACTAATGAATGTAAAAATTCTTTCCACGATTATCTCTCTCTGTGTGTGTGTGTGTGTGTGTGTGTGTGTGTGTGTGTGTGTGTGTGGAGCAGGGGCAAACAAGCTCACTTCTCGTTACACTGTCATCATGCAGCACAAACCGCCAGCTTTCTCTCAACATCCCTCACACTAAAACCACCCACTCCCTCTGAGTAAAATAAAACTATTTTCTATCTGTTTGGTATGCAGACACTGCACAAGTCAGAATCACTGTGTTGGTGTGGGGGAGGAGCGCCCTCTAGTGGCCATCATATAGTTATAATACTTGTACAAGGAACTATTTTCATTATTACCACTGATAAAAGCTTGTTTTTTTAAAAAGAAGTGAGGATTTTTCTTTCTTTCTTGTTCTTTTTTTTAATTTACTAGTAAGACCCATTTTATAAGACATAATAAGACACTCAAGGTATGGGTTATCTCTGATAAGAGCACCAGGCACCGGCTCAAGCGCCCTCATGCCTAACAAATCCACCTGGGCTGCAGTTCTTTTATCAGGAGATAACTCACACCTCATCATGTCTTATTGCTTGCATAGGCACAGCACCACATAATAAAGTCATAATGAGACTGTGAGTTTGAACAACATATATACACCTTTGTGATACAAGGAACTGCTGGTGGTGGGATTGTAAGGTGTAAACAAATATGGCAATCTCCATATTGAGCTCTCCATCCTGAGCCTGCTCTTTGACCTAAGACTTTCTGCTTTTCCAGGGATCAAAGGCATTGGAATGGTGCCTGTGAGCAGAAACGAATCAGGATCCTGGGAGTGCACACAGCTTAGTTGCAAATCCAGGGAATGTTGCATGATTTTGCCATGAACTTTCCACCACTTAGACGATGAAAAAAATGCTCCCTTATAAAACTGCTGGGGTACCAACGATCTGGCCTTCAAAGCCAGCAAGTTGTTTTTATTGCTTCAGCCCCAGTCATCAGGACTCTGTGACACTTTCTCAGGAACTGCTGACCATATAGAGTGTTCAGCGGAGTCTCTGACTAGCAGTATTGCCATAGGTCTGGTAGTCTGGTAAAGTGCACCTTACTGTTGTATGAAATAGGAGAAGGTGAGTGTTGCTGCTGTGGTACTGAGAGTGGAGAAAGCCACTGTGTCAGCATTCGAAGTGAACATGATTAAAAGTCTTCCCTATTCAGAACCAGCCAACAGCAGGACTACATCTCAAACACATATTGCCTAATTCATGTTTGAGAAGAGACAAGGAGGAACAGCTGGGAAGTATTAAGCCTATATGCAAACAACTGGGAAGAGAAGTCACAAAGAGCCACGACCACCTAACATCCTACCCAGGTGTGGATGTTCATTTCACTATGAGGAATTTTGTGGAGCGATACATATGGAAAAGGATGTGTTGGAGACCCCGAAGCATGAATGAGTGAAAGGAGTGCTTCTTCAGGAGTATTGGATATCAGCACTCAGCCGAATGAGGGCAACTGTGAGTACTACACAGGTCTTTGGGCCTGCAACTGCATTTAGTTAGAGAGGGGTGGAAGGCTGAAAAAAGACCATGTTGGACTGTGCTTGCTACATCAAGACCTAGGCAGAAGATTGTCCAGAATGTCTCTGGGCTCAGCACCCACGTTTTGGATTACAAATAGGGGCCCCTTTGATTTTCTGTTTATTTTATTTGTTTATTTATTGAAACATTTCACCAGGAAAGGCACACTGAACAACAAGTTGCTCATCTCACAGTGAATCCTGGGAGAAAGGGTAGTGGAAATACATACATGCATACAACAGCAAACATTATTACAACAATATTGGCAGCAGTGAACAGCAAATAACAGAAATAACATATTAAGTGCAACATAAGAGTACATTTGTTTACAGAGGCCACAATGGACAGGTCAAGTGCATAACATTAGGATAACACCTTAAATTCATGATGATGGTACCATTTAGTCCGAGAGGAAGGGTTGGATAGGGAGTAACAGCAGAGGTGGCAAGGTAGCGAGGCTAGGAGGGGAGCAGATGAATAGAAAACAAGATTATAGATACTGTATATTGATAGCTGAAGATTGATAGGACTCTAAAGTCATAGTTATATTGGTAGTTATAAATAACCTGAAGAAATGGCCTGGTAGGGATCACTGCAGGTAAAGAAAGTAGTGGGGCTGGAAGGGAGCTGTAATTCAGAATAGATACTTAATATATTGATAGAGGCTGGGGAGCAGGTCAGGAATACCAGGTAAGTTAATTGCAGGTACAATTCACAGAGAGAAAATTATGTAGGGTTGAAGTTATAGAGGAGGGGAGGAGGAATGGTGAATCTGGTGAAGAAGTGAATTACACAGTTTTGGGAAGCAATACGAGAAAGCAGCCTGGCCTACAGTGGTAGACCAGCGAGGGGCAACCAAGGAATGGAAGTCGTAAGATCTAAGTGAGTGGGCAGAGGGAGGGAGGACTGATAGAGAGGAAGTGAGATAGAATGGGAGCGATCTAAACCAGAATTTAGAGACAAATTTAGCACAATGATGGAGGCGTCTATTTTCTAGTGAGGGAAATGCCAGGGAGTGGTAGAGTTGACAGTGATGGGTGAGAGGAGGAGAGTCCAGAGCAAAGCAACAGAAGGAGTTGAAGAGGGTATCCAATCTGGCTAAGGGGGTCTTGGGAGCGACACTGTAAACTACATTGCAGTAGTCAAAAATTGGAAGGATCATCTTCTGGACAAGTTCGACCCTACCCGGGAGAGGAGGCAGTTTCTGGTTCCTGTATAGAACGGAAGCTTAGGGCACAGTTTTTTAAGGATGGCGTCCATGTGACCAGAGAAGGTGAGATGTTGGTCAAGCCAAACACCCAGATATCTGAATGGGGAGATGTCCTCAAGGACTGTCCCATCAAGGGTATGGAAGGAGGGCAGGAAGGGGAGCCTAGAGAGTCTCTGCCTAGTGCTGAAGGTCATGGAAACTGTCTTCTTGGCATTTAGAAAAAGTTGATAAGAGTAAAACCAGTGCTGAACATTGTTGAAGACCTGCTGAAGTCTGTTTGCAACATCAGTGGGGGACCGTCCAGAGGTGTAGAGGACCGTGTCATCTGCATACATATGTATTGAGGTTGATGTACAGACAGATGATAGGTTGTTAAGAAATATGGAGAAAAGTATAGGGCCCAACACGGACCCTTGAGGGACACCAGTGTTGATGGGGGGGGGAGATGTGTAGTCAGCAATTCTGACTGACTGGGTCTGACCTACCAGGTAGGCTCTGAACCAGTTAGTGGCTGAGTCAGACAGACCTGATGAGGAAAAGGAGTTTAGTAGTAGGGTGTGGGAAACCATGTCGAAAGCCTTGGCTAGGTCGACAAAAATGGCAGACGTGATATGACCACTGTCCATCCCGGAGAGGATGGAGTCGGTAAGCCTAATCAGGGAGGTGGTGGTGGAAAACCAGATTGGAAGGGAGTGAAAAAGTTGAAGTTAGAGAGATAAGAAGAGAGTTGGGCAAGAACCAAGAGTTCTTGCAGTTTGGCAAGCATGGGAAGGAGGGATATGGGACGGTAGTTCCCCGGTGAGGAAGGATCATTGCCCTTAGGTAGGGGAAGAACAATGGCATGCTTCCAAATAGGTAGGATGGTTGCCATTTCGAATGAGAGGTTGAAAAGGTCAGACAGTGGGGCACAGATAGCCATAGCTGAGAGATATAGCAGCTTGGGGTCCAAGCCATCAGGCAAACTGCCTTTGGATGGGTTTATGGTGTGCAAGGCATCCAAAGTGTCAGAAGGGGCAATTTTAGTGAAAGAGAAACAAGTAGACTGGGGCAGCGTGCAAGGTGAGGTGAAGGGGGCACTTGGCCTAGTAGATGGTAAGGAAGATAGAAGAGCAGAGGCACAAGAGGTGAAGTATGAATTAAATTCAGTAGCAACACTGGGGTGATCAGTAATAAGGGTGTTGTTTATATTGAGGAGGGGGGGAGGGAGGAGTTGAAGGGGGAGGAGTGAGTGGATGACTTTCCAGAATTTAGAGGGATTGTTTATGTTGGATTGAAAGGTTGAGCTAAAGTAGTCTGCCTTAGCCAAACGAGTGGCTTTTGTGCACTTGTTGCGAAGAGAACGATAAGCGTCATAGTCTTTAGGGAGCTTAGAGGCTTTATGTAGCTTCCAAGCTTGGTCCCATGCTCTTTGACAAGCTATGAGTTCAGGCGAGATCCATGAAAGGTGGCTCCCATGGACTCTGACACATCGCAGTGGGGCATGCTGATTCCAAATGTTGAAAAATTTACCTTTAAAGTATTCTGCAGCTTTGTCTATTGAGTTCGCTGAGGCTATAGGGGTCCAATTTATATGAGCTAGGTCATGGAGGAGGACAGCGAGGTTCAGAGATTTATATGAGCGAGTCACTAAAGTTTTTTGAGGGGCCTTGATTCTGTGAATTTTACGTACCAGAAAGGTCATGAGGAGGTCACTTAGGGCATCTGATAATACACCAAATTTAATTACCCTATGTGGGTGTAAGGTGAGAGCCCAGTCAATTAAGGAGTAGTTACCCATTTTATGATTCATCCGAGCTGGATCAAGGATGAGCTGGGCTAAGTTATGTGCATCAGTTTTATTTTGTACTTTGTTCATGGTGGGGGATAACCAGGTTAAGTTAAAGTTATCCATAATATAAACTTCACCTGATGAGATGTGGGATACTATGGAACTGATGAGGTCTGTAACAACAGAGTAGTGGAAGCCTGGGCAACAATAGGTACCTGCCACAAATATAGGGATGGAGAAAGGGAGGGATAGCTGTAAGATGAGCACCTCATATGCTTTCGGGACAAAGGCAGAAAGAATGGTGGTGAATTAGATAGATGAGGAGACATAGATAGCCACTCCTCCACCCTTCCCTGACTGGTCTTGTCAAGATATAGTATAGCCCAGGATGGAGAGAGAAGGGTCACCTATTTTATAGTTAAGCCAGGTTTCAGACAGGATGATAATATCAGAACCAAACGAAGCAACCAGAGGCTGGGGTAGATCGACTTTAGGGAGAAGGCTGCATATATTTAGGTGGGGAATGTTTAGTCCACGGGGAAGGACAGTGAGGCTTGATGGAGAAGTTCCTAAAGCAGTGGATGCGGGTGCCGAGGCACTTGGAGAGCAAGGTCCAGAGTTGGGATTTATGTCTCTGGAAGATAGGAGCAGAAGTGCTATGATAATGTAGTGAAGCTTTACACTCTTATACCAAGGTACAGAGCAGGCTTGACTAGAGATAAGGTGGGCGGTGTGGAGAGAAGGAGGAGGCTGGAAGCATAGAATATGTAGTAGTGTGCAGTAAATAGGAATTGCTAAGAGTGAGGCACTAGGGCAGAAGGGGTAGTGTTCCCAGGTCTGAAGAGAGGGAGATGGGGTAACAGCACAATTGAAGACAGGAGAGTGGAGTGGAGTGTGGCAGAGAGGGGCTGGTAATAATGGGGAGGGAGAAGGGGTGTGGGTGAGAAGGAGAGGACAGAGAGGATAGGGATAAGTAGTCTGAGTGAGTCTAGAGGCATGGTAAGGAAAAGATATGTAGTGGATTGAGCAGAAGAGTATAAAACAATCTTTTTTATACCAGGTGAAACACCATTGAATGAAACTCTTATAAATTAGGAGAAAAAGATTATACTGTAAATTAGGTGGAAGAGAAGACTATACTGTTATGAGCACACCAGCCATCAATCTAGCATGCCAACAAAGAACTGGTCCAGGCCCATCTCCTTGGTGAGGTACCCACTGTGACACTTGGACAGCTGGTTCTGATTACACTATGATTTTTGCAATATGAAATATGTAGTGGGATTGTCTGTCAGGAGAAAATACTGTCTTGCTGAAATGACACATCAACCCCCCCCCCAGGTATAATTTCAAAGGACAGGACGTAGGTTAAACTACAGATATCTGGAATGCAATTAACTTGTCAGTTGCTTTGAAATTAGTAGCTAAACTATGCATTTTATAATGCCCTCAGGAAAATCCTTTGATTGCACTTGGTGTCAAGAGGAAGGGGGATATGCATTTGCTTGGGCATCTCCTCAGGAAAAGTCCTTTGATGACACTTGGTGTCATAAGGAATTGGCATATGCATTTGTCTGGGTGTCTTCAGAGGAAGCCAGTTAATTTCATTCAAAGATTCTTTTATGTCTTTGTGAAGCAGGGACCTGCTCCTTGATAAAAGCAGATGCTAGCAGATCACAGACTAGATTGGGAAGCCATATGAAGAGAGGAGGTTCACTGATGTCACCTATTTTTTAAAATACCTTATTAGGACATCCTGTCTTATAAATATAAATTTTAATACACCGAGGAGGAGCTAGGTGACCTCAGAGAGAAGGCCGTCTCAAGACTGTTTTTAAGTATGCTGTAGCTGACGTTTAGAGACACAGAGATTCATATACTTGGACTGAGAGAAGGAACATCTAAGAGCACTGAAAGATTATAAGAAATACCTTAGATAAATAAGTCTAATGGTTGGTAGGAATTTTGCACTTTTAAACCTGCTTTGTTTTTAAGATTGTATGTGTTGGGATATTTTGTTCTGTATTTACTGTTTACCTCTTTTTATCTATCTTAAAGTAAAGATATATATTTTAAAACAGAAACTGTCTGGTGTGCCTTGAAGCTTCTTTTTTTTGTAAGTGAAGCTTAGAGGGTTATAGTTGACACTGTGCTTAAGCTTATTGGGATACCAAATTGAGAAACAGGTAAGAGTTTCTCTAAGGTCTTGAATAGAGTTTTAAGGGTTCATTTTGTAATACCTGGTTGGGTGCCCATGGCTAAAGATATCTGGCATTTCCCCAAAGAGCAGATTATCTGAGCCTGACAATTGGGTATGCTAGCAAGAGGTTAACAGTTTGAATCCCTCCAGAACTTGGGACAAAAGGTGACTCGAACCCACAAAACAGACAGGAGGGTTACCCTGTTCTGTTAACTGTTCACAATACTACACTCAGAGGTTGGCACTTTGGGAGTAGATGGCTGACCAGCTGAGTGGGGTTGTGACAGATTGGTTGGCAGTGGTGGGATAATTTTGGTATTATAAGCTTTATTGTTCAGTGTGTCAGCTTGAGACTGTTCAACTCACTTGCAAAAAAGAAAAGGCAGTGTTTTATTTTAAAAGGAAACAGAACTATATCCCTTGGCTTACAGTCAAGTTCCTACCCATTTTATTTTTTTCCTAAAGTGCCAGTCAGAGTAGCAGTAGTTAGGGAAGATGGCTTCTAACTACAGCAGGCACACTGTAGACTACTTAAAGCAGTTGTGCGGGGACAGAGGAGTCCCGTTCGAGGTGAAAGCCACAAAGCAGAACCTCGTGGATGCCCTGATGGTAGCAGATACCCAGAGCATACAGTCACAGACAGTGACTGTAGGGGACCAAACCTTGACTGTGGAAGGGCTAGTGGCCAGTGCAGGGTCCAGATCTGATGAAGAGGACAACAGGGCCAGTGCCAGTGAAGGGCCACAGCAGCAGGGAAAGGTCACCAGTATCCTGGATCCAGAAGTACTCAGGCTGCAGATTGAGTTGCGCAGGATGGAGCTGGAGTTCCAGAGGGAGAGGGACAGTGAACAACAAGAGGCGGACCATGAGGCAGAGCGAGAACGCCAAGATGCTGACCGTGAGAAGCGTGAGTGCCAGAGGCAACACGAACTGAAGAAGCTACGTCTCCAACCACCAGCATCACAGCAGGTAAGTGGCTTGGGTTTAACTGGGACTACAGGACTGAGTTATAAATTGAATTCCAAATTAATAGCTGAATTTAAAGGGGGGGAGCATATGGATGCCTTTTTAAATTCTTTCAAAAATGTTTGTATTCAGGCTAAAATTTCTAGGGAGTTTTGGAGCTTCCAGCTATCCCCGCTACTTACCGGGAAAGCTCGGGATGCATTGGGTCAAATGGACAATGAGGATAGTGATGATTACAGCAAACTTAAAGCTGCACTGTTAAAAAATTTTTAATTAACTGCTGAATCATACAGAGCTAAATTCCGGAAGCTCAGGAGAAGCTCTGACATGAGCTACGAGGAGCTAGCCATGAAACAACGTCAGTTTTTAAAACGTTGGTGGGAAGGAATTGAGGCAAACTCTGTTGATAAAATAGAAAATGTGATTTTGTTAGAACAGTTTTATTGGGCATGTCCAGCAGAGCTGAAAACCTGGCTGGAGGACTGAGATCCCAAAACAGTGCAAGAGGCTGCTGAACTCGCGGACCGCTATGCCAAGAGCAGACCTGCTTTGAGAGCAAATGGGGCAGGCGTGGCAGTGCAGAAAGGGAAAAGTGCACCTCAATGCCTCCACCAAAACCAGTTAGCCCCAGGTTTCAGAGAAAAGATTTCTCTGAAAAGAGAAGTAAATGTTGGTTATGTAAAGAAATTGGGCATATTGCCAGTGTCCAAAAGGAATGAGCAATAATACGCAGAATGGTACTAGAAAGGAAGTGGGTTGTTTGTGTGTCCCTGGAAGCATGCCAGTGAATATGAGGGAACACATGCACCCAGTCATGGTGAATGGTGTACAGATGCAAGGGTTAAGGGGCACAGGGGCTTCCTTGACCTTGGTAAAGGGGGATCTGGTACAACTTGGTCAGCTTATACACAGAATTTGATGGCAGATAAGGACTGCTTGGCCCACCCAGTCTGCCCACTTCCCTACCTGATGGATAAGCTGCAAATTTAGTTAATCAACAGCTTACTTCCTCCTGCCCCCCACTAGAATTGCCTTATGCCTGTCCCATGCATTCTTGAATTCTCCCACTGTTCCTGACTCCACAACCTCCTCAGGAAGGCTGTTCCATGCATCCACAACTCTCTCTGTGAAAAAATACTTTCTAACATTACCTCTGAGCCATCCCCCCTCTATCTTCAAATTGTGCCCCCTTGTTCTTGCACATCTCTTCTTCTGAAAGATACTACCCTCTTGTACCTTGTTAATTCCCTTGAGATACTTGAAAGTTTCTATCATGTCCCCCCTTCCCTCCTTTCCTCAAGGGTATACATATTAAGCTGCTTTAGTCTCTCCTCGTATGTCTTCTGGTGCAGACCTTGCACCATTTTGGTAGCCTTCCTCTGAACAGCCTCCACTCTGTCTATGTCTTTGCGGAGATGGGGTCCCCAGAATTAAACGCAGTACTCCAGATGGGGTCTCACTAACTGTCTGTAGAGAGGGATAACAACTTCCTGTTTTCTATTGTTGATGCCTCTTCCTATGCATCCCAGTATCCCCCCAGCCCTCCTTACTGCCTTCTTACATTGCTTGCCCACCTTTACAGAAACATAGAGACATACCCAATAAATACGTCACTGTACAGGACTTTACTGGTGAGGCGAAAACATTGCCCCTTGCTAGTGTTCTCCTAGACTGGGGTGAAACAGGGGGAACTGTGCAACAGGTGGCTGTAGCCAAACCCTTAGCAGTGGATGTGATCCTGGGTGATAACCTCAAACAGGGGATGGTATGTGCAGTTACCCATAGCCAAGCAGCAAGGGAAAATGGTAGTTCCCTGAAACCCACGGGAACAATTGTAAAGACAACTGGGAGGCTGGTTCCCCAGCCTGTGTCTCCTGAGATGGGGACTAACGAAGATGGGGTAGAAATTTCCCCCAGTAGCAAGTAACCACACAGCTACAGAGGGTTACTCCAAAGAGGGAGGGGTGACTCATTGTCAGAGGGTTGGAATTGACAGTGATCCTGAGTTCCCTGACGCTAGTGCTAAGGACCCTAGTTTAGTGACTGAAGGGGATCTGTCCCATGCCTTGGGAATGTGTGAGGGGTTTGCAGCTTCTCAGAGAAGTGACCCTAGTCTAGAGAAGCTGAGGGCTTGGGCAGACTCTGACGGGGCACAGGGAGGTGATGGCAGACATAAGGTTTATTGGGAAAATGGACTTATGTATACTCAGGCTGTGCAGACAGAGGGAGGGATGCCAAGGCAGGCAGTTTGTCATTCCCCAGGTGTATCGTGAGCAGTTGCTCAAGACTGCACATGATATTCCCTTGTCTGGTCATCTGGGAATCACATGCACTACGCAGCAGTTGGCCCAGAATTTTTATTGGCCTAACTTCACCCAGCAGGTGAAGGAGTATTGCAGGTCTTGTCACCAGTGCCAAGAAATAGGGAAGGCGGGCAAGAAAACCCAAGCTGCCCTGATTCCATTGCCCATAGTGGAGGAGCCATTCCAGAGAGTAGGAATGGATATTGTGGGGCCTTTAAATACCCCCAGCTCCTCAGGGAAGAGATTTATCCTGACTGTGGTGGATTATGCCACCCAGTACCCAGAGGCAGTCGCCTTATCCTCACTGAGGACAGATAAAGTGACAGATGCCTTACTTGGGATTTTCTCCCGTGTTGGGTTTCCGCAGGAGGTTATCACCGATCGAGGGGGTTCCTTTATGTCGGACCTGATGAAATGTTTGTGGGAGAAGTGTGGGGTGGTTCAGAGATGCATGACACCATATCACCCACAAGCCAATGGGCTTGTGGAAAGATTCAATGGTACCCTGAAGTCAGTGCTCCGGGTGTTTGCTGAACTGCATGGGAGAGACTGGGAGAAATACCTTCCCCACCTGTTGTTTGCATACAGGGAGGTGCCCCAAGAGTCAACAGGATTTTCCCCCTCGAACCCTTATATGAACGCCGGGTACATGGGCCCCTAGACCTGATCCGGGAGGACTGGGAAGGCAAGCACACCACCCAGGGAACTCCCATAGTGGATTATGTCCTTAGGTTTAAGGAAAGGCTGAAGGAGCTTATGGAGACAGCCCAGAGCAACCTGGCAGCTACCCAACAGAGACAAAAAGTGTGATACGACCGCAGAGTCAGAGCTCGCTCATACATGGTGGGTCAGGAAGTCATGGTCCTTATTCCGGTCCGGAAAGACAAGCTGCAGACTGAGTGGGCAGGACCATACAAAGTGGTTAGGAAGGTAAATGACGTAAACAGAAAGGATGTACCACGTCAACGTGATGGAGCCATATGCTAATAGGGCTTACATGGTGTTTGCAGTGTGTAGTCCTGGGGAGGGGATGGATGAAGAAGACCCCCTTCTGGACTTGCTGGAAGAAAGCAAGTGGAAGTCCTCTGTGAAGGCAGTAAAATTGCCTCCCCAGCTGTCCCCAGACGAGATCAAGGAAGTAAGGGAGGTTCTAGCAGACTTTACCCCCTTGTTTGTAGTATTTTTAGTGAATGAGGGAAATTAGGCCAGGACACCAAGGAAATTTCCCTACTCTTTTCGATAAGTGCCATGGGATCTTTAACATCCGCCTGAACTACCACCAATCCAGGCAGATGGGACCTCGGTTTAACATCTCATCCGAAAGATGGCACCTCAGAAGTGCAGCACCCTTCTCATGTTGCACGACAGTGTCAGTACTGGGATATTAACCCAAGTGCCAGATGTGGGAACTGAACCGACAGCCCTGTGATCTCCCGGCCTCAGAGGCGAGTGTGCTACCTACTGAGCCACTGACACTGGTACATTTATTTAAATATACCACAGAAATGGGTGCTGGCTGCACATGGTCACACACTGGGTACAGTACAGTCAAAGGACACACAACAGGATGATGGCCAGTATGCCATGTAGGAGTCACACACAACACACCGATTTTTATTTATTTATTTATTTTTTGTAATGAGTAACAGATTTTAATTTTTCTCTCCTCCCCAAGTCCCCTCAGGAAATATTTCTGGCATTTATTTAAAGATACCACAGAAATGGGTGCTTGGCTGCACATGTTCATGCACTGGGTATGGTGCAGTCAAAAGACACACAGCAGGATGATGGCCAATGCATCATGAAGGAGTCCCACACAACGCATGGACTTTTTTTTTTGGAATGGCTAAGGGATTGTTCTCTCCTCCCCAAGTCCCCTCAGGAAATATTTCTAGCATTTATTTTCAGATACCAAAGAAATGGCTGCTGGGCTGCACATGGTCACACACTGGGTACTGTGCAGTCCAAGGGCACACAGCAGGATGATGGCCAGTACACCATGTAGGAGTGACACACAATGCACAGGTTTTTTGGTTTTGTTTTGTTTTGTAATGAGTAAGGAATTTTTTTTCTCCCCCACGCCCCGAGTCCACTCGGGAAATATTTCTAGCATTTAATTAAAGGTACCACAAAAAATGGGTGCTGGGCTGCACATAGTCACACATTGGGTACAGAACTGCAGTTAATTGCAGATCGAGTCAGTGCTGTAGCAACCTGCAGAACTACAGCTCGAATCCGTTTTAGCTTGACCCAAGGTTACAGGATCCCAGAAATTATTGGAGGCTCTCCCAAAGTTATATGAAACCCTAAATAAGAAAGCCTGCATCAGGATACTTTTCTGTGCTCCAATCTGCTGCAATTTGCTGAAACATCGAATTCGGCTAATTTGACTGAGTTAGCTGAAAAGTTCTGCTCACAATAATCGTCTAACATTTGGATTGAGCACATGGATCCTGGGCAGATATACTTGATTGGGGACTATTATAAAAACCCTAGTGGATTGGTGACTGAGACCAGGAAATACAGAATAGACATCAGAGAGCTGGATATAAGTGAAAGGATTGAGAAGGAGCTGTCCAGGGAAGGAGAAAGCAGGAAAAACTAATTAAAAGAACTGCTTAATAATCAGAACATTTATCGGAATATCTACTGGGTCATCTGCAAGTTTGGACACAACTTAATCACATCCAGGTTTTGCCCAGAAGGATAAACAATTCAGCTTACTCTTCCTACTTCTCAGTAATATGCTTAATTAAGACTGTAAGGAATAAACAGAGACTTAGCTAATTCTAAATTAATTATTATCATATTGCTTTTCTATAATAGGTAGTCCTGGAAAAGAAAAGACAAATTTTATATAGAAAAAGCATATGATCATTCAGCACCTAAGTGAGGCACAGAATGTCAGTGCAGATGGACTGTTGAGGCAGGGCTGAGTGCATGGCACATTCCTTTAGGCACTCCCCAGGCCCTACATGAACAGCAGTGTCTCTTGGGATTGCCCAAAAGAGACACACCTTCATTTCTGGGGGAGATGTGATGGTAAAGGGGACCGGAGCCATGTATTCTATTGATTCATTTATTCTTTTCTGAATATGCATCTGCTTCAGGTCCAAGATGGCTACCAGATCACATGATCAAGTAGTATATGACAGCTTATGTTAGCCAGGATGGAGGGACTGATGTTCTTGTGGGAAAGCTAACAGGAAGGCTAGGGAGGAGGCAATAAAGCAATAACCCCATAGGGGAATCCTTCCTGGAGATGTTCCCATGTTGGACAAAGGACCCAGGTGCATGTCATAATGTTAGCATGAAGCTGCTGAAGGGAGGACACACACACACACACACACTCACTCAAAAGGGGCTGGGACAGCATGGAACTGTCACTCAAAGGGAATGAGACCCCTCCCCACAGGAGTAGGAAATATATTGTGGTGCTGTAAGAAAGCTTTTCCTCTTGGACTTGGAACATCTGAAGACCAGGGGCCCTGCCATACAAGTTCAAGTTCAAGTTTATTGCAGGAAAGACTCCACTGAGCAAGCTCATTCACAAGGAGATCCTGAGGCACATACACATACAGTTCGCAATTACATAGACAGGAGATATAAAATGTAGAACAACAAAGAAAGAAAAAAAATAACAAAGCCTAGCTGACTGGTAAGATAGCATAGTAAAGGACAGTGCTTTTCTGTAGCTAGGGCAGATGATGGATTTTAGGTGAGAATAGTTCAGAATTCTGCTGTATATCAACTGTCTGTTCAACTTGTGTTATTTTATGCTTCTTAGTAAATGTGCAACCCATTTGTTTTCCTTTAAATACATCCTGTTGTAAATACTTGTAGTCATTTAGTAAAGAATCATGTTTTTTTAGACTCAGTGACTGCTTGTTTTATTTAAAAGGGTAATTCTACTGTTTCTGCTGGACTCTGTTTGCAGTCTGTCTCTGAAGGGGCACTCTACTCACAGTTATTGTGTTGACCTTCTTGACCTTGTGCAAAGGAGTCTGAGGTAAGAAACAGGTTTTCCCTGGTTCTTGTTGGTAAAAACCACAATGGTGGCAGTGAACTTGAAGTCCCTGGTGAGGGATTTTTCATCACACTGACAAACAACTCTGAGAACAGAAGCCCAGTTAAAATGCCATGAAAAAGAGAGGGAACAAAAATATATATCAAAATGCTGTAATGTGCACACAGAGAAAATTAAAATTTATTTTAAAATTTATTCCGATCAAATAATGTCACTAAACAGAGTTGTGGATTGCTAAACTAGTTATGCTTAACATAGTTTATACATAAATGAGTTAGCATTGTCCCAACAGTTAATGGTGAACTCATCCATTTACCATGCTGGGGACCTGGCTTCCCATCCAGAGCCCAGGATATCAGCCAAAACTTACTTAACTCAAAACAAATGGAGGAGTAAAGATACATGGGGATTACAAGTTCACCATAAATTCTTGTCTGGATGTGAACTAGTACACTGTTTCTAGATCACAGGATTTGTTTACTGTGCTAGCTGTAGGAAAAAAACAAACATTGAGCTAGACTTGTCACACGCTTATCAGCAAGTGGCATTGGATGTACTGTATATCAAATGCCACTTGTTGACAAGTTTCTAGTAAGTCATATCTCACAATATGCAGAATGACTTGTATCAATTTAGTCAGTAGCCATATGGGATACCGAGTGGCACTGCTGTTTTTAAATGGTTTATGAACAAGTTATTACACAGGGATTGACTTGTGTGGTATGCTAACTTAATGATATTTTAATCATAGATGATACTTCACAGTTACATTTGCATAATCAAGAAGCTGTTTGTAGGAAACCTCCAGAAACAGGGTTACATGTTAAAGGAAAAAAATATGTATTTTTTGAACCAGTATAACTTACTTGGGGCATACTGTTCCCCTAAATGCTGTTTCGACTTGTTCAGTCCAACTGATTGCTATCCTTAATGCTCAGTTGCAGAGCTGTGATATTAATATTTATTGTTTTAAGTAGTTATTATCATTTATGTTATTTTATTTAGAAAGCAAGCTTAATCTTTTATCAAAGTGCTATACAGGAAATACGAAACACTTCAACAGTACAGTAAAATACACAGCATATAAAAATATACAATGACAATAAAACAGTTTAACAGCAGTACTACAAACAATGCATGCTTTATGTGAAATGTTAAAAGAACAACAGCACACTGGGAGACTGACAGGTCTGAAAAGGAATGGAATTACAAAGGATTGGCCCAATATAAGAAAAAGGTTTGCATGCCAGTTAGTAAAGGCTGGTTAAAGGAACAACCAAAAGACCAGCATCACTGGAATGCAGGCTGCAGGAGGTATGATACCAATGGAGACAATCAACACGGTACTGTAACTGGGCAGGCCAGAATGGTGCATGGAGAATGCCAGGACCAGAATTTTAAACTAACATAGAAACACAGACAATGATGGCAGAAAAAGACCAGTGGTCCATCCAATCTGCCCAAGTTCCCTATAATCCCTGGGACCTATTGTTCCTCCAGGGTACTAACCCTCCCCATCCTCTTTCTATTCTTCTCCTTGGTCCTGGTGCCCCCAGTAACCATTATTCCCTTCATTATGTCCCAGCCCAGCTTGAATCCCCTGGTAATTTTCACACCTACCACTTCAGCCGACAGACTGTTCCAGGGTTCAACCACCCTTCCCATAAAGTAGTAGTTCCTCACATCTCTCCTGAACCTATCTCCTGTTAATTTCCATCCATGTCCACATGACAGCAAATTGGAATTCAGGCTTAATAGTTCCCCACAGTTCACTTTGTTAATTCCTTTAAGGAACTTGAAGGTCTCTGTCATGTCTCCCCTCTCCCTTCTGGTCTCCAGTGAGTACATATTTAGCGCCTTGATGTGCTCCTCCTAGGATTTGCCCTGCTGGCCTTGAATCATTGTTGTTACTCTGTGCTGCACTGTCTCCAGCCTATCCTTATCCTTTCTGAAGTGAGGACTCCAGAATTGGGTGCAGTACTCTAGGTGAGGCCTCACCAGGGATCTGCAGAGGGGAAGTATTACCTCTTTTGTTCTGCTATCAATACCCCCTCCCAAGTTCAAGTAGAACTTAAAGTTCAAAAGAAACCAATGCAGGGCTTTAAAAACAGGACTTTAATTTCCCAGGGATAAATTGGAAAGAAAACATAGGTAGCAATAATAATGAAAATATGTTCTTGGATACATGTATAACAACTGGACTACATCAAGTAATACATAAACCCACTGAAATAATAACATACTGGATTTAGTATTATCAGATAGTCTTGATAAAATAAATAACATAATGATCAAACCACCACTAATACACAGTGATCATATGATAGTTACCTTTAGTATTTCTATATATCTAAAACCAGTATTAGGCAAAACAATTGTCAAAAATCACAGTAAAGCAAACTTTGTAAAATTAAAACAAGATTTATTAAACTGGGAATGGGATAATAAATCCAAATCATGTAATGCTTTATGGATTAGAATTTAAAATAAAATGTTAGGATTAGAAAATAAATATATCCCAAATCGAACAATGTATAATAAAAGAGGTAAAATTCCACCATGGATAACCCCAGTCATTATAAAATTAATTAGACAAAAACAGAGATTTTATAAAGTCATGAAAAGAGAAGAAAGTGATTACAATATTTGGAAATATAAGAACTTGTTAAAAAATGTAAAACCAAAATTACAATTGGGGAAAAAATGGTTCGAAACAAACCTAGCATATATGAAAGATGGTGGAAAAAGTTTCTATGCTTACTTAAATAAAAAAAAAAACAATTCAAGAAATATAGGTCCACTAATCATAGATAATAAAGAGATAACGATTCAAGAGAGTACAGAAGAACTGAATATTTATTTTTGTTCAGTTTTTAATACTAAGTCAAAAGGTTCAAATCAACAAGTTAATATAACAACAAAAAAGGATACAAAAATTGAGATAACTAAAGAGGAGATAATGGCTAATTTAAACAAACTAAATATAAACAAATCACCTGGACCAGATGGATTGCATGCTAGGCTATTGAAAGAAATCAAAGATTGGCTAGTAAACCCTCTGTATAAACTTTTTAATATGTCAATAAACAGTGGTGAGGTCCCAAGTGATTGGAAGACAGCAATTGTAACACCTATTTTTAAAAAGAGAAACCGATCATACATTCAAAACTACAGACCGGTTAGTCTTACTAGTATAGTTGGTAAAATTTTCGAATCAATACTGAAAACAAGGATAGAAAGTGATTTACGAGAAAAGGGACTAGAGGATAAATCACAACATGGCTTCCGTAAAAACAGGTCCTGTTTAACAGGTAATATGGTATTCTACGAATATATAAGTAATAGCCTTGAAAACAATAAAGCCCTGGATGTAATATTTCTTGATCTTTGTAAAGCTTTTGACAAAGTGCCACATGGACTCTTGATAGAGAAAATGAGAAAGCTTGGAATTAAAAATTCAATTATAAACTGGGTGAAAGAGTGGTTGAAAAATCGTACCCAATGCGTACGCATAAGAGGACATATATCAGGTATGAGGGACGTGACGAGTGGGGTCCCTCAGGGATCAGTTCTGGGACCAGTTCTTTTCGATATATTCATATCAGATATGACACTAAACCTAAACAGCTTTGCTATAAAATTTGCTGATGACACCAAACTAACAACACAGGTTGACACTTCGACAGATTATCAAAAACTTGTAGATGATTTAAAAGAAATTGAAACATGGGCGGAAAAAAACCAAATGACTTTCAGTACTGACAAGTGTGTTGTTATGCATTTTGGGAGAAACAATTTGCAGTATAAATATACATTAAAGGGGCAAATAATAAAATCTGTAACACAGCAAAAAGATCTAGGTGTAACAATAGACTCTGATTTTACATTCCAAGCGCATTACAACAACATCATAAATAAAACAAATAGGTTAATAGGTTGCATAAAAAGAAGTTTTGCCTCTAGAGACAAAAAATGCATTATGCCATTATATAGGGCCCATGTAAGGCCACATTTGGACTACTGTTCTCCTCTTTGGATACCTTACTTGAGATATAAATAGGATAGAGGGGGTCCAAAGGAGAGTTACAGAATTGGTGGATGATATATCCAGTATGAGTTATAACAGAAGACTGGAATAACTGGAGATGTATTCACTGGAGGAAAGAAGAAAAAGAGGAGATGCACTTTAAATGTATAAAATACACAAGGATGAAGAGCTACTAACACAATTAAATATGTTCTACAATAAACATAGCTGTAATTTAAGAAGCCATAAATATCAGCTGTCTCTTACATATCCAAAAACTAATAAAAGACGATTTTATTATACACAAAGAATAATTCCAATGTGGAATTCACTACCAAGTTCATTAGTGGAAAACAATGATCATGTTGTTTTCAAACATAAATTAGACTCACTATTAATACGATAATTATGATAAATACCAGCTTGGCTGGAGACATACTTTTATGGGCCTCAGCCTTCTTGTATGTCTATATTTCCTAGTATAAATCCTAGTATAAAGTACCAGTGATCACCTGCATAGCAGCATTTTAATGTACTAAATAGGACAATTGCTGCAGTTGGAAAGCCAATCAAGAGGATGTTCAGCAGCTGAGCCTAGACAGATCCAAACAATACACAATTAGTTTAGTAGAATCAGCTATTGACTCTTAGGAATTTGCATAATGTTTATCAAATAAAACCAGCTAGTTTGAGAAAGTGCAGAAACTTGGTAAGTTGATGACAAATCAGAATCAAACTGCTCACAGTGATTTTTAACAGATCATTTAGGGTACAGGACTGAAGAAGAAAACTGCTAAGGTCAGATCACATTCTCACATGAGAATCAACTGAGGCTACAGACAATGAAACAGTTAAAACCTCAGTTTTGTTAGCATTAATTGTCAATGAATTGTAAAAGCATCAGGTCACTAAATCAGTCACACATCTATTTAGCTTCTTCAGTATAGTAGGAGTTAAATCATGAGAAATAAGCATTTGTCAATACCGAATGTTTGTTTGTTGGCATTAGCAGTAGAAGTGCAGGAGTTAGACAGATGCAGTATAGGAATGGCAGTGATGTATTGAACTGACACCAGCTCCACCCCCACCCTGCAGAGATGGACAGGCATTGGGGTGTGCCTTTGGGTCATCACCCATAATGGTCACGACATTTCACATCACCCTACCCTGCAGACACTGACAAGTGTCGAGGTGCGCCTTGGGGTGTTTGGCCTTTACACTCACCTCATTCCATAAGGAAATATGCTGAAATGGGTGCAGTATAGGAAAATGGTGTGAACTCTGGAGCCAAAGAGTCCAAGGTGCACCTTGATGCCTGTCTCTGGCTGCAGGAGGGGGTGAATGCCATGAGCATTACTGTTGACAATCCCAAGTTACACCCCTGACGCCTGTCAGTCCCTACAGGGTACAGCAGATGCCTGTCAGACCCTACAGGATAGGGCATTATGTTCAGAAACCCTAAGGCCCTGGGCATGTCTTGGTATTTTTACTCTAAGTTTTCAACATGGGCTTTTTGTGACCCCACCGCATAAACAGTGACACTATCAGTTTGTTAGTCGAAAGGTGATTTTGCACAGTGACTGAGCCATTAATGCCACCAGTGCGAAAACACATTTCCAACATGATGTGAAAAATGACAGCTGTACTGTTCATGAGGAGGTGTAAAAAAATGGTAATGTTGAAAATCTGGAGCGAAAATATAAAAAAACTGGTGAAATCATGAGCTTGCATAGAAACTATGCTGCGCACACTCGTAATGCAATTATTTGGGTGATTTTTTACACCAGATTTTCAACATAGGCATTTTGGGACCTCCACTCATGAACAGTGTCATTGTGATTTTCTTAATCTGTCCCAAACACTGATTTCCCACAGCAACTGCGCTATTCTGTGCTGGAAGTGCGAAAACACATATCGGCCAGGATGTGAAAAAAGACAGCTGTACTGTTCATAAGAATGTGTGGGAAAATACCAATGTTGAAAATCTGGAGTGAAAATATATTGCCACCTAGAAGTTACTTAGGTGCGAGAACCGCGCATTCAATAATCATTTAACACAGTCATGTTATGGACTTTGTGACCAAATTTTCAACATAGGCATTTTAGGACCTCTGCTCATGAACAGTGTCACTGTGATTTTCTTACTGTGTCCCAAACACTGATTTCCAACAGTGACTGTGTTATTCTGCGCCGGAAGTGCGAAGACACATTCCGGCCAGGTTGTTAAAAATGACAGCTGTATTGTTCATAAGAAGGTGTGAAAAATTGCCAATGTTGAAAATCTGGAGTGAAAATAAAACAAATTCATGAATTTGCGCATGTGTGTGGAAACTGCTCAATGCATGCTCGTAACACAGTCATTGTTTGAACTTTTTTCACCAAATTTGCAAAATAGGTTTTTTGAGAGCCCACCTCATGAACAGTGACACTGTTGTTTTGTTAATCAGTCCCGAAGGGTGATTCCATGCTGTGACTGCAAAATCACCTTTCAGGACTGAATAACCAAATAACAGTCACTGAATTCATGAGATGGGGTCCCAAGAACCCCATGTTGAAAATTTAGTGCAAAAATTCAAAAGAATGACCGAGATATGCACCAAAGTTGAACAAACATTATTTATGCCATTATACAGCTTACCGGCATTTCTTCAGTTCGTGATCGGCTTTGAAGAGTGCAGACGTGTTCCGGCTCCACCGAAGATCGTCGTGCCGGCCTCCGGAGGTAAGTTGGGGTGAGAGGGGTGTTGGAAGGTGGGGCACAATGAGGTGGGTGCAAGTTGGGCGGAGGGGGCAAGAGAGTTAATGAGGACCGCTTTTGTTACAGGTTTTTATTTTTTATTTTACATGGACGACGGGACTTTTGTAGATGTTTGGGGGCAGTGGAGCTGGGGGGGATTGGGCACCCCATTGGCCATACAGTGGGGGGGGACATGAGTATGAGGGACTTCTGCCACGCTGGGTGGCTCCCAGCGTGGCAGCTGGAAGTTTGTTTTTTTGGGGAGGGGGTACTGGAGCCAACGGGTATTGGGAACCCCTGTCAGACATACAGTATGCTGGGGGAGTGTGCATGAGCTGAGGGAGATTGGGCACCCTTTTGCACACAACAAAGGGGCCACACATATTTACTATCTACAATCAGCGGGAGATGTGAGGTAATTTGCATACTGCTGACAGCAGGGCAGTATGCAAATTGCCTACACATTACCACTGCAGATTGTAGCTGTCGTTTGCTTTCAACTGTATGCCACTGCAATCTGAACTAATGTCATAGACAGCTGGGGCATTCATTGGTGTGGTGCGGCTGTGCCTGCAACAATGCTGAGGGCATTGGAAGCAGGGGTGCCACACCTAAGAAAACTCATATGGTGGCATTATGTTTCTTGCACATGCATTTAAGCAAACATAAAAATAAGCCTGAGTAAAATCTGTGAAGTAATGAAAAGAAAAATAACAAGATTTAATAAGCTTTCTTAGAACATAAGAACATAAGAATTGGCCGGCAGAAGGAGACCGTGTGATCCATCTAGTCTGCCCGGGTTTTCTCCCCCTACTATCAATTTGTCTTGCTAAGGTAACTATACTGTCTATCCCATGCCTGTTTGAATTCACTGATTGTCTTGGCTGCCTCTACCTCTGGTGGCAGGCTGTTCCAAGGGTCCACCACCTTCTCCATGAAAAAGTACTTTCTAACATTTGTTCTGAATTTACCTCCCACCGGGCGCATGTTCTGTCCTCTAGTACGTGCAGCCCTGTTTTCCCGGAAGAGGTTCCTGGTTTGTACTGTGTTGATCCCTTTAACAAATTTAAATGTCTCAATCATGTCTCGTCTGTTCCTCCTCTGCTTGAGGGAGAATAAATTTAGCTGGCTGAGCCTAGCTTCATACGTTCATGGTGCAGACCCTGCACCATTTTAGTGGCACATCTCTGCACGGTTTCCAGATGGTCTATATCCTTTTTTAGGTGATGTCTCTAGAACTGCACACAATACTCCAAGTGAGATGTCAGCAGAGACCTGTACAGCAGGAGGATTACATCATGCTTCCTACTGGTAATACTCTTTTAGTGCCATTTTTTTGCATTGTTTCCCTACCTTTAAATCATTTGAGATCATGACAGCAAGATCCCGTTTCAGCTTTGTTTCTTCTAGTAGCTGCCCTTCCAGGACATACTTCATACATGGGTTCCTTCTACCCAAGTGCATGACTTTACATTTTTTGGCATTGAATCTCAACTGTCAGTTCCTGGACCATTCCTCTAGCATCCTGAGATCTGCCTCCATGTCTACGATCCCTTCCTGTGTGTCCACCCTATTGCAGAACTTCATATCATCTACAAAGAGGCAGACTTTCCCTTTCAGTTCTTCAGCAATGTCGCTGGTGAATATGTTGAAAAGGATGAGGCCTAGTACTGACCACTGGACACCAGGAAATATTAGTTATTGATTGGGCATGGGAGTGAGTGGGGGGAGAGACCACCAGACACCAGGGACACTTATATATTGATTGGGCATGGTTGCAGGTGGGGGGAGGAACCAGTGGACACAAGGGAAAGTTTATTTGTTAACATTGGGCCGGCGATTGGTGTGGGAGGACCACTAGACACCAGGGAAAGTTTACATTTTAACTTCAGGCTGGCAATTGGCGGGGGTGACACTAAACACCAAGGAATGTTGGTTTATTATCAACAGGCCGGTGATCAAAATGGGAAGGGACCACTAGACACTAGAGAAACTTACATTTCTAACTCTAGGATGGTGATCAGTGGGGGAGGGACCACTAGACACCAGGTATACTTTCATTGTTCTCTTCAGAATGATGATTGGCAGGGGAAGGGACCACTAGATGCCAGGGACAGTTTATTTTTTAACATTAGGCTGCAGATCAGTGAGGGGAGGGACCACTGGACACCCGGGACACTTTCATTGTTCACTTCAGGACGGCAATCAGTGGGGGGCACCACTTGATGCCAGGGACTACTGTGTTGGGCATTGGGGGGGCACTGCACTTCCTCCACCAACTGCTAGGGTTGCACAGGAGTAAGTAGAGGTTTTAATCGGCAGTATGTGCACTGCTCAATTGGACTGAGCAAAATGCCCTTGCATGGTACACATACTCTGAATATTGGACTGCACCAATATTCAGGTCCCCAACCCCTTCATTTACATTGTGCCCCCTATAGATCTTACCCAGGCATTAACCCTGTTTGCACATTAACCGGGTCAATAACAGCAGTCACAGAAACCTGGTTTGTGTGGGTACACCTAGATGCGTAAGCTAGCAATCTTGTGAATATCAGGAATCAGGTTTCTGTACCATCTATACCACAAGCTTTTTTTAAAATATTTTAAATACATCTTTTATTGAAACAACTTTGAATCTGAATCTGAATTTTGGGGAGGTAGTGTTTATATTCTGTTTACTCCTATCTTCTTGCTCTTTAAGGTTTAGACCCTCTTTCCCCACATTTGTTTGTGGAAGTTTTATATCAGATAAATGCATAAAATATTCATTTAGTATGTATGTATGTGGAATGAAATTAATCTTGAAGCACCTCATTATGTTCCATTTGAATAGGGAGCACATTTTTTACTGACCCTTCCAGAGATTTTATGATTTCCAAATACTGTCTAGACTCTAGATTATGTGGACTCTTTGATTTTTACATTGTAGTATTTCCTAATCTTTTGGATTAAATTATTTTGAACTATCTTAAAATTTTCCCTGTCTTGATTGTTCAGAGTTCTGTTTGCTTTTTTCCATAATCTATTTTTTACTCTTATTTCCTTCTTGATTTTTTTCAGTTATCCATGGGACATGGTTCTTCCTCTGTTTAACAGGTGCTAACTTATTACACACCTATATAAAAAGATTTGTAAATTCAATTACAGCCAAGTCCAGTTAGAAGTTATTACTAAGGCCAGATTAGTAGATGCAGCATGTCAATCTAGATGTGCAGGGGATAATACCTTACAAATATACAAACACGCTGATATGCCAGCACAAAAAGTCCCAGAGGTCTATCAAGGCTGCCTGAGTGTATAGCTCGCAGTATACTTTTACTGCCGCTGCCTACATTCCCATCCTATCATCCCTCTTCCCCGGCTTTTCCCTCCCACGGTTCTTATCTGCACCTTCTTTAAGTATAAGTGTTTGTCTAGAATGCAGTACCTTTTCCGTTCCCCTTGGTTAATTACCACAGTATGAAGGCTCAAACCAGGCCATTTGCTACATCTGATCATAGACAAGTGCAGATTCAGTTTGGTCCAGGTACACACTGAACACATGGATCGGATGTTTGGAAACTGAACTTGGCACTCTTGGAGTATGAACTGGTGGTCCAGAAACTGTGTGGTCTTACTGGAGCTGAGAAATCTGCCTTGAGTTACCTGGTGAGAGTAAGTAAAGGTATAATTAAAATCATGTGTTACATCACAAGGTAAAACATTAGCTACAAGTAAATACTTAGCTTATTTGAATTTCATGGATCAATTCCACAAACGTATATCCCTGTCTGTAACTATGAGTCATGATTACTCATCCCAGTTGGCTAAGCTGAAGAAGGAAATGATTTCTTATCAATAACAAAGAATCACATCATTGGTAATGGAACAAAAATATAATACGAAAGGAAAAATGTTTCATACTAAACTATTCAATGATTGCAGTAGTAGGTTGGAGGACCATACTTTCACGCAGTTAGCAGATGAAGAAGGAAATACCTTATTAGACACTAAACAACAGTCTGTCTTTATTGGTAGGCATATTTTAAAAGCTTAAGGTACTTCCAATATTTCAGCTATGCCTATCTCAGATTTTTTAGCTGATATACAAGTTCAAAGTCTCCCCAAAGATAGTCTTGATATGTTACAAAGTGACATGATCCCAGTAGAGGTGTTAGCCATAGGATCCCTCTCAAAAGATTCAGCTCCAAGTTATGATGGACTCCAGGGAGAATTGTACAAAATTATTGGTGAAGAATCCCAACAAGAATTGGCTTTAGTTTTTAACCACATGTTGGAATCAAAAATAATGGGACTTAGTTTATCTCAAGGTCTATTAACCTGTTTATACAAAAAGGGAGTGAAGTTGGATATTGCAAACTGGAGGCCAGTCAGTCTTCTGAATTCTGATTTGAAAATATGAAGATTTTGACATCCAGATTGTTGTGTGTGGCACCACTCCTGATTGACACCTCTCAGTCATGTGGCATTCCAGGCCACATGATTCAAGACAATCTCCATTTATCATGAGGGGTGGTGGAAATGGGGAGATGGGGTGATATCTCAGGCCTTCTCCTTGCCATAGACCAGGAGAAGGCTTTTGAATATATATCACATGACTTTCTTTTCCAAGTGCTGGGACATTATGGTATTCCAGAAAAAGTTGTGGCCTGGCTTAGACTTTTATATGGTGCAGCATAAATGACTCCTACTTTACATGTATGGATGGGGGCCCCTGTCTCTGTTGCCAGAGGAGTACGACAGAATTGCCCCCTTAGCCCCCTCTTGTATGTTTTTGGATTAGATCCTTTTACCAGGAAAATTAATAATATACACAATCTTGAATGTATCACCACACAAAATTGTTTGACATCCCCCCCCATCTTGGCAAATTGTTTATTGATGAAAACCATAGAATCCTTAACAGTAATTGTTGATGTTTTTGATGATTTCTCAGACGTAACAGGAGCCACAATTAATCTGCAAAACACAAATGCAGGACCTTGGTCAATAAGAGGGATCATTGCCCAAATTTGATATTTGGGATAAGTGTGGGTAGTGGACTACTTACTGTGTTAGGGATACAGTTTGGTCAGGGTGACATGGCAGTATCAAACTGGGAAGCTAAATTAGGTATTGCAGAACATAAAGTAAGTGAATGGAATAAGTGGCCTATGACAAAGACCAGGAGTTTATATGGTTAAGACCTTTTTAATTCCTATCTTTCAGTATTTGAGCTTTGCCTTCCCCACTCCAAGAAATTTAGAAGCAAAACTATGTAGTGTATTCTTCTGGCCCTTATGGGGAAGCCGCCTTAATCCAGTTAAAAGGGTACATGAATACAGACCATGGAAAGAGGGACCCCGTGGCATGATTAATCCAGGGGTCTTTTTCCACTGTGTGTGTATATATATATATATATATATATATATATATATATATATATATATATATATATATATTGCATTGTTGTAAACCAATAATACAACAGGCATATACACTTCGGGTCCCCTTTGGGAGGGCCTGGTGTCCCATGCTTTTGGGTACATGGTGACAGAGTGGAGCTGTATTGATTACCTACTCCTTTAAACTGCTCCCAGATTTCACTGGTTCATGTACTGGAAAGTTTAAAAAGTGGAACCTGACTGCTTTGCATATTGAGTCTTTGTCTCATGTTAAATTATATGATTATGTCATCTCTCCGTTTTTTAAAGAACCCATCTTTGTCACAGCAGGGGAAGTTGCACCATCTGTTATTACTAGACAGCTTATTGATCGAAGAATTCTTCCCAAAATGTTGGATATTATTTGGACATGTGCACATGGCAAATCACTGGTGAGGGGAAACTATATACTGTACATAAGCGTGCGGAAGAAATACTTTGTCTCCGGGACACTTGTAACCAAGATACTGAATCAATGAAACACTTGTTCTTCTTATATTCTTACATTAAAGATGTTTGGGTATCTTGGGGCACCAACTGGAAAGAGAATATTTTTTCTAATATTACATATTTATTTATTTATTATTTATTAAAGCGTTTCACAAGGAAAAACATACTGAGCTTTGAATTAGCTCATTTCCAGATGCATCCTGGGGGAGGTGGGAAGGTGATTGATTCAAGAATAACACTGTATATACAGTACAATACAATGAACAGTAGTTTAGCTTGTTATGATAAACAGTTATTTACAGCATTTACATTCATATACAGGTAAGGTGCAAGGTAATAGTGCAGCTGAGTCCTAGTGGGCAGTTGAAGTAGAGGCGCAACAGAGTGATTGATAAGAGGATTTAGTCAGAGATCAGGGAGGAGGGGTGGATTGGGGATCAGGTAAGGAGGGAGGGGACTTGAGGGACGGAGGAGGAGGAGGGAGGAGAGAGGAGATAAAGGAGGAGGAATGGGGAGAGGGGTGGAGAGGGGCAGGGGAGGATTAGGGGGCAGGTAAAGGGAATGGGAGGGAGAAGAGGGGATGGGGAGAGGAGATAAGGTGGAGGGGAATGAGGAGGAGAGAGAGGAAAGTGAGGAAAAAAGGGGAAGAAGGAAGAGGGGAAGGGGAGGAGAGAGAATGGGGGGGAGAAAAGAGAGGGAGGAGGATAGAAAGGATGGGAGAAGGTGGGAGCAGTGAGGTGGAAGCAGTTGAGTGAAACAAATGGGCCTGGTAACTAGGGACAGTCACAGGAGGGGGGAGGTGTAGGTGTGGAGTTGTGAGGATAGTGAGTGTTTGGAGGAAGTAGAGTGAATGGGAAGGAGGAGAGAGTTCCAAAGTTTAGGAAAACAGAATGTAAAAGCAGCTTTACCAACAAGGGATTTACAAGAGGGGAGCAGGAGGGAGCAATAGCCAGGACTGTGGAGGGAGTGGGGGTAGATGAGAGAAGAGAGTTCAGATAGGAGGGAGGGAGGACAGCCAGAACTTGGAAGTGATGGTGGTGCAGTGGGTTAGGCGGCGATCATCTAGGGAAGGGAGGGAGAGACCAGAGTTAAGAAAACAGTGGTGGGTGCAGGGAGAACAGTTCAGAGTGAAACGGCAGAAGGAGTGGAAAAGGTGGTCCATTCTGGCCAGGGTGGACCTTGGGACAGCACCATAGATGATGTCACCATAATCAAAGATGGGGAGAATTATCTTTGTAAGGATGTCATGGCAGGCAGGAAAAGGGATGCAGCTTTGGTTTTTGAAGAGGAAACCAAGCTTGGGGTAGAGTTTATTGTATATGGCATCTATGTGCTGAGAGAAGTTAAGGCGATGGTCAAGCCAGGTACCAAGGTACTTTAATGAGGTCACATCAATCAATTGTGTCCCCATCTAGGTTGTTCAAGGAGGGGAGGGATGGGAGATTAGAAATCCTCGGACTGGTGCCAAAGCACATAGAGACCATTATTTTGGCATTTAATTATATCTGATTTGATCTGAACCATTTCTGGACTGAGCTAAAATCAGGTTGGAGTTTGGATCTTAACTCTGCTGTAGAAGATCCAGAGACAAATGGGGCTGTGTCATCTGCGTTCATGTGGATGACACATATGGGCAGGCAGAGGGAAGGTCATTTAGAAAGATGGAGAAAAGTAAAGAGCTAAGGACAGAGCCTTGGGGGATGCTGGTGTTAATGGGGAGGTGTGGGGATAAGGAATCTCCAAGATGCTCTGGAACACCATACCCCAAGCTCTTCGATCAATAAATGGAAAAATCAGAATAAGGGAAATAAAATCCTGGTTTATTAAAGAGGCAAGACAGAGAACTATATCAAAATTATCTTGAATGTCTCTTAAGTATTTGGGTGGGGAGAATTAGTCTGTGGATATATTTATTAGCTATGTCTTGGATTTATGTATTACACTTATTGTACTCATTGTTCACTTCCCATGTTTTTATATCTTGTATTTTGTTTTATGTAATTTTTGTAACTTTGCACAAAGGACCTTACTGGAAATGAGCGTGTCTCAGTTGAGCTATCCAATTAATTCATTTATGAAATTAATAAAAACTTTTGCTACTTACTATTACTACTAAGTTTCGCTGATTGTGATCTACCCATGAGGTAAGAGCTGAACCAATTTATTGCAGGGTCTGAGAGGCCCTCAAACATCAGTTTGTGCAGGAGAAGGGGGTGGGAGGCAGTGTTGAAAGCTTTCGCTATGTCAACAAAGATGATGGCAGTGAGAAGGCATCGGTCCATAGCTGTGTGAATGGCAACAGTGAGTTGGAGGATGGAAGAAGTCGTGGAGTGGTGTTTGCAAAAGCCACACTGGAAAGGTGTGAAGAAGGAAGATGAGTCTAGGAAGGGGTAGAGCTGGGATAGAACTATGTGTTCTTGGAGTCTGGAAAGGGTTGGGAGGAGGGAGATAGTATGAAAATTTCTTGGAGAGGAGGAGTCACCTCCTTTTGGCAGAGGAATAACTGTAGTGTGCTTCCAGGAGTCTGCAATGGAGACAAGAGAGAAGGCTAGGTTTAGGAGGGAGGTGATAGGACAGGCAATGGCCGTGGCAGGGGCAGAGAGGTGAAGAAGTTTAGGGTCTAGCCCATCAGGGCTCCCACCTTGCATGGGGTTGAGAGCTAGAAGGGCCTTCAGAGAGGTGGACTGGGTAACCAGTGAGAAGGAGAAGGGAAGTACAGGAGTGTGGGGGGGAGGAGGAAGGTGGAAGGGGGAAAGAGGATAAGAGAGTGAAAGCACAGGTGGTAAAGTGTGTGTTGAAGGCTGAGACCACAGAGGAGGGTCAGAGATGGTGGAGTAACCTAGCTTTAAGATAGGAGGGGCAGACATATGATAATTTAAATTTTTTTGCTCCTTTTCAAAGAAGGGTTCCCGTTGGGAATAAAGCACATTGTGTGTTATTATGGGATGCATTAAGTGGGGGACTTGGCAAGCAAGATACGCATATATTTCAGAAGAAAACTCTTCTGTTACATATATTGTTAGAGAATATTAACAATGAAATAAGAACTGTTTATGCTAAGGAACATGTAGTGTTACCCAGTGATCAGTGGAAAGTTTTGTGGAAAAATGTTACCTGGTTATAAATAGGATATAACCATATATTTAATATCTTTGAATTACGTACTGAGATAATGTGAGAAATAAACTGAGGCTGTGTTTAGGTATTTTTTTCTGTTTTCCCTCCTTGTACAATTTCTTTTGTGTGATTTTTCTTACTTTGTACTGTATTGATGGTTAACTGTTTGTAACTGTTTATATATTTTTTTAGTAATAAAAATACCCCTGCTTCTTCAATAAGTGCCATGGGATCTTTTACTTCCACCTGGACAGTGACCAGAGATGGGCAGAAGGGACCTCAGTTTAAAGTCTAGTCTGACGGACAGAACCTCACCAGTGCAGCACCCCTTCCCCCTCCCCCAGGGGTGTAGCCAGGGATTTCAGATCTGCACACCAAGTGGACTCACTGCAACCCTACCCCACCCCCTTGTTAGGGTGAGCTACCCCACTCCCGGGGTGTAGCCAGACAATATACAAATGTATACCAGGACCGTGTTTGCTGCCTCATTTCGCACAATAAATGCAACTTTTGTATCTCATGGCAATGGTTGTTGCCATGCATGGGTAAATACAAATGCCATGCATTGTTCCTTAAGACACCCACATACCAGCCCAGAGCCTGTAAAGTTGTATTGTCCTTGGGATGCAAAAAGAGTATTAGTGACCAGTCCTTCTAGTTTTGACTCCTATGAATAAAATTACAGAAAGGCTCAGTATTTTCTTTGTTAGTTTTCATGGAAAAAGGAAGCAGTTCAGAATCTATTTGCTACCCCTCTTAAATAAAATTGCACACCATGGAGTGCTTGGAGTCTGCCTGCCTACTCCCATGCCCTCCTCCTTTATACTGCACTAGAATATTAGTTCTGGGCATTACCCCAAGTGCCAGACGTGTGGCTAGAACCCACAAACTTCTGATCTTCTGGCCTCAGAAGCAAGCGTGCTACCTACTGAGCCACTGACACTGCGCTGCACACTTACCACTTATTATATTCCTAAGCTGGTTGGTAGGATAAATTCTGACAGACAATGTATAAATTAAATGTACAAATATTGTACACTAAGAAAGATATGAAACAGATTTGTAACATGGCAAAAAGAACAGTAGCTGAAATAAGCAAAACAATTGGTGCAATAGCATCAGGTGGTATACGAGCAACACGGCATTATGGCACGATAATGCCGTGTTGCTTGTGTAATACAAAAAGCAGTCGGAGTGGGAAAACCAGCAGTGCAGAGAAAGACGAAAGGCAACAAAACGGGAGAGATCAAGTTTTTGAACAGCAAGTAGGTAGGCTAGAGAAGCAGTACAAGAAGGGCAAAGGACACACAGGGAGGCGGCATGCAGCTTCAAGGGAACAGAATATTAGGAAGCTGAGCGGAGTGAAATGGGCCGGTGACCGCACATTGCAGAAGTCAAATGCAATCCTCGTATAGCACTGATACAGACGGAACATGAAAAACAGACCGGGAGAATGTCAGTGCCGTAATCGATCGCGTGGTGTAAACAGCAGCGTGTCAGAGAAAGAAACTAATAGTATTCCGGTAAGACGCGAATGCTGTATGCAAATGAGACACACAGCTTGAAGGAGAACGAGTAATAATAGGAAGTTGGGGTCCTCCTAAGAGGCATAAAAAACGAACAGCCGGCAGAAATAGACAAAAACATAGAGCAATGGTTAAGTAAGACATGTATATAGTTATGTGCAAAAGTTTTGAAAAGACATATAGGTACATAAGGGAGGTTGAGAAGTTCTGAAAGTAACACTGAAGTTTATTAAATAACTGAAATTGTATCATTGTATAATGAATCACAGCAGTACAAACACATCCCTGACATGGAAAGTGATGGCTGATGAGCACACCATGTTACAAGCGCATTAATCCCCTCCAAAGGTGGCATCTAATGGGGAGTTAATGCATGGTTGGACCGTTGTACGCACTCAGCCTGTGGCCTCGTGCCACAACGGTCTCAACCATGTATTAACTCCCCATTAGATGCCACCTTCGTTGGTGATTAATGCTTACATAATCACTAGGTGGTGATAATGCAGATCTGGAGAATTATTTGTTGATTATATATATTGTTGACACCTTTGGCTTGTATGTTTGCATCTGGTTTATAGGACACATGCAGGCACAGAGGAAGTGGCCCCAGGGCCACAAAATGTTGGCATAGCTAATGATTAGGTGGCAGTTATATTATATGTAAAACAAACTTTGATTTGACTCATAAATTGCTTAGGAATCTTGAAGCTTCCTCCCCACAAACAATTGCACTTCCTTGCGTCTTACAGGCAGATTCCGATTATCTGCCGGTATTTGGAGAGTCCAGTGTAGGATAGGGAGGGCATCTGGGAACCCACCCCACACAGCAATATTGGTTTTAGCTTTGTTGCAGTCATAGCTTTTGAACCATACCCATCAGCAGGTGTCCCATGGTGTTTCTTAAGGTTCTGAGCTCAGTTGCTTTTATTTTGTTTCTATATTGCCCCCTCAAGAAGGCAGAAGTTCTCAACAAATTCTTCTGCTCAGTCTTCACACAGGAAGACATTGGTAATGGTCCAGCACCAGCCAGGACACTTCCCCATACCAGGGAAGCTGACATATCCCACTTTATGAAAGAAAGGGTCCTTGTGGAGTTGTCTAAAATGAGGGTGGACAAGGCAATGGGCCCAATGGAATACACCTAAGAGTTCCAAAACAACCTAGGGATGAACTTGCCACCCCACATGCTGAACTGCTTAACAGTTCACTGGAACAGGGGATAGTACCACAGGACTGGAAAAGGGCCACAGTTGTGCCACTGCACAAGAGCGGTAGCAGCGAGGTAGCAGGAAACTACCGCCCAGTTAGTCTGACCTCAGTGGTGCTTAAAATAATGGAGACATTGCTTAAGACAAGGGTAATGAACTACCTGAAAGCAAGTGGGCAACTTGACCCAAAGCAGCATGGCTTCACATCAGGACACTTCATGCCAAACAAATTTGATAGAATTCTTTGACTGAATTACAAGAGAAGTAGACCAGCGGGCAGCAGTGGACTTGGTGTATCTGAGTAACCCCCCCCGTCAGGGGCTTATCTATGAGCCCCCCGAAAGGGCTGTGTTTCCCTGGGGTTTTGGTCCACCCCCCATTCTTTTTTTTGGTTTCCTGGCTCCTGCCCCTGTGTTTTCTGTCTCTCTTGCCGGCCCTTGCATGGTTTCTTAGAGATAGCAGAGCCAGAGAAGCAAGTTCGTGGAGCTGCCAGTTTTGGGAAATGGCACTTCAGTACCAGTGAGCTCCATGCATGTGCAGCAGCACATTTTTTGTGTAGCCATTTGCGGCCAGTTCGGTTTGCCTCTTCGGTGGTCCCAGTTCTTAGGCAATGTAAAAGAGGGACTGGAGACCTTTAGGAGTCCGGAGAGGCAACCAGAAAGAAGGAAAAACTGTTTTTGTGAGCCCCAATCGCACTCTGGAGAACAGGGGCCACCTCATGAATATTAATGAAGTGCCGTCCCTTTGAAGTAGAGGGTCCTGTCTAGCACTGGGGCAAAATGTGGAGATAGCATAAGCAACAGGGAAGAAAAAAAAGATTAAATAAATAAAGTGATGGTGTGAAGGCTGCCAGTCTGTGGGAAAGTAAATAAAGAGTTTATACAGACTGCAGCCAGGGAACAGAGTTGGGACACTGTTGGGTTGCAAATCGGATAATGTGTAGCTGCCTAAGGGCTGTGTATAATGGCAGCAGTGACTGGCAGAGGGCTAAATGAATATATTAAAATGAGCAGTCACTATGCAGGGCACAGAAGTGGCCATCAAATGGTGGGGAAAATATAAAAGAAAAGTAAAGGGTTTGGCTGGCATACACTGTTTACTTCAGCCACCATACTTTGCAGCCATGTGACATCAGCTAGCCAACCACCAAGCCAGGATTATTGCCAAGGACTCTGGGACTGTGTGAACAGACTTCTGGGGGAAAATACCAGGGAATATTTAGGCTCCTTTTTTTCTGCACCAATGAAGCAGCGAGGGAGCCTCATACATATTAATTTTGCTTAACAGACAGCAAGATTCCCCTACCTGAGCTCCCTCCTGGAGCAACAGCAACACGCAGGCACCTAAGAGGTGATTAAACTACCTCCAACAGCAGCACCCTTGTGAGGGAGTTAGCCCATCAACACACTGCACACATCGACTGCCCCACCCACCCATCCTGGCTCAGCATTTCCTTTATAGGCACTGCCTAATGACATCACTTCCTCTCCTTCATTATTTTAAGTCCCCACTTTCCCATTTGCAGGTTATACCTGCTAGCCACTCTAGAGGGACCCTCTGACCTGCCACCTCAGACTCCCCACCAGAATCCCCTCCTGCTTCCTGTAGCCTGTCTACCTGTTCAGCTTCTTCTCTCCATACTCCCACCCCTGCCTCTGCCCACACCCCACCCTTGCCCTGCCACCTGGCTAGTCCTACTCATAAACCCCTGCCCTATCATACAACCCACACCCAACCTGTTACTAACCCTATTGACCACTAGGAGTCACTATTTCAACCTTGTTTTCTGGCCCAAACCCAGCCCGCTTTAAGTCAACTAGAACCTGGATCCCTGCTCTCAGCCAGGTCCTATCCCAACTGCCCTGACAGGGCCTTGAACCTTGTACCCTGTCCACCAGAGTCCGTGACAGTACCACTACTCCAAAGTGGTATCTACGCTTTCTGAGGGGCAACCAGGATATCTGAAACTCACCACCCTGCTACTAACAGGCACTATGCCAGGGCACCTCTTTCCCAAATCTGGTAAAATGCCCCCACCAACAATCCTTGTACTTTTGTTCTCCCCCTTTACTGTCCCTTCCCATCTTAATTCCCCCTCTAAGCTGCTTCCCAGCACCCCCCACACACCGGTTACCCTGACCCATCCTACAGATACACCCTTTAAATCCTCTTCATCCCTCCCAGCTATCTTCTGGTCCCATTTCCCCTCACCACTCTCCTCCTCGGTCTTTTCCTTCGGCTGCCTTCTGGCCTCTCTCACCCACTCCAGTACTCTCTCCCTCCACTCAGCACACCCTACTGACACCCCCAGCCAGCGCACGGTAAAATCCCGGTCTCTCCGGGTTCTACGGTGCCATCTAACCATTGCCCTACTCCTTCTGGCTGCAGAGGATATATACCCTAACCCCGGCCCAACCCTAACCTCAGGCCCAGCCCACCCCATACCTAACCCCTCAGCCAAAGCCACCACCGACACTCGACCAGGCTACCTCCCCCTAGGCTTACACCTTCTCCACCTAAATATTCGTAGCCTAGCCCCTAAGCTCGATCAGCTTCAGGTCCTAGCCGCCCATCATGCCCCTGACATAATCATCCTATCTGAGACCTGGCTAAACCCCAGACTACCAGATAATATCATTGCTATTCCTGGTTTCACTATCACAAGGCAAGACCAGCCCACCAGAGGCAGAGGGGTGGCTACCTACATCAGATCAGCCCTACACTTCACTGTCTCTCTCAAAAAAGCTGAACCCAAACCTTACGAGCTTCTTATGGTAAAGTTGTCCCTTCCCTCCTCATTACCTACAGTATCTTCATGGCTGGTATTTATTGCTGCCCAGGCACACCAACCCCAATAATCACTGACTTACTGTGCCAACTCTCATCCCTTGCCGAGTCGGGTGAACTTTATGCCATGGGTGACTTTAACCACAACTGGCTAGCACTCACTTTTAACAAAACCCAAACAGAGATAACCACTCTCAACCTTACCCAAACCATTATGGAACCCACCCGCTCAAACCATAAGTCCGGTAATCACTCACTACTAGACTGGACGCTTACATCCAACCCACACCACGTCATCAGTTCAGGCCTCCTCCCTGATTCCATTAGCGACCACCACCTAATCTACTTGGTCTGCAAAATCCACAGAGTTAAAAACCCTCCTAAATTTATATTCCAACGCTCATACAAATCCCTCAACCTCTCCCCCCTCCTGGAAGATCTATCTCACACAAATTGGGTCCCGAGCTCAAACTGCTCTAACATGGATTCAACCTTTATGCATTTTCGGAACACCTTCCTCACCGCCTGGGACAAACACGCCACCCCTGCGCCAGGCTAGAGTCCACGGGTCTCACCTACTCTGGATATCCCCTGAGTTGATAGCTTGCCAACAAGCCCATGACAAGGCCTGGTGTAACTACAAATCTACGCTCCTCCCAAGCAACCTTGTCACCTACCGCATGCTCCGCAACAAGTGCACAAAGGCCATCTGCTTAGCTAAGGCTGAATATTTCAACAACACCCTAAATGCAAATCTTGGGAGACCTTCCAAATTCTGGAAAGTCATTAACTCCCTTTTCTCCCCCCAAACAGCAAGCCCCCTGCTTCTCCTCCTCATCCAATGGACTCTCTTCACCGACCCCCTGAAGGTAGCCTCCGAGTTTAATTCCTATTTCACTACCTGCACCCTAGCCCTCCTCAATTCCCTACCTCCGCGAACCACGCCCACCCCCCATACATCTATAACCACATCCGCCCCCCAGTCATCTATCCCCCTACCAAGTGGTAGGAATCCCTTTTCCTTCAGACCCATCTCCCCCACCAAAACCTTAGATGCCCTTCACTTCCTGAACCCCTCCAAAGGCAAATCCCCGATGGTCTCGATAACAAACTCCTCTTCCTTTCTGCCCCCGCCATTGCTACTCCCTTCACCGCCCTACTAAATCTATCTTTCACCACCGAGTCACTCCCCTCCGAATGGACGCATGCCACTGTCCTACCCCTTCCAAAAGGTGGTGATTCTTCCTCTACTACTAATTGCCATCCCATCTCCCTCCTCCCGGCCCTCGCCAAACTCCAGGAACACCAAATTCTATCCCAGCTCTCCCACTTTCTCTCAGAAACTAATTTCTTCACCCCATTTCAGTCCGGCTTCAGAAAACACCACTCTACCACCTCCTCCAAACTAAGACTCACGGACTCCATCCTCACTGGGATGGATAAAGAGCTAATCATGGCCGCTATTTTCATTGACCTAGCTAAAGCTTTCGACATGGTATCCCACTCTCTCCTACTTTCCTGCCTATCAGGGGCTGGGTTAGCAGTGTCTGCCACAAACTGGTTCAGTGCCTACCTACTAAATAGAACCCAATCCACTAAAATAGCTGACCACATCTCCCCCATCACCACCAGCATTCCCCAAGGCTCAGTTCTTGGCCCCATCCTCTTCTCCATCCTTCTAAATGATCTGCCTAATTCTTGCTCCTCCACCGCGATCCACATGTATGCAGACGACACAGTCCTTTTTACCTCCGGCCGGACCAACGAAGAACTCACTTCCAAACTTCAAACTGACTTCAACAAAATCCAGCACTGGTTCAATACCAACCAACTCTCCCTAAATGCCAAGAAAACTGTCTCTATGTCTTTCGACACAAGACAGCATCTATCCAACCCCGATCTTCCATACCCTAAACAACACCATCCTTGATGAAGTGCCCTCCTTCAGGTATCTAGGAGTTTGGCTCGATCGCCACCTCCTTTTCCACACATGTAGATGCCATAATTTCAAAACTGCGCCCTAAACTTGGTGCCCTCTACAGGAACTGCACCTGTCTCCCGCTACCCGTCAGACATGATTTAGTCCTGAAAATGATTCTACCCACCTTCGACTACTGTGATGTAGTCTACAGCTCCGCCTCAAAGACCACCCTAGCCAGACTTGACCCCCTCTTCAATGCGTTCTGCCGCTTTGCCCTCGATGCCCCCCCCACTCACATCACTACGAGCTCTACCGCTCACTGGTCCTGCCATCCCTGAGCAACCGGCGCCTAATTCATAATGTTAAATTTGCTTCCAACTTCTGGCTCGGCTCCCTCCCGCCTTACCTCGCATCCTCCCTATCTTCCCCACCTACCCCCACCCACACCCTCAGGTCCACTGACACTAGGCTATTAGTCATTCCCCACTGAAGGACCACCGCCGGCCAATCGGCCTTCTCTTACCTCTTCCCTAAACTCTGGAACGGCCTGCTGGCCCAGATCCGCCATTCTTCGTCCAAATACTCCTTATCTCCTGCCCTCTCTAACTTCCTCACACCAAATTGCAACTGCTCCTGACCTCCCCCCCTTCTTGATAGCTCCTCTCCCGCCATTGCCCCCCTAGCGCCTGACCAGAGGCCTGGCCATCGCCTAATTGTCTGGCTTATATACTACCCTACGCACTTACACTCACTCTTACTCCCTCTTCTCACTCCTAACATCTCCCTTCTCTCCCCCCTTCCTATCTAACATATGCTCTTCTGCCCTACCCACAGCTACTAACACCATTCCCCCTCCCTCCCACCTCACCTAAACCTACCCCACTATGTACCTAATGCTTACTAGTCCACTCCTCCTCTTCCCCCCATCTTCGCTCTCCAACTTCTACAGTCAACTTGGTGCATCCCACTGCAGCTCAAGTTGTTACTGACATTCAAGTTCTGTTCTGGCACACTAGTTCTGCTACTGGCACTTATGTAATTCATGTATTGCCTCGTTGTGTACCTATGATATGTTTACCCTGTCCCTGATGTGCATGCTCTGTATTGTTCTTACCTTGCCTTTTACCTATGTTATGTATACCCTGTCGTTGATGATCATTGTTCTGTACTGTTCTCCTTATGTAACAAGTTCAAATGGAATCCCTCCAAACCATGTACATTATCTGTATTGCATTACTGCTAAACTCAACTATTGTATGTATACCTGCCTCCTCTGTAACCCCTCCCCCCAGGTCGCACGTGAGACGAGCATCTTTTTGCTCAGCGTGCCTTTCCTGATGAAATATTTTCAATAAATAAATTAAGAACATGTGGCTGCAGCCAATGGGGAGTGAGGAAAGGGCTCCCAAAAGCCAAGGACAGTTGGAATTTGAGTCAGTCTGGGGGAGAGTCCCTCCACAGGAAGGGGGGCTCTTGCCCGTGAAGAGAATGGGGATGCAGGATGGGCCTGCCTGGGGGCTGCCAGCAATTTGTCTCCCAGGGCAGGAAGTGCCTGACCCATCAGGAAAAGTGAAAGAAGAAGCAAGAAAGGAGCAGCTTTGAAGGGAAAAAGGAAAGCTTCAGGTTGCTGAATGTTGTGCATTGTTCTGAAATTGCACCACAGCAGTGAAATAAAGGCAGCTCGAATGGAAAAGGGAAAGCTGCAGGCTACAAGAATTTGCATTGAATTGCAGAAGCACCCGAGTGGTGGGAAGAGATGCACAGATACAGAGACACTGTCAGCAGATAAGGGCCTATGGCCCACCCAGTCTGCCCACTTAAACTTGTAAGTTCACTTTATGTCTTTCTAGAAGTCTGATGCCTCTTACCCCTGACCTCCAGAATGCTCTTATGCCTATCCCATGCATTCTTAAATCCCATTATTTCTTCAGCCCCCAACACTTCCTCTGGCGGGGTGTTCCACTTGTCCACCACCCGTTCTGTGAAGAAATTCTTCCTCACGTTTCCTCTGAATTGCCCTCACTCCAACTTCATCCCATGCCCTCTAGTCCTGAAACACCTTTTTCACTGGAAAATAGTGTATTCCTGCACCCTGTTCCTCCCTGTGAGATACTTGTATGTCTTTATCATATCCCCTCTCTCCCGCCTCTCCTCCAGGGAGTACATGTACAAGTTCTTCAGCCTGTCCTCATAGGACTTGTGATGCAATCCCTGTACCATCTTTGTTGCCCTCCTCTGAACCTTCTCTACCCTGTCTAAGTCATTATGTAAGTAAGGTCTTCAGAACTGTACACTGTACTCCAAGTGGGGCCTCACTAGTGTCTTGTATAGTGGAATTATGACCTCCCTTTTCCTGCTGGTAATGCCCCTGCCTATGCATTCCAGCATCCTATTTGCTTTACCTGCTGCCTTGTTGCACTGTTTCCCTACATTGAGGTCAACAGAGATGATAACCTTAAGGTCCCTTTCCTGCTTGGTGCATGCTATATCCTCACCCCCAACTGATACATTGTTCCAGGGTTTTTTTGCCCCATATGCATTACCCTGCACTTCTTTGTATTGAATTTCAACTGCCAAACCCTTGACCATTCTTCAACCTTCTGCAGATCCCTCCTCATTCTGTCTACACCCTCTGGCATGTCCACTCTGTTACAGAACTTCATGTCATCAGCGGACAGGGAAATTCTACCTTCTAGGTCCTGCGCAATGTTGCTGATGAAGACATTGAATTGGACTGGTCCCAGCAGTGATCCTTGTGGTACCCCACTGGTCACTCTTCCCTCTGTGGAGTGACAGCCATTTACCACCACCCTCTGTGTCCTACCACCCAGCCAATTACCTACCCACCACACAACTGTCCTGCCCACTCCCATATTCCAAAGTTTGCTTAATAGCCTTCTATGTGGCACAGTGTCAAAGGCCTTGATGAAGTCCAGATAGGCCACATCCACTGCCCTCCCCGATCCACTTCTCTTGTCACCCAGTCGAAAAATTCAATGAGGCTGGTCTGGCATGACCTCCCCCCAGTGAACCCATGCTGCCTTGGGTCCTGTAGTCCGTTGGCAACCAGATGTTCCACCAATCTCTCCTTCAGTAGTGTTTCCATGATCTTCCCCACTACCGAGGTCAGGCTGACTGGTCTGTAGTTCCCCACTTCCTCTTTACTCCCTCTTTTGTATAAGGGGACTACATCTGCTGTCCTCCAGTCTTTGGGTACCTCCCCTGTTTCCAGTGATTGGCTAAACAGGATTGCCAGAGGTTCAGCCACCACCTCTCTTAGTTCCTTTATGACCCTGGGGTGCACCCCATCTGGCCCCATTGCATTATCAACTCTTATTCCTTCCAGTTCCTTTAGGATCCTTTCCCGTGTAAAGGGACTTGTGTCCATTTCTGCGCCATTCCCACCCCTTGTACTCCCTTCAGGCTCATTACCCTCCTCTTCCTCAGTATAGACTAAGCAGAAATATCTGATCTGTTCAGTATGTCAGCTTTACTGTTGTCATCCTCCATGTGGCCCCCATCCTCCCCCTCAGTCTCACTATCCCTCCCTTTGCCCCTCTTTTTTCACTTATGTACTTGTAAAATGTTTTGTCCCTTCTGCCCACTGATTTTGTAATTCGCTTGTCTGTCGGAGCATTGACTGCCCTTACTGACCTCCCTGCCTCCCTTTGCTTCTCCTGGTACTTCTCCCTATCCCCTTCTGCCTGTGCCTTTTTGCATTGCCTGAATGCAATCTTTTTGGCTTTCACTTTCTCTGCTACCTCCTTGGAAAACCATAATGGCCTCCTCTTCCCTTTCCCCATGCTAACCTGCTTAATGCATAATTCTGTTGCTCTTCCCTGTTTTAAATATTGCCCACTGTTCCTCAACCCAGTTCCTTCCCCATTCCCATTAATGCCTCTTTCAAGCATCTCCTCATTTTCCCAAAGTCTCCATCCCTAAAATCCAGGATACGTGTTTTTGTGCGGTTTGGTTCTGCTCCTTCTGTGATTTCAAACCACAGTGACCAGTGGTCACTGTTCACCAGGTGCTCCCCCGCTGTTACCCCCATCACACTGTCCCCTTTTCTTAGCACAAGGTCTAGTATTGCTTTCTGCTGATTTGGTTCCATGACCAGTTGCTTGAGGAAGACACTTTGAAGGAAGTCCAGGATAAATCTGCTCCTGGTTGATGCTGCTGCTGGGTGGCTCCTGTCCTGAGCCTGGTAAAAGGACAGAGGTTGCGTCTAAGCCTGGGAAAAGACAGAATACAGAGGAATGATGAGGAACCAGAGAATAAGAATGTGCTGAGAGAAGAAACGGAAGAGTCAGCTTCTTCACCTGGAGAACTGCTATGTTCCTGCATGGTGAGAAAAGGGACTTTCAGAGCAGAAAATATGTGTGAGCCAGAGCGAGAATGTGGCTGTGTTGAAGATGAGAGACTGAAAGCAGAAGGATGGACAGGTGCCTTTCGGGGGTCGGGTACCTGTTGTCTGCTCCTGAGATACAGCAAGGAAAATAAACAGATTGCTGTGTCTACACACCGTGGCAGGAAAGAGAAAAAGAGAAGAGAGCAGAAGAGAATGTGCTGAATGTTTCTTCTGACACCCAGAGCCAGGTGGGGAGCTTGCTAATGCCCATCAAGTGGGGTCTGCCACTGCAGGGGATCACAGGTCTTGTACCCGAGTGCTAGGGCACCCTAATCGGAGGGAGCCGGGCTGTGGGGCCACTCCCAGGTCTGGGTCCTTTGTAGTTGGCAGGCCTTGGCAGGCCTTGCGCATGTGCCCTGCAACGGGCCTGTAATGGGCTGAAGGGGACAAGCTGCAAGATCTGCAAGCAAGAAGAGAAAAAGCAAGCTGCAGCCTCTATGTGCCCTCCTGTTTAAAGCATAGTCAGAGCCCAGTTCTGCCTGTGTTTCCATCCAGCACCCAGGACTTCAGCAAACTGTGCCATCCCAAGGATTGATTCAGCAGAACCATGACTAAACCGCAGGAATTGCCCAACACCTGGGGACTGTAAATAGTTCAGAAATGCCCACCACGGCAGGAGGTAGAGCAAAAGTTTAAATAAAAGAAAGGAATGTAACTTCGGAAGCACGCCAAAGCTGGCTATCAGCTGCACCACAGGCCTGCAACTTAAAATCTGGGTACCCAGTGACAGGACTTTGGGGTTAAATTGGACTGGGACCTACAGGTCTGGGCTTGAGTTACTCCTGCAGCAGTTAGCTAGTTAGTTAGATCTGGTGGTTGCAATGATTGCAATATGGGATTGAATCAAAAGGGAAATGTGATTCTTGGAAATGTAAATCTTTGAAATGAAAGGGAAAGTGTTTTGCTTGAACTCTATTCCATTTACCCCATCCTAAACCCTCCCCCTGTAAATAAACCGAGATGTTATTATTTTCCACAGAAATGAATCCAGAGCCTAATTTTAGCGAGCATGCTATCTGAAATGGGAAATGTAAATGGTGTAACAGAATGTGCAGAGGTTCGAATCCTGGTAAGTCCATGTTGTGGTAACTGTTGGGGAGGTGGGTTGGTACAACATCCAAGAAGGTTGTACTGAAAGCAATCAGATCCACTAAATATGTACTCTGGGTGGAGGCAACGCCATTTTATTTTTATCTTTTAGGAAAGGACCATCGTAGGTCAGCTATGGGAACCCAGGCCCCTTAACCATGGTCAGGCCTGCATGGCAGGGGTTGTGGCCCTCTTCAGGACGGCACCGGAGAGGGGCTACACATGGAGGCACCACTGGGATCTCCTGTGCCAGTCATGCCCAGCATGGACCCCCCCAAAAAAAAATGTGGGGCCCTTGCAGGTGGCGGGAAATGGTATAGATGTCATGAAAGGTATTGGAAAAGTGATTTTGGCACTAAAACTGTATTGGGCTGTCTTTCTTTGCTGGTCAATGAAAAATGTAGGGGGAACACCCCCTAGTGGTCAAAGGTGGAAATTACGCTAAAAATTGTGCCACTTGAAAAATATTGGTGCCAAGGGTCTCCAGGGAGGGTTAATAACATCTAAAGCTCTGAGTCGTTGGGGTAAGGTGTAAACTGGTGGGAATAGGGGTGATTGTCAAAAATTAGAAATGGTTTGATGTTGTTGAATAGAATAGGTAACCCTTTGTATAGAATAAGATGTCATAGGTTTTTACATTAATGTTAATGTGAATGGGTTACTAGGATGATTGAGGGTAAATCCTTGCCTTGGTGCAGATGCCAAGCATTTAAGGGGAGAGGAGTGTAACCCCCCTGTCAGGGGCTTACCTGTGAACCCCCAAAAAGGCTGTGTTTCCTTGGGGTTTTGGTCCATCCCCCATTCTTCTTTTTTTTTGGTTTCCTGGCTGCTGCCCCTGTGTTTTCTGTCTCTCCTGCTGACCCCCATATGATTTCTTAAAGAGAGTGGGGCCAGAGGAGTAAGTTCACGGAGCTGCCGGTTTTGGCAAATGGCACTTCGGTGTCTGCGAGCTCCGCACATGCACAGTAGCGCATTTTCGTGTGGCCATTTGTGGACAGTTTGGTTTGCCTCTCCAGTGGTCCCTGGACATTGTAAAAGAGTGACCGGAGACCTTTAGGAGTCAGGAGAGGCAACCGGGAAGAAGGGAAAACTGTTTTTGTGAGCGCCAATCACGCTCGGGAGAACGGGAGCCGCCTCATGAATATGAATGAGGTAGTGTCCCTTTGAAGTAGCAGGTCCTGTCTAGCACTGGGGCAAAATGTAGAGATAGCACTAGCAACAGAGAAGAAAAAAAAGATTAAATAAAGTGATGGTGTGAAGGCTGCCAGTCTGTGGGAAAGTCAATAAATGAAGAGTTTATACAGACTGCAGCCAGGGAACAAAGTTGGGATACTGTTGGGCTGCAAATGGGATTATGTGTAGCTGCCTAGGGGCTGTGTATAATGGCAGCAGCAGCTAGCAGAGGCTAAATGAATATATTAAAATGAGTAGTCGCTATGCAGTGCACAGGGGTGGCTATCAAATGGTGGGGAAAATATAAAAGAAAAGTAAAGGGTTTGGCTGCTGGCATACTTAAAATCTGTGGATTCTGTGTAAACTGTGGACACTGTTTACTTCAGCCACCATACTTTGCAGCCATGTGACATCAGCTAGCCAACCACCGAGCCAGGATTCTTGCCAAGGACTCTGGGACTGTGTGAACAGACTTTTTAGGGGGAAAAAAAACCAGGGGAATGTTTAGGCACCTTTTTCTGCACCAATGAGGCATCAAAGGAGCCTCATACATATTAATTTTGCTTACGGGCAGGGGATCCAGCCAATGGGGAGTGAGTAAAGGGCTCCCAAAAGCCAAGGACAGTTGGAGTTTGAGTCAGTCTGGGGAGAGTCCCTCCAGAGGGAGGTGAGCTCTTGTCCCTGGAGTGAATGGGGCTGCAGGATAGGCCTGCCTGGGGACGGCCATCAATTTGTCCCCCAGGGCAGGGAGTGCCTGCCCCATCAGGAAAAGTGAAAGAAGAAGCAAGGAAGGAGCAGCTTTGAAGAGAGAAAAGAGAGATGCAGGTTGCTGAATGTTCTGCATTGTTCTGAAATTGCACCACAGCTGTGAGATAAAGGCAGCTCTAATGCAAAATGGAAAGCTGCAGGTTACAAGAATTTGCATTGAACTACAGATGCACCCAAGCAGTGGGAAGAGGACAAAAGAGGTTCAATTGTGCTTATGCAACTAGATGAGATGATGCTTGTGTGACTTGATTTACTTTGTGGCTTTCCGCCTCTATATCCGTATGAGGTACCACCTGTAGGGGTACGACGCAAGGAACCCTAGAGGAGGGTTCCCCCTTACAGGTGCCACAGGAATGATTGCGTCAGCTAAAGGTAGGTTAGGAAGAAGCCCATGGATAAGAGAGATGAGCCACTGGAGGAGGAGGGGTGGATGGTGGGCAACAAGAAATGAATCCTGGAGAAGTCCAGGATGAGTGACCTTATAAACTGATGGGGGAATGACGTAGTTGCTCCGCCCATTGAACCTCGGGCTTAAAGTCCTCCCATTCAGTTGTGCTTATGCAACTAGATGAGATGATGCCTGTGTGACTTGATCTACTTTGTGGCTTTCTGCTACTCTATCCGTAGGATATACCACCCTGTAGGGGTACAACACAAGGAACCCTAGAGGAGGGTTCCCCCCCTTACAGGTGCCACGGGAATAATTGCATTGGCTAAAGGTAAGTTAGAAAGAAGCCCAAAAAGAATACCCAATCAGGTGTTGATGCATTGAAGAGGTGAGGATGATGAATGAATGAATTCTGAGAAGATGATAAGGGCCGACTTCCTAAGGAGAGAGGGGAAAGCCAGGACCACCATCTACCTCCATCCAACAGTGGAACCTAATTAATTAATTAACCTAAGAAAGCACTAACTCTAACTAATATCATGACCATTGGCATGGAGGAGAGGAAAAACCCCCTTTGAGGAAGAAACCTCTGGGGATCCAAGGCCTAGATCGCCTTCCCTCCAGGCTGATGACATTTGATTTGAGGACGTATGCCATTAAAGAGAAGGATTCATTAAAGAGAAGGATATGAGTAGGGAGGATGATGATGGAATAGGGGAAAAACCCCAAAAGAATGCACAGTTCGAAGAAGGAACCTGAGGCAGCAGGGACCCAAGAGGGCTATGCTTGAGCAGTCGATGGGAAGGAGGAGATCCAGGTAGAAGTCAGGGGAGCAAAGGGTATCCAGATGTGCTCAGTAGAAGACTGAAGAGGATGAAGACTGACGATGATCACTGCAGGAGTGCAGCAGTCCAAGAGCAGGAGTGCAGCAGTTCAATGAGGTAGCATAAGACCTAATGAGAGGTATGCTTGATAGAGCGATGTGATTAAGTAGATCCCAATGCCAAGAAGGCAGGCCTGGAACCAGAGGGTACGCTCGGGTCGAGTGATCAAGAGGAGCAAAATTGGACAATGGACGATGAGGAGTTGAAGTCATGAGTGGAGTGAATCCATGATGGCTGGTACGACAAAAGGCATGATGATAGATGGAAGCCATGACTGAAGTGAATCCTTGATGGCTGATGATGGATTGAAGCAATGCTTGGAGGCTCGATGAGATAAGAAATTATTAATGTGGACCAGAGTCAGGAACCTGATACATGCGGTAGGAGGGCCACGGATAGATGAGGTGACATATGATTCATGATAGGTATGCCCAAAAGAAATATTGATTGCAGGCCAGGTGGAGTCAGCCAAGGCATGCAGATTGAGCGATTGAAATAGATGAGCAGGTCGAGGTGAGGTATTGTGAACCTGAGAGGGCTATGCTCGAGAAGTCAATATGATGGAGTAGACCCATTTAGAGGTCTGATAAGAACAGGTTACTATAGGGGTACGCAGTGTGGGCACAGCAGAATTACACCATGAACAATGCTAGAAGCCTGCAAGGGGCCAAAGGAAATAGCCAAGCAGGGAATATAAAGTAGGAATGACAACAACTGCCAGCTTCGATATCCCAGACAGCACGAGCCAACCAGCAGGAGGAACATGTCCAAAAGGAATGCATGGGCCGTAGCAGAAGAGGCGAGGAAAAAGACACTGCAGGAGCAATGGAAACAGGAGAACCATGAGGTCAGCATTGGGCTGAGGATGAGGCAAGGAAGGAGGAAATGAATAGTGGTAATTACTGGGGGTTTGGGGGAATTTTGTGTTCACCAGTATGAGCTCCACATTGAAATACTATACAGAATGGGAAATATGCAAGTACAGACATGGTTAGAATATCTGCATACTGAAATCCGCAATATACAGCAGGGAATAGTGGGAATGAGTAGGGCTGGAAACCCGGAAACAGAAGAAAGACCTTGAGAGACAACCAGACCAATGAGGTAAACAACTATAGGAGGAAATGAGTGGCAGGAGGCATGGTAAGCAGAGGGAGGAGGTGAAGACTAGGTGAATGGTGAAAAAGCAGGAGGAGGCAGATGAGAGGGGAGAATGAAAGAACATAAAAGGATGAAAGAACAGAGGCATACTTCCCAACTGCTCAGCACTGAAATCATAGCACCGGCCTCCAGAAATCACAGCAAAGGCCAGAATGGGCAGCACTGCCTAATTAAAACAATGCTATGCTGAGGATAGAGGGCCCCAAATAGGGAAGGAAAGGAATGTGGCAGCACACCATTCGGGGCACAGGTGCTACCACGCCAGCCGAGGCAAGGTAGATGTGGTAAAATGGATGAATCCAAATGAAGGCCCAGGCTAAAACGTGATGGTCCAACCACACCTCAGAAAAAAAGGAACAGAAGTAGTTAATCCAGGTGAGTAATGCAGGCTGAGGGAAATAGGAGCACAGAGGAACAAAGGCAGACCAGAGCAGGCAGGGAGCTAGAAAGCAGGAAACAGAGAAAAAGCCCCCTGGGGAGGCAAACAGAGGGATGCAGGAGGAGCGTCTGTCGTAACACTGCTCCCAGGAAACCAAAGCACTATCCCTGCCAGAGAAAGGTAATGCAGCCCTACACGCTCTGGAGAGGTACACCCGATAGGCATGAAGGGGAAGAAGGCTAAGAGAAGATGGAGCTCCCGGGCCAGTGAGGCTCGGAAAGGGGAAGGAGGAGAGTGCGCCAGCCAGGGAAGGTAGGAGCAAGGGAGGGAGGGAGAGAAGGCAAGCCACGGTGCAAGTGGCAGAAGTAACAGAGGAGTGAGGGAAGAACAATGCCACAAGCTGGCAGCAAAGATGAGCGGGGGGGGGGCAAATAGAAGGTATCAGGAGCACAGCACCAGCAAGGGGGAAATTCAAAGATAGGAATGCAATGCCAAAAGGAGGGGTCAGAGCAAGGGGAAGCACAGGCTAGAAAGTGCAGCAAGGGCAGCCAGAGGCAAGAAGAGAGGACTGGGAGCAAACGAAAAATGGGCGAGGGAGCGGCCGATGAAGCCTCCTGCCACAGCAACAAGGAACGAATCCTGGAGAGGTCCAGGATGAGTGACCTCATAAGCTGATGGTGGAGTGACATAGTTGCTCTGCCCATTGAACCTCAGGCTTAAAGCCCTCCCATTGTGTCCTGAGCCTGGAAAAAGGACAAAGGCTGTGTCTAAGCCTGTGAAAAGACAGAATACAGAGGAATGATGAGGAACCAGAGAATATGAATGTGCTGAGAGAAGAAACGGAAGAGTGAGCCTCTTCACTTGGAGAATTGTTATGTTCCTGCACGGTGAGAAAAGGGACTTTGAGTGCAGAAACTATGTGAGCCAGAGCGAGAATGTGGCTGTATGGAAGATGAAAGACTGTGAAAGCAGAAGGACGGACAGGTGCCTTTCGGGGTTGGGTACCTGTTGTCTGCTCCTGAGATACAGCGAGGAAAAGAAACAGATTTCTGTGGCTACACACCGTGGCAGGAAAGGGGAGAAGAGAGCAGAAGAGAATGTGCTGAATGTTTCTGCTGACATCCAGGGCCAGGTGGGGAACTCGCTAACCCCCATCAAGTGGGGTCTTCCACTGCAAGGGATCACAGGTCTTGTACCCGAGTGCTAGGGCTCTCTGATCAGAGGCAGCTGGGCCGTGGGGCCACTCCCAGGTCTGAGTCCTTTGTAGTTGGCAGTCTTTGCGCACGTGCCCTGCAACGGGCCTGTGACAGGATGAATCAGACAAGCTGCAAGATCTGCAAGCAAGAAGAGAAAGAGCAAGCTGCAGCCTCTGTGCTCCATTTGAGCAATCCAGTCTGGTTCTGCCTGTGTTTCCATCTAACCCCCAGGACTTCAGTGAACTGTGCCATCCAAGGACTGATTCGGCAGAACTGTGAGTTAACCACAGGAATTGCCTTGCACCTTGGGACTGTAAATAGTTCAGAAATGCTCACCAGGGCAGGAGGTAGAGCAAAGGTTTAAATAAAAGAAAGGAATGTAAAAAAGATAAAACTTAAGCACACCAACACCGGCTACCAGCTGCACCGCAGGCCTGCAACTTAAAATCTGGGTACCCAGTGACAAGACTTTGGGGTTAAATTGGACTGGGATCTGCGGGGCTTGAGTTACTCCTGCAGCAATTAGTTAGTTAGTTAGATCTGGTGGTTGCAATGATTGCAATATGGGATTGAATCAAAAGGGAAATGTGATTTTGGGAAATGCAAATCTTTGAAATGAAAGGGAAAGTGTTTTGCTTGAACTCTGTTCCTCTGTTTTGCAGCAGAAATGAATCCAGAGCCTAATTTTAGTGAGCATGCGATCTGAAATGGGAAATGTAAATAGTGTAACGGAATGTGGAGAGGTTTGAATCTTGCTAAGTCCATGTTGGGGTAACTGTTGGGGAGGTGGGTTGGTACAACATCCCAGGAAGTTGTACTGCAAGCAATCAGACCCACTAAATATGTACTATGGGTGGAGGCACCACCATTTTATTTTTATCTTTTGGGAAAGGACCCCCATAGGTCAGCTGTGGGAACCCAGGCCCCTTAGTCGTGGTCCTGCCTGCATGGCAGGGGTTGTGGCCCTCTCCAGGATGGCACTAGAGAGGGGCTACACTTTAGTAAAGCCTATTATACAGTCCCACACAGAAGGCTAGCCAGCAAACTGGAGCAAGCTGGCATCAATCACAAAGTAGTTAACAAGCTGGCTGCAAGGCAGGACACAGAGGGTTATGGTAAATGGCATCTTGTCCCAAGAGGGGAAGATGTCAAGTGGCATGCCGCAGGGGTCAGTACTAGGCCTATCCTTTTCAACATATTCATTAGTGACATCGCTGAAGAACTGAAAGGGAAAGTCTGCCTCTTTGCAGATGATACGAAGCTCTGCATCAGGGTGGACACACAGGAAGGGATCGCAGAAACTGAGGCATATCTCAGAATGCTAGAGAAATGGTCCAGGAACTGGCAGTTGAGATTCAACACCAAAAAATGTAAAGTCATGCACTTGGGTAGCAGGAACCCATGCATGAAGTATGTCCTGGAGGGGCAGCTACTAGAAGAAACAAAGCTGGAAAAGGATCTTGGTGTCATGATCTCAAATGATTTAAAGGTAGGGAAGCAATGCGAAAAAGTGGCACTAAAGGCAAGCAGCATCCCCGGATGTATTAGTAGAGGTATATCAGTAGGAAGCGTTATGTAATCCTCCCGCTGTACAGGTCCCTGGTGAGACCTCACTTGGAGTACTGTGAGCAGTTCTGGAGGTCTCACCTAAAAAGGACATAGTCCGTCTGGAAACTATGCAGAGACGTGCCACCAAAATAATGCAGGGTCTGCACCATGAAACGTATGAAGCTAGACTCAGCCAGCTATATTTATTCTCCCTCGAGCGGAGAAGGAACAGAGGAGACATGACTGAGACATTTAAATTTGTTAAAGGGATCAACACAGTACAAACCAGGAATCTCTTCCGGGAAAACAGGGCTGCATGTACTAGAGGACACAACATGCGCCCGGTGGGAGGTAAATTCAGAGCAATTGTTAGGAAGTACTTTTTCACGGAGAGGGTGGTGGACCCTTGGAACAGCCTGCCACCAGAGGTAGTGGCAGCCAAGATGGTCAGTACATTCAAACAGGCATGGGATAGACATTATAGTCACCTTATCAAGACAAATTGATAGTGGGGGGGTAGAAAACCCGGGCAGACTAGATGGACCACACGGTCTCCTTCTGCCGGCAAATTCTTACGTTTTTAATGTCTTAATACACTGAGAGCTCTGGTGGCCTAGTTCCATACAGGATCCACACCAGATTTTATCACACACACTGCTCAAAACAGACTATGATCCACATCTGCAACAAGCTTTGGCTTGTACCTGGTAGAAAATTACCCCTCTGTCCGTCCCCAGGAGAAAGCAGTCAGGCAAGTGGGAGATCCCAGAAACAGAATGTACCAAACAAACTTTATTTGACCAACCCCCAGTCCATATAAATTCTGAATCAATGATAGGGTCAGGATTCACCAGTACGATACACCATTGTTTGAGCCAGTACAGGATGCCAACTGTACTAACTCCTTCATTTGTTAAGGTAACCACAAAAAAATGGGGACCACACTGATGTATCTTTTAGCCTAGCATGCATCATCCAGAAATTTTCCGGACTAGTAGGAAGTTTAAAACTTACATCATAGTAAGTGTCCCCCAGACAGTGAATAAAGGCAAAAATTTCAGAAACGAAAAAGCCCATTTCTGTTTTTAACAAGGTTCTGGCAATAAACACCCTATAGGGAACTTCTGCTACCCCACCCCTCATAATGGATACAAACTGCATTTCTTCTTTGTGCTAGTTCTACTGGTGATTTGAAGAAATCAGAATATTATTTCTGTTCCTTATTGGGGGAGCAGGAGTCAACTTGAGTTCTTGATGTGTTCCATGTCATAACAGCGATCGCAGAATAGCGATCACTGTTACAGTGAGTGTACATCGCAAAAAAATAATTTTGGCGACGTACACTCGCGGCGAGGATGAACAGGGCACCCGAGACCTATGGGTGTTTTTTTTTAATGCGGCAGGCTGTGCCCACTGCACCCCTCACACTAATGGATTCTCATCTCCAGGGGGGTGCATGCTGGGGGGGGTGAAAAATACAAAGCCGCCTGCCGGCAAGTGAAAAAAGCACTGCACCCTGCATCTCCCAAGTGACCACACACCCCACCACGCTAGCAGACCAGCTCGGCAACTGCCTGCCACACCCCCTCCCACATACCTTCCCTCCCCTTCCTCCCCACCACGCATGTATACACCTGTATATCCGTTCGCCCTACCTAGGTGTCCACTCGCTACCCTGCCAGGTAGCCCTGTACACAGGCGCCGTGATTGAGTCGCCCTTTTTGTAAGTGCCCAATCATGATCGCCCTGTACACAGTATACCTTCTTGATGTAACCGGCCTAAGGGAATTCCACATGTGTGCTTGGTTCCCCTAGTGACTTAGTAGACTACTGGTCCACATCTGACAACAAGGCAGATTTGCAGAGGCTGTGTTGATGACTTCTTGGGCCTGTTGTTCCATACTTAGGACGGAGGGAGGGTTCTTGAGTGTATCACCCAATTGCGGAGTAGTAATAGTCCTTTGGGAATATCAAAAGGTATTATCCAAATCCCTTTCTAAAGACTTTGTTACAGTTGGGGCAGTATGGCTAACATCAGGTTAGAGGGCAGAGTAGTTACAGTAGGGTCCTGTAGCCCCTTAGTGGCTCTGGTCTTGTTACACTCCAGGCAGTATGGCCTACATCCGGTTGAAGGGCAGACACAGTTACAGCAGGACTCTGTAGCCCCTTAGTGGCCGTAGAGACTGGAGGCACTTCATACATCAAGGGGCCACCCACCTCTCTTAGTTTAAACAAAATAGGGCCTGTAGCAAAACTGAAAGAATCATGTACTTCCAAGGATAAAATGCTGGTAGAAGCAGTATTATCCTGTTCCTCTGTCTGTAGTTCCTGTCTTGAAGGGACAGGTTACGAAACAGTAGTGCCAGGACCTGGTGACTGGCACTCTCCCTGTTGAGGGACTGTATCAAAATATATCACTTTGGAACCTACACAGTCAATTGTGTCTGTAGAATTAACTAGCACAGGATTAGGAATATGCACTGGTCCACAGTGAACGGGTGAAGAGCTGGAGCTCCAGCTCTCACCTTCCTCATTTGTTCCCCAGCCCGCAGCTCTCAGTTTGTTTGCAATACAAACAGATGACAACTTTGAATGCTGCATTTTTATACAGGGATTTTCCACCCACCTTTTTCTGGGGGGTGAACTTGTTGTAGCTGTACCAATAGAAAAAAGTCTGGTGGTACCAGGTTCTGTACTAGCCACTGCAGAGTATGCTGCAGATTTTTTTCCCATTCATTATCAAGTAGAGTTCCAGTGGTCAGGATAGCTCGAGCCACAAGCTCTTTATTGCTGCTATCCATGGTTTCATCCACGTAAAATTGCTTCTCGCTGTCAGGGGAATCTGTGTCAATAGGGCCAGGGCAGTTAGAATGTCCCTGTAATTCACTAGCTTTGGCAGTTTCAGCAGCTAAAATCATAGCCGCTGCTGAATCTGTAGGCTGAGCTGTTCAACCTGACACTGCAGTTGTAGTTGTCATTTCAGTTTCAGATAAGTTAGATCCGGGCTGAAATTGCCCAGGAGATCCAGAAAAAATATCAGACAGAAGGACCGTTAACAACGAGAGAGGTACTTGAACAGTCCAAATGCTTGCAAATCTTTTTCTTCTGCTGTAAACAACATTGCTCCTCCTCCATTATGAGTTGAAGTAAAGTGGCTTTTTTCCTTTGCAGCTCTACATCTAGACACTGCTCTTCCTGGGATACCTCCTGTAGTGCAGCAGGATGTGACAAGCCTGAATCAGGTGTTATAGTGCTAGGTTTTGTGATGTCCATATTCTCTGGACCATCTTCATGTTGAGACTTCTCTTCTGAGAGCACATCAGCAGGGAAACAGGTTTCATTCGCCTCGTGGCTACCTGCACCTTCCTTCACCTCCAGCACAGGTAAACCATCACCACCTTCATTTGTTTCAAGCTCAGTTACAGGCTCACTACCAGTATTGCCGTTTCCATACATGCCACAGCTGCATTCTGTCTGAGCACAAATACAGTTTTGTTTTCACCCACCAGCACAACCTGTTGTGCTGACATTCCTGAGGTAAGGGCTTCCTCATTACTCCAAGTGGGGAGGGAATGGTACTCCACCACCTGGGACTCCTCAACAGTCTCCTCCATCGCTGACCTCACCCTCTCCCTGACAGGAAGCAGCATGGCCCCCTGCAGGAAGAGTGGGGTATTTTTATTAAAACACGAAACAAAGATAAAACAAACCACAAAGGTATAGCACTAATACGTCAAGTACCTATCACTCCAATATGGACAAAAAAAAAGGAAAACAAAATGACATACAGAAAAGGAATTAACCATATAGCCAATCAGTATCAGGCCAGAAATGATCAAACTGGGCATTTGTCAGATTAGTAAATTCTTTCAGATAAATGGTATGCAATTCATGATGGATTTTGTACAAGACTTCCACTGGAAAAATACCAGTTTGTTGCAAGACCCATTGACATCTGCACTGCCAGATAACTCATTTAAAACATGCAAAAATAACTTAAACAGTGCTAGAATGCCATTTACTCCAAAAAGATGTTAAATTCCCTGAGACCAACACACCATAGCTGAGAAACTTAAAACAGGTTTCTTTCCATCATGCCACCACTAGAGGCCAGAACTGCTATATAAAGGAAGAATGAAAAAATATGTTCCATCCTTTCAAGGCATCCTGTGCAAGATTGTCTAGGAAACAGTCGCTCTGACACAGCTTTATGTTTATGGTTGTTTTTGACATTTAACTTTTCATGGCTACAGAGCCACACGGTGTGCCTCATTTTTGCTGGAATTCTATGGTCGTAGCATACAAAATACATTTAGCAGGGACTCTAGTGCTACCAGGAAACATTGGCTCCTCAAAATGAAGTACACAATATTGTATAATAAAGTTGTTTCCTGTGCAGTGAAGCAATTTGTGCTACAGTGAGTTTCCACTGTTTAAGTCTAATGAAACATTCCTTAATGTATGTCAGAAGAGGAGGGTCTGTCCAAGCAAAATGGAGGGCACCACCTTCCCACCTAGGGAGCAAAAAAACACACCATTCTCTGAACAGATCCATCCGTGACAACACTACTCATTGTAGAAGAGGTGTTAAAGAGTTAGTGAGGCCAAAACAAGAAGACAGGAAAATAATACACATTTTAAGTAGTAGTCAGTTGTAACTTTTTATTTCTGAAGTATTTTTCTTTTTCCTTTTGCTCAACAGAAAGTCTTCTGTGTGATAATACTGTGCTGGATGTGTGGAACAGCTCTTAGCCTGGTAGCTGTCATGCCTAACTCTACTGCCTCACACTACATCATCAGCATTATGATCTCAGTGACATCACAGGTGAATTACCTGGCAGTCACTCACGTGCTGTTCCTAAGTAGCAGTGATGTCAGAGATAGTGAGATCACAATCCTGCTGATGTAGTGTGGGGCACTAGAGCAAGCTATGTCATCTGCCAGGCTAAAAATATTTTTAATTTTTCATTGTTAACAGGAGAGTTTCCAAAGAAATGGAAAGTGGCAGACGTAGTGCCAGTTTACAAAGGGGGTTCCAAGACAGAAATGAGTAATTATAGGCCAATTTCCTTGCTCCCTCAAGCATATAAAATTGTGGAAAAGATAATTTCTGGTCAACTAAAAAATATTTGGAGAAGGAAGGGTTATTGAACAGGTATCAATCAGGTTTCCGGTCAATGCACAGAACCCAAACAGCATTAGTAAACATTGTAGGGGACATACAGATGAGCCTGGACAGGAGAAAGGCAGTGGGAGCCATATTTATGGATTTGTCTAAGGCATTTGACACCTTAAACTACAGCATTCTCCTGTCCAGGCTCTGAGAGTTAGGGGCACGGGGTCTGGAACAGGGTTGGTTTAACTCATATTTAGTGGGACGGAACCAGCTGGTGGAGTTGGATACCTATAAATCATCTACCTTATTAATTACATCAGGGGTGCCTCAGGGCTCAATTTTGGTCCCCCTTCTTTGTAACATCTATGTGAACAGCATCCATTTTGAGGATCCAGAAATAAGGTACCATATTTATGCAGACAACACCCTGATTTATGTTTAGGGTACTACTCTGGAAAATATTTCTGCCAAATTACAAATAGCTTTTTCTCAGCTGCAAATATTTCTGGAGTCACATGAATTAACATTAAATGCAAAAAAAAACCTCAGGTAGTGCTTTTCCAGAGTAGCACTAAGATAAATCAGCCACTGGAAATAAAAACCTTATGTGGGGAGTATATACAGCAAGTTACACAATATAAATACTTGGGAGTCTGGTTACAGTGGGATAGTCACTTGGATACATTGGTAATCAATTTAAGTAGAAAACTGGGCATGTTGTATAGACTGAAACATTATACAACTATTGAGGACTGACATGGAATAGTGGAGGTTATGATCCTGCCTGTTTTGGATTATGGTGACTTAATATATGCAAGAGCCTTGGGGATGGAGCTGGCAAGACTGGATGCCAAGTGCAACAGACTTGCCCACTTCGTCCTTGACGCTGACAAGAGAACATATCATTGTGAGTTGTTTTGGGCTTTGAACTGGTGGGATTTAGGAGATAGAAGGATCTGGCATTAGGCAGTCTTCATGATAAAAATTAGGAGGCAGAAATTACATAGTTATCTGCTGGATGAATTCAAAACCAGGGATCGGAGGGCAGGCTTAAAATCTTCCCAGGCTTACAGATTTACTGTCCCCAGGTGTAATCTGGGGATTAGTAGAGCTTTACTATCTAGTAGGGCCCTCATATTGTGGAATACCCTCCCTATAGAAATGAGAGGGATTCAAACACCTACTAATTTAGGGTTGGTAAAGAAATGGTTTCTTAGCTTAATCGGCAAACAGAAGTTATGTTGTATAAGATAGTAAATATAGCATCCTTTAAGATAATGGGAAGCTCTTGGGTAGCCTGGAGCTATCCATTCATAGAAACATAGAAATATAGAAGTTGATGGTAGACAAGGACTGCAAGGCCCATCCAGTCTGCCTATTTCTTTTTCTACCTCATAAATGTGCCATCGTCCTTTGCTGTCAGTGGCCTATCTATTCATACTCATCTGTATTGCTCCCTTATGCCTATCCCATGCCTGTTTGAAGCCCTGCACTGTATTCATAGCCACCACTTCCTGAGGTAGGCCATTCCATGCATCCACCACCCTTTCTGTGAAAAAGAACTTCCTCACATTACCCCTTAATCGGCCTCCCTCTAATCTCATGCTATGTCCTCTTGTTCTGCTATTTTGCTTATATTGAAACATGTTAGACTCTTTCACCTTGTTAATGCCCTTAAGGTGTTTGAATGTTTCGATCATATCACCTCTCTCCCTCCTTTGCTCTAGGGTATACATATTGAGCTCCATTAATCTGTTCTCATATGTCTTCTGATGCAGTCCCTGCACCATTTTGGTTGCCCTACTCTGGACTGCCTCAATTTGGTTAATGTCCTTGTGAAGGTGTGGCTTCCAGTACTGCACGCAGTACTCCAGATAGGGCCTAACCAGTGTATTGTAAAGAGGAATTATTACCTCCCTCTTACAACTTGTGATACCCCTACTAATACACCCTAACATCCCCCTAGCCTTACCGACTGCTTTAGAGGTCTGCTTGGATGATTTCGGGTCATTGGTGATGATGATGCCCAAGTCTCTTTCTTCCTTTGTAACTGCCAGCAACTCCCGTCCCAGCCTATAGGTGGCTTCATTCGTATGTTAATAAAGTACGTTAATAAAGTGTTTGCATTGTTTCATTTTACCTGTAAATGTATGTGTATAATATTTTTATGATGTGATTTAAGTGTTAAATTTTTGTAGTGATGATATATGTTATGTTTGGATTTTTGTCTGATGTAAATATGTGATATATGCAACCTGTAACCAAGGGACCTCTTTGAAAATGAGTCTTGTACTCAGCAGAGTTTTATCCCAGTTCATATTTTATGATTAAAAAAATGTTACTACTACTACTAACATCAGGTAAACAATCTTCTAATTGTTTTTATTTATTTATTTAAAAGTTGGTAATCGGGAATGGCACACTGAGCCGAGGCTAATTTTCAGGTACGACCCAGGGCAGGGAGTAAGGGTGCAGTACATAAATAAAATAAGTACACAACAAAACATAATTTATGAGGACTACATAAAGATAAGAAGTGATTACATCTTAAACAAAACTAGAGCCTAACAGTGTATTTAACAGTGGATACTATCACTAATAGTAGTGCATGAACAGGCAAGATAAGGTTAGTAGCATAGGCGCAGGATGAGCAAGCACAAGTAATATGCAGCTAGGATTGTGCACGAAGGGCTAATGTTAGGTGGTAAAAGAGGTAAGGTCAGTAATTCCAGTGGTGGCTAGAAAGTTAGGGAGGTTGAAAGCATTTGCAAGGGGGAGAGGGAGGTGCCTGAAGTGCTTTTTAATGGAGAGTACAGTAGGCAAATTTCATACAGTGAGAGGGAGTGTGTTCCACAGAGCAAGGAGCTGGAGGGCGAAGGCTACTTTCCCTGCTTGTGTATGAGGTGTAGCCAGAGTGAACGATCAGTGGTCACATGAGCACAGGGAGTAGCCAGTACTGAGAGCTGAGGCTAATAATGAGGAGAGGTAAGAGGGAAGGGTATAGAACCAGAACTTGGAAATAAAGGTTGCACAGTGAGCCAGACAATGATCAGAGAGAGAGGGAAAGGAGATAGATTGGTAAAGGAGCCAGTGGTGGGAGCGGCAAGGGAGATTAGAGGCAAAACACCAGAAGTGGGTCTAATTTGGCCAGGGAGGATTGCAGTGCTGAGCTATAAACCACATCCACGTAATCGAATGAAGAAAGGCTGAGCTTAGAGATTATTTCCCTCCTAATGGAGGGAGAGAGGCTATCCTTATGTTTGTAGAGCATACCTAGCTTTGGACGCAGCTTATTGTGAATACAATCCAAGGGCAGGGAGAAGTCCAGTTTGGGGTCTAGCCAGATGCCCAAGTATTTGCATGATTCAACTACGGCAATTTTGGAGCCATCAAGGGTGTAAAAAGAGGGGGGGAGATGACATTTTAGTTAGTTTTTGAGCCATGCCAAATGCCATAGCTACCATTTTTTGGTGTTGCATTTGAGTGACTTTTCTTCAAGTCATTTTAGGGTGTTAGTAAAGTCAGTTTGCAGGGTAAATTTAACCTGGGCAAGGGAGGGAAACAAAGATCACTGTATTGTCAGCGTACATTTGAACGTGTGAGTTAGAACAGGCAGAAGAAAGGTTGCTTACAAATATAGAGAACACGGTAGGTCCCAGGATCGACCCCTGAGGGACACCAGCCAGAATGGGGAGAGGATCGGATTTGATTTCCCCAATCTGGACGAATTGGAATCTATCTGTTAGGTAGGCCTTGAACCATTCTGTGTAGAAGGAGGATAGTCCTATAGCTGTTAGGTCATCAAGGGGTAGTCTAGGGGCAACAGTGTCAAAAGCCTTGGCTAGGTCTATAAATATGGCCAGTGTCAGATGACCCTTATCCATGGCTGAATGGATGTGGTTGGTGAGGCGGAGAAGGGAGGAGGAAGTGGATTGGAGATGATGGAAACCCGATTTATATGGGATCAGAATGTCATTGGAGGTTAGGAATGCGTTTAGCCTTTTTGAAATAAGTTACTCCAGGAGAGGAAAGGCAGCAGGGAGATGGGTCTGTAGTTGCCAGGGATGGATGGGTCATCCCCTTTGTGTAGTGAGATGACTTTAGCTAATTTCCATGGCTTAGGCAGAGAGCATGAATAGAGGGAGAGATAGAAGATGTGAGTAACAGAGTGAACAATAGCCAGAGCGGAGATTTTCAAGAGGATGGGATTAATACTGTCCAGGCTTTGTTTGTTGGAATTCAGTGATTTGAGGGCTCGGAGTATCTCAAAGGAGGTATCGGGTGGGAAGGTGTGACTGGGTGGGGGTGTGTGAGGGAGAAGATCAGAGTGAGGGGAAGAGGGAAGGGGGGTAGGCAGAATGGGTAGCTGACTATCCCTGGGTGGGAAGAGGGTGTATTGGTATCTGCGGGGAGAGTGGGGTAGGTGGTACCCCATGGGGTAGGGCACAGGTCGTGAAGAATTTATTTAGGGAAAGGGCAACAGTAGCGGAGCCATCGTCCGAGTGGTCAGAGCATGGGGAAGGGGCTTGTTGAGTGGAGCCAAGTAGGGAGCAGAGAGTTTTCCAAAATGCAACAGGGGAATGGTGACAGTCCTCAAGTTGAGACTTAAAGAAGCCAGCTTTGGTCAAACGCACAGCCTTTGTACAAGCCTTCCTCAGAGTTCTGTGTGTTTGGAGGTCAGCGGTGTTGGAGGAGGCTTTAAATGCTTTCCATGCTTTACCTCTGGCTTTGAATTGCTGCAGCAGTTCAGAGGAGATCCAAGGAAGGTGTCTGCACTGGAGACTCCACTTTTTTAGGGGGGGTGTGGGAGTTCCAGATGCCTAGTAAGGTGGAGATAAATGCAATCAATGCAGAGTCGATGTCCGGTGCCGTGAAGACTCCAGACCAGTCAGTCAGGTAGAGGTCAGCTAGTAGCAGCTGTTGGTCAAGGGACTTTAGGGGCCTGAAGCACAAATATTTGGGTGGGTTAGGGGGGACAATGCTTCCTGTGACAGAAGGTGACACAGTGGCTGCTGAAGGCATCTGGGAGGGTACCAGCTGGGGAGAATTTGGTGGGGTGGGTGGTTAGGATCCAGTCCAGCAGTGAGTGGTTAGAGGAGTGGGGGTTAAGTCTGGTTGGGTCAGTAATGAGTTGGGTGAGGTTGAGTGCCTCGATCTCTTAAGTGATGGCCCTGGAGTGTTAGGCAAGCCATTTAAGGTTAAAGTCACCCAAGATAAGAAGCTCAACTGAGGCAGCAGAAGAAGTTAGGGTGGCAAGTTTGGACACCAAGGTGGAAGGTGAGGTGCTGGGAGAGAAGAACAGACAGTGACAAAAAGGGGAGACGAGGAGGGGAAGACCAGTTTAGAGAGTAGGATCTCGTGTGATTTTGATGAGACCTCCTGCAAGACAGTAGTGGCACTTAGGGACTCATGGACGTAGATAGTGACACCACCACCACATATACCCCTGTCTAGACAGAGCATGGAGTACCCAGGGATGGCGACTGAGGTGTCAGGGATTTGGGTGGATAACCACGTTTCCGAAATGCAGAGAATATCGGGTGAGCATTGAGATGTCCAAGCCATAATGTGGTCTAGTTTGGGTAGAAGGCTCCTAATGTTTATGTAGTAGATGCCCAGTCCGTTGGCGGGGGGGGGAGGCTGGAGGCAGAGGGATTAGGCCCAGGGTTAGATTCAATGTCCCCAGCCAATAAAAGCAAGGAAGGCAGGAGACGGTAGGGGCATAGCAAGTGGGGGGGGGATTGGGTGGAGTGGAGGGAGAAGCCCAGCAAGCGGTGCTCGTAGTTAGGAAGCTAAGTGTAAGGGTGCATAGAGTGGTTGAATGCCACTTTGATGGGATGGGGGCAGAAGGTGAATTTCATTGAAGTGGAGGAGATTCATCTAATTGATGGAGATGACAGAGGCTTAAAAGTCAAACAGTAGGAGGGTGCCTGTGAAAAGAACAGCCACAGCCAGAGGGACAAAGGGCCTCATTATGGCTAAGGTGTTTTGTGTCACATGGCTGAATTGAGAATATGTTAGGGGCAGTGGGGTACAAGAGATCCAGTGACAGCAGGTTGGCCAGGGTAGAGGGAGTTTCAGCTGCAGCAACTTAAACTATAAGGAAGCCAGAAGATAACGAAGGTGGCCTCTGAAGGATAGGAGGTTAATACTTAATAAGGGAAGGTAGCTGTGTGCAGTTTGTCTCTTTAAGGGTGGACTAGAGGGATAGGCACGAAAGGGGGGAAGAGGGTGGAGGTGGAGTTCAAGGGTATTTAATAGAGGTCAGGGCCCAGGAGGGTGGGCAGGACAAAACTATGGCAGTAATACAAGTTCAAAGTTAGCTAACAGCAATATGGCAAATATGTAATTTTAAAAGTAAGCGCCAGGCTCAGGGAGCTTAGCAGAGAGGGTCTAATCAGGAGAAGGTTAAGTGCCGAGCCGACCAATGAGGAGCCAGGTCCGAGCCAAGCAGCCAGTCAAAATTTGGCAAAAGGAGCCAGGGAAACCTGGGGTCTCTGGCGCCGTATCTTGGTCCAAGCGGCAGTTTGAGAGCATTGGGCGGCTGGCTCGGGTTCGGGGCTGGGCCACAAGCTATGGTGTGCCTGATCAAGGGCGCACCACCCTTAAACAAAGGGAAAGGAAAAAGTACTGCAGATATAAAAGGTAATGGTTGGCTGCTTTTAAAATCTAATATTAGTTTTGAGCAGTGCACTAGCTCTTTAAATTAAATTTAAAAAAGAAACAACAAAAGAAAACCAGGGGATTAATTATTCCCAGCCCCCCTCCTTTATACAGCAGTAAGCATGGCAATGTTTTACAGTATTTAACCAGCTGCCCCACAACAAATCTAAAGAAAATACTGTACAAATGGGTTTGTAAAGCTAAAGGGGTGGAAAAACATAGGCAATGTACAGAAAGATAGGAACAATAAAAGTCTTCAGGAGGAATACCCTGTTCCATTTCATCATAGGCCAAGATGCCCATTTGGTGACCATTTTTTCTGCCTTGTCAATTTTAGAAAGCCAAATAATATATATATATTTTTTAATTCTCATGTTTATTCCTCCTTTCCGCCCCTCAGCTCCAGTCTCCTCGGGAGACACCAAGGAGTCATCCCTCTGTAGTCCGCCCTGCCCGGACAATCCTCTGTCGCCCATGTAGCCTCGGTTTACCCCCCAGGTGGGGACAAGGTAGGCCCCTAACACTCCCAGCAGTCAGTAGCATCAGTTGGAAGGGGGCCGGGCGGGTGGCCGCAGATCAAGGGCAAGCTCCGGTGCTCCATCTCTGCCGGAGCTGAAGGGTGTTTCCCTGTTTTTCTTGGGGAGTGGCTGGCGCCCTGACGTCAAGGCATGTTGCTGACGTCTGCCACTCCCCCGCTCATTCTTCTGCATCGTTAGCGCTTGCTGCATCTCCGGCCTCCGCCAGAGGGCAACCGAGCACCAACTTGGGACCCCTGTCCCTCCTGGGAGAGGAGAGCTGTCCTCTGGATGCTCAATCCTCTCCCTCCCCTGCTGACCCCCAGCAACCCGGGCTCACTCCCGAACCTGGGTCGCCGGTAGAAAGCCAACTAATAGTAGCCGTGTCCCCATACCCAAATGAAATGCCAAGCACTTCTTATGTATCCTTGGCCATGGAGATCTGCAGTAAGTCAGGACCGTCTAAGCTTCCTAACCATAAGGCCTTACTTTTTGATTTGTTACTAGTGAGTCCAGTACACGCAATTATAGCAGAAAGCTGAGCAATCGCCTTATTACCAGAGTCTTCATTTTTTACCGACAAGACCAAATCATCTGCATAAGCAGAAATTTTGGCTAGTGGAGAACTTTGGACAGTAGTCGTAGCCAACACATCTGGTATGGACTCACTATAATGAAGTATTGGATCAATACTAAACACATATAAAGTAGGCTCAGTGGTCAACCCTGCTGAATTCCCTGACACACAGCACAAGGATTCCCCCAACCAACCATTTACCAAAGGTAATATTTCCGTGTTATGATATATCATTTGGGCCATCTTGATGACAGGTTCAGGTAACCAATAGATTTTAAGCACTTTCCATAAATAGGCATGAATCACTGAATCAAAAGCTTGTTGCTAGTCCAGAGAGAAAACATATCCATCTAAATCCCACCCCCGAACACCCCTTTCCTCTACTTCCCTAATGTATAATAAGTTATTGTGGATAGATCTCCCAGGTACTAAAGATGCTTAACACAGCTATTAAGCATTGGGCCACCGTGGCCAATCTCTTTCACCAAATTTTATTAAAAATCTTGGCATCAGTATTTAAGAGACTCAATGGTCTCCAACTACCAATTTCCATTTTATCCCCTTTCTTTTTATTAACAAAAAAACATGACTGCCTTGGTCATGCTGGGGCAAAAAGATCCTGTGTCCAAAAAGGAGTTAAAGAGCAGTGTCAATACAGGAGTAAAAAGGGATGAAAATGTTTTATAAAGTTCAGTGGACAGTCCATCCAACCCCAGGGGCAGTACTGAAGGATAAAGAATGAATACCTTCTTGCATCTCCATGGGGATAAAGTACGCAAGTAATGCATTCTGTTCTGAATCCAACAGGCTAGGGACTACAAGAGAGTCCAGAAAGTTCCACTGGGGTTCTATCCCAGAGGAAGGGTACCAAACATTTCAGAGATGTGGGCTGCCACTACAGCCTGTAAAACCCAACAAGCAGATATAGGTTGGCCAGACTCAGTCGTAAGGTAATTTATTATCCTAATCTGTAACCGATCCACACAACTATCGTAAGGATTTATGTGCAGTTTGGTACCCTGAGTGCTATATTTTGTTCTAGAAATAAAGTTTGGCCCTGTCATGCTGAAACTGACACATTTGCTTTTTAATCTGAGTAATCTGAACAGAAAGATCTTAATGAGAGTCCTGGTAAAGGGATGGTAATCTAAAAAACTGTGTCCTTAAGAAAAGGTAAGTAATATATTTTTGATGGTCTGCTGACACAAGCATTCTGCAGAAGATGCCAGAGATCAGTTTTAGTATCTTCCCACCAGCAAAACTAAATCTTCGCACAGATGCAGGACAGCTTGTCTAGCAAGTAGCGAATCCTGTACATTACTGATGGTTTCAGCATTTAGCAAACATGCCGCATTCAGTCCCCAGAACCCAGGCCCAGGACACTTTTTTTGAATATTACCCAAGGTCACAGAGATCACTCTATGGTCCGATGTTTCCAATGGGGCTGTTGCCACATTCAAAGTCTGTAATCTGGAAGACAGAAACCAAACATCAATGCAGGTAGACAAAGACCCCTTATGGAAAGTATGTTCTGGAAGATGAGCAGCCAACACATAGGCATCAGTACATTAGCCTTGTGGCACATAGTTTTAAGGTAATTTGAATCACGAAAACATTTTTGTGGTCTTCCTACCCCAATTAATATCAGATAACCCACAACTGAAATCCCTGCCAAGACAGACCCCTTTAAAGGTATACAAATAAGGCTGAGTCAGTTTGAAACGTTCTATTCTATTGGCCTTAGTTTGAGAGGCATAGATGTTAAAGAGATGAAAAGGCAACCCCTTAAATTGGACAACCAAGAGCAAAATATGGCCAACTGGTATTTCCACCAATCTAGTGACTGAAATATAAGGTGAGTAAAAGAGAATCCCCACACCTGAGCAAGCCTCTTCTCCCAGCTACCAAAAAGAGGGACCCAACAGTCAAGATGTTTGTGCTTGAGTGACTTCTCCCAATGTATGTAATTTCGTATCCTGTAAAAAGAAAACATCCATTTTCAAAGTCTGCAAAATCAGAAAAGTAGCGAGTCGTCTCTTTTGAGACTTAATACTGTTGACATTAGCAAGTAATCTGAGGCCTTCCATCATGGGAAAGATAAGAGAGGACACAGAAATCATTGTTTCTTTCTACTGGAGCCCCTCGCCTTCCTTTTTTTGGAAGATTGGGCATCTGGTACTGTCTCCTCAATACCAGAGGAGGGATCGAGAGGTGCAGACAGAATAGAAGATGTATCAGAAACATCTGCAGCTTCAGCCCAGTCCACAGAGTCAGGCAAGGGGTCAAAACGATTGGTCAAGGAAAGGGAGTCCTTATGAGTCTGCTTAAGGAAGGGCTGACCTTCTTTTAGCCTGCGCAACCATACAAAAAGATTCCATAGTAGAAGTAGAGGATGGCAATATCGTCTCAGAAACACTAGGATCTTCCTAAGCTGCCAGCACTGGTATAGAAGAATCATCTGAAACCAAATCTAAGACAACGTCATTCAAAGGGTGTTCACCAGTGGATGGTGTGACCAAGATAGAGCCAGTTAGGGCACGGTCTGCCGGGGGTTATTCATCAGGTAGGCGGGCAGCAGCAGAATGGTCCACATGGAGCTGTTCCTTGGGAAGTGGTGAATCTGGAGACTAATCCTCATGTCAAGAGAAGACTGGGTGGGAGGGGTCAACCTGCAGATCTGGAGGTGGGGCAGTCCCAAGGGAACCTGGATCAAGTGTAGCAGATGTCCTTGGGGTAGAGCGCTGAGGCCAAGGCAGAAGGGTGTCTTGGGCAGTCGGAGTGCATAACTGGTCCTCCTTCTGATGTTCCTTTTTGAGCCATAGTAATAATATATGTGTGTGTGTTCAACCTAATCCACTTCATCAGGACTATTATGACAGATCCAGGGATGAAGTTTATATGTGTACCCCATATCATCACACAAGTCACATTTCATTGGGTTCTGACACTGTTGCCTGGTATGACCCAATTCAGAACAATGGGAACACTTAAATTTGTCACACGCATTGTTCAAATGGGACCAAGAACCACATCTATAGTAGACTTTTGGCTGCCCTGCATAGAATAAGACACCCTGATCCCCACCCTGGAAGAAATAGTAGGGTAGATGAACCAAGCCACCTGCCAAATGGTGCAATGTAACTTTAAAGTTCCAGCCCTTGGTCCAAATATGTTCCAAGTCAATAATATGCATGAGCTGACCTATGATCACACATCTGTAACCCCCCCTACAAATGGGGGTTCCTGAAAAGTCTCCCTCGAGCTTGCCTAAATGCTCACTGCCAGGCTGGTGTTCTGCATTTTAGCAGTTTAAATATGATTGCCAGAGAGTGCCTGTATAGCCTCAGTGTGCTGTCTCTTTAAGAGCTACCTGGATTGCAGTCATAAGTAATCTGAGAGGGAGTTTCGTTGAAACATGTAACTATGTGTTGAAAATTATTTAGAGTGATAATGATAATGTAGTTTGTCTAACCTGCCTTCTTTACAGCAAGGACTGTTTTGTTTATCTCCACTATCTTGGTCCTTGACTACAAATTGGACCAATCAGTACTGTGGGACCTAAAATGGAGTCGGACTACAGGAGCTGTCTGGAGTCAAAATCTGTAGGAATTGTAGTTTTGGGCTTTTTGTGCCTTTTTGCACCTGAAGAGGGAGCCTTTGTTGTGACTGACAGGAGGATCAGCCAACCAAACCTTTTGGATCTTGGGGAATTTCCCAGGCTGCTGCAGCTAGTTTCAGTTTTGAGCTGAGAAGTGAAGAAGTAACAGCTCAAGTGATTCCGAGCAGCAGTTCTGTGTAGTTTTGCATGGGAGAACTGTGAAAGGGCTGAGTTTTGGCCTGCCTGTCTGCCTGCTGTCCCTGAGAGGGAAAATAGAGTTTATTTGGACTGAATCCGAGTTGTGAGGACTATTTAAGCCACTGGACTGTGACCAGGCTTTAACCTGAAGAAGACCGAAGATTTGCTGAATGCGATTGGCCTGTCAGCATTTCCAACTGCTTTTGAATCCCCGGTTTGTGTAGAGACTTTGCGATCGTGACCGGAGAGAGGTTTACCTGGTACAGTAGAATTTCCTTACGTGTAAATGTGCTGTGTATTGAAATTGGGGCGTGATTTTTATCCCCACTGTGTGAACTGTGTTCTGCTTGCTGGTACCGTAGAATCCTTTACACGTAAATGTGCTGTGTATTGAAAGTGGGTCATGATTTGGTTCCCCACTGTGTGAACTGTGTTCTGCTTGCTTGAAGCTTTATCCAGCCTAATTGGACTGAATCCACATTCATCTCCATTCGGCCTGGGCCATGTCATCCTGGCCCTGCCAGACTACCCCACTGCACAGAGAAAGCCACCGATGAGAGACCAGCCTGGGGATCAGCCCCCTGGTCCACGCTTGAACAGAAATGACGCCTCGGCGAATCGTGTGGGCCCTGCTTCTCCTGGCACTCCAGATTAACCACCTGCTGTCTCGATTTTCATCCAGCCTGTGTCCAGTCTTGGGTATCGTGAGTAATTATCAGGGTAGCTCCCTGCACCAACAGCCTAATCTAAAAGTGTGTCATCTGATTGTCTTGTTGTTTTCTTTTCAAAAACTGAGCCCTCCAGCTCCGGATTACAAATAGTGTGTGTTGTGCATGTTATTTTCTTCCATCACAGGGCCCCAACCAGCTGCAATGTTCCTGGCTAGCCCACCATTCTCCATCTGGGAACCCAGAGTGTGTGACTGTTTATGGACCCTGAAGTGCATGCATAACTGTTTGATTGATAGAGCCTTTAAGCAAATTAACCTGATTACGCCCCTCCCTTGTTCAAGCCCCTTAAATAAATCAGATCTAACTCTTTTTTTGCATTTACTCTGACTGTGGTTCCAGTTTGTGTAAGAGTACTGTACTACTGTTATTTGCTGTGTATAACCTCGTTTTACAGGGGGTCCCCAGGGCTGGACCAGAGGAAAGCCCTGGTGGTAAGTGCAAACAGTATGGGTACTTGTGTGGTGTATCAGGGATATTGACAAAGTGATTATTGTGTATTGTTCTGGCTACTAGTAAGGAAAGAGGGGGGTTACAGTGTCCCGGAGGGCTGTGCCCAGGTTAGCTTGACCACTACCAACCCTGTCCTCTGGGTGGAGGCACCCGTTTCAGAACTCAGGCCCCTTGACCTGCTACTAGCCAAACAGGCAGGGGTAGTAGCCCTTGGGATAGCGCCACCTAGGGGTTACACTACTTTGCTTCAACCAATAGGTAATAGCAGTGACACTGACACCCCCATTTTTGAACAAAATTATAACCTTCTTGAAACTAGGCTTTGTAACTGGGATCACCCCAGAAGGAAGCCCCAGCAGCTGATTTGTAAGATCATGGTATTTCTTCCAGAAATGTTCCAGGCCTACTGTCGTTTTAAAACTCATGGCAAAAGTCATGTCACCTGCAGTGTGAATCAGGGCAAAGATTTCATAAGTAAAATAATGCATACCATCACTAAGCAAGGTCCTGGCAACATACAGCCTGTCTGGAAAATCAGAGTGACCACCCCTATACTTCAGATGAACAGCATTTTTCCACTTAGCAGGTTCCAGGGCATTTTTGAAGAAATCAGAAAAAAGCCAAGTAGGCTGGGTGCCCCAGGCAGGTCATGGTGTAGCACCATGTCCTGCAGTATCCGAGCCAATAGGAACAGCTCAGGGAACAGAGGCAGGCTGAGGGAGATTGGGATATACCCTTCGAAGATTGCAAACAGGCAGAAGGCTCAGAAGCTCCAGTGATAGCATCCATGGGAAGAACCCCAGGATTATCTCCTGGGTCAGCTAAAACCGGGCTGTCCTGCACCAGTGTCTGAATTGGGGATAGTAACAGTGGTTCCACATGGAAATAGCAATTGTTTATAGAGAGAGACAGATGCAGGAGGGGTAGCATTGTCATCCACTTCCAGCTTTTTAATCATAGAGAGAACATCTGCACAAGCATTCCAAGAGGTAGAAGCAATAGCTTCAGGATCAAATGCATTAGACATAGAAACATGCATGTTGATGGCAGATAAGGACTGTGTAGCCCACCCAGTCTGCTCATTTTGCCTACCTATTAAAACCACAGATCCTAGCTGATCTTATTAGCTGATAGCTTGGCAGAAGACACCAGGAGAAAGGACTGCTTTGTGACTGAACTTCTCTGCTGGGACTATATTGCCCTCCTTCTCTCCCCCCACCCAAAGCTAGTTCTATTTTTATAGGCACAGAATTTGACTGACAACAGGAACTTCCTGTTTAGGGGCAGGAAGGGAGTGATCACAGAACCACCAAGGACCCACCATCCTAGAAGGGCAAGAGTAGCTCTCCGGCCCCTCTAGCTGCTGGAGGTCTGCCTCTGAGCAAGTAAGTGGTCTACTACGAAATATAGGATATTCTTGTCTCAGAACAGGACAATCAGGAGCTTAAAGGGCACACAGGCAGAAAGTAAGGAGAAAAAAAAACAGAGGAAAGAGTAAGGACTGCAAACAGTTAAGGGGCCAGAAATAAGACATGATTGGAGTGGTGCAGTGCAGTGGCTGTGGAGCAGCAGTCTTCTGGGAGATGTTCTGGAGGATGCGGTGTTGTCCCATCTGCAGGCACCTCTCTGGGCTGAGGGAGGAGGTTGCTCATCTCCAGGCTGAGTTGGCCAGGATTTGTGAGACCTCCTCTTCCATCCAGGGACCACCAATGCCACTGCCGTTGCCTCAGAGGTTGCCAAGAAAGAGGCGGTTGGACCACAGTGGGCTCAGGGAGGGTGAGGGTGGTGGAACAGGCGCATCCCTCCGTTGTACCTCTCCACAATTCCTATGCCATTCTGGCAAAGTGTGGTTCCTCATGGAGGCACCCACAGTGGAGACCAAGGAGGATGCTGGGAACCTCCACAAGGAGACCCACAGGAGGGTGGCAGAGGACCCTGCAGGGAAGAAACAACTCCTGGTGGGGGCGCCATTGTTAGGAAGGTAGAACTGGTGGAGGAAGGGGAGAGGGAGGTAAGGTGCCTGCCTGGCGCAATGGCTTGCAGGGACAGGAGCGAATCCTCAGGATTGCCGGAGCAGCTGCACAGGGGAGGGAGCTGGATGTCATTGTCCACCTAGGGACAAATGACCTGGCTAAGAAAGGGATTAGAGAAGTGCAGGAAGAGTTTGTGGAATTGGGGAGGGCCTTGAGTCAAGTAGCATACGGTAACCTTCTCGGAGGTGCTACCCATCTATGGCATAGGAGAGGCTAGGGTGTTCCGTACCATGGGATTCAATCAGTGGTTGAAAAACTGGTGTGGAGCTCAGGATTTGGCTTCATTGGGGACTGGGTGTCCACCTGGAGTGATGCAAGCCTATACTGGCATGATGGGCTGCATCTGTCCGGGAGGAACCAGCATCCTAGGTGATAGGTTTAAATGCTTCATTGGCAAGCTTTTAAACTAGCCAAGGGAGGCACTGGAAAGGAGCAGGAAATCCTAGCCCCCCAAATAATCATGGTAGTAAGTCACGGCAAACACCAACATAGAGGTGTCGATAGGGAGAAGGCAGGGTAAATGGAGAAAGTGACAAGGCAAGAAGGACAGGGATGGGGCAAAGGAGTAAGGCCATCAGGAAATGGAAGGTAATGAGTACCAATGCCCGTAGTCTGGGCAACAAGCTCCCTGAGCTGATGGCCTTAATGGAAGAGGATGCCTGGATATCTAGCAGTCACAGAAACATGGTACACAGAGAACCATGACTGGGATGTTAACATACCAGGGTACATAACCTACAGGAGAGACAGGCAGGGGAGAAGAGGGGAAGGAGTAGCTCTCTATGTAAAGGAAGGGATAAAAGCAACTGAACAAAAGAGTAAACAGGGAGGAGAGGAGGCACTGTGGGTCACCTTGGAGACTGGAAAGGGCACCACAATCCGTACAGGGGTTGTGTACAGACCCCCATGTCAGGGGGAAGGAATGGACAAGGATATGATAGAAGGCATTCTTAGAATGGCAGAGAAAGGGGAGATACTGTTGATGGGAGACCTGAATATGCCAGATGTTAACTGGAGCACATTTGCTGCAGCCACATCCAAAAGCAGGGCCATTCTTGATGCCCTACAGGTGGCAGGCATTAGACAGCTAGTTTCGGAACCCACTCGTGAGGGAGCAATCTTAGACCTTGTACTCTCAAACGGGGGCAGTGAGAGGATCTCAGATCTAGAAGTGGGTTGCCATCTGGGGACAAGTGACCATCAAACAGTGTGGTTCACGTTAAACTCAGCTACAGAGTCAAGCCATACAAAAGTGAGGGTACTGGACTTTAGGAGGGCTGACTTTGGCAAGATGGGAGAGTGCCTCAGAAAGCACTAGCAAACAGGCTAGAAGGAGGTGTGGAGCAACAATGGGAATCATCAAAACTGCCATCACAGAGGCAACAAGCCTTTGTGTGAAGCAAATGAACAAATCAAAATGAAATAAAAAGCCACTATGGTTCTCAAAGAGGTGGCTGTGAAAGTCAGGAAGAAAAGATAGCATTCGGAGTATAAGGAAACACAGAAGGAGCAGGACAAGAGCTGTACCAGTTAAGGCAGAAGGAAGCAGGGAGGAAGTCAGAATAGAAAAGGTCCAAACTGAGGAAAAGATAGCCAACTCAGTTAAGAAGGGGATAAAACCTTTTATATGTACATCAGCGGCGTAGAAAGACAAAGGAGGATAGTGAGGCTGAATAGAATGAACAGTGGGTGGGCAGAGGAACAGTGAAAAAGCAGGAATACTGAACAAATATTTCTGCTCAGTATTCTAAAAAAGGAGGGAAGTGCCTAATCCAATTAACAGAAGCACTCTTGATAGGGGGTCGATCCCAGTCCTTTCACAGAAGAAAGGTTCTGCAAGAACTCCTAAAACTGAAGGTGGACAAAGCAATGGGTCCTGATGGAACTCACCCCAGAATTCTAAAAGAATAAAGGAGGAACTAGTGAAACCACTGGCTACTCTTTTTAATAAATCATGGGAGGATGGTGTGGTACCCGAGGACTGGAGGAAGGCGGATGTGATTCCCTTCACAAAAGTGGGTCCAAGACAGAGGCAGGAAACTACAGACCTGTCAGTCTGACCTCTGTGGTAGGGAAAGTGATGGAGTCACTTCTGAAGGAAAGAATAGTCGAGTACCTAGAGGCCAGTGGAGCACAGGACCCAAGGCACCATGGGTTCACAGCAGGAAGGTCATGTCAGATGAATCTAATAGATTTCTTTGACTGGGTGACCAAAGTAGTAGACCAGGGAGGGGCTGTGGACATGGCCTACCTAGACTTCAGCAAGGCATTTGACACAGTCTCACACAAAAGATTAATAGTCAAATTAACCAGCCTGGGAGTGGGACCCAGGGTGGTAGCCTGGGTAAAACATTGGCTGGACAACAGGACACAGAAGGTAATTGTAAATGGAGTCCATTCTGAAGAAAGGGGGGTTACTAGTGGGGTACCGCGGGGTTCAGTATTGGGTCCAGTCCTTTTTAATGTCTTCATCAGTGACATTGCAGAGGGACTGGAAGGAAAAGTATGCCTTTTTGCAGATGACACAAAAATCTGCAACAGGGTTGATACACAGGAGGCGTGGAAAGGATGAAAAGGGACTTGGCAAGGTTGGAGGAATGGTCAGAGTATGGCAGCTAGGATTCAATGCAAAGAAGTGCAAAATAATGCGCCTGGGAAACAAGAACCAGGGGAAGAATACACAATGGGTGGGAGGTAGTAACAACAACAAAAGGAAAGGGACCTGGGGTAATCATATCAGATGACCTTAAGGTTAGCAAGCAATGTGAGAAGGCAGTAGGGAGGCTGAGGGGTATACTGGGATGTATAGGAGAGAGGCATCAGCAGCAGAAAACAGGAAGTTGTTATCCCTCTGTACAGACAGTTGGTGAGACCCCATCTGAGTACTGTGTCCAGTTCTGGAGACCCCATCTCCAAAGGACATAGACAGGATAGAGGCAGTCAGAGGAGGGCAACTAAAATGGTGCAGGGTCTGCAAGAGAAGCCGTGATGAGGAGAGACTAAAGGAGCTTAATATGTATACCCTTGAGGAAAGAAGGGAGAGGGGACATGATAGAAACTTTTAAGTACCTCAGTGGAATCAACAAAGTCCAAGAGGTAGCATTTTTCAGAAAAAGAGACTTGCAAGAACAAGGGACACAATTTAAAGATAGAAGGAGGCGGTTCAGGGGCAATGTGAGAGTATTTTTCACAGAGAGGTAGTGGATGCATGGAACAGCCTTCCTGAGGGTTGTGGGGTCTAAAACTGTGGGAGAATTCAAGAATGCATGGGACAGACATAAGGCAATTCTTGTGGGGGGTAGGAAGAAATAGGCTGTTGGTTAACTAGGATCTGCGGCCCATCCTGTAGGTAGGGAAATGGGCAGACTAGATGGGCCTAGCGGTCCTTATCTGCTGTCAAAGTCTATGTTTCTATGTTTCTATGATCTGCAGCTCACCCTTTCTTTTCTATCCTTAGGGTACCCTTATGTCTGTCCCATGCATTCTTAAATTTCTAACTGTTTTTGCCTCTACCACATCCTTTGGGAAGCCGTTCCAAGCATCCACCACTCTTTCAGTGAAAAAGCACTTCCTCATGTTACCCTTGAACCTCCCCTCAACTTCATTTTGTGCCACCTTGTTCTTGCACATCTTTTTTGAAAGATGATACCTTCCTGTACCTTGTTTATACCCCTGAGGTACTTGAACATTTCTATCATGTCCCCCCTCTCCCTCATCTCCTCCAGGGAATACAATATTGAGTTCCCCTAGCCTCTCCTCATAGGGTTTTTCATGCAGACCCTGCATCATCTTTGTAGCCCTCCTCTGGACCACCTCCAGTCTGTCTATGTCCTTCCGGAGATGTAGTCTCCAGAACTGAACACAGTACTCCAGCTGAGATCTCACCAGTGATCTGTACAGTGGCATAACCACCTCCTTTCTTTCTGCCAGTGATACCTCTCCCTATGCACCCCAGCATTCCACTGGCTTTTCCCACAGACTTCTCACATTGTTTGTTTGCCTTTAGGTCAGCTGATATGAGTACCCCCCTGGTCCCATTCCTGCTTGGTGGCCACTAGTACTCCCCCCCCCATCTTTGTACACCTCCCTTGGATTTCTGCTCCCCAAGTGCATGACTTCGCACTTTTTTACACTGAATCTTAGCTATACATAGATACATAGACAGTGTCGGCAGATAAGGGCCTGTGGCCCACCCAGTCTGCCCATTTGAGCTTGTAAGTTCAGTTTATGTTTTCCTAGAAGTCTGTTGCCCCTTACCCCTGACCTCCAGAATTCCTTTATGTCTATCCCATGCATTCTTAAATCCTGTGATTGTTTCAGCCCCCACCACTTCCTCTGGCAGGGTGTTCCACTTGTCCACCACCCGTTCTGTGAAGAAATTCTTCCTCACGTTTCCTCTGAAACGTCCTCCCTCCAACTTCATCCCATGCCCTCTAGTCCTGGAACATCTTTTCCTTAAAAATAGTGTATTCCTGCACCCTGTTCCTCCCTGTAAGATACTTGTATGTCTCTATCATATCCCCTCTCTCCCTCCTCTCCTCCAGGGAGTACATATTCAATTCCTTCAACCTGTCCTCATAGGACTTGTGATGCAGTCCATGTACCATCTTTGTTGCCCTCCTCTGAACCTTCTCTACCCTGTCTATGTCCTTACATAGGTAAGGTCTCCAGAACTGTACACTGTACTCCAGGTAGGGCCTCACTAGTGTCTTGTATAGTGGAATTATGACCTCCCTTTTCCTGCTGGTGATGCCCCTGCCTATGCATCCCAGCATCCTATTTGCTTTACCTGCTGCCTTGTCACACTGTTTCCCTACCTTGAGGTCATCAGAGATGATAACCCCAAGATCCTTTCCTGCTTGGTGCATGCTATATCCTCACCCCCAACTGATATATTGTGCCAGGGTTTTTGTCCCCATATGCATTATCTTGCACTTCTTTGCATTGAATTTCAACTGCCAAACCCTGACCATTCTTCAAGTTTCTGCAGGTCCCTTCTTATTCTGTCTACACCCTCTGGTGTGTCTACTCTGTTACAGAGCTTTGTGTCATCAGCGAACAGTGAAATTCTGCCTTCTAGGTCCTGCGCAATGTCACTGATGAAGATGTTGAATAGGACCGGTCCCAGCACTGATCCCTGTGGTACCCCACTGGTCACTCTTCCCTCTGTGGAGTGACAGCCATTTACCACCACCCTTACCCTTGCCTTACTTCTGACCACTCCTTCAATCTGCTTAGGTCTTTTCTCATTTGTTTATCCCCTCTAGAGTGTCAACCCTGTTGCAGATTTAGTGTCATCAGCAAAAAGACATACTTTCCCCTCCAGCCCCTCCACAATGTCATTTATGAAGACATTGAAGTGGTCTGGTCCCATGACTGATCCCTGTGGCACTCCACTGGTCGCCTCCCTCTCATCTGATTGAACACCATTCACCAGCACCCTCCGTGTCCTGCCCCTCAGCTAATTTCTGACCCAGTTTACCATCTTGGGGCCCACCCCCATACTGCCTTACATGTTTGCCAACCTTCTATGTGGGATGGCATCAAAGGCTTTGCTGAAATCTAAGTAGGCCACATCTACTGCCCTTCCCTGATCTACCTCCCTGGTCACCCATTCAAAGAAATCTATTAGATTTGTTTGACACGACCTTCCTGCTGTGAATCCATGCTGCCTTGGATCCTGTGCTCTGCTAGATTCAATGAATGACACATTCCTCTCCTTTAGCAGTGCCGCCATTAATTTCCCCATCACCGAGGTCAGGCTGACTGGCCTGTAGTTGCCTGCCTCTTCTCAGCTCCCATTTTTGTGGAGAGGGACCACATTAGCCCTCCTCCAGTCTTCTGGGACTGCCCCCATCTCCAGTGATCTGCTGAATAGGGTGGTCAGCGGGACCACCAGCACCTCTCTGAGCTCTTTTAATATTCTGGGGGGAATTCTATCTGGCCCCATTGCCTTATCTCTTTTCAGTTTCCCTAGTTCCTCTAGGACTCTCTCTTCTGTGAATGGAGTGGTGTCTGCCTCCCTTCCCTGACAGCTTTCTTTTTTTTTGCTGAGTTGTGGACCTTTACCTTCCCCTTCTTTTGTGAAAACTGAATAAAAGTATTGGTTCAGTGTTGCTGTTTTTTCTATGTTCTCTGCACAGCCTTCTCCCTCCTTCTTTATCCTGACAATCCCATCCCTGGTCTTCCTCCTGTAGCTGATGTATCTGAAGATGGTCTTGTTATCTTTCATTGTAGCCTGTGCTATATGTTCTTCCATTCTCACCTTTGCACTCCTGACTGCCTTTCCTGCCTCCCTCTGCTTCTCTAGATACTGTTCACTGTCCTCTTCCCTTTGTGTTTCTTTGTATCTCCTGAAGGCCCGTCTTTTTTCTCTCAATTTCCTGGCCACTACCCTCGAGAACCAAAGTGGTAATTTCTTTCTCTTACTCTTGCTTTGCTGTTTAACACAGAGGTTCGTTAGCTCTGCTATGGTCCCCTTGAGAATAGACCATTGCTTCTCCATTTCCCCTTCTTTGTCCTCTTTTGCCAGGGCTCCCCAAGATATTCTGCCATTTTGTCCAAGTTCGTCCTTCTGAAATCCAGGACCTTTACTTTTGTGTGGTTAGCCTCTTCTACTGTGGTTACATTTAACCATACCCATCCTGTGGTCACTGGTTCCTATGTGGCTGCCTACCTTAACTTCCCTGACCCCGTCCCCATTGGGGAGCTCCAGGTCTAGTATAGCCCCTCACAGGTGGGTTCAGCCACACGCTGTTTCAGGCATGCCCCCTGCAATGCAGTCAGGATGTCTCTGCTTTTGACTGTACTCGCAGTCTGGGTGCTCCAATCTACATCTGGCAGATTGAAGTCCCCTAGTAGCAGTAGTTCACCTTTGGTTGCCACTTTGTAAATGGCTTCCACTAGTGTTTTGTCTGTCTCTTCCCCCTGCGCCAGAGGTCTGCAGATCACTCCTGTTCTAATGTTGGCACCATTTCCTGTCTCTAGGATGACCCACAGTGCATCAGCTCCCTCCTACAGCCCCTGAACTGCTGTTGCTTTAATTTCCTCCTTCACGTACATGGCCACCCCTCCTCCCTTTCTTCCTTCCCTGTCTTTCATAAAACGTGCATATCCTGGTATGGCTACATCCCATTCATGGTTTTCTGTGTACCAAGTTTCTGTAACAGTCACTATGTCCAGGTCCGCTTCCACCATCAATGCCACCAGGTCTGGGATTTTGTTTCCCAGGCTGCAGGAATTTGTACATATTGCTCTCCACATTCAGTTACCTCCCCCCTTACACCCTTATCACCCTTCTGTCCCCTTTTGTATTTTGACTTGTTTGTTGTTTTCTCCTCCACGTTACCTATGTAAGATTTCTGTTTTATTGGTGATACTTTGACCCTAGTATCCTCTTTTATGCCTCTCTCTTTCTGTGGGGAAGGGGGCAGTATAATATTCCCTGCTTGCTTTTGCCTCTCCCCTTGGTTGGTTTAAAAGGTTGCAGAGGAAACATTAAAACCTTTCGCCAAGGATCTTGGTGCCCCCTGTGGAAGGATGCAGGCCGTCCAGCTTGTACAGTCCTTCATCCCCCCCTCAGGTGGGGCCCCAGTCCCCAATGAAGCCAGAACCCTCCTGTCCGCACCAGTCCTTCAACCATTCATTGAATTCCCTGGTGCAGCTGTCCCTACCTTTCCCCTTGCCATAGACAGGCAGCACCTCCAAGAATGCTATGGAATGTGCTACTTGCTTAAGGCCCCTTCCCAAGTCCCTAAAGTCCTCCTTCACTGCCCCTATGTCCACCACTTTCCCCGCTAGGTTATTTGTCCCCATGTGGACAATGACATCCAGCTTCTCCCTCCCTGCTACTGCCCTGGCGATCCTTAGGATCCACCCCTCCTCCTGCTGAGCTATGCCTCCAGGTAGGCACATTATCTCTCTTTCTGCCCCACTGCCTGTCCCAAATTCTATTCCTCTCACAATGGAGTCACCAAACAGGATTTGCTTCCTCCTCCTCCTCTGGGGTCTCCTGCTGCCCACCCTTGGGGCTCCATCACTGAGGACCCACTCATCCCCTTGGTGACTACATTGGAAGGCTCTGTGGGACCTTCCCGCTCTGTCAGGACAGTGTACGAGTTTTGTAGTTTCACCAGCTGGGGATGTGCCTCTGAACCCCCTTCCTCATCCTTCCTCAGCCCACCATAGTCCATCCATTCTCGCTGCAAGGCAACCATTGAGGAAGTGGAATCTGACTAGGTGGCCTCTGGGTGGGGGCATAGGCCTCCTGCATCCTAGCCAGCTCTGTCTGGAGACTGTACTAAGTGGTGCCTTTCCCACGGTCAAAAAACAATCATTCCAGTCACTGAGCTGGTCTCTGAGTGCTGCAAGAAACTATCAGTAGACTGAGCAAAAGAACCACAGCAACTAAAGGCAGGTTAAAAAGCACACAGCAATTTAAATTTAATTACCTGAAATCTGATTCCCCCAGAACTCACAAACAAAGAAACACAGAAACTTTCAGAATTCTAGCAGCAAAAGCAGGCCCCAAAGTAGACTGAGCAAAAGAACCACAGCAACTGAAGGCAGGTGAAAGAGCACGCAGCAATTTAAACTTAATTACCTGAAATATGATTCCCACTGAGGTTACAAACAAAGGAACACAGAAACTTCCAGAATTCTAGCAGGCAAAGCAGGCCCCAAAGTAGACTGAGCAAAAGAACCACAGCAACCGAAGGCTGGGTGGGGCGCTTCTTTGGAGGGGTGCTATTTTGTCCAGCCGGCAGACAGGAGTGGGAGAAGTAAGCATCCCATCCAGCACCATCAGTCTTCCTAATCCACCCAGCAGTGAGGAGGGCATTCTTAACAAACCAAACAGGGTCAGAAGTATTGCATTTATGAACAGGTTTATGAAAAACAGATCTGGAAGTCCCAGCCCAAGCTGTGCATGTGGCAGAAGACCCTGCTCCAACAAATCCTCATGCCGTGGCATGAAAATGAAAGGAAACAGCAGTACCTGCAGGGGAGAATGTTGAACGAGGAGAATCCTGTGAGATCAGAGACATCAGCAAAACAGAAGATGGAAGACCGCTGGACACTGTCACTTTGTCCTCAATAAACTGAGCTGATGGCATTCTGATATCTGAGGAAGAAACAACATTGGCTCCATACAGCAGCAAGTTTGGGGCTACAGAAGCAGGTAAAAGATCCAGTCTCGGTCTGAGGTTCAAAGCAGCAGCACACTGCTCGTCCGCTGCTTCTAGCAACCAGATCAAATATAAATGTTGGTCATGAAGATCCTTAACAAGGCAGTCAGGCCAACTCCATGTCACCAAGTGATAGGAGTTTGCTTGGCATGCAGGCGACCCAGGTTCACGCCCTGACCATCAGGAGCGGAGACTGGCAGGGAGGGAGGAGTTAACAGTGTCCTTTGGATGCTTCCCTACTTGGGGGTGGGACGGTACTGGACAGCTTGTTAGGTGGCAGGTGGTGGCTTGCAGTAATGCATTCTTGGTAGCATGAAGCCTTGACACGCCGCTGAATGCCCCCACCCCCAGAATGCCACTGCCACCAGACCAATATGTGTGGGAGGTGGGTGGGCTGGGGAGAGATTGGAAAATGACTGCTCAGCCAACCGGATGACAGTCACCCAGATCCCCCCATGCCATGAAGCCCTGGAGTAGCCTGCAAGAGCCAATTCCACCATTGCGCATCCGGTATGGATTTGGACCCTATTTCTTCTCCTGTGGGCCCAGGGAAGGGCCCCCCCCCCGGCAAAGGGATACGTCAGGTCGACTTTGGCATGAGATTGGGGGAACAGTGTATGGTGCTGGGTGATTGGGGGATGATGCGGTGGGATAGGGGTCCATAGGCAGCCTGAAGGAGTGGCCAGCCGAGAGCATGGGTGGCACTCAAAAAAAAAAGCAAGGCAGTTATCCACCAAACCTTAGAAGACAGTGCTAGGTTCTATGACAGAATCCAAAACAGGCACAGTATTGGTAGCAGCAACCTCTGGAATCACATCGATGTTCAGAGCCGACAACAGCTGTATGCCTTCTGCAACAGTAGGGCTGCTCCCTCGCAAACCCTTCATCCATGGATCCAAACATTTTGTCTCCTCAATACACCGGCCAGAGGGGGAGATAGGCTCTTCAACCTGGGCAGCAGACACACACTCCTCTCCACCGATCGCTGCCATTCCCTTTCAACAAGCAGCAAGGTCACCACCTGCAAGAAGAGTAGGGGAGTTTTATTGGTGTCATGGTCAACAGTCCCCTGTCAAAAAAACAGATCCATACAACCCACCCCAGGACGCACCTGGAAACAAGTTATAGTAACTTGGTGTACCTTTCCTGGTGTGGTGCAGTGGGTGGGGGGTAAGCATCTCCCTTGGTATCTCCAGATATTATCAATCTGTTCAAGCAAAAAAATGTTGCCTGGTCTACCCATAAGGCATTGGGCACCCCTGCTGACAGGCTACAATATAAGAGGCTCAGAAACCTCTCTACCAAGGCTGCTTAATTCCAAGCCAAATTCATCACCGACTCCCCATTGCCTTCCAAATTTTGGGACCCCATAAAGAATAAGCTTCAGCCTGGTCCCTTGCCTCTTCCATCCCAACCATCAGTTGTGCCTCTGGCGTAATCTTAGAGACCCATGTGCCACTGCAAATGGTTTAAATGATCAGTTTGTGAGCCAGCCTGTCAGTGCAGAGATAGCGCTACCACTCGCAACATTGGTGACCCAAGTTTGGGAACAAGCTTAGATCATCAGGGGCCAGCCAGGGGGAGGAGAATTGAGCACCCCGGAGAACGCTCTCCTCCACCAGAGAGGGAGGGTTTTGTCCTCCATCGCAGTACCGCCACCTGGGTCACCCACAGGTGGCAGTGCAATTGGTATGGCCGAAGGGGGGGGTGGGGACGTTGCTGATACCAGTGGGCAGATGCACATATAGCGTGTGCAGGCCCGCCCAGCTGTCAGTATGTGCAACATCCGCAGAGGTTGGGAGAAAAAACAGGAAAATGGCTCCAGCACCTTTGTGATGATAGCCACAGTATATCCCTGGTCTCCGCATCCTTAAGCATCCAGTACCACCTGATGAGATGTAGAAGTGCAGGGGTTCCACTCTGCCATGACCCCATCTAGGGGGTGCAGCCAAGGCTAGACGGCAGTAGGTGATGGGAGCTGAGAGGGGCCAAGGCATCAGAGGGTGAATGGCAGATCCAGAAAGATAGGAGGGGCTGGAAGGGGGCAGAAACAGAAATTCCAAAAAAAATAAATAAATAACTAATCAGTTTGTTGATGGCTCCTTGTGGATAGTTCCTCTACCACCCAATAGTGCCATTTCCTCTCCTCCATCTGCGTACTTCCATTCAAAAGTGCCCCATTTTACATTCTCTGGAATTACTCCACCCCCACCCCACCCCCACAATTCTTCATTAGGTTATCTGATTAAAGCCTAGCTCACATCCTGGGGCTGATGGGCTCCCCTGCATATTCCTAAAGTTGGCTACTCCAGCTATTACAGCACCTATTGCTTGCATCTTCAACTGCTCCCTGGCAGCTGGGGTTATCCAGCATCCAGGAAAAGTGCCATAGTTATTCTTTCACATTAAAAGCAGTCCATCAAATTCCCTGGCAAACTACCAACCCATCTTACCTCTCCCTTTTCTCTCCAAATCCTTGGAAAGGCTTTATTGCCAGGCAACATACTTAGTACTGCTCTCTTCATAATTTCTTTTCTGACTACCAATCTGGTTTTTGGGCTTCCCACTCCACATCTACTTTACTCCTCAGGTTTGATGACTTTATTCTTACCAATTTGGATAACAGTCTGCCCAACAGCATCATATTTTGTTTTGACTTAGCTAAGGCATTTAACATGGAGGATGACTCCCTTCTACTAGCTAAGCTCAGTGCCTCTGGTCTCTCCTCCTCATCTCTTTCCTGGTTCTCTTCCTACCTCTCTGGTTGCTCCCAGATTGTCTCCGCTCGCTCAGTCCTCTCTGTCCACAGGCAAGTTAATATGGGTGTCTCCCAGGGACCTGTTCTGGGGCCCCCTCCTTCTCAACCTCTTTGTTAATGATATACTAAGGGCTGTAAAATCATGTAACATCCAGATGTACGTAGATGACACTATTCCATTTACATCTGGTGAAACTCCTGCTACCATATCTGCTACCTTGCAGTCTGACTTTGCTATCCTGTCAAGCTGGTTTTTGGTCGACCCTTTAGCTCTTAATCAGTCAAAAACAGAGGCCATGTTGTTTGGTTCCAAAAGAAGTTTAGCAACTGCTTCCCTAACCATAAATACTTCTAACGGTGGTATCTTGGAATCTGTTGCTGAATATAAATATCTTAGAATTCAGTTTGACCAATCTCTGGACTTGTCCTCCCACATTCAGTCTTTAGTGATTAAATCATTTAAGAAGATTTGAGTCTTATATAGTGTGGGTGACTGCCTCTTCCAAAGTCTGAAGCATACCATATAATTCTCCCTGTAACTGACTGCAGAGATGTGGTCTATGGTTCAGCTCCCCATGCCACATATTCAGGTTAAATCTGCTATTTAGTGCCCTCTTCCAGGTCATTCTCTGTTGCCCAGCGCGAAACCACCACTGTCTGCTCTATGAGTGCTTAACTGGCCTTCACTGTGTGACAGACATATTCAGTACCTAGCCTTATATGGTTTTAAGTTCTGGCTAGATAAGCTCCCAAGCTATCTGAGGTGCGTGCATACCCCAGCTACCCACTCAAGCCACAACCTTCATTCTAGTTTTGGAAATAGCTTCCTCGTTTCTAGGCGGAAACTCAGTCTGGAGAAATCTGCTTTCAGCCACAGGCTCCCCCAGTTGTGGAACAGTCTGGCCTTGGGAGACAGTCTACACTCCAGCATTGCCTTGACTAAACCATACTTCAAAAATGTCAGTACTTCCGTTTATGACTCTACCTGACTTTATCAAACTTACCTTATTCCACTGCATTATTTACAATTCACTGTTGTAAGCACACTATAAAAATATGTTACGTAAGTTGCACTGCATTGTCTGTACAAACTGACCCTAAAATTGTATTCCTTGCCTGTGTATAGACTATTTTAAACTTTGTTGATCTCCTCTCTCTTCTTCACACTTCCTTCCCTCTTTCAAGGTCACATCGGTAAACGAGATTATCCTTGTATCTCAGTATGCTTACCTGGTGAAACAATATCAAATAAATAATACTACTTATAGTAAACATATCTTTGTGAACATACTTAACTGAGATTACAGGGTCACACTACACTTTCTGTGTTTATACTCATAACCATTCTGGGTACCAGCTAATGGATTCCTGTACTCCTAAAAAGTATTAAGAATAATGAGGAATTTGCTAGCTATGTCTAAACTTATTAATGTATTTTATCTTTTGTTTTGTTTTTGACATACAAGTATTTCCCATAAATAGTGGCTTTAATACCTCTATAGGTTGTTATGGCTTACCCAGATTCATCACCGTTCCTTTATAGTGTGTGCTTCCTGCTGGACGCATTCTGTATTTAAGTGAAAAAAAGGTATTTTACTATTACATGTGTATAAATCTCTGATTGTTCCACTTCATATTCTAGCAACACAAAAATAAGTCAAATATGTCCTTGATATCCTAACTTCAAAACAATTTTTTCCTCCACTAAATTGAATTACTAGTTCTTATACTGGCAAATGGAAATAATTCTTATCCCGAATTCATCAAGAAACATGACAATTGCTTTATTCTGCTTATCTTGTTAATTTCCTTGTCACATCTTAAGTAAGCAATAAGACACAAGGGGGTGAGTATGAAACATATTTTACTGCATGCCAAGGGGTGTGGTGGGGCACAAGGCTGCAGGCCGAATGCCTTTCAGCCCCTGGAAGTGTGGTAAAATATGTTTCGTACACACCCCAGAGTGGCTTATTGCACTTATAAAATGGGCTCCTTTTCTTAACTTTTTACAGTGGGGAAAAGCATGTCTACATGTAGAAACAATAGATGTACTTGTATGCATTTAAGATAAAATAGTCCTTCCGCCCACTGCAAATGATGTCATAGATGATGTCATTGTATTACTGCTGGACAAAGTTTGTCCTTTGCTGGCATCAAAATTCAAGATATAGAATACTTATCATGGAATTTTTCCCATGGAATACATGGATTCAAAATTCCGCTCAGTTCCACTGGCAGAATTTTAATCTTCTAACATACAGTACACACACAACAAATGCCTCTGTTACAGCCAGGTATTCAATTATCTCACTGTCAGGGCAAGAAGCAGAGATTTCCCGATGTACAGGTAAAGATAGAAGGGGGATTTTTCTTTGTCAGCGAAGAAACAGTTGTAGTGAAAACTATTAACAATATTTTAAATGTTTCTAATTTGCTTATGTGTGTAAGGAGATTTTGATGATCAGGGAAACAACATTTAATTAATTTGTATTAATTATTTAAGGCAATTTTATTTTTAGGGCCCAGTTGAAGTTTTTTACTGTGTAAAGGTAGCAGCCATGTTTGTGATAGAAGATTGATTCTGGTTGTAGGGGGACTGATGGAAGACAGTTCTGGTTGTAGGAGGACTGATTTGCTCATTGTGTGATGTGTTTTAGGACCAGGATGACTATGCATGAAACAGATTTTATACATGGTCACATGATATATTTTGACCAATAAGACTTCTTTATTCTGGATGCCCATTTTATAATGTGAAGTGATGTACTGGCTTGTAAAATCTCTGAGACACAGGTTTTCTTTTTAATATTACACATGATTATAAGAAGGTAACTTATTTTTCTTTTCTTCAGGTCAAAGTTCCAAGATATTGAACTAGTGAAGAAGGCATGCCTCCGCCTGTATATGAAGCTGTGACAACTTATAAGGATCATTACACTGAAATGATTTAACTTAAGCTGTTTCCACCTGTTATTATTTTGAACCAGTGACATGTGCTTTAACTACAGTTTTGTGTTTATTCTGCTCCATATTAACATTTGGCAAGCTTGTTATCAAATATCATGTTTCTGTCTTGGGAGTGCTTTTATGAAAAAAGCAACCTTATAATAAACAATTAGAATAGTTGTAACAGATTTAACACCCAGTAACTGCTTTTCTTTATCTTACTAGCTATGTTAACTGTAAAATATTTAATTGTTTTATTGTGTAAGCATTCCTGGGTTCTCACAGAGATTGGGTGGGTTCAGCACCAGTTCCTGTCTTGTAAAGGCTCTTCTGTTTTACTTAAACATCAAGGTCTGAGCACCCCTTCACATCCTAAAAGTTTTCTGTTTAGGTTTAAACTTCAAAGGGCTGCTTACCTTTCACAATAAAAAGACATGGTTTTGAGTGTAAACAATGCCAAGAGGACATGGAACCCCACTGACTGAGCCAGCCAGAAGAACAAAAAGAGACAAGCTCAAAATAACAAAATCAAGGTCTAAATAACAAATCCAGTTTGGACCTGTTCTCAAATATGGTGGTCCCCAGAGATCACAGAAATAGTCGCACATGTGATGTCAGACAGGGATGTATGATGTTGTGAGTATAGTGGGCCAGCTAGCAGAAGCAATTTCTGGTATATGTTTGCTGTGCAAGCTCAGTTATGTTTTGGGATTTTGAACTAGCAACTTCACAGGATTGACTCTGCCATAACCCACCAAGTTCCCAGTAGGGGGGTAAAGCTTCTTCTACTCTACTTAGAATTTAGATAGCTTTGAGTTACATTCTTCTGTGGGTCCTCTATCTTTTCAAATGTGTTTATTTTTATCTGTGTAGAAATACTGAATTTCCCATTGTCTTTAATGTGTATTATCCTGTAACATATGTAAATATCTTGGAGTGTTAAACAGAGAAGTGCGAAGTCCACGAAATTCACTCCACAAGGTAATTCACAGATTTTGTAGATTTTGCAGAACAATTTTGCAAAATACATGGCCTCAAATTTTGCAGATTACACCACAAAATGCGAAATGTCACCCACGAATTTCGTACTTCATGGTAAAAAGCTGTGAATTTCAATGAAAAATTCATGCAAATCATGCAAATCGAAGCTCCAAAGTTTTTTGAAAACTCCACAGAGTCTGTGAAGCATGAATTTTTGGCGCTTCATGTGAAATTTCCCAACAAAGTTTAACTTTGCAACAGCTCTAGTATTAAATATTATTTTTACATACTTCATGCTTTCTGTGACTGAATCATTTCTGGTATAGATAACCAGGGCTAAACTGGCAAGTCTGTGATCTGTCACTGAAGAGTCAGGCTACTGTTATCATATCTAAAGCAAAAGTGTTCTAAGTTGTAACAGAAGGGATGGGTCATTTGTCGTTTGGTAAGGAGCACTGTGCTGTGTGTGAGCAGTGGCTCTGAGGAGATTTTGACCTAGAGATACCCAGATTAAGGTTGTGGCTGGGTGGTGGCAGCATACCAAGGTAACCCCTTCAGGCATCTACAGTGCTGTGAAACTGGTAACAGCTGCAGACTGAGTTCTGAGAGAGAAACCATCTGTGACAAACTGGTTGGTGATGGTTGGGATCTGAAATGGATTGTCAATAAAAATGTTGTCTGTCCACTCACAGAACAGGGTATACAAAAGGTGACACTGTATATTCCACCATTTTATTTTATTTTTGCAAGTAAGAGTTGATAGCTAGAAGACACTATGTGTGGGCCATAAGAAAAACTGAAGTTGGCTCACCTTGAAGAGCTGTGCAAAAGAAGATGTCTTAATTTTGAGGAAGGCCAGCCATGGGCAGCCCTCATAGACCTCCTTCAAAAAAGTGATCAAGAAAGCAGTGCAAAAGTGCTCACTGCTAGCCAAAGTCATGCGACGGAGGCTAGGGAGAATATAAATGAGCCACAGCCTATATCTAGGACAAGTGTGCAACCAGCTCAGATGCAAATGATGCAGCTGGAGCTTACCCTGGATAAGGTGAAGGCGGCAACCGAGAGACAAACAGCAGATTAAGCATTGCAAAGGACAAAGCTGGAGAGAGGAGCAAGAAAGGCAGTGCCAGTGTGAAATCTGGCTAAGAAAGCACAAGAGAGAGAAAGAGTGAGAGGAGCAAGGGGAATGAGAAAGGCAGCGCCAGCACAAGATCCAGATGACAGGGGAGTAAGAGAAAGAGCAAGAGGAGTGAGAGAAAGAGCGTGATCATGAGTGGAAGATGGGGATGCTACACCAGAAGACATCACTGTGAAACGTATGTACTGGCATCAGGAGTTCGACCCAAGAAGCCAAATTTAATTCCAAAAGGTTTCCCAAGTATCAGGTGGGGGATGGTCTTGATTTGTTTATAAATTCTTTTGAGAGAATTTGCGAGCAATTTGCATTGGACAGGGCTCCTTGGGCTACTCACCTTCTGCCACTCCTTATGGCAGGGCATTAGAAGCCTTCACTAGGAGGGACAATGAGGACTGCATTGACTATGACAAAATAAACAAGCATTTGTCAATGCCGAACGTTCGCTTGCAGGTGTTTGCAGTGGTGTTTGGCATGTATGGTGCTTTACCCTAAAGCCCTGTGCGATTGCTGGTATTTGCACAATAAATTGTCAGCATGATCTTTTTGTTACCCTCATTGTGCGCTACATAGGCGGAAACACATTTTGGGCAGGATGTGAAAATGACAGCTGTACTGCTCATAAGGAAGTGTGGTAAAACGCAATGTTGAAAATCTGAGTGGAAATATTGAAAATTGGCAAACCTAGGAGCGTAGTGGAACTGTGCAATGCCGCTGGTAAAACAGTGATTGTTAGAAATTTTTCACCAAATTGTCAACATTGGCAGTTTAAAACCTCTGCTAATGAACAGTGACACTGTGATTTTCTTAATATGTCCCATACACTGAGTTCACGACACCGACTGTGCCATTGTGCGCTACATGGGCAGAAACACGTTTTGGGCAAGATGTGAAAAATGACAGCTGCAGTGCTCATAAGGAGGTGTGGTAAAATGGCAATGTTGAAAATCTGGAGTGAAAATATTGAAAATTCGCAAACTTACGAGCATGCGTAGGAACTGCGCAACGCAGACTCATAAAACAGTCATATTTAGGAATTTTTTCACCAAATTTTCAGCACAGCCATTTTAAGACCCCTGCTCATGATCAGTGTCATTGTGATTTTCTTAATGTGTCCCATACATTGAGTTCGCACACCGACTGCACCACTGTGCGCTATATGGGCAGAAACACGTTTTGGGTGAGATGTGAAAAATGACAGCTGTACAGCTCATAAGAAGGTGTGATAAAATGGCAATGTTGAAAATCTGGGTGAAAATATTCAGAAATTCGTGAACTTACGAGCCTGCGTAGGAACTGCATAGCATGCGCTCGTAAAACGGTCATTTTGGAGTTTCACACAAATTTTCAACATGGGGTTTTGGGACCCCTTTTCATGAATGATGTCACTGTCATGGCATTATTTGAGGCTGAAGGGTGATTTCATGCAGTGTCTGCGAAATCACCCTTCGGGCCCGAATAACACCATGACGGTGACATCATTCATGAGAAGGGTCCCAAAAACCCCATGTTGAAAATTTGGTGCAAAAATTCCAAAAAATGACTGAGATATGCAATAAAGTTGAACCCCCCATCTAGCCCATTATACAGCTTACCGGCATTTCCTCAGTTCGCGGTCGCCTTTGAAGAGTGCAGACGTGTTCCCGGTCCACCGAAGATTGTCGCGCGGAGTCCGGAGGTAAGTATGGGTTGAGGGGTATGGGGAGCTGGGTGCGCGGTGAGGGTGCGGGTTGTGGGAGGGTTGGGAGATCGCCAGGACAGTTTTGTTTTACAGGTTTGAAAAAAGTAAAAGATGGCGTGGGGCGTTTGCCATGCTGGGGTGGGCTCCCAGCGTGGCAGAGAAGATAGCTGGGGGCCGAGGAGCTGATGGGGTTGGGCACCCCATCGACAAACTACACTGGGGCACGGGAGCCGGCGGAGGATTGGGCACCCGTCGCGACGAAACAAGCGTTTGCCACGCTGGGGTGGGCACCCAGCATGGCAGCAGGATGGCTTTGGGGCCGTGGAGCAGGCGAGGGATTGGGCAGCCCGTCGGCAAACAATGTTGCCATGCTGGGGTGGGCCCAGCGTGGCACGAAAGCTTTGGGGGCGGCGCGACGGACGCGCTGGGGAGGTAGCGTGACGCCGAGGGCGGTAACAGTATGGCAGCGGTTTTCTTTGAAGCAGAGGAACACCGCTGTCATACTGAGCTGCTGCACCCATTGGTGCAGGAACGCCATGCCTGCTCAGGGAGCAGTGATTGGGTGGGAGGCACACCCTGCGCGCATTTCCCAAAACGCTCCTTGCGCATGCGCGCAAGCGAACATAAAAATGGCATGTTAAAATGCTTTGAATTGACTCCAGAAGCCCCTAGACAAAAATTCAGAAGCATAAGGAAAGCACCAGAAGATAGCTATTCTGAAACATGTGTATAACTAGGCAGTCTGTTAGACTGATGGTTATAGGGTGCAAAGGCTACCTCTGTGGAACAGACAAAGTATTTTTTACTCATGGAACAGTTCTTAAAGACTGTACCAAAAGAGTTGAGAATATAGTTGCTGAATAGGACTCCAAGTTCCTCAAAAGGGGTAGCCAAGAGGGCTGATCAGTTCGTATCCAACCAGCCATCCACTCATAGCAAAAACAATGAAGGAGGGACAGCAGGTGGCTTTAAGGGAATTGGGGGTGGCAACTTAAGGGAAGTCAGCCTGTGCCTGAAAAAAACAAGCAGTCAAATGATTTAAAAAGTAAGGAATCAGGGAACACACATGCTATATCTGCCAAAAACTGGGACACCTGTCATATGACTATCCAAAAAATATATCAAAAGGGGTGAGTACAGCTGGATGGGGTAGCTCTCTGGAAGCTACCACCAGTTAGCAGCCTGTACCCAGAGTGCAATTCCCACTAACTCCACTGCTCACATGCACCACATGTTGGTAAAAGGATGATAACCCAGGGACTGAGGGACACTGGAGCCTCCATTTCGATGGAGGATTTGATTTATGAGGAACAGATCCTAATGGGCCAGTTTTCCAGAATTAGAGGAGTGACAGGTCCTGCAGTCTGTCATGGATCTTGTAAAGCTGGGAAGGTGGCCAGGGCATACAGTAGGTGGGTGTTCTACCAGACCTGCCTATGGAGGTAATTTTGGGTATATAATTCAAAATAGGTTGATTCTCTTCATCCATGTGATTGCGATAACTAGTCAGGCCTGTACTGAAACATGCTGGTTTAAATATGTCTGTTTTTTAGGATAAGTTTCTTTTGTTCAAGTTTCTTGTGTATAATTCTATAATGTTTTGATTGAATTTTCTACATGTTAAGGTTCAACTGGAAGCATTATATTGGGTTATCTGTAGTACACTTTAGTTTTCTGTGCACTGTGCGTGTGTTTGAATAACACCATAGCAACACGTTTGAATAATCGTTACTACTACCAGCACATCATGCATAGTGACATATTAATTGTACTATGTGTTTATTCGAATATAACCATGGCTGCCTTTTGAATTATCATGAATGGAGGCACAACATCACACATAGTAACATATTTTAGACACAGCTGGACATCCCATAGCAATGCCCCCTGTGAAAATCTCTAGTTCAGATGAAGTGTCGGGGCAGAGGCAAAGTCTCATCATGGATTTTCAGCACTGATAACAACACTTTGGAACTACGGAACTCTGGATTTTTGGAATCACTTTTATTGCAAGCCTCATCCAGTTTGGTTATTGAACTGCTTCTCCCGACTTCAGGTGTCAGCTTGTTTTCTTGATTCAGGGTGGATTGCTGTTGCATATTGGTATATGACACTTGTGAATATCACAGTAAAGCTCCTAATAAATGTAAGCACCTTTATGTAAATTTGAGTTGGTGAGTAGTCTGTATCCCTATGTTGCTCTAACTTTTGTTTGCCTGGGGTTATACACAGGGGTTAGCAGTCCCAGTTATTGAGCACAGCCCTGCACCACAGCATCATGGTTGCTACCTATTTGGACTGAGAATTTTTTCAAACATCTATTCTAAATTCTACTATTAAAATAGGGTCTATCTCTGAGGCATCTGTCTCTATGGAAACTGATGCTAAGAGTGAAACCATAGGTGAGGGATTGATGGGGTTAGAATAACAGTAATATGTTGAATACACCATGTCTTCAACCACAGAACTTGGCTGTTAGATCATGATGCAAAGTGCATATAGATTTTGTAAAAACAAGACAGACAGATGTTCTTAATGCTAACTAAAAAAACCAACAAAGAACCTCAGTACAAAAGCACTGAGGCAAGGGTTATTCAAAATGGACATTAGCAACAAAGCTAGGTTTCACAGAAATATAAAATCACAGATACCCCCATAATGTAATGCATCATGGGATGCATATGCAAATCACCATGAACATTTAAGCTTGTTCTGCTTAAAGTAAGAATGCATGCTGACCCAGTGCTGCTGAGGGTTGAGGCACTGGATGCCACGCCTCACACCACACCGGCGACCCAGGTTCGGGAATGAGCCCGGGTCAACGGGGGTCAGCAGGGGAGTATTAGGATCGAGCATCTGCCAACAGCTCTGTTAGTCCTGGGGTGGGTAGGGGAAGCACACCGCACTGCAGCGGCCCCTGGGGTTGCCCGGAGGCACTGTAGATGCAGGTGTTAGAAGAAGGGGAGCATGGCGGACGTCTGCACGTTAGTGCATGGACATCACTGCACATCCGTGCTCCATTGGGAGACCTACTGGAGAAAAAATGGCTGGGCGAGACCAAAGCAGCTTGATGGCTGCACCCTGTGATGCTGGGAGGACAGTCGTGGAATTGTGTTGGGGGGGGGTCCAGGGCCGGCTTGGCTAGGAAGGGCATGGGGGAGCCCGCAGTGAGTTGGTGATGGCTGTACCAGACCCCCCATCATGCAAGTGAGCCTGCTGCTCTCACGGTGGGCAGTGCCGGTGGCTGGATGCCCCAACCGGTAAGTCACTGCAGCAGGCATATAAACAGTGATATGGAAAAAAAAAAGTAAGAATGCATGGTGCCAAAGGGCCTCTCACACAATCTGCAAAGTCTGATAACAGAAGACACAGATGCACATGTCATCCCTACACAGGATTCTTCAGTGTACCTGATCTCTATCCCACCACAGGGTAAGATGAAACAGTCCTAATGTGATGTTACAGGTTTAGGTCATGATAGGTCCAGAAATAAAAAAAAAGCAAGCTAAACAGACAAAAAACCTCAGCACAAAAACACTGAGTTTTTGGTTTTTCTAGCTTGCCTTCTTATTTCTAAGCCCACCACGACCCAAGCTCATAAGACCACATTTGGGCTATTTCGTTTTTCCCCTTGGGAAAGATACATATCAGGTGGGATTCTGGAAGAAGTAGCAACTGCATGCTACACCACTGTGGAGGAGCATTGGGAGCAGGGCTCTGTTAAAACATTTTTATGTTTTTCTAACAGGTATGCCACCATTGTCTGTACATCCTAATACCCATTGAGTGGTTTTTGGCAGTGAAAACTTTGCACAGAGCCTTAATGGTCCAACTTGTGTTGCTGAATAGTGTTTTTTTTTCTAAATACCTGCGCTGACCTGTAGCCAACTCAGTCAGAGGAATTTGGGATGGCTGTAGCTGGGCAGGCAGCTTCTTTGCCAGTAAACCCTGCAGAAGGCTAAGGCAGACATCAGTCACCACGCATATATTTTGGTCTCCTGGAATCTTATACTTTGGAGTTGTAGTCTCTTTCTAATTTTCCGGCTGGAAAAAGCAGCATTTCTGCTTTTCTTTTTTAGTTTTCTTTTACTGGATGTACGTTCTTTGTATTATTATCTCAGGATATTTTTTAAGCATAATTTCTCCTGGCTTATATTAAATTGCCTCCTTCTTGATATATTTTTTGCTGGAGGTAACACAGAAAATGGGACTGGCTACCCATAATCAATACATAATTAAATAAATAATTTATATAAAAAATTCAAGGCATCTCAGCAGGCAAATAAATATATAAATACAAACATAGAATTTTAAAATACCTAAAATCGATCAAGGTGGAGAATAAATAGGGTCTTATGGATAATCTTGCTTTTTGGGTATAAAGTGCATATAGTGCCTATGTAGACCTGTTTCTTTAAGAGAAAACTGAACTCAAATTATATGATTTGATATGCAAATGATTTTTGTGTGGTTAGACCACATGATTAGATCTCAGAGCTAAAGTGCATAGTGTGCATGTGCTGGGGTTCTGCTGAGTTTGGCACCATTTTTAAAAGCCTTTGGACTTGCTGACAAGCCGGTAAATTTCAGCTTCAGTTTTGGACCGCCCTGGGACACTGCACAGAAGGGCTGTCATGAAGAAACTGAAAGCACACCTAGACCCATCTTATTTGGTATATTTAGGTATGTAAAAGTGATGATACTAAACTGAGCCTTTTGATTTCTTGGTTAAAATGAAAAAGACTCAAAAGGTTTTTGCTTTCGGTGTCTTCCAGAGATTAATTAGAAGTGATGCAGCAGTCCTTGAAGAAGAGATTCGATGCGGCTGAGAGCTTATGATTGTGACCGATAAGTCCTGTATTACTTGGCCTACCTCTGCCAGAACATTTTTTTATTCCCAAAACTCCACCAAAATGATGGTAAATAAATGTTAAACCTTTTAAAGCACTACTTAAAGCTGTGAAAACCTACTTATGTATTATATATTTAAGATAGAATTTAAAAAGGGGCTCCTTGAGACTCAAGTGCCTATAAAATATTTATAAATAGATTTTTAGATTCAGGATCTAATTTATATAAAAGAATCCATGATTCTTACATTTTATTTATTATTTTATTTTCATCTCTTATACATTCTTGCAACAAGGGGGAAGATAATTTAAAGAGGTGCCTTGGGAGGGATTTACTCCTGGTCTTTCTATTAATTCTGATTGTTATCCCCATGAATAGAAAGCCCAAGGGGATTACAAGTTTGGGGTTCAGCTCCTAAAAGAAAAGCCAGGAGTACTTCAGAAACAAAAACACCCATAAGGGATCAAAGACTGCTGACATAGGATGTCTGTAACTGGTTTCAATACTCTGAACCCATAACAGCTGAACAAGGTCCTTTTCCAATACATCAGGTTAGAAATCTAGAAAACAGCTTGAATTTGTCCTGGACTTTTTAACTACAGGGAATTTTTACCTTTCTAGTTGGATGTTGTTGATGTTGCTCTAAAGAGTTTTGTACACTATAGAGAATATTTGTGAACCAAATTATTTCTTGTATTTTATCATGGTTAGCACTAGAAGTGGGAAAATAGCTCAATGGTGAATTCCCCCAAGCTTAAAATCAAATCAAATATGGCAATGAGGGGAAAAACAAGCAAAAAATCTATCTCACCCCACTGAAGAAAAGAATATTATTATAGAAACTTTTTAACAACTCAAAATAACAGATTTTTGGAGGGATAGTAACCTTGGACTGGTAGCTTTACCTACACCAGTTATGGACCCACAGGGCCTTCTTGCCTGTAGACTATCTTCAGTTAATTTCCATTCTCCTGTTCTTAATGACCCCCGAGTAGAAGCTCTTTCTTTGTTTCCATATGATGATTCCCTATTGAATTTTGAATCTTCAAGGGAAACTGGTTATAATAATTCTGACTGAATTACATTCTCACCTCAGGAAATTTCCTCTTGGCTACCCCACCCCACCCCACCCAATGTTACATAGTCATAGGGAAGGGAGAGAACCAAGATCTGTGAAATTAATATCTCAGATTGACAACTTATCTGCTGTGATACAGGATTTAAATAATACTATTGAAGGATTAAAGAAATTAGTAACAACAGATCACTTAAGAATAAGAGATGGTAAAGCTAATGGCAGGAATTCCCTCTCACTAACACAAATCTCTGCTCCCTTGATGGATAATACCCGCCCCCCCAGTTAGATCATAGAATAAAAGGTATTTCAATGATGGAGGAAACTTTGTGTCATCTTCATCATTGTCCAGACAAATACTGGAAATTATCAAAAACCCGTATTGTGCAAATGTGATAATTTTAGAGAGTCTATGGGCCTTAAAAGAGGAGATTGCAAATCTCAGAACCAATTTTTTTTTTATAACTGGGCAATTCTTAAACAGCTTAGAGAGAGTGCTCATTTTAAGGAAAGGGACAGTACTACTGAGGAACACATATCCTTTGAAAATAGGGCAATTCAGGTAACTCTACCACACCTTTTCATTAGGAAAAGGGAGAGGAAAGAGATGAGGTGACAATCTTGAATATAGCAAAGACTACAAGAGGGAACCATAAACCCAAAAGAATGAAATCTGACAGGAAGAATAAATCCCAAGAGCAAAATAATACCAAGCACAAACTCCTAGATGTCTCTGAACAAAATAAAAAGAATGGATTACAAATGGACCAGGATTTGGATGGTATAGAATCCTCCCTGCAGCTAAGGGGAGAAACACCAATAGATGTTCAGAGGGAGTCCGGACAACAGGAGTTTCTCTCCAACTTGGTCCCTCACGTCTATCATGTCTATATGTCTTTGGATCATATGCATTATCCAGGACTTCTATCTGAATACCTAATAGAAATATATGGAATACCTAGATTGGAGATGGAGACCCCTGAAAAATTAAGCAAGTGGGTGACTAACCTAATATCGTTAGCAGAACAAGCTGATATTTATATTAAAGCCCCAAGCCCCCACTTCCTGGTTAGTGCTCTGCTATACTGTAAATCCTTAGCTGTAGTGGTGACAATATGGGACTCGGAAGGGGCGCTTAAACTATATGGCATTAATATTGTGGCACCTCAAAGGGTACCAGCTCCAATGGAGGAAGCTGAAACTCAACTACGAAGGGCTATGAAGGGGTCCCTGTAACCTCTTCAACACAGTGCTTGTGTTCCTGGCACCACTCCTGCTTAAGCTTTCTGGGGATGTTGATCCGAACCCAGGTCCCCCCTGCAGCAGAGCTGCCGTGAATATGCTAAACAAACCAAATAAAGGTCTACTCATATCCCATATGAACATCAGAAGCCTACTGAATCACCTGCCAGAAATGGAAGCATGGCTTAAAATGTACGATCCCGACATATTGTGCCTATCAGAGACCTGGTTGAAACCAAGGACCCCCGATACCTTGTGTGCCATACCGGGCTACTCACTTATACGGCAGGACAGGCCAGGAGCAAAGAGGGGTGGTGGTGTTGCCCTCTACCACAAGTCCCACCTTGACATCTGCATAGTCACCACCCCAAACCCCACAACTACATGTGAATCAATGCATGCGCTCCTGACCCTTGGTGCTAAAAAACTGCATATTATCTGCCTCTACAATCTGCCCTCTGGAGGAGTGGACAGGCTTCAAGAAGTACTACAACTAACGCTAAAATCTATCAACGACAATGAAGCTGTCATACTAGGTGACGTTAACCCAAACTAGCTGAGCCCTTCTCATAATACCATTGCTTCACTTGTATAAGGCTTAAACTTTCACCAGCTTATAGCAGAGAACACCAGGTCATCAACGCTGCAGTCTGGTATGCTGATTGACTGGATCCTCACAAATAGACCCGAACATATGACTGACACAGGGATCATGGCTGATTCAATCACCAACCACTCTCCCATCTACTGCCAATGGCGTGCCGGTCAGCCACCCCCACGGCTGGTCACTTTTACGAACTATGCAAACTTGGATGTGAATGCCTTCCTCCTGGATATATCAAATATTGACTGGTCTGACATATATCATGCAGTTAATGTGGAGGATGCCCTAAAAGCATTCCTACTCCAGTTTCTCGCTGTTCAAAATAAGCATGTACCGAAAATTACGAGAAGAGTTAGGGGGAAACAAACAAGATGGCTCCACAAAGATCTCTTACAGCAGCTCAGGTGCAGGGATAAACTCTGGAAAAATTACAAAAGCTCTGGGCAGCCCAGTGACTACTCATTATACAGGCAGCTAAGAAATTCATGCAGAAAGAACATAAGACTAGCTAAAAGTTTGTATTGCCAGAACTTGCTGAACAACTCAGCCCAAGATCCCCGCAAATTCTGGGGGCACATAAAAACCTTCCAGGGTACACCTCAGGCTGTTACACCCTCTGATATGGTCATAAACGGCTCCCATTGTAACAACCCCCTCACCATAGCGAATGCCTTCAACAATATGTTCTCGGACCTCTCATCCTATACCTGCACGCTGCCGTCAGCAACCTACACTACTGACAATTTGACTGCTCCTGCCTCTGCCTCCCACGCCAGCGACCCTAAACCTTACCCTCTACTTCAAAGCCATTACTAGTGCTCAGGTTCTGAACCTACTAAAGAAAATATCTGAACCTACTAGTCCTGGTGCCGACCAGCTGGAACCGCGCCTGTTAAAAATAGCTGTGCATCTTATCTCTAAACCACTGGCTAAAATCTTCACTATGTCCCTCACCAGCGGTACAGTCCCTGACCTCTGGAAAATGGCTAGGATTTCTCCAGTCTTTAAAAAAGGGAACAAAAGTGACATCTCCAATTACAGACCGATTGCTATACTGTCAGTACTTAGCAAAATCCTTGAAAACTGGTTGCAAATCAGATCCTGGATTACCTTGATACTACAAAACAGCTCAACGATGCACAGCATGGTTTTAGGAAAACCATAGTACTACGACTGCACTCGCCAAGTTTACCTCGGACATCCTTACTGACATGGATCAAGGAAGGCTCACAGGGGCTGTCTTTATTGACCTAACAAAGGCATTTGACCTTGTAGACCACCCCCTGCTCCTGACCACCCTTCAGAAAATAGGTTGCTCCTCTCCTGTGCTTAACTGGTTCAGGAGCTACCTGTTAAACAGGTCTCAGGCTGTTAAATTTAACTCAGCCACTTCTACCACTGTGAAAACGAACATCGGTGTTCCTCAAGGCTCTATTCTGGGTCCTCTTCTTTTCACACTCTTCATTAACAACCTCCCAGATGAAATTCCTGCCTGCTCCTCACTTCTCTATGCAGATGACCTGGTCATCTATGCCAGCTCTCATAACGTGGAGCACATCAACTTATCACTCAACAGAGCCTACTCCTGCATCCAAAACTGGCTAAACTCCCACCGCCTTATTCTCAATTCCACCAAGACAAATGCCATGCTATTGGGCACTACACAGAAGCTTCGATTGTGCACCACCCCCCTGAATGTTCATGATCTAAATGGGAAACCTCTACAGGTCGTCACCTCCTTCCGTTATCTGGGCATCCTACTGGACCAGTCTCTCGACCTAAACCTGCACATCCAAACCACATGTAAAGCTGTAAACTGTAAGCTGGGAGCTGCCTACAGAACCAGTTATATGCTCACTTCGTCAGCAAAGTTAGCCATAGCCAGGGGTATCCTTCTACCTACACTTACCTATTGTGCGCCCATACTCACTACTGCCCACAAAACTGCCCTGCATAAATGGGATGTCACTTACAATAATGTCTGCCGATATGCTGCTAAAGCTCCACGGCTCCAACATCATTGCCAGCTATATACTGATCTAGGTTGGCTCTCCTCCTCTGCCACCAGGCGTTACTACCTGGGCTGTCTAAATGACTCTATTCTCAGACAAAGACAGCCAGCTGCACTTGCCAAGTTGCTTCTTCCTTCTATACCAAACCATGAGCTAAGATCAGCAGACAAAGCCCTCCTCGCTGTTCCTCATTGCCATACTAACAAAGGAACCGGTTCCTTCAAACACGCAGCCCCCTAAGTTGTGGAACCAGATCCCTCAAGCTCTCAGGCAAGCACCCTCACACCCTGTATTCAAACGTGGGCTGAGACTCCACCTGGCCTCCCTTGATCAATGCACCTGCTTTGATCCTACCTGATCATCACCTTCTCTGCTTCTACTCCCTTCCCTTGCTTTTGCTCTCCTCCCACTCCTCCTACCCCCATCCTAAGCTCCCCTGCTTGTAACTACCTCCTTAATGACTCCATTGATGTTAATGTACTATTTAGATATTTTGTGAAATGACAGCTCTGCCTTGTTTAATGCTACTTGTAATGTATTTCTCTCTATGCTAGGATGTACAGCACTGCCTCGTTTAATGCTACTTGTAATGTATTCCTCTACTGTTATCTGTTTGCCTGGTTTCTCTCATAGTTTAGCATTATTTCACTTCTTGTCTCAGGCTAACCAGCTACCTGCCAGGGCCACCTCCGAACAGTCATATGTTGTTACTACTAGGGTCTCCTCCCCCTCCCCTCCTCTTCCTTTTTGCAACCCCCGGACGTTCCCTGGCAGGGACCGATATCGGATCTCTCGCCCAGTCTTGGAACCGCGAGCCCGGCTGTACGTGCCTTCCTATTACCACTAATGCTGCATATGTGCCGTACTTTCTCTCTCACCTCCAGCCTCCCTCTCTCATGCCCTATAGCGGGACCATGTTACCCGGCACACCTTCTAGCTTGCTGCCGCTATAGCCGTAGGCTTATCTCTCCGTCCCAGAAACCAAGGGCTGCCTGCTGCTGTTTCGCCCGTCGATGGCACCCTCCTATCAATTTCAGTTTTCTATCCTGGTGCTTTGGCCCTAGATGGATGCTACTTCCCTCCCATATCGCCCTCCTTACCTTCGCCGTTCCCACGAGACCATTAGACTACTCCAGCCATAGTCCGAATGACATGTACCTTCCCGGTTGCTCCTCACCTTCATGCCCAGTGCTGAAACCATAAGCCTGGCTTCTACCTTGTGTGTTTACCGCTAAAGCTGTAAGCGTACCTTAAGACCCCAGATCTCCTTACCGATCGCCACCTGCACACCTTACCTGTTACCCATTAGCTTCCCGACCTTCCCCCTCCCCCTGGAGGGTACCGTTATCTTCTCCAATTAGCATCACTCTGGACCTGGGGAGCATGCCTCCCAAATCCTGGAGCCGATCCTCTCTACTATACTCCTTCCCCCACCTGCTATCTCCTCACCTTGGACGCCATCCCTGTGGGGTGAGTCTAGACCAGACATTTTCTAGTACCAATACTCCCTGTTAACCTTTTCTGCACTGACCTATTTTCTATTGCCTAGAATAGCCTACGACATGTTAGCCTAGCCAAAGCTTCTCCCTGTATGAATGATTGTACTCTGTACTTATTGCCTCAATTGTATTGTTGTTTTCTTCACTGGTTATCCTGTATTGTACTCTCCCGGGTCGTGCCTGAAAATAGTCACCTGCTGGCTAGCGCACTTACCTGGTAAACAAAAGCTAAATAAAAATAAATAAACCCTTGAATGATAGTAAAAAAGAGGATCTTAAAAAGAGAGAAAGAGAATTAAAGGTGATCCGCAATTATTCTGGCTCTACCTTTCAGCCTTGGGGAAAAAAGAACATCGTCTTTGGTTGGCTGATTCCAAAAGATCAAACTGTTGGTTCTATTAGAAAGGAAATTGCTGCCTTCTTATCATGCTTTCTTCATTTAGATTAATGGCTTAGTGCATTAGAATGGATCACAGTACATCATGGTGCATCAGACTCTCCTCAGATAGACATAACCTTTAAGAATATAAGACTGGCAACCCAGGTTCTGAAGTCTTCTATATTAGATCAGTTTGGGGTATTATGAACTGATCGTGCAATTTTTGGAAATGACAATAGGGAGAATGGCCCTGAAGATAGTGCAATTGACCTTACAGTAAGTAATTGTTTTGTTATGTTTATGTTTAAATTAGCAGGTGAGGAAGTAAATAATTTTCTGGTAACCTTTGATATATTATGTTTTGAAGAGACTTGGTATCCAAATGATAATCCTCATATGATCCCTGGTTACACAGATTTTGGGATAGCAGCATTTAGAGATAAAAAGTATGGCAGAAGTAAAGCAGTTATTGTAACTAATGTTAAAACCTCCTTAAATTATGAAATTACCATATTAAATTCCCGATCTAGAAGAGCTCTTTTACTTCTACTAGACTGTACAGATGGTAAAATGATCATCTTTAACATATATTTCCCTCCAAATAATAAAACTAACTCTTATTCTCTGATGATGAAGTGGATGCACTTATCAGAAGATCTTAGAGAGATAATTGATACCCATGAAACTTAGCTGATTGTAGCACTTGGAGAGTTTAATGCTAGAATACAGGGAAAAGATATCCCAGAGATGATTTAATCTGATTTCATCTCAGCAGTACATATCATAAATCTTATTGTGAACATGACCCAAAATTCTAAGGATAATAAAACAAACTAACATGGTAAGACCCTGAGAAAAATCATGGGCAAATCTGGCTTTATACTACTAAATGGCTGATCACCAGGTGATCAACAGGGAAGTTATACTTTTATGGGCCATCTTGTACCTTCTGTGATTGATCTGGTATGGGCCAATATGGATGCTTTAAAACTCTTTAATAATTTAATGGTACTGGATCATCTGGACTCTTCCTACTTTCCCCTGCTAACTCATTGTCAAATTGTAGGCAATAATGATGTGATTAAAGAGGGATTGCATACTGATGGTCTTGAAATCCTTAACCAGAAAAGAATCAGATGGGGAAGTGAGATGGTGGAATTGTTTTCAGAGTTATTTGACTCAGATTATCTGTTATCATTATGGAGTACTCTTCTGAAAATAAATGATGCTCAGATAGCAAATGACCAATGGACCAAGATTAATGATTATATCAGACCATTTTGCAGAACTAATAAGTCTTTAAGGCCATTTAATGTTACTTACAGGTTCATAGGTTAGTACAAGGAAATTGACAATATAGTTCTTAAATGATCAGAACACTTATTAGGTATAACCAGTAATTCCAAACTCAGCACAATGTCTGTCTAATTTGATTATGAATTCATTAACAGAGCTGCTTCCCACTATTTCGAGTGGAAGTCTGTTCCACTTGGTTTAATAAGATTTGTAAAAAGGCCAAAAGTAATCTTAACAAACACAATATTGTAAAAATTCCCCTTCAAAAGCAAACTTGAATATCCTCAATAGAGTAAGGAAAGAGTATAGGAAACTTTTAGAAAGTGAAAGAAATAAATATTATCAAATTATGTGGTATAAATTATGAAATACTGTGTTGAAAAAAGATTGTAAGGCTTTTTGGTCTCTGGTTAGTCATGGCTATAACCAATACACTAGCTCGGTGGAAGCTTATATAACTCCTTCAGTTGGAGTCATGTGATGCTTTCATCCAAGTAGCTGCTCTTCTCCAGTGCTCCTACCTACCTACTCCACTTTATTTTTACTAAAAACGACCTGCAAATTGTGTCTTCACCTTCAATTTGTGGCTGAACTGCTCTACAGACCCATCTGAAGTGAGGCGACCCAAGTTTCAGCTGGATTCTTCGCAGCATGTCTGAGGCAGAAATGTGGCAGGTGCCCCAGCAGCACACTCCTCCACTGGTGCCAGAAAAAAGTACCAAGAGATCGAAGGCCCAAAGATCGGACCTCGGCCGAGCCACTATTTCCACCCTCAGAAGGACACTTACTTATGGAATCTGAGCCATTTAAAAACTCATTAAAAGAAATTACAGAAGAGCTAAAATCCGTATGTTCTGACTTGGGGGATATGAACAGATGGGTAGGAGATGTGGGGATTGAACCCTCTCTTTAGAAAGGTGGAAGGACAGCAATGAATTGGATTCAGCAGCTACATGCACCAGAATCAGCAAGTTGGAGGTTAAACACAGTAGTAAGTAGTAACACAGTCAACCAGATACAACCCATCTAATGGCATGCATACCCTGCTGGACATCGTCCTCTCCAACCGCGCCCATAAAATTGTGGACATCTCTGTCCTACCAAACTCCCTCAGCGACCACTCCCCAGTGACATTCTTGTTGTCCTGTAGGTTACCAAAACCTGTTCCTAGAGTCACAGTTCAACGGCACCTTTGCCCTGGTAACCTTACTAAATTCAGACAGCATCTTGCCCACTGGGACTGGTCCCCTATATATCTTGCCGCTAGCATTGATGCTGTGCTTGATTACTTTTCCAGCTCCTTCAACTTGGCCTGTGACATCTTTGCCCCCCTCACTAAGATTCACTCTAAACAACCTAATGCACCCTGGATCACCCCATCCCTCCTCAAACAACTGAAGCATAGAGACAATATATGGCACAGAGCCACTGACTCAGGCAAGCCGGCTGATAGACAGGCACATGGTACCGAACAAAACAAATGCACCTGGACCATCCGCAAAGCCAAAGCAGAATACCACAGGTTAACCCTAGCTGCCTCCTGGGATCAGCCCGTATGTTTTGGGATAATATAAAAATAATTAATGTTAAATCCCAGGCCCCCCGAGCTCACTATCAATGGTACCATCTCCACCAACCCAAATTGCATCGCGACAGCCTCAATACTACCTTTACCGATCTTAGCACAGTGCTCCCTAGCAATTTCTTTGACCCAATAACTGTCTCACAACCACCCACCCTCTCTCGCGCCCCCTTCTACCTTCAGACAATCACTCCTCAAGAAGCCAAGTGTTACCTTGCCAAAGCCATCAATGACTCCAGCCCGAGTAATGACCTCTTAGACATAAGGCTCCTCTGCCTGGCCCTAGATGTACTGCTCCTCCCACTCACTGACCTGCTCAACCATTCCCTCTGCCTCAGACAGTCTCTCAGCATCTGGAAGACTGCAGTGATAATGCCCATAAACAAAGGTGGAGACAACTCATCCCCTGGGAACTATTGACCAATAACCATCCCCCCCCCAAAGCCCTGGAAAAGGTGGTGGCAGACCAACTTGCTGACTACCTTGCAACCCACAACCTGCTCTGCAAGGAGCAGCATGGCTTCTGCCCAAGCCACAGCACCACTACAGCACTCCTCGAATTCCCTAGTTTCCTCCACACTGCCTTTGACAAGGGTCATCTAGCTGAAGCCATTTCATCGACCTCTCCAAGGCCTTTGATATGGTCAGTCACCCCTCCTGCTGGACTCTCTTCTGCAAGTGGGTTTTTCCCAAGACCCCCTAGCTTGGTTCACAAGCTACCTATCCTCATGGGCACAATGCGTCAAAATCAACACGACCATCTCCAGTACCCACCCTGTCAGCTCAGGTGTCCTGCAGGGTTCCATCCAGGGACCACTCCTCTTCAGTCTGTTCCTCAATGCCCTACCCAATTCTTGTGCCAGCACAGTTCTCCTCTATGCCGACGACATCGTCCTCCGTACCTCCCACCCCAACCCCACTAGCCTCCAGGCCACCATCCAGCACTCTTTCAGTCAGACTGAATGCTGGTTCTTGGACCATAGACTGATCATTAACCTAAAAAACACAAGACCATGCTATTTGCCTACCACCCCTGTGGATACTCTCCAGCTCCCTCCATCCCCTTGAACAGGTCTCATCCTATAAATACCTGGGCATAACCTTTGATTCAGCCCTCACTTTCCACACCCACATAAATGCTCTCTCATCGGTTACCAATGCACATATCGGCCTCCTCTACCGCCACAAGGACTGCCTGCCACCTGAAGCCCTCCACCTGGCCATCACCTCATCGGTCCTATCATTAATTGACTATGGCCTGTTGGTCTATACAGCTGCGGACACCACCGCCATTGGCAAGATAAAAATGTGTTAAATAAAGCATGCAGGCTCCTGTCCAATGCTGATTGACTAACACACACCTACACACTCTACTCCCTCACTCAAGTGCTCAACTTTGAGGAAAGACTGCAATACCAGTCCTGCCTCATGGCCAAATAAAATTCTCCTCAGACTAATGCCCCCTGGTGTTGCATCATCTATCCATCTCTCAGCCCCTTCTGTATCCACTCGCAACACCTCCAAATCCTCTCTCATGGTCCTGAGGGTGAGGATCTCACTAGCTCAGAGGACCTTATCCTACAGGGCCTCATTCTGGTTCATCTCCCTCCCCTCAACAGTCACCAGTTTGCCAAGAATTGGCGCTTTCAAAGTGGCCCTTAGGAAACACATTCTCACAACCCGTTTCTGTAGGAACCCCAGCGGTGACCCAAGAGCCACTGGGACGCCCACCCACCTACAATGAACTGTGACCAGGTCATCACCTGTGACAAAGGCTTGCATTTAGACTGCCTATGTAAACTGTCCTTCTACTTACATGTCTGTAACAATATGAATACAGTAAATGCATAGCTAATTCACTGTATAAGCTACTGTATAGGCTCACTGCCTCTCCTGTAGACAATACTCATTGCCCTATATTTAATGTGAAACATGCTATATTTTTGTACTTAAGGTACTGTACAGTACTGTCATCATGCTTCTTCGTTCCATAATTTGATTGTATATTTGTTGTATGTATCTGTCCTCACTATATACTATGATGTGGAGCCTTTGAAAATGAGTCCCTGACTCAAAGGATTGCAATTCTGATCTCTGACAATAAATAAATAAATACATAAATAAATAAATAAATAAATAAATAAATAAATAAATAAACTGGAAGACCTGGAGGGGAGAAATCACCAAAATAATTTAATTATCTTTGGCCTCCCCGAGGGGGAGGAAGGTGTGTCACCAGTACAATTTTCACAAAAACTACTGGAAAGGATTGCAGGCCCATCTCCTAAAAGCACAGCCTACATCGTGGAACGAGCACACTGCTTTCTTCACCCTAAACCATCTGCAGGTTCTCCGCCTCGCCCTTTTATGCTCAAGCTACTCAATTATTTAGACAAGCAACACATTTCACAAAAAGTTCAGGATATCAAGGCGGTCTTGTGAGAAGGCTCCAAACTATGACTTATTCAAGATCTACCAGCGGGCATTCATCGAGCAGCTTTTTACCCTATGGTGGCTAAGCTTATAGCCACAGGGATAAAATTTAGAATGCTCTATCCTGCCTGCCTTCAAGTTCTGCTTCAGAGTACCTAGTATTCCCTTGAGACCATGGATAATGCCACCCAGGAGCTTAAGAAAAAGCTCCCCAAACCTTTTAAGGAAAGCTGAGTGCAGTGGTTTTATATGGGGTCATACCTCTTTATATTGCATGAGGGAAAAGGAGTTGTACTGCTTTGTTCTGACTTCAAGGAGAGCTAAATGATTACTTCTCCATATGGTTTCCAATTTAATGGCTTGATGGAGGACTCTGGCCCTGTCTTCCTACGTCTACATGGGATGAGACTTCTGATTTGTTTTGTTTTGCTGCCTCTTAAAAGAAAAAAAAAAAAACACCTCGCATTGGATTGCTTCCCCAATGTTTATGGATGGGCTACAGTGCAGGGTTTCATATCTGGACCACAGCTGTCTGCCCCTGTCAGCTTTTGGACCTCAGCTTGTTCGAACTAACTGTTTGCTTTGTTGGACAGAAGCTGCACTGCTAGGGTACCCCTCAACATCCATTCTGCTTATGGTACCTTTCAACACCTATTCTGCTTCTGGTCTGCAAACAACCCAAAATGTCAATGCAAACACTTGTGCCAATAAATCTGCACATATGCCACAGAGCTGTTGTGCAGGTGGGCCTCCTTCTCCGTTTTTTGTTACTTGGAGAGGGGACACCACCTGTGCTTTAGGCCTGGGGCTTTTCTACAGTAGGTCAGAGCAACTGTTTCTTTTTGTAGAGGGAGTGGGAGACCTTTTATCCATTCAAAAAGACAGAGGGATTTCTTCGTGTTGCAGTTCTCTTTCAAAAAATCTATTTGTGACTTACTTTTTCAACATACGGGTGTCAACTAAAGAACTGCTCTTAGTTTAGAGCTTTACTGCACTTGGGAGTTACTGTTAAATTTCCCAAGGTTACCTTTTGATTTCTTAACCTTTGTGTGGAAATGATAGCATTAATACTTAACTTAAATTCCATAGCTGGTTGTTTTGGACCTTTTTGTGCATATTTTACATTTATCATGTTTATGGTTTAAGGCATTGAGGGAAACTGAATATACATACAGAAGTCACAGTGTTATAAGGTAGTAAACATAATTACCTATCATTAATGGGTGGAGATGAGGCGGAGGGGGGTTGATCATGGAGCTATGGTGGGTTGGAGCTTCATGCACCAGTTAAGTATGGGGATATTTTTCAGTTCTGTGTATGGGGTTGTAGAAGGGGGAATAAGGTTGGTTTGTTCCTGGTTCTGTTTTATATATCTTTTTTTGTGAGGAGGGAGGGGGAGAAGAGGGGTGTTCTGATTCAAATTGGCTAATTTGGTTCCTTTTATGCCACCTCAATATATGGGAATTGTTGTGGGATGTTGGGGCATGGGGGGGGGTTCTTTTCACTGGGCATTGTTTTTATTTTATAAAATTTGTGGTGGGTTAGATAGTATATTGGGGTTTTGGGGTACTTCTCTGGAAACAAGTAGAATTATGGTTTGTAGTCTGGGGCCCTTCTTACATTTTATATGTCTCCCTTTGATTTCCACAGTTTTTTTCATCTACGATATGACAGACAATTACAGATATTGCACATGAAATGTTAAGGGAGCCAATTCACTGACAAAATATGCAAATATTTTACTGCATCTTCATAAGCTACAGGTTGATGTGGCTTTTTTGCAAGAAACCTATCTTCCCCAGCACAAGTGATATCTCTACAACGCCTTTGGGTTGACCAGGTATATGGCTCCAGGTTAGATTCCCGTGAACTGGATGTGGCCATTTTGGTGTCCAGGTCTGTTCCCTTCTGAGGTTGGTGATTCTTAAGGGAGATATATTTTTCTGAGGGTGCTACTGGGACATTTGGAGGTGGTCCTGGGCTCAGTTTATAGACCTAAAGTGGAGGATCCTTCCCGTTTCTCTCATCTTACACCCATTCTGTCTCAATGGGCCTCCCTTCCTGTGATACTTGCAGAGGACTGGAACATAGTGGTGGACAATGATCCGGACAGGACCACAAAATGTCGCCAACCCCTTACCCCAAGTCAATTCACATTATGGGATTTCATGGACTCTCTAGGGTTGATAGACTCTTGGAGAATCCTTCATCCTGACATGAAGGAGTATTCCTTCCAATCCATCCTGCATAATTCCTTTTCCCATATCGATTTTTTCCTACTGAGTGCTGAAGCTTTGCCAGGGGTGTTACTAAATCAACACAGTGCCAAGGTACTTTCAGACCACCACCCAGTTCTTTTGCTAATCAATCACGCTCCATCTCAGCTAAGGGAGAAGTTATGGTGCCTCAATAATTGCTTATAAAAGCTTCCAGAGCTAGTGGAGAGGCTACAACTTTTCATCTCTAATTTATTTACATTTAATTCACCTACAATGCCCAAACTCGACACTCTTTGGTGCTCCTTTAAATGTGCCCTTCGAGAAGAAATTATCAGGTTGACAACCAGAAGAAGGAGGGAGCTATCTCAATCTGCTTCTTTCCTACTGTCACAAATCTGTGCAGCTGAACGGAATCTCTCAGACTCTTCTTCAGTATTGGACAGAGAGTGTCTGAAGGCTCTTCGAGCAAAATATGACACTCTCCTCAGTGAAAAAGCCGAACATCTCCTTTTGAGGACTAGAGCACAATATATCGATCAGGGAGAGAAAGCTGGGAGGCTTCTCACCCTGCGTTTACATACCCAACAAGCAGACCAGATTGTTACATCCCTCTGGTCAGACTCCGGTAGTTTACTTACCTCTCCTAAAGACATTGTAGCACAATTTCAACATTTTTATCGTGCCCGCTATATGGCTCCCACAGACCTTTTTGACTTTTCTACCTTTGAGACCTTATTTCAGGATTTAGATCTACAGATGCTGGGCAATGCCCAGATAGTTCAGTTGAAGGCCCCCTTGACTCTGGCAGAAGTTACGGAAGCAATTGACTCCTTAGCCCTAGATAAATCCCCCAGCCCAGATGGCTTCTCCTCAAATTTCTACCAGACATTTAAAGATTTGTTGGCACCATATCTTCTGTTTTTTTTTCAGTATATTTCCTCTCATGGCCTTTCAGACTTTTCTCTTATAGCTGCTATTGTAGTAGTTCTGCCTAAACCGGGCTGGGACCCCTTATTTGTTACTAATTACAGGCCTATATCTTTAATTAATGTGGATTTAAAAATTTTGGCAAAAATTTTAGCTACCAAACTAGGTTCAGTATGGGAATGTCTTCTTAGTAGAGAGCAGGTGGGATTTGTCTCGGGCAGACTGTCAGCAGACCACACCTGGAAACTCTTGCATTTTATTTCCGCATCCAGAGACTCCCCCACACCAACTATACTAGCTTCCCTGGATGCGGAAAAGGATTTCAATAGGGTATCCTGGAATTATTTATTCCACCTGCTCCCTAAATATGGTCTCCCCCCTGAATTTCTTGGATGGCTCAGAGCCCTTTATACTAATTCTATGGCGGGTGTCTTTAGCTATGGAATTTTGTCTGGCCCGTTTCCCTTACAACAAGGCACCCGTCAAGGCTTCCCATTATCCCCACTCTTGTTTAACTTATATCTCAAGCTCCTGGTTAGGAAAATTAATCTATTCCCACAAGTCCAGGGTATATCTTTAGGTCCCTCACAATATAAATTATCTGTTTATGCAGATGACATTCTCTTACATTTAGTGTCCCCTTCTACTTCTATCCCAGATGTTTTGGACATTGTAACTCAGTTTGGCTTTTTTTTTAATTACAAAGTTAACCTCTCAAAAACTGAACTTCTACCCTTAAATTCTGCAACTCATCGTGCCAGCGTGGAACATCTGGGCCTTGTTTGGGTTAAGGACAAACTAAAATACCTAGGATTGTATCTTAGTACTGATTTGTCAAAAATCAAAAGATACAACTTGGATCAAATGCTCTCTCACATTCAAAATGACCTTAATCATCATTGGTCCCTATTACCTCTATCACCATGGGGTCGTGTGAGTATCCTTAAAATGAACGTACTCCCACAAATTTTTTATCCCCTTCTTATACTCAGTCTGACCTTACCCAAAACATGATTTCTTCAGCTTAACAGGCTTTCTCTCAGTTTCTCTGGCAGGGTAAAGCACCAAGAAGAGCTCTGACAAAGTTAATGAGATCTAAGCAGGCTGGTGGTCTGAAAGTTCCCAATGTATATTTTTATTACTTGGCCATACATTGCTCCTGACTCTTCTTTTGGTTCTGTTCAATCCAGAGGGACTTGAATCTAGTTTATATCCCCCAATGGCTAGAAACTGAGATATCACTGTGTCACCAGCTCAACTTAAACCCTTGCACCCTGCTATATGCTCCTGTCTGGAAGATTCCAGATCTCCTGAAAGATACCCCTGTTGGTTACTCTCTTTATGCCCACAACCAGCTGTGCCATTTGGTAGACTTAGATCCCTGTCATGATATTACACAACCCATCCTCAAAAATCAAACCTTAAGATTGCTAGGCAGAAGCTGACTAGGATAGGTTGGCCCTCCCTGGAGTTCTTATCGGTTGATCAGTTATTGTCCACCAAAAAGCTTATAACCTTTAAAGAGGCTCAACAAGAATTTGGCTGGCCTCCACATATGTGCATTAAATACTTTCAACTAAGACACATGTTGTTACAATATTTCAGTGCTAGTGTTTGGTACAGAGAATATGGAAATACATTGCTCCCTTTGTTGTCGACTACCCTCACTTCTCATGTTATAGCCTTCTTTCATGCACAGCTGCTGGTCCTCCTTATTGAGAGGGAACAGTCCTTTTTTTAATCCTGGGATCAAGCTCTTCCCTCAGAGAGAGATCATTGTGACTGGTCTCTTATTTTGAAAGGGGTATACAAATATATTAAATGGGATAGATACCACTTCATGCAGTTTCAAATACTACACAATATGTTTTACACTCCAATTAAACTTCACAGAATGGGTAGACTGGCTCTGGATGTTTGCACCAGATGTCAGAAAGAATGGGGATCCTTGCTTCATATTCTCTGGACCTGTGAAAAGGTCAGGCCATTTTGGGCAGAAATTAGGCACTGATTAGATCCCCTATTAGGGCTAGATCAGGTTTTTATCCCTGAAATTTGCATTTTAGGGGATTTTGATAAAGTTTTAATTTGTAACCAGAAATCACACATTGCCTTAATATTGGCCTGCACCAAGAAGGTTATTCTCCAGCACTGGTGTGACCAGACAACCCCTACTTATATGGAATGGTACTGGGAAACCCTTTTTTCACTGCAAGCCGAACGTATTATTGCAAGTATATTGCACTACTACAAGAAATATACCAAGGTTTGGGAACCTCTTTTTACTTTGTTGACTCCAGACACTGGGTACTGATCATGTAGTTTTATGAATCTTTTATTATTTCTCTGCTTTTGGCTCTCATGTTTCATACTAATGGGCTGACTTTGATTTCATTTGGTGAATACCAGGTGGGCTCCTTTAGGACATTTCAGCTTCTGGAGAAGGGGTTGGTGGAGGGGGGAGAGTGGGGATAGGTATGGGCAGAGAAGGTTGAATTGTTATAATTATAGCTTGGTTGTAGTGACTATGTAATTCTTAAACAACTGTAGCATGTTACGATCATACAGTTTGACATATTTATGGTAGTAGTTACTTATTGGCTTTTAATATACGAACGCCTGTGTCATTCATATTTTCTGTGTTCTACCACAACTAAGCTTAATAAAGATTCTTGAGTTAAAAAAAAAATGAATAACTCCTTCAGTTTGGGAAATACATTTCCAAGGTCTCTGCTTCTCAGTGGAAGAAGCTCTAGATAATTGTTATATAGAATATCAAACCTTAGAAAGCAATTCCCAGTTTCTCCCCTAGCTCTGTGTTGTATTGATAGAGAAGGAATTACTCATGCTATCAATTAAATGTCCTCAAATAAAGCGCCGGGCCCTGATCTAATTTGGGCAGATACTTACAGAGCCTTTGTAGACTGTGGTTACCAATAATTTTAGTTATTTTTAATTTCTATATACAAAAATAATTCCCCCTAAGTTGGAAGGGTAGTAGTAGTAATATCTCCCCTATATTTAACAAGCATTTGTCAATGCCGAATGTTTGCTTGCTGGCATTGGCATTGGAAATGCAGGAGTTAGACAGATGTAGAATAGGAATGGCAGTGAAGTATTGAACTTTACGTAAACCCCACCTCTATCCTGTAGAGATGGACAGGCATTGGGGTATGCCTTTGGGTCATTGCCCATGATGGTCATGCCATGCCACTTCACCCTATTCTGCAGACACCGACACGTGTTGAGGTGTGCCGTGGGGTGTTTGGCTTTACAGCCACCCCATTTCATAAGGACATATGCTGAAATGGGTGCAAAATAGGAGAATGGGGTGAAGTCTGGGACTGAAGAGTCCAAGGTACACCTCGATGCCAGTCAGTGGCTGGGGTGTGAGGGTGGGATGGCATGAGCAGTACAGTCGGCAATCCAAAGGCACACCCCGATGCCTGTCAGTCTGTACAGGGTGGGACGTTATGGTTAGAAACCCTAATGCCTCGGGCATTTGTTGGTATTTGCACTACAAATTTTCAACATGACCTTTTTGTGACCCCAGCTCATGAAAGCATTTGGGACCTCTTCTTATAAAGAATAGCAGTGTGATTTTGTCAATGTGTCCCGAACTTTCAGTTCCAACAGCGACCGTGCCATTCTGCGCCACATGTACAAAAACACAGATCAGGCAGGATGTGAAGAATGACAGCTGTACCAACCATAGGGAGGTGTGAAGAGATGGCAATGTTGAAAATCTGTAGTGGCAATATTAAAAATGCTTGCATTTTTGAGCATACGTGGAAACTGTGCAATGCATGCACGTAACACAGTCATTTTATGGACTTTCATCACCAAATTTTCAACTTAGGCATTTTAGGACCTCTGCTTATGAACAGTGTCACTTTGGTTTTCTTAATGTGTCCCAAACACTGATTTCCCACAATGACCACGCTATTCTGCGCCAGAAGTATGAAAACACATTTTGGCCAGGATGTGAAAAATAACAGCTGTACTGTTTTTAAGGAGGTGTGGAAAAATGGCCATGTTGAAAATCTGGAGTGAAAATATTGCAAATTCGCAAAATTACGAGCTTGCGTAGCAACTGTGCAACGCACACTCATAAAACAATCATTTCTTGGATTTTTTCCACCAAATTTGCAACATAGACTTTTTGAGAGGCTGCCTCATGAAAACTGGCACTGTCATTTCATTACTCAGTCCTGAAAGGTGATTCCACGCAGTGACTGCAAAATCACGTTCTGGGACCGAATAATGCCATGACAGTGGCTGAATTCATGAGGAGGGGTCCCAATAAACCCATGTTGAAAATCTGATGCCAAAATTCCCAAAAATGCTGAGATATGCACCAAAGTTGAAAAAAACCCTGTTTATGCCATTGTACAGCTTACCGTCATTTCTTCAGTTCGCAGTCGGCTTTGAAGAGTGCAGACATGTTCCCGGTCCACCGAAGATCATCGTGCTGGACTCCGGAGGTAAGTATGGGGTGAGGAGACAGGCTGCACAGAGGGTGGGTGCGGGTGGGGGCAGTGCCACGGACTCAATGAGGACCGTTTTCTGATTTACAGGTAAAAATAAAAAAACAGTGTGGGACTTTTTTAACAGAGACATTTGGCATGCTGGGGTGGGCTACCAGCATGCAAACCAAATGTTTTTTTTTGGGGGTGGCTGTAGCCGATGGGGATTGGGCACCTGTCAGCACATATGGGGCGCAAAGAGCCGAGGGTTCAGCACCCTTTGGCACAAACCTACTTTTTTGAGGGGGACAGTGTGCCAACAGGGAGTGGGTTCCCCCATCAGCAAATTAAACTGGAAGGGGAGACATTATGCAGACGGCGAGTGGGAGCAAATTAAACTGAGTAAATTAAACTGGGGTGGGGACTGAAGCCGATTGGGACTGGGGCCCTCTTGGCAAACAAAGATTGCTGGGGGGTCGCATGATGCCAAGGGGGATTGGGCACCCCCTCAGCAGTGGGGGATGAATAATATTGTTTGTGAACATGGAGGCAAGCCACCGCCATGTTCACAAACAATATTACAGTAGGCAATGTTCCGCCCAGCAATAATGGGTCGCTCCCTCATTGCAGCAGAATGGCTGACGCTGCAATGACAAGGCAGCCCCTGATTGCTGCAGCAAAAACGTTACAAGTTGGTGGCACTTTTGGAAGCCAGTGTCATTAGCACACTGTGCCTCCATTGACCCACCAGTACCAAGCCCCGAAATGTAATGCCTTCATTGGCTGTCAGACTGCCACACCTCCATAACCCGCTTCTCTCCTAAGTTGCCACATAATGTTTCTTGCACATGTGTGCAAGCAAACATAAAAAGGGACCTCCAACAGACCCAAGTAAGTACAGACCTATTAGTTTGATTGATATTTCTCAAAAAAAAAATCTCTAAGATAATTTTCACTAGGTTCCACATTTGGATCTCAGAAAATAATCTTCTAAATGTGGCTCAGAATGGATTTAGAAAAGATAGGTTGACAATTCAACATTGTTATGTTTTAGCACATCTTATTAATTAAGATCTGCATTTAACAGCATAAGCCACAAATTACTGTGGCAGAAGCTACTAGCATTGAAAATTGACCCAGATCTTTTAAGAATTATAATAGGGTTACATCAGGATACTTGGATTATGGTCCAGTATTGTCAAGAAGGGGGAGTTATCTCTCCTATTAAAACAAATTTGGGAGTCCATCAGGGCTGCCTTTTGGCTCTTACTCAATTTAATCTATATATAAATTATATAATAGACCAGAAAGAACAGTCACCAATTGACTCTCCAGCCATAGCTAACATAAAAATTTCTTGTCTTGCATATGCAGATGATACAGTGTTGATTTCCACCTCATTTTGAGGATTGCAGAAGAAGGTGGACCTTTTTATTTCAGATTAGCTACAGAAAGTAGATTAACTACTAACGTAAATAAAACAAAAATGGCTGTCTAGCAAAAAAAGAAAGGACTGATAATCCATCATTATTTGTTAATAAACAAAAACTGTTCACAGAAAAATATTATGACTACTTATGTGTGAGATTTGCTGAGAACTGTCTATGGAAAGAATATGCCCAGCTACTGGAAATCAAACTTCAAACGGCTTTCAATACCTTTAAAAGATTTTATAACAGATTAAGCAAGGGCATTATCAGGGGCATACTTAAAATAATAAATACCAAGATTAAATCAAGCATATTAAATATGGCTGAGATATGGTCTTCTGCCAACTTAAAAAGGCTTGAGGTTCAACTGAATAAAATGTATCGTTATAGTCTAGCAGTGTCACGAACTGTACCAGCTGAGGTACTAAGATCCAAACTTGGCCAGTTCTCATTGAATACTCATATTACGGAAAAAAAACTTAATTTTTTTACTTAAGCTTTCTCTTCTTCCACATGGTTGTCTTCCTGGACAATGTTTGGAACAAGAAATAGATTATTCCAATAAAGGTTTTATTTTCCACATGGTTAAAATGATTAAGGAAATTTTATTTCCATTAGGATTGGGCCATGCTTTGAATTTAATATACATCAGATCGTTTGGTGAGATATCGCCCAGATCAAAATTTGAATTAGGAATACTGCAATTCAAAAAGATCTATCACAGACAAATGCACTTAAGAACTATCATTGGTATAGGCAGTTAAAAACTGAACATTTTCTGGAGTATTATTAACAGCTCTTCCTGATCCGGTTGCAAGAAGAGTGATAACCAGATTTAGGATGGAATTGTATAATACTAATTACATTTTTTTTTCAAACAAAAGCATGCAGTGGTACTGAGCTCCTATTGTAACTGTGGAATGAATATGGAAGATGATCTCAAACATATTACCTTGGTCTGCTCTTTTTATTCCAGGAAATGAAATACTTGGCTGGGCCCTATATTGGCAGAATTAAGTCTTCCACTGGACCAGATATTGCTGTTTCTGTATAATACCAGGTATAAGTTTGTTCTGAATTGATTAGCAGGTTATTTATTGACCATTAAACTGTCAATGAAAGATGAACAAATATTCATTCATTTTGCTGTATTGTAAAATTGCATTGTCTTGGGAATCTGTTCTCCTTTACTGTCAAATCTTTCTGCCAGGCCTATGGGATGTACCATTCCTGAATATTTTAAAGTCCTAGAAAGTAAAACAAGACCATTTTTTTCTTAAAGTAAAGGTTTTAATGTTACTATTTTGTATAATGAAATTGTAAAGGCCTTTGGCTGATCAATAAACATGATGATGATGATGATGATACAGATCAGGCACACTGATGAGTCCTATGTAGAATGAAACGTGTCTGCTTTTTGGTTCTCAGCCTGTGCAGATTATGTGAGAGGCCCTTTGACACCATACATTCTTGTTTAAAGCAGAACCAGCCTAAATATTCATGGTGATTTGCACATACATAGGTACTTAGGTAGTTAAGGGTGGAAGTGCACCAAAGGCACTTCTAGTCCCTCCCCACACAAACACACACACACACACACACACTAACAGTGGTCAATCACTTATACCCCAATTGTCCATCCTATGATGCTTTGCATTACGGGGGCAAGAGTGATTTTGTATTTATTTGTAATAACTGGTGTATGTGCAAGATAGTCAGACATTATACTGATGTCAAGCATAATAACACAAACGAATTAGGTTTTGTCGTATTTATTTGTTGCATATGGACATTAAAAGGAAATATGTTTTATAATAAGCCTCAGTTCATATCTGGGGAAATTCAGACAATTTGGCACCTAAATTTGGCCAAGAAAACTATAATGCCACATACCATCCTGCATCTAATGGCACTGCTGAAAGACTGGTAAAAAATTTAAATAGGCTTTAGACAAGACCTGAGGACCTTTGACTTTGCATTAATGTTTAGTCAGCTTTTTATTCAGTTACTAAATTGCACCACATTCTGCTACTAGAAAGTGCCCAACAGAATAGTTATTTTTTTCATCCAGCTATTTGGCCCCAGTCTGCCACACACTCCTTCTATCAGGTATTCCTATGGTGACCTCCCAGTCCCATCCACCACTGCCCCCCACCACTACTGTCAAGACAACCAGGAATCCACATTGAGCAGGACCCGAGAATGCTGGTGCTAATAGTTCTTCCTTTTTTATTTCCCTGTGCTCATCCACCCACATGACAGCAGGTAATGCACCTACAGTCCATGCTTGGACATAATATCTCATTGTGCAGGAGGCAGCTCTGGCCTGCTGCAGAGGCCGCTGTGGCAGCAGAGCCTGACACCAACCCTCTCTGATTGGGAGTGCTGCCATATGGCAGTGCTTCCCCAGTCCCCCTGGATGCCTGGCCAGCTCTGGAGTCTGCTACTGAACCCAGGCCAGAAGGGTGGAAGCACAATGTGCTACCCATTGCGTGACCAGGTGGCCAAACAGACCTGCTCTTAAACAGACAGATATGTTCCAAGTAAACCTGACAGTTAAGAATGTGGGAGCAGACTGGTACAGAGGAGTAAACATTCTCAAGTTAAGCATAAGGGCTGCTTCCTCCAAGAACTTGTTCCACAACAACTTGAGCAATAGATCCCTGGTACTATTAAAAAAAGAGTATTGAGTCCTATTACATACATGGTTGACTTACAAGGGAATGGTGAAGATGCATGTGAATCAACTGGCTGAGAATCCTTATGAATCTGATTGTGATGTAGAAGAGAAGGGCCCAGATATTCAAAAGGGTTGCACATGGTGCAACAGTGTTGCACCATGCGCAACCCACTGATGCACCCTGGCACGATATTCAAAAGGGAAAAGTGTGCGGCACAAATCTCGATGCGCCGGAGCACATCAGTAATATATGCAGGCACAGGTGGTGGGGGGGTGTGCCCATGCATACTCTGCACAGCCCAATATTCAGCCCAGGATGCGCAGAGCCATGCATGCACAACCCCTACCTGCGCCAGCACAAGGTTGATCCAAAAAAAAAAGGAACAACTGATGGCCACCCACAGGTGAGCTGCCGCATTGCAGGGTGCAACACTGCAGCTGCCACCTGTGGGTGGCCACCCGAGTCCCAGCTGCACCTGGTGGCACCCCCCATGCCCGATCACGGGCATTTGTATAAATAAACAATAAAGAATTCCCCAATATCCCTGGTGGTCCAGTGGACTGCTATCTGCCCAATTGCAGGCATCTGTATAATAATAGACAAAAGTCCTATATCCCTGGTGGTCCAGTGGACCGCTATCTGCCAATTGTGGGCATTTGTAAAATAATAGAAAAAGTCCTATATCCTGGTGGTCTAGGTACCCCCCTCCCACCGCCCACTGAGCCCCACCGCCCTGCTTCCCCGGTCAGCCGGCGGTCGGCAGCACCCCACCCGCCTGCCGCCCCGCTGCCCGCCAACTGACACCGTCGGTAGGGCTGTACGCCTATTGGTTCACAGCGTGAGCCAATGGGCATGCAGCCCATACTGTACTGCACATTCCATATATTGAATATATCATGGCAATATATTGTATTTTGTTACAGAAATGGATTTAGACCTACATGCAGAAGATGTACAAACTTCACCACACAATATTACACACTTGCCATGATTACATACTGTGTCCTGCTCTGACTCGGGGGATGAGGGCCCGAGTGATCAGAGGCCTTCTTGGGGGGATCAAATGGATTCGGAAGTGCCCCCCCAACTAGGCCAAATGCAAATGAGAAGGCTAAATTGAACTGGGACAGATTTAGACAGCAAGATACTTTTTCAAATCACCCTCCACCTACACAAAGGCGGAATGCCATACGATTGTAGTACTTAGAAGGTTTGGAACAGATTCCTGGCAGGATATATGTTGACAGACGTTTAATAAAGGAATAATTATGTTGTTTCACGAATGAAATATATGCATTGATACACATGCCTGGTGATAGTTTGTATGATACTAGCTTTAAAACTCCCAAGGGGCTTGATAGATTTTGGGCAGAGTATGATAAATTAAGGTACACAGCGCTCTGTAATACTATTAACCAACCCTGCCATAAAGTTTGTTACAATATTATTCCATACAGAAGATGTGGCAGTACATGACATAACATACTGGTTGCAGCACTGTGAGGCTTTGGGCACACTACAACCGATTTTTGATGAAGAACACTTCTGGACTCGGGGGTGGAAATATAAAGTTAGGCTGTGTTCCACTAATAAAGGCCCAGTGCATTTACCAAACAGCCTATTTTGGGGGAAAGAAAGGGGACACTGTTTTTATCCTGGGCAACCCAGGACTTGCTTTAAGTGTGGTTCATTCTCTCATTTGAGTACTGCATGTGACAGATTGAAATGTAATTTGTGTTTGTCCTATGGGCATTCTAGTTCTGAGTGCCAAGAAGAACTACGGTGCAATTTGTGTGATAAGTTGGGCCATGCATATCGGGCTTGCCTCTGGGCCACACACAACAGGACAGATCACCCAAACCAAGATAACATACTAACTGAAGCACAAAAAAGAGATATCGATGTTTCTAGGAAACAGCATAAAGTTTCAACAGTTGGTTGAACTACGGAAGAGCACTCAGCAGCTAAAAGTGTAGTCCCAGTCACAGACCATGTAGACCCTCCCCCCACCCACCCATGGAGCCTCTTATAATAGGAACCTTCTTCTCTTGTCCCTGCTACCATACCAGCGCAGGGTTCTGAGCCAGTAATGCCATCTATGATATCTGCTGGACATAGTATAGAGGGTGATGTGGTGATGCCTCCTCCTGCTATGACAGTAGTTTCCAAAAAGAGATCCTTGAAACAAACTAGGCCCAAATCTAAAATAGCAAAGGCCTTCTCCCCTGCTCAGATGATTTCCATTAGTAATGAATATGAAACCTTGTCTGTTGAAACACCGGACTTAGAGCAAGGAGTTGACTCAGAGGCCTCCTCTCAACCCCAGCAAACTTCTGATTCAGAAACTGATACCATACCACAAACCGAGGCCTACACACCTAGTAGAGGTAGATCTAAACGGCTAAGGACAAGAACCAGGAGAAACGCTAGACTGGGCACTCCTGGATAAAATCTTCCTTTGTCCTAAATGGCTATGTCACCTATATTAAAAATAGCTACCCTAAATACAAATAGTGTGAAAAATTCCCAGAGATGTTTGGTTACACAGTCTCTCTTGAAAAACTGTGGAGCTGATATCTGTCTAGTACAAGGTGTGACAATTGGCCAGCTGGTTATGGTTGCTGTATGATATTTGTAATATAAAAATATAGTATGTGATTGTCTCACATAAGACATTCTGTACTTCCATGTGTGCCCCCCAAGTTTTCAGTGAGGCTACAGGATATGTAACTGACTAGAGGATGTGAGAAATTGGCCTACATCAAGGTGTCAGCAGTGACAAATGACCTGAAACCAGGAGGTAGTTAAAAAGACCAGAGAGACCTGATTAAAGGTCTCCTGGTTTTTTTTGTCTTAATTAGAACTAACCCTGCTGCCAGGATATAGAGCTTGTAAAGTTTTATGATTCCTATAGGAAGAACATTTGATATCAACATGGTGTTAAAAGTTGTAAAACCCTTTGAAATAATAAAAGCTGCAGGGGACTCTAAGAAATTCTGGTCAACCATAAAAACACTCCTTGGAGCTAATCACAGGGCCCACACAAGTGATATACTGTTAAATGGCATACACTGCAACAATCAGGTGACTATAGCCAACTCTTTCAATCGCCATTTCTCAGATCTAACAAATTACCTGACCTCTTTCCCACCTGCACACACTGCTTCACCCCCTAGCGATACTAAACCTTTACTCTCGCACCCCCCCCCTTTAGGTTCCAGAGCATTACAAGAGGAGAAGTGCTAAAACTGCTACTCTCCATTCCTGACAGTACCAGCTCAGGGTCTGATGGTCTGGAACCTAGGCTTCCGAAAGCTGCTGCCCCACTTATAGCCTCTCCCCTAACCAAAATCTTCAACCTGTCTCTATGCCATGGTGTAGTTCCTAATATCTGGAAAATAACTAAAGTCACCATAATTCCTAAAAAGGGTGATCCTAAAGAAATTAAGAACTACTGTCCCATAGCAATTCTCTCTGTGCTTAGCAAAATCTTGGAAAAATTAGTGGCCACCTAATCCATAGAATATCTCCAGAAATACAACCTTCTTTCTAGCTCACAGCATGGCTTCCACAAAGGACACAGCACTTTCACCACCCTCCTCAAACTCACAAATGACATCTATGCCTCCATGGATTCAGGCCTCCTGACAAATGCAGTTTTCATCAACTTAACTAAGGCATTTGACCTGGTCAACCATACCCTTCTTCTTACAAAACTACGATCCCTAATTTTCTCCACTGATGCAGTGGTCTGGTTCGAAAGCTACCTGTCCAACAGAAAGCAGGCTGTAATTTTCAACTCAGCCATATCAGATCTTTCATCTGTTCATGCTGGAGTGCTCCAGGGCTTTATACTTGGCCCCTTGCTTTTCTCTGTTTTCATTAACAACATCCCATTCCTTGCACCTAACTGCTCATCTCTGCTCTACGCTAATGACTTAGTTATCTACCACAGTGCTAGAACTGTCGCAGACTTAAACCACCCTCTTGCCTTGGGCTTCACAAGTATTCAATGTTGGCTCACTGAGAACAAACTTGTTCTCAACTCTAGCAAGACATACTCCATGCTCTTTGTCTCGCCTGCTAGACTTAAAGCGAATCATAATGCACTTATAATCTCATGTGCGGAATGTCCCCCACTGATTAGCACCAAATCCTTTAAATATCTGGGTGTTACTCTCAACAAATCTCTAGACTTTGACCTGCACATTACAACCACCTGTAAATCTGTCAACGCCAAGATAGAAAGTGCCTACTGTACTAGCTACTCTCTTACCCCTTCGGCTAGACTAGCTGTGGCACAAGGCTTTCTTCTCCCAGCCCTAGCCTATGGCTCAGTCACTTACCTATCAGCCTCAAAATCCTCCCTTCATAAATGGGACACCACCTATAATATCATCTGCCGCTATGCCTCTGCATCACCATGTTACAAACACCATTGCCAGCTCTATGCTGACTTAAAATGTCCATGCCCCTCTGCCCACTGACTCCAGTCTTTTGGCTCACTAATTGACTGTGTTGCCAGATCAGGGCTCCCCCTATCCCTTGCCTCCCTGCTGGACTCACAACCTCTCTCCCATGGGCTACAATCGACTGACCAAGTCCTTTTTCACATTCCCAGATGCAGAACCAATATGGGTGCACGCACTTTCTCATACATGGCTCCATAATACTGGAATGCCATACCTCAAACTATCCGTCAAGCGACCACCCATGCTAGTTTTAAGAAACTTCACCGTGAGCATCTGTGTAATACTAGCCCCTGCACTTGCTTTAATCTGCCTTAGACCATTTTTTCTCCCTGCCCTCTGTTTTTCTCTAGGTAGTCCACTTCTCTGACACCTCTTCCCCACCTCTCTTAATACCCTCTTTCATGTCCTCTCCCTCATCCCCACCCTCTCTTCTCTGCTTCCTACCACCCTCCCTTCCTCTCCCCTGTTCATTAACCACTCAATTGGCACTTATTGCATTGTTTTTTATGTGTGATCTCTCTTGCAATGCCTGTTTTCTCACATTGTTTTGATCTTGTGTTTACTTGTTCAGACTGTATTGTAACTGCATTATTCCATAAAATATTTTCTCTACACCCCAAGTTTGACTTGGCTTGTCGAAGCAATGTCTCTCCATACCCTAAGTTTTGATTGTATGTGATTCCCTCTGAACTTTGCTGCTTTCTCATGTGCTGCGTCACATGTATATTTATGTATTTAAGCTGTTTTCTCCCAGGTTGTGCCTGAAAATAGGCATTCTTATGCCTAGTGCACTTACCCGGTAACCAAAAGCAAATAAATAAATGCCTTGGGAATAGGAACCACACAAGATCAAAGAGAAAATGTTTAATTAAGGAGTCATATTTAGGAAGTGACATTTTTGCTGATGCCACATTATTTAATATACCTCCTGCTACAAAATCTTTGTTTGGAATTTTTAATTCTAAAAAGGAGGAGCTAGATGACTCACCAAGGGGGTGGGAAGATGGGGTTGAAATGTATCCTTGTAACTGAGGAATATGTCATATACCATCTTAGGACTCTAGAAAGACACAACTCTTTGATATAACTGCACTTACAGAGGTAATACATTAGATAGAAAAGATCTAACTGTATGTTGGTAGGAGTTTTTGTTTTGTACTTTGCCCTTGTTCTTTTATGATTGTATGCTCTTTGATATAGTGTTCTGTGTTTACATTTTTCATATTTTTACCATCTTTTAGTAAAATCTTTTTTCAAGATACTGCCTGGGTGTGTCTTCCAAGTTCTTTTTGCATGTGATGTACACATGGTTAAGTTTGACAGCTGTTCTGAAGGGCTTCATGGTGTCACTAAACTGGGAATAGGTAAGAATATACCTAAGGTCTCTTATAGAGTTTTAAGGGCTCATTTTGGAATCCTGGCTTGGTGCCCCTGGCAAAAGATTGTACCGCAGTCCCCAAAGAGGGTACGTATCTGAGCCTGTACATTGGGTACGCTAGCATAAGGGTCACAGTTTGAATCCCCCCAGAACTTGAGACTAAAGGTGATTCAGACCCAAAAGCAGACAGGAGGGTTACCGTGTCTGTTACCTGTTCACACTATTACACTCTGAGGTTGGCACTGAGGGAGCAGAGGGCCTGACCTGCTGAGTGCATTTGTGACACAAGGTACTAGGTTAAACACATCTAGGTTAGTACAGGTGGCTCAACAAATGTGGCATTGGGGTTCCTCCTATTTTTCATTTGGAGTCCACACTTGTGATGGGGTGGGTATTTTATTTAGAGGTGACTATTTTAAGATTACTAAGATGGTTGACATTCTAGTGGGTAAGGCATTGCTACTTGATTTTACTTTTAGAGCAACAGCCTGGAGGGTAATAAATGTCTATGCACATACTACGAATAAGGATAGAGTTGATTTGTTTAATTCAATCAAACCTTACCTATTTACAACCAAGCATATTATATGGGATAGTGATTTTTATTGTGTTATTGCACATCGGGATAAGGGAGCTAGCACCAATAAAACCTTCTGAGATACCAGTTGCTTAAATAACATTATTAAAACTGTAGGGTTGCAGAATGCATATAGAACCCTTCATGCACAAGGGGGTTCTACCTTCTTTAAAGGTAGGCTTTCCACTAGGATTGACTTTTTATTTACTTCAAAGCAAATGTGGGTGCAAGAGGCTAAAACATTGCCATGTGAAACCTCAGATCATACCTTATTAACAGCTGTCTTAGACCTCCAAGAAAAGACCCCTCTATGGGAAAGGATATTGGAAATTAAATACAAAGGTATTAGAGGACCCATTGATTATAGCACATATCATAGATTTATTGCAAGCTAGGATGATGGTAGCCTGCCTTGAGAACAATCTGAGTGTTTGGCGGAATAATACTAAAAGTGAGATTCAAACCATGCTATCCTTAGTAACAATAAAACAACATACACAACAGTATAAGAAATATCTCTCCTTACGGTCTCAATTAGCTAAATTATATTCAGCTATTAATACTCAACATATTAATTTATCTAGTCAGGTACAAGCCGTGAAGGAAGAAATGGAGGCTGTATAATATTGCAGGTCCTCTTCTCTGTTGTTAAACAACGCCTATCTCCTGGTGCACCAGTTATCTGTCTGACCACTCACAGCGTGTAAAAATTAATGGGACCTACTCAGACATCTGTCCCATCTTTTCTGGGGTTCCCCAGGGCTCCATTCTGGGCCCCTTACTATTCTCCCTTTACCTTAACACCCTTCCACGCTCTTGCTCGGGGAACATTCTATTGTACGCTGATGATGCAGTCATCTTTGCCTCAAATCGTAACCCTACTGCCCTCCAGGACTCGCTGCAGAAGTCCTTCACTGAAGCCGAGGGCTGGTTCAAGGAACATAGATTGGTGATAAATCTTAAAAAAAAAACCATGTTCTTCACTCATCCCCAAAACAAGTCCTGCAACTTCAAACTCCTCATTCACTCTGGGTCCTCATTCCACTCGAACAAGTTTGCTCCTATAAATACCTAGGGATCCATTTTACCCCTCCCTCTCCTTCCATGGACACATCGCTGCCTCTAGCCACTGCCACTAATATCCGATTGGGCATCTTACATCGGTATAAACTGCCTCCCCGGAGGCTCTTTGACTTGCAGTCACCTCCTCTATCCTGTCCCTAGTGGACTATGGACTGCGGTGTATGGTGCTGCTGATCAGACCGCACTCCATAAAATTTGCACTACTCTGAATAAGGCCTGCAGGTTAATTACTGGAGCACCTAGGATGACACACACCTGTCTACTGTATGCTAAAGCACTGGTACTTGATCTCATGTGGCGCCTCAAATATCTTACCTGTGCCTTACAAAAGACCCTCCTTGGCTTTTCCCACCAGGATTGGACCACCACCATACGCCGCTCTGTCCCACTAGTTCATACTTCGACCTCTGGGAAAACCAGTTATCCCTAGAGCTAGGACCTCTCATGGCCAAAGAGCCTTCAGCTTTAGGGCCCCTCCTAGTTCAACACACTGCCCCTCCATCTCCAGCTCCAACTATATTCGTGCTTCAAAACTTCATACGTAACCACCTTATTAACACTCCGATGCTGTAACTGCCACTAGTCAAAGCCGTACTCAATACTTATGACAAAGCTTATTACTAAGCTGCTGGGACGACATAACTCTGGTATTGTTTGCATCCATCCTACCTGTACCAGCTTGTTTGTATCTATGTCTTAATTTACTGTTATACTTATGTGTTGTACTGCTATACTGCGTATTTTGGTTTGTCTTACTGTGACAAGGTACCTTTGTAAGTGAGCCTATGGCTCAAAGGTTTTCCAAACTGCTGTTTAAATAAAATAAAATAAATAAAAATAAATAAATAAAACACAAAATCTGCATGCCGGGAAAAATTACTTTTGGGGATGCATGTGAGAGCAGTACTCATACAGCAGAACATAGGACAATGACATCTGTTAAAACAAAAGAAGGGCAGGAAGTCTTTACAAACTCAGAAATCTTACGGGTAGTTCATTCCTACCTAACAGACATGTATACTGTGCCCTCTATTAAGGAAACTAAGATAACAGATTTTCTGAGCTTCATGACTGTACCTACAGTTCCATTAGAACTGAAACAACAGTTAACAGTGAGCTAGAAGTGGAATGGGCCATAAAAAGTTTAAAATATGATACTGTTCCAGGTTTGAATGGCTTGCCACCTGCATTTTATAAACAGTTTAGCAACATTTTGGCTAATATACCTGTAGAAGTTTATAATTGGATATTGCATAACAAAACAATTAATTATCGATTATGTAGAGCGGTATAAATTTTTACCCATAGGACAATGATCATTGGGACCTCCAAAATTGGAGACTGCTTAGCTTATTGAACACGGACCTTAAAGTATTAATGAAAATACTTACAGCCAGATTATCGGAAATTGCACTATATTTAATATATGTTTCACAAACGTGTTCTATAAAAGGGCGACGGATTACAAACAACCTGTTATTGATTACAGAACTGGTAGAGCAGGGTAAGGAAAGCAAAATTTCAGGCTATGCTTTCTCTCGATCAAGAGAAAGCCTTCGATAGAGTTCCATATAAGTTCATAGACCATGTTCTACATTCTTATGGGATCCCTGGGCAATTTTGTGAATGGATCATGATTTATGAGCAGTCAACGACTATCCCCTTGATTAATGGGCATTTAGTATCCTATCTGAATATAGGTAGGGGTGTTAGACACGGCTGCCATATGAGCCCATTACTGTATATATTTTGTTTAGACTCCCTACTAAATTATTTACAGAATGATGATACTAAAAAGGTATTCGCCCAATAGGAAAAGCTTTGGAAATTAAAACATCTGCTTATGCGGATGATGTGTGCTTATTCCTTGCAGATAAAACTTCCAGCAAAATATCCCTGAAAAAAATTTAACAATATTCTGCTGTTGCCGGTGCAAACATAAATAAGAATAAAAGCATAATATTTCCATTGAGTGATAGAATTGAGGCAATTGATCTTCTGCAGGGTATACCGAGAACTACAGAACCTTTGAAAGTGTTAGGGATCCTGTTTGGAAAAGGAGATAACAGTTACCTAAACTGGGAACAGAAATTACAATATGCTCAGCAAAAAGTAAACATCTTGAAATCTTGGCAACAAACTAAGAAAAAGAAAGTGTTATTGGACAAAACATTTTTATTGCCCATTTTTGCATATATCAGCATAGTATATCAAATTCCAGTTGCAATTGAAACTATGCTACTAAGTTTGGTTTTCCAGATTTTATGGGGCAGTTGTCTGAACCCTATTAAAATAAATATTTTATACTTACCCGTATAACAAGGTGGGTTAAATTTGTTAAACCCGGTTACATATTATTATAGTATATTTTTCCACTCCAATCTATTGGACCCTACACAAGTGAACCCAGCAGTCTGGACGGTGTTCTCCTTGGTATGGTCATTACCTTTTTTCATTAAATGGAGGATCCAGGAGAATTTGACTACAATAATAAAATCATGTCTGTAATTTATTAAGCCGGTAATTAAGAAAATAAGACAATGGAAACTAATAGTTACTCAAGTTATACAGCAACCACGAAAATGTATATATAATACAATTCAAATGCAGGTATTTAGCATTACTCCAATGTTTAGAGGTGTGTCTGAAGATAACTATAAGCAGGTATTACAAACTCCGCAGGATAAATTAACACCTCCAAAAATTTGTACGAAGGAATGCTATACATAAAAGTCAGGCAGAAAGACTATGTCCAAGATTAACTTGTCTGGTTTACAAGGAAACCATGGAACATTTTTATTTCCTGTCCATATGTACAAAAGTTCTGGCAGGTATTGTCCTTGAAATGGGAGGATAAGGTATGGAAAACAATGACCTATGAGGAATTGGTGGGTGGGTTTTCAGTTAATATTATGGAATATAATAAAGATATGTTGCATCTTATCTTTACATGTATTAAATTTGCGTTGTGGCAAGCACGTTGTAAATTTGTGTTACAACAGATAGATCAAGACCCTGTACAACTTGTATCACATATAGAACATGAACTAAACACTCAATGTACATATGAAAGAAATATATTAGTGCATAATGTTTGGTTGGATAGATGGAAAACTGTACCATTCTTGAAAGATAAAATTGGGTAAAAGTATAACATGGGTTATTACATTTTTGTTATGTATACAGTAAGCAATTTAAGTGTTAATACCTTTGATATTTTGAGTTAATTTTCTTGGTTTCGACTCCTTTACCATATGTATGTATGTAAATTGTTTTGTGTTCTTAATAAAACATTCCCCTACTCTTTTTGAGAAGTGCCATGGGATCTTTAACATCCACCTGAACTACCACCAGAACAGGCAGATGGTACCTCTGTTTAACGTCTCATCTGAAAGACAGCACCTCAGGAGTGCAGCACCCCCTCATGCTGCACTGCAGTGTCAGTATTGGGATATTAAGCCAAGTGCCTGGTGTGGGGATAGAACCCACCTTCTGATCTCCCAGACTCAGAGGCAAGTGTGCTACCTGCTGAGCCACTGACACTGCAAAAATTAAAAAGAAATGTTGAACCTGTATTGGAATGTGAGATAGTCATAGAAACATAGAAATTGCTGGTAGAAGAGGACAGCTTGGCTCACCCAGTCTGCCAAGATTTTCCCTGCCTATTCTGTCTCCGCAGACCCCACCTGGTCTCCATCAACTCTCCCCCACCCTGCCTATTTGCCAATATTCCCTTATGCCTATCCCATGTATGCTTGAAGCCCCCCCCACACACACACACATACACTATTTTTGCTTCCACCACCTCTTGCTGGCATACTGTTCCAGGCATCCATCACTCTTTCAGTGAAGTAGAACTTCCTCAGATCCCTCTTAAATGTCCCCCCTTTCAGCTTCATTGCATGCCTTCTTGTCCTAGTGCATGTCTTCATTTGAAATAGACTCCCCTCCTGACATTATTAGTATACAGCCACAACAAATATTAAAGGCGGCAAGAAATGTGTATGAATTTGCAGCTGTTTGCAGTTTGCCTATGTCTAATATTATATTTACTCCGTTTAAATGATCCATATTAAATTGTGTCTGAATAAAAGGCAATGTGATAACTGTGTTTTGTATTGTATTCTTTTCATGGACAACATTCTGTACAGTTCCCTTCATGGATCCAGCAATTTTGACTTTTGACTAGGTCACTGCTTGGACTCGGAGCACTACCACAAATATTTGAACTATCAGAGAAGTACTCTGAATTCTCTATCCATGCAGTGACGTACAGTAGACAAAAAGAACAATTAAGTACTGTACTTACCGTAACAGTAGAACTTCGAGAGAATCTCCTGCATTAGTGTACTCCTTTGGAAGTATAGCTGCCAGGCACTACAACCACATGGAAACTTTTGCTACCTGAGGGCCACCCATGACAATGTCATGCATCAGGGTCTCTATAAACATGGGCAGCCCCATCGCTCCTCAGTTCACCACAGGAGATTAGACTCAGAGGATCTCCAACTGTGGGGCACCAGGAAATAAGACTAGCCTAGACATACAAGGCGAGGCACAGGGCTGGATACTGCATTTAATTCTTACATTACATTCAGTTGCACAATATCTGTTACAACCTTCTCTGAAGTAGAAGGGGGGGCAGAGGGAGGGACAGCATGAACTAAGGGAGGAGATTCTCTCGCTTAATTACTTACTGTTATGGTAAATACATAACTTTTCTATCTTCTTCAAAGATATCGCCCCCATTAGTCCACATCTTTGGAATGATTCCCATGCAGTCCCAAACACTAACTAGGAGGTGGTTACAGCCTGATAAATATTCAGAATAGAGGGTCTTGCAGTACAGCAAGCCTGAAATCACCATGCCATCAAGAGACTATGTCCAGACTGTAATGTTTAGTGAAGCTATGGACAGTGCTCCATGTTGCTGCTGCCCAAATGTCAGCAGGAAAAAAAATTATTCCTGAAACAAGTAACACAAGTGGCCATTCCCCTGTGAAATGCCATGACCCGCACCAGGAAGCTCCTTACCCAACATCCTATAACAGATCTCAATACAATGTGCCCACCTTTTTGGACAGGCAGTTTAGACTCAGAAGCACCCTCTTTCCCGGGGTGAATGAAACAAAAAGCTAAGAGGTCTTCTATAGTCCTTGGTACCATTCACATCATTTCTAATTATTCTTTGTACATCTAAAGTATGGAGCATAACTTCACCCTGACTGGTATGCTCAGGGTAGTAACATGTACTTAAGGGAGTACCCCAAAGCCTGGAATGGCTATGTCTTCAGGAGCCTTGCATGCAGATGTATGGATTTCAGGTCTGGATGGACCACGGATCCCTTGTCCTGGAACAACAAACCCCAACACAGAGGTAGGGAGCTAGGAGGCTCCACAGACATCTGTTGCTGATGTGGAAACTATATCTGATGAGGCCATACTAGAGCAATAAGGATTAGAGTGACAACCTCCATCTGTAGTTTGAGCAGCACCCACTGTATTAAAGGAACTAGGGGAAATACAGGACAATGAGAAAAAGCATAAGGGCGCATAAGGAGACAGGTGCTCTCAAATAAAGCGAAGTTAGACACAAGAAGGAATTTGGGCGCTCACCACTTTAATTTTTCAAGGATGCCAAGCAACTTCAAAGGTTTTTTTAAAAGTTGTTTATTGACATGAGGCTGGGAGTGTGGAACACCCCACAGAGAAAAATGCACACGTCCTGCCTGACGTGTTTCAGACACTAGATAAAGGAAACCCAAGCCTCATGTAAATAAACAGCTTTTAAAAGACCTTTAAAAAGTAAGATGGTGAGTGCCCGAATTCCTCCTTGTGTTGAACTAGGGGAAATGCATATAGGAATTTCTCTTTCCAAGAGAGGAACATTGCATATCGCCAGAAAACTTCTGGCCCTGAAACAAGTAAGCACAAATGCGGCAGCTTTGCATTGTGTGGGGATGCAAAAGGGTGCAATTCTGGACAACCCTGTCTTGTGAAGAGGTCATCTACAACAGAGATCAGCAGTTCACATTTGTGCATCTAAGACTGTGACCTGTTTAGCCAGTCTGCTAAGATCTTTTGGAGACCAGCAAGATAAACAGCTGACAACTGTTGTTGTGGGACAGAGCCCAGTACCATACTCTCATTACTTCTCTGCATAAGGGATAGGAAGACATGCCCACTTGTTTGCTGATGTAATCCATCACACAGGCATTGTCTATCTGTATTAACAGTGAACCAGGGCACAGATGCTCCTAGAATGCCTGGAGGCTGTATAGGACAGTTCTCATCTCCAGGACATTTATGTGTAACCTGGCCTCCACCTTGGTGCAAGACCCTTGTGTCTGATAAGAGCCATGGTAAGTACCCCAGCCAGAGCCAGAAGCACCCATGGTGAGGATCTGTACAGGAGCTGGTAGAAGAAATGGAACACACTTTAATAGGTTTTCATGATCCACCCACCACAGCAATGTTCTGTGAAGCAGGGATGTAATGAGAACCATTTGGTCCAGCTCATTTTTCAGCTGATCCCAATGGACCCTGACTATCCATTGAAGGATTCTCATATGTAGATGGGCCATTGAAACCATCACAATAACTGCAGCCATGAGCCCCAGAAGACATAACATTGTTCTTGCAGAGGCATAGTGACTTCTGTATGCCAACCATGCTTGGGCAATCAAGTTTTCTGCCTTCTCCTGTGGCAGGAAAGCACAACCTTTCTCTGTGTCCAAGACTGTCCCTATCTACTGCAGTCTCTGGCAGGGAATCATTACAGGTTTTGTCACAGTTACTGTGACCCCCAAATCTTCTAACAACTCCCTTGTCCAACATTGGGGCTTCAGCAAATCTGGATGTGTCTCCAGGTGGATAGAGTTTGGGGAGTAGCCAGGTGGTTGGGGCTGGAAAAGCAAGTGGCAGGAGGGCGGCTCTCAGAGCTTGCTCTCTGGGACCCAGTGAAGAGCAGTGACAGTACTCCCCTTCAGGTATATGTGCAGTATGTTTGGGTATGTTTGGAGCGAGCTTACAAAGATCCTGGGGTGGACGTAGGATCTCCCCCTCTGTTTATGATCACTGTGGCATAATTCTTGGTTGCAAATAGAAGGGGCTCCATTTCCATGGGGGGACTGGGAAAAGGGGTCTTAGAGCATATTGGAGATTTGTTTTCTCCCACCACCCACCAATTTAAGCTATCTTCTGGCACTTTCTGACCTCAAGCAGTGGCATTATCTGCTGCTCCATCACTTGTTATCTACCCTTCTTGGAACCCAGCTTCAGTTGCTGGCTAGAGGGAGATGGAAGGGATATGACAGGATTTGGTGGGGGTGGCAAATTTAAGGGTACTCCCCCGAAAATTGGTGTATTTATAGTAGACAGTTAGATAAATATACTCCCTCTACGGTCTATTTAAAGGCCAGATGGAGAAGCTTTTGGGCCACCCCCTCACATATGTGGAGTAGGAGTGTTCCTGGACAAATTCATATGGTGCCTGTAGGGACACGGGGGGGGGAGATTAATGCAACTGAAGATGTTGCACCTGTGGCACCGCACTCCAGCACTCTTTTTTTTATGTTTATTGATTGTACAAGGAACATACAGTTGGCAAATCAGATGCAGTACATAAGGAATGAAAGTACTTCATCTAATGAGTGTGTCGCCCCCCCCAAGACATGCTTGTAACCTTGCTCCATCAATAAGATACGTCTTGGGAGTGAAACCCCTCAAGGTACAGAAAAGACCGTGAAACAACATGAATGAAGTAAATGCTGCTGCATGGAGTCCAAGAGCTATGTAAAACTTAAAAAAAAAAAAGTGCAAGTCCGTAAAGTTAACCAGTCTCTGCTTCCTAGAAAGGAAATGAGTAATTCATGCTTATCCCAAAGTTAGGTACCAATAAGGTATCATCCAAGAACTATTGCTCTGAATGTTATACCCTAGATCAGGCAAACTGGTAAGAAATGTGCCACAAAAACACAACATTTTACTTTAAAGGAGAATTCAGAGCAGCAAAACAATGCCCCAAATCCCCAATCATTTACAACTTGACAAAAATAAACTGTGAAACTTGCTGAAATAATGAGTCTGCCCTCAGCAAAGGGTAAACTGAATATGGGAGCCAAAACAGCTACCCATAAGAAAAGCTGTGAGGTGCAAATATCAGTCTGGAAAAGTCAAATGTATGCACAGCCACACAGAAAACGAATGTTAGACAAGCCTGAACCCACTGCCCCGCTGATCAAGTCAAGCACCGCTGTCACTTTCTCTCTCTGAATCAGGCTGAGAAAGCTCCTCTCTATAGCGTTGAGGCGGAACATGACACTGGGCCCACTTTAGGGATTCAGTGGGATCTGAAAATAGAAACACCTTTCCTTAATGAACAATTCTAAGGCAGGCTGGAAACACCATGCCATGTGAGACCTCAGCTTCACTCAAAATTGCATGTACTCTATTGAATCTTTTTTTCTTTTGGTGAGTTGCATAGCTGAGGTCCGGATAGAGGTGAACCTGTTGGCCATCCTGAAGCAGAGTCTTTTTCGTCAGGCAAGTGCCAAAATAAAGTCCCTGGTCCCAACTCCATCCAGAACCAAAACTATGGCCCTGGGAGGATCAGAATTATCCAATTGACCCCTCCAAGCCACTCTATAGGCATCCTGGATGACAATGTGGTGATCTTCTAAGGGTTGCCCCAGTTGCTGTTACAGCTACTCTATTAGAAAGAACCTCAGGTGATCACCTTCACTCCTCTCCAGCATGCCCACTATATGCAGATTTGCCACCCAGGCTTGATTTTCTAATGTCTCCAAGCGAGACTTGAGGTGCGTATTTTCTTTAACTGAGTTAACTGTAACACCTGTAGCCGCTTCGGAGTACTTGCGAGTCTCTGCAGATTCTGTTTTCACAAAAAGTACATCAGTCTCCAAAGTAGTGACTCTGTTAATTAGTCAAATTTCTCCACCGATCCTGCCACTGTGGAGATAAGCCAATTTATTTTCAAACTTAGGCTCTGCAGTGTTTCTTCCCTGTCATCAGCAGCCTCAGGAACCATATGGCCCAGAGCAGACCTCGTGGCTGGGGGTCCAGGAGCATTCTTACTTTGAGCTCCTTACTGCTGGCCTTTTTCTTTTGTAGGACTCCCCATACTGGCTCAGCAAGTCATCCAATTTCTGAAAAGTGCTGGTTCACCTGCCAGAACACCTGAAAATGCATGTTTTAAAGTTTAGTTTTATTTCACATATGCAGAGTGATAGCTTCAGGCATCCATCTTGCTCAAGCTCCCAGCACCCCCCTGTACTCCAGCAATCTTATATAAGATGACTTTGTCTTCATCATCCGAATGCTGGCATTCTAGTGTGGTAAATGGCACCTCCTTCACATTCTGTGGGATTATCCCAATCTCCAGGCCTGGCAGGACCAAATTCAGACTTGAATGGAGTAAGTCTTGGAGCAGGCTATCCCTAAGGATACCTCATTGACTGTCTGGGGAATGCCACGTGCTTGCTAGTTCAGCACAAGCCTTTCAATGCATTGTTCATGGCAGCTAATACTGAATATAAGAGGTTACTGCTTAGATGGTGGCATACAACAGGAGTCCCTAAGCACAATGAGCGGGAAGACAATATATACAAGCTCGCAGGAAATAAACGTCTGTTGCACATGACTGTGGGTGAAGGCCATCAGTTTGATGCAGTGGTGGGGCCTTTCTTTGCTCTGTATAGCAATGACAGTAGATGGGTTATTAGGGGGTGCAGGATGGCAGGATCGCCCAGTGAGTTGGGGAGGGGGGCTGGCACATAGATTGGGAGTACTTTATACCATGATTGCATTAAGTTGAGTGACATTGGTTTCTAGACATCAGCATTTTGCCAGTTCATAAAGTTATTATTATACTGTATGTAATTTCAACTGAATTTATTATTTTTGTTCACCATCTGTAGTTTTATTCTTCTCTGTATAGCTGGTTATGGCTTTGTTTATGAGGTTGATGTAGCACAGTGACTGAACAGCTGACAAGTCACTCTATTGCATAATTTAGTGGCGTGCTGTAGCAGCAGTACAATAATTTAGTTATGTATCACAGTCTTCTCTGTCTCAGTTGGAAGTAAATCTCTGTGTATTACTGCTTTAGTCTGTAATTCAAGGGGCAGTTAAGATTTCACTGCTCCAGCCAGGCTGAGAGATTTGTTCTGGATATGTCTTGCTTTAAGCTGTACACTTACTCTGAAAAAACCTCAATACACTAGAAAATAAAAAAAAAAACTGCTTTGTCTGAGACAAGGTATGTAGTAAGACTTCCCTGGAGCTGGCCTTCAACAGTCAGTTGTTCAGGTAGGGGAACAGATACAAGCCTTCCTTGTAATGGGTTGCTGCCACTACTTCCAAGCATTTAATGAATACCCATGGCGCAGAAGACAAGCCAAAGGGTAATACCCTGAACTGGTAATGTTCCCCCTCCAGCACAAAGCGGAGATATTACCTGTGTGATTTTCTTGTTTTGACACAAAGGTATGCATCCTTCATCTCCAGAGAAGAAATACAATCCCCTGTTTGCAAAAGGAGAATCAGAGTTTGTAGGGATCCCATTCAAAACTTCTTGTATTTAATGTAGAAATTGAGATCCCTGAGGTCCAACACAGGACGTAGATCCTATGCCCATTTTGGGACCAGAAAGTATCTGGAATAGGACCCTTTCTTTCTCACTTGAGGAGTAACTGGTTCTATAGCACATTTTTGAAATAATGACAGAACTTCTTCCTTCAAAAGGGACTAGTGTCCCAGAGGATAACAGGAAGGAGGTGGAGAATTATCTGGAGGGGTTTATAGCAGCTCCTGATCTTGTCCACTTGCAATTATCTCCAGTACCCACTCCTCTGTTGTAATTTCCCTTCATTGTTTGAGATGCAGGGAGAGTCTGCCCCCACAACCACCCCTGGAGGTAACAGTGGGGTTGGAGGTGTCTCCAGAAGACATTCATGCAGAGTCGGTGGTGGCAGTGCCACTGGTACTGACTGCTTTAGGTGCTTTTGCATGTGCACCTAGTGGGGGGGGCCTGCAAAGGGACACCTCCTCTGCTACAGCTTTGGTGACAGTAGGCATGTCCACCTCTGTCAGCACACTGACAAAAGCATCCCCTCCCACGCATCCTGGCAGGAGTGAGATACAAGGATTTGACTAACCTTAGAGTCATTTTCGATGTCTGAAGACATTTAGGGCTTCTTCAACATCATAACTAAACAGTTTTGTCCCTCTCAAATGGGCATTTAAAACTGCTTGTTGAACATCACTTCAAAATCAGCAACACTGAGCCAAGAATATCTCTTCATACAAATGCAAGAACTAGCAGCCCTGGTAGAGGCATCAGAGACATCATAGGCTGAGTGGGGCAAATGTTTGCCAACCTCAGTACCAGATGTTAAGGTTTTAAATAACTAATTCTTGGCAAAACCCTCAGGCAAAGCCTGTGCTGCAGCTTTTTACATCTATCATATCAGCCTGGTAATTTACAACTGTAAACCTGAGTGAGGCAGAGGCATATATATATTTGCCCATCACATCCAGACTTCTATATTCTTTATCAGGAGGCAAAGTACTCATATGTCTTAAGTGCTTTTGACCTATCATGAGCAGTCATTATGACTTCAGAGTCAGTTTCTGGCTGGTTAGTATGATAAGACTTAGCAGATGGGGCTGAATACTGCTTATCAGCCTTTCTGGGTACTGCAGGCAGCGAGTTTGGTCTGCATCATGCAGCAAAGGCATCATCCTCTAAGGTGCAATTATAATGGAGGGAGGAATAAGGCGCCACTAAAACTTCCATAAGATTTATTTTTGTGGCATTTTGTTTCCTCCACAGCAAAGCCCATGGCAGTTTGCATCTGTTGCATCATGGTTTGAAAAGCAGGATCCTCAGGAGGAGGCCTTGTAGTATATACCGCCTCACTGCAGGATGAGAGGGTAGAACTATATTGAGATGCCATGTATTGTTCTCCCTCATATTCCTCCTCTAAATCCTCCTCAAACACCATGAGGTCAGGATTATGTTCTACCTTGTTGTTGACATCCCTATCGATGACAGGGGCCCCAGAGGATGCTGATGATGCCAGTGGCTGTTGAGAAGGAGAATTCTGTGACATTCTGGTAGCAGGCATTGATGGCATTTGAATGCTCTGAGGCACTGTCAATGGGATGACTGCCTACATAGGTAAGCCAGGCAGAATGGTTGGTATCATCTCTTAAAACAATGGCAGCACAACTTCAAAGTCAATTACACCCTGGCCAGTGGCCATGACTACTTATGTTGATAATGGGCCATGGCCTGATGTCGATGGCTTCTTACCAGCCAGACCCCAATCTTGGTGTCTCATTGATGGTCGGGGGGCTGTAGACTAAGCTGCCAAAGCAGTTGATGATGCATTACAGAATTACCTTGTCTCACCAGTGACTGGGTGTGACAGGATGACCCCTATCATAGTGGACACCCCTGGGATAAACTGAAACCCCTTCCCCAAGCAGTTTATATGTTTTGTATAATGTCCAACTTGCTGGTTGGCTGGTTATAAATTAAGTGATGAAGTGCTTATAAAGCTTTTTGTGCATATTAACCTAAAAACTAACTAGAAACTAGCCCAACCCTCAAAGAATGTTGAAGTTATACATTGTTTTCTTCTCAGGTCTTGGGCCATAAAACAAAACTAAACCTACAGTTACAAAATGAGAGGGTAGTTTTAATATAATAACAAAAACTTGTGTCTGCTTTTTCTAGATGTTAGCAGCCCCCTTCTAAGATATATTTTACAGCAGATAACATGAGGTAATAGGACCCTGCAGGAGAGTTTAGGAGAGCACAAAATGTTCTGACCTTGGGTCTGACCGTTTCAATGTTGTAAACAAAAAAAAATAACTATGTGTGCTGTTCTCCAGCTGCCAACTGAACTGTTCTCTATGGGGCAACAGTGGCCCCTAGATGCTAGTTTTATGTTATGTCTGCTGTCAATCAAAAGGCAGTGGACATTTTTCCAACTTCTAGTGAGCTTATAAAAAGCCCTACCTCAGTGCTGAGATAGGATCGATATGGTGGTCAGTTGGATACTGACTGAGGAAGGTGGAAGACCTCCTGGTAGGGTGTGCTTTCACACTATTTGATTCATGCTAGGCTGAATGAAAGCCTTAGACACCACTGGAGTGAAGCAGTTGTCATTTGATTTCTTTTGACTAACCTTTTATTTCTTATTTTCTACATTATTTATTTATTTCATCTGCTCTAGAAATAAAATGATAAATGCAACCATGCATTTTTTATGTACCTGATATATGGTCTGCCTGAAATTGTGTTATCCTATACCCACATCCTGTGACATATGGTGTCAGAAGAGGGATCTTACTGAAAGTCTAAGGAAACAAGGGGATTTCAGTCAGTTGGTGCCAGCCCTGGTACCCAGGATAACCAGCAGAGGTGTGTGGCACCTGTTGCAATGAGGAGGAAGCTTGCTGTAGGAGTTGTCATAGACAAGGGACCAGACAAGAGACCATGGATGGATCAATGCAAATTCAAAGGTCAGGTGGAGAACTGATGTGGCTCATATCCTGGATAAGTGGGCATTGGCTGGAGGTGGGCCGACGATGCAGAGAGGTGGAATACCAGTATCAAATGTTGCTCAAGAGGTTCCACCCAGAAGATTTAGAGGTGGAATTGGAGGAGAAGGATCCATGGGCTCTGGAGGAGGAGGAGGACCACCTGATGGAGCATTTGCAACCAACGTTTGTGGAGATTTCATTGTTGCCCATTTTTCTGGGCTGCTATTTGGTGGAGGATGGTGCATGAGAGAAGGAGACCCTAGGTAAGACTTTGACTGGCGATGTATTACGGGAGCAGATGACTTCAAGCAAGATGGAAGAAACCATTTTGTTTTGCATTTTGGCTGAAGGGGCTTTTTCATGTTTTAAACCTCCTCCTATGATAAATGATTGTTTACCTGGTGCTGACTGGGAAAAGTTGCAGGTGGAGGAGCCTGAAGTTACCCAGTTAAGAGAATATGTAAAAATAATGGATGGGAGACAGGTTAATGGTGGTGTGGGGGACAGGTTATGGTCGTATGAACTTAGGAAGGAAGTTCTGTATCATATGAGACTCAAACCCCTGATGAATCAAGTAGATGCTCAGGTAGTGGTGCCCATGGCATATAGGAAAAAGGTGATAGAGGATGCGCACTCCAGTCACCCTGTGCATCTGAGCCAAGGGATGGTATTGGCTAGACTAAACTCATATTACTATTGGCCAAGCATGTATAGGCAGGTAGCAGCATACTACAAGACCTGTTGTAAGAGCAGATAGATAGCAACCCCTGATAATGATGTGAGAGAAGTAACCCAGAGGGTGAAAAACAAGAGATGGCACCCTTGGAGGAGGGGAGACTCCCACATAGAATAGAAGAGACTAGGTGGTAGCCAACACCACTAGTAGTGTATAAGATTTGATACATAAACCCAGAGTTTAGGGACAGGCTGTTAAGCATGCAGCATGGTATATCACTAGCCCATCTTTAAATGTCTAAGTGGGGACGGAGCAAGGTAGTCCCCCCCACCAAAGGCAGTTCTACCGGGTGCTGGACTGTCCAGCCATTCAAGTGTATCTGGTCAGGTAAAGTCAGTAGATGGCATAAAACTGCCATTAGTGGTTCTTTCTCCTAAATGTTCTATGATGATATTGTAGTCTACTAACAAAGAGACTAAATTCAGAACAATTTAAAATGTCTCAGAATATTTGTATAATGATGGGAAAAAATACCTTAATGTTTAGAGCAGTCTGTGTATCACCCATTTGACCTTGGTGCCATAAACAGATAAAGTATAGAGGAAATATGCTTTGGTTTGATAGGACCTTAGTGAGTAAAAAGATAATTATGAAAGGGACCCTGAGACGGAGCTTCCAGTGAGGGTGGGCGGAAGCTCCACACCCTTCCAGGATGTTAGTTGAGATTTGGACAACTGTAGGATGGTTGCCCTCTTATGTGGGGGGGTATGTGTGACAGGGTGGCCCCTATCATAGTGGACACCCCTGGGATAAATTGAAACCCCTTCCCCAAGCAGTTTATATGTTTTGTATAATGTCCAACTTGTTGGTTGACTGGTTATAAATTAAGTGCTGAAGTGCTTATAAAGGTTTCTGTGCATATTAACCTAAAAACTAACTAGAAACTAGCCAAACCCTCAAAGAATGTTGAAGTTATACATTGTTTTCTTCTCAGGTCTTTAGCCATAAAACAAAACTAAAAGTACAGTTACAAAATGAGAGGGCAGTCTTAATATAATAACAAAAACTTGTGTCTGCTTTTCCTAGATGTTAGTAGCCCCCTTCTAAGATATATTTTACAGCAGATAACATGGGGTAATAGGACCCTGCAGGAGAGTTTAGGAGAGCACAGAATGTTCTGACCTCGGGTCTGACCTTTTTCAGTGTAGTAAGCAAAAGAAAAAAAGAACTTCATGTTATGTGCTGTTCTCCAGGTGTCAACTGAACTGTTCTCTATGGGGCAACAGTGGCCCCTGGATGCTAGTTTATGTTATGTCTGCTGCCAATCAAAAGGCAGTGGACATTTTCCCAGCTTCTAGTGAGCTTATAAAAATCCCTACCTCAGTGCTGAGATAGGATAGATAGGGTGATCAGTTGGATACTGACTGAGGAAAATGGACGACCTCCATGTAGTGTGTTCTTTCACACTATTTGAGTCATGCTAGGCTGAAGGAAAGCTATAGACACTGCTGGAGCGCAGCAGCTGTCATTCGATTTCTTTTGATTAACCTTTTGTTTCTTATTTTCTGTATAATTTATTTGTTTTATCTGCTCTAGAAATAAAATGATAAACGCAACCATGCATTTTTTTATGCACCTGACTTGTGCTCTGCCTGAAATTGTGTTATCCTATACCCACACCCTGTGACACTGGGACCTCGCCAGTGAATTATATTTCTCTTTTTCTCTAAGCTTATGCTTGTGGCCAGACAATGAAAAGGGCCACAACGCTGACCATTCTTAGTCCCAGTCCTTTGACTTTGGCATTCACTTCTCAGCCAACAGTGAGGCTGGAAGAGATTTAGGGCCCTGTTCCTTCTTCATGGCTGTTAAAGTTTTAATAAGAAGGAAATTTCCTAAAACATTTCTGCAGCATCGCCTTGTAACCTGGTTGAAGCTCTGGCAAATCTTACAAGTCCTCATGTTATGAGATGGACCTAAACAGCACACACACACACACCTCATGCGTGTCTTCTTTGCAAATGTTATTTCTACACTCACAATACCAAAATAAAGGATCTTTCAATTTCAGCAGCATGGAGAGACAACAAAGTGAACTGCTAGTTAAAGTAAAAAGAATAAATGGCAACAATTAGTTGATGGCATTTCCTTCAGCAGGTCCAATGAGGTTTATCGATGTCGGGAAAAGAACTGAGGAGTTAAAAGGTGACCCACGTTTATATAGATGCTGATGCATGATGTTGTGGGCAGCTCATAGCTAACAAACATTTCCATGTGATCTTAGTGCCTGGTGGCAGTGCAGGGACTGATGGAGGTGATATCCTTGAAGAAGATCTCCAAATTCCTGGTTCAATGTACAGAGCTGTACGGAGTGTTAACCACACAAATAAAACTAAGCAAACTACAATTTTTCAAATCAACTTTTAATCAGAATCCCTTAAATATGGATCTGCTCCCCTCTCACCTCCACCTCTATCCCTCACTCCCTGCCTTTAGACATCAGCTAAGGCATTGTTCTGCACTATCCAATTCCTGTCAACTCCCCTCTTGACTTCTCATCCTCTCTTCCGATCCCCCCCTTGTACAGATGCCCCTTTAATCAAGGCTATTTGTGCCTCCATCCAAAGTCTGGTTTTGGACCCCACTAACAGAAGTCACCTATCCCTACAGACACTACGCACTTTATTGTATTCTCCTATGATTGTATTCTCTCATGACTGTCCACATCTATCATGGCACTAATCCATGCTGTTAATATATTTGGTCACTACATTGCTACTGCATCTGTAATGTTACCTATGTAACTGCATTATGTTTTGTTACTTTGTTCCTTCTGTACTCCCTTCCACCCGGTCACACCTGGAAACCAGCCTCAGCTGAGTGTGCCTTTCCCAGTTACCAAATTTTTAAAATTAAAAAATAAATAAATAAATAACTTGGAGGTATGAATGTCATTTCTTCAAATTGGAACCTGATGTGCCTTAGAGAGATTTTAGAGATTATAAAAAGGTCATTTAAGTTGTTCATCAGAATGTACCCCTCAGCTAAACCAGCTCTGGAACTTTGGTGGAGTTCAGATCCTCTATCCTATCCAGCTCCCTGTGCTTGTCTTTGTAGCTAGGAAATAGCAGTTATCTGTGTTGAGAATAAGAAACCAGCTGTGCCTAAACATACAGTTTGTTGTACATATGTTTAGTGTCTTACAAATAAAACACAATAATCGTGTTATTGAGCACAAACTATGGCTTTTCATACACAGCAGTATTAATAAGAGATATTTCAGCTATATAAAATACACAATGACCATGAGGGACCAGTTTGGGCTGCTGAGCACGGGGCCGGATGGAGATATGGTAGACTTAGACTGCATGCTCAAAGAAAGGCTCAGCTTGTACGTTGCTTTGGTATTTACCAGTAAATAGTTATGAGGCATAGCTCCAATAAATAATTGGGCATGGTGGAGAATAGCTGCTATATTGTTAGGATCTCTGCCAAGATGGTGGTGAAGTAGCTGGGGAAATTTAAAGTGACCATGTCCCAACTGTCAGAAAAATCCCACTCTGAAATGTTCAAGGAGTTCCAAAATGAAATAACATTAGTACTTGCAGGAATTTTTCAGAAATGTTAGACACAGGGTAGTTATCTAAAGCGTGGAAGAGGGTCAGTGTCATCCTTTTATTTAAGCATAGAAGTTAGGATGACTTGGGCAGCTAGTACAGGTCAGTATATCTTACCTCAATTGAAAGAAAATGCTTGCGGTGGTAATCAAGAAAGGAACAGTAAAATGCTAAGAAAAGTTCAGTTTGATAAGAAATAGACAGCACAGCTTTACAAAGGAGGTTAATCTCCTAAAATCTTCAAAGGTGGTTATTGGTGAGCCAGGTAAAGGGAGGGTTGAAGAAATGATTCACTTGTACTTTAGCAAAGCCTTTAATAAAGTACTTCAGGACATGGTGTTATACAAAATAAGAAAGCACAGAATTGGGGTTCACATTCAAAGGTGGATTAGAAACTGGCTATAGACTAGGAAACAGAGGGTGATGATCCAGGGAAGCCTGTCCAGGTGGTGGCAGGTCACTACTGGGGTACTACAGGGTCAGTTATACAACTGGTGTATTTGGAATTAACAAAGCACCAATACAACCATCAGCTATCTAGGACATGATAAGTTTTGTTCATGCAGTGCTAATCCTTCCCATAAACATATTGTAGGCCTTCCACTCACTTTCTTCTCACTGTTCATGTCCATCATAATTCCTCATTCAGTGGTGGCTAAAACGGGGGGGCCTGTCCATGGCCTCCCCACTTGTATTCAAGAGGGGGCCACATATGTATTTCCCCCCACACACATGTTGATGTTTTTTTTTAATTAACAATTCATGGATCGTGCAATCCACCACTGGATGAATTTATATTTGTGCTGAATGTACCTTGGTAAAAAGGTGATTTTAGATTGCTGCAGACTACAACGGCAATTCAGTAATCTGCTTGCCTGTCATACAAATGATACAGGAAATGGAATTTTTCTATTGCTTGTCCCAGGGAGTCCCCAATATATAGCATTTCTATGACATCTTGGGCAGAACTCACACATCACCTGTCATCATAGTAATACTGGGAGAAGTAATCAAAAAAATTCTCTCTACAGGCCAATCACAAATAAGAGCGTAGCCTACACTCTTAGCTGCATAGCAGCCACTACTTTGAGTGGGAGTTCTACACATTTTTATGCTGAGTCGGTCATCTGTTTCTGTGTAGTACAAGGCATGAGCAATTCTCAGCACTGGATGACTAAAGTAAAAAAAAAGGTAAATTGTGCCTTTGAAGAATTCCGCAGCATTTCAATTAGGAATTGGTTTGGGAACTCCTAATAGTCGAGCAGTGTGCCACTTGCATCATTTCCACAGGCTGAGAGTGAATACGTCCTGTTTCAGGGATGCTGAGGTAAGGAGGAAATGAGCATAAGAGATTGATCTGTTTTAAAGGGCTTCTGCAGGTTTTTTAAGTTAATTATTTATATTTGTCACATAACTGCTTGAAATTGGGCACTATTTCAAAATATGCTGATTGTTGACTTCATCCTCGAATGCAGGTTGTGGGCTACTATGCATGTGAGTGTCTCAGACATCATCTGAATAGTGAGGAAAATCTTCTCATATTTAAAAACAAGAACTGTATTGTGATCGTTTTCTTCACTATAGCTTGCTTTATTAGTATAAAGAATGTGATGCGGCTATTTGTATAAGTATCATACAAATATTTTTTTTTTGCTGTTCCAAATTATGTTTTGGTCAGTCACATGCACACATGACTGTATAACTAGAAAATAACTCACTATTTTAGTTGCCTGAGGCTATGTTTGTTCATGAGTAGTAGTGAGTGTCTGTCAGTCAGGATCTATGTGCTGTGGCACAAACATTTAAAAGGCATCCTGTGTTGCTGAATATCACCGCTCCCCAGGAATTTGTGAAGTGTTCACTGACACTACATGTGTGTGTCATTTTTTGGTTCAGAAATAAAATGAAACTGCATGATTTTCTTAAAAAGAATAATGCTCCCTTAAATTTGCTATGTTATTTTGATGTGTCACTCCATTTGTTTGTGGAGTTCTGTGAGGAAAAAATGGAAAACATATTTGCAAGGTTGGTATAGCAAAGATATGCAACTGTGTGTTATAATTTGATAAGCAAAACTGTGACTAGCATGATTTTCCTATTCATCATGTCATTATTTATGTCTCCTGTCATTCCTGCATTTCACTGTCAACCAGGAGATGAATAATACAGAGAGAAAGAGAGACAGGATTGTTGTTGACAATGCTATCACATAGCCTGGGCTTCGCAGAAAGAAATAATAATAAACCAAAGGAAAAATTTATTTTTAAAGCACAGTTTAGCCTTTTTTTAAATTGTATTTGTTCTGTTATTCTGTTATTAAATCGGTAAATCACTCAGTACAAACCAACAAACTGGCCCTAAGAAACAGGCAGTATGATGCACACACACATTTTACTTCTGCTTTCTTCACACTGCCTTAAAGTAACATAGGCTTGTATGTGTGATTGGTTACACCATTGCTCAGTGACAGTTTGTTGTTTTTGTGCAGACAATCTTGTTTAACCAGGTTCAGGTGAACTCTGTTCTTCATATGCACATGTCATGCTGCAATGAATACATACTTACCAGCCAGGTGGTGTGTGTGTGCGTGTTTCTGGCAAAGTTCAAAGTGTGGATAGGGATGGTTGTGGGAGGAGTCACAATGTAATTTATATCTGCAAGAAGACTGCACTTGTTTACTATAATTCAATTCATTGGTTTGAATGGTGAGGTTGACTGATCACAAACTTGTGTTAAACACCACAAAAACTAAATACATGATATTCTACAATGTAAAAACAAAAACCCTGCCTAAAAGTGTCAGCACATCAATAACTACCCTAAACTGGACAAGTATCAATAAAGTCCCTGTCTTCAAATACCTGGGCCTCTACATTGACTCCAACCTAACATTTAGTAGCTACGTTACCCACCTGGTACAAACAACACACCAAAGACTGGGCGCTTTGTACAGGATCAACCACTTCCTTTCCTCAACACAACACCTCTTGGCCCAATCATTCCTTCTCCCACTTATCGACTATGGCAATACCCTCTACTCTGTAGCAGCTGATTCTGAGCTCCACAGGGCCAAAATCCTGTACAACCAGATTGCCTAATTTGCAACACTGCTCCACACCCAGACCCATCACTGCACTCTGCTCAAAAAGGCCAACTTGCCTACCCTGTCCACCAGAGTCAAAATTCTTCTGGGTATCGTGGCAAGAAAAACTGTCATGAATAAATCACGGGCTATCTACAACTCCTTCTTCCTACCTAGAGCCACCCAGACAGAAACTAGATCAGCAGCCCCTGCCTATTACAAAATTCCCATGCTTAGAACATGTGTGGGCCAAAGGGCCTTACTACACCAGCTTCATTGTCTCTATAACTTTCTACCACTGCATGTAACAGATCATTCCCTGTCTTTTATTGGTTTGGTTTTCAAATCTAAATTTTCAGAATGGTTACATATCGCAAATACTTGTAAATGCCTGTTATATGCCCTGCTCAAGGTAATGAGTTCAATCTGATTATTCAGGAATAAATTCTTGACATAAGATATTTTCATGAATTAATCACTGTGTAACAACAAAAATGCAACAAAAACACTACAAAAATTATAAAATTTTCTGGGGGCCTGTGAGCATTCAGTAAAAAGTGGCATATGAAAAACAGACATGGTCAATTAATTTTTCACAACATATGTAATATCACAATCGCTGGATGGGATTTTTTTTAGTTTGTGTGTATTGTTGCCAGTGGAACAAACTTCTTCACCTCAACATCCAGGCAGAGTGGTATAGACATGAACAAAATACTGTATAAGCATTCACAAATCAGTGTCAATTCAGTGTCAGTGGCTCAGCAGGTAGCACACTTGCTTCCGAGGTCAGAAGATTGGAAGGTTTAACCCCACACTTGGAACTTGGGGAAAAAAATCCTAATACTGACACTGTAGTGCATCATGAGGGGGGGTGCTGCACTTCTGAAGCACTATCTTTCAGATGAGACGTTAAACCGAGGTCCCATCTGCCTATTCTGGTGGTTGTTCAGGTGGACATGAAAGATCCCATGACACTTCTTGAAAAGAGAAGGGAAAGTTTTTATTAGGGAAATACAAACAGGGTAAATCAGAAAGACAATGGTACATTTGCATATCATGACCTCAACAAAAACAGAAAGAGAAATCAAAGAACTGTTACGTATTCAAAATAACAGAGAAAGAAAGAATAAGGGGCAGGAACAGGGGAGAAGAGGAAATAGGACATAAGTAATGAAATTCAAAAGGCAAAGACAATCACTGGATGAGGGAGGATAAAACCAAAAAACATTTTACATCACTATAAGAAAAACCTCAAAGATCATCTGTAACATAATGATATAACATGGGAGGAAATCTGGAAGGGTAGTGTCCTGTCGAAAGCGGTCCAGAATAAGGGGAGAAAATAAAAAATTACAAAATGGGAACAACATTTCACCATCTAGAACTTAAAGCCATTGAGGACAGGTGACGTTTGTCCAACCAAAATATAATGAACACAGCTCAGTCTCAATAAGGAGAAGCAGTGCCTGGGGTGAGATGGTGTGCTGCTGGAATAAGTATGTGCACCGGGAGTGCAAAAGGTTGTATTTAATACAGGTCAGGATAAGGCATAGGGTACCAGGGTCATAGAGAGAGGCAGCTGTGGAAGTACCCAAAACAACATCAGAATATGTTAAATGAGATGAACCAACATCCACCCAGGCTAACGCCAAGTGTGTCCAAAACATCTGAGCACATGGGCAAGTTAAAAAAATAATGTGTCATGGTCTCCAAGTCCATATCACATTCCACTCTGGGGCAATTACGTTCTTGCTGATTTTTGTGCTTGGCGTTCACCTTAACACTGAGCCGACCATGACTGCTAAGCCAAAGTACATCCCACATCTTTGGGGGGGGGGGGTCTGAGTTCCATGAGGGAACGGTGCAACTGGGAGTGCGCCATAGCCAGGAGTCCCAGGAAATCTGGGGAATCCACAAAATTACCAGCCATCAAGGAGGCGTATAATTGTCGTGGGGACATCATCCCCAAACCTGTAGGGTTGATCGTCCAATGCTTCATTTTCTCTGCGATGGCGCACACAAAAGGTAGAGGATGTTACATCAGGGAAGGAGGGGTGAGTTGACTCTCTCAGTGACTTTGCAATACCGCTACCCAGGGTGTCCAGGATTTTGGCTTATGTTGGTGAAAAGGCACAACATTCCATGCCAAGGACGTGCTTAAAGAAAACACTAACAGATTGATCATATTCTGACTCCCCCTCCCCCGTGCAATGGGGAGGTACAGAATATTCCATCTGAGGGGGTTCAGTCTACTGCTCCACATCAATAGAAAGAACAAACTGTAAAATCAGGTTTTCAGTGACTTGGGAAGGGGGTAGATCATGCTTAAGTAAAGAGGGGTAAAACTAATCATTTCAATATTGAAACCTTCTTTTCTTGATCAGCGACCATCGTTTTCATCTTTGTATCTGTATATTGCAATGAGTAATTTTCTCATCCCAATTAAAATGGTCCATGTCCCCAAAATCTTCAAGCTGGGGGAAGAAATATTAATCCCACCACTCAAAGTCACCCTACCAACCGGGTTCCCAACAGTCAAACCTGTACATTTCTGCAGGTTCGGGGTGGCCCCCAAAATCGGGGAGAAAGTGGTGAAGAGATCCAGGGCAAGGCATCCAGAAGTCTCATCCTGTACCAAGTGACATCATCAGCATATGCAGTAACACTCATTTGAGCAGCTCCGTCACTAGTATGTATACCCCGAATATGTGTGTTGTTGATGTTTTTGCAGGATAGGGTCTATGCAAAACATGTACAGAAGGGGACTCATGGAACAGTTTTGTCGGACCCCTAGAGCAAAGGGATACAGGTTCCTACATGACCATTAATAAGCGGTATGAGGGAGGCAGACGTACAGTATACAGAGCCCGTAGCCAATCAATGAACAGTGTTGGAACATGATAATATGCTAAAGTGTCAAATAAATAGCAATGTGCAACCCTGTAGAATGCCTTCTCCTGGTCCAATGTCAGGCATTATCCAGAGGCATCTCCTTCACCTTTGGAACTGATAACTTCCCGGATCAGGAGCAAATTGTCCGCAATGTGACATCCAGGCACCGCACAAGTTCTGACTGGGGAAATAACTGTTGATGCCAATGGAGCCAGGCACCTGGTCAGGATGGTCATCAAGACCTTCAAATCAGAATTTGAAAGACACAGAGGCCGTCAGTTTGACAAATCTGTGTCACTGCCTTCCTTATAAAGTAGAATTTGGGAAGCTTCAGTAAAAGAGGTAGAAGGAGTCCCAGTCCTAAGAATCTCATTAAACACTGCCATCAGAATTTTCATCAGGGAGTCATGAATGGACTTATAAAATTTGAAAGTGAGACCATTGGGGCCCAGTGCAGTATTTGAATGTAACTTCGAGATAGCGGCGTGGACTTCAGTTGATGTAATCGGGTGTGTCATACCCTGTACCACTGAACCCTGGTCTAGCGGAACATCCACCATTGTGAGGAATGACTGTGCAGTAGCCCAGACATAGCCTGTAAATATGTCTAGGCCTGGGCTTGCATCTGTAATGAAATAGTCATCATCAGTAGCCAGTCTAGAAATGAGGTGCTTCTTTGTACTCGTTTTGCTACTCTCATATGGATCACCAGTACAATAAGAACCCTGGGTGCCTGCCTGGTGCTCCATATGCAAGGAGATACTACAGTCATACTGAAGCTGCATCATCTGTGTCTTAAGGTTAGAAATCACCTTACTATAGTCACCCTGCATCTCATTCGTTAGTGAAATGACCTTTGTGAATCAAGTGCACAGGGAAAGGTATTCCTTGTACTGTGCCTTTCGCATATTGCTAGGCAAACCATTCAACATAGTCTTCAGTGTTGATTTAGTGAAATCCCACCAGTCACCCAAAGAATCAGTTAAGCTCGACAGCGATTGTTGTGCCCTTAAAAGATCCAAGACCTGATCATGAATCTTGGCATCCAACAATAAAGAGTTATTCATCCGCTAAACACTCCTACCTGGCCTCTGGGAGGGGGCATCCCAAAACGTGCCACCCAAGAGCATGTGATCCAAGGTCTCCATTGGCAGAAGCGAGACAGAATCAGCATGCAAGTGAGTGGACATAAATAAAAAGTCAGCCCTGGTAGCTAGGGTATTGCAGTGGTATGTAATGCCACCCGCTGGACTGTGTGTATGGATGACATCTATTAAGGAAGTATCCAAAATTGTCTTCTTTAAAGAATGTACATCACAATATGCCTTAGCCTGAGGGTGGACATTGTTGATGCTGACATTAAAGTGACTGCCAAAGATAACATGACAGGAGATATGAAGATAGGGTTGGATCTCCCGAAAGAGGTCCACCCATAGCTTCTTTGTCTAGAGAGTGTATACGTTAATAAGCCAAAGTGGGGAACCTTGATACAGGATATCCAGGAGAAGGGCTCAACCCATAGCAATATCCACCTGCTTCTGTATGTCATACTCATAACCCCAAAACAATATCCCCAAACCATCACAGGGATCTGTACCAATCGACCAATGGGATGGACCCCAGCACCAATGTTTTTCAGCTTGCATAATGTCATGATAGGAGGTCAGTCTATTTTCTTGCAAAGAAACAATATCCAGAGCCACATCCACAAGCATCATAAATAAAAGGGAATGTCTGGTGGTAGCCTCCATGCTGTTAGTGTTCACCGTGACAAGGCAAAAGTTCAATGCCATCATGAAGATGAAAGAGGAGTTCAAACAAAACATAGTCCAAGCATTAAACCCCATCCTCTGTCCTGTGGAGCCCACTTCTAGGGGTCACACAGAGTTTCTTACAATGTTTGGCGGGGAGGGCCAACTTAGGCAGATCCATTTCCTCCTCCATATCAATAGCAACCAAAGGCCTCATGGAGAGACATGAGGAGGTGTCAGAGTCCCCTCCAGTCACCCCATCCTGTTGAAGGGGGCAAGGGCATCAAACCTGTTGTCGAAGGGAATGGGGAGCCTGAAACAGGAGGCTGTCCCAAGTGTTTATTCTTTTGATGTGATCTCAATGAACATTTTTTACTCATCACCAGTTGGTCTGGGGGAGACATTGCTGGTGGAGCAGTTGTAGGGCCCAATGCAGGAGCAGTCTGAAGCACTGAAGAGTAGAAAGAGGTACTGTCCATAGCATCACATATTGACCTGGGAGTTCCAAAAGAGGCAGCGAGTTTTCCATGGGGGTGGGTTAAGATCTGGGTGGGAGGTGGGACAGCATTACTAACAAACAGCGGGTTGTCCTTCTGATGGGCCAATTTGGCTGTGAGGAGTCATCTGGCATTGTCCAAAGTGTCTCCTGCGTGTGTCTGTCTTCCTTGTTATGGGTTGCCCATGGACACTAATGGTAGGAATGTCCAGATTTCTCAGAGGGATTGCAGCACAACACGTTGGAGCACTGTGATCTCACATGGCCCAAAGACAAACAAAGATTACACCGGAGGGTGTCACAGACATTGCTGAGGTGGGAGTCAGAGCCACAGCGAAAACATGTTTTTAGTTGGCCAGGATAGAAACATTGAGCTGTATCATGTCTGATGAAGAACACACTGGGGATGTGCTGCACCCCAGAAGCAGAATGCTTCAATTTGATCTTAAACTTCCAGTGGCCCATTCAGAAAGATTCAGAGTCCAGGACTGGTTCCGGGTCACCTAGGATATCACATCTCTGCGCAAGCCAATAGCGTATGTCCAGCACTTGATCCATTCATTTTCAACATAACTGTCAATATCCACACCACTGGTCATGTGGGGGGAAAAGCTTGAAAAGGTAGCCACAATGGGGAATCTTTCAAGGCATTATACATAGTCTAGAAACGATACAAATAGACCAGAGTACGAAAGCTCAAATTGAAATACCCATCTGAGGAGGAGTGTAGTAAAGCATACAGTTCCTGTGGAGTAACAAAAAATGATTCCTTCAATAAGACCCACATAAGCCCTATCCGGTGGTTCCACCAGTCCTCCCTTGTACAGGAGGCGCACTGCATTACATCACTGTACTGGGGTGGGAGTCCTGGAGAAAGCATCTTTCTGCCAAAAATGTGTCCAGCATCGGGCCGATGAAGGAGGGGCCAAAGAACTGGCATCCTGGTCAGGAAGAGGGTGGGTGGTTAGATCAGAGACCTCAACCCTGTCTGCCCATGAGAGGGGTATGGCAGCTGAGGGACCCGTAGTCAAGGGACTGGACTTCTCAAGGGTGGGTAATATCAATTGCATGGGCAGGGGAGATGTTTCCTCCCAGATTTCTGCTTGGGGGAGTGTTGGCGAGCCTACCAACAGTTAACACTCTGCTAACTGCAGCTGTAACCTGGCCGTCCAAGACAGGGGTGTGGATACATGAGGAAGAGCCATGTACAAAGCAAGGTTAGGCACTGTAGCTGAGGAAACCAAGGAGGCAGTCACATTAGGCATGAGGTGGGCAGGGAACTGGGTAGGTACACCATCTCCCAAGACAGGATATGGGACAAAGATTGGAGCTGTTGATTCAGTGGGAATAGATGAGTGCCATTGCCTCGTGTCATCATGGGACCAACCCGCATCTGCCAAAGCAAGCACCAGTGACTATCTCTCTGGAGGGAATTCGGGGTGTCCAGTGTGAGGAGTGCCAGACCATCGCCCAGGAGGAGTACGCAGCGGGAGTGGGCCACCCGTGGCATCGGGTCTAGATTCAGTAATCGGCTCAATGGTATCACCTTCTCATGCAGTAGCATAGGGCGACGCAACAGCATTAGCGGAAACAGGAAGGGGAACCCACAGTCCTGTGGTGGTAGCATGGAGCAGCTTGTCAGCACCATTTGCTGGTCCAGGCAATACAGTCACTCAGAGGCAATGGGGAGGGAAGCAAGGAAAAAACAATTCTGGACACTTCAGTGGAGAGAACTGCATCTTCAGTCCATTGCTGGGAGGAGTGAAGAAAGTCAATCAGTACCCCAGTGCCCGTCAGAATACGGAGCACACTGGCGATTAGGGGAGCAGCTCCCTGCACAAGAAACAACCCCTCCTTCTCCTGCCGATAGGCGATTTCTCATCTGAGATCAAGCCAAGTAAGAGAGCCTTTTTGAAATTCAGGTCATCCTGCAAACATAAGTCCATCTCCATAAAGGAGGACATTCCAGCTCCAGGAGAGACAGCAAGCGGCTGCCCCAGTCCTTCCATGACAACTCCAGGCACATTCAGGTCTGTACATGACAATGTGAAGTCTTCAGTCACTAACTCAGTCCAAGGAGGAATCAGGGCCAAGATTACATCCTTCTTCATGTCCCACTGTGCAGCAACTGGCAAGTCCTCCATTATGGGAAACAGCACCCCCCTACCAAAGAGTAGGGGAATTTCCTCGGTATCCTGGCCAGATTCCCACCCCCCCCCTTACGAAAATACTACCAACAGCTTAATCTGGCTCTGTATGTCAGTTTGCATCTGTATCTTCCCCTTCTCCCCAGGGACAAGGCTGAAAATAGGCAGAATTGCCTAGTCCTCTTTCCCGGTCAACAAAAACTAAATAAATAAATCTGCAAGCTCTGCATCTTTCTAGGGAGGAGAGGAGGTGGGCACGGTTACAGGGAAACAAAGGTATAGGTTGGGAACTCATGGGACACCTACCTGGAGGGGATTAAATAAATAGCATGTTTTTTTTTTCGCTGATGAAATTTTCATTATTTGTGTGGTGACCGGCCAAGGCTTGGAGGGGGAGTGCTGGTCGTCAAATGATACTGTGATGTTAATCGGGTCGGGTGTCCATTTTAGAAATACAATGAGGCTGTATGTGTGGGGGAGATCCGTTTTAGGAATACAATGTGAAATAAAGTCCTGTTAAAACAGCTGACAATACTAGTGTGACTGAGCTCTACAAGTTCAACTAACTAAAGGCACTTGGGGAGTCTGTGATGTCAGCTTTTTAAAATCTTGTCACGCACTGACTCCCAATTGAAAATGCAGCCTGTTAAGTCAGTTGTCTGTCAGCACTACAATGGGATAAGAAAATGTGCACTCTAGATATTTAAAATACAAAAAAAGCCACTGACTGGTATTTATAATTTATTTAACTGTTAAAACCAGCAGTATATTATTTCCTAGCTCCTTTAAGAGTAGGTCTAAAATTCAAAAATGCAGTTACGTGTTTTCCTGCCTGCCTGCCTTCTTCATATTGTTCTTGCTATTCATGTTTATCATCTATGCAGCAACATGTAGTTCAATTGTGCTTACGTAACTGGATGAGATTTATGCTTGAGTGACTTTGATACATTGTGGCTATTCGCCTCTCTATCCATGGGATATATCACCCTGTAGGGGTACGATGCAAGGAACCCTAGAAAAGTGTCCCCCCCCCATAGGTGCCGCTGGGAAAATTCTCTTGGCTAAAGGCAGCTTAGGAAGAAGCCCACGGGAAAGAGAGATGTGCTGCTGGAGGAAAAGGGGTGGATGGCGGGGAACGAAAAAAAAAATCCTGGAATGGTCCAGGAGGAGTGGCCTTTTAAGGCTTGATGGGAGAGTGACATTGTTGCTCCACCCATTGAACCTCAGACTTAAAGCCTTCCCATTCAGTTGCGCTTACATAACTGGCTGAGATGTATGCTTGAATGACTTTGATACATTGTGGCTATTCACCTCTCTATCCATGGGATATACCGCCATGTAGGCATACGATGCAAGGAACCCTGGAAGAGGGTTCCCCCCTATAGGTGCCACTGGGATAATTCTCTTGGCTAAAATAACTTAGGAAGAAGCCCAAAAAGATGTCAAGCATCGAAGAGGCGAGAAATAGAAGACATCCTGACTGGAAATAGAACCAACAGACATAGATAGGAAGGACAGAATAAGAACGATATAAGAATAGGAAATGAACGAAAGGAAATCTGACAAGAAGCAGAAGGGCAGACTTCCTAAGAAGAGAGGGAACAGCCGGGGCCACCATCCGACTCCTCCAACAGCGAAACCTAACTACAGAACCTAGGAAGTTTATTTTATTTATTTACTTGTGTCTAGGATTACAAATACCTTTGAGCCAAGGCTCATTTACAAAGGTTCCATGTCAGTTTAAGACAGTACAATGAAACTAGGCAGTGCAGGATAATACAGGAAATACAGCAATCAAAAGGCGGTATACACAGGATAAAGTCATTTACAAACAATTCCTGGGGAAGAGGCAAACAATATTGATATACAGAAGTCAAGGGCAAGAAAAGGGGGGGTTGCTACAGCATTACAAGGCAGTGCAAGACAATATAGCAAATACCACAATTAAGAAGAGGTATACACAGGATAAATTCATTTACAAACAATTCCCAGAGGAAGAGGCACACAGTATAGGTACACACAGGTCAAGGGCAACAAGGGAGGTTTGCTACAGCATTACAAGACAAGTGTAGGCCGGGTGGGGGAAATGAGCTGCCAGGGGCATTGTCGCAGAACATAGAGAAGTGCGGGGGAGTTGGGGAGGTAGGGGATGAAAGGGACATGGGAGGGAAGTCAAGGATAGGTAGTTAAATGCTAGGTTGGGCATTTAGAAGCATTGAGAGGGTAGTAAGGGTTTCTGGCTAGATGGCAGTCACAAGTACTGGAGCAAGAGAGATGGAGCTTAGATTTGAAAGGGCCAAGCTTGGTGATAGAGGAGAATTCCTTGTTGAGATTATTTAACCAGTTTGGTGCTCTGTAGGCAAATGAGCGTTGTCCCATGGATGTTCTGCAGTGGAGGGTCAGCAGGAGTTGATGGTCAGATCCTCTGGTATGGCGGGGATTACTATTTGGACTGAGAAGGGCTAGGACACCAGGGGGAGCAAGACCCAGGGCTATCCTCTTGGCCATGATGTAGGTGTGATATTTTAGATGGTTTGATAGTCATAGCCATCCAGGTTGAGCGTAGAGGTCTCAGGTAAGGGTTAGGCAGTGGGCACCAGTTAGAAGATGGCAAGCTTTGTTTAGGGCAGTTGAGATGCACCTGAGGGCTGTTGAGGTGGCAGAGCCATATATTATGAGGCCATAATTGATAACAGAGACTACAGTGTTTGGACAGCGATCCTTAGTGCTTCAGGGGTAAGGTGCACCCTATGTCTGTAGAGGAGTCCTAGTCACAAGTTAGCCTCCTTAGCTACATAGTCATTGTGGGCTCCGTAGGCCATGTTATTGTCCAGAGTGATCCCCAGATATTTAAAGGAATGTACCTCCTCAATGGTTACTCCAAGGTGGTTTGTAACGGTTAGTGGATGTTGCCTGCTCTTGTTGTGAGAGTTACAGAAGAGCATGGATTTGTTTTTTTTATAGTTAAGGATGAGTCTGTGTTTACTGAACCAGTTCTCTATGGAGGTGAAGCCGAGCTGAAGTTTGTTCTGTAGGGATAGAGGGTCCTTATGGGTGGCAAGAATAACAGCATCATCAGCATAGAGGATGAGATGTTCTGGGCATGATTGGGGGAGGTTATTTAAAAATAGACTAAAAAGAAGGGGCCCCAGAATGGATCCCTGGGGAGCTCGGGAGCGGACAGGTCGTGCTTTGGAGAGGACACCTGCAATTTTCACTCTTTGCGATCTGTTCTCGAGGTAACTTTTAAACCAGGCTGAGGAGTCAGGGTAGAGCCCTGCATTTGTGAGTTGTTCCAGAGGTAGGTGGTAGTGAATGGTATCAAAGGCCTTAGTTAGGTCTATAAAGACTGACCTGGTTAGATGCCCATTATCCAGGGAGCTGTGTATGACTCCGATGAATTCTAGGAGTGCTGTTGTAGTGCTGTGACCTTTCCTGAAGCCATGTTGTTGTGGGCATAGGATGTTGTGTTTGTCCAGGTAATCAGTGAGCTGGTCAGCAACTATGCGTTCGATGGCCTTGGATAGTGGCAGCAGAATGGAGATTGGTCGGTAGTTACCAGGGTTGGTCCAGTCACCTGATTTATGGACCGGAGTAACGGTGGCAGATTTCCATTTGATTGGGAATTGGCTGAGGTTGAGGGAGAAGTTGAAGATCTTGGTAAAATAAATAAAAAAATAAATAAATAAAAGTTAACATGAAATCAAGGAAGGAGGAAAAGTCCAATGCAGAGGAAGCTCTCATGCTATCTTTCTAAATGGACAGCTGTTGAAGGATACGAGTGATGTCTCTGCAACTATACACTCAAAGCAAGAGAGGGTGTACATTGATGGAAAGAAGCCTTGAAGGCCTGAATGGTTCAAGGTGATGAATGAAATGGATGATGTACAATTATGAAAAGAGGCCTAGGAGGCCAGTATGGGTAAGGTGAAATATGAAGAGGAAGATGAATGATGATGGAGTGAAGCTGTGGAAGCTGGTATAGTTAAGGGGATGTATGAAATGAATGATGTACGATGAAGGAGAGAAGCTTGCCAGCCCTGAGCAAAGGAGCACTAGACACAAAGGCATGTCTCCAAGGGGAGAGCAGGTCGAGTCGGGGCAGCAAAGACCCGAAAGAGTTATGCTCGAGTACTCGATGTGAATGAGTAGACCCACAAAGAGGTCAGATGACAGAGGGATACCCAGATGCGGGCTTGAGAAAACTGATGGTGATAATGACCACAGGATTGAAGCAATGCGATGAGGTAATATATGACCCAATGAGAGGTATGCTCGATTAATTGATGTGAATGAATAGATACCGAGGTCAGACTGAGCAAAGGAGAACCAGACTCAGGCACATGGACACCAGATGGACTAGGGTAAGAGGAGGATATGAATAGGGAAGGTGATTGCAAGATAAGGAAAAACCCCAAAAGAAAGTAAAGGGCAGTGAAGCAGCAAGAGTGAAATAACGATGCAAGTCTGAGCAGTGACCAAATGCAAGCAGAGAAGACTATCACCATATCAAGGCTCATGCCAAGTCATGGCAAAGTGCGATCAAATCAGGTTTACTAAAATACTGAATGGAGGCAGGGACATAAGAAGGGATCGCCATGTGGGGGCACCTATCAACCGAGCACTAAATTGAGAGACCACTCTGAAGCTGGGTCCTGTACTGGGGGATGTAAAGGGATAAGGCCTATAAAAACTCTTGAAAACTGGAAGTGAGGCTAGTGATATGGAATGAGACTTCACATTATAAGAATTTGCAGACAAAATAACTGCAATTATGGCCACAACTAAGAAGACTGGAAACACAGGAATAGACAAACGAAACTCAGTGCAATGGTTGCGGTACCTGCACAAGACAAAAAACATGCACAGTAGTGAGACTCATGACCGAGAGAAGGAAAAGCATTCCGATAAATTCTCCATGTCCTGCCATCAAGCCGAAGGCGTCCACCAAAAGGGTAACACTGCTGCAGCTGAGAACAGAAGGCCCAACAACCATAGGGAAATCCTGACTGAAAGGTAAGAATGCATCTAAAACGAGCAGCACAGACACTTAGAACCAAAGGTCCACTGATGCAGAACCCAGAAGAGAGAAGCACCAAGCGAGTGGCCACTGAGATTAGATTGGGGCCTGTGATGGCACACCTGGAAGCGGCGATGAGAAAATAGGGTAGCAGCCGGCAAGGTGAAGGGAGAAAACCCAAGACAATGAGCAGGATGGGCTGCACTGCAGGCAGATGAGGGATGACGACATCCAGGTCAGGGGGGGCAGATCGGACTGTGGGATGACAGGGAAAGACCAGGTGAACCCAGAAATGTAGCGACAGAACCAGAGCTCTGAGGAAACAAACACGAAAGAGGCTCACAGGAAGGAGGCTGAGGAGAGAGAAGCACAAAGAAGGGGAGAGGAAGGAACAACAGAAAAATGAGGTACGGGGAAAACACAGAACGAAAGTTGGGGCGGGGAGCAGACAAGGGGAGAAGCCATGAGGTGAACAAACCAAGCGAGAAACAAATGACAGGAGGGAGAAAAACAAGTGGGGGAGGGAGCAGAAAAAATGAGTGGGGGTAGCACAACGAAATGAACAAGGGAGGGCACAGAGAAATGAACGGGCAGATAGAAGCAGCTGCCAAAACATGGGGAAAAGCAAATGCACGCAGGAATCTAGAGAGAGGGGTAGGAGAGCAGTGCCTTCAGCTGCAATGAAGAAATGGATCCTGGAACTGTCCAAAAGTAGCGGCCTTTTAAGGCCTGATGGGTGAGTGACATTGTTGCTCTGCCCATTGCACCTCAGGCTTAAAGCCTTCCCATTTGCAAAACTGCTTGCTTTTCTAAAGTCTGTGTTAAGATTCAGTGACACCTCAGAATTGAACACCAAACTGATAATCAACTCCGACTTACTAAATAGTATGTTACTTATTTGATCAGTTTTGCATAGCTGCCTTTCAAATGACGTCAGATGGAAAATACTGCTAAAAAGTTACTGTATAAAATATGACCATTTCTTGATATGATATTTTTCAATGTCCAGCAATGCCATCGTCCCAGGTGTGTACAGTGTGGTATCTTTCAATATTTAGGTACCCATCATCATCGCCATTGTATCCTCCACTGTCTATGGATGCCATTAGGTCTGAAGAAAGTAATGAGTTTGTCTGCATCAATCTCAAAACTGAGATTGCAGGTGAGAAGCAAACCACATGCAGTCTCCTATCATCTGCCATGCCTCAAAATCACAATGCAATAAGCCAGCAGCAACTCCCACCAGCTCCAAACATCTACCATCAGATCGGACAGTCAAGGCAGGGAGATTGCCACACACACACACACAAAACAGACCAAATAAGAACTACTGTCTATAATAAATGACTGCAAGCCCTTGCCAAACAAAACTCCCTAATCAATATATCATTGTTGGCAAGTGAATAAAAGGAATGGGAGTGAAATTTAACCTGGGGGTTACTCAGGGTTAATCAGGTGGCTAATGCGTGTGCATATAATTGTGCTAAGAACTATGTAAACTGTCATCATTGGGACTAGGTACATGCCAAGCTTTAATCAGGACTGCTGTTACGAGGGTACTGGTTCAAAAGGAAATGTTGAAACAATAGACCATTCTGGTACATCCCAGCCCCTGGGAGGAATGAAGACTGTTGCCAAAGTAACTAGCTTCTAACTAGAGAATAGTGGTGCCAATGTCTTTGAAAGAGACTGTTGCCAAATAAATAACTGATCTTGTCTGTCATGGTGTGGCAAAAGGTTTTTCTTTTCTTGTTTATTAATTCTTAACCCCAAAACCTATGACAATGTGAGATTATAAACTATGATTAATATTTTCTCTTGGGCTAGTATAAAGCAAATCTAGTTGCCTCTAACGTATTAGGCTTCAAAATATGGGTGATGCAAAATAAACCAGATCATTCACACTCAAAGTGCTAAATCTCTGGCTCAGTAGTGTAGCATTAGATTAAGACTCAGGAAAGGGGAAGCACACTTGCAGTACTGTTTCCATAGTGAAAGATTCAAGCTGGTTGTTTCTTCATTTAAGCCAAGATTTTATAATAGAAACTGACTGAATTCCAACTGCTATGAAGAATAAACATGGATGTAAAATTACATTTTTAAAACTGAAGGTTGGTTGTAAAAATCACAGCATGGGTTCTAGTACATCACATTGGTTCTCCATGCTCTTAACTGGCTATCAGTGCAGTGGTGCATCAGCTTCAACGTGAGCTTGCTAACATACAAGGCTCTGCATTGACTGGATCTAGGCTACCTGAAAGATCTCCAGTGCTGAAAACCCATCTTTTTACTCTGCGCTTTGGGCCTGATGCTGTGATACAATCCTTTTGAAAATTTTATTTAGTGCTTTAATTTATTTAATTTTTTTCATTCAGTTTGTGCTGTACACATTGTGAGGCACCCAGAGCCCCTGGGGTTGGGTGTCATATAAATAAAATTGCCTTGCCTTTCCTAGTAAGCGGAACAGAAATCCAACCAAGAAAGGTCATGTTTACTGTGTGGGATTATGGTAAGCAAGAAGGCCGCAATGTAAGAAACTGTCATGCATGATAATATTTCATTTGTTTTTTCACAATTCATGAATCAGACGTCCTCTGACACGGGGCAGTGTGTCAGCATGTCTGGCTTGCGAATTTTGTTATAACTGGCTGGTTATAACATAAATTTATAGTCAGGTTTTCCTATGCCAAAAACATTGCTTATTACAAACAGTATAATGTAAGAGTAGGGGTGTGTAATGTTATTTTACACACACCTTAAGGCATCACATACAAAGGGTGTATGTAAAAAAAAATTAAACACCCCTGCCTGTACACTGTTGTTCCATAATTGCTGATTTTTAATTTAAAAAAACTATATATATTTGTTTCAATACACATGCAGTTTACGCCAACCACCAAAGCTACTTCACAGCCTATGTGCGAATGACCACTACCAATACTCTTACATAAATTTGTTTTCTTTCGGAGATGTTGTTTTGTTTGTTTGTTTGTTTTTACTTCTAGGAGAACTGTGCAATTTAGGATGCATTGTGCGGGCACTGAATCAGAGTGCGGCTTATGCTATTAATTCTGTGACTGACAGCTAAGAGCTGTCTTGTGGCTCCCATTATAAATGAACACTTATAAAGGAAAATAACATCATGGTTATTAGGTTATAACTAGAGATAATCAATAATTATAAGTCAGTTATGAATAGCAAGCATTTTTTGTTTTGTGGTGTCCTCATCATAGTTAAATTGCTTAAACAGTTTTACAGCATAAAGGAAAATTAAAAAATGTGCCATTAAGATGTGGTTCAACTCATATTTTACTAAGTTTCTGTATTTCTCTCCTATTGTTTTTTTTATTACTGAGCACATCTGCATGAACAAAGGATCTCTGTCCCCTCGTCATCCTGTGTTAACTTCTAATGAAGTCACAGTCCTCAGTTTGTGACAAAATTCTCTTTTCCACAGAAACACATTGTGATGTCATAAAGGATTGTGAACTCCTCAAAAGTTAAAGCAAGGGGAGGCTGGCCCAGTGGCGTTGAGGGTTGAGGCACTGGACGCCACACCAAGCACCATGCTGGTGACCTCGGTTTGGGAATAAGCCCAGGTTGTTGGGGGTCAGCGGGGGGGAGGGTATGGAGCAGGACTGAGCTACCGTGAGGTGGCTCTCCTCTCCTGGAGAGGGATGAGGGGTTTCCTCAGCCCTTGGCTGCCACCTGGTGGAAAACAGATGGCAGTTTGGGCAATGGAGAGCCCGGCGATAACCAAAGTTGGGGCAGAAGTGGCTGAGCCAGTACCCGGACTGCATGTGCGCCTCCACACTGTCAGGAGGTCTAAACCTCACTCTAAGGTTCTTGGCAATAATGGGAATGCAAGGAATCACAGACACATTGCATAAGAGTAATTAACTTGTTTATTACTACCAAAAGAAAATCACAGTTGCCCTAAGTAGTCCTTACCATTAGGAACTGGGAGTCAATGCTAAGCGTTCCCTATACCTCGAGGAATCTCCGTGTCTCCTGGGGTTTCTGAGGCAGAAGACGTAATGTCTTTCATTATATACCTAAGATAATTACCATGGTTACTATAAGATAGAAGCATTTCTAGTTACGGAGATGTGCCATATTGGCTAAATTAGAGGTGGCTCCTCAGTCCAAGATAACATTATACAATTTTGTTATAGTCATCACTTTGTGGAGACAAAAAAGTACAGTTTATACATAGCCATGTAGTAATACAAATCATCAGAAGATGGCAATGCTGACTCATATATCATAACACTACAAGGACACAGGTGTCCTAGCATCTTACAAGCAAGAAATACATGCGTATATTAGAAAGTAAAGCATATAGCAATTGTATGCATACACAACCTGACATCTACTCTTATACGGTAGATGCCCTTATCCCTATATGTTAGTATAACATATACATAAACGCTAGCTGTCTGCGGTGTACCTCTGGGGGTACCAATTAGGGTGCAGAGACCTCGTGTAACATTCCCCCCTTGTTGCCTCATAAGTGGCAACAAAAGCAAATGTAGGGAAGTGGAGACAGAGCAGGAGTCATTTACAGACCCGACACGAGAGCCTTGTAAAGGAATTCCAGCTGCTCGCTGTGTTGGCGGAGTGTGCGCCGAAGGCAGCAAAGCATAATAATATTAAAAATGCTTGTATGATAAAACTTTTAAAGGTAATCTCTAACCAAGTGTTGGTAAGTGCACTATTTAAATCACCATCATTAAAAAGGTCATATAATGCATCATCAGCTTTGGACGTATTATTGCTGATGTGGATGAGATGCGTGTCCTTCCTGTCTAAAAGGGATTTTAAAGTCAGAGTCAAAGGATCAATGTGTACATTAAAATAGGATAAGTACTCTGAAAAAGTAAGCAGATATTCAGGGTTACCATCAATGATATCAGGTTCCACAAGGGGAACAGGAACAATAACTGTATGCCCTATAATAGTTGTTTGATGAGAGACAAAGCAGAAATTTGAATCAGTAATATTACATGTCTTATCTCCGTAGGTAAACTGTCGAAAATTAGTTGCTACACAAAATTAACCATCTGAATTATATTGCATTTTAACAGTAGGTAATCTCCATTTTTGTAATTGTATTGGGCAAATTTAAGTCTGTTTGGAAATCCATGTTGACAGGCGATGAACCTCCTTTTGGTAAGACTGGTACAACTGAGAAGCATCTGGAGCAGATGTTGAGTCCTGGTATTCTGTGACATTGGTGGTGATGTCATCATCCATGGAAACGGACCAATTGATACTGTCTGGGGAATATCACATACAGGTTTAATAACATCAAATACATCACATCGATACAAATAAATATACCCTTTCTTCGCACAGTAGTCCGTGTTCGGAGTGACCCACGCGTCCAGAAGAGAATGGAAAACCAGTAGAAGAGGCAAGTCAAGAAATTCTCTGTAGATGTCATCATCAAGGTGCCCAATGGAGTGTACAATGCCAATTTATCAAATATAGTGGTATTGAGATCAAAATGTTGTAAAGAAACAGTAAAAGACATAAACATAGTATCCTTAATGGAACATTTCTTAGAAGTAAAGCAAGGACCAGTATTAGGGTGTCTGGTCACAAATCCCAATTTCCTAGCAGAAGAAACAGGAATGGAAACAGACTATAACATACACTTGACAACACAGTTAGGGGATTTGCAGCGAGGGTAATACCATTTAGAGATGTGTCTATCATGAATGATGTTGGGGATTCTTCCGGATTCAAGATCACGGAAGAGACTGTTGATGGTAGTCTGTGAGTGTGCTTTGATAGTAGCAATGTCTGCTTTATTCCATATAGACATTGCAGTACCAAAGACACCAGGGAGGGTACCTGTGGCACCAGTGACATCAGATGTGTCAAATATATTTATTTTATGGCTTTGATCATCTGTTTTAGGTTTTCTTCTAAAATTGCCTCTATGCTCGGTAGTATGTAACTCGGCAATAGGGTCTTGGTTATGAATCTGAAAGGCTGCTAAGCTATCAAGTAACAAAGTACTATAAAACAATGATGTGTTAGTAGTATGACACATACCAAATTCTTTCATATTCCAGTAAGTCAAGTTAAACAAAACAGGTATATGCATATATTGTAAGTTGTTAATCAGTGAGCCAGGTAAGGCAGTGTCTGTGAGACCATTACGAGGACCAGGGGTTTGTTTTTCACATTCCAAAAGTTGTTTCTCAGTAGGGGGTAACACAGGTAAATACATGGCAGCTGAGGCCATGTTGTGTACAGCACAGAATTTTCTGGCAAAGTCATTAGAAAGCGAATCACAATATAAGAGGTTAATTAAACAAGTAATACTGTATAAACCAGAATGTCGAAGAGAGGTCTGGTGCAAGGGCAAGATACCATTAGGGGATAATTTTGCATTGGGCCATCCATGGAAAGTTCCCTTGGAGAGTTTGGCCACGGGGAGTATTTGTCCTTGAAACTTGGTTTGCCACTCAATTTGTAGGGTAGATTTATCAGGAGCAACAACTGAGGCAGTGAGGTAGGCATCTGAACCTTCCTGAACGGTAATCAAATTGTCTGGGACAATGATGGAGACTCTCTCTAGGGTAGTTGCAGGTGGATCTAGATGAGGAAGGATGTGCTTTACTGTGCCTTGGATGCAGGGGATAACTCCTGAGATGAGGAGAAAATGGAACAAGATAGTCATCTTGTCAGTGTATCTGAAAAGGAAAAGCAAACATTAGCAGACTAGTACTATTCCACCCAATGGGGTGAGAAAAAGTAATTATACTCCTTTATACAGTTTCAATTAGTTTTCATGTAACCATTTGTCAGTCAGTTTGTTGTTTTGCATGAGTCTCACTTGATAGACTGCTGGACTGAGCTTGTTGACAATTGGGTAGGGTCCTTCCCACTTGTTGGAGAAAGAATGTGTAGGATGTGCAAATCTGAGAAACATTACCTGATCTCCAACTTGCCAATCCACTTCTTGTGCGTGTTTGTCAGACTGAATTTTGGACTGTTGCTGGGCATTTGCCCATGCAGTTTGCGGCATATAAATAAGTGTGTATGAGGTCTTTTCTTAATTTTTCCACATATTGATCCACAGAAACATGGTCTGCAGTGCGGGTGTGCAGGTCAAACAACAGGTGTTCAGGTAATCTCATACTTCTACCAGTCATTACCTCAAAGGTGTCAACTGGGTGGTGGCTGAGGGTATGCCCCTAATTGCCATAAGAAGTAATGGCAGTAGGGAATCCCAGACCTTGGGATTGTCCTCAATAAATTTGGAAAGCATTTGCTTAATCCATCTGCTGGCCCTCTCTACTTAACCTGGTGATTGTGGGCGGTATGGTATGTGGAACTTCTGATGAGCACCAAGGAGTTCAAGGGCTTCTCTCATCAACTTACCTGTAAAACTGGTTCCTTTGTCAGAGACTACCTTTATAGGTAGGCCCCACCTGGAGAAAATCTGTTCCACCAGGATTGTGGCAGTGGCTTTTGCAGTGCATGTCTTAGTGGAGATAGCTTCAACCCACTTAGAAAAGAGATCAGTTACCACAAGGGCATATTTGTTGTTTCTACTGGTATTGGTAAGGGGACCAATAAAATTGATCTGTAAGGCATGCCAAAGGCCAGAGTGCCTTTGTGGTAGTAGCTTGGCATTTTGTTTGGTAGGGATGGGATTGTTTTGTGCACAAACAAGACAGTTATCTATGTACTATTTGAGATCCTTGGTGACACCAGGTCACCATGCGGTGGTCTTAAGCCTCTGGAGTGTTTTTTCTACTCCCTGGTGTCCACCAGTGGGAGTGTTATGCACTTGGTGCAAAAATTTGGATCTAAGATGACAAGGTACCACCAACAATTTGGTGGTGGTGTCATCTGATTGGTACCAAATGAGCTTGTCGTCTGGGGACAAATGTAACTTACCTTCATGCCTTCGGTACAGGTTGTGGGCTGGTAGATTCTTCTCGGTGCCTTTGTCCAGCAATCTGAACACATCTTTAAGTTCAGAGTCAGCATGCTGGGCTTCTGACAAATCCAAGGGGGAGAAGGGTTCAAGTTTCTTCCTGACAGCTGCAATGTGCACAGCCGCTCTGGCCTCTGGATGGTCCATCATCCAGGTGGCCCCTTCCTTAGCAAGGGTGTCAGCAGTGTAATTGAAAGCATGACAGGGGTCATGTATGGAGTGGGCTTTAACTTTGTGTACATTGAGTTTGTGTGCAAATGTCTGTGCCAGTGAATGAATGTATATTACCAATTTCTTGTGTTTCACCGGGGTCCCATCAGAAGAGGTAAATGAGTTCTTCTGCCAGAAAGGAAGAAATTCTGTAAGACAGCAACAAACCCAGTTAGAGTCTGTAAAAATGATGGTATCCTCGGTTCCATGCTGGATGAACTCAAAGGCACAGGCCACCACTGCCATTTCCACATACTGTGATGATGCCACACCACAACGCTTGGAAATCTTAACAGTATTACCAAAAGGGTAAACTACCAATATGCCCATTCCTGCTATCTGTTCTCCCTGATTATAGGAAGCTGATCTGTCTGTAAAGTCATGACACAATGAGGTGCTCTCAAGTAATTGTGCAGCGGGAAGGAAAGGGCCTGGATCTGGTAGATCATGTGGCTGCAGTGTACAGTCATGGGGTTCTCCTAGGAAAAGGAGGACATGCCCCAGCATGGATGGCATTTTGGTTGGGTGGACCTTGATGTCTCTATCCTAGAGAAGAAGGGACCAGTGTGTCAGTCTGGTATTGGAGACTGACCCATCCTTTACTCTGTCTGATAGCAAAAAGGTTGTTGTGGTATGGTTCATATGGATGATCGGGGGGAGTACACAATGATATACAGAAAGTGCTTGACAGCCCAATAGGTGGCCAGAAGATTCATTTCACAAAGGCTATACTTCTGTTCCACTGGGGTCAAGAGCTGTGATGCGTATGCAATGGATCTTAGGGTGCCATGGACCTTCTGGGCCAACACTGCAGACATCACAGTGTCAGAGATGACAGATTCCAGATGGAATGGCAGGGCTGGATTGGGGTTAACCAAAGCTGGATCCAAGGCCAGAGCCTGTTTCAGTGATGTCACAGCTTGGGTATGAATGGGGCCCCAAGTCCAGGGGACATCCTTTTTCAGTTGTTCATACAGAGGGGCAGCCTTCTGAGCAAAATAACAAATAAAATCTCTGGAATAATTTACCATACCTAGAAACCTTATAAGGGTGGCCACGTTGGTGGATAGTGGAAAATCTTGCAATCCCTGTATCTTCTTCCAGGTAGGGTTTCAACCTTGGTCTGTTATCCTCAGGCCCAGAAAGAGTACCTCTTTCTGACATAATTGTGCTTTTGCTGGGTTACATTTGAGGCCTGCCCTCTGGATGAGGGTCAGTAGTTCATCTAAGAGATCCAGATGTTGTTGCTGTGTGGCTGTGGCCAACAACAGGTCATCCACATACTGCAAGAGACACTGGGGTGTAGAGAAACCCTCAAGGGCATCCGTCATGTGCAGATGGAACAGGAAGGGGCTGTTGTGGAACCCCTGTGGTATGCCGGTCCATGTGTGCTGCCTGACCTCAAAGGTGAAGGCAAACTTATATTGACTCTTGGGAGCCAATGGTAATGACCAAAAATAATTGGAGATATCCAGGGAACTAAACCATTGTTGGTCAGGGGTCAGTAGTCATAGCACATCTGGTACTGATGCCACTGTTGGGGCACAGCTGGGGTGTCCTGGTTTAGTCTCCTGTAGTCAATAGTAAGTCTCAAGGCACCCATGTTTTTTTCCACAGGCCACACTGTGGAATTTGCAGTACAGACACATGTCCTGATTACACCCTGCTTAAGGAGTGATTTAATCATTTCCCTAAGAGAAGCCAAGGCCTCAGGTGGGAAAGGGTATTGCCTCTGCTTCTCATGCGTTGGGCCTGTCACTTCAATGACAGTGTGCATCTTGCCACAATCATGCTTGTTGGTGGCAAATGCCTCCAGATGCCTTTGCAGGGTGGGAAGGAACTTTGGGAAAAGCTCATGATTCTTAAACAAATCTATGATGTCATACTCTTTGTCATTTGCGGAGATTGTAGCAACCACATATGAATCAGGGATTATGATAGTGTGATACTGTCCCTGAATCTGTGTCAGTGATATGTTGGCCAAGTCCACCACACAGCCGTGTGGTGCTAAAAAGTCAATTCCGATTATACTAGGGTGACTATGCAGTACCATCAGCTGAAAGGTGTGATACGCCTTCAGGTGTCCCAGCGTCACAGGTACTGGCAGGGAGCGGTATGCAGGTAGCTTAGTTCTGTCTACACTGGACATATTGGTCCTCCATCCAGTAGACCAAGGTTATGTGTCCAGTTGTCATCCTGTAGTACAGACACAGCCGCGCCTGTATCCAACAGCACTGTGAGTAGGCAGCCCCCGACTTCGGCCTCTGTGCAGGGCCTTCCATTTGTATCCAAGAACAGCTGGTTTACAATATGGACTGGGGCCTGTAACTGTCAGTCTGTGCCAGTAGAAGCATGGGGAAGCTCTTGAGAGTCTGGGCCTGGTTTCTGTGAACCATTTTGCCATGCTGTACTGATGCTATATAGGGAGCCGCTTCTGGGTTCAGGCCTGTGAAGGCCTGACAGCCTGGACGTCCGGTATCACTGTGACCTGTGGAGGCCTGGTCTCCTGGTTGTATTGCAGCAGGGCCTGTACCGGAACAGGTCCCACTCTGGAGCACCTTTTCGAGTAGATCTCAAAGATTTCAGTTCTAATCAGCTATTTCCCTATACGAAGGGTCTGGTCTCTGTTGTTTACCCTTATTGTTTTACTGGTGTTTCTTGTTTTTGTGATAGTTTCAGTTTCCACCCCAGGATTGGTGTTGGGCCTGTGGGGATGTTGGTTATCTGTGGAGAGGGGCTGTTTCTCTTGGGCCTGCCCCTCCACTGTGTAGTGCGTTGTGGCCTCCAGAATAGCTTCCACAGCACCTACCTTCTTGGAGCCAGAGCTTGAGTCACAGATGTAGAGTTGATGACTCTCTGTTTTCCAAAGAATATCGGCAAACCCCTCCGTGGTGGGATAGGTGGTTGGCTCTACCTTCTCTCGCACTGCAGGGATCATGTTCCGAAGGAAGAGGGTTTTGTGCTCGATGATGTCTGCATCAGCGGCTTCTCCTGCAAGGTTCTTCCCCGCTCAGTAGGCCATCCAAAGTCTCTGGTGGAAGGTTGCTGGACTTTCCTTCACATTCTGTTTCACAGGGTATGCAAGCATCACTCCTACCACACCTGGGTTGAGTGCAGTGATGAGTTCAGATGCTACTTCGTCAAAGGTGGCGTGGCTGTCCTGTCAGACAGCATCAGGGAGTTTCACCCATAGGAAAGGATGGATGTTCTGGCATAGGATCTATACCTGGTAGTCTGCAGTGAGACTAAGCATTTCGCATTTAGCACACACCTTTTCCAAGTGGCAACTGAGGTTGTCAGATGGGCTCATCCAACCAATACTGTCAGCTATTTGCTGAACAGAGTGGGCCATTTGTAGGGGATTGCTGGGATGATCATTCAGAGGTAGATTGTCTTGGGCACCCTGCAGGTCTGCCTGAGCTGTGGTTTCAGCCACAGTGTGGACCATTCCATCCCGAGTCACGGCCTCCTGCAGCATCTGTCTGATCCGTGTTCAGAGTGTCCGCTTGCTTCTGTTGGGTAGGGCCACATTGCCTAACGCGGCATCAATCACTTTCTCTATCTCTTCCTTATCGTTCACAGAAATAACGGTGATCGGTGGTGCCGTTGAGACTAGGCCTGAGCCTCCTCCCTCCATCATGGGGGTCACCATGATGGCGTCACCCATGATGGTAGTCATGCCATTGATGACGTAAGGACATGCGGTCATGTGACAGGGGTCCGCCATGTTGTGGATGGTGGGGTTGGGTGACTGGGCCATAGTAGGGGTGTGACTGGGCATTGTACTGGGAAATGTTATCAACTGACTCCTCTTCCTCAGATGATATCATCAAGACAGGAGCTATGCCACCCATCGCCTTGATGTGCCCAGCCAGCGCCTCTCGCTGATGGCGCAGTTTCACCATTTTGCATTCACAGTCCTCATGACTAACTTGTACAACATTCTCATCCACATCATCCTGCATCTGCTTCTGTAACACTCTATACACAGTGCTCAATTCGCGATTATCCCTAGTAGCTACTCCTAAGTCATTACGTACCTGATTTATCTTACCCTGTAACACTTCCAACTCCTCTCGCATCTGATCATTCATTCTATTTAATAAGTCATTCATTTGCAATGCCTGCCCCTTATCCTGTCTCAAACTTTCACACTCCTGCTTCAACATACAAAGTTCCTGCTCATTTTCCCAAGCAGAATGATGCAAAAGGGAATCCTTCTCATTCTGCAGAGTTTGGAGCTCAGACTCCAAATCCTGCTCCCTTCTCAAACATTCAGTTTCCTGCAGTCCCATCTCTTGCTTAAGAGATGAGACTTGCAGTTTAAGGGTTCAAAACCTCACTTCGGGGGCTTCCAAAGCAGCATAGAGAGCCACGACCAACAGCCCTTTAGCTTCTCACTTTCTGGCTGTTTGTCTCATCTCTGAGTACTGGGTTGAAATCCCCAGTACAGGGTTTTCAGATTGATTTGCATCCCACACAAAGTCAGCCCATCCTGCATGGGAGGCAAGGAAGTTCGAGACATCGAGTCTCAAGTTTGCGCAGATATTTGATATGGTGGCCATTTGTGTGGGAGGGAACAAAAAATCAAACTGTGAAAAGGCGCCATGCTGTGTATCGATTCACAACAGGTGCACTAGTTTGCAGGTGGGCTACTGTGCACCTGTAACTTTGCAATTCAAAAACTGCCATGGGGTGAGGTGAGTCAGCATCGACCACACCCAGTAAGTGGCCAGACTTTGCAAGTGGTTACAAAGTGGGTGAAAAATGGGAGAGGTGATGCAGGTATGCCCATCTACTGTCCCCATTGGGAAGGGAAAGTTGTAGCAACAAGTGAAAACTTTGCAAACTCCAAATATTGCCTTCAGGCAGTCACCAATTGTCAGAAGGTCTAAATCTCACTCTAAGGTTCTTGGCAATATTAAAAATGCAAGGAATCACAGACACGTTGCATAAGAGTAATAAAAAATGTTTATTACTACCAAAAGGAAAATCACAGTTGCCCTAAGTAGTCCTTGCCATTAGGAACTGGGAGCCAATGCTAAGCATTCCCTATACCTCGAGGAATCTCCGTGTCTCCTGGGGTCTCAGAGGTAAAAGACGTAATGTCTTCCATTATATACCTAAGATAATTACCATGGTTCCTATAAGATAGAAGCATTTCTAGTTATAGGGATGAGCCCTATTGGCTAAATTAGAGGTGGCTCCTCAGGCCAAGATAACATTATACAATTTTGTTATAGTCATCACTTTATGGAGACAAAGAAGTATAGTTTGTACATAGCCGTTTAGTAATACAAATCATCAGAAGATGGCAATGCCGACTCATATATCGTAACACTACAAGGACACAGGTGCCCTAGCATTTTGTAAGCAAGAAATACATGCGTATATTAGAAAGTAAAGCATATAGCAATTGTATGCATACATAACCTGACATCTACTCTTAAATGGTAGATGCCCTTATTCCTATATGTTAGTATGACATATACATAAATGCTAGCTGTCTGCGGTGTACCTCTGGGGGTACCAATTAGGGTGCAAAGACCTCATGTAACAATGCGCATGCAATGCTGTGTCTGCTGGGGTCCCGTGATCTTCAAGAAGAAAACTGGGGAAATAACGCAAGAAGTACTAATTAAAAAAAGAAAGTTGAAGCAAGGGGGGAAAGATGGGTTTTGAAGGACAATGATTCCCCTTTTAATGCAAATATCCTCAGTAATAATGAACAAGTGGAGACAAATTTAGAAGGTTCAATAAATAGAAGATGAATTATGTCTAATTATTACATCTAAAAAAGTTTTCCTGGCTACTGGAAAGCCACTTTATGTAATTTCTCCATCTATCCTTTATTTATTCCACATAAAACCTTTTAGGCAGAGTCTATTTTCAAAGGGTTTAGAGTCAGCATCAACAGGAAAATAACAGGGGAATACAGTGCAATCCAATACTTACAGCACTTTGGATAAAGATATGCTATACATTATGATTCACAATCTTATTGCCTTCTACTTTTAGGTGCTGATATGCTCAAGCTGTGGGTGTCATCAAATATAATTGATAATAACAGTCCACATTTAATAATAACAGTTCGCAGTAGCTCATAGCTGTGTGTTTTTTTTTGTTTGTTTGGCAGGAAAGCCATTGGGCAGCAAGTACCCACTGTTTTAAATACAATTTTGCATTGCATTTTCTTCAACAGCAATAAAGAAAATAGGCAATTAGCCATAATAAAGGAACAGTCTAAAACTATAACATATAGAATAATACAAGGGGGGAGTGAATTATGAGAATTTAATGCACACCCAAGGTGTGGGATGCTATATAATCCCGGAGGGCGAAGCCCAAGGGGTTTATCAAAGCATCCCACACCAAGGGTGTGCATTAAATTTGAATTTTGCACTCCCCCAACCCCAATGTATTGTTTTATGTAATTGCTGGGGATGTTTTTTCTCCAACCAGATTCTTTCAATAAATACAGTGTTTTACAAAGAAGTGTTTTTTATTTATCAGAACATTAAAAAGTTTATCTAGGAAAGTTAATAAAATATGGCATACTCTTTAAAAATAAGTATTTTGCTGATTTTGAAGATGGTTATAAATGCCAACAAGTTCACTTACTTTACTGACTTTCAGAACAGCAAGGGGTTCACATTCATTTCGTACAGTGAAAATGGCAGCTAGTGAAATGTCCTGAAAAACAATTAAGGGACAGTATTAAATGTCAGAAAACACATTTAAGAACACTGAAGAAAAGTTCTGTCTGTTCATATTTAAAATATTTTGTTATGGTGTGGGTCATGAACTTCACAGTGATATGCAAATTAGGTGGAGAGATCAGAGCGGGGGTCATAGTTGAGAGCTTCTGTGTTCAACCTCACTATCTGGAAAACTAACTGTAACTGCTGTGACAAAGATTAGTGAGGATTATATATTTGTTAAGTGGATTTGCAATTCAATAGCAGTTTTGTGTTTTGTTTTTGGTTTTTTTTGCCAGAGACCAAAAATGCCGAACTGTTTATTTGTGATCATCAGCAGTTGTGACAGTGCAGTGAGTGAGCACTAGTGGGGCTGAGGAGAAGTTGGCACATGTTCATCGTTATAACCCATGAGTTATAACAGTGAATTATAACCAGCTTCTCCCATGAGAAAAAAACATCCCCCAGTTATTACAAGGGTATAATATTAATTACAGATTTTGTAGCCCAGGGGGGCTTGGACCATAGAGATGAACCGATCAACAAGGCCTGTGAAATAGGTTAGGTGTAGTTCAATGTATGACTAGCCTGTCATAAGGTACACATCTCAGTGGTGGGACATAAAATCTGCAGACTTTGTTTAGGAGGAGCTTTACCCTTGACAGTGTGCCACTGGTCGCAGGGCCAGTTTGTGTGTCCATTCAGTAAAGTAAATTTTATTCCAGTATAGTAAACCAAGCCTCACATTTACTGCTTTTAAGAAAAGAATCAAAGTGCCATGTGACTAGCAGTGGACTGTCCAAGACAAGACCAAGGTACTTAAAGATCTCTACCAGGCTTCAACTCCCCATCAAGGCATCTGTAAAATGCAATGATCATATAATAATCAGTATCAGCAAAATAGCAATACTTTGATAGTCTTATGACAATATTTTGCATATATTGCATTGAAAAGAAGTACATAACTATATGCAACTACGTAAAATTCTAAAAGTAAGAGAAAACAAGGGAATGACTAAGAAAGACACAAGGAGGTGTTTAGTCGATGGGAACGGTAAAGTGAGGGTGAAAGGAAGGGGTAGAAGAGTAAAGCAGTAAGAGAAGGGGAGAGGAGAGAGGCACAGGACTTCAATAAGAGCTCAAAAAATGGTAACTACATGAGGCAGAAGATATTAGCAAGTGCTGAATGAAACATAGAAACATAGAAACTGATGGCAGATAAGGACCACTTGGCCCACCTAGTCTACCCATTTTCCCTGCCTACTGTAACATCGCAGACCTTACTTGATCTCCATCTTCCCCCTTTCCTTACCACTAAAGTTCCCTTTTGCCATTCCCATGCCTTCTTGAATCCCACTACAGTTTTTGTCCCCACAATCTCTGCTTGGAGGCTGTTCCAGGCATCCACCACTCTTTCTGTGAAGAAGTATTTCCTTACATCTCTCCTGAGCCTACCCCCTCCAACCTCATAGCATGACCTCATGTTCTTGAATGGTTCTACTAGTCAGTTGTACTATGGTACTGTAGATTGTGTGTTGGGTGACTCCAACTGAACTGACAGCCTTTGTTACTTACTAATGGAGTAATACAGTATAGTATAGGAGGCAGTATAGCACAGTGGGTTAAGGCTCTGAGCTGCAGATCTGGAGACCTGGGTTTGAATCCCACAGCCACCTAGGTGCATACTGTGTGATCCTGAGCAAGTCATTTAACTTCCCTGTGCTCCCGGGTCGCATCTGGAAACAAGCTCCGGCATAGTGTGCTACTCCTGGTTAAACAATGTTCCCTTCCCTTCCCTAATACAGTGTAGCTGCTCACTGTTTCTGAAACAAAGAAAAAATGAGGGAGGAGTCTGTTCCAAACAAGCCTGAGTGTATCAGCAGCAAACTGGAATCATGACCCACTCGTCACATGTTCAACTATTTTTTTTCTTTAATGTATGGAAATTCAGGATTTATTTACACTGCTCTAATACAGAAAGCCAACATTTCAAGCATTACTTTTCATAAGGTCAAGCAGTATTATCATTCAGACATTTAAAAATATGATTAAACGCTGGCCCAGTGGCATGGAGGGCTGAGGCATCATTGGCTTACCTCCTGCTTTCTGTAGATACATTAGTGAAAGGAGAAAGTCCAGAGGGGGTATTGCTAAGATCAAAGGAGATAAGGGGGCATGTGAGGAGGAGGACCATGTAAAAGCATCTATCCTAAATAGATACTTCTGCTCAGTATTTACTGAAGAGAAGGTAGGGCAGGGCCCACAGCTCAGCACCATGGACACAGGGGGAGGGAGGGAGGTGAGAACTAGTCCCTTCACAAAAGAAAGGGTCCTACAAGAGCTCAATAAGCTCAGGGTGGACAAGGCAATGGGACCTGATGGTATACATCCCAGGGTACTAAAGGAGCTAAGGGTGGAACTAGCAGAGCTATTATCAGAACTGTTTAGTGAGTCTCTGAGCACAGGAGAGGTCCCAGAAGACTGGAGAAGGGCTCATGTGATCCCACCCCACAAGAGTGGTAACAGGGAGGAGGCAGGGAATTACAGACCAGTCAGTCTTACCTCAGTAGTGGGCAAGATTATGGAGGCACTCCTCTTAAGGAAAGGATAGTGCAACACCTGGAATCCATAGGAGCACAGGATCCAAGACAGCATGGGTTTACAAAAGGAAGGTCCTGTCAAACTAATCTCACAGATTTATTTGGCTGTGTAACCAGAGTGGTGGACCAAGGGGGAGCAGTTGATGTCACCTACCTTGACTTCAGCAAAGCTTTCGATGCTGTTCCACATAGAAGATTGATTAATAAGCTGGGTAGGCTCAGGGTGGGTCAGACGTTGGTCAACTGGGTGGCAAACTGGTTGATGGGCAGAAAACAGAGAGTGGTGGTAAATGGTATACAGTCAGAAGAGATGCAAGTCACAAGTGGGGGGTACCTCAGGGATCAGTCCTGGGGCCAGTCCTCTTCAATGTCTTCATCAGTGACATTGCAGATGGACTGGAGGGTAAGGTTTGTCTTTTTGCAGACGACACCAAGATCTGCAGCAGAGTAGATGATCCAGATGGGGTGGACAGAATAAGAAGAGATCTGGATAAACTAGCAAAATGGTCGGAAGAGTGGCAACTGGGGTTTAATGCAAAGAAGTGCAAGATCATGCACATAGGGAAGAGAGCCCTGAAGCCACTTATAGGCTGGGAGGGGAGCTTCTGGCAGTCACAAGAGAAGAAAGAGACTTGGGCATCATCATCACAGATGACCTGAAATCATCCAAACAGACCACTAAAGCAGTAGGTAAGGCTAGGGGGATGTTAGGGTGTATTAGTAGGGGTATCACAAGTCGGAAGAGGGAGGTAATAATCCCTCTTTACAAAACACTGGTTAGGCCCCATCTGGAGTACTGCGTGCAGTACTGGATGCCACACCTTCACAAGGACATTAATCAAATTGAGGCAGCCCAGAGAATTGCAACCAAAATGGTGCAGGGACTGCATCAGAAAACATATGAAGACAGATTAACGGAGCTCAATATGTATACCCTAGAGCAAAGGAGGGAGAGAGGTGATATGATTGAAACATTCAAACACCTTAAGGGCATTAACAAGGTGAAAGAGTCTAACATGTTTTAATATAAGAAAAATAGAAGGACAAAAGGACACAGCATGAGATTAGAGGGAGGCCAATTATGGGGTAATGTGAGGAAGTTCTTTTTCACAGAAAGGGTGGTGGATGCATGGAACGGCCTACCTCAGGAAGTGCTGGATATGAATACAGTGCAAGGCTTCAAACAGGCATGGGATAGGCATAAGGGAGCAATATAGATGAGTATGAATAGATAGGCTATTGACAGAGCAAAGGCCAATGGCACATTTATAAGGCAGAAAAAGAAACAGGCAGACTGGATGGGCCTTACGATCCTTATCTGCTGTCAACTTCTATGTTTCTGCCACACCGGCAACCCGTGTTCATGGTGTGAGCGGACTTCCAGTGGTCGGCTGGGGAGGGAGAGGACTGAGCATCCGGAGGACAGCTCTCCTCTCCTGGGAGGGGTGGGGATGGAGTCCACTGCTTGCCTGGCCCCTACCAGCAAGTGGGGGCTGGCACAGTGTATCCACAGTGAAGGGGCGGTCGTGGAGCAGGCACCCAGCTTGCTGCAAGCGGAAATGTGTGCAGCTCGGCCAATGGCACCATTGCACACTCCACACCGCACTCAGGAAGGGAGAAAACCAAAGAAAATTGTGGTGACTGATCCCTCACAGGCGCCGCACTAAGCTAGCTGGACACTTCCAGAAACAGCAAGAGGTAAGTATCAGTGGACACCAGGGTGACATGGCTGGGGGACTGCTGGAGGAAGGGCCAGTCACCAGGGGCAGAAAGAAAGAAAGAAGCAAAAAGAAAAAAACATGATCAAAGAAAACTTCTATAACATCATAATACTACTTTCATAGAAGTAGTTTCTATATTTGGTCCATATTCAGGAAACAGTAAAACATAAAAATCAGTGTCTGAATCTTTGTATGCCTTTAGGGCAACACATAAATTGATACTTTGTGTCCGTCAAAATATAAATTCTTAAATAATTTAAATTCTTAGCTCACTTTGAGTCACAGAAGAAAATGTTCTGAAATCATATGTTTGAATTAGCGCCATGTAAATTAAACCTAAATTTCAGTACATTAAAGAAAAATAGTTGAATAGGTGGTAAGTGGGTCACAATTCCAAATATTGCAGCTCTTCTTACTTATCTGGCAGAAATCAACCCCAATGTGAATGTAAAAGTTAACATTGACAAAACACAGGATTAACTTCCTTGATGTGAAAACTGAAAAACTGGTAGATAGTACCATCGAAAGTGACCTGTACAGGAAGTCTTACAACACAAATACGCTATTATTGGCTACCAGTTCTCAACTCCACAACACAGTCATGAATGTTGCAAAGGGCCAATTCAATACATAGAAACATAGACTTTGAAGGCAGATAAAAAGACCACTTGGCCCACCCAGTCTGCCCATTTCCCTACCTATTGGATAAACTGCAGATCCTAGTTAACCAACATCCTACTCCTTCCTAACCCCCACCAAAACTACCTTATGTCTGTCCCATGCATTATTGAATTTCCCCACTGTTTTTGACCCCCCGACCTCCTCAGAAAGGCCGTTACATGTGTCCACCACCCACTCCATGAAAGAATACTTCCTCATGTTGCCCCTGAGCCGTCCCCCCTCTATCTTCAAATTGTGCCCCCTTGTCCTTGCACATCTCTTTTTCTGAAATGTGCTACCCTCTTGGACTTTGTTGATTCCCTTGAGATACTTGAAAGTTTCTATTATGTCCCCCCCTTCCTTTTCTCAAGGGTATACATTTTAAGCTCCTTTAGTCTCTCTTTGTATGGCTTCTGGTGCAGACCCTGCACCATTTTAGTTGCCCTCCTCTGGACTGCTTCCATCCTGTCTATGTCCTTGCAGAGATGAGGTCTCCGGCACTGCATGTGGTACTCCAGATGGAGTCTCACCAACTGTCTGTACAGAGAGATAACAACGTCCTATTTTCTACTTGTGATGCCTCTCCCTATACATCCCAGTATCCCCCAGCCCTCCTTACTGCCTTCTCACATTGCTTCCTTACCTTTAGATCATCTGATATGATGACCCTCAGACAGCTTTCCATTTTTGTTGTTCTTAGTACCTCCCCCCCACCCCCATTGTGTACTCTTCCCCTGGGTTTTTGTGTCCCAGGTGCATTACTTTGCACTTCTTTGCATTGAATCTAAACTGCCATACTTTTGACCATTCCTCCAACCTTACCAAGTCCCTTCTCATCCTTTCCACCCCTCCTTTGTGTATCAACTCTATTGAAGATCTTTGTGTCGTCTGCAAAGAGGCATACTTTTCCTTCCAGTCCCTCTGCAATGTCACTTACAAAGACATTAAAAAGGACCAGTCCCAGTACTGAACCCTGTGGTACCCTGCTAGTAACCCCCCTTTCTTCAGAGTGGACTCTGTTTACTATTACCCTCTGTGTCCTGTTGTCCAGCCAATTTTTTACCCAGGCTACCACCCTGGGACCCACTCGCAGGCTGGCTAACTTGTTTATTAATCTTTTGTGTGGGACTGTGTCAAATGCCTTGCTAAAGTCTAGGTAGGCCATGTCTACAGCTCCTCCCATGTCTACTACTTTGGTCACCTAGTCAAAGAAATCTTTTAGATTCATCTGCCATGACCTTCCTGCTGTGAATCCATGCTGTCTTGGGTCCTGTGCCCCACTGGTTTCTAGGTACTCAACAATTCTTTCTTTTAGAAGTGATTCCATCATTTTCCCTACCACTGAGGTCAAACTAACAGGTCTATAGTTTCCTGCCTCTGCTTTGCTCCCACTTTCGTGAAGGGGAATCACATCCACCCACCTCCAGTCCTCAGGTACCACACCATCCTCCCATGATTTTTTAAAAAGGGTAGTCAGTGGTGTCACTAGTTATCCCCTTAGTTATTTTAGAATTCTGGGGTCTCATAAGATTTTACAGAAATACCAGAGATTCTCACCACTGCTTCCTCTCCTGTGGTTGCTATAATATTCTCTTTAAGGAGTATATGATCTGCTTGTGTTCCCTTTGAGTTTGAAATTGGAGGATCTTTAGGGTTACTATTATTCTGTTCCTTTTTCTCATTCTGTGTATATTTTTTAGCATCATTTCCTAGTTGGTTACCTGTCTGAGGTAACTGATGCACAGGATCCTATATTTTCTGATTATGTACAATTTCCAAAGGGTTTCCTTTTTTATGTATGCTAATCTTGGGTGACAGCGGGATTATATATATTTTTTTTGCTGGACTGTTAGAAGAATTCCCTCTGTTGCCTTTAAGTGCGTCTGTTTCTTTTCCATTGTCCTGTTTTATTGATTTTTTTTTCTTTTTTCTCTGACCCCTGGATCCTTTGGGTTTCTTTTTTTTCCCCTTAGGTGAGTCTGGGATTATGATACTGGAAAAAGATAATTTTCTGGGCCTACAGGGTGCTTGGTCATTCTGATGTTCTATAAATTTAGCCATGGTTTCAGCTTGGGCCTGTATAAGGCTATACAAGCCATCCATCCTGTGTTTTAAGTCATTAAATGCTTCCAGTAATACAATATTTACCATAATGGGGTGAGCTAGAGCTTTAATCGTATATTTGGATAAATGATCAGGATATTGTGCTAAAACTTTTTCATCTAAGACCACCTTTTCCACCTGTTCATCCAGTTTTTCAAATACTGTTTTGGGTTATCCTGACAGTATTAATGTTTGCATATCTCCCTCATCCCCCAGTTCCTTAAGCTGATCTTCTATATGAGATTCTATGTCTAAGGGACTAAAAAAGCCCAACTTAGTTGTGTGTGTGTGTGTGTGTGTGTGTGTGGCTACATTTATGGAGGGTGCAGCATACTGCTTCAAGTATAACAGATCAGTCTCTTCAATCTTTTCTAAGTTTCCTTGTATTGAATCTTTCTTTGCCCCCTTATTCTTAGTAGCAGTTGTTACCATAGGAAAATAATCTGCTATAATTTCCTTTTTAAGAGCTACTGGGTCCTTCTTGTTTGTCTTATTCCTTATCCTACCAAAGTCATTATGATTACTAATATTTTCTTTTTATGGGACCTCCTTTAGCTCAGTAGCTGTTTTGGACTTTCTTTGTCCTTACTTTTTATTTTTTTTAATTTGAATTAAAGGTTCAGGAGGTGAGATGCTCAGTTTCTGATTAGAATATGGAGAAGAGACTTCTGCTATAGGTACAATATTATCTTGATTTTCAGTTGATTCTATCCCGAGGCTATCATTAGTCCCTTGCACATTCTTTTCTAGATCAGTAGGGGGTGTTATTTTAATAATGCTATCCTTATCCTTTACCAACACTTTGGCATAAGTAAATTGGTTAACATTTTCCATCGGACTGGATGTAATTACAGTTAACTCCTCTGAAAATACACAATTATTCTTGTTCTTTATCTTTAACTCTCTCCCACTTCTTGTATACATTGCCTATAATCTAAGTATAAATGATGTAGTAGCCAAAGGAGGAAGGAAAAACTGTCTTCAGTCATACACCCTGGTAGTCTAGAGTTCCAATCAGAATCTACCCCCCCCCACCCACCATTAAGCTGTAACTGATAGTGTTAAGGAAGTATTGAGACCTCTCCCCAGTTAGTAAGTGGTAAATTCAGATCAGGTGTTCAATATTACCATATATAATCATCAGGTAGTAAACAATATTTCTCACTAATTCTAATAAGTAATAAACAATTAAGAGTTCGTCAAAATTAAGATATAACCTAAAGTAATAAAAAAAAAGTACCATAACAATTATAGTTCCTGAACAAAGTGTACAAAATACTGGGATAAACAACAGGTTCCCCTTCCAAAGTCTTATAACACCCTGAGGCTCTCAGAATGTGTTCACATCAATGTCTGAAGTAAAATCCCACTATCAGTGTAATACTGAAGTTAGTAACTTTGGAAAGCTCTTACAAAGCTCTAGTAAGTAAAGAAAGAACAGTACCACTTTCCAAAATATCAGTAAAACTTGGGAAAGGTTCACTGGAAGGGGCTTGGATTCTTAACCTTCCCAGCCTTGTCTCAGTAAGTTAAAACTAGAGCCACTATGCTTCAGAACCCCTTCCACCAGTCACCATAGATCTTCAATCTTTGAACCAACAGTGTAGATGTTCCAGTTATTACCAGTTATTACCAAAAAGTTCTTTCAGCCAGTTTAGAAACCTTTTTTTCTTCTTTTCTTCGCAAGTTTAAAGTTCCAAAAACTCAATACGTTGGCACTCAGAACAGCTTTATGATCTTTATAGACCTTGAATTCTTCAGAGATGAATTTTAGTATGGACAGGACAACAGGCCCTGAGTCCTCCCCTTCTAAGAGAAAAAAAAAATAAGGCTAAGTGTGTGATAATAGTTAACTGTTCTTAGCGAAACCAAGGAGAGTTCATCTAAAAAATCTAGGGATTTAGATAATAAAAATATGCTCAATGGTATTTATAAGTCTAGAAATACTTCCAAATAAGGCTTGAATATATTACTATATAGTGTTATGTTCTATGAATGCACTATAAATTAGTACTCACTGCAATTCATCTTAAAATCAGCAAAATAACCAGGTATAAAGAGACCGGGCAGTAGTCACAACAACAAACAATGTAGTCCTAGGGTAAGATTCCAGGTATAAAGCATAGATTTTCAGGCATAAAGTTGCTCTTGCTACATTACTCTCCCTCTTCCCTCTCAGTTCGCGACATCAAAGGGGTGATCTGACCAAAGAACGCCACCATGCACTGTTAAGTGTATCACAGAAGTAACGTGACCCTAAAATCAGGTCAGGGTAGGCTCCCTGGCAAAATTCAAAGATCAGAATTTCTCAAACATAATTCTGAACCAGTGGTCAACGTAAGCTCATGCACAAAAACCAAAAGTCAGAAAAGAAAAACAAACTGTAAATCAGGGAGTGAGCAAAATAAAACGATGTAAGGAAAGGGATCAACGCAACAGAACTGAAGGGTAAGCAGGGAGAAGAGGAAGCACTGTGGGTCACTCTGGAGACTGGAAATGGCACCACAATCCACACAGGAGTTGTATACAGACCCCAATCTCAGGGGAGGAAATGGACAGGAAAATGATAGAAGGCAACCTTGGGATGACAGAGAAAGGGGAGCTATTGCTGATGGGGGACCTGAATATGCCAGATGTTAACCAGAGCACCTTTGCTGCAGCCACATCCAAGAGCAGGGCCATTCTCGATGCCCTACAGGGGGCATGCCTCAGACAGCTAGTTTTGGAACCCTTTCAGGAGGGAACAATCTTAGATCTGGTAGTCTCATATGGGGGCGGCGAGAGGATCTCCGATCTTGAAGTCGGTAGCCATCTGGGAACAAGTGACCACCAAACAGTGTGGTTCACAATAAACTTAGCTGTAGAGTCAAGCCATACAAAAAAGAAGGTACTGGGCTTCAGGAGGGCTGATTTTGTCAAAATGGGAGAGTTCCTCAGAAAAGCACTAGCAAACAGGCAAGAAGACGGGGTGGAGCAAAAATGGGGAAACATCAAAACTGCCATCACAGAGGCAACAAGCCTTTGTGTGAAGAAAATAAACAAATCAAAACAAAAGAAAAAAACACTATGGTTCTCAAAAGAAGTGGCGGGGAAGGTAATAGAAACATAGAAACATAGAAGCTGATGGCAGATAAAGACCAAAAGGCCCATCCAGTCTGCCCATTTCTTTTTCTACCTTATAAATGTGCCATCAGCCTTTGCTCTGTCAATGACTTATCTATTCATACTCATCTGTATTGCTCCCTTATGCCTGTCCCATGCCTGTTTGAAGCCCTGCACTGTATTCATATCCACCACTTCCTGAGGTAGGCCGTTCCATGCATCCACCACCCTTTCTGTGAAAAAGAACTTCCTCGCATTACTCCTTAGTCGGCTTCCTCTAATCTCATGCTGTGTCCTCTTGTCCTACTATTTTTGTTGTAGTAAAATATGTTAGACACTTTCACCTTGTTAATGCCCTTAAGGTGTTTGAATGTTTCGATCATATCACCTCTCTCCCTCCTTTGCTCTAGGGTATACATATTGAGCACCATTAATCTGTCCTCATATGTTTTCTGATGCAGTTCCTGCACCATTTTGGTTGCCCTACTCTGGACTGCCTCAATCTGATTAATGTCCTTGTGAAGGTGTGGCCTCCAGTACTGCACGCAGTACTCCAGATGGGGCCTAACCAGTGTCTTGTAAAGAGGGATTATTACCTCCCTCTTCTGACTTGTGATACCCCTACTAATACACCCTAACATTCCCATAGCCTTACCTACTGCTACAGTGGTCTGCTTAGATGATTTCAGGTCATCGGTGATGATGATGCCCAAGTCTCTTTCTTCCCTTGTGACTGCCAGCAACTCCCCTGCCAGCCTATAGGTGGCTTCAGGGTTTCTCTTCCCTATGTGCAAGATCTTGCACTTCTTTGCATTAAACCCCAGTTGCCACTCTTCCAACCATTTTGCTAGTTTATCCAGATCTCTTCTCATTCTGCCCACCCCATCTGGATCATCTACTCTGCTGCAGATCTTGGTGTCATCTGCAAACAGACAAACCTTACCCTCCAGTCCATCTGCAATGTCACTGATGAAGACATTGAAGTGGACTGGCCCCAGGACTGATCCCTGAGGTACCGCACTTGTGACTTGCATCTCTTCTGACTGTATACCATTTACCACCACTCTCTGTTTTCTGACCATCAACCAGTTTGCCACCCAGCTGACCAACTTCTGACCCACCTCGAGCCTACCCAGCTTATTAATCAATCTTCTATGTGAACAGTGTCGAGCTTCTGAAGTCAAGGTAGGCGACATCAACTGCTCCCCCTTGGTCCACCACTCTGGTTACACAGTCAAAGAAATCTATGAGACTAGTTTGACAGGACCTTCCTTTTGTAAACCCATGCTGTCTTGGATCCTGTGCTCCTATGGATTCCAGGTGTTGCACTATCCTTTTCTTAAGGACTGCCTCCATAATCTTGCCCACTACTGAGGTAAGACTGACTGGTCTGTAGTTCCCTGCCTCCTCCCTGCTACCACTCTTGTAGAACGGGATCACATGAGCCCTTCTCCAGTCTTCTGGGACCTCTCCTGTGCTCAGAGACTCACTAAACAGTTCTGATAATGGCTCTGCTAGTTCCACCCTTAGCTCCTTTAGTACCCTGGGATGTATGCCATCAGGTCCCATTGCCTTGTCCACCCTGAGCTTATCGAGCTCTTGTAGGACCCTTTCTTTTGTGAAGGGACTAGTGCTCACTTCCTTCCCCCCGTGTCCATGGTGCTGAGCTGTGGGTCCTGCCCTACCTTCTCTTCAGTAAATACTGAGCAGAAGTATCTATTTAGGATAGATACTTTTATATGGTCCTCCTCCACACACGCATCTTATCTCCTTTGATCTTAGCAATACCCCCTCTGGACTTTCTCCTTTCACTAATGTATCTATAGAAAGTCTTGTCACCTTCTTTTACTGTTTGTGCTAGTGTTTCCTCGGTTTGGGCCTTTACCTGCCTTACTGCCTTCCCTGCTTCCCTTAGGGAAGTTTGGTATGCCTGCCTATCTTCATCCCGCTGTGTTCCCTTATATTTCCTGAAGGCCAGCCTTTTGGCTCTGACCTTTTCTGCTACTGTTTTTGAGAACCAAAGTGGTTTCCTTCTTCTTTTGCACTTCGTTTTCTCTCTAACACAATGGGATGTTGCTTCAAGTACTGCATCCTTTATGCTTGCCCACTTTGCCTGTACCCCCTCACCTGTATTTCTTTTTGCCATGGCTAGCTTAACTCTGTGGCCATCTTATCAAAGTCAGCTCCTCTGAAGTCCCATATTTTTGCCTTGGAATGGGATGATTTAATTGTAGTGGCCAAACTGAACCATACCATGTGATGGTCACTGGCCCCCAGGTGACTTTCTACCTGGAGATCTGTGATCCTTTCCCTGTTAGTCAATACTAGATCTAGGATAGCCCTGACTCTTGTGGGTTGTTCTGCCAGTTGTTTGAGGCCCTCCCCCTGCAGGGAATCCACCATGTGTCTAGTTCTGGCAGATGTTGCTGCTGGTATTGACCAATCTGTATCTGGTGTGTTGAAGTCTCCCATTATCAGAACCTCCCCTTTAGCTGTCATGTTTTGTATATCTTCTAACAGTAATGTGTCTATGTCCTCCCCCTGGTCTGGTGGCCTGTAAACAACCCAGTTTTTACAGCTGTCCCATTTCCTGTTTCCAGGGTGACCCACAGTTCTTCTGACTCCTCATGTGTATTCTGAATTTCTGTAGCTTTGATATTTTCATTGACATACAGGGCCACTCCACCACCCCTTTTTGCACCTCAGTCTCTTCTGAACAGTACATAGCCAGGTACTGAAGTCTCCCAAGTGTGGTTACTGGTAAACCACATCTTGCTAATTGCTACTACGTCCAGTTTAGCCCCTGTCATTATTGCCTGCAGGTCTGGGATCTTGTTATCCAGACTGCGAGCATTTCTGTACATGATTTTCCATTGGCCAGATTTCAGTGTGTTAGTTGTTGGGTGAGGTCTGGCATTTCCCATGTGCATCGTATGGGGAGCCAGATCTTTTTCCTTACCTGGTAATGCAAATGAACTGCAAACATGCCGAACTCCTGTTTGACCACTAGCTGAGGGGGATGGGGTGTTCTTACCATTCAACATATGGGGTGCTGCACCCCTCACCCCATTTTCTAGTTTAAATATTCTGCAAAGATGTCAAACTTCTGCCCCAATGCACTGACTCCTCCTTAATTCAGATGCAGTCCATCAAATTTAAAGAAGCGTTCACTCCCAAAACCGCTGCCAGTTCCCTACAAATTTGTGTCCTTTTCATGGCACCAGCCCTTGAGCCAATGTTTAGCTCCCCATCTCTCCTCTCTGACCTTCTGTCCATCTGCCCTCTCCCAGACTGGCAGGATCTCAGAGAAGGAGATGCCAGATGAAATGGATGATAGTTTGTCACCCAGCCTGGTCAGATGTTCCTTGGTCTCCACAACTGACCTGCTGGTGAGATCATTAGTCCCTATGTGTACCAGGACATCAATGTTTTCTCCTGCTTCCTGAATAATTTTAGCAATGTGGTCAGTGTCTCTCCACGCTGATGTACCTGTGAGACATCTGACCATTACCCTGGCTGGAGATAGGTATCAACTCCCTGAATCATGGAGTCTCCTATGATTGGAAGTTTTTTGGATTTCCTTTTTGCTTTTTTTGTTTTGGTTCCTGTTTTGGGTGAGTTTTGTTGTGCTAGCTCCTGTGCTGCAGTGTCCTGCTCTGCAGTGTCATCTGCCCCTTTGTTTGATTTAAGAGATAGAGGCAGATACCCATTTGTAGTTTTGATATGGTTTGTGGAGGTGATATTTTGGGAACACCAAGTGATGGGGCACCCGATTTTCCCCTCCTAACCATCTGCCAACCTCCTCGACCAAATACCCTCTGCAGTCGATGTGCTTCTGCTGGATGTTGGGGAAATGGTGGGTGGTTCTCATACTATATTTCCTCTTGAATATGAAATTTAAGGTGTGCAGTCTCTGCCCATGCTGCCTGGAGCTGAGCCCTAAGATCTCCAATGGCCCAGCATGTAAGACAGTGTCCTAAATCCTGTAAAACTGCCCTAATGAAAAGTGTTCCACAGTGCCTGTGGTTAATGATATCCATTTCAGATAATTTGCTGGGTTTATAACCTGGTCGGAGTAATTAGAAGGAAGAAAATGAAAGCAAAAGTTTGATTTTGTGTTTTGTTTGTTTTTGTATAACTTGTTATAACAAGTTAAATTACTAATGCCCCTGTAAATGAGGTCACTGTGTGGGGACCCCACTGATCCACCCCTTCCTGCTTTGCCACAGGAAATGTCATGACTGTGCTACCCTATAAAAGGAGTGTAGTGTGGGGTGGTTGGGGATGGGGGAGGGTGGCTGGGCTCTTCCCCTGCTGAAAAAGAAGAACCATGGACGAAAGAAACAAGAAGGTAAGAGCAGAAACAATCAGTCAGCAACAAATGCAGAAACCCTGAAAGCTTATCCTAATTATAGATAAAACTGCAAAACCTGTAAAGCACCACCTGTAATAATTTCACAGCAGATATACCCTGTAAGAAACACTTTGCTACAGAGATAAATAAAGTAGTAACAGAAGATATACCTTGCAAAATACAATTTGAATTAGAAGATTACAGCAGTAATCTGTTAGCACACACCTGTAGGCACACCTTGTAATAATGCAGCAGAAGGTATACCCAGCAACAGCACTTTGAATCGGAGAAAAATAAAGCAATTAAATGTTAACAACAAACAGTAACAATCGCTGTGAATATAAAATAAAAATAACAACACACAGTAAAACTGCCTAGCCAAAAGAAGTCTTAATCCTTTCCCTTGCTCTGGTAAGATTCTTTGCTCTGTCCTTTTACGCACCCTAGAAGGAAAGAGCTCAGGTGAAGCGAGGTGCCTTGGCTAGCAAACCTAGTAAGGGAGAAAAAGATAGCATTCAGGAAGTATAATGAAACACAGAAGGAGCAGGACAGAGAACTGTACCAGTTAAAGCAGAAGGAAGCGGGGAAGACAGTCAGAACAGCAAATGCCCAAACCGAGGAAAAGATAGCCAACTCGGTAAAGAAGGGTGATAAAACCTTTTATGGGTACATTAGGGAGCAAAGAAAGACTAAGGCAGGGATACTGAGGCTGAATAAAGAGGAAGGTGGTTGGGCAGAGAGCGACAGTGAAAAAGCAGGGATACTGAATGAATACTTCTGTTCAGTATTCACAATGGAAAAGCAGGGGGAGATACCTAATCCAGTCAATAGAAGCACTCTGGATAGGGGGTTGATATTAGTTCTTTCACAGAAGAAAGGGTTCTGAAAGAACTCTTAAAACTGAAGGTGGATAAAGCAATGGGGCCTGATGGGATTCACCCCAGAATTCTAAAAAAACTAAGGGACGAACTAGTAACACCACTGACTACCCTTTTTAATAAATCGTGGGAGGATAGTGTGGTACCTGAGGACTGGAGGAGGGTGGATGTGACTCCCCTTCACAAAACTGGGAACAAGATAGAGGCAGGAAACTACAGACCTGTCAGTATGACCTCAGTTGTAGGAAAAATGATGGAATCACTTCTGAAGGAAAGACTTGTTGAGTACCTAGAGGCTAGTGGGGCACAGGACCCAAGGTGGCATAGATTCACAGCAGGATGGTCATGTCAGACAAATCTAATTGATTTATTTGACTGGGTGACCAAAGTAGTAGACCAGGGAGGGGCTGTGGACATGGCCTACCTAGACTTTAGCAAGGCATTTGACACAGTCCCACACAAAAGATTAATAAACAAATTAGCCAGCCTGGGAGTGGGTCCCAGGGTGGTAGCCTGGGTAAAACACTAGCTGGACAACAGGACACTGTGGGTAATAGTAAATGGAGTCCACAGTGAAGAAAGGGGGGTTACTAGTGGGCTACCGCAGGGTTCAGTACTGGGGCTAGTCCTTTTTAATGTCTTTATAAGTGACATTGCAGAGGGACTGGAATGGAAAGTATGTCTCTTTGCAGATGACTCAAAGATCTGCAACAGGGTTGATACGCAAGGTGGGGTGGAAAGGATGAAAAAGGAATGGTCAAATACATGGCAGCTTAGATTCAATGCAAAGAAGTGCAAAGTAATGCACCTGGGAAACAAAAACCCAGGGGAAGAGTATACAATGGGGGGGTGTGAGATACTGACAACAACAAAAATGGAAAGGGACCTGGGGGTAGTCATATGCAATGTAGGAAGGCAGTAAGGAGGGCTGGGGGGATACTGGGATGCATAGGGAGAGGCATCACCAGTAGAAAACAGGAAGTTGTTGGCCCTCTGTACAGACAGTTGGTAAGACCACATCTGGAGTACTGTATACAGTTCTGGAGACCCCCATCTTCACAAAGACATAGACAGGATGGAGGCTGTCCAGAGGAGGGCAACCAAAATGGTGCAGGGTCTGCACCAGAAGACATATGAAGAAAGACTAAAGAAACTTAAGATATATAGCCTCGAGGAAAGGAGAGGGGGGGGGACATGATAGAAACGTTCAAATATTTCAAGGGAATCAACAAAGTCCAAGAGGGTAGCATCTTTCAGAAAAAGAGATGTGCAAGAACAAGGGGGCACAATTTGAAGATAGAGGGGGACGGCTCAGAGGTAATGTGACGAATTATTTCTTCACAGAGAGGGTTGTAGATGCATGGAACAGCCTTCCTGAGGAGATCGTAGAGTTAAAAACAGTGGGGGGGGGAGAATTCAAGAATGCATGGGACAGACATAAGGCAATTCTAGTGGTGGGGTAGGAGGAAGTAGGCTGTTGGTTAACTAGGATCTGCAGCTTATCCATTAGGTAGGGAAATGGGCAGACTAGGTGCGCCAAGCAGTCTTTATCTGCCATCAAATTCTGTTGCTATGTTTCTATAAAAATAGGGTGCAAAATTAAACAAATAAAATCCACTAAAATCAGAGAAAAGGAAAACCGTGAGGGGAAAGAAAAAATAAATAAAGGGGGAGGGGGTATGCAAATCTTAACTAAATTTAGAAAAGAGCCACACTCCCCTAGTGCAAGTTGCTTCTTCCAGTTCTTCATTTGGTGATTTCACATACTTTTGCATCAGTTTTTCCTCTGTCACCACAAGCAAGCTTCTGATCCTCAAATGGGCACCCATAGGGACCCCTTCTGGTTCCTGTGGGGAAAAAACAAGAGCAGCAAAACAGAGAAATAGTCGCACAGAGGGAATACACGCTAGACCCCTAACAGTGCCAATATAAGCTACTCCCATTCCCAGTAACAGTTCACAATTGTGTCTCCGAATATGGCATTTATCAGGTGGAGCTAAAAGTAGAAATATAGGATGTATTTTGCTGTATACAAAGACCAGGTCAGGCAGCACCAAAACCTGGAGGAGCCCAAAGGAGTAAAATAAAACAGGTCAGTTCCCCAGGGCCCCCTCTTGACAAGTACTACAGTCACTACGACAGTAGTTTAAAGGCGTAAAATCAGTGAGGCAGTAGACAGGTTTATAGAGTAAAATAAGGAGGGAGCTCGTCTGAAAGTTTAAAAGTTTTAACATTTTCTGGGCAACCAAAACCCCCAGTAACAATTTAGAAGGGGTGCTGAGTTCTCGGTTCTAATGAGGCAACAATGGCATACCTTTTTTAGAACAGGGTAAAGCCTCCAGGGTTTTTTGCCTGCTTGCTCCTCCGAGGTCCTCCACAGCAAAATGCAGGCACCACGATGAAACTTCTTCTCTTCCCTTCTCGATTACTGTTGCTAATAGGTAAACAAAATGAGAACAAGGAGTAAGAAAATTCTGGGGAAGTGTCCCCTTCCGTGCCTGCTCTCTCCAAACCTAAAGGAAGGGGCAAACAGGGGAAAAATAATGTGTGCAAAAATGGTAAATCAAATGTTTAAACACAAAATGGAAAAAGAAAAAGGGAAAAGATAATGGAAAAAATGAGGGGGAAATCTCTAAACCAGATGGACAAACACTAATTACAAAACATTTACTTAACATAAAAGAATTACTTTTAGAAAGCACATCAACACCCAAAATAAATACAACTGGGAAAACCTCTCCAACACAATTACTGCTAAAAACACCAGATAAAATGGAGGATATTGCCGGCCCACCAGTGCAGCGGTTGGATTTCTGGTCATGACACTGGCGACCCGGGTTTGGGAGTGGATCCGGAAGCGAGAAGGCCAGCCAGGGGGAGGATGTCTGAGCATCTGATGGACCACTCAGCTCCTCCAGGGGGGCAGAGGGTACATTGGCTTGGGGGTGGCGTGACCTCTGGCGACAACCAGAGGTACCGCAACCCTAATGCCCACACCAGGAGGGGAGAGTGTGATGAGCACCGGTATAAGCCGTGGCACCATGGCATGTCACGCTCTTGGAGGGTGTACTTCAGAAAAAATGCCTCTCCCGGTGTGACACCAATGCAGGGGCCTGATAGTGAGCCCTCACCCGCCCTCTGCAGGAGTACCATCTGGATCTCGATGATGATTTGATGCCTCTGGGGAAGGGGGTCTGGGGGAACCCCCATTCCACTGTGTCCCCACCTGGGGGTAAGCCAGGGTTCCATGGAGGTAGAAGACTTGGTTTGCTGGCCAAGGCACCTAGCTTCACCTGAGCTCTTTCCTTCTAAGACTGCTTGAAAGGCAGAGTAGAGAAACTTACCAGAGCAAGGGAGAAGGATTAAGACTTAGTTTGGCTAAGCAGATTTACTGTGTGGTGGTGTTTTTATTTTTTACTCACAGGGATTGCTACTGTTTGTTGCTAACATTTCATTGCTTTATTTTTTCTCTGATTCAAATTGTTGTTGCTGGTATACCTTCTTCTGCATTATTACAAGGTGTGCCTACAGGTGTGTGCTAACAGATTACTGCTGTAATCTTCTGATTCAAATTGTCTTTTGCAAGGTATATCTTCTGTTACTGCTTTATTTTTCTCTGGAGCAAAGTGGTTCTTACAGGGTATATCTTCTCTGAAATTATTACAGGTGGTGCTTTACAGGTTTTACAGTTTTATCTAACATTAGGATAAGCTTTCAGGGTTACTGCATTTGTTGTTGACTGATTGTTTCTGCTCTTACCTCCTTGTTCTTTCGTCTGTGGTTCTTCTTTTAGGCAGGGAAGGGCCCAGACACCCACTCTTATCCCCAACCACCCCACGCCACACTCCCTTTTATAGGGTACCACAGTTGTGACATTTCCTGTGGCAGAGCAGGAAGGCGGATCAGTGGGGCCTCCACAAGGTGATCTCATTTATAGGGCACTAGTAATTTAACTTGTTATAACAAGTTAAACAAAGCACAATTAAACCATTACTTGCATTTTTTTCTTTTTTTTCCTTCTAATTACTCTGACTAGGTTACAAACCCAGCAACTTATTTGGAATGGATTTCATTAACTGCAGGTACTGTGGGACAATTTTCAGAAGGACAGTCTTACAGGATTTAGGACACTGTCCTACATGCTGGGCCTTTGGAGATCTTAGGGCTCAGCTCCGGCAGCATGGGCAGAGATTGCGCCTCAAATTTCATATTGAAGAGGAAATACATTATAAGAATCACCCGCCATTTCCCCAGCATCCACAGAAAACCTCGACCCGCAGAGGTAGTTGGTCCAGGAGGTTGGCAGGTGGTTAGGAGGAGCAAAATAGGAGCCCCATCACTCTCTGCTCTCCAACACATTGCCTCCAAAAACCATATAAACACTACAACAGGTATCTGCCTCTATCTCTGAAATCAAATAGAGGCAGAAGACACTGCAGAGCAGGACACTGCAGCACAGGAGCTAGCACAACAAAACTCACCCAAATCAGGAACCAAAACTAAACAAGCACAAAGGAAATCCAAAAAACTTCTGATCATAGGAGACTCCATGATTCGGGGAGTTGATACCCATCTCCAGCCAGGGGTGATGGTCAGATGTCTCCCAGGTACATCAGCATGGAGAGACACTGACCGATTGCTAAAATTGTTCACAAAGCAGGAGAAAACATTGATGTCCTAGTACACATAGGGACTATCGATCCCGCCAGCCGGGTCAGTTGTGGAGACCAAGGAACACCTGACTAGGCTGGGTGACAAACTATCATCTATTTCGTCGGCATCTCCTTCTCTGAGATCCTGCCAGTCTGGGAGAGGGGAGCAGATGGACGGAAGGTCAGAGAAGGGGAGATAGGGAGCTAAACACGTGGCTCAAGGACTGGTGCCAGGAAAAAGGACACAGATTTGTAGGAACTGGCAACAGTTCTGGGAGCGAAAGTTCTTTAAATTTGATGGACTGCATCTGACTCAAGAGGAGTCAGTGCATTGGGGCAAGTTTGACGTCTTTGCAGAATATTTAAACTAGCAAATGGGGAGAGGGGTGCAGCACCCCATGCGTGAATGGGAAGAACACCCTCCCCTCAGCTAGTGGTCAAACAGGATAGCGTGTTTGCTGCTCATTTGCATCACCAGGTAAGAAAAAGGTTTGTCTCCCACACGATGCACAGGGGTAATGCCAAACTTCACCCAACAACTAACACACGAAAAATCTGGCCAATGGAAAATCATGTACACAAATGCTCACAGCCTGGGAAATAAGATCCCAGACCTGCAGGCAATAATGTCAGAGGCTAAACTGGACATAGTAGCACTAGTGAGACGTGGTTTACCAGTAACCACACTGGGAGACTTCAGTACCTGGCTATGTATTGTCTCAGAAGAGACCGAGGTGCAAAAAGGGGAGGAGTGGCCTGTATGTTAATGAAAATATCAAAGCTACAGAAATTCAGAATACACATAAGGAGCCAGAAGAACTGTGGGTCACCCTGGAAACAGGAAATGGGACAGCCATAAGAACTGGGGTTGTCTACAGGCCCCAGACCAGAGGGAGGACATAGACACATTACTGTTAGAAGATATACAAAACATGACAGCTAAAGGGAGGTTCTGATAATGGAGACTTCACATGCCGGATACAGATTGGTCAATACCAGCAGGAACATCTGCCAGAACTAGACTCATAGTGGATTCCCTGCAAGGGAGGGCCTCAAACAACTGGTACAGCAACCCACAAGAGACAGGGCTATCCTAGATCTAGTACTGACTAACAAAGAAGGGATCACAGATCTCCAGGTAGAAGGTCACCTGAGGGCCAGTGACCATCACATGGTATGGTTCAATTTGGCTACTACATCTAAATCATCCCATTCCAAGGCAAAAATATGGGACTTCAGAGGAGCTGACTTTGATAAGATGGCCAACAGAGTTAAGCTAGCCCTGGCAAAAGAAACACAGGTGAGGGGTACAGGCAAAGTGGGCAAGCATTAAGGATGCAATACTTGAAGCAACATCCCATTGTGTTAGACAGAAAAGGAAGTGCAAAGAAGAAGGAAACCACTTTGGTTCTCAAATACAGTAGCAGAAAAGGTCAGAGCCAAAAGGCTGGCCTTCAGGAAATATAAGGGAACACAGCGGATGAAGATAGGAGGCATACCAAACTGCCCAAGGGAAGCAGGAAGGCAGTAAGGCAGATAAAGTCCCAAACTGAGGAAACACTAGCACTAACAGTAAAGAAGGTGACAAGACTTTCTATAGATACATTAGTGAAAGGAGAAAGTCAGAGGGGGTATTGCTAGCTTAATGGAGAAAAGGAAGCATGAGGAGGAAGACCCTGTAAAGGCATCTATCCTAAATAGATACTTTGCTCAGTATTTACTGAAGAGAAGGTAGGGCAGGGCCCACAGCTCAGCATCATGGACACAGGGGGGAGGAGGTGAGTACTACTCCTTCACAAAAGAAAGGGTCCTACAAGAGCTTATAAGCTCAGGTGGATAAGGCAATGGGACCTGATGGCATACATCCCAGGGTACTTAAGGAGCTAAAGGAGGAACTAGCAGAGCCATTAGCAGAATTGTTTAGTGAGTCTCTGAGCACAGGAGAGGTCCCAGAAGACTGGAGAAGGGCTCATGTGATCCCGCTCCACAAGAGTGGTAGCAGGAGGAGGGAACTACAGACCAGTCAGTCTTACCTCAGTAGTGGGCAAGATTATGAGGCACTCCTTAAGGAAAGGATAGTGCAACACCTGGAACCATAGGGGCACAGGATCCAAGACAGCATGGGTTTACAAAGGAAGGTCCTGTCAAACTAATCTCAGATTTCTTTGACTGGGTAACCAGAGTGGTGGACCAAGGGGAGCAGTTGATGTCGCCTACCTTGACTTCCAGCAAAGCTTTGACACTGTTCCACATAGAAGATTGATAAATAAGCTGGGTAGGCCTGGGTGGTCAGAAGTTGGTCAACTGGGTGGCAAACTGGTTGACTGGCAGAAACAGAGAGTGGTGGTAAATGGTATACAGTCAGAAGAGATGCAAGTCACAAGTGGGGTACCTCAGGGATCAGTCCTGGGGCCAGTCCTATTCAACATCTTCATTAGTGACCTCGCAGATGGACTAGAGGGTAAGGCTTGTCTGTTTGCAGATGACACCAAGATCTGCAACACGGTAGATGATCCAGATGGGGTGGGCAGAATGAGAGGAGATCTGACAACCTAGCAAATGGTCAGAAGAGTGGCAACGGGATTTAATGCAAAGAAGTGCAAAATCATGCACATAGGGAAGAGAAACCCTGAAGCCACTTATAGGCTGGGAGGAGTTGCTAGCAGTCACAAAGGAAGAAAGAGACTTGGGCATCATCATCACTGATGACCCTAAATCATCCAAGCAGACCCCAAAGCAGTAGGTAAGGCTAGGGGGTGTTGGGGTGTATTAGCAGGGGGTCACAAGTTGTAAGAGGGAGGTAATAATCCTCTGTACAAGACATTGGTTAGGCCCCCATCTGGAGTATCTGCAGCAGCATTGAGGCCACACCTTCACAAGGACATTAACCAAATTGAGGCAGTCCAGAGAAGGGCAACCAAAATGGTGCAGGGACTGCATCAGAAGACATATGAGGACAGATTAACAGAGCTCAATATGTATACCCTTGAGCAAAGGAGGAGAGAGGTGATATGATCGGTATGCTCAAACACCTTAAGGGCATAAACAAGGTGAAAGAGTCTAACATGTTTAAATATAAGAAAATAGCAGGACAAGAGGACACAGCATGAGATTAGAGGGAGGCCGATTAGGGGAATGTGAGGAAATTCTTTTCACAGAAAGGGTGGTGATGCATGGAATGGCTTACCACAAGAAGTGGTGGCTATGAATACAGTGCAGGGCTTCAAACAGGCATGGGATAGGCATAAGGGAGCAATACAAATGACCATGAATAGATAGGTCACTGACAGAGCAAAGGCCGATGGCACATTTATAAGGTAGAAAAAGAAATGGGCAGACTGGATGGGCCTTGCGGTCCTTATCTGCCGTCAACTTCTATGTTTCTATGTTTCTATCCACAACAGGATGTGGCAGCAGAAGGTAAGGCAGTCAAGTGACAGTGCGGGGTTGGGGCGGGGGTAAAAACAAATAAAAAAAATGGAGGATATTATAAATTAATATGAAAGAACACATAATTTAGGCTTTGATTCTGCTCTAAAGGCAACTGTAAGGGAGCAATCAGTGATTTGCTCTAATATACAAGCAGAGGGTGAGGGTGAGGAATCATTAAGTCTGGTCTTCAGCCCAGAAGCTTCACTTCAAGGTGATAGTTATTAACATCTGCCCCTGGCTAGCCAATACTGTACATGGCTTTGTCTTATTTAGACAAATCTTATGGTACAGAAGGTATTCAAGGTAAAAGGAATGAAATAAGAACTGAATTAGATAAAACTATATTAGGACTCAAAGACATAGCAGACAAGGAGTATATTTTAGAAGGGAAAATTGATAAGCAGCTTACCTATTTGCACTTTTTAGATCAAAATCTGCATGAGGTTCTTAAGAACCCACACATTGCCATTATTGCAATTATGGAACAACTCATTATTCTAAAAAATTATATCTATTCCTTGAGGGAAGAAGTGGCTATCCTGGTTAAAGTACTAAAAAAAAAAAATCAATGTTGCACAATTAGAAGATATACAATCCCAGGAAAATGAAAGGGATTCCTCCCTGTCTGTAGTATATGACCTGACTGAGCTTGAAACAACTAACGAGGCTGCTAAAGAAGAATATCCTCTTCCTGGTAATAATATAAACCTGGCAGCTCTTCCTGATAAATCAGAAGTGAGGAAGGAAACTAAAAGTAAGCCTAAAAATTTGCTCAAAAAAAAAGCAAAGAAAAAAAGGGAAAAAACACTCTTAGGAAAGGGTAATTGAACAGATTCATTTTAATGACCAGCAGACGAATACATCTGACATTAAACCAATAAGGGAAAATGAGGAAATTAATAAGGAAATGCAATACTCAGTGTCCCCACAGACTATCATACATAAGAATCATATAAGGCCCTGTCCACATTACCGGTGCTTTTTCAAAACGTTTTGTGTAACGGTTTTCAGAATGACTGTTGGTGTGTCCACACTAGCATCCGACATCGAGGTTGCCCACTGGAGTTCCCATGCATGCTTGTGGCAATACCGCAAAGCATTGTGGGTGCCCCAATGCATGCTGGGATACTCTCGATTGAGCATGTCAACTGATCAGAGTAAAAAAAGCACTGATCAATTCAGGATCTGATGGCAAGGTCAGGGATGTAAGTAAAATTATCCCCTTTATTTTTGGCAGCAAATATTTATCTCAGCAAGTCGGCAGAGGTTGCCTTAAACCATTTTACAGTATGGTTTGCATCCACACTACTGTTAAAATGGTTTAAGACAACCATGCTGGGCTGAAACCATACTCAAAACCTGTTCTGATCAGGTTTTGAGCATGATTTCTTAAAACAGCTCAGAGCATGGTGAAACCATGCTGTAGTGTGGACGTGAACTGTGTATGCAGTTTTTGTAACATTACAGGCTACCTGTAACGTTGCAAAAACACTAGTGTGGACAGGGCCTTATTGCCAATCAAGTGGACTTAGACATATTGGAGGATGAACAAGCAATAATAGTACTAAGAAGGGTGGACAGGGATTATTTTGAGAACTCACAAGTTTTAATGGAGTTGGGTGAGATGATTTGTACTGAATTATTGGAACTTGTCATTCTACATGATGATATCATGAATGCATTCAGAGCAAATGATCTTACTTCTAAAGATGTGATATTGTTGTTCTTTAAAAGTAAAAGAGTGTCTCAATACGTCTGGCAAAATTCTAGTTATCTCCAAAACATTTATTTAAGTATGGATTATCCAGTAATAACATCTACTTTAAAAGGAAAAGGGTATAACAACAAAATCAGAAACTGTTTCCCTATTGGCTGTATCCTTTACCTTACAGGATTTACTAATGCAAGATTATGATGACAATTTTTCATCAGACAAAATTCTATCCATATTTGGGTTTACATATGTTAAAATGGAAATTAGGGCAACACTTAAAACCATGATTACACATCTAATGGGCTACTTTCTTATTTATTTATTTATTTATTTTTATTTAGTGATTCGGAAAAGACCTTTGAGCGCAAGCTCTTTTACAAAGGTTCCACGTCACTGATTGCAAAAAAAAGTACAATAAGAGAAAGCAAAGGTACATTACAATGAACAATACAGCTTGGATTAAGAACTTACAGAATAACTCAAAACATAGGTACAGGTTAAAGAACAAGAAAAACACTTTATGAGGTTGGGGGGAATAAGCAGCCACAAAGTGCCTTGTCAGTAGTTCAGAGAGACGGGAATAGCTGGCAGTGGGGTGAAAAAAGGAGGTACGAGAGAGAGATATGTACTGCGGTGGAGGTGAAGGGTGGGGAAAGAAGGGTGATAAGGTATAGGGAGAAATGGTGGGGTGAGGGGAGGCTGAGCAGAGAAGACATGCTACAGTAAAATGGTGGGGTGTGAGGGGGCATGGTCAGGCAGCCTGCATTAGTAGTGGCTGTTAGGGAAATTCATGGGACTGTGAGTTGGGGGAGGGGGAGGGGTTGGCGGGTGCCGAAGGAGCATGATGCAAACTGATTGCTGGGGCAAGTCATGAGAAAGGACAGAGGGAGGGGGTACCTGAGGCCTGCCTAGTGCTTGCTGGAGAGCAGAGAGCAGATGTGGCTGGACTCAGGGGCAGGTGCACTTAGAGAGTGTTATTAGGTGCTGTTTGAGGTCAGTTTTGAATTGTGCCAGACAATTGGTGGCCAAAAGGTGCCCAGGGAGTTTATTCATCCATGGGGGGCCCGGTAGGCAAATTCACGTTGCCCAAGTGAGGTGCAATGGAAGGGGATAGCCAAGGCCCCTCTAGTCCTCCCTCTGGTGACCTGTAATGAGCTGGCCACCTTGATCAAATTGCCTACACAAGGTGGTGTTTTAACCAACAGAGCAATCTTCCCTAGGAGTAAGTCTGGAATTTGACCCTGTTTCTTAATGACAGCCAATTTGCAACTTCGTACAGAGTACAGGTATGAGTGCCATGCTCAGCATCCAGGGTGAATCTGCAGGCTTTGTTGAGCGCAGTCTGAACCCTCCTGAGCACTGTATCCATTGCGGCCCCATAGACCGCTAGTCCATAGTCGATAGTAGATACAATTGAACTGTGGACTGAGAGGTGGAGGGCCCCCGGAGAGAGGTATTGCCTGTGCATTCTTGGTATAGAATTGTATGAAGATGATGTAGTCTCTATTCAGAGAACTTATAAAAATTGAATGCAAGGTGACCAGATAGATTTAATATTAAATAACAGAATACTGGTCCAAAACATAGTGGACGCTAGTCTGAAATTGGACAGTTTAGGTATACTGATCACTGATTTTGTAACGGGGCAAACACTGACCAGTTACAAAAAGAATCTTACAGGCAAGAAGTAAAGAAACAAAAGGATGTAATGTACAACCCTGAGATTGTTAATAGACACCAGGTTCTTACAGAAGAAAACAATTGACTGCCTAATACTGATATTACTAATCATAGCTCTCCAGGATTAAGATCAGCCAATAATGATCAAAGTAATAGGTGTATGAATAAGAACATATGAATGTGCCAGCAGAAACAGACCACCCAGTCTATCTACATCTGCTAAAGCGTGCAGCTAGCACCACTAGTTTGCAGCTGCCCCACTCCCTGTCCCTTTGTCATCCCACTGCCGCCCCCAACTTTCCCCACCTCACTCTCCTCTGCTCCCTGTCCCATGCCCTTTTAAAGCTATTCACATATTTACTTGATACCTCCCATTCTGGTACTGCATTCCATGTTGCTACCACCCTCTCCGTGAAATAGTGTCTCCTCATTTCCCTCGAAAATCTTCCCCCCTCTATTCTTAGCCTGTGCCTCCTGGTTTCCTTCCCCCTCTTTAGCTTAAATACCCCATCTGCTCCATCCTTATTGATTCCCCTCAGAAACATGAATGTCTCTATCATGTCCTCCCCATCCCTTCTATCCTCCAGGGCGTACATAGTCAGGCCTCCCAGCCTGCTCTCATAGCCTCCCCCCCCATTCCACATATTATCTTCATTGCCCTCCTCTGCACCCCCTCCAGTAGCCTGATGCCACGCCTCAAGGATGACCTCCAAAACTGCACACAATACTCCAAGTGCAACCTTACCAGCAACCTGTAGAGGGGCAAGATCACCTCTCTTCACCCAGATGAAAATACCCTCGCTGTGCACCGCAGCATTTTGTTCGCTTTTGCAGCCACTCTCCGGCACTGGGCAGTATTGTTCATGGTCCCCGTTAGCTTTACCTCTAGGTCCTTCTCCTCCTCAGTGATCCCCAGCTTAACCCACCCCCCAGCCAGTATTCTCTCCTTGGGTTCTTCACCCCGAAGTGCATAACTTTACACTTCTTTGCACTGAACCCCAGCTGACACCTCTCTGACCAATCCTCTAGCTTGCTTAGGTCCCCCTGCAGCTGCTTCCATCCCTCCTCTTCATCCACCACTACTCCAATTTTGGTGTCATCTGTGAACAGACTTACCTTGCTCACCATCCCATGTGCAATGTCTGATATGAAGAGCTCAAATAATGCTGGTCCCAGCACAGAGCCCTATGGCACTCCGCTTGTCACCGGCTTTGGAGCTGAGAGCTCCCCTCCCAACACCACTCGTTGCAGCCTCCCACTCAGCCAGCTTGTAATCCAGTTCATTATTTTTGCACCCTACCCCTAACACCAGTTAGCTTCCTCCCAAGTCACCTATGAGGCACTGAATTGAAGGCCTTGCTGAAGTCCAAGTAAAGAACATCCACTGCATGACCGTCATCCAACTCACCTGTCACCCAGTCATAATATTGTATCAGGTTGGTTTGACAGGACTTCCTCAAAAAGAATCCATGCTGCCTCACATCCTGGAGACCGTTGTCCTCCAAGTATGACACCAGCCTTTCCTTTAGTATCATTTCCATGAGTTTGCACACTATGGAGGTGAGACTTACCAGATGATAATCACCTGGCTCGTCCCTTGGTCCGCTCTTGTGTAATGGCACTATATGTGCCATCCTCCAGTCCAGTGGCACACATCCTGACTCCAGTGAGATGCTGTACAGATCCGCCAGCAGATCCGCCAACACCTCCGCCATCTCCCTCAGCACCCTGGGATGGATACCACCCAGCCCTGGTGCCTTGTCTACCCTCAGTGCCCTCACTCTATCTAGGACTCTACCTCCCTCAATCCAATCCTTCCATAGGTCACCTCCTCCTCCCCCCACCAATCCTCATCCTCCCAGCCCATGGTGGTAGCGGTCCTGCCTTTTCTTCCATGAACACTGAGCAAAAGTATTCATTCAGTGATTCCGCCTGTTCCTCTCCCTTTTCTGTTGACTCCCCACCCTTTTTTATCTTCACTATTTTCTACTTGCCCTTCCTTTTCTCCCTGATGTATCTGAAAAAGTCTTTAACCCCCCCCTTAATTCCCTGCACTAATCTCAGCTCCCTCTGGGTCTTGGCTTCTCTCACGTTTCTGATCACCTCCCTGGACCATCTTGCATACTCCTCCCTGTCTCCTTCCTTCCCTGCCCTCCTATACTTCTGGTGCACCTCTCATTTTGCCCTCACCACCTCCACTACCTCGCTGTTCAACCAGCATGGTTTCCTTGCTCTTCTCCTATTACTGTGTTTCTTGGTGCAGGCTCCCGTTGCCTCTGTAATCCCCCATTTAATAATATCCCATTTCTGCTCTGCATCCATCACCTGCCTTATGCCCTCCAGTTTCCCTTTCAGTACTTCCCACATCCTCCCAAAGTCCGCCCCCCTGAAATTTACCACCCAGGTTACTGAGTTCTCTGGCTCCCTGCACATTGCGATATTAAACCACACCATTTGATGATTGCTGTCAGCCAGTGGGTCCTCCACCCTTATTTCCCTTACTGCCTCCCTATTCAACAATACCAGATCTAAGGTGTTCTTCAGCCTAGTAGGTCCACTGACCAACTGCTTCAGGAGACCCTCCTGGATCGCATCCAGGAGCACTTGCTCCCTAGCATTGGAGGTGACCGGAATGTTCCAGTCAACCCCCGGCAAGTTGAAATCCCCCACAATGACCACCTTCCCTTTTCTACATACCTTTCTGATTTGTCCCACTAATTCCCTGTTGAGCTCCTTAGACTGGGACGGCAGCCTGTATACCACCGCAAACCTCAGTTTCAACCCCTGAGTCTAGTAGCTGTAGCCAGACTGGCTGCTCTGGTTCTCTTTCCTCCCCTCATCCCTTGTGCATTTGATCCCGTCCCTCACATAGACTGGCTTTCCACCCACCCCTCATGGTCCTTCCTATATAATTTGTACCCTGGGATTGCCAGATCCCAGTCCTGGTGCTCGGTTGCTCATCTTTCCATGACAGCCACAATATCCACCTTCCACACTGCCAAGAGTGCCTGTATCTCAGCTGATTTGTTGTCTAAGCTTCTCACATTCAGTGACACCACCCTCCATCCTGCCCCCTTTCTTCATCACCCTCCATCTCCTCCTTTCTCCTCCCTCCCTTTTCAGCCACCCCAAATCCTTCCCTGCTAGCCTGGGGGGTAGGCCATGACTCCACTCTATCAGATCCCTGCCTACCTGCTGTCCACATGCCACCCCTCCAACTAGTTTAAATCCACCTTTGTCACAATATACCTCCCCAGTCTTTGCTTTAGTACCTCCTTCCCCTCCCCACTCAGGTGCAGCCTATCCCTTGCAAACAGATAGTTATTATCCCAGGTACTGCCCCAGCTGCCCACAACTCCATACCCCTTAGTATGACACCATTCTACCAACCATGCGTTCAACTCCCCAATCCTCTCTTTTCTCACTGTGCTTGCGCAGGGTACTGGGAGCACCTCTGAGAAGGCCACAGACTCCCCAGTCTCCTCGCACAACCTTCCCTCTTCCTCAAACCTCTCTCTTGCTACCTCCACCATTTCCCCCACTAGTTCGTTTGTCCCCACATGTACCACAATGTGCGGTTTCCTTCTACCCCTCCTTGCACACCTTAGGATTGCCTGTCCTTCCTTGTCTGCCTTTAATCCCATTATGGACTCCACCCATATCCGACTGTTCCTCTCCCCCTTGCTGCCCCATCGATTCCTTTGAGTATGGAATCCCCCAACATCAGTACACCCCTCCACTTTCCTTGTGCCCATCACCACCCCCCCAACCAGGTTCTCATTCCTGGGGCCACTCAAGATGGTGTTTTTACCATTTTCCCCAATGTTTTCCCCTGCCCTCTCAACTGAGACCCCTCCCCTTCTCCTGATTCATTGCCAACCTCCCTCTCCCTCCTCACCTCTCTGAGAATTATCCCTCCCCCTGCCATGCCATGCTCAATCTCTCCACTAGTAATGCCCCTCACTCCCTCCTCTTCTTGAGTACTATCCCTTGTGCAATATCCTCCTGAGTCCTCCTCTTCCCCATGTGTTGCTAGTACAGCAAACATGTTCCCTACCTTCTTTGCATTACTATGTGTTTTCTCCTCCCTCCTGCCTACTGCTGCTCCTCTTTTGCTAGGCCCAACTAGAGTACACCCTTCATCAGCTGGCTTCCTGTCTAGTTTGTCCCCCTGACCCCTCCCTTGACCCACTGTTCCTTCTTTGTGGTGCCCCCAATACTCTCAGATGTCATCCCTTCTACCAACGCAATCCTCCCTTCCCCCCTCAACCTCCCCAGCTCCCTGCCAAGCTACTGAACCTCTTCCTTGAGCCACCTTAGCCTGTGGCATATTGGTCACCCTCCAAGCCTCCACAGTATGTTCATCCACGATGTTGCCCCACAACCATTGCACCCCACGATCCTACCCATGGTTCACACTACCTATACAGGACAGTGAAATACAGTCTCTCTATACTGATTGCAGTTGTTTATGAACCAATTACAAACCCACCAATAGCATTCCCAAGTCTCACAAACACATACAGTCGAGAAATTAGACGTTTGCCCCAGGTCCTCTTTATACCCCTCCCTCCAGCTTTAAGTGGGGTTGTTGTGCCTCTCATTGAGCTTAATTCAAAAAACACAGCCACAGAAACCTTTAAGCTAAATTAAAAAAATAGCAAAACTTACAAAAATCCTCACCACACTAACTCTCTCCACAGCATGTAGAATTAATTAATCCTAGCCCAGCATCTAGCTGAAATTGTAATACCAAATGCCCTTGCATACAACCTAAGACAGCCAGCTACAGTAATAACTGGAAACTACAATCCTACTCATAAGACCTACAGTACTAACTGTACACCACATTCCTACTCATAAGTTATACACTACTTATATATATATATATATATATATATTTATTTTAGTATTATTATTTTTTTAACCAGGAAAGACACACTAAGCTGAAAGCTTGTTTACAGGTGCAACCTGGGAGCACAAGGAAGTTAAGTGACTTGCTCAGGGTCACACAGTATGCAAGTGGGGGCTGTGGGATTCAAACCCAGGTCTCCAGGTTTGCAGCTCAGAGCCTTAAACCACTGTGCCATACTGCCTCATAGATAGATAGATAGATAGATAGATACATACATACATGCATACATACATACATACATACATAGATATCTTCAAGAATTAGCTCATATGGGTCTTCCTTGTTTCCTCCCTCCTGACCTGCCCTGAGGGCTCAGGTCAGTTTTCAGCTCCTCAAGCTCCTCCATGACAGCCTTCAAACCCAACCCCCAGCAGCTTTTTGGTACTTAAAGGAAAACGACACCCTTATATCATTTAAATTGTATTTGTTCCCATGCCAACATATAACTCCTTTTCTGTAGCTGTTATGGCTATATGTGTTACCTTTAGTTTGTTTTCACTGCTTATGGTCACCCCTGTGACTGTTCTGGGGGTCTCCATTTCATGGCTGTTGAAATCTCATTGTCCAAGATAACTGCATTAACATATGAGAACATGATGTCAGATCAACCATTTGTATTATGTATCTCTATGCTGAAAGAACAAATATCCTGCAAAAAAACTTTGGAAACACACAAACTGAATGAAGTTTAAATGGAAAAACCCAGCATTACAACTCAGATAGTTTGCAAAGCTCATTGAAGGTAAAAGTGGTACTTCGTACCTTCTTCCAGCTTGTTTCTTTGAAGACTAATGAAGCAGACAGGCACACTGGGGAGTTTAAAGGTTGATTACACATCATGTTCTCATATGTTAATGCAGCTTTCTAGGACAATGATATTTCAACAACCACCAAATGGAGACTCCCAGGACAGTTACAGGGCCTCGTATGAAGTGTGAAAACAGACTAAGGCAGTTGCATGCATCTCTAACAGCTACATGAAAAGAGTTGACTGTTGACATGGAAACAAAATTCATAAGATATGAGGGTGTAGTTTTCCTTTAAGAAAGGCTGGTGGAGGAGGTGAGTGGGGGGGGGTCTTTTATAATCCCTCCGGCCACAGAAACCTTTCAGCTAAATTCCAAAAACACAGTCACAGAAATCTTTAAGCTAAATTTCAAAAACACAGCCACAGAAACCTTTAAGCTAAATTCTGAAAACACTGTCACAGAAACCTTTAAGCTAAATTTAAAAAAAAGGCAAAACTTACAAAAATCCTCTCCACACTAACTCTGTCCACAGCAAATAGAATTAACAAATCCTTCTCTGTCATTCATTTTTTTCAGTAACAACATGGATAACACAGGTATTCTTTCTTGGAATATTGCTGAACTTAAAACAAAATTGTTGATCCTGAGCTCCTTTCCTTTCTCAACAAAATAGAGGTGCTTATTTTTCAGAAAACCTAGCATGGGGTAGATCATGTGGATAATATACAGATTAATAGATACATACTGATGCAGCCACCTGCCCAGACGATTGGTAATAAGGGTAGAAACATGGGTGGCTTAGCCATCTTCATTAAAATAACTGGTTTTTTTTTAAATAATTAAAACTATAGTGAAACAAAATTATGTACTTATCTTATTGAGTATCTGGGATGAAATAATAATTCTGGGCAATGTGTACAGTCCTCCTGTTAACTCAACATTTTATAATAAATCCTTAACCAAAATATTATTGTTGATGTAAAAAAACACAGCATTAGGAAATACCTACAGTGATATTCTAATAACTGGAAATGTTAATATCAGGCATGGTAAACAAACAAAAATGGATGGTAACAACTCAGTCTTACAAGCTTTGAACATACCCTACAGGGTGTCAAAAGATGAAAAGTACACTGATAAACAAATGGAATTACTATTGGGCTCATTACAACTTAAAATGCTTGATGGTAGATTCCCCTCAGACATAGAAGGGAAAACAACATGTATTAATGTAAGAGGTTATACAATTATTGATTATATCTTACTGTCAATATATGATTTCCACAAGTATTTAGATTTAAAAATAAGTCAAAGAACTGAGAGTGATGATCATCCTGTGGTGCGCTACAGAAAATCAAAAAAATATATTACCTCCACAGGAGGATGAAACTGTAAACATTGTAAACAAGAAAATCAAATGGGATGATATAACAATTAACATTGCAACTTAACTAAGTGGCAAATATATTAAAGAAGTAACACCAAAAATGCAGAATGAGTTAGACCCAGACATAATTTACAATCATTTAATCGCTCATTATCACTTCTGTGAAGAAAATGTTGGGAGAAAAAGGAAATATTATACAAAACTGAGGTATGATAGCTGATTTTATAAAAACTGTAGAAAGGAAAAGAAGAAAGTAGTTAACCTTACCAGGATTGTTAATAAAAATCCAACAAAAATTTAAAAAATCTAAATAATTGTACGAAACAATACAGAGATCATGTCAATTCTCACCATTTAGTACACCAGGAGGAACTATGGGAACTTATGTTACAGGCCATTAAAGAAAAGAATGACAAGAAATACTGGACCTTGGCAGCAATGAGTAAAATACATAGAAATACCAATATGATTTGAGATATATATATATATATATATATATATATATATATATATGTGTGTGTGTGTGTGTGTGTGTGTATATACTGTATATATGTGTGTGTGTCATATATATATATGTTTGTATATATGTACAAACATATATATATATATATATATATATATATATCACACTCACACACATACACACACACACACATATATATATACTACACACACACATATATATAGGATACATAATGGGCAGGAGTGGGATATGGAAAATATTCTCACTTCTGCAGAGTGAGCTCTGTATTCTCATGAGTGCCAAAGGCACAAGTGAGAATGCACAGCTCACAATGCAGGACTGAGAATATTTTCCATGCCCCATGATCTGCACATCATGTGTGAGGTTTATACCACTGGGGTGAGACCTTTAGAAACATTTTTTGTGTTTCTGTGTGTTTCCTGCTCATGGTGTGTGTGTTTGTGTTCTGAATGGACTGGGAGTGAGAAACACATATGAGTGTCTTTTGCAAAGCTGAGTGATTCAGAGGCTCACTGGGAAAGACAAACTGCTTTGTACAAGTTTCATTTAGAATTCAGGTTGTTTTGAGGCTGAAATCAGCACAGTAATGGGCTAGGAGTGTTAGAAACTCAGTGGGACACAGGTGATGGTGTTTTGCAAAGGTAATTGAGTGAGTCAGAGGCTCAGTGAGAAAGACTGCTGCATGTAGCACTGAGAGAGAGAAACTGCTTTGTAAAAGAGTTTCATTTAGAATTCAGGTTGTTTTGAAGCTGAGATCAGCACAGTAATGTGCTAGGAGTGTTAGAAACTCAGTGGGACACAGGTAAGAGTGTTTTGCAAAGCTAATTGTGTAAGTTGCAGCTTTAGTGAGAAAGAGAAACTGTTTTCTGAAGCAGTTTCCTTTAGAATACAATCTACAGTGCAGACATTCTCACTCTGGTGACATCAGCAGAGTGAGGATAAATGTGATATCCTCACTCCAGTGACAGCAGCAGAATGAGGATAAATGTGATATCCTCACTCTGGTGATGTCATCAGGAGTTATCCTCACTCCAGAGAAAATAACACATGTTATTCCACTGAGAACGCTCTCACCCCAGTGGTATAAATATATATACACACAATATAAATATATATATATATATATATTTGGGATATGACACGATCTGACTGAAGATATCATATTTATCTTCACGAGACGCCAGTGACATCATGATATCTTACGAGTGGCAAAGCCACGAGTGAGATATCTTGATGTCACTGGCCTCGAGTGAGATAAATATGAAATCTTCAGTTAGGCCATGTCATGTTCTGTTTATACAACATGTGTTTTGGTCCCCACCCAACACAATCCTCATATAACCTATTAATACAGTCCCCCATATAGAGATGATGGCTATGTCAGCACAATTCTCCATAGCTCCCGCAACACAACAGATGACAAAAGAAATGTGGTTGATCCTGCCACTTTAAAGTTATTTAAAAAAAATACTTTTTGGAGTTTAATCCAGCCATGGTTACCTGCAATAGAACCTTCCATAACCCATCCCCACTCCCCAACCATGACAGATTAAACATGTTATTTTAAAAAAATTATTCTGGTGGATCCAACCACTTTAAAGTTATTTTATGAAACCTATCTGTATGACCTTGTAATTATGTTTAAACAATAACTTACAATGTATCTGGTTGATCCTGCTACTTTCAGAGTCTATTATCATTACAGTACTTTAATTTTACCCAGAAATGTAGCATGAATGAGTGTTATGAGCAGTGACGCATGACGCGCTGACAAAGCTTTACGGTAAGGGAGTCTATGTTTTCTGAAAAGAAGCTGCCGACTGTACTGATAGGACAGTGAGCAAGTCAGCAGTTTCAGAACAGCAGTTGAAGTGTGACTGTTTGAATTTAGTCCTGGGTATGTAAGGAGAAAAGATCAGTGGGTATGCTGTAATATAATGTCTGGGAGAGAAAAGAACTGTGAGTGGCTGTGAGGCTTCTTATTTAAGAGGTGCTGCAAATACCCTTAGAAACCATTATTTTTGTCTTATAAACCCATATTACAGTTGCTGTTGCTTGCAGAACATAAGTATCAGTAACAATGGTTCAGTAATATTAAAGATTGCACCACAACAAGTTTTTTGCTGTAGATTGCAGTTTACACAGCACTAGGAACTGTTGTATTTTTGTCACAAAGCATAAAATGCAACAAGGTTTTTAAGCACTGTGTTTGAGCAGGGAGCTTGACGTTGTGGCATGGTTTTGCACTGAAAAATGAGGTTTCTGGTGGAACAGTGGTCCGGTGGGGAGTTCTTGGTGACTGAATTAGGGAAGGCTATGGTCAACTGCTCTTTTGAGCCTGGTTCTGCGTTCGGTTCTGTGGAGATAAAGATGAAAGATCAATGGTGTGGGTAGGACGTAATACGATCTACTGTGTGGAAGAAAATGAATCACTGACTGCCAAGGAAAGACACTCCAACTGTCTGTGAGGCTTGTCAGGTAAAATATGCTGCAAATCCGGTAATAAACTTCTATGTTTCATCTCATAAACCATTGTTAAAGCTGTGGCAGCGTCTATTGCGCCACTGTTCAAAATGCTTGGTTACGCAACATTTCTGGGGAAAGTGAAAGTACTGAAAGGAAAATAGAAAGTGGCAGGATCAAACAGGTTCATTTTGAAATAATTTTTTAATTAAAAATAGTGGCAGGATCAACGAGATGTCACAGGTGTGTGTGTGTGTGTGTTTTGGTGGGGGGGATGGAGGTATTAAAGAGAACGGCCCGATGTAAAGTGAAACACTTTCAGTTTCTTTTGTGTGACGTACAGGAACATGGAGATATCACTATGACATATAGGAACATGGAGATATCAGTGATATCCCCACTGCCTGCTTGAAATATCACTTTTTATCTCTGTATTTATACCAAAACACATGTGGTATAAACATATTTATATATACATATATATGCATACTGATGAGTCCTGGTAGGACGAAACACGTCTCTATGTCTTCTGTTAGCACCCTTTGCAAACTGTGTGAGAGGCCTTTTGGCACCATGCAATTCTGCTTAAATTTGGACCAGCATAACATTCTGTGGTGATTTGCATATGCATCCCATGATGCTTTGCATTGAGGGGGCATGTGTGATTTTGTATTTTATATATACACATTATATATATATATATATATATATAGTTGGACATATGGAAAAATATCATTCTACAATATTTTTTGACAATTCAGTTAATGAAAACTTAAACAACATAGAGATAAATGAACATTTTAATTGGTTCACAGTTAATGAAGTTAAGGTAGCAATAAAAGGCTTTAAAAGAAATAAAACACCCGGTCCAGATAATATTCCAATAAATTTTGTTTACTTGAAGTTAGACTGATGGGCAACTGTACTTATTACCTTTTTTAACATGTCAGTGATGTATGCATATATTTCACCTTCACGGCAGGGGAGTTATGTTATTCCAATACATAAAAAGGCTCTTATTCAGATCCAGCCAACTATAGACCCATAAGCTTGTTGGATACTATGTCTAAAATATATGCCAAAGTATTATTAAATTGGTTATTACTATGGTTAGACAAAATACAAAATAATCTCTGAATTACAAGATGGTTTTAAGAAGAATACGGACACAAATTTTTTATTTAATCATTTGTTCAAAAATATTGTAGGATAAAAAAACAAACATTATTTGCTGCATCTGAAGACTTTTCTTCAGCATTCAACGTAATACTTAGACCATTGTTATGGGAAGAAGATGGGCCAACTAGGTATTGAGCAGAATCTGTTAATTTTAATTAAGAGATCGTATACTAATAGTTGAACAAAAATTAAACATACTAAATCAGGCCAAATGACAAATAAAATAGTTACTAACACAGGAGTCCAACAGGGCTGTGTGTTAGCTCCCTCCTTATTTAATATTTATATTAATATCATCATTGCACTTGACAATCCATCTTATCATGTTCCAAACATATGTAATCAGCAAATAGCAGTTTCAGCTTATGCCAATGATTTGGCTATCATTTCAACTAGTAGACTGGGCTTACAGGGATCATTGAACAAACTGAACTTTCTCTGTGAAAATCATAATCTTAAATCCAACACAAAGAAAACAAAAATTATGATATTTGGAAATAAAAAAAAATATAGGAAGCTCATGCTTGCAGTGAATAAGTTGAATTTGTTAGAGAATTCTCATATTTAGGTGTTCTATTTTCCAGCAATGGCAGATGGAAAAAAAATATATCACCTGGTCTGCAAAAAAGGTGCAGAATTTTGCCAAAGCTTTGAAAAGATTTAATACTGTCTATGGAGGAAAGACTGTGGTCCAAATTGTTAAAGCAATTAATGCAAACAATAATAAATCAAGCAACCGATGCAGCTGAGGTATAGGGTACTGATAACACTAATAAAATTGATCTAGTCTTAAATCAATCCTATAAGCAACTTCTGAGAATTCCTTCCAGTTCCTTGAGTGTGTTAGTTAGTTAGTTAGTTAGAACCCAAATTGGTCAAACAAGCTCCAGATATCTAGTTCATGGACAAATGATTAATTACTGGGTGAAGCTTATACCCAAAAATAAGAACTCCATTGTGGCCAGGTGTCTGAGTGGAAAAAGTAAAATTACTTCCCTATAAACAGGATGGACAGCTAAATACAATTTATGAACTACTAAAAGAAAATGGTTTATATTATTTAAAACTTTGGTATGATCAACAGATTCAGTGAAGTCCAACATATAGAAGATTTATAACAAAAAGATTACAGAATAATGCAAACGAAGCTGATCTAAATAGTATTAAAAAAAACTGAAAGTCTCTAAATGGTTGGCTAATAATACAAAAACACACTTTAAAATACTATCTGGGTGCAGTGCAAATTCCACAATATAGAAACATATTGACACAATATAGGTTTGAAATCTTTCCAAGTAATATAATTGAAGCTAGGTACAAGAAAGATGGAAATCTTTCAACAAATTGTTACTGTCCTCTCAAGGAGGATGAGGATCTCAAACACATCATCCTGAGAGGCCCATGGCATGGGAAACCCAGAGATAAATACTTAGGTGACTTTATTAGATCCTTAGTTATTCTGCCAAGATTCCTGCTTGATTTATTTTTCAATTCAGAGAATATAGATATTATAAACAAGCTTGCACTTTAATTGAGGTAGGGAGGTAAGGAAACAAGAAGTTCAGAGATATACGATCGATTAAAATAATACAAACAACTTTAAACCTTACTAAAACAAGGCTTACTAAAAATGTATAATACAGTGTGGAAACTTGTCATATGAGTTTGTTGATTTATTCTTTGAATATAATATTATGGAGCCATTCTTTCATTTTATATTCAAAAATGCTGGAATTTGTGGCTGTTTTACAGCTGTTAATATATGCTGAGAAAATAGTTACTGTATGTACCTTCTGGTTAGAATGCAGTCAACAACTATCACAGTAAATTGCATGTGAGTAGTACAGTTGAGTATGATGTTCATATTCTGAATATAATTTTTAGATTGTGTATCGTGAATTACTTGTATTTTATTGTATATGTCTATTTATATGTGTATGAAATGCTTTTTGTATTGATTTTAATCTATGTGACTTTGTAATAGCATTTTTGCTGAACAATAAACTCAGACTTGAAACTTGACAAGTCAGCATGCAGTACACTGAGCAAGAAGAAAAAAGAATCTTGATACTGTGGCCCAGATATTCAAACTGCACCAGGCTGTGGCGCAAGCCCAGGCGCAGCTCAAATTGGCTGTGCAGGGGTGTGGACTGGGTGATATTCAACAGAGCTGCACCATGGCTCAGCAGCACTGAATATCTCGCCCTGGCCACCCGCAATGCGCATGGTGCAGTGGCACTGCACCAGTGCCAGTGACCGGAGTGGAGCATGGGGATGTGCTAGCGCAAGTTCCATTGTGCAAGACGCAGCAACTGCAATATTCAAAAGTTGACATACAAATGGGGCCATAATGTATGCAAGGCACACATGGGGCCATTTGCATGTCATTATGGCCCCATTTGCATGCACGTGCATCTTGCCGATCGACAACACTGGCACCCTGCCAGGAAGCAGCCATCAGAGACCGATGCCCCTAGCAGCCGGCAATGTGCTCCACAGCCCAATTGCGGGCTGCAGTAAACAAAGGAAAATCATAAATCCCTGGTGGTCCAGTGGACCGCTGTATGCCTAATCACGGGCATTTGTAATAAAAGAACATTAATATGTCCAATGTCCCTGGTGGTCTAGCGGTAACCCCTTCCCCACCCGCACACTGAGCCCCACTGCCCCGCTCCCCCCATCAGCCAGTGGGCGGCAGCACCCCACCTGCCTGCTGCCCCCCCGCCCACTGACTGACACCATTGGTAGGGCTGTACGCCCATTGGTCCACAGCATGAGCCAATAGGAGTACAGCCCATACCCTACTACACATTCCAGATATGTGAATGGGATCAATTCACATATCTGAGCCGGCCCGCTGGCGCAGCGGTGGGATTTCCGCATGCGACGCCGGTGACCCGGGTTCGGGAATGGACCTGGATCGTCGGAGGGCCAGCGGGGGGGAGAAGGATGGAGCATCCTACGGACTGCTCTCCTTCTCCAGGAGAGAGGGTGGGTCAGTGATCGGAGCACTAGCAACCCCGGGCGGAGGCCCAGAGCCACACAGCCACCGACACTTAAGAGGACTTGGAGGCGGGCCAGACGTCATTACGTCATTGCACGTTCCCGCCTCCCCGGAAAAACCAGAAAATGGACGGCTGTCGGCCGCCCTACATGAAGTGCGCCATGGCTTCAATTAGCCTCTCCAGGCCGGCCCTCCGGTTCAAAAATTAGTGTCTGCGGGGTGTTTCCCCCGCTCGCCGTAGCCCCGTCCGTGGGGGGTAAGCCGCGGGGTACCGGAGGGTTCGAGGCTGTTCTGGAGAAGGTGGAAGCTGCACGGGCTGATAGTCCCGGGCGGTCGGTGACTAGGCGAAGGAGGAATAAAGCATAAATTAAAAAAAAAAAAAAAAAAAATTCACATATCTGAAATGTGTAGTACAGTATGGGCTGCACGCCCATTGGCTCATGCTGTGGACCAATGGACGTACAGCCCTACCAACAGTGTCAGTCGGTAGACGGCAGGACGGCAGGTGGGTGGGGTGCTGCCACCCACCAGCTGACCGGGGAGCGGGGCGATGGGGCTCAGAGGGCGGTGGGGAGGGGTACTGCTAGACCACCAGGGATATTGGACATATTAATGTTCTTTTATTACAAATGCCCACGATCAGGCATACAGCGGTCCACTGGACCACCAGGGATATTGGACGGAATTCTTAATTTATTACAAATGCCCATGATCGAGCATGGGGGGGCACCACCAGATGCAGCCTGAGCTCGGGTGGCCACCCACAGGTGGCAGCTGCCGTGTTGCACCCTGCAATGCGGCAGCTCACCTGTGGGTGGCCATCCATTGTTCCTTTTTTTTTTTTTGGATCAACTTTGTGCTGGCACAGGTAGGGTTGTGCACGCATGGCTCTGCACATCCAGATTCAAATATCGGGCTGCAGGGTATGCATGGGCACGCCCCCACCCGCGCCTGCATACATTACTGATGTGCTCCGGTGCATCGGGATTTGTGCCATGCACTTTTCCCTTTTGAATATCATGCCGGGGTGCATCAGTGGTTTGCACATGGTGCAACACTGTTGCACCATGCGTAACCCTTTCGAATATCTGGGCCTGTGTGTTTTGAAAGTGAACCGATTCATTCTATGCATTGAGTTTATTTTATATTATAAAGAAAATAGCATGACATTCATAAATAAACTCAATACTCAAAATAAATCAGTATGCACTAGGTGAAGCCATCTGACCCTAGCACCCCATCCTCAAGCAGTAAATCACACATGCACGCACACACACACACACACACACACACACACACATATATGAATGGGAATACCATATGATCCTCTGCAATACAGTTACTGACAGGTCAGATTTCTTTTACAGTGATAAAATTAATCATTTCAAAATAGCAAACTGATTAATGAATACGTTGGCTGTTAAAATTGGATGTTTTTGTAGCTAATAGAAACATAGAAACATACAATTTGACAGCAGATAAGGCCCTCTTGGCCAACCTAGTCTGCCCATTTTCCCTACCTGCTTCATATGCCACAGATTCTAAATGATCTGTGACTTATCCTCTCTTTCCTATCACTAGAGTTCTTTAATGTCAGTCTAATAGCACTATCAGTACACACTAGATGATGCCATCTGGACAGTTATGATAATCGGATCCCACTGTCTCAATTAGCAACTAGTTACAATATTTAACTGCTTCATACCATATAAAAAGATCAAGTAACAAAGTCAAATTGTATATAGTGTTGGACAAGTCAGCATGCAGTACACTGAACATGCAGAAAAAAAGATTTTTTTTTTTACTTTTTTATTGGAGGTATACAAGAGTTACAACATAAATTAGCACAGTAAACCTTAAATTAAATAAATAAATACATCTGGCCTGATACATCACAATCATTTTCAAATCCTCTTGCTCTCTCTCTCTCTCTCTCTCTCTCTCTTTCTCTTTCTCTCTCTTTTAATACAAATGGGACATTTCATATTAGACTATTATTCATAGCCCTTTGAAGAGGTTCCCAAACCTCCCAATATTTATTTAAATGCTGACTGTAGAACAGTATTTTTTTCCAGTCTCATAATTCAAATAATAGATTTTTCCATAAATCCCAATTAGGAGGAATAGAGTATTTCCTTAATCTGGTAATACACCTTCTAGCATTCAATAGTGCAATGTTTAAAAAGTTATTTGTTGGATTTTCTGGAAGGAAAAGGATATACCTAAGAGACAGAGTTTGGAATATGGCATCAGAATTGTGCTTAATGCTATATTGACTGTTTTCAAATACTTTTTCCAAAAACATTTTTTTCATTTCAGGCATGGGGCTATAACATGGGAAATAGTACCAACCTCCTGCTTATATCGATTATACAGATTAGAGATATTAATATTACATTTATTAAGAAAATAGGGTACAAAGTACATCTTATGAATTATAAACAGTTGAATTTGATTCAGTCTATTACACAATGAAATTCTCCATGAGCTACACATGTACTCCTATTGATGGTCCAGTAGTGTATGACTAAGTTCCTTGTGCCAACTCTATTTGGTTTTCTGCAAATCTGGTGTTTTCAACATTAATAAACAGCAGTAGATTTTAGACAATAGTTTTTGTTGATTCGGTACATAATAAATTAGATCAGATAGTTGCCTTCCTTAATTGTACCTTAATTTGATATAGCTGTCATCAGAATCTTTCTAATCTGTAAATATCTAAAAAAGTAATTTTTATGAAGATCATATTGTACTTCTAGTTGATGAAATGGCTTTAAAGAGTTTTGTCATATAAATCTCCTATAGAAAGAATTCCCCTTTCAGATAATTCTTTCTAAAAAAATGTCCTTAAACAGATCAGTAATATTATTATGTCTAATAGGAGTAAGTGCATTTATAAAGATGTTATTGCCACTTAGTTTATTAACTTTGTACCATGCTAATAATGTGGCCAAAAGGAACTTATTATCTTTATGGATATATGACTTTTTTTTTGTAAGTTTTAAAAGAAAAATATTTCTCTTTTCTTATATAAATTAGTTTCAGTTTCAAAATAAAGCCATGGAGAAGGGTAATTGTTTGACCACTCATTTATCAGTTCAACAAGCATTACAAGATGGTACAGCAAGAAGTCTGGAAATTTTAGTCCTGCCAGATTGTATGTAGCAGTTAGTTTGGAATTTTTCAGTCTAGCTTTCCCACTTTTCAGAATGAAACTGGATAACATTTTATCTAATTTTGTAACATAAACCTGTGGTATACTGTAAGGAGCAGAATTGCCTGAAAGATATATAACAATCGTGGTATGATATTCATCCTTGCAATATCAACACAGCCTACTAATGATATAGGCAAAATGTCTTATCTAAGCTGGTAATCTTCGATTTGCTGAAGTAATGGATCTAAATCTATACTAATCAATCCTTCCAAATTATTGATCAGTTGGATTCTTAAGTAGGTTACATTTTTTTTGTTTTATTTGAAATGGTAACCATGATTGTACTATTATACATTCATTGGGATGGATGGGTAATGCTTCGGACTTAGTCCAATTTATTTTATATCCAGACTGTTGGTTACATTTTTCTAGAACTTCTAATATTATTTTACTTTCATTAACAGGGTCTTTTAAATATAACACTATCATCTGCGAATAATGATATTTTTAATTAAGTTTTGCCATATTGGAACCCTTCTATTTTTACTAAATGATCTTACAGAATTATCCAGGGATTCAACTGAAACTGCAAATAAGAGTGGAGATAGAGGACACCTCTATTTTAATAAATATCTTGTAATCTGAGTTAAGTAAGGATACTGGATCATAGGATGAACAAACTGGATGATCTTTATCTTTTTTGGAATCAGTGTAATTAGGGATTCATCTAAGGAAGGAGAACGTGCATTTTGTAAAATGAAAGAGTTAACTAAATCATGTAAATAAGATGTTAAAGATTTACTAAAAATGTTATAAAAAATCAATATTAAACCATCTAATCTGGGTGATTTTCCCAATTTTCAATGTGCTACAACTTTACACAGTCTTGTGTTATGGGTTGATCTCTGAATTCTTTCCAATTTTCATTATTTGTTGGTATATCTTGAAACTATTCACCTTCTTGATATAATTTCTAATTATTTTGTGCAGTTTCATAAATCTTTGTATAATATTTCATAAATTATTTGTTTATATTTTCTGGTTTGGATGAAGTAAGCCAGAATTGAGTTTAATCTTTCCAACACTTTCTTCCACCTTATCTTTTTGTAATATGTAGGCCAAAGATTTTGCACTTTTATCCACTTGAGAGTAGTATTTGGATTTAGTAATAAGTGCTAGGCTTTCAGATTTTCCATTCAGTATTATAGTGGTGCGATAGTGACACTATAGTTAGGGTTGAGTAGGCTCCCCTAATTTTGCACTTTAATAGCTTCACCCCCATTCAATAGATTTTCATGAAATGTTGCATGCATAGTCTTGGGAGCAAGATCTCTTGATGTGCCAAGTTTTGTTCTGGTCAGATGTGCAGATTCTGAGACTGGGTTGCTGTTTTTTTGGTTTTTTTTGGTTTGTTTGTTTGTCATCACCTTGCATCTAGATGGTTTTGGACGTTTACTCTGAAACTTTCAGGGTAAAGAGGGGAGTTTGTCCCAAACTGGTGTCTTTCATTGGTTTGGTGAAAAATATTTCCAGAGTTATAAGGATTTTAAATTTCAGTTCTGAGCATGCTCAATACCCTATTTTGGATAGCTGCTTCATATGAAAAAATAATTTTGGCTATATGAAACAGGATTCTGTTCTGTTCATGAAGGAAATCTGGTTTTGTGAGAAAAACATTCTTCTTTTGTATGGCAGCCATCTTGTTTCCATTATTTAAAAAAAAAAAACATTTTTCAAAAATCCATAAAACTCACATCCTGCAGAGACACCAACACCTGTATCTTGCTAACTGGGACCCCATTAGGGGGTTCAGCAGTTTGTTTTTGGGAAGAGGACCCAGAAATTTGTTTTTAAAACATTTTAAAAATATTTTTTCTGAAACGATTTTCTTGTTTCATATGGCCTCACTAAACACGAATATGACCACACAGAACAAGAACAGTGTGATACGAAACATGAATTTGGACTTAGTTTTTTTTTTCACATTCTTGTTTTGTATCAACCAATCCTCTTTTATGAGAATAACACAATCTCATGAAACAGAATTGGTTCATACGAAGCAAAACTGCGGACTTAGTTTTTTGTTGCACATTGGAACTTTAACAAGCCATAACTCTCAATATTTAGAGTTAAAGGACAAGCTATATATGAAAATAAAGGTCTCAATGAGTACTACAATGCCAACACAAAATACCCTCCCAAAAAATTTAAGGGCCATATAAAACCAAAAAAATTAAAACTTAAAATTCAAATAGGATAATACTGCAACTTTAACAAGTGTAACTCTGTCAGTCATTGGAGTTAAGGGACAATCTATGTATCAAAAAAAAGGTCTTAATGAGTACTACAACACTAGCACATAATACCCCCACCCCCCCAAAAAAAATTAGGGGCCATATAAAAAAACATAAACATTTTTAAATTTAAATTTCCTTTGGATAACACTGCAACTTTAACAAGCTGTAACTTTATCAGTCTTAAGAGTCAAGGGATAATCTATGTATCAAAAACAGTCTCAATGAGTACTGCAACACTAACACCTAATACCCCCAAAAGAATTTAGGGGGCATATTAAAAAAACATAAAAATTAAAAACAATTACATTTCCATTAGATAACACTGCAACTTTAACATGTAACTCTGTCAAGCTTTTGAATTAAGGGAGAAGCTATATATCAAAAGAAATGTCACAGTGAATATTACAAGACTAACCCCCTGAGGAATACCAACTGAAAATACACATATGAAAAACATAAATAATAAAAAATTTAAATTCCCATAGGATAATATTGCTACCTTAACAAGCTATAACTCTGTCAACTACAACACTAACACATGATATCCCTAAAAAATACAGGAGCCATATAAAAACATAAATACTGAAAAAATGTAAATCCCCATACAATAACATTGTGAATTAACAAGCTGTAACTCCATCACTCTTTGGAGTTAAGGGACAATATATGTATCAAATGAAAAGTGTCAATGAGTACTACAATACTAAGGGCTCGATTCAGAAAAAAATCACAAAGGCAACACAAAAGTTTGCGTTGCATTTTGCGATTGCCCAGGTGTTTAAAAATGCTATTCACAGACAGATAGCATACCATGCTATCCAATTGTGAATAGGGCTAGATAGAGTCAGCGGTAACCCTATTACAACTACCTTGAACCTCGCTAGTGCCACCCTGATCTGCATCCTGGGGAATGGCCCTGCAATGAATAGTGCAGGTGCACTATGTGGTATTCACAAAAGCAGCCATGTAAATGAGCCCATTGAGCATGCAAAGCACTAGGTGGCCATTTGCATGCCCATTATGGGCCTATTACATGGGGGCTAGCCTGCCCCAAGTCCCTGCCCCAGAGGCAGCACTGTGTCCATGCAGTCTCATGTGCCCCCCCATCACTGATCACCAGCCTGGTAAAAAAAAAGTATAAGCTGCCCTGGTGGTAGTGGCTCCCCTCCAATCGCTGGCCTGGTAAATAAAAGTAAAGTTGCACTGGTGGTGGTCATCTCCCCCAATCACCAAGCAGCGATCACTGGTCCAAGTCAAATAACAGAAGTCACCCTGGTGGCTAGTGATCCTTCCCCTGCTGATCAGCATTCCCAGCACAGAAATAAAGATGCACTACCCTCCCTGGAGGCTAGAGTCCTGCCCCCCACCCAATCTCTCACCTAATAAATACAAAAAGTTTCCCTGGTAGCTAGTGGTCTCTCCTCCCACCCGATTACCCACCCAATATTGAAAAAATGTCCCTGGTGTCCATTGCCTCCTTCCCCCCCCACAGATCTCCTGACCAATACCAAAAAGTGTCCAGTGTAACCCCCCATCCCGATTCCCCCATATGGTAAAGTGAACTTTTCCTGGTGGTCTAGTGGACCCCCTCCCTATCCCCGATCTCCTGTAATCAGAATGTAAACCTTTCCCTGGTGGTCTAGTGGACCCCCACTCTGGAAGGTAGTGTCCCACCACCCCACACCCCCCATCCTGAACCTGAGCTGGCAACCAGCACAGCCCTCCTCTCTCCACCATGGCCAGCCACTGACTGAGCTCTCAATGAGTGTGTACTGTATACTGTACATACTCACTTAATAACAGCTCACTCTGAGCTTTCAATCAATGTCAGTGAGCACTTTTGTGAATACCACTTCTGCGCAAAACCCGGTTTATGCTGCACAAACTGGGTTTGCACCAGGGCAATATTTGTGAATCTGGCCCTAAGTCCCTACGAAATAGCAACTAGAAATATATGTATAAAACACAAATTTAAATATGAAAATTCCCGTAGTATAACAGTGCAACATTTACAAGCCATTAGTTTGTCAATAATGGGAGTAAAAGGAGAATGCTTATATAAAAAAAAGTGTCAATGAGTCCTACAACACCAACACATTATCCCCTTCCAAACATTCATGGGGTACGCACTGCACCCCCAAAATTACCTCCAATCTTCACCATGGTGAGAAATCCACAATGAAAGTCCAATCATCATCAACATGCCCCAAAGGTGTATCTCATCTTGCACTACAACCATAGCAAATTTTAGAGCAAACCAACAAAAATTTACTTATTGGTAAAAAAATGAAAAACATATTTTTGCCCATATACAATCAACTGCTGGCAGTTAAGAAGGATACTTAATATATTTTTCTTTGAAGTTAGCCCCACAAAAAACAATTACAACCAAGCACATAAATTGCTTTTCTGGAGGCATGGAAGCACAGGGTCCAGAGGGCCCTGCACTTCCCTAGCTACAGCAGATGGATGTGTTTACAGGCTACAATTCTAATATCTTAAAATTTAAGGATATTCTTTACAAAAAAACTGTTTTAATGTGCCAGTTAATGTTCGGATTAAAGCAACAAAAGTAGGGATATGTGGCATCAGGGTTTTTCCCACCCACCAAGCAGGAAAAGGAAAAACCATTACGATTTGCACTGTCCTGACTCTTGTTGAATCAGGAGTGGGTTCCTTCCTTGGGATTCTCAACCCTAACACTCATCACATTCCATGCCCAAATAAGGTGACGTGATATGTTTTCTTCAGGCAGGGCCTACAGGTTGTTGGCAAAATGTGGGGAGACACAGTTCTGTACGTTTGAAGACTGTATCACAGTTGGGTGAGTGTTAGGGTTGAGAACCCCAAGGAAGACCTCTGCCGCTGATTTGCCAAGAGTCAGGACAGCAAAAACCGTAATTTGTTTTCCTTTTCCTGCTTGGGGGTGGGGGTGGGGAGTTAGAGCTGGAAACCCTAATGCCACATTTCCCTACTTTTGTCACTTTAATTGGAACCCTAAATGGTGCATTAACACATTTTTTGCAAAGAACTGTATTACAGCTCTGTCTTAATTTCTCAAGATATCTTAATTAAAAAAGAAGTACTGGGCTACCACTTGCGATACCAGCGATCCAGGTTCAGGAACTGACTTGGGAAGCTGGAGGGCAGCTGGGAGGAGGAGGATTGAGCACCCACTGGCTGCTCTCCTCCTCCAAGGAGAGTGGGTTACCTCTCCTGCCACTCTACTGCCACCTGGGTGACCTCAGGTGGAGGTGCATTGGGACGACATGAAGCAGGTGGGAGGATACCTGGAGATGGGACCAGGCTGGCCTGAGAAATCCACAACCAGGCTCCTTGGAAGTCCAGAGCAGACCACCCAATGCACACTCATGAACTGGGGGGACTTAGGGGGTGTTCCCTCTCTCCCCACCCAGGGGGGATAAACCATGTCAGGATGGGGGTAGGTCTACCAGAGCCCCGATGGAGTTACCTGGGGAGGAATTATGGGAGCACGCACAACCTAGGGCTCCCTGAGGATAGGGGTCTAGTGCAGTGAGTAAGGGGGCATGAAGAGTAACTATTAAAAAAAAAAGAAGTACCAGAATATCTTGTACTAATTTAATATCATTTTCAAGCTTTTATAATTTCTCTTTTTGGATTTTGGTTTTCTTACATAAATATACCAAGGAAATGTCCCTTGTTGTGACTTTACATGGGTCCCATACCAAATTTTTTGATACTTCCCCTGTAGTTACTAATTTTAAAAAAGAATTGTCTTTCCTTATATGTTAAAGCAGTATAAGCTTGATCCTCTAATAATAACATATCTAATTTCTATGCCTTTTGAGTATTGGTGCCCCTGTATGCCAAAAACAAATCAACAGGGGGATGGTCAATAGTAATTAATTTATAGTCAATGTACAAAATATTTGGAAGTATTGTTGTGGGTCCTAAAAAATAACCAATTCACAAATAAGTCTTATGTCTTCCTGAAAAAAAATAGAATTATCTCTATCGTCAGGATTTTGACATCTTCAGATATCTTTCAATGAGAAATCCTTTATTCAATTTCTAAGTGAATGTGCCACGATTAGTCATTCTACCAGCAGCATAGAAAACAAATCTTGATGCTGTGTGTTTTACAAGTGAACCAGTTCCTTCTGGTCATTTGGTTTATTTTAGATTATAAGGAAACTGACATGGGATTCATAAATAAAGTCAATGCAGAAAATTAATCGGTATGCACTAGGTGAAGCTGTCTGACTCAAGTGCCCCCCAACCCAATAAATCTCTCACACACACACACACACACACACACACACACACATATGAATGTGAATACTATATGATCCTCTGTAAGACAGTTGCTGGCAGGTCTGATTTTTTGTATGGTGACACAACCAGCGATTTAAAAATATCAAACTGATTAGTATATACAGCGAAGCCCGCCAGGATGAAGTGCAGTGTCATAGGTTTATGGCATGACAAAAGGGATTAACTCCCATTGAAACTGCATTGTTTGCTGCAGTAACTCTACTACAGAATTTTGCAGTGCTGTGCTTCATCCTGGTGAGCTTCACTGTATGTTGGCTATCATAATGGAAAGTTTCTGTAACTAAAAGGGCCATCAGGACACGCTAGATGATGCCATCTGGACAGTTACGATCATCGGATTCCACTGCCAAAACTAACAACTAGTTACACGATTTAACTACTGCCATAGAAAAAGATCAAATAAGAGTTAAATTAGGTATATTGTTTGGAAAAGTCAGCATGCAGTACACTGAGCATACAGAAGAAAGAATCCTTATGCTGTGTGTTTTTAAAGTGAACCGTGGCACTCAGACTGACAACACTGTTCAGTCTTTTCTTTTTTTTACTTCTATTGACATTCCCAAACAGAGGAAAGGCACTTTCATAATCTGAAACTAATATAAATATAATATAAGTGACATTTTGCTGGAAAAACTACTGAAGTGGTGTTGAGCCATACACATCTATCAGCTGTTCACGTCATACAACTGTTCAATAAACATGTTTCACTTTAGTAGACTGTTTACCCCAGAAAGTACAATTTACATGTAACAACTCTTGTTGGGAGGGATCCCAGTTCCTTCAGTCACACTTAGACTCAGTGTCTGTGGTGGGATTTTTACCTGTGTTCTCCTGTTTCACAGTTTCATGCTCTATCCACTTTGCCACATGATATCCCTAATTCTAGAGAAGGAATCTACGTAATAAGCTAAATTTACATTTTTGGGGGACTGTCCAGGAAGGTTTTTAACAGATGGCTACACAGGGTGATTCCACCAGTTGGCAGAATTTCTGGATGTACAGGCAGTGATTGGTAACTAGACAAAAATGCTATTCATCCTTGAATGTTGTCATTCAGGTACAAATGTTTCATCCATCCATGCACTGGAGCAGCAATGTCTGGCATACTCCCATTATAGTGTTTACTTACTGTACTGATGAGTCCCTAATTTCCTTTCATGCCTCTTGGCATCTCAGTTGGCTTTTTAGCCCCATTAATAGGATATGTTAACTGCAGGCAGTCTTGAGAGGGCCTGTGCAACTTCTGTCTGTTAGAATCAGGAGATATATCTGCTTGTAGTCTAGCTTTTGAGACATTCAACAGAAATTACACAACAAGTCTGAAGAACCACATGCTTACTGGACATTACTTTGCCCCTTGTTTTGGCCCACATCTGTCTTGTGATTGGTGATTGTGGAAATGTGACGCAGCAAAACCTACGAGCTTGAGAATACCCAAAAACAAGAGTTTATTCAGTTGAATTTAAATGTGTACAAAAGTTACATATATAGTAAACTTGTTGCAAAGAAACACAACAGAACAGGGAGGCTTAACTTAGTTTGTTAGTTAACTGCACATTTGTATGACATAATTTTACATGCATCTTAAAAGAAACCTTTGGTGCTCACGACTGGAGGAGGCAGGAGGATAAGAGGATGCCTGGCGATCCTAAGGGGAAGAAGACTTCCTGCAGAGACAATGGCATAAACAGAAAGTTAATTAGAAAGAATTTCTTGAACTGGTGCACTCCACTAGATCTGTAGATGACAAGCTCCAGCAGCACTTCAACAACATTCTGCACCAGTTCCAATCCAAGCAACTCAGAGTCAACACTAAAAGAAAATGGTGTCCCTGACCTCCGGTACCAGTCAGAAACTGGCCAGACCCACTGCCACTCTATCCTCACAACTCTGAATGGCATGCTTCTTGAAGCAGTTTAGTCCTTCCAGTACTTTGGAGTGTAGCTAGACAGTAAGTTTGACTTCTCAGCCCACATCGATGACATCCACGCAAAGCTCTGTGCCAAGCTTAGTGCCCTGTACTGCAACAAAGACTGCTTATGTCTGCAGGAAGCTTGTTACCAAAATGATGCTTCCTGTCTTCGACTAAGCAGATGTGATCAATGGCATCACCACTTCCACTTCCCTCATGAGACTGGACATCATTTGTAACTCCTTCTGCTGTTTTGCTACAATCCCCCTCCCCCCGGCATCTACTATTGTTCATTGTATTCATCCTTATCCATCCACCCTTTACCCTTTCGTCAGGAGCTCACTGTACCGCCTTCATATCCAAATACTGGTTTTGTTCCCTTTCCTCTTCTCTTCCAACTCCCCCCTGTTTCCTGTTCCCTCCATTTCAGGGACCATTGCACTTTTGCCACTCCTCACCCCCTGTCCTCTGCTCTGGGCAATCTGCCATCTTCTATCAACTCTCCTCACTTTGGGACCAACTCTTCCTCCCTCCGCCTCTCCTCCCCTCCTCTTTCTCTCAGGCACCAGTTGAATTGTCAACCCCTCCCCATCTGTTCCTGTTACCCTTCCTCTTGATACCACTGTGGCCAAGCCTTAGCCATCCTGGCAAGTAGCTGGCTGAGTCCCCACTCCTGCCTTGATTTAACTGCCACACCATTACAGTTTTTTCCCTTCATTACCAAGTCAGGCAATAACTCGCCTCTTGGGTCAATTGCCTGTTGTCAGTATTGTTCTTGTTCACCAAGTATTGCTGCCATTTCTGAATATGCACTTGCTAGGCAATCTCATTGAGCTGTACTGAACTTTATTCTCTGCATATACAATTGTTTAGTATTTAGTATTTATCCTACTTTTGCACCAATTTTTACCATATGTTGTTCAGATGTTTTGCTACTATGTATTGTGCTACTGTTGTTCCACTGTTCCCCTCCTCTGGGTCACATCTGGAAACGAGCCTGCACACAGTGTGCCTCTCTCAGTTACCAATTTTCAAATACATGAATAAATAATTCTAAAATACACATGCAGCTACCATTTACATTATTCCCTTACTCTCACTCTCTGTGTCTCTTTGTTTTTCTCTCTCTCACTTTGGCTACTTCAAATGCCCCTCAAAGCAGCAATCCAACCTTCTTCCCAAGACTGCTGTTCACCTCCCATATGGATGAAGGCCATCTCATTGTAAAGATTAAAAGACGCTGGATTGATCTGGTCTGCTGGTTGTCTCACTACACAGTAAAGTTGCTGTTCTGCCTCTCCCTTGTTGTTCACCCCAGTGTACATGTTCCATTGTCACCCTTTAAAATGGTTGTCCCAAGCAGTACTCCAGGTATTGATGGATCTCTTGAGTGTAGTGGCTGCTTGTGAGGCAGGATCAGGGTAGGTAGTGGTGGCCCATGACAGGGCTATTACCTCAGCCTTAGATACTGTCTCACCACTTCATATACAACCAGTACTTCTTACTAAGGATCCCTGTGGTTTGACAGGAAGTGTAGGAAGATGAAGGACATGGGTCCTAGACTGTAGCTTTGTAGGCTGAAAAAACATAGAAACATAGAAGTGGACGGCAGATAAGGACCACAAGGCCCATCCAGTCTACCCATTTTTTCTACCTTAAGAATGTGCCATAGGCCTTTACTCTGTCAACGGCCTGTCTATTCATACTTGTCTGTATTGCTCCCTTAGGCCTATCCCATGCCTCTTTGAAGCCCTGTACTGCATTCATATCCACCACTTCCTGAGGTAGGCTGTTCCATGTATCCACCACCCTTTCTGTGAAAAAGAATTTCCTCACATTACTTCTTAATCGGCCTCCCTCTAATCTCATGCTGCGTCCTCTTGTCCTGCTATTTTTCTTATATTGAAACATGTTAGACTCTTTCACCTGATTAATGCTCTTAAGATGTTTGAATGTTTCGATCATATCACCTCTCACCTCTCTCCCTCCTTTGCTCTAGGGTATACAGTTAATCTGTCCTCATATGTTTTCTGATGCAGTCCCTGCACCATTTTGGTTGTCCTTCGCTGGACTGCCTCCATTTTGTTAATGTCCTTGTGCAGGTGTGGCCTCCAGTACTGCACGCAGTACTCCAGATGGGGCCTAACCAGTGTCTTGTAAAGAGGGCTTATTACCTCCCTCTTATAACTTGCAATATCCCTACTAATATACCCAAACATCCCTCTAGCCTTACCTACTGCTTTAGTGGTCTGTTTGGATGATTTCAGGTCATCTGTGATGATGATGCCCCAGTCTCTTTCTTCCCTTGTGATTGACAGCAACTCCCCTCCCAACCTATAGGTGGCTTCAGGGTTTCTCTTCCCTATGTGCTTGATCTCGCACTTCTTTGCATTAAACCCCAATTGCCACTCTTCTGACCATTTTGCCAGTTTATCCAGATCTCTTCTCATTCTGCCCACCATATCTGGATCATCTACTCTGTTGCAGATCTTGATGTCATCTGCAAACAGACAAATCTTACCCTCCAGTCCATCTGCAATGTCACTGATGAAGATATTGAAGAGGACTGATCCCTGAGGTACCCCCCTTGTGACTTGCATCTCATCTGACTGTATACCATTTAACACCACTGTCTGTTTTCTGTCTGCCAACCAGTTTGCCACCCAGTTGACCAACTTCTGACCCACCCCAAGCCTACCCAGCTTATTAATCTTCTATATGGAACAGTATTGAAAGCTTTGTTGATGTCAAGGTAGGCGACATCAACTGCACCCCATTGGTCCACCACTCTGATTACCCAGTCAAAGAAATCTATAAGATTAGCTTGACAGGGCCTTCCTGTTGTAAACCCATGCTGTCTTGGATCCTGTACTCCTATGGATTCCAGGTGTTGCGCTATCCTTTCCTTAAGAAGTGCCTCCATAATCTTGCCCACTACTGAGGTAAGACTGACTGATCTGTAGTTCCCTGCCTCCTCCCTGCTACCACTCTTGTGGAGTGGGATCACATGAGCCCTTCTCCAGTCTTCTGGGACCTCTCCTGTGCTCAAAGACTTACTAAGCAGTTCTGATAATGGCTCTGCTAGTTCCACCCTTAGCTCCTTTAGTACTCTGGGATGTATGCCATTAGGTCCCATTGCCTTGTTCACCCTGAGCTTAGCGAGCTCTTGTAGGACCCTTTCTTTTGTGAAGAGACTAGTACACACCTCCCTCCCCGAGTCCATGGTGCTGAGCTGTGGGCCCTGCCCTACCTTCTCCTCAGTAAATACTGAGCACAAGTATCTATTTAGGATAGATGCTTTTCCTTGGTCCTCCTCCACACACTCCCCCTTATCCCCTTTGATCTTAGCAATACCCCCTCTGGACATTCACCTTTCACTAATGTATCTATAGAAAGTCTTGTCCCCTTCTTTTACTGTTCAAGCTAGTGTTTCCTCAGTTTGGGCCTTTGCCTACCTTACTGCCTTCCCTGCTTCCCTTAGGGAAGTTTTGTATGCCTCCTTATCTTCGTCCCGCTGCATTTCCTTATATTTCCTGAAGGCCAGCCTTCTGGCGCTGATCTTTCCCGTAAACCATAAACTTCTGAAAGAAATCAATAACAAAATTCAATTAAATATGGTGAATATTAACCCACTTCCATTCAATGTACATAGGTCATCATGACACACAATAGATAAATAGACCAATGTTCATTAGTCTGCTGGCATTTCTGTATGTCTGTATATTTACTGACGCATGTTGAGGGTTCATAAGCTTTCCCCCCCCCACTCAACTGTGGTACACCATGGTCCACACTGTACAACTGCAAACTTACTTTACTCTACTGCTTGTGCTTTCCCTTGCGATGGTGAACCATGACATACCATGCATCCAGTTCTTGCATGAGAAAACTGGTGATGTGTGGTTTGTATTTGTTACAGTACTGTATCTTCACAAATTAATGCCTTGAGATTTCCTTTTTCCATACCTGTGATGTTGGTAATGTTATTTATACTGTATCCATACTTCTTCTTCCAATGCACAGATTGGATTGAAGAAAAATAAATAACAAGATGTTGTGTGAGGCTGTCTACCTGCATAAGCTTGTAGCAGTATCATAATAATTCATCTACACTTAGATTTTAGTATGTACTTTCCAAACAACAACAGAAATCCTTCTGATATCAATTGACCACCTGGTTCAATGACAGAGGTCCATGTCTCTTTTTAAGACTGTTTCATGATTGTTTCTTTGATCTTTTATCTAAAGCCTACAGTATGATAGTTTCCTGTTGCTGCTATATACTCCTTAGCCAGCAATTTACATCTGGCAGCAGATGTAAAATAAATCTGAATTTTTCCATTCCAGATCCACTTCAGAATCCAGTCAAGTTTTTCAGTGGTAAAAAGGACAAGATGCCACACTGGGCTCAATTTTCAAAGCCCTGTGACTGCCACAAGCCCCTAGTGCATCGATCATTTGGTGCACGGGGCTTGCAGCATTCACCCAGCAGGTGATCAGGATTTTCCATTCTGAACACCAAATGCTGCAAGTTAGACCAGTTTTTACCTGGTCTAACTTGTGCCATTTGGGGGACACTTTTTATGGAGCTTGTGCCAAATATTTGGTACAAACTGCTGTACATTGAGGAAACTGTTGCAACTGCGCCCAATGTAGCAAAATCGGGTGCAGTTGTGTCAAAGGGGTTTGTACCAAAAAAGAGGTGTGATACAGGGCTTGATACAAGCCCTGCATCACTGTCTGAAAACTGATCCCACTCTCTTGCTTTCAGTTGCTCAGCACACACCAGTCGACTACCACGAGGCGTTTCCATTTATCCCTTCCCCCCAAAGACAGCAAGTATGCCAGAGTATGGGTTCATAGGTGCCCCACTGATGTTGGAAACATGAACAGTTTGTCCTCAAAGAACTGAAGGAAAACCAACACAAATACAGCCTTTACTCACTCCACTTTGAGGACAGCATGCTGTAGCTAAACTGAGATGCAACAGTTAACCCCTCACTTACAACTTCGGAAATTCTTTTGCTGTCTAAAACCAGATGCTGTGCCCACAGTTTTCCCAATAATTCAAACTGAGTACCCATGTCTGAATTCAATTAATTGCACTAAACAGAAAGACTGCAAATAGGTAAAGACAAATGCATTCCACAGCATTCACCTATTCTCAGACTGGACAGGCACCTGGACAGTTGCCCACCGCAACCATATTTTTTACCTCTTTGAGCTGACAGAACAATTGTTGGGTTCAAGCACAAATCTGAAGAAGCAAAATTCTGTGAAAGATCCTCATTGTGCAACCACATGTGGTATGTGACATATATGTTGTGTACATTAACAGGTTTTTTTCTCTACTGGTGCCAGTTTAAACAAGATAATGTTGTGTTACACTGTCAACAGCCTGTCTATATGTTTTCGTTTAGTTATTGTCTGTAAAACAGTAGTAACATTAACATATGTATAAGACAGTAGAAAAAAGGGCTTGTGCTCTATCTAGTCTGCTCAAGTGTTCAGATCCCTCAGTGCCTGCTAAGGGATCTGCCACCCTACCAATTAACCCCCCTGTCCTAGCTAACATCCTCCCTCACCCCTTCCCCATCCTCAACATGTAACCTTCCCTTTTACCCTGTTACAGCATCTTTTGAAGCTATCCACCATCTTCAGGGAGGCCACCTCCTCCAGTAACTCTTTCCAATTAGCCACCACTCTCTCTGTGAATAAGTGCATCCTCTTCTCTCACCTGAATCTTTCCCACACCAGCTTGAAGTAATGTCCTCTGGTGGTTTTTCCCACAAAGTCTGAAGAGACCCTCTTGATGCCCTGATGGTATTTTAAGGTCTCAATCATGTCCTCCATCTCCCTTCTGTCCCCCAGAGAGTACATGTTGAACTCTCCAAGTCTCTCCTCATATGTTCTACCTTGCTGTCCCTGTATCATTTTGGTTTCCCTTCTCTAGACTGTTTCCACCAAGTTGATGTCCTTCTTCTAATAAGGGCAACAATAATGCAAACTGTACTCCAGGTCTGACCTCACTAGTGATCTGTACAGTGGCAGAGTAACATCTGCCTCCTGCTGGTTATCCCGCTGGCTATGCAGCCTAGCATTCCATTCTCTTTGGCTGCTGCTCTCTTCAGTGTGCTGAGTTTTTTAGGCCACTCAGGAGGATTTCCACCAAGTCTTTTTCCTCCTCTCACTTGGTAACCTACACACCATCCAGCCAGTATATGGTTTCCATGTTCTTTGCCCCCCAGGACAAGGCCTGGTATGCTCATAAGGCAGATTCTACGGCTGGAAACTGGAACAACTACAAGAGGCTGAGAAACCAATGCAAGAACAAAATGAAACTACTCAAGGCCTCCTTCTTCATGGAGCAGCAGGCCCAGCACCTGGGTGACCTCCGAAATTTCTGGAACTCTGTCAACTCCTTAACAAGAAGAGCACCCTCAAAAGACAATATTCAACTTATCTCTGACTCTGGTCTGAATACAGACCCATTGGTAGTGGCTGGTATCCTTAATAACAAATGCTGTAACCTTAACCAGTACCTGGACCTTCTCCCTCTGGAGGACAGGGACATCACACCTCTAAGACAGGAAGGTCGGTGCCAGAATAGTCCAACATTTCACTTCAAAGTCACATCTAAAACTAAGGTCTGCAGGCTTTTAAGGGTGCTATTGAACACAGGAAGTGCAGGACGTGATGGCCTATGCCCCCAGTTCCTGAAATTGGCACTGGACCTTATAGCAAAACCACTAACATACATTATCAATCTATCCCTGACCACTGCTACCATGCCAGCACTCTGGAAAGAGGCTAGGGTAGTACCAATTTATAAGTCAGGTGATCTGAACCTACCAGAGAACTATAGGCCTGTCTCCATACTCTCACACATGAGTAAAATACTGGAGAAGGTAGTCTTCAGGCAGATAACTAACCATCTTACTGCTAATAACAAATTATCCCAGCACCAGCATGGTTTCAGAAAGGGTTTCAGCACAACAGCCTTAGCTAATTTTATGGATCATGTCCTCAGAGAGGCAGATAAAGGGAATCTCACTGGTACCATATTCATTGACCTCTCAAAGGCATTTGATATGGTGGATTCACAGCATGTTACTCATGGAACTCTCAGTACTCGGCTTCTCATCAGGCACCAAATGTTGGGTCAGGAACTACTTATCTGATAGAACCCAGTCAACACTGGTTGGAGGAAGGCTATCCAGCCCTCTTCAGGTTCAGAGAGGAGTCCCGCAGGGGTCCATTCTTGGACCATTATTCTACTTGGTCTTTGTAAACCCACTGCTATTGGAAACCACCACTAACAATAGAGTCATGTATGTGACAGGGTGGAATAGGACCCTGTCCCAGTTGTTATGGAGAGATTGAATGCAGGGATCTGTTCTGTTCTTTCCTTTCTTGTCACTTGTCTGTCTGGTTGCACAACCAAATTTTCTTGTGAGACCTAGGACTTGATCACCCCAACAGTCTCGCAATTCTTTGCCTCTCACTGTCTCTCAGTCTCCCCTTGCTGTTTCTGTCTTTTCCTCTCTTGCATATCTGCTGGTATAAAAATATCTGCAAATCATTATGTGAAAATGTAACAGATATCGGGATCCCTTTGTTTAAAAATTATATATTATTATATTACTGTTGAAATGTATATAATTATAGTTTGAGATGATTGCAAAAAGCTATTGGGAACTCAAGGAGTTAACCTAAGAGCAGTTTTTTAAGCCCTTTTTCAGAAGCTGTGGAGAAGGGGCCTCAGTTCTGGGACATTGTGTTCTTGCTGCACCTGCCTGAAAGTTACAAGAACATTTTAGAAATAAAACAGGATGAGGTTTCAAAGGCTTATAAGAGAGAGCTGCAATGGTTTGGGGGAGACAGAGATGGATGGAAAACTCAGATGGATCTTCTCTGTTTATTCTGCCTTTGTAAATAGTTATTCTGAACAATTTTTTTTATGTTACTGCTAGTACTAATAAACACTTTTTGCGAATTCTACAACTGCTTCTGGTTTTTCCTATGCTGCCTGACCTGTGCCTTGATGACAAAGTATTCTGATGACCTTGCACTGTTCTATAGTGACAGATTCACTGACAAACTGTCTCAGAAACTATCAAGGGAGTTTGCCTCCACTGGTTCACTCAGCACAGACTAGTTGTAAATGACAAAAAAACTAAAGCCATGCTGTTTGGTTCAAGCCAAAAGCTGGGGAGGCGCTCGGATGCCCACATGCTGTCTTTGAAAATCCAAACTCATGATGGATCCACTCTGGAACAGGTGGAAAATATGAAATATCTAGGGGTCACTCTGGGCCCCTCGCTCACCTTTGACTCTCATGTGGGACAGGCTGTTAAAAGGGTGAATCAGCAGCTGGGGGCATGCTACTGTGTGAAGCACCTACTATCACCTGATGCTAGGCTGGCAATAGAACAGAGCACCCTCATTCCAATCCTAGAGTATTGCTCCCCTATCCTACACCCCATCTTGGCCAAGCTTCTTACTAGACTGAGCAGTGCCTACAATAACATATGCAGGTCTGTCTCCCTGGCTCCATATAACACACACCACTGCAATCTATACAAATCCTTAAGGTGGCTGCCCCCTCAAGCCCATAGGGATCTCTTGTATGGGATCTCCATCTCTAAGGCACTCTGTAATGGGGCTGACTCACCACTCTTGGGCATGCTTATAATGAAATGGGTCCCCCAAAAGCTCAGGTCCTCTTTGTGTCTAGTCCATGAATGCCCCAAAATAACAACAGCCATGGGACAGAGAGCTTTTTCCAGTGATACACCTAGGTTCTGGAACTCTCTCCCAGCTGAGCTCCAGTCACTAAACTCCCCCAACACCTTCAAATTGCAATTCTGGAAGACCCTAATGGCTAACGCAGACTGCAAGTGCTAGCCCACCAAAGTCCGTTCCATCGCATCTAAGCACTTGAATGTATTTGACAGCTAGCTCTGAGAAGGGGATAAAAATGCACTTCTCTGGTCCAGTCACTGCTGATACAGTGAGTATACAGACTGACTGTCTGAGGTTATAAATGTTGTATAGCTTTGAACTATTTAATGGGGTTGGGGTGCTCTATTTTTGCCTGTGCATTGGGTTAAACATTGAAAGTTGATTGTTGTTTCTTTCCCACACTCTTTCTGCTCTGTACTGTGTAGAATCAGAATTCCTTTTGTGATGTAGTGATGCTTATATCTTATGCATTGTACTTTTTGTGTGCCATCTTGATGGCCTGGGTCGTGCCTAAAAAAGGTCCACTGGACCAGTGTACTTATCTGGTCAACAAATACATAAATAAATAAGTGCACCACCTTATACTTTTTATCACTGAATCACAGTTGTGGAATGCCAGACCATTTCTGTAGCTTAGTCATTTCTTTCCTTCGGTACTGTCTCCTCTCCTACATATCCACTCTCCCACAGAGCTTTGTATTATCTGAAAAAATGGAAGATTTTACATTTGATTCCATCTGCTATATTGCCATATATACACCTGCCGGTTCCTGTGGGACCCCACTGATCATTGGAAAATTCACCCCAGACTACTAGCTCTGACGTCTATCCTGCAACTAATTTTTAACCCACTGAGCTAGTTGACCACCTACCCTCTTGTCCTCCAGCTTCCTGATTTATTCATTATATTTATTAATTTTGCTAACTGGGTAAGCCCACTGAGATATAACTGTCCCTTTTGAAGGGACAACCCAGACTCAGTTACATTTAGCAATCAGGCAGAACAGTACATTATCAAAAATACATTGTCAGGACAAGTCACATATGACATAGTCAAAATACATAAGGTGTGAGATTATACATTTGATCAAGCATGGAGTTCAACATATGACACAGAGTTAATAACAATCTTAGGCTACACAAGGTAGGGAAGGGAAACATTAATAAATAGTGCATCAGAATGATGCAACCTGACCCAAGATGGCAGAGCATAGCCAATTATAGCACTGGGAACTGTTGCCTATTACAAGCATAGATGCTCCATTCCAGTAGTACAACTTTAAGCCCTTTATTTAAACTCCCCAAGTGTAGGACAGTCTTGAAGGGCAGAAGGCAGTGTGTTCCAGATACTCAGTGCTGAGGTGACAAAGGACCTCTTTCCTCCACAGGATCTAAGTTTAGGTATCTCCAACAGAAGATTACATACATAGATACATAGACAGTGTCGGCAGATAAGGGCCTATGGCCCACCTAGTCTGCCCATTTGAGCTTGTAAGTTCAGTTTGTTTTCCTAGAAGTCTATTTCCCCTTACCCCTGACCTCTAGAATTCCTTTATGTCTATCCCATGCATTCTTAAATCCCGTGATTGTTTCAGCCCCCACCACTTCCTCTGGCAGGGTGTTCCACTTGTCCACCACCCGCTCTGTGAAGAAATTCTTCTCATGTTTCCTCTGAATCGTCCTCCTCCAACTTCATCCCATGCCCTCTAGTCCTGAAACATCTTTTTCGCTTAAAAATAGTGTTTTCCTGCACCCTGTTCCTCCCTGTAAGATACTTGTATGTCTCTATCATATTCCTCTCTCCTCCTCTCCTCCAGGAGTACATGTTCAGTTCCTTCAACCTGTCTTCATAGGACTTGTGATGCGACCATGCACAATCTTTGTTGCCCTCCTCTGAACCTTCTCTACCCTGTCTATGTCCTTACATAGGTATGGTCTCCAGAACTGTACACTGTACTCAGGTGGGGCCTCACTAGTGTCTTGTATAGCGGAATTATGACCTCCTTTCCTGCTGGTGATGCCCCTGCCTATACATCCCAGCATCCTATTTGCTTTACCTGATGCCTTGTCACACTGTTTCTCATCTTTGAGGTCATCAGAGATGACAACCCCAAGATCCCTTTCCTGCTTGGTGCATGCTATATCCTCACCCCCAACTGATATATTGTGCCAGGTTTTTGTGCCCCATATGCATTATCTTGCACTTCTTTGCATTGAATTTCAACTGCCAAACCCTTGACCATTCTTCAAGTTTCTGCAGGTCCTTCTCATTCTGTCTACACCTCTGGTGTGTCTACTCTGTTACAGAGCTTTGTGTCATCAGCGAACAGTGAAATTCTGCCTTCTAGATCCTGTGCAATGTCACTGATGAAGATGTTGAATAGGACCGGTCCCAGCACTGATCCCTGTGGTACCCCACTGGTCACTCTTCCCTCTGTGGAGTGACAGCCATTTACCACCACCCTCTGTGTCCTGCCACCCAGTCAGTTACCTGCCCACCACACTACTGTCCTGCCCACACCCATATTCCCCAGTTTGTGTAATAGTCTTCTATGTGGCACAGTGTCAAAGGCCTTGCTGAAGTCCAGATAGGCCATGTCCACTGCCCTCCCCTGATCCACCTCCCTAGTCACCCAGTCAAAAAATTCAATGAGGTTGGTCTGACATGACCTCCCCCTGGTGAAACCATGCTGCCTTGGGTTCTGTAGTCCATTGACAACCAGATGTTCCACCAATCTCTCCTTCAGTAGTGCTTCCATGATCTTTCCCACTACCGAGGTGAGGCTGACTGGTCTGTAGTTCCCTGCTTCCTCTTTGTTCCCACTTTTGTATAAGGGGACTACATCTGCTGTCCTCCTTGCTGGATTGCTGGAGGACTGCAGCACTCTCCTTTGGGGTATGGTTTTTAGAATGTTACACAGGTTAGGTGGAGGGGAGGGACACTTAACAAGCTTAAAGGCCAGGCAGAGGAGAGAGAGTATTCAAACTGACCCTCCAGTGAAGGCCAGTTCAGTGACCACAGTATATTGCAATGGTGCTCCTTGGGTGGAGCATCAGCAGCAAAGCACCAAATATTACTGTGTAATACTTCCAGCTTATTGAGCTGAGCTCATAGCACCTCAGGGACTGCACATAGGGGTGCCATACTGCAAGAGGGGGAGAAGAGTACCAGTAGCAATGATAAGTCATGATTCCTTAGTAATGAGATTGCCAAGGTGGTAGAGTAAGCCACTTTTTTGGTGAAGGATCTGAGTACTATGGTCAATGTGAGTTTGGTAGGAAAGTTCCTGGTCCAAGTGGACCCCTAGGTATTTGGTGGACTCAATTCCTTCTATGGACGTTCCAGTGGAGGTAGTGAGAGCAAACAGGTGATGCCTAGACAGCCCCAAGTTCCTAGGCCAAACAATATTGCCTTGGTCTTGCCTTGGTCTTTTTGGCATTAAGGACCGACTTACTGGTCATAAACCAATTTTCTAGTTCAAGGAGATCACCTGTGATCTGGGTGTTGAGGCAGAGGGGGTCCCTAGAATTTCTATATATCACAGCATCATCTGCATACAGCAGAAGGATCCCCCCCCCAGTTCCTCAGCATGTCATTAACATATAGCGAAAAATAGCAGGGGGCCTAAAATAGAACCCTGGGAGACACCAACCAGGATTGGTTTAGTTCTGGAGAGAGAGCCCTTCCGCCTGACCAATTGAGACCTACCAGTGAGATAGTAGGAGAACCAGCTGAGAGAGAGAGAGAGAGAGTGCATCAAGACCAAACTGTTTTAGTTTTCATAGAAGAAGGCTATGGTTAACCAGCTCAAAATCTTTAGTGAGGTAAATGAAGTAAACAATAAGACACCACAGGGTGTGCATTGAACAGGTGTTACCACACCCCGAGGGGCGTACTGTGGCCTCATGCCTTCAGCCACTGGAAGTGTGGTAATATCTGCTCACTGCACACCCCCAGAGTGTCTTTTTCCCCTTATAAAATGGGCTTTTTTTTTTACTTTTCACAGTTAAAAAAAGTTAGATTTAGAAAAATGTGATTTGCTTATGAGACCTTATGATAAAATAGTCTTTCCACCTCTTAGAAAATAATGTCATGCATGTGCTGTACATACTGTTTGTCCTTTACTGGCATCACTGCTACTGGTGCACTACAGGAACACTACCCTTACATCCCTATGTATTGGTCTGTAGTTTTATTATGGAAGAGCGAGAGAGCGAATGCAATACGTGTAACAGCTTTTTTCTCTTGTTAAATTTAACCACGAAACAATGGCCCAACACAGCTGGATCAGACGGGGACTCCAGCAGCACCAGGCAGGGATGTGGAGAAACGGCAGCCCAGTAGTAGCAAAAAAGGTTTTTATTCGGGTTCATTTAAAACATATTCATTTTTTTTCAAGGCTTACATTCCTGTCCTTTATGTTTTGAGGTTTTCCCTCCTCTTCCCACGATGGACCAAGCAGTACTACCTAGCTTACAGAAGTACTTCGTTCCACTTGCCACCTTGCTTAGAAGTGAGCTTGGGACAGTTAACATAAAAAAAACAGACACAGAGATTACTTTGAGAACTACGGGTTGGGAGTATAATCATTAACAGAGACAGTGTAAGCATAAATGCTGATAAAGCAATGGCACAATTGTAAGGTGAGAGAACCTGAACAGTTGTCAGCTGACAGAAAGGGATTAGTTAGTTGATTTTTTAAAATTCAACTCTAAGTGTGAAATTTGTGTAGGGCTACCATTTGCAATCAGATAAACGCTTTCTGATGGATTCACTTGATGAGTGACTTTTTATTTATTTATTTTATTTATTTATAATCACATCGGAATTACAATTCTTTGAGTCAAGGACTCGTTTCCAAAGGCTCCACATCAGAAACAACAGGCAAAATACACGGGCAGACAAGGGTGCAGTTATATAACAGGTGATTACAGTAACTTTGTAACATAGCAATCCAGTTACAGAAAGACAACAACCATACATCCGCAGGAAGCAGTACAGCATCGTAGGGCACTGAGCAATATAGTGCTCAGTCAAATTACAGTTTCACAGCAGCGAAACAAATACTTATACAGGGTGGTAGCTAGGTTACAGTAGACATAAGCAGTAGTTCGATAGTGCAGCCTCATAGGAGGCATTTGTCATCAAAGAATTTAGTTAAGTGCCCCAAAAAGGGAAGGGTGCCTGGGGTCTAGGATCCCATATGTTGAGTGCATTTGCAACTGTGGGTGGAGAGAATGAGGCTCTTGAGAGCTGTCTTAAAAGGACCTAATTTAATAAGTGAGGAGATAGAGGTGGGGAGGGCATTGAACCAGTGTGGTACCTTGTAGCAAAAGGATCTCTGGGCGTGTGAGGTCCTCACCCTGGGGACTCTGAGAATGGCCTTAGTGGAACTATGAGTGGAGGCAAAGGGGGCTGCAGGATAGAGGGAGGAGGACACCCCTGGGGGGGAGAGACCTAGAAGTATTTTTTTAGCCAAGAGGTATGTCTGATATTGTGTTCTCTCTTCTAGATTGAGTATATTGGCCAGGGAGTATAGAGTACATGTATGAGTCTGTCTGTGTGCACCAGTTAGGACCCTGAAGGTCTTGTTTAGAGACATTTGGATTTTGCTGAGGGTGGTGGCATCAGCGGCAGCATAGACAGGGAGGCCGTAGTCTACAAGCGACAGGACTAAGGAGGTAACAGCCAGTCTAAGGGCCTCCAGAGGGAGGCAGTCCTTATAACAGTAGAGAAGGCCTATGCAGATGTTAGTTGCTAAGGTGAGCAGGTTGACGTGTGAGTGAAAAGTGAGGGTAGAATCAAAGGTAATGCCCAGGTATGTGTAGCTGCTAACTTGCTCTAGTGGGTGGAGTGTGCCGGATAGTATATGGAGAGGCAAGCTCTTTGCCTTGTTTTGATGGTGAGTAAACAACATGGCTTTTGTTTTTTTAATGTTAATGACCAGCCTGCGGTCAATAAACCAGTTTTCGATTTTGCTGAATGAGCGCTGGAGGGATGCGTGAAGAGAGGACGGGTCAGGGTGGGAGGAGAAGAGGACAGCGTCATCCGCATATAGAAGGATCTTGCTAGGGCAAGAGTTGGGTAGGGCATTTAGGTAGAGACTGAAGAGAAGAGGGCCCAGGATGGAGCCCTGCGGAACCCCTGAGCAGACAGGGCGGGTACTGGTAGGGTGTTGTTTATTTTGACACACTGGGACCTTGAGGAGAGATAGCTAGAGAACCAGTCTAGTGGGTCTTGTGAAAAGCCTAGATGAAGGAGTGTGTCAAGTAGGAGAGGGTGACAGACCGTGACAAAGACCTTGGAGAGGTCGATATAGACAGCACCTGAGAGGTGGCCTTTGTCAAGGTTTTCATGAAGGAAGTTTGAAAACTCTACAAGAGCTGTGGTCGTACTATGACCTGGACGGAAGCCATGCTGCTCTCTGCATAATAGATTATGGGAGGCAAGGTATTCAATAAATATAAATGAACCTACTAGAATAAACAAAAAGAACCCTAAAAACAATACACTACTGGACGTATTACTAGTGAGTAAACCTCACCTCTTCTCACATATTGGAGTACTGTTCAATGACATCAGTGATCATTGTACTATTGCAGCAGTTAGAACTGCATGTAAGCCTTTGCCCCCGACAAAATTCATGCTGAGGAGATCGAAAAAGAAATTCAACATCAATGCATACCTGGATGATATCAAACACTCCATAAGATGGCAAGAGTTCTATTTAGCGACCACTACGGAGATTGCACATGGTATTTAAATGATATTATTACAAGTGCTCTAAACACCCATGCACCAGTTGCTAAACTTGTATCAAAATAAATATTGTCGTTGGTTCAACTCAGATCTTAAATCCAACCTGCTCAACAGGGACAAACTTTGGAAGAAGGCTCGAAAAACCAAGTTAGACACTGACTGGGAGCAGTTCAGAAAAGCTAGGAATCTCTGCACCAAGAAAGTGCGAGACACAAAGGCTGCATACTATATGGCTGAACTAGATTCATCATACCATAACCCTGCCAAATTTTGAATACCATAAAAGATATAACTGGCAATGTCACAAGCAACCTACTCCCAAAAAAGGTACATAGTGGAAATAGAACCATCATTGACAGAATAGAAGTACTGGAAGCTTTTAATAATCACTTTACTACTGCTGGGCTAGCATTTGACTACTCTCCTGCCAACCTTCTGAGATTGCAACTAGGGATTAAGAACTCTGATGTAAAAGTGACTGATTCCACTTTCTCCTTCACACCAACCACACTGAAACAAGTTGAAGAACTAATATTACAGTTGGATACAAAAAGTGCAGGTGCTGACTCCCTTGACCCCTACTTCATAAAATTGCCTTACATGTTATAGCAGTACCGGTGACACATCTGTTCAATCTCTCATTACAGTCAGGAGGTATCCCGTCAATCTGAAACTGCTCAGTTATTCCACTATTGAAATCGGGATCCCACAGACCTCAATAACTACAGACCAATCTCCATTCTCCCAGTACTATCCAAACTACTTGAAAAATTGTGAGCACTCAGTTAAGGGAGTACCTAGAAGCTAACAATCTTCTAAATCCAGCACAATCTGGTTTCAGAACAAATCACAGTACCATCACAGTTTTGCAAAAGTCACCAATGACTGGCAACTTGAATTGATAAAAAATTGTGTTAGTGCTGTTTTCTTAGACCTAAGTAAGGCCTTTGACACGGTTGACCACGACCTGCTCCTCTCATCACTGAGGTCAGTTGGGCTTGACACCAATTCCATTAGATGGTTTCATGATTATCTTTCAGGAAGAACTCAGCAGGTGAAGGCGTCAAGGTGATATATCATCACTCAGACCACTTCAAAGAGGAGTACCACAAGGATTGATCCTTGGCCCTATCCTATTTGCAATATATAACAACAACATCGACTTAAAACTTTCCAAAGCCACTATACACCTGTTTGCTGATGATACAGTACTGTATGTCAGTCACTCTTCACCTATTACAGCCTGCAAAGATCTACAAACAGAATTCGACCTGCTGCAATATCAACTGCTGGGAAAGAAACTATTATTGAATGCAAAGAAAACCAAGGCTATGTTTTCTCCCTCAGGTGCAGTCAGGATACAGTATCCTCTTAACCTTCCGAAATTAACCACTGCCCTTGGTGAAAACCTAGACTATGTCACAAAATTCAAATACCTGGGGTATGGTTAGATAATAGGTTAGACTACCTAGAACATTTGGAAGAACTGTTAAAAACTCAGACAAAGACTTGGACTGTACTACAGAATAAGGCACTTCCTTACAAGTGATTCAAAAAAGAAGATGATCCAGGCCACTTTCCTCTCAGTACTAGATTATGCTGACTTCTTATACAGTCGCTGCCCTACTGTATGTCTGAACAAGATAGATACACTATATCACAGAGCCTTGAGGTTCATCACAGACCTACCCTATAGCACTCACCACTGTCTGCTCTACTCTGCAGTGGGATGGACGTCGCTTCAAGCCAGAAGAGATAGAAATGCAGTATTATGGACCTACAGAGCAATATCGCAGCAGCTTCCAAAATATATCTCTGACTGTTTTTTACAAGCCACATCAAATAGTTATGCATTAAGAAGCATGAACCTTATTACCCTCAAGGTGCCTAAATTCCACTCTCGACATGGTAGATATGCAATTAGCCATGTGTTATCCACTTTATGGAACACAATGCAGAAGACATTGAAATTGAAAAAGCTTATATCTATTTCAGCCTTCAAATACCTATACAATAGGATTTTCAAAGAAAAATGTAGCTGCTTCCATCAACACTAGTTTAACCCTCCATATGTAGATATGTAGATACACAATACAAGCTCACTAGCACCTACTGTGAAACTACCCTATAACTTACTATCCAGTGCCTTTTCAGATCCAGTGCCTAACCCTCTCCTCTTCCTCCTATACCTACTCTGGATCCTCTTATTGCATTAACTATTATGATTCCTCCCCCACCCAGTTCACTACCCCTTACCATTACTATAGGGTACCAATCCTGCCACTCCATCAGCCACAAAACACTCCCTTGTCCCCCTAGTACCCATCCTAGCGAGCTGGCTACCTTATGAACCTTCTGAATCGTGTATATATGTAATATATCCTTGTTTTTTGTTTTTTTTTATCCTAACATGTCAAATTAATGTGTCCAATATCTGATTTATTGTTTTATTTCTGTCTCTACAATTTGGTGTATAATTTGATTGTTATATTATATGATATTATTGGGATCAGTTGTATAACTCACATTTTTGTATTCTTCTATTTGTAAATGTTCTGAATGCTATATTTCATGTAAATTGAACCTTGACCTTACCAGGTACATCTTGCAAATGAGCCATGCTCAACGATGTTCGCCTGGATAAATAAAGATTTGATTGATTGATTGATTGATTGATTGATTGATTCAGATAATTGGTCTGCCACTATTTTTTCCAGGGATTTAGAGAGAGGGGGAAGAACAGAGACTGGCCAATAGTTGCCTGGGGAGGAGGTGTCACCACTTTTAAAGATGGGAATGATCACAGCTTTTTTCCATGCTAGGGGGAACTGGCTGGCAAAGGGAGCGGTTGAGTAAATCAGTCAGGGGGTTAAGCACTACATCAAGGACCTTTGTTTACATAGCAGGAATGGCAGCAGGATGCCATTGCTATTACTTAAAAATAATGGCATTTCAAAATGTAAATGTTCCAATGGCACACAGATTTTCTTATTTTTGTACTGGCGTCCTGATTTTCCATATTTGTTTATACCTGTGCATCAAATGGATTTGATGCACAGATAATAACCAATCAGGATGCAGGAATTTCCCTGCCCATTTTATAAGACTGCTCTAGTGAGCAGCCCTTCATCCATGGCATCCAGGATATCCGTAGTCAGTTTGGCAAGGGCAGTGTCAGTTACATGATGCCGCTTGACGCCATGTTGTCTATCAGTCAATAGGTGCCTGTGCTTCAGGAAATCAATGACCTTGTTACAGACAAGACATTCATGAATTTTAGTAAAGGAGCAGAGAAGAGAAATGGGATGGTAGTGCCCAACAGGTTCTACCAAGCCACCATTATGTACTGGCACAACTACAGCAGTCTTCCAGCACTCAGGAATTCATCCTTCACATACGGATTTATTAATGAATATGGCAGCTGGGGAAGCAATAACAGGGCAGATATTTTCAAAGGCTTAAGCTCAAGTTTATCAAAACCTGCAGATCCTTCTACTTCCAGCCTCTTTAGGAGAGCTAGTATAGTGCATCCCACCTAAATGCATACCTGAAAAAACGCATAGCCCGCATAAACGCATAGAATTTTCAAGTCCTGATTTTTTTCCAATACTTCCTATGTAAAATAGACCTGTTAAAAGCATATAAGGATCCCTTTTAAATGCATATTTTTCCCTCAGTTTTGTTGTTCAAGTGTGGACTGACTGGCCAGTTTTACTGACACTGCCTGTATCTGCCTTACTAATTAGCAATTCATTATCTGTTAGTGGGTTGCTCAATTTAAAATGAGGTGTTAATCACCTACTTCAACCATTTAACCATCAAACCCACATCACAGAAGCACCCTCCCTCACCCTGAAATTAAAGCAAAGAACCCCAACGAATTTCACAGAAGCACTTTACATGAATCCCTGAAGCACCGTCCCTCACACAGGAATCAGATCAAAGAATGACACAGCATGTCACAAATCACTTTATCCCAAACAAAAAGCACTTAAGTGCTACTGGCATTTCTTTTTCCTACCCGGCCCCCTGGCACATGCTGCAAGTTGCGCTCGCCATTAAAAGAATACCAGATCTGATAAACACATACTTTTTTTTGGTCCCAAGGTTATGCGTTTAAGAGGGCTGCACTGTACCTCTTTCTGAGTAACTAGCTGAAAGTGGAACTCAAGGGAACTTTTCACTGGTTCAGGAGGGATGGGGTGGTGGGAGGTAGGACCAATGGAGGGAGGTTTGAACCTCTCCAGGTTGGTGAAAAAGTCATTAAAAGTGTTGACTGTAGCCAAGGGGTCACTGACAGACTGACCGTTCACTACTATATCAAATTATGTGGATTTGGAGTGGCCTTTCAGAAGAGAGTTAATTTCTGCCCAGAACATTTTGGGGTTGGATAGATTCTGGTTTTGCAATTGGGAAAGATGGTTTCTCTTGGCACTTTTTAGAGCTTTCTTGCAAGCATTCCTGAGCTCCCTGTACTTGACCCACTACACCATGAGGCCGGTGGACTTGAACAGCCCCCATGTCTCATCCCTAAGTTTTAAATGTTTTCCTAGCTCAGGAGTAAGCCTTTTGGAGTGCTGGCCTTTGACCCTAATCAGTTTTAGGGAGCATGAAGATTAGCAGCTGACAGGAAATTATTAATAAAGAAGTATAGGGCAGATTCAGTGTTGGGTAGATATTTTATTGTGGCCCAGTTAATGCCAGACAAGGAGGCCAAGAATTTGGAAGGGTCAAATTTAAAATAATCCTAAGCCATGAATAGCCTGGGAGGGGGTTTGGGGGCACTGTTCTTCCATATGCAGAAGATAGGGGAATGTTCACCAAGAGAATCTGCAAAAATCCAAGCAGCTATGATTCTTAGTAGATTAGAAGCAAGGGCCCAGTCTAGCAAAGTGCAGACTAATTGTTAAGCCTTGTGGATTCAGTGATAACCTGGGTGAGTTGAGCTCCAAGCACGGCTGACTTAGGCCCAAAACCCTTACCGGGAGACCAGCTGACATTAAAACCTCCAAGCAGAGTTGGCTCCATGGTGCCGGGTGATAGGAGATCACCTGGCATGCTGGCAACTCGGGTTCTAGCCCAAGCCTGGGATGACAGGAGCGGAGGCCAGCGAGGAGTGTTGAAGAGCATCCGGCAGATGCTCTCCTAGGGAGAAGCAAGCCTGCATCACCCTGGAGCAGCTTCTGGCAGCCCGTTGAGGCAATGCATGTTGCAGCATGTGTGACCACACCCCGCTGTGTGGTCAGCCAAGTATGTTGCTTGCATGCAGTCACATTCTGGGTAGTGGGTGGGTAGGGAGAAACACGCTGATGAAAAAGGGGCTGCCTGGTCAACTGAATGACAGTGGCCAGTTCCCATGCACCACAAAGCCTGGAGGTGTCCATGCTGTTCCCCTGCCAAGCCAGGCACAGAAGGAAATACCCACTGGGTAAATCTCCTCTCCCAGTGGCACCATGGGTGGAAAGCCCCCCCAAAGGGATTAATCAAGTCAACCAGGCTGCGGCAAACATGGGGGCGGTGAGATGGCCACGGAGGGGGGGACTGGCAGCAGGGGCCCTTGGCTGCCTGAAGGATTGGCTGGACAGGAGGGCTTGGGGCCAAAAAAAAATCTCCAAGTAGAATACATTCCCCTAAAGATCCATCCATATTAGCTTGGCATAGAGTGTCTAGAGCAGAGGAGGCAGTCCAGGGAGGGTTATAGATGCAGCAACAAAAAGGGGCTTTGCTCCCCCAAGCAGTATTTTTGCCATGATGGCCTCAGTCAGACCCATCTGGGGCTAGAAGGTTTATTAGGGCAGCATTTGTGTATATGAGGACTCCCACTCCCTTCTTACCCACTCTATCCTTCCGAAATATGTTGTAGCCAGGAAGTTCAACCTCATGAGGGAGTACATAGGGTTTTAAACAGGTCTCAGATATTACAATTAGATCTGAGGTATACATGTCAACCCAAATTTCCATTTCCTGGAGCTTAGGCCACAGGCTACTGATATTTATATGTGCAAGCCATAGGCCACAAATCTTGGACCACCCTGTGTGTGAAGGGGAGATTATCTTAAAGTTATAAAGGACCAGAATTTAGTTCAATGATCCCAGCTAAAAATAACAGAAGGGCTAGCAAAGTCCTAATATAGATATTTCTGTTAGACCTAAATCCTACAGGCTGTAGGCAGCTAATGAGTTTATAATGAATACACTTACTGTAGAGCCCATACAGTGCTAATAATAGGGGGTCAGGACCATGGGGAAAGCCTCCCAGAGGTGGTGGTGGTGGAGCCTCAGTATAGGAATCCTCATACAGGGGACAGACAGTAGGAATGAAAACATAGTCCAGCCACAGTAATGGCAGCATTTACAAGGCAGCACTGAGCAAGCCTTTCTTGGCCATGGCCAGAGTAGAGTGTCAGGAGCTTAGCTAATTATTAACCACCAATCTCAAAGTCAGTAGGTTGGAGGCAGGATAGAGAGAGAAGTGGACCAGGAGTAGTGGTTAACCTCCTGTGGGGAAATGAGTCATAGCCTTTTTTTTTTTGCTATATCGTCATACTCCTAGCCCCTCCCCCCCAACTGATCAGCTCCCATTTTCACCACATCGTAGTGGGACTGCGTCTGCTGTCCATCTCTACCGCACTCCAGACTTCCCCCTGAGAACTCCTGTGGCTTACCTCCTGCAGCAGGGTGGCGGGGTGACCCCAACTCCCCACCCGGTATGGATCCAGTCCAGGAGAAGCGTCAGTGCCAGCGAACGTGCAGCAGACCATCAAGCCACATGATCAGGGTGTGATCCTTTTTCCTGTTTTCTTTTTCCCCTGGAGCTGCGGGCATGCAGTGGTGCTGGTGGAGGGGAGCATGCATGCATCTGCATGTGCATCCTCCAGGTGCCTGCCCCAACTACTCCTCAAGATTGCTGCATGGTACCCTGTCCCCCAGCCTCCACCAGGGGGTGAACGGGCACCGACAGCTGCAGACCCCCCTCCCGGAGAAGGAGAGCAGTCCATTGGATGCTCAATCCTTCTCCTCCCCTGTCGACCCCTGGTGGCCCATGCCCGTTCCCGAAAACGGGTCGCCGGCGTAGCACGAGGTAAGGCATCCAGCGCCTCAGCCATAAGTGCCACCAGACCAGCAATGAGTCACAGTCTTTAATGAAATCCCTATAAAGAATATCTACTGCTTGGCCCTTATTCACTGTCCTGGTTATCCAGTCAAAGAATCAATCTGGTTGGTCATGCAGGACCACCCCAACACACACCCATGCTGTTTCTTATCCTGGAGCCAATTTTCTTCCATATAGAACTGTGAAATAATCCAAAGGTTGCATTGTTATGGTTTCAAATTATTTGGCTGTCTAGTGCAAACTCAAGTTACCTGTCATCATTCAGATTGCCAGGCACATACCAATGATTCAATGACAACATCTCTCAATCAGAGATGTTGTGTAATGGTTTTGATGTCAAAATATTTACCTCTCAGCCGACCCAGTGGTGTGGCGGGCTGAGGCGCTGCAAGGTTCCTTACCTCCTGCCACACCGGCGACCCACATTTGGGAACAGACTCGAGTCATCAGGGGTCGGCCCGAAAGGGAGAGGAATGAGCATCAAAGGGACTGCTCTCTTCTCCCAGGGAAGGGATGGCCTGTCATCCCAGCACTCTCTACTATCATCCTAGCTTCGGCTGATCCCAGGTGGAGGCCAGGGGCCATAGAGCGGGTCAGGGAGGCAAAGTATGGGAGGGACCTGGGAGGAGCTGTAGGATGGGCACACCGCCACCTGTGAGTCCTACACTCCACAGGAGGGATGGAAGAAAATAAGGAGGAAAATGGACATTGGGGTTTTCATGAAGCCTGGCCCAGCCATCTCCATGCCCCATAAAGTAACCTGGTCCACCTCAGATCTGATTTACTGGGGAACAGCCCTCTCCCCTCGGTCCTGCCACAAGAGGGGGACTCGTGGGGAGAACCTACAACCAAGCACACACCAGGAGAAGCAGAGAGCTGGCCTGGTGGGGCTGGGGATCGGGCTGAAGCAGCTGCCCCCCAGATGAAAGAGGATAAACACTTGCATTCAAAACATATATACTTACTTCTCTGTATTTCTTTAGTTTACCATACAGCAGTAGTCTCTAGGGAGCCTAGGAATGGCCACAGAGCCCAAACAGGTAGAAACCTTTCATGGTTGGTCAAGGTAGCAACTGGAAGATTACAGTGATGCTGGGAAGGCTAAACAATATATTAAAAAAATGCACTTGTAGCCAGCCTGGTGGCTTGGTGGTAGTGATTCATCTGCGATGCCAGCGACCCGGGTTGGGAAGCTGACTCGTTGGGGGGGGGGCTGAGCACCCCATGGACCGCTCTCCTCTCCCAGGGAGGGAGCGTTTGGTGGCACTGCTCTTAGACTGCCACCAAGGGGAGGCTTGGTGCCAGACAGTAGGAGCGGCATAGTAGGGAGTGCTGTTGACCAATGTATAGCAAGTGCAAAGTGCATGCCTCCACATGCATACACAATGACCGCATCACACATCAATGGTTCGAGTGGAAAACAACAAGCAGGATGACAGCTTGGTCTGCCACAGACCCCGCACGCACTGACTAAGCACCTCCTCCAGTAGCAAGTTTGGATTGTGCTTTGGAGGGGCCTGGGCACCACAGCCCCACCACAAGGAGCAATTTGTGGGGAATGACCTGGAGGAAAGGTAAGCCTTAGGGATGGTGGGATAATGGTGCTGGGTGGTAGCAGTAATTTTATTTGTATCTGGCACCTTTTTCCAGAGGCCCAGGGCACCTTACATGAAATGCAGGAGTACCTATGCATAAGACATAAAAAAATAAACATCATAACATCAATAAATAATTCCACATAAAACTGTTAAACAGATAAAATTTAACTGGGATGGCAGCCAGATGAAGAGATTATTACTCCACAAAAGCTTGACTAAATAAACAAGTTTTATAACCCCTCTTAAAGGCCTTCACTAAGAAAGCCTCCCCCAGGGCCATCAGAAGTGAATTCCAAAGGACTGACCAGCCACCTCAAAGGCCCAGTCCCCCGGATTAACTAGTGGACCAAAGCCTGAAAGAGCTGGTTGGTAATAAGTGGGACAAAATGGTTTATGGAAAAGATAAATTCGTTATAACATCCTAGCCAATGCAAGACTCTAAGTTTTCAGTGCCAGAACTTTGTTAGCACAGTAGCACAGTTCTATCATGGATTACTCAGCCGGCCTTTCGGTGCCACAGTAGGGTTAATGCTCGCTATGCCAGAAACCCAGGTTCAGAGGCAAGGCTGGGTCATCAGGAGACAGCCAGCCAGCCAGAGGAGGACTAAGCAGTCAGCAGCAGCACTATATTACCACCGAGCAGTCAGCAGCAGCGCTATATTACCACTGAGCAGTCAGCAGCAGCGCTATATTACCACCGAGCAGTCAGCAGCAGCGTTACATTACCACTGAGCAGTCAGCAGTAGCGCTATATTACCACCAAGCAGTCAGCAGGCAGCACTATATTACCACCGAGCAGTCAGCAGCAGCGTTATATTACCACTGAGCAGTCAGCAGTAGCGCTATATTACCACCAAGCAGTCAGCAGCAGCGCTATATTACCACTGAGCAGTCAGCAGGCAGCACTATATTACCACTGAGCAGTCAACAGCAGCGCTATATTACCACCGAGCAGTCATCAGCAGTGCTATACTGCCTTCTTGGTGACCACAGGTGGCAGTGCACCTGGAATGGCTTTTGGGAGGGAGGACAGTGATGGCGACACGCTCAGCACACCTGGTGTGTTTGAGCTAGTGAGGATCCTCACATCAGCATCCATAAGGGGAGAAAACCAGAAAAGACAGAGAGACATATATGAGAGTCTGGCCCCTCACAGGCCCTGTACCAGTGACAGGGCCTGCCCCTTAGGACCCAGATACAGTACCCGGTAGTTGGAGGGCCCAACTACCCTGCAAGGGGGGAGTAAGCAATGGGGAAAAAATACAGAGGTGCCTGGTAAGTCAATGAGAAGCCAGGTGACAGGGCTGGGGGCTGGACCAGATGGGGAAGGTCTTATTGGAGGGAACAAAAAAAAAAGAACACAGGGAAACATGCTTATTACAGACATGCCTACAGTTTTCAGAAGGAAAGAAAACTATTGCTCCATTAAGCTTCTCCCTCCCACTGGCTCAGTGAGAGTGCCCTGTCATCCCTTTTTCTTCAAAGTACACCGAGTCTGAGCTTGCAGTTCGTAACATTATCAGCTGATACCACCTACTGAGGAAGTCTGTTCCAAGAGTTAACCCTTCATTCTGTGAAGTAGTTCTTCTTGAACAGTTCCCTTAATCAGAGAGTAAACTGAAATGACAGTCCCATTTTCAATTATTTTCTGGGACAGGAGAGATAAGACAGCACACAGATGATGCAATATAAGATGCAACAGGTAAGCACCATCAAACAAGGTAACAATAACAATTACAATATATTGTATATACAATATATTGTTGCCCATTAGCAACAGAAGCCTTTGGTTCTCTTTTTAAAAGTTATCACATTAGTACACAGATACATAAGCACAGCACCTTGCAGTATTATTGTAATACCTGTTGCAGGCAACAGTGTAATTCAATGACAATGAAGCCCTTTTGTCATGCAGTATTTTGTGGCACATCATTTACTGCAAGGTATTGTGTTACATCCTGGCTGGCACTGCTGTACGTAGATGTTTATGGACAGCAAAACAAATCATAGTCCATCCACTCTGCCTGGTTTCTACTGAGGCCCTCATCAATCTAACACTGATTAGGCCTCCTTGGATATATCATTCCTTAGTTCTGCTTGGATTAACTCTCCTCCCATTAGCCCCCCTTTTCTTTGCAACAGTCCTTAAGTCAATTCCACCTCTCCTGAAACTATCACCAGCTTTACAGTGACCAGCCCCTCTGACAGACAATTCCACTTTTCCACCACCCTCTCGGTGAAGAAACATAGACTATGATGGCAGAATAAGACTAAAGGTCCATATAGTCTTCCCATGGCATCGTAGCATACACTGGGACCTGTTGCCTCTGTATGGTCTTCTCTTACCCTATTTTCACTATTGTTTTTTCTGTGTTTCCACCTCCCTCATCCCTTCAAGTAGCTAATATACCCATGGCTCTATCCGAGATGCGTTTGAAGTTGTTTATGGTTTTGGCACCCACTACCTCTACTATCAGACTGTTCCATGGTTCAACCACTCTTTCTGTAAAATAATACTTCCTTGCATCCTTTTTAAACTTTCCCAACGTTAACCTCGACTTCTGACCCTGTATCCAACTTCTCTATTAATAGTAAGTAGCTCTTCACAGACTACCTTGTTAACTCCTTTCTGGATCTTGAAGGTCGCCTTCACATGCAGAAGCAGATGGCACAGGGGCAAGTAAATGGTAGTGATACCACTGCGAGCTACAAAACACTGTTTGCTTAACTTTTCTTACATTTTACAGGTGGTTGCTGCTACCGTTGGACCAGCAGAGTTCCCGGAGCAATCGGGATGGGCGATAACATGTGACTATGCTCCATCAATCAAGTACAAGCAAGAAGTCAGAAAAACCTTTTTAATAGGCCAGGCAGTGTTAGTTTTGGCATGCTGGGGCAAGTAAGTAGTAGCACTGCCACTGAGGGCAACAAACTGCTGTTTGACCGTTCTTATATTTTACAGATGGATGCTTCTACCAAGGGAGCGGAGGGGAGACAGCAGAGTTCTGGGAGCAATCAGGAGGGGTGGAAGCACTGGACTGTGCTTCACCAATCAAGTACAATCAGGAAGCCGGGGAAAAGTTTTTAAAAGGCTGGAGCAGTGTTAGTTTTGGTGCGAAGGGGCAAGTATGTGGTAGCACTGCTACTGAGAGCTACAAAATGCAGTTTGTTTAATTTTTCTTACTGTTTACAGGTGGTTGCTGCTATGGAGGGACCACGGGGACACAGCAGAGTTCCAGAACCAGTCAGGAGGGGTGGAAGCATGCGACTGTGCTCTGCCAATCAAATACAAGCAGGAAGCTGGACAGGAAGTGTAAAAGTCAGCCACTCCAGTGTGTCTAACATACTCGTGTCCCAGTGCATGAGTGAAAAAGCAAAGGAGTGTGGTGCTGAGGGTTGAGGCACTGGATGCCACATCTCGCTCCACACCGGCGACCCGGGTTCAGGTATGGACTCGGGTCACCGGGGATTGGTTGGGGAGAGGAAGGATTGAGCATCCCATGACTGCTCCCCTGCCTCTGGGGAGGGTTTGGGGCATGCGTCACTCTGCAGTGGCAACTGACAGAGGCCAGAGGTACTGCAGCTAGCTGGCACACTTGAGGGTGGAGCATGGCAGGCATCAGCACGTTGGTGCGGCACGCCATTGCACGACCAGGCTCCAGGGGAGAAAAAGAGGAAAAACAATCACCAGCAGCAGGATGATGACCGACTCCCCGCAGGCGCCGCTCTTGAGCTGGGCATAAGGTAGGCCCCGATTATTCTGGAGGACGGGGCTGGAGTCAGATGGGGTCTGTCGGTGGGAGGCAGAAAAATAGAAAGAATTAAAAAAAAAAAAGCATAGGAGTGGAACAGGTTTGGCATCTAAGGCATCAGCAGGTGTCTGCAGGTGACAACAGACATGCAGGGAACTCTGCCAGTCCACTGAAGTAAGGTAAAGTAGCTGTATACTTGTTGCTGCCTGAGTAGGAAACTATGGAGAAGGTAAAGGGGGTAATAGCAGAAGGAAAACAGTTCATATAGGCAGAAACTACCCGTTGTGTGAGGAGGGAGGAAACACCCTATTTGGGGTAAGGGTATAAAGGGGGAAAGGTAAAGTTACAAGTGGAAAACTAGTAGTGTGGGAATAGAGGTAACACCCTATCTAGGGTAAGGGTAACGAGGATAAAAGAAGCAAAGGGTCACAATACAAAGGGGTTAAGCAAAACAAAACGGGAAATTTTGAAATGCCCTATCTAGAATAAGGGTACTTCCAGTTAACGTAGTGAGTGTAGAAATGGGAATGTTGGGACTGATGCAGTGTAGCGGTTGTGGAGCGGCAGTTTTCAGAGAGACCTTCTGGAGACTGAGGCGCTGCTCCATCTGCTTGCACCTCTCTTGGCTGAGGAAAGAGGGCTTTAGACTCCGGGACAAGTTGGCTAGGATCCAGGGGACCTAGTCCCCCTGTCAGGGGCCACAGAGTCTACCACCACTGCCCCAGAGGATGCCAAGGAAGAGGACCAGCTGGATGGTTGTGGGCTCCAGGAGGGTGGGGGTGGCAAGTTGGGGGATCATTTCCCAGCCAGTGCCACTACAAAACTCATTCACTGCTCTGGCGGGATGGGATTGCCAGGAGGAGGAATCCATTGCAGTGGCCAGGGAGGATGTGGGGGTCCTCCGTAGGGGAGGCCCCAAGGTGGGAGGTAGAGGACCCCAGCACAGGAGGAAGAAGCAATGTCTGGGGGGGGACTTAATAATTAGGGAGTAGATTTGGAAACACTAAAGGAGGGAAAGAGGAAGGGGAGGTGAGGTGCCTACCTGGCACCTCGGCTCGTAGGGATGGGAAGCGGATCCTGAGGATAGCTAAGGCGGTGGGGCAGGAGGGGAAGTGGGATGTCACTTTCATTTCAGGACTAATGACCCAGCTAGAAATGAGGCTGGGATGGTGCAGGGAGATTTCAGGGAGCAAGGGAGGGGTCTTAGGCAAGTAATAAACTCAGTGGCTTCCTCAGAGATGCTGCCTATCTATAACAAGGGGGAGGAAAGGGTTCTCCCCACCAGGCAACAAGTAACACATTGAACTGCACCCAGTCCAGAAATAAAATAAAAGCTAAGATGGTATGCAAGTTCAAGGCTAGACTTTAATTTCACATGGCAGTGGCAGCAAGAGTCAGACACCCTGGTGCTTCAGGCTGCAGCATGACCCTTCCCCATGGGTGTGGTTACTCAAGTTCTCATTGGGTTTAAATACCCGGTACAACATGACGTCATGAATATTTAACATTTTTGTGGCCAATGAGACATAAATGCTGGCATGCATGGTGTGATTACACGTATGAAGTGCCGTAATAAATAAAACGAGCATGACATAAACAGTGAAGGGGCTGAACAACAAAAATAATGCTATATAAAAAAACAGTAAACAACTTAAAAATAATAACCTAGTCCTGCTGGCAGCAGCTCACATAGCCATCACATGAAACTGGTTGGCGGCGGAGCCCCCAGCTCTCCAACACTGGCTGTCCATAATGTGGCATGCGGGACATTCAGGATATGGAGAAAGTGACCTACAGAGTCAATCTGAAAACCCACATCTTTGTCCACCGGTGGACTACATGGATTGTTTGGAGAGATGCTCTCCCCAAAGAAGCCACATGAATACACAATACTTATTTGGGTCCTGGTCCTCCAACATGAAAAGGGTAGATGTGCACATCTATGTAGACACCTAATATGGGTCTACCACGGGCTGACGAAGGGTGTACAACGCTAAGTCACAACTTAAATTTGTTGCAATATTTAAAGGTTGTAAGTAATGTCCAATTTATAAGATGACTGTATCAAATTTGATTGCCATGATTTTGTCAACATATTAATTTTGACCTTGTGTAATGTACTCAAATGTTTCAATATACTTGAAAAAAAAATAACCTAAACATGTATATATATATATATATATATATATATATATATATATATTATTTTTTTTTTTTTTTTAACCAGGAGTAGCACACTAAGCAGAAGCTTGTTTCCAGGTGCAACCTGGGAGCACAAGGAAATTAAGTGACTTGCTCAGGGTCACACAGTATGCAAGTGGGGGCTGTGGGATTCAAACCCAGGTCTCCAGGTTTGCAGCTCAAAGCCTTAAACCACTGCGCTATACTGCCTCTTTAATATATATATATAATATAGATATATATATATATATATATAAAATATATAATATATATAAACAATGTATCACCAGCGAGTCATGCAAGACGTCACAGAACTGTTCAGTTCACAGTGGCCACATAAAACATGGAACATCACAGCAAAAGACAAACTCACAAGAACTACAAGCAAATGATCAAACTGAAATTAAGCTAGCTAACAAAAGAAGTCTAATTGTAGTTACGGAGAAATCAAGTCATGCAAGTGAAATATTAAGACAGCTTAATACTGGGGTCATTTATAGACTTACAGATAGCATTCCAACAAATGTTTTCAAAAACAAAATGCACAATTTATTGTACTATGTATGTGACAATGGTTGGATAACCATGCAAGAGAGGGATTACATGCTTATTCATTTCCCGGTTGCACGCACTATATATGTTCTCCCAAAAGTGCATAAAGACTGGATAAAACCCCCTGTGATAGAAATACAGACAGGAGAGAGAGAGAGATTGAGTCGTCACCACCACCACCGGTTCCAGAAAGTGGAATCCTTTTTTCTATCCTGTATTCTTCATTTTAACCCCTAGTCTGGCCAGATAGGGTCTCTTGTGCATTTTTCCTGTCCTTTCCTGTTTTCTCTTAATTGCCTGGAACATACTCCCTTCCCTCGTTGGTTGGGCAGTTTTCTTGCTGAGGAAACCTGATGAAAAAGAAAGAGGACAATGTATGCAGAAACAGTGGGGCAGTAACTAGATGTATAGTGCCATATTTTGGCACAAGAAAAACAGTGCAGCAGAATTACTTGTACATTCCAGAATTTTTATAATTGAGATTCAGGCAGCATTGTACCACACTTCTAGCAAGTATTTAGCAACTTGTTAGCAAAGATTTCTTAGGTATTTGCCTACTTATTATATATTTATAGTAATATGGCATAGTTGTAATATTGAATAAGCAATATTCCCCTAGTCTGATTGTAATATCTGTGCAGCTTCTTGTTTAGAGTGTACTATCAAGCATTAAGTTTACCAGCATTGTTTCATGTGTGACTAGCCATCTAATTTGAATTTAGGGACTTAGTCCACTCTGCAGCTCGTAAATCTCCCTGACTCCATGCATGCGCAGTAGGCACCCTTCCTCCACCTGAATCTCCCGCCAAATTCCTAGTCCTTTGTTTGCCTGAATCCTACCCTTACAGCATATCTTCCCCCCCATAGGCTCCTCCAGTAACTAGTACTCCCCACAGAGTGCTACCAGCACACAGCCCAGCCCTGAAGGAATGCCAGAAATAGCGAGATATTTAAAATCCTGCACCGGAGCATGAGAGTTACCTGTGTTAGCCCATCAACTCTGTGTGTCGACTGCCCCACCCACATCCATCTATAGATTTATAGGCTGCATGAGTCTTGTGACCATGCGCAGTTGTAGTCTATCTCTCCAGTTTTCCATTTGAACTTTATATTGTTTCTCCATTAGGAGTCTCTGTAGCCCCACAGGCTGTGTTCAACCCTTTGTCCCTGACTAGCAGATAACCAAACTCTTTCTCCTCCCTCTTGTGGTTGTTCTTCTCTCTGACCAGCAGGGGTCAGTACTGAGATTACTGCTCTCCTCTTTTTACTGATACTTCCTCCAGTGCCCAATTCTTTACTGTTAAGCCACACCACCTGCCCATTGGCTCACCAGCCCCCCTTTTTCTCCACTGTCTTGCCTCCTCCACCCTCCTCTGTACCTGGATTCGAACCTTACACCTTTTATACTGAAGGTGACGATCCTACCACTGTACTATTCTGTCCCCTCTCTTTTCTAATGTCCTTTTGTTTACTTGTACTCCCTCACCGCTATCATAATTATAGCCTCTTCCTACCTTACCACTACTTTTTTGGGTACATACACTCTGCTTCTGTTGTCTTGTGTGCCTTTGCCTCTGAGACACAATGGAAAAATTAACCCTTTTGCTGGGGTGCCTAGCAGGCCTGTTTCACCTTACCCATGACCAATCTGACTCTATATATGTAGCTTCTTCCTTTGGCTCATGGTCTTATAACACCAGCCCCTTACCCCCTGCAGCTAACTTTTTGCCCAACTTCACACACTTTTACTTACTCCACATGCCTGGCTGTCTTATTTATTCATCCTTTACCAACCAAGAAAGGTTTACCTGGCTCCCTCCCTCCCCAGTTCTCTTATACAGTATATACTATCTACCAAGATACTACTGTTTGCGTCCTTGTGTCCCCGCTCTTCATATTTATCCCCACCTATCTCTTCTGACTTCTGTGATTATAAAAGGGGCAGATCTTGCCTGTATAGACTATTGCTAAATTCAATTATAAAACTACTTCTGTGGATTCTTATCTATGTAGGTAATGGTGAGCTCGACCCTGCCCCCCATTCCCGCTCCTTCAGTTCTACCTCAGCTTAAGGGGCTAAGCCTTCTTCATATAAATGCCTGCAGTTTGATCAAGAAATTTGATGCAATTCAGGCCTGGTTCAGCCTTACTAGACCTGATATTGTAGTGGTGACCAAGTCTTGGCGAAGGCCATCAACCTTAGACTCCAAAATCAACATCCCCTCATATAATTGTCTACAGGATGGACAGATTAGCAAAGGGTGGGGGGCAGGTAGTCATCGATGTCCTTGACAAATACTCTCTCTCTCTCTGTAGTTGATTTCACCTCACCACCACAGGAATTCAAAAGCACCACCTTAAAGGTGCAGCTAGCCTTGTCATCCCATATACACATAACTGGCAGCTACAGGCTCCTTCTGCAGGGCGTAAGGTACTGAAGCATTTGTGCGATGTATTTGACTCGTTGCTGTCTGAGGTTATTATTGTGGATGTGCCTAACATGGGTTGGCTCTCATTATCATCCAAGCCCCTATGTGAATTTTCTGATAACTTTGAGTTCTACCAACTCATATCAAAAGCCACTCATCCTAACAAAAAAAAACCCTAAGCACAGTATGCTGCTTGATATAATACTAGTAAATAAGTCACATCTTTTCTCACATGCAGCTGTATTCTTCAATGATTTTAGTGAGCATTGCTCTATTGCCTGCTTGTGGGCCATCCCTAAAGCAGTACACTCCTCTAAGTACATCTTTAAGAGATGCCAATGGAATTTCAACTCCCTAGCCTTCCTCTTTGACCTTCAACATGCAAACTGGCAAGACTACTACCTGGCCCCCACAACAGAACAAGCTTATGAATTCTTCCATGACACTGTACTTGGAGCCATCAACAAGCATGCCCCCCCTAGTTAAAATCCATACTAAAAAGAAAATCTGTCCATGGTTCACTGCTAACCTGAAATCTTTACTGCTACATAGGGATTTTTTATGGAAGAGGGCAAGAAAAAACAATCATCCTGCAGACTGGACAGCCTTCAGAGCTGCAAGAAATCGGTGTACCAAACTGATTAGAGTGGAGAAAGTAAATTTATGTCACACAGAGCTTGAATCCTCCTCTAACTGTGTCACAAAGTTCTGGAAAACCATTAAGTACCTACAAGGCCATAGCTCAGCCAGTCCTATCCCTTCAAAAATTCTTAATGGTGGCTCTGTCTTCACTGACAAAAATGAAATACTTGATCTATTCAACAACCACTTTGCTATGGCAGGCTTGGCATTTGACACCTCTTCAGCCAATAACCTCCAGGCAAAATTCAGAAACCTGTACCCTGATGGCTTCAACTCCATTACAATCACCCAAGACAATGTGTTTTCCTTCAGCCCCATCTCTGTGAAACAGGTTGAGGACCTCCTATTGCAATTGGACACCAGAAAAAATGCAGGTGCTGACCTCATCGAACCTCACTATCTCAAACTTGGACATTACGTTCTGTCCCCTCCAATCACCCATCTTTTTAATCTACTCTTAACTCAGGGCATCCTCCCCAATATTTGGAAGACTGCCCATGTCATTCTGCTCTTTCAAACCAGAGATACAAGTGATTTATATAATTATTGGCCAATTTCCCTGCTTTCTGTCTTATCTAAGCTGCTCGAAAAGGTGGTCAACACTCAGCTTAGTCAGTATCTAGAGGAAGCTGACCTTCTGAACCCTGCCCAGTCTGGATTTTGACCTTGACACAGCATCATTTCTGCACTTGCTAAGATCACAAATGATTGGCATAAAGCCCTAGACAATAAGAACTCTGTATGTGCTCTGTTTCTCGATCATAGCAAAGCTTTTGATACGGATGACCACAGCTTGCTATTGGTCACCCTAAAGAACATTGGGGTTGGCAATCCAGCACTAAATTGGTTTTCAAACTACCTTACTGACCACTTTCAGCACATCAAGGTGGGCAATGACCTCTCCCCAATAAAATCACTTACAAGAGGAGTGCCCCAAGGGTCTATTCTTGGACCGCTTCTATTTGCCATTTGTATTAATAGACTAAATACTCCAGTCAGCGAACATACATTTATTCACCAACAATACAGTGCTGTACATAGCTAGGCCTACCCCTGAGGTTGCATGTAATAATCTCCAAAGTGAATTCAACCACCTTCAGAAAAAACTCTTACATTTAAAACGTCTCCTAAATGCCAAGAAAATGAAGACCATGCTTCTCTCCCCCTTCAGTTAATACCTCTAAACTTCTGCCTCTAGGGATGGCTCCACAAGTAGTTACCCTACTAGGTCAACTGTTGGACTTCATGGATTCATTTAAATATCTGGGGGTTTGGATAGACTATAAATTGTCTTTCAAAGTTCATATAGGTGAACTTTCTAAAAAATTAAAGCAGAGGTTTGGGATCTTCTTTAGGATCAGACAGTTTTTATCTCAGGAGGGGAAAAAACACCTCTGTGCCACTCCTGGATTACGTAGACTTCTTGTACGTACACAGTACAAGTGCGGCCCTCTCCTCTCTTGACTCCCTTTACCATTGGGCATTCTGATTTATTACTGGCACTTCCTATTCCACCCACCACTGCACCCTCTATACGTCAGTAGGCTGGTGTTCTCTTACCCTTAGGTGGCATAACAATGCGTTACTCTGGACATATAGAGCAATTACCAATAAGCTTCCTGTTTGTACACCTGGAAATTACCCCCTAAGAAGCCTCTCTTATATCTCTCTTCTAATCCCTAAAGTCAGATCGCACTTTAGCCAAATAGTGATAAGCCATGCACTCCCATCCCTTTAGAATAATGCACCAAAAACTCTGAAACTGGCTGCATCAGTGTCACTGTCTCTTTAAACAAGCATTTGTCAATGCCGAATCTTTGCTTGCTGGCATTGGCATTGGTAGTGTAGAAGTTACAGAGCTGCATAATAGAAATGGCAGTGAAGTATTGAACTGAAGCCAACCCCACCACCACCGTGCAGAGAGTGACAGGCATTGGGGTGTGCCTTTGGGTCGTAAGGCATAACAGCCATGCCATTTCACCACACCCTACCCTGCAGACACTGACAAGTGTCACGGTGTACCTTGGGGTCTTTGGCCCTTATGCACACCCCATTCCATCAGGAAATACGGTGAGATGGGTGCGGTATAAGAGAATAGGGTGAAGTTTGGGGCCGAAGAGTCCAAGGCATACTTCGATGCCTCTCACTGGCTGCAGGGTATGGAAGTGAGCATTACAGGCAAGAATCCCAAGTCACACCCCTGATGCCTGCCATTCTCTACAGGGTGGGGCATTATGGTTGGAAACCCTAACATCTCAGGCATTCGTTAGTATTTTCACTCCAAATTTTCAACATGGTTTTTTTGTGACTCCCACCTCATGAACAGTGGCAATATCAGTTTGTTAGGCGAAAGCTGCTTATGCACAGCGACTATGGCATTTAGCACCACAGTTGCAAAAACACATTCCGAACAGGATGTGAAAAATGACAGCTGTACTGTTCATGAGGAGGTGTAAAAAATGGCAATGTTGCAAATCTACAGTAAAAATATTATACAAAACTGTTGAAGTCACGAGTGTGCATAGAAACTGTACAATGCACACCTGTAATGTAATTAGTTTGGGGATTTTTTACAGCAGATTGTCAACACAGGCATTTTGGGACCTCCGATCATGAACAGTGTCACTGTGATTTTCTTTATCTGTCCCGAACAATGTTTTCCCACAGCGACCACGCATCTCAGCGCTGAAAGTGTGAAAACATATTTCTGCCATGTTGTGAAAAATGACAGCTGTGCTATTCATAAGGAAGTGTGGAAAAATGCCACTGGTGAAAATCTGGACTGAAAATATTACAAAGTCATGAACTTACAAGGGTGCGTGGAAACTGCGCAATGCTCAGTCGTAACACAGTCATTTTATGGACTTTTGTCACCAAATTTTCAACATAGCCATTTTAAGACCTCTGCTTATGAACAGTGTAACTGTGATTTTCTTAATCTGTCCCAAACATTGCTTTCACACCAACTGCACCATTGTGCACTACATGTGCGGAAACACATTTTGGGCGACATGTGAAAAATGGCAGCTGTGCTGTTCATAAGAAAGTGTAATAAAATGGCAATGTTGAAAATCTGGAGTGAAAATATTGAAAATTCACAAACTTATGATTGTGCATAGGAACTGCGCAACGCACGCTCGTAAAACAGTCATTCTTAGAAATTTTTTCACCAAATTTTCAACATAGCCATTTTAAAACCTCTGCTCATGAACAGTGTCACTGTGATTTTCTTAATGTGTCTCATACATTGATTTTGCACACCAACTGCGCCATTTTGCGCTACATGGGCAGAAGCATGTTTTGGGCAAGATGTGAAAAGTGACAGCTGTACTGCTCATAAGGAAGTGTAATAAAATGGCAATGTTGAAAATCTGGAGTGAAAATATTGAAAATTCGCAAACTTACGAGCGTGCGTAGGAACTGCACAACGCACACTCGTAAAACAGTCATTTTTAGGAATTTTTCCACCAAATTTTCAACATAGGCTTTTTGAGAGCCCACCTTATGAACAGTGGCAGTGTCGTTTCGTTACTCAGTCTCGAAAGGTGATTTCACGCAGTGACTGAGAAATCACCCTTCAGGCCCGATTAACACCATGACAGTGAGAGCAATCATGAGAAGGGGTCCCAAAAACCCTATGTTGAAAATTTGGGGCAAAAATTCCAATAAATGCCTGAGATATGCAGCAAAGTTGAAAAAACCCTATCTATCCCATTATATAGCTTACCTGCAGTTCCTCAGTTCGCGGTCGGCTTTGAAGAGTGCAGATGTGTTCAGCCAATCAAGATGCCGCTACCGGAGTCCGGAAGTATGGGGTGAGGGGTGTGGGGAGGCAGGGTGCGCAGTGGTGGGTGCAGGTGGGGCAGAGACAGCGAGGGCCGTTTTGTGTTTCAGGGGTTTTTGTTTCAAAAAGGACGTGACAGAACATTTGCCACGCTGGGTGGGCTCCCAGCGTGGCACAAGGATGGCTGTTTGGGGCGTGGAGCCAGCGGGATTGGGCACCCCTGTCGGTGATAGCATCTGTTGCCACGCTGAGGTGGGCTCCAGCGTGGCACCCTGTCTCTGGGGAACAGTGGAGCCAACGGGATTGGGCACCCCATCGGCTATAATGATGTAGCCACACTGGTGTGGCACCCAGCGTGGCATATGGAACTCTGTTTGGGGAGTGCAGCACAGCCGATGGGGGATTGGGCACCCGGTCGGCTATACAGTGTGTGTGTGGGGGGCGAGCACACAGTATGCGTGCATGTGTGTGTGTGTGTGTGTGTAGGGAGTGCACATGAGCAGGCGATATCTTATCGCTGCTCACTGAAGCGTAGCTCCTCCTTTCAACTGTACTCCACTGCATTTTCGACTGCTGTCATAGACAGCTCCAGCAGCCATTGGAGAACTGCAGCCGCACCTGCAAACACACTGACTGAATTGGAAGAGGGCTGCCACACCTCCAAAAACTCGGATGATGGCACTATGTTTCTTGCACATGCATGCAAGCAAACATAAAAATGGCTCTTAGCTGGCCCGGTGGCACTGTGGGTTGAGGCGCTGGATGCCTTACCTCATGCCATGCCAGTGACCTGGGTTTGGGAAGGGACTCGGGTCGCTCGGGGGTCGGCCGGGAGAGGAAGGATCGAGCATCCATAGGACTGCTCTCCTTCCTCTGGGTGGGGGGATATGTGCTGTGCATTGTAGGATGACACCTAGCCATGGATGGGGGTCGGCACATGCGTGCAGCCATGCAAGGGGTTGGCCTGCATCTAGGGCGATTGGCTGCCTTCATGGAGGTGGAGAAGGCCTGTCCATCCATTGCACAGACATGGACATGGGAGAAAATGGAAAATTCCAGGACCCAGCAGGACCCATGATGGCCTGAGAAGGCTGAAGGATGCTCCCCTCTGAGGGAAGGGGTCATAGCCTATGTTCCCCCTAAGGTGTGCGCATGTGCGCCCACACAGCAGTCAAAAATAACCCACACACTGCTTCAGTAGTAGCGCACAAAGCAGCTGACAGGGAACCTCATGTTCATGAAGTAGTGACAACAGTCATCACTCAGATTTGAGACTCAGATAGCAGGACATGAAAGTGAATGGGAAAGAAACATTGTATGCCCACCCCCGAGGCCACAACCCATTAACTTTAACAAGCCAGCAGTTAACAAGCCAGACATCTCGCTCTCGCTCCACTCATAGAACAAAGGAACCGATCGGCAAAATTCCAACCAATCGGCTTTGAAGTTACAGCAATGTTTTCGGCTTGACACCTCTTTTCAGAAAGACAGTACTTGATAATGAACAGTGTTCCCCTGCTGTTCACAGAAATGGCATGTTTTATTTGTTTGGTAGATGCCCCCCAACAAAGCAATGCGAGAGATTCTCTGACATAGGGTGTGTATTATATTATTTCAGTTTTAAAGTTGCACAACTTCAGTGTAATCTGCCTCCTCCCCAAGCAGCGTCTCACATATAAAATGTGTTTATAATGGATTTAAAGCCTCACCGTTGAAAGAGTGTTCATTTTTTTTGCAGTACAAGAAATGGGAAAACTATAGTTTTTGTTTACAATAAAAGCATCAAAGCAACCTATTGCCTGTTTCTGTGTCAATTTTTTATGTATTTGTTGGGGGCTGGGATGGGTATAACCTTCTCAATTAGCAGGCTGAGACACTAACTACATAAGTCTAGAGAGATGAGATTGCGCTTCTCTTTAAAATGGGGTCTCACATTATATACACATCTGAGATTCAATTAATCAGTGTTTGTAAAAGGTTGCCCATGTTGAGTACATGGGGATAGTAATTCAAAAGTGAATGGCAAGAAATGGCAGTGCAAAAAATGTCCTTTTCATTTAATTTCATACATTCAGACTATGCTTAGTATGGATCCAGAACAGAAGAGAAATACGGTCTCCTAAATGCATCTCCTCTCTCATATCACACTGACTCACTCACTACATTACAAAAATACATATTAAACCTCCCACTGAGCTTGGCAATATCCAGCATAGTCGTTGTAAACCATACCTAGGGTAAATGACATCACATACAATTATGCATGCATCCATCAAATATCCCATTGCTAAGTACTGCTTTAAGAAGCTGTCCAACCCTGAATACCACATTGCCATAACAGTATTAAATTATGTACTTTTGGAGTTGGCAAGTTGTCTAAGGCCCCGTTCACACTACAGCATGTTTCAGCAATCCGTTTTTGAAAATGGATTACAGCTTACCGTGTTGCAGGGTTCACACTGTAGCCCACTTAATTGACCCATTTCAGCTGATGCATGCTAGAGTGTTCTCACTAACTATTAATCCATTTCCCCTTCTATTCTGATTCAGCAGCACTTGCACAGCTGCTTGCCATGATGCTTTGCTCAATCGAGAGGTGGGAGGACAAACAAGCACGAATGGATCTGATCCTGTCTCTTCACATTGTGAGTAGCTCACTTCACTTTTGAAACGGATTTCTGGAAGCATGCTCAAGCCCTGGTCTCATCAGGGTTTGAGCATGCTTCCAAAATTGCGACCTACAACCGAGTTATGTGTGAATGTGATCCGAGCCAGCATGCATTTGAAACGGTTCAAGCGCTCAGAATCGTTTCAAATGCCCTAGTGCGAATGGGGCCTAAGATATTTCAGAAAAGCGGTCTAATGACAGTTGAAGCTGTATAGATTGCTAGGGCAAAAATAAGAAAGATCAGAAGCCAGTACCTGGGTGAAACTATCTACTGGAGCCAACCAGTAAAACTGCTTTTGGCTAATTGCACAGCTGAAGTAAGCACAACAGCAATTTTGCAATTCATTGGCCTGTTATGTGACCATCTGGACAGCCGATTTCCTGCAGGTGAACTTTCTCACTGATCTGCCTTTGATTTTGCAGCAATGCCACTTTGCAGCTTTGAGTTTGGCTTATCAAATACTGAGATACTGTACAGAAAATATCAGAACTATTTTTCATTAGTGAACCAGGCAGAAATTGTTAGCCAGTACAATGACTTCAGATTTATAGTTGCTGAAAAAATAAAGGGAAGATCATTAAAACATTTACTGACATGATCCACTTTGCTTTGACTAACATGCAGTACAGCACGGTGGCTAAATTTATTGATGTATGTGCTACACTCCAAGCTAAACATGAAGCTATCATGTACAGAGGTTCCTACAGAGTCTTATCCTTCCCCAGAAGAGATTCTCCATAGGGAGGTGCAGAGTGAGAAGGATATAATAACACAGAGGAAAACCTTGGGAGTGACAGAGGATCATGTACTGAAGCAGAGAGAAGTATGGTTGAGTAGGACCATAACTATCTTTGGGCGGAAGGTTTCACTCAAGAATTCTTATCGGAAAGTTAGGGAAGATTTGTTGCTGCTCTTGGAAAGAACATTAGGATTTTATATCTCCAGAAACATGGTGGAGTCCATAAAGCTATATGGAGATCCTGAGCCCACAACATAGATTGATATTACATTTAAAAATCCTCATACAGCTTTTTGGCACGACATTCAGGTCATGTGTCAGCAACTATTCCCCGATATCGTCCCGTGCCCCGCCCTACTTCTTCTTGGATGCGGCAGCCCTGAGATATCCAAGTACAGTCTGGGGGCCCAGTGGATCACTATGGCCGGAGCACTGGCCAAAAGACTTATATTGACAAGATGGAGAACCCCCGAGACCCCTACCTTTCATCAGTTTCTTCTGGCCTTAGCACAAGGGGCCATGTTCGAGAGGATCTCCAGCTTTGCCCAAGGCTCTCTAACTCAATATGACCAATGCTGGCAACCCTACCTAAGGTCCAATTACTGCCACAATATTTCTTCCAGCTCCATCTTGTAGACTTCTCCCCCTTACTATATAAAGTTTGGATAGTTCCTTCTTTTTGTAAGCCTCCCCCTCCCTCCCCTGCTCCATCCCGTTCCTTTCTATACTTCCCTTCGAAATAATAAAATAAGAAGAAAGATTGCCATAGTTGTATATAGTTGATATTATAATTTACATGGAAGTAAGACATACCCTTGGTAGAGTAACCATATGATACTGTTTTCTTCCTATTACATCCTTCTTTATGGTATTATCTCTTTTTACTGTTTTACGCTCCCCTCTGTCTGGAGGGAAGCGACTCCTCATTAATTTAATTATCCTTTCGATGCCTAGTTTGTGGTATAAAGTATATGTTAATTTATACCCTGTAAGGTTGAAGCAAACTGACAGAATTTCATGTCAATTGTTGTTATTGATCAGTCTATATGTTATGTCATTTTTCGAATCTTTATGTGTAAGACTCTGCCTCGATGTGTGTGTTCTGTCTTAAATCAATAATAATAAAATGTTTAACTGCAAAAAAAAAATCCTCATACAGCTAGCAGCTTGCTTTCTCTGGCCAGCAAGCTGGATTGTTTGGGAATACATTTAGTTAACACTTTAGGCTTGGGTGAAGTCTTTTCTGGGTTGACACAGACTAAGGATTGTCCTGAATCAATCTTAGAGGCAGATGACCCCCTGATTGACTTTGGAGACCTAATTGACCCTAATACCTACTCGCTGCTGACAGTTATTGATTCAGCCTGACAAATGCAGCCTGTAGATAATATCAAACAAATGAACTCTGAATGAAAGCTAGATTTGGATAAGGGAGTTGGAGATTGAGATGTGGATGCCCTTTCTATACTTTCATGGAATATTGAGGGCATCCATCTTAAAATAATTGACCATGAAGTAGTGAGGTTTCTGGATAATTTTGATATTATTGGACTGCAAGAAACATGGTGTACAGGTAATGTAACTCCTAAATTGGCTGGATATTCTGTCTCTACTCTGCCAGCAACTAAAGATAAAAAGTTTGGGAGGTTTAAAGGGGGTATTTCCTTTTTCATCAAAACTTTGCTAAATTTTCAGATCGCTAACATTTCTACTAAGTCAGAGGGTATTTTGGATCTAAAGATTAGCAAGGGACAAGATAAGATCATTCTCTGCAATATATACTTTCCCCCTCACAACAGAGCTACTGACCCCACTGACCTTTTCATACAGGATCTGAAAATGGCAATTGACAAATTGTTAGATGAGAGTATATCTTGTCCTATAATTATTTCAGAAGACTTTAATGCCAGAATTCCTTCTCATTTCTTGGAGGATGTATATTCAAATATGATCCATATAATATCTATAATTAATCCAAATATCTCATATACAAGGACTGCTCAGGATCTAAAATCTAACCTCAGAGGTAGGGAATTGCTAGCGGGCTTGGCCAGTAGTCATTTCTGTATTTTAAATGGGAGAACTCACAGAGATCTTGTTGTATCCTTAACGTATAGAGGACCTACTGGCTGTTCAGCCCCGATCAGGTTTGGACCAAATTGGAAGCAGTAAAGCTGATCCAAAAGTTAGAGAACAGAGATAGATTGGAATCAGCGCACTGTGCTATTGTAATTAACATCAAATGCCCTTTTGGGACTTTAAGGAGTAAGGTACAACAGGAGGAGAGTCTGGAAGTCATAAACAAGAGAAGGATTAGATGGGAGCCAATTCATCAAGCTAGCTTCAATGAAATTCTTAGTACAGGAGTCTTAGGTGATATTCACAAGTTGGTCCTGGACAAAAGTAAAGCCTTTAATATTTTGGAGAATTGGGAAATGATTTATTCTTTACTTGCACCTAGGTGTAAAACAATGTACCGTCCTAGGTCCCTTTATAACAAGTCTTGGTTTAATTCGATATGCCTACAGGCAAAGAAAGAGTTTGGAGGAAAACTAAGACAGCATAAGAAGAAAAGAAATAAGTTTGCAGCAGATTTTAAATTGCTAAAGACTAAAAGAGAAAAATGTAGGAAAATTCTCGAATGGGAGAGACATAAACATACTCAGGGACTTTGGGAAAAATTGAGACAGGCTGTTTTGGGTAGGGATGGAAGGTGATTTTGGAATATTGTTGCCCAGGGATATAATAGATATGCCAATAGGATTGACGCTTATATTACACCTGAAGTTTGGGCATCTCATTTCTCCAAGCTCTATTATTCTCATGAAGAGCAGAAGACACCTGATGCTTTCAAAATACAGGAGGATTAAATTTTTCTAAGACCTATCTTGATCAAAGAGGATGACATCCAGATGGCACTGATTGGGCTTAAGGCAAAAAAAAAGCTCCAGGGCCAGATGGGGTCCTAGGTGATCTCTATAAGGTTTTTCCCAACTGGTGGATTCCTTTTCTTCTTTTGCTGTTTAATGGCCAGGTTCAGAGGTACTCTTGCCCTGCCAGTTGAGCAGGTAGTGTTATCTTCCCAATTTTTAAAAAAGAGGATCCGAATGAACCAAGAATGTATAGGCCTATTAGTTTGATAGATGTTTCACAGAAGATTTTCTCTAGGATAATTTTCAGCAGATTGCTGTCGTCGGTCGAGAAGAATGCAGTATTGAATGAGGCACAGAACAGTTTCTGGAAGGACTGTTCTACAGTACAACACTGTTACGTGCTTTGGCACCTGATCTGGAAGTATACTAAAGTTAGAAAAACCAGATTATATTGCTGTTTTGTGGACTTCTCCTTGGCCTTCGACAACATTAGTAGAAAATCCTTTGGGCTACATTAAGGGATCTGAAGCTGGAAGCCTCACTTCTTGATGTTATTATTAGACTGTATGAAAATGTGTGGGCAGGGGTCCAGTATAATCAGTATGGTCATCTAACTGATAGATTTGAGACAAACATGGGGGTCAGACAGGGGTGTATTTTGGCCCTCCACTCTCTTTAACATCTGTATTAATGCAGTCTTGTATCAGCTTGGTAGCCCAGATTTTCATGTTCTAAAAATTAATGATTAAAGGATTGAATGTTTAGCATATGCAGACGATTTAGTCTTGCTCTCTACCTTAGTACTAGGTCTTAAAAGAAAATTGGCTCACTTTGAATCTCTCTGTTTTCAAAGGAAACTAAAAGTTAATTTCAGCAAGACCAACACTGTAGTTTTTTGCTCTCAAACCAAGAATACGGTAGGCTTTAGGCTAAACAGTAACCATATAGACACTGTTAAGTATTATGACTATTTAGGTTTCCATTTTGCCTATAGCCTATCTTGGACCAAACATTTGGAGGCTATTCGATTTAAAATGGGATCTTCGGTAAATGCCCTAAAAATATTTAACATCAAGATGGGGAAGTCATCAATCAGAGGGGTATTAAGAGTTGTTAATGCCAAAATAAGAATGAGCATGATATATGCCTCTGAAATCTGGGGTTATACTAAGGTTAGAGAATTAGAAATAATTCTGAATAAACTCTATAGATACTTCTTAATGTTGCCAAATGGAACTCCAAGCTGTATTCTTGAATTGGAGTTAGGACAACGTTCCTTGACTTCTCTCATCTGTGAATGACAGATTCTCTTTCTGTTGAAACTTTCTTTTGCCCCAAAAAAGATATCCCAGAATGTGTGTAGAAGAAGCCATCAAATTGGCCAGCATGGGATATGTACATCCCTTTATTCAACTTATTAAGGAAACAATAATGCTGGCCGGTTTGGGACACCTCTTATATAAAATTTACATGCGACCATTTGAGGAGATTAGATAGGAAGTAAAATTAAGGCTTATTGACTTAGACAAAAATTCTTGTCATGTTCAACTCTCCAAACTTAAGCTATATGGGTGTTATAAAAAAAAGTAAAGATTTCATGGGGGATATGAGCCATATTTCTTTTGTTAACCTATCCTAAACAAAGGAGAATCTATACAAGATTCAGAACTGAAAACTGTAATGCTCATTGCATTAATTTCAGACAAAAAAGAGAGGGGGTACTTTCTCCATATTGTAAATGTAGAGTGGAGATGATAGATGATCTCAAACATGTGGTACTCTTGTGTCCTAGGTACGAATCAACTAGGAAAAAAATGCTGGGTGAATTGTTAGGTGATCTCAGTCTCCCCCGGAGGATCTTTTGGAATATTTGTTTACTGTGAAAGAGAAAAACATGGTAGAGATCTTTGCAAGATTTTTAATTTCAGCTCATTTGTAAAGTTTATTAGGAGGACTTGAAGTCCGATGGAGGTTTTTTATGTGAAAAGGTACTCAGGGGACACTGTTACATTGAATTGCACTGTAAAGATATTTAAGTTCCTTGTTGATTTATCTATTGTCTATTTATATTTACTATGTATTTTGTCCTGATTTTAGTGTATTGTGACTGCTTTATGCTGAACAATAAATTGTACTACTACTACTACTACATTCCAAGCTTCTAGTGCTGACTGTGAAAGAGGCTTCAGCCTCATGAACTGCATTAAGAGCAAACAAAGAAACCGCTTGAAAGAAAGCCATTTAGATATGCTGATGTGAAAAAAATTGTTTTTTAGCAACTGGAGGAAAAGTGGATCTTAATAAAATATATGTCCACTGTAAGAATGGGAAAGACAGGAGAGAAAAACAGTAAATGTTGATTTCTTAGCAATGCATCAGCAGCCCCCCTTTTAGATGCATGCAAGACTCTTTAAAATGTACATAGTTTACACATGTTTCCAATTCATACTGTTATGGTGCATAATGCACATCCAAGCTTCGGACTATGTCAGGATGTATATTTATACTTTGCATTGAGTATTTGAGTGTTTGGTTATGTTTTCTACTGTTTATTGGCAATAAAATATATCACTTGTTTGGACCATCCAATTTGCGTACATGAATCAATTTCTTTGCACAAAGTGCCGCACGCACATATCAGTCGCCCACCCAAAGAGACTGAAAATTAGAGGGAACACTGGTCATAGCCCCTGTCGGGTCCATGGCAGCAGAGAAAATAAGAATAAAAAAATGCCTCTTACAGTCTTTTAAGGAGACTTACACCTGTTTTTGCCATTGACACTTACACTTGGCCATGCCCCTCTCGTGACATATTTCCTGATGATATGCTCTTCTCACTCTGTTGTCTCTATCCTGATGTCATGCCCTTCTTGTTCCTCCTATTCCGGCTGCATGTCTGCATCAACCATTTGCACTATCTCTGTGTTAGTCACATACCCTTTCCCTGTGGTGCTCCTTTCTGCCTCTTACAACGCAATTCTTCCAACATCGTGATACTGAGTATATTTTATGTATTTTTGTCTATGTACAGTTTTCTCATATTCTGTATGTGCTGTGAATGTTGTAAATTGATTATTTTGTTTATGCACTTAAATGTATGAGGCTTATGTAATTGTACCTGTAAGCATCTCTGATTGAAATGTATGAGGCTTATGTAATTGTACCTGTAAGCATCTCTGATTGCTATCCAATCCTGTACTCTGTCTAAGTAATGTTGCCCTCTGTTGTCTGTATCTCTATATTGTGCTACTGTGCCTGTATGCAGGTCCACCTTGCAAATGAATATATTTCAATAGTGTTCCACCTGGTTAAATAAATAACTGATTGATTGACTGTAATAAGGCACAGTTGTAATATTAAATAATACTGATCATTATCTGTTATGCAATGCCCTATTACTGTTGTGTACATTCCAGTAATTTCTGTGAAGACTGATGTTCTATGGAGCCTATGGGGAATTGGGGAGCTGGGATTGTTTCCTCTAAAGGAATCCCTAGACTAGAGTCAGTTGGTGCCTGGTACCTGCAGAAGAAAGATAACTTTTTTTATTTTTTGCTTACTCTTTTCTCCCCTGGGTCCTGGTTGGCTAGTTTGTCTGTGCTTCCTTGTTTCTGGCCATTGTCTGGTCTGCCCTCAGTTCCTGTTAGGGCCCTCATCTTTCTCCCGTGGTGGGGTGGTGGGGAGCCCCCAACTCTCCCACTGGTCCGGATCCAGTACGGAGATGCCCCTGAAGCTAGGGTGCCCGTTGGACAGCCATCAAGCCGCAGTGACCTAGGATGCCTTTTTTTTTCCCTTGTACTCCACTTACATGAGCGGGGCATGCAATGACACCAATGGAAGGAGCGCGCGTATATCTGCATATGCTCCTCCCGGGCATCTGCCCCATCTCAGCCCGCTTTAGTGCACAGCATTGGCGCACTGCCCCCAGCCTCCAATAGGGGCCAGAAGTGCATCAACCACTGGCGTCCCCCCCAGAGAGGGAGAGCAGTCCCTCAGATGCTCGATCCCTCTCCTCCCTTGCCAACCCCCGGTGGCCCATGATCACTCCTGAACACGGGTCACTAGTATAGCACGACATAAGGCATCCAGCGCCTCAGCCCTCAGCACCACTAGGCCGGCTGAGAAGAAAGATGACTTGCTGAAGGCACTGAAGGATGTAGACTTGCCACCCAGTATCCCAGAAAGGTTCCACAGTGCCAGAATTTAATTAAGATTGCTATAATACTCCTTTTTTATTTTGCTTATTCTACAAATAAATACATGCCTACCGCATTTTTTCTTGAGATTTGCCTTCTGTGTGATTCCTGAACACCCATGCCATGACAATTTGATGTCAAAAGTGGGAATTACTGGTCACTGAATGACTAAGGTGCTGAGCCAAGCATCAAGGAAAGCTCATTGTGGATACTGCAAGGACAAGGGTGTAATACAGGAAGAAGGGCTCCATCTGTTCCTCTGAGTGTGGTGACCCAAAGCATGACTACAAAATTCAAAGAAGAGACAGTGGTTCACCCTAAGGACCCATTCAGGTTGATGGGTGCTACAGCAACTGAGGAGAACACAGATGAAGAGGAAGAGAAGGAAGGAAAAAAAGATATATAGTGGAGAAGATGGCTTTCCCAAGGGACTAACTGAACTTCTCAAATGGGTGATTCCAAGACAGGAAAAGGGGAGTAGTGAGCAAGTACATGAAATGCAAACTATCCATAAGTTGCTAGAGACTGTACAAAAGACTGTACAACTAGCTCAACCAAGAGCAACTGAAAGGGATAGCAACAGTAGGTTGAAAGACGTCAAGCTGACAAAACTGGTCCAGATGATGACATCAAGGCCTATCTCATGGCCATAGCATGCCACTGGCCCAGAGATCAGTGGTTAAAATGCATCTCATCCCTTCTTACTGACCAAGCACAACTTGCCTACAGTAATGGACACCACCATGGCTACCAACGTATCATAGAGTCAAAGTCGCTATCCTAATGCAATATGGCATCAGCAGCAAGTTGTAAACAGAAGTTACAGGCTTTGCAATACTGAGTAGATGACCATCCATGAGAATACTTCATGATGCTGAAGGAACTATGCTGCAAATGGCTTCAATGAGGAGGAAGTGCAGCACAACAAATCATTGAGAAATTGGTACTGGAACAGTTCACCCAGCGCCTACTTGAGGACCTGTCAGTTTGGGTAAAAGAGCATTGGCCAGAGACAGATGAAAGGCCATCAAGCTTGCAGATGACTTCCAGCTTGCTTAAGAAACTACACCAACCACCCTGAGAAAAGATCAGAGGAGTCAGAGACTGGTAAGACCTTTTCAAACCCCTGAAGCTTCACCCTATAAACCACATCCCACATACATCGATTACAAATGTTAATAAAATACTAAAATACAGTTAAAGGGGAGGTTCTGATAATGGGAGACTTCAACGTGCCAGATACAGATTGGTCAATACCAGCAGGAACATCTGCCAGAACTAGACACATGGTGGATTCCCTGCAGGGGGAAGGCCTCAAACAACTGGTACAACAACCCACAAGAGACAGGGCTAGCCTAGGTCTAGTACTGACTAACAGGGAAAGGATCACAGATCTCCAGGTAGAAGGTCACCTGGGGACCAGTGACCATCACATGGTATGGTTCAGTTTGGCCACTACAACTAAATCATCCCATTCCAAGGCAAAAATATGGGACTTCAGAGGAGCTGACTTTGATATGATGGCCAACAGAGTTAAGCTAGACCTGGCAAAAAGAAATACAGGTGAGGGGGTACAGGCAAAGTGGGCAAGCAATAAGGATGCAATACTTGAAGCAACATCCCATTATGTTAGAGAGAAAAGGAAGTGCAAAAGAAGAAGGAAACCACTTTGGTTCTCAAAAACAGTAGCAGAAAGGTTCAGAGCCAAAAGGCTGGTCTTCAGGAAATATAAGGGAACACAGCGGGATGAAGATAGGGAGGCATACCAAACTTCCCTAAGGGAAGCAGGGAAGGCAGTAAGGCAGGCAAAGGCCCAAACTGAGGAAGCACTAGCACGGGCAGTAAAAGAAGGTGACAAGACTTTCTATACATACATTAGTGAAAGGAGAAAGTCTAAAGGGGGTATTGCTAAGATCAAAGGAGATAAGGGGGCGTGTGAGGAGGAAGACCATGTAAAAGCATATATCCTAAATAGATACTTTTGCTCAGTATTTACTGAAGAGAAGGTAGGGCAGGGCCCACAGCTCAGCACCATGGACACAGGGGGGAGGGAGGTTGTGCACTAGTTCCTTCACTAAAGAATGGGTCCTACAAGAGCTCGATAAGCTCAGGGTGGACAAGGTAATGGGACCTGATGGCATACATCCCAGGGTACTAAAGGAGCTAAAGGTGAAACTAGCAGAGCCATTATCAGAACTGTTTAATGAGTCTCTGAGCACAGGAGAGGTCCCAGAAGACTGGAGAAGGGCTCGTGTGATCCCACTCCACAAGAGTGGTAGCAGGGAGGAGGCAGGGAACTATAGACCAGTCAGTCTTACCTCAGTAGTGGGCAAGATTATGGAGGCACTCCTTAAGGAAAGGATAGTGCAACACCTGGAATCCATAGGAACACAGGATCCAAGACAGCATGGGTTTACCAAAGGAAGGTCCTGTCAAACTAATCTCATAGATTTCTTTGACTGGGTAACCAGAGTGGTGGACCAAGGGGGAGCAGTTGATGTCACCTACCTTGACTTCAGCAATGCTTTCGATACTGTTCCACATATAAGATTGATTAATAAGCTGGGTAGGCTTGGGGTGGGTCAGAAGTTGGTCAACTGGGTGGCAAACTGGTTGACGGTAGAAAACAGAGAGTGGTGGTAAATGGCATACAGTCAGAAGAGATGCAATTCACAAGTGGGGTACCTCAGGGATCAGTCCTGGGGCCAGTCCTCTTCAATATCTTTATCAGTGACATTGCAGATGGACTGGAGAGTAAGGTTTGTCTGTTTGCAGATGACACCAAGATCTGCAACAGAGTAGATGATCCAGATGGGGTGGGCAGAATGAGAAGAGATCTGAATAAACTAGCAAAATGGTCAAAAGGGTGGCGACTGGGGTTTAATGCAAAGAAGTGTAAGATCATGTACATAGGGAAGAGAAACCCTGAAGCTACCTATAGGCTGGGAGGGGAGTTGCTGGCAGTCACAAGGGAAGAAAGAGACTTGGGCATCATTATCACTGATGACCTGAAATCATCCAAACAGACCACTAAAGCAGTAGGTAAGGCTAGAGGGATGTTAGGGTGTATTAGTAGGGGTATCACAAGTCGGAAGAGGGAGGTAATAATCCCTCTGTACAAGACACTGGTTAGGCCCCATCTGGAGTACTGCATGCAGTACTGGATGCCACACCTTCACAAGGACATTAACCAAATTGAGGCAATCCAGAGAAGGGCAACCAAAATGGTGCAGGGACTGCATCAGAAAACATGTGAGGACAGATTAACAGAGCTCCATATGTATACCCTAGAGCAAAGGAGGGAGAGAGGTGAAATGATCGAAACATGCAAACACCTTAAGGGCATTAACAAGGTGAAAGAGTCTAACATGTTTCAGTACAAGAAAAATAGCAGGACAAGAGGACACAGCATGAGATTAGATGGAGGTCGATCAAGAGGTAATGTGAGGAAGTTCTTTTTCACCGACAGGGTGATGGATGCATGGAACAGCCTACCTCAGGAAGTGGTGGATATGAATACAGTGCAGGGCTTCAAATAGGCATGGGATAGGCATAAGGGAGCAATACAAATGAGTATGAATAGATAGGCCATTGACAGAGCAAAGGCTGACAGCACATTTATAAGGTAGAAAAAGAAATGGGCAGACTGGATGGGCCTTGCGGTCTTTATCTGCCACCAGCTTGTATGTTTCTATGTTACTATGTTTCTGTCCTCCACATATAGACCTGATATTGTTTGTCATCAATGTGAGGAAAGGAACATACCAAATGGAGATGCCTTAATAAGAAAACATCTTCTATAACTCTGGCTCTAGATAACTGAGGACCATACTTGATGGACGCTGGGGTTGGTTCCAGAAAAGTCTAGAGGTTGGTGGACACTAGAAGTAGACAGACTCTAATATGTTAGGATGTTCTTGACTGGAGGTACTTTAAAGGTCCTAAGACAAGAGTGACATGTGTTCATAGGGATTGTCACTGTTACCCCATTACTACCATGCCTCTCTGCATTAATGAAGAAGAGATTCAAGTGAAGGTAGGTGTGGTTCCCATTCTTCCAGTACCTGGATATTAGGTCATGACCTGCCACAATTTGACTCTCTTCTGCAAAAGAAGGACTTGAGTCCTCCCTCTGATATGACTATAGTGAGAACTAGAACACAAGCCAAGGCCCAATGGAAGCAACAGCTGGATGATATATTCCCCTTTGAGGACTCTGACATATTTGAGTCTACGGTATGTCTTAAGAGGACCAAGGGGGATTTCAGAAGGGCCAAAGCGGCCAAGTAGGACACTGTAGAACAGCCACAAGTTAAGTCACCTTGGAACATGAAGGACTTGATAACTGATCAAAAAATGCTGACACATTAAAACAATTGTTTGCTAAGATGGGGATTGTGGATGGAGAAAAACCTGCACTGGAGTTGAAAAATGAAATCTTACATAGAGAATGTGTAAATCCTTGAACTAAGGTGTAATGCAAACAGTTGGCTGTTCCTTCAAAATACAGGGAGGGAGTGATAAAATTGGTACTTTACATCCCTCTGGTAGGTCATCTGGAGTGAGAATGTACTTTATATAGGCTGCTCCATAGGTTTTATTGGCCATCCATACAGCAGCAGGTATCAGATTACTGTCAAACATGTGAGGTATGCAAAAAAGTAGCTACTGTGAGCAAAAAGGAAAAGCTGCCCCTCATGCCCATACCTGTGGTTGATGCACCCCTCCCATGGGTCACTATGGATATAGTTGGACCCCTGGAACAAAGTAGAAAAGGCAACAGATTCATTCTAGTTCTCAGTGACTGTGCTACAAAATACCCAGAAGCGATCTCTATGAGAACTATTACTACTTCTAGGGTAGCTGAAGAACTGTTCAAGATTTTTAGTCGGGTGGGTATCCCTGAAGTAATTATGACAGATTAGTGGATAAATTTCACCACCCAGATATTACAGGAATTGTACTGTGCTAGGAATAACAGCCGTTAGGACTTCACCCTACCACCCCCCAAATGAACAGGATGGTATAGCGGTTTAATCAGACACTTAAAAAATGTTAAGGAAATATGTGTCTGAAGAAGAAAAAGATTGGGACTCTTATTTCCCTTACTTGCTGTGCACCTATTGAGAGGTGCCTCAGGCAACTACAGGCATGTCCCCTTTTGATCTCCTTTATGGCAGAACCCCTAGAGGGCCTCTTGATGTAGAAAAGGAGATGTGGGAGGGTAAAACTGATCAAAAAAGAATGTGGTACAGTGCATCACTGACTTCAGTAATTGGGTAAATATGTTCAGATTGCCCACGTGAATAGCCTGCAAGCTCAGGAAAGGCAGAAAGGATACTATGATGTAGGGTTGAAGGACAAAAGTTATAACTCTGAGGATAAGGTCTTGTTATTACTACCGTCAAATGAAAACAAATTGTTAGGGCCTTTCACATTGATGCGTATGACTGGACAGGTGGACTATGAAATAGAGGTCCTAGACAAGCATAGGGCTTGTATTTATCATGGCAACCTGCTGAAGCTCTGGAAGGAGAGAGGAAAATAAAGACCTGTGCCAATCTGTGTGCACTGTACTTCCTGAACAGGAAGATGGAGAATTAGAGCAAGCCTAGCACAGGCTAGACAAAAACAGCTCTGATATTGGCATTCCCCAAGAAAAGATAAATCCCAACCTAGAACCCAGTCAGCTAGCTGATGTAAAACGGACATTACAGTAATTTAAGGCAGTGTTCCACCATGACTCCAAGAAAAGTTAGTCAGATTAAGCACATTACTGATACAGGGTCAGCTCCACCTATAAGGCAGAGGCCATCCAGAATCCCAGAAAAACACAAACAGGCTGTAACTAAGGAGATGGAAAAAATGAGGACACAAGGGATTACTGAGTCTTCAAGCAGCCCTTGGTGCTCTCTTATTGTCATAGTGCCTAAGAAGGAAGAAGACATCCGTCTTTGTATTGATTTTAGGAAAATAAACATTACTCGATGTGACGCCTACTCAATACGGTGGATGATCTTATCAACTAGCTGGGATATGCCAAGTACTGTACATAACAATGCTAGACTTAAAAAAAGGGTAGTGGCAGATTCCGCTGGAGACCAACTCTTTTTAATTTTTTATTTTTATTTAAAAGATTTTGCCTGGAATGCATACCGAGCGGCATCTTAGCAGAAGAGGGTTGAATAAAATACAAGAAACTGGAATACATAATTTACTTAGGGGCAGGTCAAAATACTGTACTTCAAAAAAGGTTAGCTTAAAGACTAAAGACAGGTGAGATTGCTTTCTATGTAACTATAAATATATTCTGTTATACACTGGACAGGATCTGTGGTATTAGGCTGATAAATACAGTCCCCCCCCAACCTGTTTATACCCCATCATAATGTATTGTACACCTTATCCAATGCACAGTAACCAGGCTGCTGGATGGTTATACAGGCAAGAACACAAAACACTGGTCTATGCCTCACCTTTATATTCAAACTTTTTGTAGTACGGTCTGCATCACCTGTCTTTTTCAGTTCAATTTTTTTTTATTGTTTTCAAAAGTATTAAATGGAACAACACAAGCAACAAAGAAAACAAAACAATCAAAATATCTGGGCAAATACAGTACATGGTTGTAGACATAACATACTTGTTACAGTGTAGCATCGCTAGTGTATATAACATGTCACTTGAGGGAAGAGCCACCATACAATTCCGAGGCTTGCAGCTTGTCATCTTTAAGAGTTAACACATCAGTACCTGGGACTGCAGATACTGTAGGTGGGAATATGGCTTGCCCCTAAAAAAAGCACATTAAACATAACCACAAAGTACCAGAACTTCATACTATATGGCATGTCCAATGCCAAAATTATCTTTCTTAACTGGCTTGAAGGTCAAGACAGTTTGTACTTGTCCATCAGCAGGGGAGGGGGGGAGACTTTCACCCAATACAGTTCTAGGTTTGGCAAAGGTCAAAAATAGGTTCCAACAGCGATAATAAGAGAGTAGGGTGTTTGCCGTTACACGAGTGATACGGTCTAGTGAAGCCACCTTTAACCCTGAGTTGAGTATTTCTGTGAGGCTCGGGACTTCAGGGGTTCGCCATCAACTCTGAAGCAGTCTTTTTGTTTGTATGCATAACAGTGGCAGCCATTTTACCTCCGAGGGGGTCAGGTGAGGTACATCTCTGGTCTTACCTAAGAGCATCAGTGCGGGCATAAAGGGTATAGATTTGTGAAGGATGTCGGTGCTCAGGATCTATACCTGCCATCAAAGGGGCTGAATCCTTGGGCAATCCCACAAGATATGGTAAAATTCCCCCCTTTGCACCTGACACCTCCAGCAGAGGTCATTGCTTAGAAGTTTGGCTTTATATAGTTATGTCTGGGGTTTTGTACCAGGAATGCAGGATTTTGTTTTGTATCAACCGGCTTCTACCCTCCAAAAAGGCTAGGTGTGCCAGCTTCCAGCATGCAGTCCACTGTTGGTCTGATATACTGTGGCCAGTGCCCATTCCCCACTTGGCTTTACAGCCTTCAAATTGTGTCAGAATTTTCCTTCATATGGCAGAGGATATGCTGCTGGCTATACCTTTGGGTTTCATCAGCCACTGTTGTTAGAGTGGTACCAGCACAGTGTGGTGGGGTGCAAAGGTGCATCTGCACTGCATCTTGTATTTGGAGATATCTACAAAAATCAGATTTTGGGAGGGCCCACCTCACCTGCAGATCTGAGAACAGGGCCACCTTCCTTGCACCTTGGTCTAAGATATCTTTTAGATGACAAATACCATGATTCATCCAGTTAGCTCAGCGGAGGGGCTTGTGATCTGCTGTAGTACCCAGGTCTCCCCATAAGAGCTCGGTAAGGGTGGGGCTGGAGGTAAGCCTCTTATGCAGTTTATCCCAATACTTGACTAAGGGACCTATTATGGGGTGTGATGCTAGGGTTTTAAGAGTGATTACATATAAGAAGACCGATAGCTGATGGACTTTGCCTTGAGCTTCCTCCATGTCAATCCATTGAGGTGTGTTCAGTGAATGTACATTGAACCATTTCAGAGTCTGCATCATACGAAATGCCCATTTATACCCCTCCCATCAGGGTAGACACCATCCTCCTGTTGTCCAATGTGCCCATAACTTGTTCCTGCTATACCTAGGTTTCTTGTTTTCCCATAAACAATTCCCAATAGCTCTTCTATCTTGGCGACCCATCTCATTGGCAGTTCTAAGGGAATATGAGAGAGTATATAGAAAAATGTGGGGGTAGTTATCATTTTGATTGATGAAATGTTCCCTGTCATTGTTAGTTGGAACTTCTTCCACCTATCTAACTCTGTCTGTAGTTCCAGGCGCAGAGGCTTTAAGTTTAGTTACCAAAGAGTAGATATGCTAGGGGCCATGGATATACCTAGGTATTCAATGCTTGATGGAGCCCATTTTAATTCTGATTGTGTGACTAAGTCTTGTGTACAGTGTGAATTTAATGGGAGGACCTCTGTCTTATTGTGGTTCAGTTTCAAGATAGAGAGTGTTGTGAGGTTGAAAATATGTCAAGGAGTGGCTTAAGGGATGTATCCATGTTCTCCAGTGGGACCAGTAAGTCGACTGTGTACATAAGTGTTGAATATCTTTATAGTGTATGGATGATGCTTATTGTTCACCTATTTCAATAGAAAGACAGCCTTGTTGTACTGTCGTCATGATGTCAGGATGCTGTTGTGCCATCCTGAGAACGTCACAACGATGGTACAGCAGTTTAGAATGCCAGTGCATGCCACAGCATCAACAATTGCCCATTTCAGTTAGACCACATATAAAAGGGCTTGGCAGTCATTCTGTTTTAGAAACGAGAGATTGCGATGTCAGCCACCGTATCAAATCAGTTCGAGACCACTAGAAACAGTTTAAAAAATGTTCTTTTTCATTTAGTTTTCTGCCCCATCTCCTAATAGGTACTGTACCTGTTTTGCCACATCTCCACTGTCACCTTCCTCACTGCAGTACCGCACGTTAAATCCACACAGCAACAGCATCATTGCAACACTTTACTCTTCCGTGTCAGATCACCCAAAGTCAGCGTTTTTTTTTTTATGTTTATTGAATTGCAGTATTGTTGTTGACAGTTTTTCTTCCAAATTCATAGTTGATCACACAGTTTGTTAAGAAAAAAAGAATAAAACATTTATCAGAGTTGGAGCTTCTCATATTCTGATAGATAAACCAAATGGTAAGACGGAAGGGGGGAGTGGAGATGGAGGATGGTGCTGTCATGAACTGAACACCAAAAGCTGTGTTGTTCTGTGTTTTCTATGGTGCATTGCCCAAATTACATTATAAAAATGGAACCCGGTTGTGGGCCATACACTATACAAGATAATGTATGACCAACATTTAACAACCTCGCGGAGCCCACTTCTCGAGGTTGGCATAGCAACCAAAGACCTCTCAAGCTGCACTCTCAAGGTCTATCAGGTTGCCATACCAGCCTCTCGAGAAAGCATGCACAGTGTGGTTGTTAACTATTAGTCTACGTATCCTGTTATACCACCCCTCCTTTTATATGGTGATGTCTGATTTTGTCTGCCAAGGGTTCGACTGCCAGTACAAAAAGCAAGGGGGAAAGTGAGCATCCAAGACGTGTGCCTCTCTCCAGTGGGAAGGGGTCTGACATGAGAGAATTTGTGAGGACGTGTGCTGTCGGGAGAGTATACAATGCCTCCACTGAAGACTGGAAAGTCGGCCCAAATCCCATATGTTTAAGTGCAGCTTGCAGGTAGTCCCATTCAACGGAATCAAAGGACTTTTCAAAATCAACAGCTATAGCTGCTGCTGCTGGTGTGTGCATATTCTAGGCCACATGAATCAGGTTTACAAAAGATCTAACATGATCTGCACTGCACCTTCCTTGCACAAAACCGGCCTGAGAGGAGTGTATTAGGTGTGGTAATAGAGGTTTAAAGAGCTACTGATGCCTCAAAGAAAACTTTAAAAAGCATAATAATTAGGTACAATTCTGCCTGCATTCCGTTTATATTTTATATATTTCTCCTCCGCATTATTTATTACTAAGGAAATTTGCATGAATATATGATCTTTATCCCTTAGAGTTTTGTTAGAGTCCATCTGCCTCTATGGCTTACTCCCCTCTTCAAGTCATAATCCTCGGTTGTGACATCACCGTCTGTTGCCATAGGAGTAACTGTGATATCACAAGCAGTGCTCTGTGACTTCAGGTAGGGAGAAAGTAGTAGGAACAGACAAACTCTTCAGGAGCAAAGATCCTGTTTTCTTACAGATGCCCTCAGTAATAAATAATGGGGAGGAGGAATACAGCACTAATGGGAAATGTAAGCTGGTCTGTGTTTAAATATTAGGTTTTGTTAAAGTTGTCCTGAACGTGTCACCAGCTCTTTAAGCCTTGTTGCTGGTACTTTGGCCAAAATCTTACTGTCAGTATTTATGAGGGAAATGGGTCTATAATTGCCTGCCATTATGGGTTCCTTTCCTTTCTTTGGCAACACTGTGACCACTGCCTCTCTAAGAGATGGAGGGAACCTCCCATTGCCCAGTGCCTCTGTGTATACGAAGCATAATACTGTAGTGATCGCTGTGGTTAGGGCCTGCCATATCTCTACAGGGAATCCATCTCCCCCTGGTGCTTTCCCCCTTTTGAGGGAGTGGAGGGCCTGACTAATCTCCATCTCTGACAGTGGGGATTCCAATGAAGCAGTTTGCTGTTCCATCAACCTGGGGGTTTCTATAGAGGTCAAGAATGTTTGCAAAGCATGCGAGTCTAGTGATCCAGAGGAGGTATATGACTTAACATAAAAATCTATCATGTTGCAGCTTATTTCCTGGGCTTTGGTTTGGACATTTCCCTTCCCATCTGTTAGACCTGAGATAAATCTTTCTGTTTGCTGATCCCGTAGTCTATAGACCAGCATCCCCAGTATTTATGTCGAAGCCAGAGTAGGGATATTTCAGCTTTTCTGGACAGGAGTTTGTTTATCTCCAAGTGAAAGCCCAAGATGACACAGCCCAGAGGTGAGTGTTGGTTGGCATGAGGGAGGGACTAAAACTTAGCCTCTACTGCTTGCAGTTCTATCTCAAATTGAGAAAGGCACTGCTCCCTTTTTTTCCTCCTAGCTGCAGAATACCTTATAATTTTCCCCTGCAATGTGGTTTTAAATGCTTCCCAGGCATTCCCAGCTGACGTTGCTTCTAGGGTGTTCTCTCTAAAGAGCCAGGTGATCTCCTGTTTTACCCAGGGTATGAATTCTGGGTCCCTCAGCAAAAGGGAGTCTAGTCTCTATGATTGTGATCTGGGGACTGAGGGGCCCCATGAAATAAGTAGCTGCATGGAGGCATGGTCCGAAATTATCATGGGAATGATTTTAGACTCAAGGGAGGCTTGTGTGAACTTTGAGGAGGTCAGCCAAAAGTCCAGCTGACTATGGGAACCAAGAAATAGTGAGTAGAAGAAGTAATGCCTTTCCCTCAGGTGAAAAGCCTCCAGATATCCACCAAACCCAAGTCTTGCATTAACTGAGTCAATGCCCTAAGCCCTCTGATATGCAATTCAGACCCTGTTGAGCTCCTGTCCATTGCTGGCACCAGAGGGAGATTAGAATCCCCCCCAGTAGGATTGGGGTGTCAGCCTGGGTCAGACACCCTACTACCTGTGCCACAGTGTGGAAAAAAGTCGTTCATCTTCGTTGGGCCATAAATATTCCCCATGAGGACTTGCCCTGTAGGGTTGTTCTTCAAGACTAGCACCCATCTACCTTGCAGATCACTAACAGAGTTCTCAAGTGTCCAGTGAAGGGATTTGTGTATCAGAATAGCCACCCCTCATTTACGAGTGGGAGCCGAGGCATACAACACTTGCCCCACCCACTCCCTCTTCAGTTTTTTATGATCTTTGGCAGTAAACTAAATCTCTTGTAGGTAGGCCAGGTCTGATCGAAGCTTCTTTAAATGCAAGAGTACCTGATCATTGGGAGGTGGGTTTGTCGGCAGGACTACCCTCGGGACTATGTCTTGGGGGAGTTGTACTGACTACCTCAGACCAGGTGCAGAACCTGGGCATTATTGTTGACAACGGCTTGACCCTGAAATCGCAGGTGTCGGCAGTCGTCAAGACCTCTTTTTACCATCTGAGGAATATCACCCGGGTGAAACACCTGGTTCCTCCAGAGGATCTTTCAACGCTGGTCCATGCCTTCATTACTTCTCACTTTGACTACTACAATGCCCTTTACCTAGGGCTGCCGGGGGTTGACATACGCCACCTGCAGCTAGTGCAGAATGCGGCAGCCAGGCTATTGACTGGTATATCTAGAACCAGTCACATAACGCCTGTGTTCCGCAGACTGCACTGGCTCACAGTGCGGTGGAGGATCACCTTCAAGGTTTGCTTGTTGACCTATAAAGCCCTACATGATGAGGGACCTAGTTACTTGCAAGATCTCTTTCGCCCTTACTGTCCCCTCCACCCTCTCCAATCCGCCGATGAGGGATTGCTAGAGATTCCCAGGGTCCATTTAAAGACATCTGGGGCCCGGTCTTTCAGCTTTGTGGCCCTGACCTTGCGGAATTCTCTACCTCACTGGGTGCGAGATTGCCTGACTGTCCAAGAGTTTAAAACTGTACTAAAATCTTATTTATTTGAACTAGTATATTTTGATTTTTAAAGTAGTATTATAATTGCCAGAGTTTTAAATTATAGGCTTTTATTGATTATTAGTGGAATTATTTATTGTATTTGTTTTATTATGTACAAGTGCCTTTGTTTTAAGAAAGGTGCTTTTTATAAATAAAGTATGCTATGATATATATGATATGATATATTTAACTGGGGTGTTAAGCCCCCTGACGTTCCAAGTATGACAGATAATGTCACCCATACTCTCCCAAGTATCCCATATGTGTAGCAAATTTGCAAGTAGTGTCAGAAGCTAAGATCCAGACCTGCCCCCCTTGAATAGCAGCCAAGCCACCCAGACAGTACACTGTATCATACCCCCCCATCCTCTGTGAGTACCTTAAGCCCATCTCTTCCTATGTGTGGTTTCCCATAACTTGTCTAACATAAAACCAGAAACTATTTACAATTGAAGCAGCTTCCACATGAGCAGCAAGGGCTTGTGACCCGCAGCTGGGGACCGCACAAGGCCAGCCTGAGTGCCCTGAGACATTTAGATTCTCTACACCAGACCATGTTGTCTGGTGGGTCCTCAGCAGAGTCCATCTACCTGAGTTGCAGTCTGTAGAAGGAAGTTTGCAAGTGCAGTCCTGCTCCTTGCCCCCTCAAAGCTGTCAGTACTATAAATTTGACAGCTCAGTGTATATCTTGAGATATCTTTATTAGCTATTTCATTATCCTGATGCCTAGATCAAGGACCTTTTCTGCTGACAGATGAGGGGGGCTCTCTGGATGTCAGCTGTTTAAGGGGTTCATTATCACTAGCTTATATCTAGTGCCCTTGGTTTAATGGTGAGTGGGGGTCCATATAACATTGAACAACTGGCTTAGTGTGGTGTGGGCAGTATCTTCTCTGGGGGGTAGTGCCAAGGATTCATGCTCGCAGTCTGAGCAAAACTGCCTTATTTAGCACCAGGATGGGATGGGCCTTAATCTCTTATTATCCCTGCTATGCAGGTGGACAGTGTTTCAGGATTTACTCCTCTAGGTTACATTCCTTATTCTTAGTGCCCCCCCCCCCAGCACAAGGGGGAACAGTCTGTAAATAGACGTGGAGGGTTTGCACATTACCAGCAACACAGGGAGTCGGGGGGTATGCTTGGTCCTTACTCCAGCTAGGTGAGAATGTGCCCACCTTAAACTGCATGTTTGTACCATCATTACTGCATCATTTATATACAGGAACCTACTACAAAAGTTTGGTTGCGCTATGTGCTGAGCTCTGTGTGATGGGGGGTCTGGGAGTGTTAGACTGTCGAGAGCCTTGGTAGAGGGGGCCTCTTGTACCCCAGCTTCACACCCCTAGCCTGCACTTCACTCAGGGAAATCTCTTAAAACCATTCCTGAAGTACAGCCCTACTGCCAGTCCTAAACCTCCTCCCATCCCACAAATATATTTAACAGAGCATAAGCACTTACCTGTTATCTTTAGCTCTGGTCTGATGCTGTCAGGTCCAGAGCTGTGACTTGACAGTCTGGCTGCATATCTTTGGGAGTCGGCTCTATCAGTTCTGGCAGTACAAGTGTAGGGTCTCCACTGAGTTCAGTTACCTCCTCCATGACTCAAAAGACCTAGGATTCTGCAGTGTTAGAGTGCAATATGCAGCCTTCTGCATCAGGCTGGGCTGCAGCTGCCAGGAGCTGGTGGTTTGGAGTCTCTGGAGATGTCAGCTGTAGCAGTGCATATCTGTTGGGCAAGTAGTAGTGCTCCAGAGATGTTTCTTGGGTGAAGTGAGGTGGTGGCTCACCAGGGCTCTTGGAGACTTCCCTGACAATCAAGTGTTCCCTTCTATCATGCTTTTTCATCGTCGGTCTTTTCCGGCTACGTGGGGGGAGCAACCACTGTTCCTCCGTGCCTTGCTGACTGACTTCTGCACCTACTCCACACTCACTCCCATTTGTGTCCATACCTTCCTGGGTTAAATTCCTTTGGCATTTAGTTTGTTGTCTGAGGTTCCTCACTTCTTGTGTCCAGGTACATGTCAAAAACTCCATTACAGTCTGTGGGGTGTTAAACATGAGAGGAGTCCTGCTGTGGATCAGGCGCATGGTTGCCGGGTAGCGTATAGAAAATTTTACCCCCAGGTGATGCAGCATTCCCCAGGCCTCGGTATACGCTCTCCATTTGTCAGAGAGCTCATTCGAGTAATCCTAGTATATGTATATACGGTGGGTTTGCCAGTAGAGTGCGCCGAGTTTCCTTGCTGCCTCCATAATCAGCTCCTTCACTTTAAAGTTCAAAAACTGAGCTAGGATAGGCTGTGATCTATCCCCTGTCTTGGGTGGCAGAGTCAGGGATCTGTGGGCCCTCTCAATGTCAATCTGTGAGCGGAGTACCATTTCAAAATTTCAGGCAGTACATACTGTAAAAAAAAATACGGCATCTCTCTTTTCAACACCTTCAGGAAACTGGAGATTATTTCTTCTGCTCCAGTTCTCTAGGTTGTCCATTTTTTTCCAATAGTGTCTGTATGGTCATGGTGCAGTGTTGGTCCCTTACTGTGGTGGTTAGGTCTGTAATTGCTGCACCGTGGGAGCTCACTTTCTACTCCATTTGAAATAGCCACACCTTGATGTTTTGGACCACCTGTGTTGTACAGTTGGACATGATCGTGACTTGGGACATTTGCTGCATGAGCTGGGCAAATATGCCCTCAACAGTGTTCAAGTCCAGGTGTGGAGCATATCCGTAGATATGTTTTGGGTGGCCCTCCGGTTTGTAGATTTGATCGGTCGGTTTCCTCAGTAGCCTGGTGATGTAATCCAGAAAAAGATTAGTATTGATGGTTTCACTGCAGCATGAGCTGTCCCAGTCAGGATTTGTTTCTGAAAACAGAAGGCTGTTTGACAGATTCAGTCGGATATTTGCTTCGAGGTAAGCAGAGCTCACAGACTACCCTGCCATCTTGTCTAGGGCTAAGCCATGCCACCCACTGGAGATCAAGTCAAAGGAAAAAAAAAGGCTTTATACAGTACCTATGGGATTGTTCCAGTTCACAGTAATGTTGTTTGGTCTCTATGAGGTGCCTGCCACATTCCAGCATTTGATGGACAAGGCCTTGTCCCCACATCGCCAATATAGTTCTGCCCATTTGGATGATGTGGTGATTTTAGTCCCACTGGAGAGAGCCATGTGTCACACATCAATGGTGATATCTGATATTGAAAGAGCTGGTCTTACTATCAACCCAGAAAAATGTGCACTAGGCACGGTGGAGACTATGTATCTGGGATATGTATTGGAAGATGGTAAAGCTAAATCAGAAATATCCAAGGTGGAGGCTGTTTCTAACAGCCCTAGACCCAAAACCAAGAGCCATCGAGTTCAGTTTTAGGTTTAGCAGGCTACTATCAATGGTTTATTAAAGGTTTCTCAAGACTAGCTGCACCCCTGATGTATCTACTAAAAAAATAATCCAATAAAGTGAAACAGACTCCTTAGTGTAATCAAGCTTTTAATACCATAAAAGTCAGTTTATGCTCTTTGGAAGTTTTGAAAACCACAGATTTTTCCAAACCTTTTTTTGCTTCAAAAAGATGCATTGTAGGTTGGGCTGGGGGCTGTCCTGAGCCAGAAAAGCGATGAGGGAAAAAGACCCCATTATCTAAATTAGTTGTACGCTCCATGATATAGAGAAAAACTATTCAACTATCAAGAAGGAGTGTTTGGTTATAAAATGGGCCATCGAGTCTTTGAGTTTTTATCTGTCCAGAGGTGAATTCATGTTGATAACAGCCAACAACCCTTTAAAATGGCTGCAGGAAATAAAGGATAAAAATGCAAGAGTTACTAGGTGGCACCTCACTCTCCATCCCTATAAATTCAAAGTGGAACATAAACCAGGGGTAATGCAGGAAAATGCACATTCTCTATCAACATATGGGGGAAATGTGTATGTGAAATTGTAGAAACTGTATAATGTAACTGTGCTGAAATGTAAAAACTGTATTATGTGACTGTATGAGTTCATATCTGGTGACTTATCAAATGGATAAGTTTTTGCATGGTTTTACCGAGTAACATGGCTTTGAACAACAGAGTGAGAAGGAATCCCCTTAGCCCCAACTGGACAGCTTAAGAAACCCTCTGGGGTTTGTTTTCAAGAGGGAAGGTATGTCGTTGGCTTGATAACTTCTATCACTGTTTAAGTAGTTAGAAATACAGAAAGAGAGAAATTGAGTCCCCCCCGCCCGTTTCCCCCCAGCCTCGCCTGCTGGCCAGACAGAGTCTTTTGCGCATCTTTCCTGTCCTATCCTGTTCTCCCTGTATTGCCTGGAACATACTCCCTTCCCTTGTCAGTTGGGCAGGTTTCCTGCTGGTGAAACCTGATAAAATAGAAAGAGAATAATATATGCCTAAACAGCAGAGCAGCAACTAGATGTATAGTGCCATATTTTGGCAAAAAAAGTGCAGCATAATTACTGGTATATTCTAGAATTGTTATGATAATTGAGATTCAGGTGGCATGTACCACACTTTAGTTAAAATATTTCTTAGGTGTTAACCTATTTCTTATATATTTATAGTAATAAGGCACAGTTGTAATACTGAATAACACTGACTATCCTATATGTGTAACCCCCCTGCAAATGGGGGTTCCCAAAAGACTTCCAGGAGCTTGCTTGAATGCTCCAAGCCTGAATGGTGTTTGGCATTTAAGCCATTTATCAGTGAGTGTTTTTAGAGCCTCTGGTACTGTCTCTTTAAGAGCTGTCTGCTTGCAGACATAATTAGTTGTATGGGGGGACTGTGTGCTTCTCTGAGTACCACTCGAGCTGCTGCCAATTCACTTCATTTTTGCAGTCACTAGGAGTGCAAAGGGAACCTATCTGAAAGATGTAACTGTTTGCCAGAAATTATTTAGAGTAATAATGAAATTACAGTTTGTCTAACCTGCTTTCTTTGCAGTCAGAACTGTGTCTGCTAGTTCCCATTCTAGTTTTGAACTGCTGAACTGGACCAATCAGTGTGGGTAAGCTAGCTCTAAAATGATGCCTTGGACGAATCAGAACTTGGACTCATAATCTGAGCCAGCCACAAGAGGATTGTATGGGCAGTGACTCTGGGAGATGTAGTTTAGACTTCAGTGCCTTTTGGACCAACAGCAGCAGTCTATTGTGAGTGACAGCCAATCCAGTCAAGAACTGGAGGAACTCAAAGGAAGTGCCGGTTTCGTCAGTTGGAGTTCAGTTGAGCTTTGGCAGTGAAGAAGGAAGGAGCCCTGTGCTTTTTCAGTGTGCAGTTTTAGTCCAAAAACGTGTGTAAGGCCCAGAGTTCGGTCTGCAGCTTGTGTAACAGCTTGTTAGGACTGAATCCGTCCTGTGAAAAGAATCAAAGGATCTCTGAAGGTAGAAACCAGGCTCACCCTGTAGAAGACTGGAAGAATTGCTGAAAATTGCACTCTGTCTGTCAGGAACTGAATCTGCTGTGTGTTCTCCTGGGTATTGTGCAGTAATTGCGATCAGGATACAGATGCAGCCTGCCTGGTATAGTACTTCTTTTATATGGATGTGTGAAGAGGTTTGTGTACCTCAAGTGAGCCCTGCTGACATTGAAGGACCCTATCTTATTTGGAGGTCGTGATACTAATTCAGGGTGGCTCCCTGTTGAATTGCCACATTAAATCCAAATGGAATTACTGTACTGCTGACTGTTTAATTCTCCTTTTCTCTGTGTGAAAGGGCCCCTACCAGCTGCCACGGTTTGGACTAGCCACTAGGGCTTGGGTACCCAGGGACAGTAACTGATAGGGATAGGCCTGTGCACAGAGCCATAGGTAGATTATTAGAGTGATAAGCTAATTAACCTGATTTCCCTGTCCTTGTTATATCCCCTAAATAAATCAGAGCTGCTTGTTTCAGCAAAGTTATACTGCCTGAGGTATTTGTCTATGTTAAAGTACTGTACTGTGATTGTTGCACTGTATCTCATTTCACAGGAGGTCCCAGTGCCGGAACCAGACCTGGGGTAAGTGTATACTGTGAAGGTAATTCTGATATATTGTGTGGGCCACTAGTGGGAAGAAAGGGGTGTTGCAGTGTCCCAGAGGGCTGTGACCAAGTTAGTTTAACTATTGCAAACCCTGACCTCTGGGTGGAGGCACCCGCCATTGGATCCAGGCCCCTCAACCTGTTAGTGGCAAATCAGGCAGGGGTAGTAGCCCCTGGGATAGCGCCATCTAGGGGTTACATATGTATTATGCAATGTCCTATTACTGCTGCGTACATTGTAGTACTTTTTGTGATGATTGATGTTCTGTGGAGTCTACGGGAATTGGGGAGGAGGGTTTTTTCCTCTAAAGGAATGCCTACTGATTGGGACTTGAGTCAGTTGGCATCTGGTCACTGCAGAGGAAAGATAGCTTGCTAAAGGCATTGAAGGACACAGACTTGTCACCCAGTATTCCAGAAAGGTCCCACAGTGCCAGAATTACATTAAGATTGCTGAGGTGCTCCAATATTTTATTTATTTCATTCTGTTTGTTCTTCAGATAAATACACACCTACTGTGTTTTCCTTAAAACCTGCCTTTGTGTGCTTCTTGAACACCCATGCCGTGACACCTCCCAGGCTGACAATTATTTCTGGCCAGGGTTCTTTGACAGAGATGTCTGTCTTCCTCAACCACTTTTTGCAACAGTTAGTGTCCCCTTTAAAAGGTCATATTTGTGACTCTATGGAGATATTATCCTAACTAGAGGGGGGTTGCCTGGTCTAATGTATTTCTGTGAATAGTAGTACATAGGTATATTAGCCCTTTATACAATTTTACATGATTTGGACATAAGGGCCTTAGAATACCATCTAACTATAAATCCACTTGCCACTAGCTTCCCAAGTGAATTTATTCTGCAGGCTTTTTTCCCTTATCCTTACCTAAAATTATTTTGCATTTGGTGTTAATTTTTAGCTTCACACTGTTGGGACTGTGATCGGTACCACCATGGCCCCCCACCTATGCCAAACTTTTCCTGGGTAGGTGGAAGAGGGTCATAGAGTGAAACCATGACAACAATCTGTAACTGCCCCAGATTAAATTCTGGGGCAGGTACATAGATGATATTATTATTGTCTGGAAAGGTGAGTAAACATAGAAACACAGAACACAGAAACATAGAAATTGTCAGCTGATAAGAACCGCCAGGCCCATTCAGTCTGCCTGTAGCCCTACACTTGTATGTGACCTTTAACTCTACCTGGTCAATGGCTTTTTACCACTCCTTCCCAACTCTAAGGTTCCCCTATGCCTGTCCCAGGAATGTTTAAATCCCTCCACTGTCCTTGCTCCTATCACTTCCTGTGGCAGGCTCTTCCATGTGTCCACCATCCTCTCCATGAAGAAAAACTTCCTCACATTTCCCCTCAACCTACCGCCTTCCAGTTTCATATCATGCCGCCTTGTTCTTGTGCTCCTGCTATAAAGGAAGATGTCTCCTCCCTGCACCTTATTTATGCCCTTCAGGTACTTGAATGTTTCTAACATGTCATCCCAATCCTTTCTCTCCTCCAGCGAGTACATATTGAGGTCCTTTAATCTTTCCTCATATGTTTTCTGGTGCAAGCCCTGTACCATCTTTGTCACCCTTCTCTGGACCACCTCCACCCTGTCGATGTCCTTACAAATGTGCGGCCTCCAGAACTGCACACGGTACTCCAGGTGAGGCCTAACCAGGGTTTTATACAATGGCATCAGCACCTCCCACATTCTGCTAGTGATACCTCTGCCTATGCACCCCAGCATGCCACTGGCACACCCTGCCACCTCTGTACTCTGATTAGACACCTTTAGGTTGTCGGAAATGATAACCCCCCCCCCGGGTCCCTTTCTTTCTTGGTGATTGTAAACAACTCCCCCCTCCCATCCAGTAGCTTCCCCCAGAGTGCCTTCACCCCAGGTGCATTATTTTGCACTTCTTTGAATTGAACCTCAGTTGTCACACCTCAGACCATTGTTCGGGCTTCCCCAGGTCCGTCATTGTGTCCACCTATCTGGTGTATCCACCCCTTTGCAGATCTTGGTGTTATCTGCAAACAGGCAGACCTTTCCCTCTAGCCCTTCTGCAATGTCACTAATGAAGACATTTAATAGGACTGGCCTGAGAATGACCCCTGAGGTACCCCAGTGCTCACCCCCCTCTCCCAGGATTGGATCCCATTTACCACCACCCTCTGCCTCTGGTCTGTTAGCCAGTTTCTAATCCAGTTTACTATCTTGTGCCCTATGTCCAGACTACCGATCTTTTTAACCAGGTTTCAATGTGGGATGGTGTCAAAGGCCTTGCCAAAATCGAGGTGGCAACCCGACTGCCCCTTCCCCCTTATTTACTTCCTTCATAACCCAGTCAAAACAATCTATCATATTCGTCTGACACGACCATCCTGCTGTGAATCCATGCTGTCTCAGGTCCTGGACACTAATGGATCCCAAGTGTGCCACTATTCTTTCTTTAAGTAGCATCTCCATGATCTTCCCCACTACTGAGGTGAGGCTGAATGACCTATAGTTCCCTGCCTCTTCTCTACTACCACTTGTATGTAGAGGGACTATATGTGCCCTCTTCCTGTCCTCCAGAACCACTCCTTTGCTGAGTGACTTAGTGAACATGGTTGCCAGAGGCACAGCTAGCTCCCTTCACAGCTTCCTTAACATCTTTGGGTGTAGGCCATCTGACCCCATTGCTTTATCCACCTTTACTTTTGTGAGCTCCTCCAGGACTCTCTCCTCCGAGCATGGACTCGTGTTTTCCCCCCTCATGTCTGTTACCCAGCGGTGGTCCCTGACCCTCCCCCTCTTCAATGAATACTGAACAGAAGTATTTGTTCAGTATTTCTGCCTTCTCCAGGTCTCCCTCCTTATACTCCCCTGTATCCCCTCTGAACCTTGCAATTCCCCTTCTGGTTTTCCTTCTCTCACTGATGTACCTAAAAAATGTCTTGTCCCCTTTCTTCACTGTCTGTGCTGATTTTTCCTCAGTCTGTGCCTTTGCACTCCTTACAGCCTTCCCCGCTTTCCTCAGATTCTGCAGGTACACCTCCTAGTCTTTCTCCCTTTTAGTTTCCTTGTATTTCCTGAAACCCACCCTTTTGGCCCTTACCTTGTCTACCACTTCTCTCGAAAACCATAGTGGTTTCCTTCGTCTCTTACGTTTGTTTACCAGTTTGATGCATTCGTTTGTCACCTCCCCCATGGCTCCCTTCTGAACAAATACTTTTGTTCAGTATTCCCAAAAGAAGAAGAGGAGGACATACCTAAACCAAACAATAGAAGCACTCTGGATAGGGGGTTGATACCAGTCCATTCACAGAAGAAAGAGTCCTGAAAGAACTCCTAAAACTCAAGGTGGACAATGCAATGGGGCCTGACGGGATTCACCCCAGAATTCTAAAAGAGCTAAGGAGAAACTAGTAACACCATTGACTACACCTTTTAACAAATTATGGAGGATGGTGTGGTACCTGAGGACTGGAGGAGGTGGATGTGATTCCCCTTCACAAAAGTGGGAGCAAGGCAGAGGCAGGAAACTACAGACCTGTTAGTTTGACCTCAGTGGTAAGGAAAGTGATGGAATCACTGAAAGAGAGAAAGAAAGAAAGAAAGAAAGAAAGAAAAAGAAAGAAAGAAAGAAAGAAAGAAAGAAAGATTGATTGAGTACCTAGAGGCCAGTGGGGCACAGGACCCAAAGCAGCATGGATTCACAGCGGGAAGATCATGTCAGATGAATCTAACGGATTTCTTTGACTGGGTGACCAAAGTAGTAGACCAGGGAGGGGCTGTGGATATCGCCTACATAGACTTTAGCAAGGCATTTGACATAGTCCTACACAAAAGATTAATAAACAAGTTAGCTAGCCTGGGAGTGGGTCCCAGGATGGCAGCCTGGGTAAAAAATTGACTGGACAACGGGACACAGAGGATAATAGTGTCTAGAGTACCCCAGGGCTCAAATTGGCCCTATGCATGAAGGTGCGGAGTGGTTACGTACCATGTAACATGGGCGTGTAGCCACCCCACATCCACTGCGCCCCCCGCACAACATGCATAAAGGGGAGGTGCGCAGACCCACTGCACTCGATCCCCCACATCTGTGGACAGCTCTGCACTGGGGGCATTCCAGGGACGTGCCAGCACTACATGGTATTCACTAACCCGTGTAGTGCTGGCCGCATGGGTGTGGAGGGTGGTGCAGGGTACACCAGGGAGACCCTGCCGTAACCCACTGCGCACCCCTATGGGCACAGGCCTGGAGTCACCGGGGCACTGGGACAGGGCACACCATGCTGCCTCTGACTACTGGGCAGCAGGAGGTGGTAGAGGTGGCTGAACAGGTGAGCACCTGGAAACTTCTTGTGTGGTGGCACCCGGGACTGGAGGATGCCACATGGGTCTGGGTGTGTGAAATCAGCATGTTCAGCCCCAGACCTGCTCCACCCTATGCATGGGATCCACTCTGGATCCGGGGGGGCATCCCATTGGATGCCCGTCCAGGATGATGACTCCTCCCTCAGTTGTCCTGCGGAGTCCTGCATGCCGGGGGAGAGGAGCCACAGACAGGTGACCAGCATTCGTGAATGCCAGTATGGGTGCACCTGTCCAAAGGGTGCAGGGTCGCGGATGGGGTATGCACATTTTGTGCATATCTATGCCCCATTCATGCATAGGGGCCATTGTGGGGCCAATGTTTTATAACATTTATACAAATAAACTTTCTCTGATGAACCAAAAGTAAAGTATCAACTACAAGCAGATGATGTGGTAGTATATACAGAAGGATCACCAGCTACCCCAAACTGAGACCAGGATGCAGGAGGCCTTTAATAACTTGCAAGAATTATTTCTTCAATCCAGACTTGCATTAATTGCAAAGGAAACTCATGAGTTTTAGTAGGGAGAAATAGTGGCCTCATATACATCTACCCTGCAAATTAAAAACATTTGTTAATACTGTACTACAGCAAGTACAGAAGTACAGATACTAGGGAGTTTGGCTAGATGATAAAAATCAAATAGAATGTCCATATAGACCACCAAGTAAAAAACATGGGGAGACATCCTGGGGCTTTGTAGAAAATCAAGTATTGCATGAATAGAGGATAGAAAACAGGTGATGAATACCATGATCTTGCCAATCTTCAACTATGGAGACATAATGTTTGCTAGGAATATAGGATGAAGCTGGAAAAGCTGGATATCATAGGTTTGCCTGCTTCATCTGTGACACACACCCACCCACCCCCTCCACTCCCATCCCCATAGGACTCACAGATATGAGCTTTATAATGAATTTGATTGGGTGAGTTCAGTGGAACGCAGAAGGTTTCATTATCTCATCTTTGTAAGTGTTATAGAAAACTTGTACCTGGCTACCTTTTAGACAATTTACAACAAAGACGCATCAAAAATTGTCTCAGATCAGCAAGTGGGGTAGAGTTCTTCCAAATTAAAAGAAGTTTAGAAGTGGGCAAGTCTCATTTCTTCAGTATGGGCCCAAATCTTTGGACCAATATTCCTTCATTTCTGAGACCATCACTGGGTTTATTTAGTATGAATAAAGTAAAACAAGCATTTGTCAATGCCGAAAGTTCACTGGTGGTATTGCTGTTGTACATGCCTCCCATATTGTTCTGTGTATATTCCTCTGCCTTGCATTTTAAGGGTGGGCATTATGGTTGGAAACCCTAACGCTGTGAACATTTGTTGATATTTTTGCTCCAAATTTTCAACATGGGCTTTTTGGACCCCACCTCATGAACAGTGGCAGTATTATTTTGTTACTCAATCTCATAAGGTGATTTCACACAGCGAGTGTGCCATTCGGTGCCACAGGTGCAAAAGCACATTTTGGGTAGGTATGAAAAATAACAGCTGTACTGTTCATGAGGAGGTGTGAAGAAATTGCAATGTTGAAAATCTGGAGTGAAAATATGAAATGGTGAAGTTACGAGTGTGCGTAGAAACTGCGCAATGCATGCTCATAATGCAGTCATTGTTTGGAAAGCTTTCACCAAATTTTCAACATAGCCTTTTTGGGACCTTCCCTCGTGAACAGTGGCACTGGAATTTTGTTAATCTGTCCTGGAAGTTGATTTTGCTCAGCGACCGTGCCATTCTGCGCCACAGGTGCAAAAACACATTCCAAGAAGAATGCAAAAAATGACAACTATACTGTTCATAAGGGTGTGTGAAAAATTTGCAATGTTGGTAATTTGGAGTGAAAATCTTAAAAATTGATGACGTTACAAGTGTGCGTAGAAACTGCGCAATAGACTCTCGTAACACAGTCATTTTTGGGAGCTTTTTCACCAAAATTTGCAACAAGGGTTTTTTGGGACCCCACCTTGTAAACAGTGGCACTGTCATTTTCTTAATTGGTCCCAAAACATGATTCTGCACAGCAACTGCGAAATCACCTTTCATGACCGAGAAACAAAATAACAGTGATTGTATTCATGAGGTGGGGTCCCAAGAACCACATGTTGAAAATTTGGGACCAAAACTCCAAAAATGGCTGAGATATCAGCCTAAGTTGTAACCCCCCATTGACTGCCATTATAGGGCTTACCGTGATTTTCTTCAGTTCACGGTTGGTCTTTAAAGAGTGCAGACCTGTTCCTGGTCCACCAAAGATCACTGCTCCTGACCTCCAGAGGTAAGTATGGGTGAGGGGGTGCGCGGGAAGGTGGGGTGCGCAGAGGGAGGGTGAGGGTTGGGGGAGGGAGGCCGGCAGGAACGACAAGGGACCATTTTCTTTTTTTTTCAGGTAAAAAAAACAAAGACATTGTTGGTCTGCTTTCTTTTTTACAGGAACACTATTTATGTATTTCAGCACACTGGGGTGGGCTCCCAGTGTGCCAGAGTACTGGGGGGATCAATGCTGAACTGGGGATTGGGCACCCCGAGGTCGGAGAATATAGGGGCGTGGGAGGGTGCATCCAACACCGGAAGTGGGCATCCCGGTGTCAGAAACACCACACACAGGTAGTTTTTGGCACACTGGGATGGGCTCCCAGTGTCCCACATTAAAGGGGGAGAGAGGATACATGCTGACACAGGCACTGAGCACCCTGATGTCGGCAGGCAGGGGGGAATCCGCTAGCACTTGATTGCACTTATGCCTTCGGGCACTGAATACTCCCAGCCCATATGGAGCTTAGGTTGTGGCCTGCTCCGCACAGGCGGGAGAAAAAAGGAGGAGACAGCGGGTCATGGAGGAGGCAGGTGAGGAAAGTGCCACCTCCTACCTTTCAGGAAGGGACAGTGGGTGATGATGGGGGGGCAGAGATGTCACCACACAAGCAGCTGTTTGTTCTGCAGTGACCTGCAGATGAAAGGAAAAAGCCGCCACATGATTGGTACGGCTTTTTCTTTTCATGTGCAGACTACTTCAGGCAAAACAGCGTCAGAATCAGCCTGGCTGATGATTGGTGTGATACTATTGAGACTCTTGCAGAGCACTCTGCATTGGACAGACAGTGTCACACCCCTCAAAAGTCACAATCCCAAGGAGTTTGCAACACATGCGCGAACTCAAAAATGGTACTTTGATAAGCAATAAGGAAATTAACATGCTGTTCAAAGAAGAGTACTGGTTGATGTTTTCTTACGTGTGTTGCATTTCTTAATTCTGTAGGCCTCGATTATAATATTAAAACAGATATCTACCTTGTAGATAGGAGAGAACTTCATAAAAGTGTTTTTGCTTATAAATGTGGTTTGGGCCTGGTCCCATGGTATTTAAGGGATAAGCTAAAATTTAGAGACCTGGATTCTACATTAAGGAAGGGTTATCTAGGGGAAATGATAATACCTTATACTAAGACAAAAAGGTCTGCACAGTTTTTAGTCAAATTATTCCTAAATATTGGAATAATCTCCCAGATATGTTTAGATTTAAACATACAAACCCCACTTCTGTACATATTTTGAAAAGGCAGCTTCTCTCACTTACTGAGTCTTGTATTTGTACTCGTTTTAGGCTGATTGTTTTTGTTTAAATCATTACATTTGTATATTGTATTTGATAAGTTGTATTCTGTAACTTGTTCATTGTTATGCTAAGGTCACCATTGTAAATAGCTCTATGACTTTAACCAAAATAAACAAACAAACAAACAAACAAGATTAGAATACTTTTCTCATACTTATGTACTATGTATATGCATGAATACTTTACATATGAATCCATTTGGGTTCATTTAGGACTGTTCTTTAGATATCTTTTTATATGTATTTCTCTGTTTTAAAGTTGCATATAATACTGTAGAATTGATTTATTTTGCTGTAAAAAAAAAAAAGTCTTGCTATATTCATTGTAGAAAGAGACCCGCTATGTTTATTTAACGGCTAAGTTTAATGCTATGTCATACTCATTATATGGAAGTACAGGACAGTGAACTTTAACTGCAGCTAACAAGTCGCATATGCTCAGACTGCTAAATTAAACAAATATGTGACTTTTAAACTCTACAGTAATTAGTGGATTTATATAATATTTGTAACTTGCTGTACAATAAGGACCTCACTGGAAATGAGCTTGTCTCAACTTAGTCTCCTATTGGTATTTACATGACTAAAATTTGTAATACTACTAATCAACTCCCTGCCCACCTTACTATTTCCTTATTTCTTCCAAGATCCTCCACCCTCTCCAGCAGTCTTCTCTGTGGCACCAAGTCGAATGCCTTTCTAGAGTCAAAGTGCAATAAGTCTACTGCATGCCCCTTGCCAACTTCCTGGTTACCCTGTCAAAAAATACCAGGTTGGTCTGACAGGACCTCCCTGCCTTGAACCTGGCTTACTATCTTGAAGCCCATTTTTCTCCCAGTATTCCACTAGGTTCTTTTTTTTAACTTTATATTTATTGCATTTACAATAAACAATGACATATTGTACAATCATCTGTCAGGTATCATTACTTTCTCGGATACGTGCAATGTAATTTAGGATAAGAAAAGAGCCTAAACAGTTTGGATTCAGGACAGGGGGGGAAACAAAATGAGGTAATTAAACAAACACTCTTCTCTGTGCTTATGATTTGTATGTTTCCACAAATTGCATTCTTGTACATTCTTCTCTGTGCTTATGATTTGTATGTTTCCAATTGTCCCCTTCCCCCAGGACGCATCTGGAATCGAGTGGTAAGCCACTCAGTATGCTTTCCTGGTAAAACTCTTAAATAAATAAATATATATATAAATAAATAAAACTTGCCCATATAAGCTACAGCTTAATAAGGCTTTTTATGGTGAAGTCCATAATGTACAAAGTCCAAAAATTTTACTCAACATCCAGTGCTGATATGTCCCCCAATCCTGATAAAGGTACTTCTAAAATATGTTGCACTTCAAGGACTAATCTTCACACAAGATAACCTTATGTATATATATAAACCACAGGGAAAAAAAACAACAATGATGCATTTATTAAACATCAGTGAACATTAAACTTCAGTTCTTATATAGTAGAGGCTAAGCCATGGTATTAAAGAACAGTCAGATTTCTTCATCTGAGTCCAATTCATTTAATAAACATCCTTCGGGCGATTGGAACTCCCGAGCCATGGATTCTACTTTTTTACCTGCTTCCAATGGATCACTGTATTGGAAAGTCTTGCCTCCTTAATGGATGTGCAGTCAAGCCGGCATCAAGAGAGAATAAGAAACCCCCAAGCCTCTGAGCCGAGCTCGTACTGCATCAGATTTCTTCCTTTGGGTGCGGGTTGCAAAGGAAAGATCAGGAAATAAGTGGATGGTAGATCCATTAAAGCTGAGACCATCCAAGTACCTCGCTGCTTGCAAAATTCGATCTCTGATGAGAGAGCTGGCCGTTACCAACAGGGCCACTCTCAGTGCCTTGCCACCAGTGGAGTAACCAGCCTCAGAAAAAGTGTACGCACGAATAATCTAAATTATAGGCCGGGGGTCAGGGGGCCGCCCAGGCGTCCAGAAAATTGTTGTTTTCTGGTGCATTCTGGTGCATTTTGGGGGTACTCTGAAACAGAATTAGCTACCCTGTTCCTCCCATACCTAGTAAGTTGCACTATAGTCCTTTCTGCAGTCCCTACAGTTCAGTGAGTTGCCTAAACCACCCACCTGTCAACTCCTTTCCTCCTGAGTCTCTCCCATCCCAACTATAGTAACAGGTAGGGGCGTAGCCAGGATTTTCGACGAGGTGCTTGGGTATGCAATGTTATGAACAAGAACAAATAAAAGCGGGGGTTGGGGACATGCAAGCCCCAAGAAGCTCTAGGGGTTTACATGCTCTGTGGTGAGTTTCGGTTTTCTTGAAGAAAAAACAGAGTTTTGTTACATCTTGCCTAGTCCTAATTTCAAGAGAAATGTTCCCCCCATGGACTCAAGGGTGTTGGAGTCTGCAGTTTAAATGGTTGTTGACAACTGGCTGTCAAACAGTGCCATCAACCTCCTACCCCATGTGCATTTTTTGTAATATACTGTGAAATATTTCTACACTAAGGCTGGGGGTCACTCTAGGGGGTTTACATGCTCTTTGGTGAGTTTGGGGGCTTTTCTTGGGGGGGGGACACCCTACCCCTAATTTCAGTGAAAAATGTTCCCCATGGAATCAGGGATGTGACAGACTGGCTGACATTAGAGTCTACAGCTCTAGTGGTTGTGCACCAACACAATAAGTCAAAACACCCAGTAGCACATATAAAATATTTATATCATAGGTTCTTTTGCAGTAGTCCTGCTGAGCATTGGCAGTTTGTCCATGATGCCCACTCCCCCCCTTGCTTGCACCATGATCAAGGAAATAAACAATGTCATTTGCACCTGCTCCTCCTGGTGATGCCAGTACCAAGATCAGAAGTTTTGAGTAATGTGCCATTTTGCTTCATTATTCTGTGCCCCCATCCCATGAACTGAAGATGGAATATGTAGCACAGTTTCCACTGCTGACAGATCCACTTTCAAATGGATTAGCAGTATATAAAAAAAGTTTCAAGTTTGTCTGTGACAATAAAAGGTGTTTGTTCCTCTGAGGCAGTGGGACCCCTGACACTGTGGGCCTTACTGCAACTGCATTTCTTGCATCCCCCTGGTCACTGCCCTGACCACAGGCACAGAGAATGAAATGCCACCTGAGACTGAGTCTCCTGCCTACAGTCAGGGTAGGGACAAAATACATATATGCTGCATTGCTCAGCAGCCTTCCTGCCTTACTGAACTTTGAATCTGAACTGTATTAATGTGCTTTACCTGACTGACAGTGGTCGACCTAGAGCTGCCATCCATCAGGGCCAGGGCAGCTGGGCAGGCAGGCCACAACAACTCCACACAGACTTCCCCAATCTCGTCGCCCTAGTGCTTCCCAGGCTCATCTTTAAATTTTCAGTGGTCCTTCTTTTCTTGGCCTGCTCTCAGCACTCCCTCCTGAGTCCCGATTGCAGCATGACATCTGGCTCCTTCTCCTTAGTCCTTCCCTCCCGTCCCATTATTTTAATTAAAAATATTTTCTTCTTGGTCGCGACACGCAGCACTCTTCTCGGCTCCCACCCACATCCGACCACCAACAACACAGCACAAAACAGTCCTCAGAGTCCTCCTCCCAGACAGGCAATGTGGCAGTGTGTGCTGTGTGACAGTGCGCATTAAAGCGCCAAGCCACCAAATTCCAGCCGCAAACTTGATTGGGTCTTGTCGAGACTCGAGAGAGGAGGAGGAGCAGAGGTGGAGGACTAACAAATTGACAATCCTGCTGCCTCCTCCTCATCTCCGCGATTCCAAACATCCCTCCCCATACCCCTGCAAACTCCATACACTAACCTCCTTTTTGTATCAGGCTGAAAAAAACTGTACGCCGGCTCGTACAATAAGTATGCATGGTTACGCCACTGCTTGCCACGTGGTCCTGCAGCTCAGGGTGTGATACGAAATGCCTTACAAATCTGCCCTTCCATGGTATCCTGAGGAATTTTAAGTGCAGCTGGCAACCAAACTTGCAGAAAAGTAAGAAGATCTTCCTCTTTGCTGCCCTCTGGAAGACCAATTATACAAACATGCAATGCCCTGTTAGAATTCCCTAATGCCTCCAGTCTGTAACAAAGTGGAGCATTTTCCTACACTAATTTAGATGTCGCAGTCAAAGCTTGAATGGCCGTTTTCTCTGCTGATGCTGCTGTTTGACTGACTGCCTCTAGTTTCACATCCTGCTCTGCAAATTTCTGGATGATCGACTCTATTTTAGAGTTGTTCGCCTGCATAGAGGTCTGTAGTGCTCTCCAAGGGGGCTCTCCGCCGGTGATAGTCATTGAGGAATTCGAGGTCTGTTGCATTTTTGGGTCCACTTCCCGTAGCTTTCTGGTTTAGACCCATGGCCATTTAATATCCCATGACACCGGATAACTTGAGTTGTTCACTGCAATGACTGAAATTAGCATTTGCCCGTAGCAAACCGTTATTTTAAACAATTTAAAGAGCTAAAGTGCAGAGCTGTACTGAAGTGCACCTTGCCAGTATGCTGCTCCACAGCACCCCCCAGGTTCTTTTTTTTAATATGATTTTTATTTTATATTTTCATTATGATACACATTTATATCTCATATCATTCTGTTTTCCATTGCACAACCTTTCAGCTTAATACAGTTTGGTTATCAGGTCAAAAATGACATGGATAGCATTCCGGATCTACTGCAATTCTTTTTATAGATGTCATGCAGACTTGTAGATATTTTCATGACTTCATGGAATCTTGGATTTATGCAGAAAGGCACATGCATCCCCAGAGTAGCTTGGTGGCCCACCAGTTTAGACCTTCCCTTCCCTTCCTTCCTTTTCCCCTAGTGAGAGCAGCTGCTTCCCTCCCCCCCCGCCAGGAGATACTAGGCAGCTGTCATGGGAGAAAATTTGGATCAGTTTGTGCCATGTACCATATCCATTGTTTTCATTTTGTTTTAAAAGAGTCAGATTGGTCATGGATGTATGCCGTTAGTTTTTCCATTTGGTATATGTTCATGACTATCTTTCGCCAATCAGAAATTGTTGGAACCTGTTTTGACATCTATCTTCTGGTTGTTGCTTTCTTTGCAGCCAATAAATAAATTGGTAAAAGTATTTTCCTCCATTTGGGCATAAGTGACAGTAGCACCAGTTCTGCTGTTAGCTCAATTGGATCTCCTAAGCTGTCTCGGATCTCTTCTTGCAATGCACACCAAAAAGGCATTAATAAAGGGCATAACCATAGGATATGACCTAGGTCTGCTTCTTTACAATTGCACCCCCCTCCAGCATTTACCATATTTCAATGTATGTATTTATTAAGAATAGCCCTGGATCTAAAATATCTGGAGTGACATTTCCAGGCATATTCTCTCCCTATGAAGAAGTGTGTTATTTTGACAGCAGAGGGGGCATATTTAATCCAGTCTTCCTCTGAAACTTCCAACCCTAGTTCCACATTCCATTTGTTTAGAATTGTTAGTGTTGAATCTCCTAACATCTCCCTTAGGATTCAATAGAGTTGACCAATTAAATGCCTAATAATAATAATAATTTCTATTTATATGGGGCCTTTCTGTTTTCAAGGCACCGTACATATAAAGCAGTTAAAACAATTAAAAACAACCATTAAAAATATTCAACAGAGCCAAAGTCATAATCAAAAAACAATTCAATTTTCCAAGTAGGGTTTTTTCCAAAGAAAAGTTTTCAAGCCATTCTTAAATCCTCCACAGAAGTGCACTCAGTACAGCGGTGAAATTCAAAGGGTGGGGGCAGCATGGAAAAAAAGCTCTATCACCAGATGATTTCAACTTCACCTTTGGAACCTCTAGCAACCCCTCATCAGCTGAGCAGAGCAATCGATCGAGCCTACCCAGACCCCCCAAATGATATCTATCAGAAGATGCAATAATAATGGTTTTGGGGAGGGAATCTTAGCCCTCTCTAGGTGCTGTCCCACAATATAGGCTCGAAGTTGGAGAAACCTGAAATGGTCCCCATGCGGCAAGTCATACTCCATCTGGTGCATCTCAAAAGTGACAACGTTAGACATTGTGAGAAGGTGGAATATGTAATCAATGCCAAGTCCAACTGGGCAGGTTGGAAATTTTCATCACCTGATAACAACCAGAGGTAGAAGAATATATTTGAAAATTTTGGATGAAATCCCAACTGGTTCCATATTTTCATGACTTCCCCTATAATTTTTGTGAAATTTCTTAATGGGATTGAGTTGTTTGAAGTGGAAAACAAAACAGGTGCCAGATCGTATAGATCATTCAATACAAACTCTATGTCCTTCCTGAGAGGTTATTAGTTAGGGGACAACCAAAGGACTGCAGTTTCTAGGAAGGCTGTCCTGGCATACCACTCCATATTCAGAAGTTTAACTCCTTCTGAGGCTATTGCAGATGCAAAATCGAATAGCTCACCCTAGTCTGCTGTCTACCCCAAACAAAATTAGATATTGATTTTTTCAAAGAGAAAAAATAATAATGAGGAGGCCATACCGGGATGTTCTGGAAAATATATAATAGCCAAGGGTGAATATTTATGCTGATGGCTTTAATTTAAAAAAAAAAAAAAAGAGGTGTAAAGCAATCCATTTGGTCAAATCCTGTTCAATTATTTGTGTTAAGGGTTCAAAGTTTACTAAGTCTATATTAGAAATATCTTGGTGAATCATTATTCCCAGGTACTTATTTTAACCTGACTCCAATGTAAGGGTAACATACTCCTCAGAGAAGAGGAGGGGAAAAATCTACAGGCAGAACTTCAGTTTTTGTAACATTGAGTATGAAACCAGCAACTGCTTCAAAAGAATTAAAATTTCACATTGTAACCCCCCTGTTACCCGGGGTTACTAGAATCCCAGTAAGATGTAGTGGTAGGCAGGGAAGGCAGCTTGTGAAACTCCAGTTAAATGGATTTCACACTGTCTCACTCTGTTCTCAGTCTCAGCTGGGACTGAGGGATGACATCACCATAGAACTCTCACAGCTGCATGAGCCACACTGGAATCTGCAATAGGAAGTTAGGACAGAATGTTGGGGATTTTTGAACAGAGTCTGTGTGCAGTCTTGAAGAGAGGAGCAGCACAGCAGTCTTAGTGCAGGCTCTCAGAGCCTTAAGCTCTGTTTTAGAGCTACTTTAAGAGAGGTGTGTGTGTCCACCGAAAGAGGAACAGAGTAAGCTGATTGTGAAGTGTTGGAGACCGCTGTTACAGGTCCACGTGCCCCATCCCTGAGGGGATGGGGTAGAAATGTTTGCCTGTCTTCCAGGGGCAACCCTCCTGGTTCTGGCTAAGGAAGAAACTGCCTTATTTCAAGTTGTGCTGCAGCAGTAGAAGCTGTGGGAAAGAAATTCCTATGAGGAATTGCCTGTGGGGCACCTGCAACCAAAAGGTGAGTTCGCTCTGACAGAGGGCCTATGTTTTGACCTGAACTGTTGGAAAGTGGGGATTGGACTACTTAATTTGTAGGAGGTCTAGTGTAATAGACATTGCCAGTTAATTCAAGTAGGTTCAAGTCCAGCACAAAGAGTAAAGTAAAGTGGGGATTGGACTGCTTAATCAGTGGGAGGCCTAGAACAATGGGCTAAGCCAAGTAAAAGTATGTTCAAGTCCAGCACAATGGGAAAGCAAGACAAGTAGAGGAAATGTGACATACATTTAGCCTTAATCTACATTGCCAAGCTTTACAGAATGAGATGTTCGATGTCCAGAGAAATGGCGGGGTATGAATTGTGGAAATGAGAGGTGGGAGACCCCCCATCAGTAGTAACCAAATTCACCTCTACAGATTTGCTCTGTGGCACCTTTACTTTCTCTCAGGTACTTGGCCAGCGTCTGAGGAAAGTACCCTGACATGGGATTAAAAGGAGAACTCCCTGATAGAGCTGAGGTGCTCTTAGGTGGTTTAGGGAGCCTCCAGAAAAGGTTTCCATGACATATGGAAGGTGTCCGAGTGGCCGGCAAGTGAGCCGAGCCAGCAAATCCCAGATAGTGTACAAGTTTGGTCTGTATACCCAAAGCAGCGTGCAAGTCCGGGCTGTGTGCCCGATGGGTTCAGAGCCTGAGGGCTGAAGTGTTGAGGAAGTGTTCTTGATCTTTTTAATCTGCATTACCAGAAGTGTAGCCCCGTGGGGGTCCGTCTATGCTTTGTTTGATCTGCTTGGATGTGAATAAAAGCCACACTTTAGAATCTCATTCCTGGTATTGGACATTACAGTTATTGCTTCCTGTGTTTGGAAGTCAAACCTAGCCTTTGTGCCGAGTAACCTATTCCTCGCCGAACCCAGACCCCACCTGGTACTGCTATCAGATTTTAACAGCATACCACCTGTAGTTTGCAAAAAGGCAGGGGTTGGGGGTTACAAAATGGAGGCACCACTTTGGATTTGAAAAACTAGGGAGGAAAGGTGCTCTGGCAAAGGGCTAGCACTTTGGTTATCAGGCAGTGGGTAGCCCAAAAATCGGAAGCAAGGTTAACTAATATGTCACTGTGTGCTGTTGTCCATATGCTGCTGTTAAAATGCCAACTGTTTACCAAGGAGCAGTAAAGCCTGAGAGAGTACGCCCTTGTCCTGCATCAAAAAATTTCAGCATTTTGCCAGATTTCAAAAAACTGTTGTGACAAAGAAAAGTGTGGAAGACTAGGGGTAGAAAATGGAAAATTGTGCCCTGGACATTGGAAATGTTTTCTATTGAATGGAGAGACTTGCTGTGTTAATGGCCATGACAAATGGTTGAAATGGGCTCCCGCCATGGAGTCAGTTTGAAAAAAAAAAAATTGGTTTTGCAGTTTAAATTTGCCTGCTCGATGATCACCGTGAGGAGAAGAGCACTCATGAGGGAAAGAGGTTCATTTGCATGGCGTTGTGTGATTACTGAGACTGCAATCAGTACCGCCCCCAAGCCAGCTTTACAGCGACTGCCCAGCATTCGAGAGGGATTGTAAGTGGAGTGCATGTACTGGCTTATCGGAGGAGCGTTGCGGTGACTGAAAGCGCTGTTAAAGTTTCAAACTCGGACTTTTCTATCTAAAATTGGGCTCAGCCCACATCTCGATCGACTGGATTGTAAGTGTGCTGTTCGGAGGGACAAGCGGCAGGATTGCCAACCTGCTTCTGTCCAGAGGCCTCCAAGACTGGCTGCAGGCCATTTTCCAACACAGCAAACAGCTACTGATAACAGTGAGTACCAACAGAAATAATTGCTCAAACCAGTGATTTTTGCCAAAAGCCAGCTGAATCTGTGTGCAGCAGTGTAGTAGCATTGCAGTCAAAGACTGTGTTAAGTTTACCAGTAAAAGCAAGCCTGTTAAGCCATCGACTGTGAGTACAGTTAGGGGTTCAGCATCAGAATAAAGTTTCAAAGCCATGAGAGAGGCTGTGAGTTGTATACAAGCAATCCTGTGTTTGAAATAACTGAGGTTTTAAGGGACTGTGAGCTAGAGAAATGTTTTCAGCAAGTGAAAAGTCCGTGGTAAATCATATAAATGTGCTAGGAAAAAGAACAGTGCAAGTTTGTGCAGTTTTGAGCAAAGTTATCAGTAGAGTGTGTAAATCGGATGTGCAGTGGCATGACCCAGTTTCAGAAAGTTGATGCACAGAAGTGCTGCCGCCGCCATTCCACGGTGGGGTAGTAATGTAAACATAGCAGCAGAGGAGCCATTTTGAAAGTAAAAGAAAGTGTTCAGTGATGTGGGACTTTCAATAACAGTGAGCGTCTGTTTGTTTTTCTCTGCAGTCATGGCCTCAGGACCAGCCCGCTACCCGGATCATGCCCGGGCTGTGGTAGCAGCAGAAGTAAACAAGTTAAGGGACATTGAGAGGTGTTACTATGGAGGACAACTGCCTCCTCATGTGGCGATTCCTGAATACCCAGTGCAAGTGTGCTTATATGCTTAAATGCTGGAAGGGACGTCTTCATGGTACCTCACTGTTCTGGGTGCCTCGAGAAATACAGTTTATTTAAAGCACCCAAGATTCACTTGGCTCCCACATGGACAAAAGTTCAAGAATTTGCAGTTGGCAGCACACAGCACCAGGCGGAGCCTGTTGGAGGAGGCCCCTCGAAGGAGTGTGGCACAAAGCTAGAGGGTGCATATTTGCAGATAGAACAATGTGCTGATGTTTCAGATTCTGGATCTCAAAAAGACAATTCAGGTAGAGCATCAGTAGACCCTTGGAGAGGGGGCCCTAGCCCAAGTCTCATAGGAGAAGATGAGATGAGGGAGGCCTTTGAATGGGAGATATCGACCTCCGCACCCAGCGAAGAGTGGATAGTCTCAGGAGTGAGGACAACTGCTCACTCCTGGCACAGATTCTCAGTGAGGAAGAAGAAGAGGGGGAACCTATGTGGCCTTGTGAAAAAGGAATGGGTACACAGCCTCAAGTTCTTGCCTCAGAGGAATGCATGGAAGAGAGTGGTGATGCCACTGCCCTGGCTGTGCAAGAAGAAGAAATCAGGGATCCACTCTTTGTCTCTTTGAGAATGCGTAGCTGGCAGAACCAGAACTGGCTGCCCCCAAGCCAGGCCAGTGGTCTCAGGTTGACCAAAGCTAGTAAACAGGAGAGACTGGTTCGTAGGAAGGCGAATGAAATCTATGGGATGTCCTTTCTTACCTTTCCTCGGAGAGTCTGGGAGGAGATTGAGAACAGCAGGAAGTACTGGATTTAGGATGAAGCAATGAAATGTGTGCATCCTGGTGCAAACAAACATGTCAGGAACAGAATGTTTCATGAAAAATACAGCCAGTGGAAAAAAGGCAGGACACTGTTAATGGACACTGTTCGAATAGTGGATGGAGAGGGACGTGAAACCTTTCACAGTGTGAATTATGTGCGCCCAGATGGGGTAATAATTCAAGCTCCTGACCTGTTGTGTTATTGGCCTCAATGCAAAGACCTCCCTGCAAATGTGCCCATGCCTACCAACTGGAAAGCAGAGCAGTGGTAGCCAGTGCTGCCACTCCAACCATTGCAGTGCCTTCGTTCTGCCAGTATGGACGTCCAGAACTCAGGTGCCCCACATTCATCAGTTCTACAGTGTACTTACTTTCCATAATTCATCGACTGGCCCACCAGATGACTTCAGATCCAGAGAAGACACCAGCCCAGCTGTATCCTAATTCATCGCCTGGTAATCGGATGACGTCAGACCAGCTGTTTTCCTGTTTTGTTCCTGTTCCAAGGTTCCATCTCCAGAGATGACATCAGCACAGCAGTTTCCAGATGTGTCCTCCTGTCATTCCTGGAAGATGTCTGCCCAGCTGTATCAGAAGAGTGCTGCCGGGTAGAGTCTTCAGCCGAGGAGCAGGTCGGTGTTTTGTTCATTCTACAAGGGACTGGTAAGTCCAAACCTTTCTATTCTTATGACATTGCAGTACACACCCTACACTAGCAGACTCCAGATGTGTGAACTGTCCTCAAAGACTCTCCCCTTCGGGACTTCGGCCTGCTAGAACTGTGCTTCACTGGGCTCCGGCCCAGGAGGGACTCTTTAATGGACTAGCCTTCGGGCACTGTGGTAACTAGATGGGACTTTTAGGGCACTCCATCCCCAAATGTGTATTGTAAATAATGTAATTGTTTTTCTACTGTTTTCTAATGTTTATACTGTTTTCTACTTTTCAAAAAAAAATCTTTTTGGGATTCTCCAGTGTTTTGATGGTAGGGGTTTAGATAGACTGTGTATGCAAGTTAGGAGTCTGTGTTGTCTTTCTTTTTCTTGCAGGTGTTCCTGAAGAAGGTAGAAGAGAAGACAAAAAGAGGAGGAGGGACTCATTGGAGTTCCTCACTAGTACTTTAGTGTGTAGTGTTTAAAGTACTGTTGTTATTGTTGTTACTGTGTAGTAACCCTTTGCTTCCACAGGTATGGTTGTGGGGGAGTGAGGGAGTTATGTAATGGTTGGTATTAGCTCCTGGTGTGTGGTTGCATGGTGCCCAAGGTCAGGGAGGTCCCCTGTTTGTTTGTTTTGGGGTTTGAGTTAATGGCAGATAGGTTTTCCCTAGAGGGCTGGGGGAGATAGACAGGCTGTGGCCCTGACCTGCAGTAGGGGTTGCAGTGCTGATCTATTAGGGCTATGCTCTGGGCAGTTCTACCGGAGCCACTAGGTACCCATAGTCAGCAGGTAGAGTAGAGGCTGATATGTCAGCCAAAGGCCTCGGGGCCCTTAGTGTTGCCTGCCTGTGCTAGTACATGGTAGGAGGGGGCCTGATCACCCCCCTCCTCAGGTAGCACATAGGGTGAGATGGCCTAAGCCAGGTAAATAATGACTGTGGACAGTCATTTTCCTGGCCCAGGGTGAGTGTAACCCCCTGTTAGCCGGGGTTACTAGAATCCCAGTAAGACCTAGTGGTAGGCAGGGAAGGCAGCCTGTGAAATTCCAGTTAAATGGATTTCACACTGTATCATTCTGTTCTCAGTCTCAGCTGAGACTGAGGGATGACATCACCATAGAGCTCTCGCAGCTGCATGAGCCACACTGGAATCTGCAGTAGGAAGTTAGGATAGAATGTTGGAAATTTTTGAACAGAGTCTGTGTGCAGTCTTGAAGAGAGGAGTAGCACAGCAGTCTGAGTGCAGGCTCTCAGAGCCTTAAGCTCTGTTTTAGAGCTATTTTAAGGGAGGTGTGTGTTTCCGCCGAAAGAGGAACATAGTAAGCTGATTGTGAAGTGGTGGAGACCACTTTTACTGGTCCATGTGCCCCATCCCTAAGGGGATGGGGGTAGATAGGTTTGCCTGTCTTCCAGGAGCAACCCTCCTGGTTCTGGCTAAGGAAGAAGCTGCCTTATTTCAAGTTGTGCTGCAGCACCAGAAGCTGTGGGAAAGAAATTCCTGTGAGGAATCGCCTGTGGGGCTGCTGCAACCAAAAGGTGAGTTCACGCTGACAGAGGGCCTATGTTTTCACCTGAACTGTTGGAAAGTGGGGATTGGACTACTTAATTTGTAGGAGGTCTAGTGTAATAGACATTGCCGGTTAATTCAAATAGGTTCAAGTCTAGCACAAAGAGTAAAGTAAAGTGGGGATTGGACTGCTTAATCAGTGGGAGGCCTAGAACAATGGGCTAAGTCAAGTAAAAGTATGTTCAAGTCCAGCACAATGGGAAAGCAAGACAAGTAGAGGAAATGTGACATACATTTAGCCTTAATCTACATTGCCAAGTTTTACAGAATGAGATGTTTAATGTCCAGAGAAATGGCCAGGTATGAATTATGGAAGCGAGAGGTGGGAGACCCCCCATCAGTAGTAACCAAATTCACCTCTACGGATTTGCTCTGTGGCACCTTTACTTTCTCTCAGGTACTTGGCCAGTGCCCGAGGAAAGTACCCAGATGCGGGATTAAAAGGAGAACTCCCTGATAGAGCTGAGGTGCTCTTAGGTGGTTTAGGGAGCCACCAGAAAAGGTTTCCATGACATATGGAAGGTGTCTGAGTGGTCAGCAAGGGAGCCGAGCCAGGGAATCCCAGATAGCGTACAAGTTAAGGCTGTGTACCCAAAGCAGCGTGCAAGTCCGGGCTGTGTGCCCGGTAGGTTCAGAGCCTGAGGGCTGAAGTGTTGAGGAAGTGTTCTTGATCTTTTTAATCTGCATTACCAGAAGTGTAGCCCCGTGGGTGTCCATCTATGCTTTGTTTGATCTGCTTGGTTGTGAATAAAAGCCACACTTTAGAATCCCATTCCTGGTATTGGACATTACAGTTATTGCTTCCTGTGTTCGGAATTACTTGGGTGCCCCTGTGCAGAGTAGCCAAACCTAGCCTTTGTGCCAAGTAACCTATTCCTCCCCGAACCCAGTCCCCACCTGGTACTGCTGTCAGATTTAAACAGCATACCACCAGTCATTTGCAAAAAGACAGGGGGTGGGGGTTACACCATGTTTTAGGAATTGATTTTTCTGGGGAAAGGACAGTTTGAAATATATCATCAGCGACACACTTTATACTGTTTTTGGCCCAAGGGACCTCCCTCGATACCCATCCCCTTTCGAAGTGCTGCTGCTAGGGGTGCTATATAAAGTTCAAATAAGATAGGTGAGAGTGGGCAACCTTGATGAGTGCTACATTGTAAGGAAATTGGGGGAGAAATAGCACCATTTATTCTAATATAAGCCTTTAGTGTAGTATAAATATTTTGATGCCACATAATGAAGGGGTCCAGGAAGTTAAGGTAGGTCAGGGTTTCCAATAGGAATTTCCACAAGACCCTGTCAAATGCTTTTTTAGCATCTAAATTTACAAATACCACAGGAATTTTACACATCTGGGTGTATTCTAGCAGAAGAAGTGTCAGACAAATATTATCTGTAGTGTTTCTAGATTTAATAAATCCTGATTGGTCAGGGTGTATAATTGCTGGGATCACCTGTTCCAATCGAGATGCCCATATGGCCATGTATAATTTATAGTCGATATTTAAGATAGATATAGGCCTATAGGAAGAGGGATCTTGATCTGGCTTTGGTATCACTGCAATAAGTGCATATGACCAAGATGGGAGTGGGAAATCACCATCTGCCACTTCGCAGAACACCTGTAAAAGACTGAGAAGGAGTAATTACTGGAATATTTTGTACCAGAAGGCTGTAAAGCCATCCGGACCCAGACATTTGAGGCTTAGCAAGGGAGAGCTGTTGCATGATTTCCTCTGCTGTTATTGGGCTTTCTATGCACTGTTTCTGGGTTTGCGAAAACTGCGGTAAATTTAAAGGGAATAGCAATGAGGCTCAGTCTGAAGCTGAGGACTCTGGATCTGCTGTGTGTAAGGATTGATAGTAGTTGGAAAAGATCGCTTGGATTTCTTCTTCCTTACAGGTTACCATTTTAGTTATTAGAAACATAGAACATAGAAACATAGACTTTGACGGCAGATAAGGACCGCTTGGCCCATCTAGTCTGCCCATTTCCCTACCTACAGGATAGGCCGTAGATCCTAGTTAACCAACAGCCTATTTCTTCCTACCCCCCACAAGAATTGCCTTATGTCTGTCCCATGCATTCTTGAATTCTCCCACAGTTTTAGACCCCACAACCTCCTCAGGAAGGCTGTTCCATGCATCCACTACCCTCTCTGTGAAATAATACTTCCTCACATTGCCCTGAACCCCTCCTTCTATCTTTAAATTGTGTCCCTTGTTCTTGCAAGTCTCTTTTTCTGAAAGATGCTACCCTCTTGGACTTTGTTGATTCCACTGAGGTACTTAAAGTTTCTATCATGTCCCCCTCTCCTTCTTTCCTCAAGGGTATACATATTAAGCTCCTTTAGTCTCTCCTCATACGGCTTCTCTTGCAGACCCTGCACCATTTTAGTTGCCCTCCTCTGGACTACCTCTATCTTGTCTATGTCCTTGTGGAGATGGGGTCTCCAGAACTGGACACAGTACTCAGATGGGTCTCACTAACTGTCTGTACAGAGGATAACAACTTCCTGTTTTCTGCTGCTGATGCCTCTCCCTATACATCCCAGTATACCCCAGCCCTCCCTACTGCCTTCTCACATTGCTTGCTAACCTTAAGGTCATCTGATATGATTACCCCCAGGTCCCTTTCCTTTTTTGTTGTTGTTACTACCTCCCCACCCATTGTGTATTCTTCCCCTGGGTTCTTGTTTCCCAGGTGCATTATTTTGCACTTCTTTGCATTGAATCCTAGCTGCCATACTTCTGACGATTAGATAGTAGATCTTGAGTATTATAGCTGTTTTTTTTCCTATGATGCAATTTTCAAGCTAATTGTCTTGCTCCCCTTGTCCCCCCCCCACCCATAATTACTTTGATTTAGAAAAAGTAAAGTTTGCTGGACCTTGTAGTCTACGATTTTCTGAATTTCAGCTTTTGTTTCTTTTATTTTGAATTGTAAGATTTGATCTCCTTCCCTATACAACATTTGATAGGTCTGTAATTGTTCTAGCAATGCTGAGTGCCACGCCTCCATCTGGCATTTCTTTTTCACTGCAAAGGCCAGAATTTCTCCCTTTTTCACTGCCTTCATTGAGTCCCAAAGGATTGCCCCTGAAATTTCAGGCAAGGCATTCTCTGTTATTATCTGAAGGGTTCTAGTTTTAATCATTTCTTGAAATGGAGGATCCTTTAGTAAAGAGTCATTGAGATGTCATAATGTTTGTTTCTTTTTTTCCCCAGATCTATTTTCAGAATTAAGGGATGGTGATCTCAGAGGAGCCTAGGGCCCATTGTTATATTCTACACAAGATGAAAATCTTCACATGAGATGAAAAAGTAATCTAACCTAGAAAAGCTGTGAAAACGTCCTGAGTAAAAGGTATAGGCTTGCTGCGAGGGAAATATTTTCCTCCAGATGTCGATAATCCCCAATTCCTCAAATGTACCCTTTAAAAATTTGAGAGTTTTACATGACCTGTACATACAGCGGTTGGAAGTATCTAAATTAACATTCCATGTCATGTTGAAATCACCCCCTTATTATAAGTTTTCCCTTCAGGGGATCCAATATTTTGCCCCAAAAGGCCTGAACAATTGGTAGAGAAGATTTGTGGGGGAGATAAACGTTAACTAAAGTAACTTCCTGAGAATATAATACCCCCATTAGTATTGCATTTCGCCCCTGAGAATCCACATGTTGTGTGCGCGAACTTCTGAAGGTGTAGTTTGGGGCACCATAACTTCCACACTCTGATTTCTCCTACTGGGGTGTGAATATGCGGATACCCTATACCTCAGACCCCACTGGAGTTTGGCAGATTCTGTTTCAGACATATGTTTCTTCTATAAAGTATACGTCTGCAGGGTTCCATTGTAAATATTGGATAAATCTAGTTCTCTTAATCGGATCTTTAAAGCCATTTATGTTTTGTGAAAATATCTTTGTAGGTATTGAAGACATCATTGCTGAATTTCCTGGATGTGCTGCTCCCACCCTGAAGAAGAAGTCCATCCACCTAAATCTTGGAACAAGAGGGCCACTCTCTGAAGCTCTCTCAGAATTCTGGAACATTTTATCATTTGCAGAATAATAAAGATCTTTCCAAAACCAAACCCTGTTTTGTGTGTGTGTGTGTGTGTGTGTGTGTGTGTGTGTGTGTGTCTCTCTCTCTCTCTCTCTCTGTCTTTTAAAATAACTAATATAACAACCTTATGGTCTGAAAACCCCTCCTTCAACACTTGGACAGAGGAAATAGACATTAACATTAACAAAGTCATTAACTTTTCCCCTCAAAAAGGGGGATAATGAATTTCTTCAGATAAACTGTCATACAAAATGGCTTCCATATTAGAGGTGGATTACAGTCCACACCTCTGAGATACCTAGGGAAAAAAATTAGTTTGTCCCCAAGGGCAGAGAATCAATATCACCAATAACTTGGTAACAGTTCTCTGTGGGACAAGAAAGTCACATAAAAAAGAAAAAGTCCATATAGTGGACTGTAGGAGGGGAAAAAGAAAAAACACCGGTATTGATAGTGGTAACGTTACTACCCATCATTTTAGGGATTGAGCTCTACATTTTGAAAAGTGATTATCAAGACAATTTTTCAAAGTGTATCTTATAAGCATTACAATAATTTGTAGACCCTCGCCAACCTTAGTTCTGCATTTGCCTCTTTCCTTCCCCTTGATAAGTGGGGAATGGATCATGATCCTACCTAACGCCATCATTTTGTCTTTAAGATTGCCCATAAGGTATAGTAGCATACGTTTCTAACAAATGTTGGATGCAATGTTCCACCCCTACCCTTATTTAATAAATATGATGCCCTCAAACAGGACATAAATGTTCCATCCCATGATGTCACTATCAATATCACCTGCGGTGACCCCTTAGTCAGTAGTCCACCCCATAGGAGAAAGAATAACTATACTGTGATCCCCACACCTAAACAAAATAAATCCCGAACAAAAGACCAAAATCACAATTCAGTTATTTTACCATCTACTACTAGCAATATGGATTCTCACCCATTATCTAAACAAATTTTTGTTCTTGGTGACTCAATTATTAAACATCTGGATCGCCCTATATGTAATGTGGACAAATTCAACCGTACCTGCTCTAGTTTGTGAGGTGCTCATGTATCCGACATCCTACTACTGTAAAAACATATTGAAAGGGGTTGGTGAAAATCAATTGTTCATAGTACCATGAGTACAAATGATATAAATAGAGGTAGTATTGACGAACTTAAACAGGACATTATAGCACTCAATAATGTATTAGCGGAAAAAATAGCCTAGCATGCTTCTCAGAGATTCTACCCGTGCGAAGGCTCCTGATATTATTAATACAAAGATTAAGGCCTTTAATGCTAAAATGCTCAGACACTGGTGCCTCCGACAGAACATTCTTTGTGTCACACATTGGGAAACCTTCTATCTAAAAGACTCACTGTACTGCTGGGATGGACTCCACCTCAGTCGTAGGGGTAGCTCGCTCCTGAGTAAAAGCTTTATAACAGCCATTAATAAACTTTTAAATTAAAACCCGGGGGTGAGATCAGTGACAAAAGATCCTGTTCTCTAAAGAGACCTACTATGGACATTTCTGAGTGTGAGGTACTCAGTCTAAACGCTAGATCTTTAAACCAGGCTAAAATGGCTGAATTGGAAGCTGTGTGTCGACTGAATAAATACGGACTCATTTCTATTACAGAAACTTGGTGGGATCCTGATACTTCTTGGATCCAGCATATCCCAGGGTATAAACTATATCATAAGGACCACCGGGGCAAATGTGGGGGGTATGTCTCTATGTTAGAGACGACATATCCTCATTTCAAATCCCTATAACGAGTGATACTGAAACAATCTGGGTTAACATCCAGTTTAAGGGTTACCCACAACTGAAGGTAGGGACATGTTACAAGCCCCCGACATCTAATAAAGAATATTCTACATGCTTAAATAATGAGATCCTAGATATGGCCTCTAAAGGAAAAATCCTTATACTGGGTGACTTTAACCTGCCTACTATAAATTGGTATTCTTTATCTGGAAGTACACAGGCCGAGAAAGACTTAATTACACTCATAGTTGATATGGGCCTTGAACAAATCGTTACAGAACCAACACGAGGTGACAATATTCTGGACTTGGTTATTACAAATATAGGGAATCTAATATCCAGAGTCATAATTGGTGCCCCACTAGGATCAAGTGATCACTACACTATTTCCCTTACACTGTCATTTTGTCAATACATCACCAATTGTACTGAATTGAAAAATTATAATAAAACTAATTTTAATGCTATTAATGACCAATTAAACTCAATTTCTTGGGATACAACACTATCCTCTCTTTCCATGGAAGAATCCTGGGACTTTTTCAAATCTACCATTTACTACTCGGAAAAATTATACGTTCCTACAACAAAAAAATATAATAAACAGGGGAAAATACCTCTGTGGTTTAATAATACTATTAAAGCCTTAATTAAGAACAAGCAGAGGCTATTTACACGAGTTAAAAATAGCGAGGGAGACACCAAAAAATTATTGTTCACTTAATACAGGGAAACTCTAAAATTACTAAAACAAGCCATTCTGCAATCTAAAAAGAAACTTGAGTTTCGTCTGGCCCACACCAAAGACAACTATAAATCACTATTTTCCTACCTTAACAATAAAAAAATAAATAATAGACACATGGGACCCTTATGCATATATGACACAATTATATCTACAGACAGAGATGGCTGACACATTTAACAAGCAATTCTGTTCAGTATTTACCAAGGAAGAGGTTCCTAAACACTTCAAGCATGCAAACAATGTTACCCCCTCTTACATCATCACTGAGGATAATACATTAAAAGCAATTTTATCCCTAAAACCTAATTCTAGTCCAGGACCTGATAACATCAGTCCCAGATTTCTAATTGAGACAGCTGCTGCTATTGCAAAACCCCTTTCAATTATATTCAACAAATCTTTATATGAGGGAATTATCCCTCAGGACTGGACAATGGCTACTGTAGTCACAATCTTTAAGAAGGGTAATCATTCCAGACCAGAAAATTATCGTCCGATAAGTCTGACTTCCGTTATAAGCAAGATCATGGAGAAAGTTATTAAGAAATTACTAAAGTATGAATCTATTGGGGGTAACTTGACTGACACTACACAACAAGGCTTTAGACAGGGATATTCCTGTACTACTAACTTGGTTTCCTTCTGTAATCATGTCAGTACGGCCATGGATAATGGCATCCCTATGGATGTGATACTTCTCGACTACAGTAGAGCATTAGACAAAGTTCCTCATGACATCCTACTTGACAAAATGAATGATATGGGATTTTCTTACTACATAATTAATTGGGTGTCAGGTTGGCTGAATGGAAGATATCAGCAAGTCAAAATCAATGGCACACTTTCTCACTCGCTGAGTGTGACCAGCGGGGTCCAGCAGGGGTCCGTGTTGGGACCCACCCTGTTTAACATCTTTATTAGTGATCTGCAGGCTGGCCCTGAGAATGTTCTCTCGAAATTTGCTGATGACACCAAGCTGTGTGGCTCTGTTCTTACATCGTTAAACAGAGAATCCATGAGGAATAACTTAAAATCCATTGAAGAATGGGCAGTTTTAAACAAGATGACACTCAACTGGACAAGTGTCATGTTGTACACTTGGTAAGAACAACCCTAGGCAGACTTATTTTCTGAACAATGTTGCCCTTCATGTGTCACCATTAGAACGAGATCTTGGGGTAATCATTAACAATAAATTATCATCCAATGATCATTGCAAGATGATAGCTAGAAAGTCCAACGCCTTGCTTACTCGGATCCAATGCTTGTTTGTGTCTAGGACACAGGAATGTGTAATCCCCCCTTGTACAGAGCTTATGTTAGGCCCCATCTGGACTATGGATCTCCCTGCTGGAGTCCCTACTTGAGGCAGGACATTGACGGAATTGAGAGGGTGCAGAAAAGAGCCACAAAAATGGTCCCTTATTTATCCAAACTAGACTATGAGGAAAGATTAAGGATTACGGGGTTACACTCACTCTGCACAAGACGTACCAGAGGTGACCTTCTCCTCTTGTACAAAATCCAGAATTCTCAGGAGTTAATGCACCACTGTGGCTTACATTTCTCTACCAGTTGGACTTCCCCCCACGGTATCATAACAAACAGATATTTGTATCTAAAACTAAAACAACAAAAAGGTTAAACTACTTTACAGTAAGAACACCCACATTGTGGAATCTCCTTCCATAATACTTAGTGGACAGCAGCTCTAATCTAGTCTTCAAAAAAAGGCTGGATTGTTGGCTTGAGTTTAACTTCAATGTATAATTATCCCACCAATGTGGTGGGGGACAATCTCGATGGGCAGTAGCCTTCTTTTGTCCTTTGCAACCAAGTAAACCAAGAGGCCCCACTCTGTTTTCTTTTAGTTCCATGGTTTCCCCCTGTGCCTTTTAAGTATTTATAAGGAGGAAAGGAAACCCCATTCCCCCAGCCGGGGGAGGTATGATAACCATCCCTTTAACCATTTAAGAGGAGAGCCTGTATTCAAGTTACTTCTTTGAGTGAAGTGGGGCTAATCCTTGTGAGGGCTGCTAATCAGGGAGCCGGGAGGAAATGGAATCCCTCACCTTAGAGGGGCCAGTAACTATAAGCAGGCTGTTCCATGAACAGTTTCAAGGTTGGTGTACCTCACACTTCATAACGTTGGTCTTCCCTGCTTTTAAAGTGCCCAATGGCTACTGGTTTCTCCAAGCTCAAGGGTCCAGAGACCAGATGTAGGAAGTATTAGCTCAGTTGCAAAACAATCAGGGGCCCAATACAAGTGTCTTTCTCAAAGCAGCATACATTTTTGTTTGATAAACATGAGTCCAGAGAAAAATTGTGCATAGAGCAATTCACACTATCAGTAGCTGAGCCTCCAAAGAGGGGAAGAGAAGAGGACCCTGCACCAGGTGAGGCAGGAACCCGGGCCAGCCCCAGGTCACCCCACCCAAGGCACACATTTCTACACACCCGGCCAGGGCTAAATGTCCCACCATTAGGAGGAGCCAGGGGGAGAACCCTCTTCAACATGCCCCACTGGGAGAGGATGGATGCAGGGACCAGGGCCCCAGGCCCCGGCCCAAGCACCAGCCCCTCCCCACACTGGTGTCAAGACTCGTTTACTCAAACCAACCCTGGAGAAGATTTAGGGCCGGTCACCCAAACCGGTCTTATTCTATTTTTAGAATGTTCATGATAAAAAGTATTTTACGAGGAGGCCTCACCTGGCTAGTGCGCATTGGTTGAAGGGGTAATCCTCCTCAAATATCCTGTAAAGTTTATTTTTGTTGAAGTTGCCCTGGACCTTCAAATACCAGAGACTGGGAAGGTTCCATGGGGAGTTGTGAAGCTAAATCTCCCTGCTTCCTGTAGCCCACAGCACCACACCCACTCCCCTCCAGCCAGGCAGTTAGGCCCTACCACTGAAGGGAGCCAGGGAATAAGGAGTTTCTTATCCCCTTATGTGTGACCCATGGGGGGCTGTGGGAAGGTGCATACACCAGCCCACAAGGGAACCCACACCACAGATGGTCCCACTCCCCAAAACATGCCCCCTCTGAAACCATCAGTTCAGTCCAGCAATATGCCCTCCAGAGCATTGCTGATATTAATAAAATTCAAAATTTACATACAGTTCTTTGTCCAGCAAGCAGGTGTTCAAGTATAGGGCTGCCTCATCTGGTATTGCTGCAGCTGCTCCAGTATTTCTGCCAAGGACAAGTTTGGGCTGGTAAAGTCTGAAGATCTGTCCCCACACCTTCTATCCTCAGGCCTATTCAATATGTTAGACACCCTCTGTCCCTGACAGCAAGGTGTATAAAGTCTACATGCCTGAAGGTCTTCTGTCACCTCTTTCGCTGAGGAATATATTTTTGAGCCCTCTGGAAACAGGACAAGTTTTGCAGGGTAAGGGGTACGGACTCTTAGGCTATTGGCCCAGAGGCACGGGAACAGTGGAATGTAGTCTCTTCTCTGCCTCTGTGTCAAAAGGGCATAGTCGTTATCAAAAAACACCCTTTCACACCTCGCTCCACGCCGGCGACCCGGGTTCAGGAGCAGACTCGGGTCGCTGGTGGGTTGGCCGGGGGGAGTTTGGCTTGAGCGTCCCACGACGGCTCGCCTACTGCGGGGAGGGTTGAGGCCATAGCCCGAACACTTGCCTGACTCCGAGCGGAGGCCCAGAGTACTGCAAGCTCCTAACATCAGGGGCATGGGCGGACGGTATACAGTGTGACATCAGTGCTTGACGCCTTGACGTCGGGAGTCCTATGCTGTAAGGGGTGGGGAGAAAATGGAGAAAATGCCTGCCATCGCCAGGAAGATGGAGCCCTTGGAGACATGCCCTCGATGTGTCTTCACCCACCCGATGGCCCCCAGACCGACGAAAGTTGACTGAACGGGTAAGGGGGCTCTGCCCCATCCCCGCTCAGGGGGGAAGCCGAAGCTCCACGGGATCCAGTGGGGTCATTTGGGTAGGGTGGAAGGTCAGACCTTCTGATACCTGCTCTATCTGTCCGCCCTCTCCGTTCTTCTAGTAGGGGCTTCCTGACCATTCCCAGAACAAGGCTTAAATCAGCTGGTGATAGAGCCTTTAGTGTTGCAGCACCCGTTCTGTGGAACTCTTTGCCAGCTCAGGTCAGGGAAGCACCCACGGTGGATACTTTCAAGGCTCATTTGAAGACACTCCTTTTTTCCCAAGCTTTTATTATATAAATTATACATTGTAGTAGAGTTTGAGATTTTATTGGAGTCATTTATTCTTTTTATTTTTAGTTCAATAATTTTGTGATGTTGAAATTCTGTTTTCAAATGCTGTTTCATAAACAATTTGTACGGTGCCCAGAGCCTCTGGGATTGGGCATCTTTTAAATAAACTTTGCCTTGCCTTGCCTTTGCCTAGAGGGATGTCTGCCTCAGGGCTCCTGAAAGGTCAGGGATGGTAGGCTGGGAAAGGTGGATAAATAGCGAGTTAAAAAAAAAACACCCTTTTGCTGTTATATTTAATCATTTTCATATTCCAAGCTTTTTGTAGTAGGTCGTCCTTTGTTGCATAATTTAGAAAGCATACCACTATAGAGCGTGGCCTATCATCACGGCTGTAGGACAAGGGCTGAGTTCCCAGTGGGCCCTTTCAGTATCCAGGGGGTAATATGGACCCTAGATGAGGGGTGAGCACAGCAAGCCATGTAAGAAGGCTACCATATCGTGGCCCTCTTCTAGTTCAGGAATTCTGTGAAGTCTCAATTTCTTTCATCACCCCTGATTCTCCGCATCCTCCTGCCTAACTGTTGCCTGCAGGAGCGAGTGCCAGATCATTCACCAAGGTATGCAAAAACTCTGACTTGGCTGCACTGAATGAAATTTGATGTCCACCTCATCAACATGAGCCTGGAGCGCTCCCAGGTTGGCTCAGATCCCCTGCAAGGAATCCAGCATTTCCCTGTGAAGGTTTGTGATGGCTTGTAGGATAGAATCCAGTTTACTGGGAGATTGCTGACTAGCAGGGGGATCCTTCCGTAGTGATTTTTTCTGTGAGCGGCTTTGTTTCGGGTCATCGGGAGCTTTCACCAGAGGATCAGTACTGTCAGAGGGCACCACTTTATCCGACTCCAGCTCCTCAGCCAGTACTTGAAATCTATTTCTGGTATAGTGCGCTAGTGTTAGCTGTTTAAAATAGATTACCAGGCACTGCAAACCCACTTCTTCCTGCAACTTAGTTTTTAATCGATTTGGAGAGGTTAAAACCAATTTTACACTTTGTGGCATATTTTTTTTCCATAGCCCTTTCTCCGCACTGTTTACCTCTTTGTGGCGCTACCATAAGTCCTATTCCATTAGGTTCTCTTCGATTAGTATCTCCATCAGTTTCATTGCCAGGGAGGCAAGGCTGACGGGTCTATAATTTCCCAGCTGCTTCTTGTCCCTTCCCTTGTGTAGCAGAACTACTTCTATTATCCTCCAGTCCTTGGGAACCACACCTTGCCACAAAGAGCTACAGAACAGCTCCACCAGAGGTTTGGCTAACACAAATGTTAATTCCCTTAGGATGCATCCCATCCAGCCCAGGGGTCTTGTTTACCTTGAGGGTTGCTAAACATTTTCTGACTCTATGCTAATATATTTCTGAAACCTCATTTCCAGGACACCTCTATCAGCTGCCTTTATCCTTCTCTTAGGCAAGGGCCTGCTGTACTCCTTAATGAATACCAAGCAGAAGTAGTCATTCAGCAAGGCTTTCTGCCCATCGTCCTCTATTACCCTGCCCCCTGCTTTAGCCTGAAAATTCCCCTTCCCCTCTTTATTTTCCCCTTATATATCTAAAAGATTGTTTTCTCCTTTCCTTGACTCCTTCCACAATACCCTGTTCTAAGTATGCCATTGCAATAATAACAGCCCTCTCGGTCTCTCTAATTTTTTTGTAATACTCGTCCCATTCTTCTTCACATTTTTCTTTGTACCTTATAAAGGCCTTCTTTTTAGCCCTCACTGACTTCCTGACCTCTTCAGAGAACCAGATTGGTTTCTAATACTTGTTTCTCTTGATAACGGCTCTTGTACATGTTTTTGTTGCCTCGAGAATGGCCCCTTTTATAATCCATTTTCCTTCCATTCCCCTGATGCTGTTTACCCCAGCTAACCTGCCTAGGATTAATTCCTTCATTTGGTTAAAATCTGCTCATCTGAAGTCTAACACTTCAACCTTAGATGAGGGCTTATTGGTGCTGAGGGCCAACTCATACCACGTAGTGCTTTGGTCGCTGGACCCCAGAGTACCTCAACCCATACATAGAAACACAGGAACACAGAATTTGACGGCAGATAAGGACCGCTTGGCCCACCCAGTCTGCCCATTTCCCTACCTAATGGATAAGCTGCAGATCCTAGTTAACCAGCAGCCTACTTCTTCCTACCCCCACCCCCTAGAATTGCCTTATGACTGTCCCATGCATGCTTGAATTCCACCACTGTTTTTGACTCCACAACCTCCTCTGGAAGGCCGTTCCATGCATCCACAACCCTCTCTGTGAAAAAATACTCTTTCAGACTTGGTGAGTACCAGTCGAGAATGTCAGATTGTCTAGTGGGATCCCTTGCCTACTGCACTGGTATGCAGTTCTGCAAACTATCAAGCAGGGCCTGGCTTCTGGCCTTCCTGTCTGCTGGGAGGCCCCAGTCAATGTCTGACATGTTGAGATCCTCTGCTACTACAACCTCCTCTTTTTCTGCCCTCTTTCTTACTTCTGCCCCCTAGTTCCTTATCTCTCTCCTTTTCCTGCTCCAGTGGCCTGTAAACCACCCCCACGGGAAGTTTCCTACCCAAAGCCTCTGTGAGTTGTACCCACAGTGGTTCTACCTCCCTTTTTCCTCCAATGGATACATCCTCTACTGCCTCTATTCCTTTTTCTGATGTACAGTGGTGTACTCCAGGATGAAACCCAATTCTGCAGCACTTTGCAGCATTCTGCAGAGTGCTGCAGCAGATCTATTGAATAAAGCATTGTAATTTCAATGCCAATTAGTCCCTATTGTCAATCAGGGAAATGTGACACTGCCAGGATGAAGTAAATGCCACAGTTTCCTGCATGACAAACGGGACTAATTGTCATATTACACTGCTTTATTCAGCAGGTTTCCTGCAGCATACTGCAGAGTGCTTTAAAAGTGGGTCTCATCCTGGGGGATGCCACTGTAAATGGCCACCCTTCCCCCTTCCACGCATCCCTCTATCTCCCATATATAAGGTGTACCCAGTGACCGCCAGGTCACAGTCATTATTCTCACTGGCTCACGTTCCTGTAACTGTCACTAGATCCAGCTCAGAGTCTACAACCAGTGTCTGGAGCTCACTAGTTGTATTACCCAGACTCCTGGCACTGAAGCACACCACTCTTCCGCTTGCTGTCCCATCCCTCTTTGTTCTCGACTTCCCCTATCACAATTCCCTGGTATCCATGGTGTCGTCCTGTGTTTTTTTCCTTTTCTTGCTGGTCTAATTCATCTATACTTCCTGGTCCCCTGAATTCATTCAACTCCACTACTACTTCTTGTACCTCTGTCCCCCATCCCTGGAGGAGTGTTGCCGAGGTTTCCCACTTTACCTACCTCAACTGTGGAATCCCTAGCTTCAGCCTACATGCAGTTTGTTTAACTGTCTGCCAATGTGGATGTCAGACTTCTGCCTTAACACACTTGCCCCCTCTCTTCTTAGGTGAAGGCTGTCACCTTTTAAGAGTCTCATGTTACAGAAGCCTCCCTGTCGCCTACTAAGTGGTACATCTCTTCCTGATACCACCCATTGAACTCCTCAGTCTCCTCCTTCTTTATTCCAACCTCCCCCTTCTCACTTCCCAAGAAAGGAAGGACCTCACAAAAGGCCAAGGAAGTTGAGTGCTTCTTCAGTCTATACCCCAGCCTCTGGAAGTCCTGCTTCACTGTCTCCACAGGTTGGTTTATCAGATCATTGGTACCAAGGTGTACCAGTACTCCCTGCTCCCTCCTGTCCTCCCTTACCCTCCCTATCCTCTCCCAATCCAAAATGGTTGATGCTCCAGGCAGGCATCTGACCACTCCTCCTTTCCTGAAATGCCTATGCCTACCACCCTCTCCATGCCTCTAACTAAAGAGTCCCGCATCACTAGAATCCACTTTGACTTCCACCTGCACTTGACTCTGGGTAATCCTCACATCTACTTTCCCCTCAACATCAGTCTCCTCGAGGCCCCCCCCAATTAGAGTCAGGCACATGTACCTTTAACAGGGGTGTAAAGCAATTTGCCACTGGTATCTTTTGCATATGACTGACTGTGACTACCCCTACTACCCAGTCTTATCTCCCACCAATTTCCATCTACCCTCCATCCCCCCAAACCAGTGTGCCTCTATTGTAGTGGGGGTGCAGGGGGGCAGGGGGTAGGCACCAGCTAAGTTTGAATCACAGCTGGGATATTTCTTCCCTTGCAGCTGCCAAATGAGCATGGAGTTCACAGAAGGTCCTATGTATTAGCCAATGTCTCCTCTTCCAAAGCATAGCCCTGAGGATGAATGTCCCGCAGTCCCTACAATTGATTACCTTGTCACTTACCCTATGCTCCACTGTAGCCTGAAGAGTGCTTATTTAGCTTTCCAGGTTACTTAGTAATGTGTGGGAGTAGACTGCCTGTCTTATAATCTTATCCTAGATAGGTAGATGCTACAGATTGCAGCATTAGCATTTAAACATCTGCCTTGCCACCATATAACAGACAAATTTAGAACTTAGCTTCTCAATAGATTACGAATACTGCCTAAATCCTCAGATGTCTTAAAGTTATAAATATGTTGCTAAGGTTTCTTTGTGTAAGTTCATTCTTTTAAAAAAAAGTTCTCTGTTGTGAAGCAGAAATCAAACAAAAGAAAAACTGAACTCCAAAAAGGTAGGATCTCCAATTAGATTACAGCAGTACAGAGGAACCCAAGATTCAGCAAGCACTAGATGATGATAAGTAAAACTAATTCCAAAAAGACCAGCAAAAACTCAGTAAAACTGCTGATCGATTGGTGCAATGACAAAGTCCTTGAAAGAGCAAAATTAACCCTGCAGGAATACTGTGGATGTACAAAGCCACTGCAAGCCTCCTAACACACTCCACACAGCAAAAATCAGATGATTTCAAACAGCCCACAAGATTTCAACCTCCAGCTGGTCAGAAGGCAGTGAAAATAGACCGCCGCAAATGGGTACCTTTCAGTAACAAAATTACCCAAAAAAAAGTCAATAGATGATAAACAATAATCAGTTCAAAATATTTTAGACAACAATATATTTCTACAGAAAATAAAATTAATAAAGGAGTACACGTTGACAGCAGATGAACATAGCAGCCATCTTCACAACCAACATTCTAGAAGTATCACACACACACACACACACACACACACACACACACAAACACACACGTTAACAGTTGTTGCTCCATGTGATGGACCTCTTGCACAGCACAAACAATGGTTATCTGTCCACCTTATTTATAACCCTAAGGTGCTTGATGGTTTCTATCATGTCTCCCTACCCTCTCTCTCTCTGGGCCTCTAGTGGATACACATCAAAGTCAGTCTTTCCTCACAAGTCCTCCCCTGCTGCCTATGAATAATTTCAGTTACCCTCCTCTGGACCAACTACAGGCAATCCTTGTCCTTTTTCATGTGAGAGTTCCAGAACTACATACAGTACTCCAGGTACAGCCTCACAAAGGACCTGTACAGGGGTGGGACCACCACCTTCCAATTGATTAAGGCTCTACCTAAGCATCACAGCATCCTGCTAGCTCTCAAATATGCCTTTTTACACAAGGATGAGGTTTTAAGGCTGACACTAATTATAAGCAAGGCCCCTGGAATTCTACGATTCTGCGGTTGTGGAATTTTCCATAGAATTTGCATCATGCCACAGAATATATATAGTACCGCAGAATTCATTGTTTTTGGTGAATTTTCAGTCATATACACTGTTTTTCTATAGTGTCAGACTTTCTTTCCCATTTTGTTTATCCTGAAGCCCCTCCTCTATGCTCATCATATCATGTCATTGATGACATCATATAATATTTATCCAATGGAAGGACTGCATTCTGCCAGAGAAATGAATAAATCATGCTGCAGAAATCAGAAAATGCTGCCACAGAACCCAAGGAATCCTGCTGCAGAAATCAGAAAATTCTGTCGCAGAGCACTAGGGGCCCTGATTTGAACCTGTAGATCTTTCTCATCTAATGTCTGTGCCATTCAAACCCCCCATCCAATATTCAGTCCTCAGATTCCCCCCACCAGTTGCACAACCTTGTAGTTTTTTGCATTTAATTTCAGTTTCCACATCCAGGATTGCCTTTTTTTTTTTGTATGATCTATTTAGCCCCCTTATGTGTTCTAGTGTCCCCCACTCCTTCATGCTACCAAGGCCCCCGACTCACCTACTATCCTCACTCCAGCCTCTCTGTCCTCACATCTCAGCTGGCCCAAAGTATCCCGGTGTAACCCTTTCTCCGGGTGGGTCCCCCTCCGAGGGGGAAGGCACCGGGAGAGGAGATTACCAGCACACTATCTGTAGGTTCGGGTGCTGCTGAGGTGGAGTGATGGCTCCCTGGAGGGTGTCAGTGACGTCGGAGCATGGCAGCCATCATCCAGCAGACCCTGGAGCTGTTTTTCTGGTTTTCTAGGTTCCCCATCGCATCGCTTAGACAGCGCCTCCAGTCTCCACTTGGGGCCGCTGCCGAGCAAAGCCTACCCCATTCCCACCCCAAGAGAGGACAGCAGTCCTCCAGACACTCAATCCTCTCCTCCCCTGCCTATCCCTGGTGCCCCGAGTCCATTCCTGAACCTGGGTCGCCAGTGTGGTTCGAGATAAGGCACCAGTGCCTCAACCCTCTACACCACCGGGCTGCAGGATTGCCTTTACAATATCTACGGGTCTCCTATCCCCTTCACTATCAAACCTGTCACTTTTTGTGTCATCCACAAATAGACACATCTTGCCACGATCCCATCACAAATGGTGCAAATAAATGCAACAAAGGGCACTGGACCAAGGACTGACCCCTGTGCAACCATGCTAATCAGCCCATAAGCCTTTGACTTCAAAATATGTACTATTTATTTATTTTGTAACTGGGAGAGTTGAACTGAGTCAAGACTCATTTCCATGCATGACCAGGGGACAGGAAAAAGGGAGAACAACTGTTACAGCAAGCTGACATGGAAGACCAGTGATGCTACAGACAACAAAAAGTAATAGCTTAACCTAGCAACTGGCAATTGTGGTAAGGCAGCAACTCAAACAGTACAGTAAAATGCAACATAATGTAATCGAGAAAGAGAGAGGGCAGTTAAAAAGAAACAGACAAAAATAAAGGCAGGTAAGTGCAGTAAATAAATAATGGAAGATGCTCAGATCAACATAGATATTGAAGGCAGGACCGTTTGGCCCACCCGGTCTGTCCATTTCCCTACCTGTTTGATAAGCTGCAGATCCTAGTTAACCAATAGTCTACTTCTTCCTACACCCACACCAGAATTGCCTTAAGTCTGTCCCATGCATTCTTGAATTCCCCCACTATTTTTGACACCATGACCTCCTTAGGGAGGCTGTTTCATTCATCCACCACACCACCCTCTCCATGGAAAAAATACTTCCTCATGTCGCCACTGAGCCATCCCCCCTCTATCTTCAAATTGTGCCCCCTTGTTTTTGCACACCTCTTTTTCTGAAGGATGCTACCCTCTTGGGCTTTGTTGATTCCCTTGAAGTGCTTGAAAGTTTCTATCATGTCCCCCCTCTCCCTCCTTTCCTAGAGGGTCTACATATTAAGCTCCTTTAGTCTCTCTTCGTATGGCTTCTGGTGCAAACCCTGCACCATTTTAGTTGCCCTCCTCTGGACTGCCTCCATCCTATGTCCTTGTGGAGATGGGGTCTCCAGAACTGCATGCAGCACTCCAGATGGGGTCTCACCAACTGTCTGTACTGAGGGATAACAACTTCCTGTTTTCTACTGGTGATGCCTCTCTCTATGCATCCCAGTATCTCCCCAGACTTCCTTACTGCCTTCTCACATCACTTGCCTACCTTTAGGTCATCTGCTATGACTACTCCCCAGTCCCTTTCCATTTTTGTTGTTGTTAGTACCTCCCCCCAACCCATAGTGTACTCCTCCCCTGGGTTTTTGTTTCCCAGGTACATTACTTTGTACTTCTTTGCATTGAATCTAACCTGTCATACTTTTGACCATTCCTCCATCCTTGACAAGTTCCTTCTCATCCTTTCCAGCCCCCTTGTGTATCAACCCTGTTGCAGATCTTTGTGTCGTCTGCAAAAAGGCATACTTTTCCTTCCAGTCCATCTGCAATATCACTTATAAAGACATTAAAAAGGACCAGACCCAGAACTGAACTCTGTGGTATCCCGCTAGTAACCTCCCTTTCTTCGGAGTGGACTCCATTTACTATTACCCTCTTTGTCCTGTTATCTAGCCAGTTTTCTACCCAGGCTACCACTCTGGGGCACACTCCCAAGCTGGCTAACTTGTTTATTAATCTTTTGTGTGGGACTGTGTCAAAGGCCTTGCTAAAGTCTAGGTAGGCCATGTCCACAGCCCCTCCTTGGTCTACTACTTTGGTCAACCAGTAAAAGAAATCTTTTAGATCTGTCTGACATGACCGTCCCGCTGTGAATCCATGCTGCCTTGGGTCCTGTGCCCCACTGGCCTCTAGGTACTCAACAATTCTTCTTTCAGAAGTGATTCTATCATTTTTCCTACCACTGAGGTCAAACTAACAATTCTGTAGTTTCCTGCCTCTGCTTTGCTCCCACTTTTGTGAAGGGGAATCACATCTACCCTCCTCCAGTCCTCAACTACCACACCATCCTCCCATGATTTGTTAAAAAGGGTAGTCAGTGGTTTCACTAGTTCTCCCCTTAGTTCTCTTAGAATTCCAGGGTGAATCCAGTCAGTCCCCATTGCTTTGTCTACCTTCAGTTTTAGGAGTTCTTTCAGGACCCTTTCTTGTGTGAATGGACTGGTATTGACCCCCCTATCCAGAGTGCTTCAATTGATTGGTTTAGGTACCTCTCGTTCATCTTCTTTTGTGACTACTGAGCAAAAGTATTCGGGACTACAGTAGAAGAACTTTTGTACTTGGACCTTTAATTTAGGGTAAAAAAGAAACTAACATGCAAAACAAAAAAAAAGTGTGTGTGTTTGTCTGGTTTAACTGAACTGAATGGGTATCTGAACAGTTATTTAGGTGTAAATCTCAGGTGATTGAAAGGACTTAACTGTTGTGAGGTTTAAATTACTTGTAGAAAGATCTAGTAAGTAGGAGGAGTGGCTTAGCTGGAAGGAAGCTACATTTAAAGACTGCCTTAGAAAGATTCTGCTAATAGCTTGGCAGAAGACACCAGGAGAAAGGACTGCTGTGTGACTGAACTTCTCTGCTGGGACTATATTGCCCTCCTTCCCTCCCCTCCACCCCACCACCCAAAGCTAGTTCTATTTTTATAGGCACAGGATTTGACTGACAACAGGAACTTCCTGTTTGGGAGCAGGAAGTGAGTGATCACAGAACCACCAAAGACCCACCATCCTAGAAGGGCAAGAGTAGCCTCCGCCCCTCTAGCTGCTGGAGGTCTGCCTCTGAGCAAGTAACTGGTCTACTGAGAAATGTAGGATATTCTTGTCTCAGAACAGGACAATCAGGAGCTTAAAGGGCACACGCAGAAAGTAAGGAGAGAGAGAAAAAAACAGAGGAAAGAGTAAGGATTGCAAACAGTTAAGGGGCCAGAAATAAGACATGATTGGAGTGGTGCAGTGCAGTGGCTGTGGAGCAGCAGTCTTCCGGGAGACGTTCTGGAGGATGCGGTGTTGTCCCATCTGCAGGCACCTCTCTGGGCTGAGGGAGGAGGTTGCTCATCTACAGGCTGAGTTGGCCAGGATTTGTGGGACCTCCTCTTCCATCCAATGACCACCAGTGCCTCTGCCGTTGCCTCAGAGGTTGCCAAGAAAGAGGAGTGGTTGGACCACAGTGGGCTCAGGGAGGGTGAGGGTGGTGGAACAGAGGCGCATCCCTCCAGTTGTACCTCTCCACAATTCCTATGCCATTCTGGCAAAGAGTGGTTCCTCTATGGAGGCACCTGCAGTGGAGACCAAGGAGGATGCTGGGAACCTCCACAAAGGAGACCCACAGGAGGGTGGCAGGGGACCCTGCAGGGGAAGGAAACAACTCCTTTTGGGGGACTCCATTGTTAGGAAGGTAGAACTGGGGGAGGAAGAGGAGAGGGAGGTGCGGTGCCTGCCTGGCGCCATGGCTTGGAGGGACAGGGAGTGAATCCTCAGGATTGCCGGAGCAGCTGCACAGGGGAGGAAGCTGGATGTCATTGTCCACCTAGAGACAAATGACCTGGCTAAGAGAGGATTAGAGAAGTGCAGGAAGAGTTTATGGAATTGGGGAGGGCCTTAGTCAAGTAGCACAGTAACCTTCGGGAGGTGCTGCCCATCTATGGCATAGGAGAGGCTAGGGTGTTCCGCACCATGGGATTCAATCAGTGGTTGAAAAACTGGTGTGGAGCTCAGGAATTTGGCTTCATTGGGGACTGGGGGTCCACCTGGAATGATGCAAGCCTATAATGGCATGATGGGCTGCATCTGTCCAGGAGAGGAACCAGGATCCTAGGTGATAGGTTTAAATGCTTCATTGGCAAGCTTTTAAACTAGCCAAGGGGGGAGGCACTGGAAAGGAGCAGGGAAATCCTAGCCCCTCCCAAATAATCACGGTAGTAAGTGCGGCAAACACCAACATAGAGGTGTCGATAGGGAGAAGGGCAGGGGTAAATGGAGAAAGTGACAAAGGCAAGAAGGACAGGGATGGGGCAAAAGGGAGTAAGGCCATCAGGAAACAGAGAGTAATGATTACCAATGCCTGTAGTCTGGGCAACAAGCTCCCTGAGCTGGTGGCCTTGATGGAAGAGGGATGCCTGGATATCGTAGCAGTCACAGAAACATGGTACACAGAGAACCATGACTGGGATGTTAACATACCAGGGTACATAACCTACAGGAGAGACAGACAGGGAGAAGAGGGGAGGAGTAGCTCTCTATGTAAAGGAAGGGATAAAAGCAACTGAACAAAAGAGTAAACAGGAGGAGAGGAGGCACTGTGGGTCACCTGGAGACTGGAAAGGGCACCACAATCCGCACAGGGGTTGTGTACAGACCCCATGTCAGGGGAGGGAATGGACAAGGATATGATAGAAGGCATTCTTAGAATGGCAGAGAAAGGGGAGATACTGTTGATGGGAGACCTGAATATGCCAGATGTTAACTGGAGCACATTTGCTGCAGCCACATCCAAGAGCAGGGCCATTCTTGATGCCCTACAAATGGCAGGCATTAGACAGCTAGTTTTAGAACCCACTCGTGAGGGAGCAATCTTAGACCTCGATTTCAAATGGGGCAGTGAGAGGATCTCAGATCTAGAAGTGGGTTGCCATCTGGGGACAAGTGACCATCAAACAGTGTGGTTCACATTAAACTCAGCTACAGAGTCAAGCCATACAAAAGTGAGGGTACTGGACTTTAGGAGGGCTGACTTTGGCAAGATGGAGAGTGCCTCAGAAAAGCACTAGCAAACAGGCTAGAAGGAGTGTGGAGCAACAATGGGGAATCATCAAACTGCCATCACAGAGGCAACAAGCCTTGTGTGAAGCAAATAAACAAATCAAATGAAAGAAAAACCACTATGGTTCTCAAAAGAGGTGGCTGTGAAAGTCAGGAAGAAAAGATAGCATCCGGAAGTATAAGGAAACACAGAAGGAGCAGGACAGAGACTGTACCAGTTAAGGCAGAAGAAGCAGGGAGGGAAGTCAGAATAGCAAAGGCCCAAACTGAGGAAAAGATCACCAACTCGAGTTAAGAAGGGGATAAAACCTTTTATAGGTACATCAGCGTGAGAAAGACAAAGGGAGGGATAGTGAGGCTGAATAGAATGAACGGTGGGTGGGCAGAGGGGACAGTGAAAAGCAGGGATACTGAAACGAATATTTCTACTCAGTATTCACAAAAAGAGGAGGGGAAGTGCCTAATCCAATTAACAGAAGCACTCTTGATAGGGGGGTCGATCCCAGTCCTTTCACAGAAGAAAGGGTTCTGCAAGAACTCCTAAAACTGAAGGTGGACAAAGCAATGGGTCTTGATGGAATTCACCCCAGAATTCTAAAAGAATTAAGGGAGGAACTAGTGAAACCACTGGCTACTCTTTTTAATAAATCATGGGAGGATGGTGTGGTCCCAAGGACTGGAGGAAGGCAGATGTGATTCCCTTCACAAAGTGGGACCAAGACAGAGGCAGGAAACTACAGACCTGTCAGTCTGACCTCTGTGGTAGGGAAAGTGATGGAGTCACTCTGAAGGAAAGAATAGTTGAGTACCTAGAGGCCAGTGGAGCACAGGACCCAAGGCAGCATGGGTTCACAGCGGGAAGGTCATGTCAGACTAATCTAATAGATTTCTTTGACTGGGTGACCAAAGTAGTAGACCAGGGAGGGCTGTGGACATGGCCTACCTAGACTTTAGCAAGGCATTTGACACAGTCCCACACAAAGATTAATAGTCAAATTAGCCAGCCTGGGGTGGGTCCCAAGGTGGTAGCCTGGTAAAACATTGGCTGCACAACAGGACACAGAAGGTAATTGTAAATGGAGTCCACTCTGAAGAAAGAGGAGTTACTAGTGGGGTACCGCAGGGTTCAGTATTGGGTCCAGTCCTTTTTAATGTCTTCATCAGTGACATTGCAGAGGGACTGGAGGGAAAAGTATGCCTTTTTGCAGATGACACAAAGATCTACAACAGGGTTGATACACAAGGAGGCGTGGAAAGGATGAAAAGGGACTTGGCAAGGTTAGAGGAATGGTCAGAAGTAAGGCAGCTAGGATTCAATGCAAAGAAGTGCAAAATAATGCACCTGGGAAACAAGAACCCAGGGGAAGAATACACAATGGGTGGGGAGGTAGTAACAACAACAAAAAAGGAAAGGGACCTGGGGTAATCATATCAGATGACCTTAAGGTTAGCAAGCAATGAGAAGGCAGTAGGAGGCTGGGGTATACTGGGATGTATAGGAGAGGCATCAGCAGCAGAAAACAGGAAGTTGTTATCCCTCTGTACAGACAGTTGGTGAGACCCCATCTGGAGTACTGTGTCCAGTTCTGGAGACTTCATCTCCACAAGGACATAGACAGGATAGAGGTAGTCCAGAGGAGGGCAACTAAAATGGTGCAGGGTCTGCAAGAGAAGCCGTATGAGGAGAGACTAAAGGAGCTTAATATGTATACCCTTGAGGAAAGAAGGGAGAGGGAGGACATGATAGAAACTTTTAAGTACCTCAGTGGAATCAACAAACTCCAAGAGGGTAGCATCTTTCAGAAAAAGAGACTTACAAGAACAAAGGGACACAATTTAAAGATAGAAGGAGGGCGGTTCAGGGGCAATGTTAGGAAGTATTATTTCACAGAGAGGGTAGGGGATGCATGGAACAGCCTTCCTGAGGAGGTTGTGGGGTCTAAAACTGTGGGAGATTTCAAGAATGCATGGGACAGACATAAGGCAATTCTTGTGGGGGGTAGGAAGAAATAGGCTGTTGGTTAACTAGGATCTGCGTCCTATCCTGTAGGTAGGGAAATGGGCAGACTAGATGGGCCTAGCGGTCCTTATCTGCCGTCAAAGTCTATGTTTCTATGTTTCTATGTTCAGTATCTCTGCTTTTCCACTATCATTCTCTGACCACCCATCCTCCACTTTATTAAGTCTACTATCCCTTCCTTGGTCTTTTTCTGCTCCCTAATGTACCTATAAAAGGTTTTATCCCCCTTCTTAACTGAGTTGGTTATCTTTTCCTCAGTTTGAGCCCTTGCTATTCTGACTGCCTTCCCCGCATCTTTCTGCTTTAACTGGTACAGTTCTCTGTCCTGCTCCTTCTATGTTTCCTTACATTTCCTGAATGCTATCTTTTTCTCCCTTACCTTCCCCGCCACCTGTTTTGAGAACCATAGTGTTTTTTTCCTGTCTTGATTTGTTTATTTGCTTCACACACAGGCTTGTTGCCTCTGTGATAGCAGTTTTGCTTTTTCCCTATTGTTCCTCCACCCCTCCTTCTTGTTTGTTTGTTTTTGCTTTTCTGAGGCATGCTCTCATTTTGCCAAAGTCAGCCCTCCTAAAGTCCAGTACCCTCACTTTTGTATGGCTTGACTCTACAGCTCCTGCTCCATGGGTGTGGGACAAGAAGCAACAGGGTAACCAAAGACCTGTCAGTCTTACCTTTACTGTGGGTAAACTGAGACACTAGTCAAAGAGGATCTTGTGGACTACCTGGAGAGCAATGGACTCCAGGGTAGTAAAAAGCATGGGTGCATGGCAGGAAGATCTTGTCAGATCAAGTATAGTTTTCTTTGACTGACTAACAAAAAGTAGTGAATAAGGTCCATAACGTGGAGATTTATTCTACTTAAATTTCAGCAAGGCTTTCAACTCAGTGGCGCTCAGAAGGTTGCTGAAGAAAAGTACAGTTACGTAAGAACTTACCGTAACAGTAGATCTTCAAGAGAGGTTCCTGCAGTAGGTCATAACATATAGGACTGTGCCCCTGGTGTTAGGACCGTACAGTAAACTTTTGCTAGTAATGTCTGGTGGGGGACTGCCCACCCGACGTCACATGATGGACATCAGCGTAATCCTATATAGTGGGCAGTCCCCACGCCCACCTTCCAGTTCTCCCGCCGGAAACCCAAAAGGGTACCACAGGAGAAAGGATGGAAATCTGCAGCCCCATCCAGAACAGCCTGTAAAAAAAATACAGAAAGCTGGGGGAAGGAGGGAGGGAAAATGTGACCTACTTCAGGAACCTCTATCGAAGATCTACTGTTACGGTAAGTTCTTATGTAACTGTACTATCTTACTTCAAGAGGGTTCTTGCAGTAGGTCATAACATATAGGAGTAGCCGGCCCGGTGGTGCTGAGGGCTGAGGCACTGGATGCCTTCCCTCGTGGCATGCTGGCAACCTGGGTTCGGGAACAAGCCTGGGCCATCAGAGGTCGGCAGCAGGGCGGAAGGGCGGAGCTGGATAGAGCTGCCAGCAGGCAACTTTCCTCTCCGGGGAGGTGTGGTGGCTACCCTCAGCTAATGACTGCCTCCTAGTGGAGGCCAGGGGCAGCACAGGCCCAGAGGGTCCCAGGCATTAGGCCAATGAGGTAGGGGATAGGGGTCGTTAACGGGACTGTAAGGCAGATGCGCACCTCCATGCGCATGCGCGCCTACTCCTGGAGCCCCTGGTAGAAAATGAAGAGGAAAACATACTGGCAGCAGGAAAAAGATTGACTCCCCACAGGTGCCACTCCGGACTGGGCGTAAGGTAAGCCCCAGTAATTCCGTGGGATGGGGCTGGGGGGGTTGATTGGATGGGGGCCGGCGGCAAGGCGCATAAAATGTTAAATGATAAAAAAAAAAAAAATAACACATAGGACTGAATCCCAAGCAGTCACCAACAGTGAGACCCACTGAAACAAGGGAGGAGGAAGGATAAATGACTGACCAGAACAGGTCTAAGACAGCAGACCCTGCAGAACGGCTAGGCCAAATCCAGCCCTACACCTAGAGGCAATGTCCAAACTGTAATGCTTCGTGAAGGTGTGGACTGAACTCCAGGTTGCTGCAGTGCAAATCTTGACTGCCGAAACATTTTTCAGGAAGGTTGCAGAAGTAGTCTTCCCCCTAGTGGAGTGATCACTGACCTCCCCCGGGAGAGGTTTTACATACTTCTGATAACAGAAACGGATGCCGTTAACCAACCATTTGGACAAACACTGCTTAGTAACTGCCAACCCCAGGGTTCTGGGGGCAAAGGAGACAAACAACTGCTCTGCTTTGTGGACATCTTTGGTCCTGTTGATGTAGTAATGCAAAATATTATGTACATCCAATGTATGCAGAAGACCCTCACCCTTAATCGAATGAATAGGGTAGTACACTGGCAGCTCAACAGTCTGGTTCAAGGTGAACTCAGAAACCACCTTGGGAAGAAACTTAGGATTTGTTCACAGGACCACCCGGTCTCTGTGAAAAATTAAATAAGGCTCTTTACACACACACACATATCAGGGCCTGAAGCTCAGAAATCCTTTGAGGAGAAGTAACAGGAACTAAAAAGAGCACTTTCCAAGACAGGTAGCACATGTCACAGCTTACTGCGGGTTCAAAAGGAGGCAATGTAAGCTTTTCTAAAATAAAATTCAAATCCCAAGGTGGGGTAGGGTTGCGGGATAGGGGGCTTCAAGTGGAGGATCCCTTTCAAAAAGGTTTTGGAGATCTCCAGTTGAGCAACAGTTCTTCCGTCCACCAATGTACGATAGGCCGAAATAGCAGACAGGTGGACTTTGAGGGAGGAATAGCTTAGACCAGAGTCAGACAGGTGCAAAAGGTACTCCATTAACTGCGGCACTGTGCAGGAAAAGGGGTCCCAACCTTTGGCGGCCACCCAAATAGAAAAGTGCTTCCATTTCATAACATAGGTAGACCTAGTGGAAGGCTTTCTAACTTCCACTAAGACTTGAGCGACCCTCTTATAGACCCCAAAATGTGACACAATTATGTCTGAAGGAGCCATGCATGAACATGTAGGGACCCGAGTCCAAGGGGCACTAGTCTGCCCTGTTTCTGCAACAACAGATCGTGTTGAAGTGGGAGGGGTACTGGGGGTTCCACAGCCAGGTGTTGCAGGAGTGGAAACCAAATCTGCCTGGGCCAGAGGGGAGCTATCAGAAGTATCTGAGCACCCTCTGCCTGAAGGTTCAGTAGGACACGTTATAGAATGCGAAAGGGAGGGAAAGTGTACAGGTACTTCCCTGTCCAACAGAGGGACAGCGCATCTTGCCAGATAACACAAGGCCATTGAACAAGCGAGCAAAACCTAGGTAGTTTTGCGTTGGATGGGGAGGCGAAGAAATCTATCTCTGGTCATCCCCAACAATGAAAAAGAAGTTCTGCTATGTCCTGATGAAGTTCCCATTCATGAGCTAGTGTCATTATTTGACTGAGGCTGTCCACCAGAACGTTGTAGACACCTGGGAAGTGTACCGCCATGAGAAACAGGTCATGCTGGACTGCCCAGTACCACACCTGCATCGCCTTCCTGCAAAAGGGGTACGACTGGGTGCCTCCCTGCTTGTTGATGTACCAGACCACTGACATATTGTCTGTCTGTACTAGCAGTGTTCCTGCAGACAGGAGGGGCTGAAAGGCCTGGAGGGCGTAAAGGACCGCCCTCATCTCCAGGATGTTTATATGGAGAGAAGCTTCCAGCTGGGACCATGAATCCTGTGTCTGATGATTCCCCAGGTGGGCCCCCCAACCCAGACCCGAAGCATCTGTGGTGAGGGTCCAGGAGGGACAGGGTGTCCTGAAAGATAACCCCCGAGACAGATTTTGAGGATCCTGCCACCATAAGAGGTCTTTCTTGACTGCGCTGGACACCATGACAGGATGATTTAGGTTGTCTGAATGCTGATCCCATTGGACTCTTAAAGTCCATTGGGCAACTCTCATGTGTAGCCTGGCCAAGGGGACTGTAGAAATGGTCACTGCCATGAGGCCATGAAGGCGTAAGAATGCCCTGGCAGGAGTATGCCTGGAGGACACTAACAGATTGACTTGCTCCTGCAGAGTATCAGCTCTGTCCAAGGGCAAGAAGGCCCTGCACTGGACCATGTCCAATACCGCTGCAATGAATCAGAGTCATTGGGAGGGAACCAGGGATGACTTGGGGTAGTTGACAGTAATCCCTAGTCAAGAAAAAAGATCCAGGGTGAAGGACAGGGACTCCTCTAGGCTGTTCCTGGATGGGGCTGCCAAGAGCCAATCGTCCAGATATGGGAACATTGCAATACCCCAACGGCGAAGAGCCGCTGCCACCACCTCTAGGCACTTGGTGAAGACCCTGGGTGCCAAGGAAAGGCCAAAGGGGAGGGCTTTGAATTGAAAGTGCTCCCCCTGGAAAAGAAAACACAGGAAACGGCGGTGATAGGGGAACATTGGTATGTGCAGGTAGGCATCCTACATGTCCAGTGCACACAGCCAATGGTCTTTCTGCAGCAAGGGCAGATGACCCTGTACTGTCAGCATGCAGAACCTTTTGTATTCTGTGAAAAGGTTCAGTTGGCTAAGGTCCAGGATGGGTCTGGGGTCGTCCATCTTTTTGGGGACAAGGAAGAAATTGGAGTAAAACCCTTTCCTCCTTTGTGCCCAAGGGACTGGCTCTATGGCTGACTTTTGAAGTAGGGCCAGTATGTCTTCCTCGACCAGAGACACCTGGTTCAGGGATAGCGAGACTGACCTGGAGGCGAGTCTGGTGGAAATTCCAGAAACTCGATAGTGTGGCCTCTTGACACTAGTTGCAAGACCCATGAATCTGACGTGGTGCCCTGCCATTCCTCAAAGTGAAGGGCAGACATTCCTCCCACCTGCTCCATGGTGCTGGGAGGTAGAGAAGGGGGAGGTCTAAATGAATCAGAAGGTGGAGGGATGGGAGGGGAGGGATCCCCCAGCTGTCCTCTGGGTTTTGGAGGCAGCAGGAGAGGCAGCAGATGACCCCGATGCTCTCCTTTTGTTCTGATGTCTGGCAAAGGGTTGCTTACCTTGCCACTTGTTCTGGCGCTGAAAGGGCTATTTTGGTTTAAAGCCTGCCTTGTACAAGGATTTTACAGATCTTAGGGCTTGTTCACTGTCCTGAAGATCTGTAATAGTGTCCTTCGTGTCCCCTCCAAAGAGGACTAAACCTCGAAAAGGGGCATCCTGGATGGCTGTCTGTACGACCGGGGAAAACCTGGAGATATGCAGCCAAGCATGATGCCAGAGGCATACGGCCATGGTGGAGGAATGAGCCACTGCATCCACTGAGTCATAAGTGGCTTTAAGCACATGCCTGCAAGATATCTTGGACAGATGTAGGTCCTTAGTAAGTTCTGCCTTCAGCTACAAGTTCTCTACATTCAGAAGACAAGCTTCCAGTTTAGCCATTGTGGCTTTCTGAAAGGAAACTATGTGTGCTATATAGTTGAGCAAATGAAGAGCATGAGTGGGGGAGGCATAGAGTTTTCACCCAAACTGGTCTAGCTCCCTAGATTCTTTGTCGGGGGGGAGGTACTCATGTGTTTAGGTTTGGCAGTGCAATTGTGAGCTGCAGCTATCACGATGGAATCTGCCTTGGGTTGGGAATCCAGAAAAGAAACGCCCTCCAGCATATGGTAAATCCAGTCTGCCTTTTTCGGGATGGCTGGAATAGAATGAGGCAACTGCCAAATAATGGAAGTAAGATCCTCATGGGGAGCAGTCCAAGGAGGAATGGGAATTGGAGATATTTCTTCTAGGTCTAGGTGTTCAGCTAAACGCTTACATTTGGGATCTTGTTCTTCCACGTTCCATCCATGATGCAGAAAAGTTCTGTAAAGGAGGGTTCTTCAGGAGGCAATTTTAGCAACTCCTTGCCCTTAGCTCCTGTGGTTCCAGACAGTCTGGAAGAAGAATCAGAGGAATTCTCCTCAGAGTCTGAAGACTCGCCTCTATCAGAGGTCCTAGCACCTAGTCAGGTGACCTCCTGAGTGGCTTCTCCGGAAATGTGTACTGTGGTAGACTGAAAAGAACCCACAGGTGACAAGGAGTGGGGGTGGGGGTAGCCACTGGTGCTGGAATCCTTTTCTCCAGGTCAGAAACCAGATGGGATTTGGATTCCTGCCACCAGGCCTGAATCATGGACTGAAAGTCTTGTTGTGGTGGAGGAGGAGGAGGCTTCGGAGCAGGAGGCTGGTAGTACAGAGAGGGCAGGTATCCAGGTGGTTGGTAAAAATGTGGGGTATAGCCTTGATACCCAGAATAATACCCCTGAGAGAAAGGGGCCATCATCGAGCCCGACAGTGGAACACTGGATGTCAGAAAATCTGGATAAGGGCGGTAGCGTGACGGATGGCCTTGATCCACAGAAGGCCTTGAAGGGTCTGGAAGATGATCTGGTGCCGGGAGAATTGACATCAGAGGGTCTGGCATTGGGTCAACTGACATCAGGTTCAGTCATAAGGGCCCTGACGGTGATGCAGACGATAGATTAGCGAAGGGGTCCGGCGGCACAGCAGGCATTAAGTGCCCAGTGCCTGATGGAGGGATCTCTGGCGGCGGGACTAACGAAAGGCCCATCAGAAGTGAGAGGTTCTCTGGAGCTGGTGTCAGAACTGGTTCCGATGTCAGAGTACAAGGGAGAGTATCTGAGGGAGTGATGGGGGTATATCACTACTGGAGTGGGAGAAGGTGGAGCTACATCCAGGGTATCCTCTTCCCCATCCATCCCAGTCATAATGTCTGGGGCTGGAGGATCCATCTGGGAGGGCGGAGGGGAAGACACCAGCCCAGGGAGGGGCCTGGGAGGAGGGCTGACCAGCAGAGATCAGCAAGCTCGACTGGGAGTCGGGTATGTCGGCGTCAGCACCCAATGGGTGAACTTCGATCAGGCGGTTGCCAGAGACCCCAGCAGCCGACTTAACGGTCGATAGAGGAGCTGGGTGGATGGGAGATGGTTCCCCAACCAGCTTATTGGCAGGCGTCATGTGGATTCCCTCTTGGCAGGAATCTGTCTTACTGACCACCAGACAGGCTCCGTTGGAGCCAGAGTCCAACTTACCAGTGATAACCGGGCGCTCGCCGGAGGAGCTGGTGGGTAGCTTATCGGTAGAAGTGCCAGGTTTAGGGCCCGTTTTAATAGGTCCAAAAGAAGAAGTACCTGGAGGAGACTTCGAAGCAGCCTGGACAATCACCAGGGAAGCTGGAGGGGAAATGGTCTTTCTCAACGTGGGAGCCATGGTCTTGGGCCCAGCAACCTTACTGGAGGAGACCCGTTCCCGGTCCTCCAAACGTTCCCTCTCCCTATGCTTCTCTTTATCTTTCTTTTTCTTCTTGTGCTCCGAAGAAGGAGAAGAAGTGGATTCCCTCAGTTTCTGCATTGCTTTTTCCAAGGAGGACATTCTGGATTTTAGGAGATGGGCTTCCAGGGTGTGCTGCCTGCGTTTGCTTATGGCCTGGTTGAAGGGTTTGCAATCAGGACAGGCATCAGTATAGTGATTTGGGCCTAGGCTGAAGAGGCAGCACCAGTGGCTGTCCTTGTGAGTGATCTGTGCGATGCGCTTTTCGTACTTCTTCTTAGACTTCGGAATCAGAGGTGAAGAAGACATAAAATTAGCAAAAACAGTACTCTAATATTGAGAAATAAGTGGTGTACTTATACAAAATGGCGATCGACTGAAGCAACGTTCATCGCGAGGTCCTTGCGCAGGTCGACGACAGGAAAAAACTGGATGGCAGGTGTGGGGACCGCCCACTATATAGGGTCATGCTGATGTCTGTCACATGACATCAGGTGGGTGGTCCCCTGCCAGACATTGCTAGCAAAAGTTTGCCATGCGGTCCTGATGCCAAGGGGTGCAGTCCTATATGTTATGACCTACTGCAGGAACCCTCTCGAAGTAAGATCTAGAAAATATGGATGCAGCAAAGGACACAGCTGGATGGGTAGGTAACTGGTTAGAAGGGAGAAAGCAGAGAATTGTGGTTAACGGAGTCGAATCAGAAGAAAGAGAGGTCACGAGTGGGGTGCCACAGGGATCAGTCCTGGGTCCTGTCCTCTTTAATATGTTCATTAGCAACATAAGTGAAGAAATTTAGGGCAAGATGCATCTCTTTACAGATGACACTAAGCTCTGTGGTAGGGTAGATAGTGAGCAGGGAAGTCTATAAAGGCTAGAAATGTGGTCTATGGTTTGCAAGTTGAAATTCAGTGCCAAAAAGTGCAAGGTGATGCATTTAGGGAACAAGAACCCCAGGACAGAGTAGTAGAAGGAAGTAGCAAAGCTGGGCACTACCACTGAAGAAAGACCTAGAAGTCATCATCAGTGACTCCCTAAAACCATCAAGCCAGGATGCTGGGTGTATGGGAAAGTGTATTGACAGCAGATGAAAAGATGCATTACTACTAATCTATAGATCACTGGTGATCTGCACTTGGAGAACAATCCCCAGTTCTGGAGTCCTCACTTAAGGAAGGATAAGGACAGGCAGGAGACAGTGAAATATAGCATTACCAAAATGATTCAGGGCCAACAAGGCAGATTTTAAAATGACTGACTTAAGGCACTGAACATGTACTCATTGGATGCCAGCTGATAGGAGGGATATGATACAAATGTAAGCCCCCCCCATTCTGGGATTACCTGTTTTGTTCTCCCCATCTGCCCCGATCATCTCACCACTGTGGTCCTGGCTTCTGATGAGCCCCAAACTCTCCATCCAGCCCCCGATATTTTTCCCATTGTAAAATGGGCCATAGCAGTGAAGATGCAGAACCTCCGTATTGCAGACACACAAATGTACAAGCCGGTGGTCTACGCATGTGTACCAGAGCGCCTCGGTTTTCTTGCTACCGTTGCAGCAAATCAAGAGCCTCTCTGGTGCTCCCAGACCCTGAAATCAGCTAGCTGGGGTCCGGAGACATGAAGGAGTCACCCTAGAAGCCATAAAAATGTTTATTTAAAGAGCGCCAATGGTGCTCTGGAACGGGGCCATGAATATTAATGAGGTTAAATTATAAATGTTAATGAGCCTGTCTGCTGCCTGGGGGACATTGTTTCAGCAGCAGCGACAGGCAGGGATATTGATTTAATTACTAAACTCTGCATTTGGTGAGGGGGCAGAGGGGAAATAAATGTTAAAATAGTTATCGTGGCCACAAAAGACTTTTAAAGTAGGGACTTTGCTTGGACTGCCTGGAGACTGTGTGTACTGCAACCATATTGTTAGCCTTTGCCCCATGCTACAACTAATCAGAAGGCTGGGGTTGGCAGAGGGCCCTATGGAACTGCACAGAGGACTTTTGGGAAAATTGCAGGGACAATTCTTGACACCCAAATGAGTAGCCAATACGGCATCAAGTGAGGCAAATAAATATTAATTTGTTCAGTGGGACAGCTGCTGCAGCCAATAGGAAGGGACTGATGGAAAACTGATAAAAGGGACTGTTTTGCCTGCCAAAGGGGGATTCCCGAGTGTTCTGCCAGAAAGTACGGAGAGGAGAAAGACTGCTGTTGTGCTTTCTAACCTTAAAGGCTTGCCTGGTAGCTCAACGGCCCTATCTCGCCCCTGTATTGGACAAGTGGCAGCATGCCTGGAGAAGCAATTAGCCCTTGGGAAAGGAACTGAACTGTGTGAGAAGATTTCCAGGGTGAGACTTGAATCTACATCTGAGTGAATTTATTGCTGAGAATTTGGAAGTTGCAGCTAATATTTGAACCTGTGGCTGTGAGAAAGCTTGTAGACTGTAGCATGAGAGAGACTGAGATTTGCTTCTAGAAAAGGAGTGGATTGCCCGGCAGTGCAGAAGGAGCCATCAGAGTGCGGCAGCTGGAAAGGAGAGACCAAAGGTCGCAGCCTGAAAACCACCGTGCCTGCATCCGAAGCTAAAGTGACCTACAAGCTGTATTCCCCTTGGGTGGGATACGTGCCTTAGAGCCTGTTTCACTGCAAGGCAGAGAGCTGTGGTTGCTGGGCTAGAGACTGAGGAAACTCCCAGCTCCCGTGCTGTGTCAGAGAGAAGAGAGTGTCTGCAACCAGTCTGGGGAACCTCCTGCCGGCTCAGTACCTGGACCAAAGAGAAGATCATTGGAGAGGAAGACGTCGAGAGGCCTGCCCGGTGAACAACGCATGCAAAGGCTCTGGGAGGCGAACACTGGAAAGGCCTGACAAATGAAGACCAGCATTCATCACTTCTTTAGCTCTCTGCTGCTGTGGTGCACCTACAACTGACACCAGTACAGTACCATGAGTCGAGTCTCTGTCAAACCCCCCCTGTGAATTCTCAGAACTGTAAGTGCTCCGGGCTGTGGCTTTGGGGAAGTTTTGTCAGAATTAAGTTGGTTAAGTCCTGAGCAGGACTGTGCTGAGATTAAAGCTGCACCCAGGCAGGAAAGTACAGTTTTGCATCTGTTGCTACTGCTTAAAGTATTTGAGCCCCAATGAAAGATCCCCAGCATCTTCTACACAGCGGTGTGGTACCCACCTAAAGGAATGTATAGGCTTTCTGGGCAACTGCCTAGGGAAAGACGGATGCACCCGTAGGTGGGGATTGTTGGAGCAGAAGTATTAGCTAGTTGTTATTGTTATTGCTGTTTTATTCCCCCCTTTTCTTCTGTCCCTTACAATAAAATACTGTTGTTCATTTTAATTGCTGCTATAGAGTGTTTCTGTAAATAAAGGGGGGTATTGCCAGAGAGTGTGGGGAACTGTCTGGGGGGTGGCTAATATATTTTCCTGGGGGAGGTAACCTGCTATTTACCTACAGGTATTCCCTATCACTTCCTCAGGTGGAGGCAACGTGCCACTCTACACCTACTTATCTTAACCCAGGCTGGCCCCCTCAAAGGTGATTGCTGTGAGGATCTTTAGAGCCCCGGAACAGCCAAAGGTGAGTCAAGGGGCTATTACACAAACCTTCACGTTCCTGAAAGGAATAAACAAGGTAATCTGTGAGAAACTATTTAGCAATCGGAACGGTTCAAGAACATGGGGGCATGAGTAAAAACAGGAGGAGGAGGGAGGTTCAAGAAGGACGAGAGCAATGCTCCACATAAGGTGATTAACAGCCTATTTTACTCCCCCTGTTTTAAGAAATAGTCTTCAGAATTTTTTTTCTTTTTTTAATAAGTATCGATACTCATCCCAAAAGTTGGAAACACTCCCTACTCCATGGAATAATGTTTCATAACACCACTGGTGATTCAAAAGGAGTTTTTTCCAGATATAAAGCACTTGCACAAGTACAAATTTAGTTTTACTCACCATGTTTCCAAATTGGTAAATAAATTACTCTTATCTGGCAATATAATCTGGAGCACTGGACGCGAGGAAGTTTTATTTTACAGAAAAGGTGGCTGAGCCATGAAGAAATCTGCCAGCTGATGTGGCGGATACCAAAACCACTAGTGGTTTCAAGCAGAGCCGACAAGGGTTTAATGGTTGCTTGGGGTGGTTGCAGTCTGGCAGGGTGCACGGGGCTGGATATTGAGGACTAGAAACCTGTATGGACAATACATCCTGGGGTTTAATAGGGTGCAGACTACAGGCAATTTGGTCTTTTTCTGCCATCGTTTTCTATGTTTCTGTTGAAGGTATGAGAGTTAGACGAGCAGAGGGAATAAAAGGAAGGAGTAGAAGAATGAAGAAGGGCCCCCATATTCAGTCAGCTGTTTAGGATGCACAGCCAAGAGCTCTACAGCAGCTACAGTGCAGCCAGCGCAGGATGACAGACACAAGCGCACTCTGAGCGGAGAGCGCTGTCTGAATATGGGTCTGGCTGGTGCTGCGTCAGCACAGCTCAGGGCTAAATATGGCCCACTGCAGAGCCCATTGTTGATGGCACTGCCCATACAGGACAGCGCCAGGGCTCCTGTGGGATATATTCAGTGTTAGCATGCTAACAAGTCCATTAGGCATGCAATGCACTAAGAGGCCATTAGCATGGTCTACAGCATGTCATACAGCTACTGGAACAGCCCTCTGCTCACCACCTTGTTTGGCCATCATCCGAGTAGCATATCAGATCATGTGTACTGAAATTCTACCTTACGCACAGTCTGGTTTGCTAGTCAAATGGCGACTGGCCAAGGTGGTGAGTGGAGAGCTGTCAGTTGCCATCTGACATGTTGTTAAGTATGAATGGCAACAGCGACTGGGGTGAATGGGGTGTAGGGAGGTGAGTCCTGAGTGGGCGGTTGGGATTTGCTGATTGATTGGGGGCACCACTAGCCCACCAGGGCATTTACCTTACCACACAGAATCGGTGATTAGGTTGGGGGGGAAGCACTAGATGCACAATAATATGTTTAAATGCTTCAGCATGGGTGATCAAGGGTGGGGAACCACTAGAATACCAGGGAGCTGTGCCGTCAGTTCAGAACCAAGGAATGAGTGGATCAGGGAGTGCAGCCATTGTGCCAAGTTAAGGGCATGGTTTGGGCAGCATAAAACAGCACAGCGATGGCTGTGGTTTAGTGCTGCCTAAACTTTTAAATATATAGCTGGGCCCATTATTATTTAATTATTTATAAATTCATGTCAAGAGTTTTACCAGGAAAAACATACAGGCCCCGATATTCAGAATTGCGCTCGGCAATGGTGCAAGTGGTGGCGCAGGGCAACTGTGTTGCACTGGTGCAACTCAGGGATATATTCAAAACAGATTAGCAATAACGCATCTCCTCTGAATATATCGGGTACTGCGCACTGCGTAAATACAATGCGCTGGCTCACCCCCACTAGACAGGGCTGAATACCAGGAATGGGAACTGCGTCAGTGCAACAGAGTTACACTGTGTACAAATTCCTGACATTCAGCTGGCAGTATGCAAATAAAGCCATAATGTATGCAAGGTACACATGGGGCTATTTGCATGTCATTATGGCCCCATTTTCATGAGTTGCGCATGGCTGGCCAGCGAAATGCGCATGACGCCCTGCAGAGCATGTGGTGCTGCCAGAGGGGGTCTAGTGGTACCCCCTCCCTCCCATAGCTTTGATCCCCCTAAAATAAACTTGCAAATATTCCCTGGTAGTCTAGTGGCACCCCTTCCCTCTCTGTAGCCCCGCATTGTCGAGAAATAAATGTTTCTGTATTCCCTGGTAGTCTAGTGGTCCTCCTCCCTCCCTGTAGCCCCAATCATGGAGGAATCCCATTTCGAAGCATCCTGGTGATCTAGTGGTTCCACCCACCCCATCTGTAACCCCGATCGCCATTAAAGTTGCCATACAAATGTCCTTGGTGGTCAAGTGGCAACCCCCCACCACACAGGACCCCTGCCCACCCAGCCCCTCTGTCATCGTGCGGCAGCACACCCACCAAGATACCACCACGGCTGCCCGCCGAGATGAAGCTTACAGTAGCAGCGCCAGCTCATTGGTCCACACTGTGGACCAATGGTCTTGCAGTGCATACTGTAATAGTACTTCTCAAATATATGAATGAAATTCATTCATTCACATAATTGCAACAAGGATAGAAAGTGATTTGCGAGAAACAGGATTAGAGGATAAATCACAACATGACTTCCATAAAAATAGGTCCTGTTTAACAGGTAATATGGTATTTTATGAATATATAAGTGATAGCCTGGAAAACAATAAAGCCCTGGATGTAATATTTCTTGATCTTTGTAAAGCTTTTGACAAAGTGCCACATGGACTCTTGATAGAGAAAATGAGAAAACTCGGAATTAAAAACCCAATTATAAACTGGGTGAAAGAGTTGTTGAATAATCATACCCAATGCGTACGCATAAGAGGACATATATCAGGTATGAGGGACGTGACGAGTGGGGTCCCTCAGGGATCAGTTCTGGGACCAGTTCTATTCGATATATTCATATCAGATATGACACTAAACGTAAACAGCTTTGCTATAAAATTTGCTGATGACACCAAACTAACAGCACAGGTTGACACTTCGACAGATTATCAAAACTTGTAAATGATTTAAAAGAAATTGAAACATGGGCTGAAAAAATCAAATGACTTTCAGTACTGACAAGTGTGTTGTTATGCATTTTGGGAGAAACAATTTGCAGAATAAATAAACATTGAAGGGGCAAATAATAAAATCCGTAACACGGCAAAAAGATCTAGGTGTAACAATAGACTCTGATTTTACATTCCAAGCACACTACAACAACATCATAAATAAAATGAATAGGTTAATAGGTTGCATAAAAAGAAGCTTTGCCTCTAGAGATAAAAAATGCATTATGTCATTATATAGGGCCTATGTAAGGCCACATTTGGACTACTGTTCTCCTCTTTGGAACCCTTACTTGAGAAGGGATATAAATAGGATAGAGGGGGTCCAGAGGAAAGTTACAAAATTGGTGGCTGATATATCCAGTATGAGTTATAACAGAAGACTGGAAGAACTGGAAATGTATTCACTGGAGGAGAGAGAAAAAAGAGGGGATGCACTTTTTATGTATAAAATACACAAGGATGAAGAGCTACTAACACAATTAAATATGTTCTATAATAAACACAACTGTAATTTAAGAAGCCATAAATATCAGCTATCTCTTATATATCCAAAAACTAATAAAAGACGATTTTATTATACACAAAGAATAATTCCAATGTGGAATTCACTACCCAGTTCATTAGTTGAAAACAATGATCATGTTGTTTTCAAACATAAACTAGATTCACTAGTGTTACGATAATTATGGAAGACACCAGCTTGGCTGGAGACATACCTATATGGGCCTTGGCCTTCTTGTATGTCAATATTTCCTAGCATAAATCCTAGTATATGTTTCAGTGATTGGGCCTATAGGGAGGGGGGGACCATTAGACTACCAGGGAATAAGGAATCATTTAATTCTCAGAGATCGGGGCTACAGGGTGGGAGGGGGGACCACTGGACCACCAGGGACATATGTGGGTGCTTGTGCATGGTGTTGGGGTGGGCAGGTTGCCACCCATGGCTGGTGGCTACTGTGTTGTGCCTTGCAGCAGCTCACCTGTGGGTGGCCATTATTTGAGCATTGGTATGCGGCGCATCTCAGGGTTGTACCACCATATGTACCGCACATCCCAGGCTGAGTATTGGGATGTGCCACATATGCATGGGCACGCTCCCTGGGGTTACACCACATACATTATCTTTGCACCCCGGTGCATTGGGATTTGCACTGCGCAAGTCGCTCCTATGAATATTGCCCCGGGTGCATTTTTGGGGTTGTGCATGGCACAACTCAGTTGCACCAGGCCCAACCTCTTTGAATATCTGGGCCACTTAGCTCAACAGCTCATTTCTAGATGTGTCCTCGGAGGAAGTGGATGAGAAGAGTGAAATCAGTTACAACAGTAATGTTACAATTACAACAATTATTAATAAAATAATAAAAGTACAAAGTAGACAATTAAGAAGAAGCACAGTGATTAAGTATTGCAAAACATACTATATCAAAATTGACAGTTCAGTAAAGTGCAACCAGCAGCAAAATGAAGGAGGGGAAAGGAGATAGGGAGTACAACAGGGTTAAGTCCAAGGGGGACAGAGGACCAAAGAATCCAGGCAGAAGGAGGGAGGAGGTAACACGGAGAGGGGAACAGTGAGATTAGCCTAGGATCAGCAGCAAATGCAGGAGTGAGAAGTGAATTCACGGAGGAGGGATCCTGTTACTAGGGAAGAGGGAGCATTGCAAATCGAAAAGGGGAGGGTGCTCCAAAATTTAGGGAAGCGGAAAGAGAAAGCAGCTTTCCTAGCAGATGATTTTATGGGGGGAAGGTGAGACAGCAGATGTCAAAGCTGCAGAGGGGGTAGGAGGGGGTTTGAGGTGGAAGGAGGGGAGAGGAGGCAGGAGGAAAGGTAGGGGAAGGGAGCCAAGCCAGAATTTGGAGACAAAGGTAATACAATGAGTGAGGTGCCTGGCATCAAGGGAGGGTAAGGAGAGGGAGGAATACAGGGAACAGCAGTGTGTTCTGGGGAGGCAATCCAGGGGAAAGATTAAGAAGAAATGAAAGAGGGGATCCAGTCAGGCAAGGGTGGACTTGGGAGCAGGGCAATATACAATGTCGCCATAATCAAAGATAGGTAGATTATACATGAGGGATCCTTCATTATTATAGTGGTATATTCAGTGCTGTCATGCTGCTGGGTTAGTGCAGTGCACAGGAGTTTCAGAATATGGCCCCCGCCCTGAACGCTGGTGCTATTCATGGTTTGCATGGTACTAACCAAGTAAGTGCTATGCTAACCATTTGAATATGGGGGCCATGGACTGATAGGTAAGGGGGAAGGAACGCAAGTCAGTACACAGACAGAAGACAGGTGCAATAGGATATGTAACAGGAGGAAAGAGAGGGAAGAGTAAATAAATAAGTAAGCTTTAATTTCTTAAACACTCAATTCCAGAGGTTCTGGGCACTTTACTAAAAATATATAAAATATACACTCATACATTTACTAGTGTCAGGCAGAATAAATAAAATGCAATAAAACAAGTAAATAAATACAGATAGTAACCTCAGGCTACAATACTGGGCCCTTATTGACTACATTGAAGATGCTGACAAAGCACTCTTCTACTTTATAGCCATATTTAATGCAGCATGTAACCACTATGCCCCTCCTAGGAAACGTAAAATAAAAGGCACTAGTAAGTCCTGGGTCACACAGTCCCTTATAAACCTAATGATCACCTGAGACAATCTCTGGCACCAAGCATGTGCCAGAGGCAAACAGTATGATATCCTAGACTATAAAAAAAGCCAGGAATGCCTGTACCAAGGCTATTTGTACCGCCAAAAGTAGCCACTTCAAGGAGGAATTTATCAGCAAGTGGGGCAACAGTAGAAAGTTCTGGGACAACATGAAAGTCCTAACCAGTAAATCTAACAAAGTCTTCCCAACCATGTTAGGCATAAATGGTGTCATCACACAAGACCAAAAAGTCATTGCAGACATCTTCAACTCTGCATTCACCGACCTCAGTAGCGTGCTCCCCCCTGAATTTCTAGAAGCAACAGACAGCAAAATCAACAATGTAAAAGATAACCAACCCCAGGGCCCCCTTCTACTTCAAAATCATCTCAGATAAGGATACAAAAATGTACCTCCAGTGAGTAATAGGTAAATCGAGATTCAGTGGGGATTTACTGGATCTCAAACTTGTAGCCCTCACGCTTGATGAAATACTCACCCCTGTCGACAATTATTAACCTGTCACTAAGATTTGCCAAATTTCCTCACAGATGGAAAGCTGCCATTGTAACTCTGGTTTTTAAAAGTGGAGGCTGGGCTTCACATTTCAATTACTGCCCAATATCTATACTCCCTCCTCTCTTCAAAGCGCTCAAGCGCATTGTCGCAGACCAATTAGTTGAATATCAGGACAAATACCAAATCCAACACCCCTAGCAACACGGTTTTAGGAAGTCTCACAGCACCACCACTGCATTAGTTAAATTCACCAGCTACATACACAAGGCACTTGGCCATGGGCAGTTGGTAGGGGTGGCCTCTATACACCTCTCCAAAGCCTTCGACACGGTCAATCATACACTACTGCTTGAACAACTTCACTGCACCAGACTCTCCACTGAAGCTGTGGGGTGGTTCAATAGTTACCTTTCAGACAGAACACAACAGGTAAAGATAAATGGGGTCCTTTCTGATAGTTGATATGTGCGGACAGGAGTTCTGCAAGGATCTGTGCTTGGCCCCCTGCTTTTTGGCCTTTTCCTTAAAAACCTCCCTAATGTGTGCCATTGCAATATTCTTCTTTATGCAAATGATGCGGTACTCTTCACTAGCGACCCTGACCCTTTACATCTAGAATTGCAGTTACAGATTAATTTCTCAGAAGTCAAGACCTGGTTCAAGAGACATAAACTACTTCAGAATTACAAAAAGACCAAATCAATGTTATTTGCAAACACAAATAACAAACACAGAACACATCATTTCACTATCCGTAATAACATGAACTCCCTTCTAGACCTGGTCCACTCCTTTAAATACTTAGGGGTTACGCTTGACAGCAATTTATCATATACAGCTCATGTTGAAAATGTGGCCAAAGCCATTAACACAAAAATAGGCCTACTCCAAAGGCATGAGCACTGCATGAGTGACGCTGCGCTCAGCCTTGCAGTAAATAGCTCTGTGCTATCAACCATTGACTATAGACTGGTTGTATATGGAGCAGCATCTGACTCCACCCTTAAAAGAATCTCCATTGCCTTAAATAAAGCCTGCAGGCTCATCACAGGTGCCCACCAGCTCACTCACTCTTGTGATCTGTATGCCCAAACTGGGCGGCTCCACCTGACAGGCAGGATAATGCATCAAACATGCCTCCTTACAAAAAAAGCATCTCTGGGATTAACCACCCAGGGTGTTCAGAACCTACTGTGTCTCTCAAAGAAATCACGCCCCACCAGAGGATCAAACCATTCAAGGTCCCTTTCTGATGCACTTCGCAAGGGTAAAGATCCTTTGAGTACCGTGCCCCTATCTGGCTCAACTCACTCCATGGAGACAGCCTGGCAGAACCTAAGATTGGCCCTTTTAAACTGAATTTTTTTTTCTGTTTTGTTTTGTTTTTTTTTCAGATTCTACTTATCACCACCACACCTGGGCATCCTTCCGGGGTGTTCATGCGATGACCGCCTCTACTCCCAGTCTGAACCCTGCATTGCACAGAGGAACTCCCCCAACCACCCAGGTAGACCTAGCCCCCCCCCCGGATCACCCCCTCAGGGTGGGCCTGTCCTCCTGTGATGGCCTTTCTGGGATTAGAAAGGTCTTACTTGGGTGGCTGGGTGGCGGGTCGGCCGTGGAGTCCTCCGAGCGCAGGTCCGACAGTGGGATGTGGGCAGTGTCCCTGGAACCCCCTTCATCTCCGCGAGCGTGGCAGGGTATATTTTTTCTGCTTGTCCCCAGACGTAGGATGTGCAATGCTGCCCTGCCCGTGATGTGGATGCTCCCACCCACGTCCGGAAGGCAGCCATCTGATGTCTTCCCCTATGTGCAGCCTCAAAGTGTTGCGGTGTCTCCAGTCTCCACCGGGGGCTGCTGCGATGCCAGACTGACCCTGGATCCCTCCCTGAGAGAGGAGAGCAGTTCTCTGGATGCTCAATCCCCTCTCTCCCCTACCAACCCCCGCCGGCCCAGGCTCATTCCTGAACCCGGGTCACCGGTGTGGCATGAGGTGTAGTGTCCAGCGCCTCAACCCTCAGCACCACTGAGCCGGCTTTTTAAATAGAAGTTAAGGGCTCACCTTACGGCACTTAGTTGTTGTGACTGCAAATCTTGAACAAGTAGCTGATTTCAATAGCTACTCACTTTCCCAACCATGCACTTAGCAATCTATACTGTTTACACCCCCACCCAACCAATTACCTCCTCACCCCTGCCCCTAACATCGCCTCCATCACCTGTTCCTTTGCCCTCCTTCTCCCTCCCACTACCTCCCCTCCCTACTAAACTATCCTGCCTCTACTTCCCGTTATCCCTCCTGCCCACCCTGTCTTCACCTACCCTATCTCTTGACAAGGCCTCTTGGTTGCTAGTCTCAGTTTTGACAATGCTGTACTGCCGAGTTGCTATCTAACCCCTTCACATACTACTTGGTTTCATAGTTTCATAGTTTTTTTACAAGTTCAGGAGGCATAGCCTATTATTGAATTTGCCACCCGAGGGTGGTTTTAATTATCTGTATATTCAAATTTTGTATTACCCATGAATTTGTCTAGTGTGCTCTTGAACATATCCATAGTTTTACTCTCTACAATTGAGGCTGGCAATGTATTCCATGAGTTAACTATTCTCTGCGTGAACCATTGGTATCTTTTTTTTGTTCGACAATGTACTTCTTTTAATTTCATGTTATGAGATCTTGTATGTGATGTACATTGTTTCCTTTCAATACCTAGATTTTCTAGGAGTCCTGGTTCATTAAAAGCTTTACAGAGCAAACAAAGGTCTCCCCTGAATTGTCTATATTGTATAGAAAATAGGCCAAGTGATCTCAATCTGTCCCCATAGGGTTTATTATACATATCATGAATTTTTTTGGTCATTCTCCTTTGAACCCCTTCTAGTTGTTTTTTACCTCAAATTGTTAAGGGTGCACAGAATGGGGCACAGTAATCCAGGTGAGATCTTACCAGACTAGTGTATAGGGGAAGAATAACCTGAGGTTGTCTGCTTTAGATGTTTTTCCAGATGCAGCCCATGATTCTCTGACATTTCTTCACTTTGACAGTAATATTATTCTCAAAATTTAGCTTATTATCTATGTTTATCCCTAGATCTTTTTCATTTTACTAACATACTAAAATGCCAGCAGAATAGACCTAACAGTCTTTCGTGTCTGCTCGTTTGGTCAGCCCCCACTCTGGGTGCTGACCTTGCTGTCCCCCTCGCCTTCTCTGGCTTCTCCCTTCCCAGTTCCGGATATTCTTGCTGCATTGGATTTTGCTTCCAGAACCCTTCCCCTGTACCTGTCCCACCCCCTCTTGAACCCCTCCACTGTCTCTGCCTCCACCAGCCCCTAGGCAGTGCATTCCATGGCTCCACCACCCTCTCAGTGAAGTAGCACCTCCTCCTTTCTCCCCTGAATCTTCCCCCCTCCAGCTTCCACCCATGCCCTCTAGTGGCCCCCTCCTCCTTCCTTCGAAGCACCCTGACTGTTCCTCCCCTATTTACCCTCTTCATGTACCTGAAGACCTCTATCATGTCCCCGGTCCCTTCTCTCTTCCAATGTGTACATATTTAGCTCTTCGAGCCTCTCCTCATAGGTCCTGTCCCCAAGCTCCAAATCATTTTGGTTGCCCTCTCTGGACCCTCTCCAGGAGGTTAATGTCCCTCTTTAAGTGTGGCCTCCAAAAACTGCCGCAGTACTCAAGGTGCTGACCTCACCAACAGTTATACAGAGAGTATCACTCCTCCCTTCTGGAAGTGATCCCCCTAGCGATGTATCCCAGCATCCTGTTGGCCTTGGCTGCTACCCTCCTGCAAGTCTCAGAGTTGTTCATCTTGACATCCACCACCACCCCCAGGTCCCTCTCAGCCATCGAGACTTGTAGCATTTCCCCCCCCAGGGTGTACACTCGGCCTGGGGTTCTGGCCCCCAGGTGGAGTACCTTGCATTTCCCTGCATTGAACCTCAGCTTCCACTTTCTAGACCATCTTTCCAGAGCCTCCAGGTCCCCCTGTAGGGCCATGCTCCCCTCCTCCCCATCCACCACCGCCCCCAGTTTCGAGTCATCCACAAAGAGACTCGTCTCACTCCTGATTCCTGTCCTTATGTCAGAGACGTAGGCGTTGAACAGAAGGGGCCCAAGGACTGATCCCTGTGGGACCCCACTAATGACCCTCCTTGGGATGAGACTATCCGCTACTTCGACCCTCTGGGTCCGGTCCTGGAGCCAATTGCCTATCCATCTGATCATCTGGTTCCCCACCCCCATTTCTCCCAGCTTATCCAACAGGCCCACGTGAAGAACAGAGTCAAATGCCTTGCTGAAGTCTAGAAAGAGGAAGTCCACTGGTCTACCCCAGGTCCAAGGCACTAGTCACCCAGTCGTAGAACTCCACCAGGTTTGTCTGACACAATTTCCCCGGGATGAATCCATGCTGTCTATCGTCCAGGCACCCTGTCTTATCCAGGTCCCCCAGCCTCTCCTTGACAATGCCCTCCATCACCTTGCCCACCACCGATGTCAGGCTGACAGGCATGTAGTTCCCTGCCACCTCCCTTGATCCCCCCTTGTGGATAGGCACTATATGCACCACCTTCCAGTCTTGGGGCACCCACCCTGTCCTCAGAGAGATGGTGAAAAGCTCCGCCAGGGGTTTCGCCAGGACATCCGCAAGTTCCTTCAGCACTCTGGGATGTAATTTATCCGGCCCCGCTGCTTTCTCCGTCTTAAGGGAGCTGAGGGCTTCCCTCACTCTCTCTGCTGTGATTTCCACTTCCGGTACCTCTTCTCCCTGCTTAGCCCTCCCCCCACCTGCCAGTGATGCCTCCCCCTCTCCCCAGACCCGCCGATTGGTAAGGGTCCCTCCCTCCTCAATATCTCTGTCTCCTCCCATGTATGATGCAGCACCCCCATTTTCCTTTTCTGTTACTTCAATTTTTACTCTATTTAGTGTATAGTCATTTTTTAAATTGTTATAGCCCAAGTGCATTATTTTGCACTTTTGCTCATTAAATTTCATTTTATTATTTCTTGCCCAGGTTTCTAAATGTTCTAATTCTTCTTGCAGTAAGCTGGTTGACTCGATAGTGTTGACAGTGCAGCCTATTTTGCAGTCGTCTGCATATTTTGATATCCAGATATTATCTGCTGTCTGCACTGAGGACATAAAAATGTTGAATAAAACAGGGCCCAACACAGAGCCCTGGGGTACCCCACTTGTAACGTCTGCCCATGAGGACAGAGCTCCTTTAACTGATGTTCGTTGTCTATGATTTTGTAACCATGAATCAATCCATTTGATTAGTATGTATGGAAATTTTAGTTTGGCTAAGTGCTCAAGCAAATTTCTATGAGAGACCCGATCAAATGCTTTGGCCAGGCCCAAGTATACTACATCCACAGGTAGTCCCCTTGTCCAATACCGCACTAACATTTTCTAAGAAATTAAGTTGGTTCGTTAAGCATGACCTTCCCTTTTTAAAACCATGCTGTGTACTGTCTTGTAGATTATTATGAATGATATGTTCTTCCATTCTACATAGAATTAATCTTTCTAGGATTTTCCGAATGACAGAGGTCAAGCTTATAGGCCGATAGTTAGACACTGCAGATTTAACACCTGCTTTATAGATCGGTATTACCACAGCTTTTTTCCATGCTAGAACACTTTCTCCTGACTCAAGGGATAAATTAAATAATTTCCTAAGTGGTCCTGAAAGTTGCAAAGCAATTTCTTTTAAGAAGTTGGAGTGTATTCCATCTGGTCCTGCTGATGAGGTAACTTTTAAATTCTGTAATTCCTTTAGGGTTTCTTCATCCGTGACAGGTTCGACTGTAACTTGGTTAGAGTTCATGACTGAATTATTAAAATGTTCCTTGTTAGAAAATATGTTGTGGAAATATTTATTAAATTCTTCTGCTATTTGAGTTTCATTTTCTATAATACCTGAATATGTTAATAATGGGCCTATTGTTACTTTAGATCCTCTTAAAGAGCCAACATAGTTATAGAAATGTTTCCTGTTATCTAATGTTTCAGTTGCCAATTTATTTTCCATGTTTTTTTTTTTGCTTTCCCTATTTCCAATTTTACTTTATTTGCACATTTTTTGTACTGTTGCCATTTTTCTTTCGATAGTTGAGTTTTATATTTCTTATAACTTCTTCATTTTTTGGCAAATCAATCTCTTAAATTTATTGTTCCACCATACTGGGTTTCTGTATCCCTTGTTATATTTTTTTCTATTTGGTACCCAGGTATCTAAGCAGTGATTAAATTTAGACAGTATACAGTTCCAAACTTGGTGTACGTTAAGGCCCTCCCATTCTGATTTCCAGTCCCATGAATTCAAATATTGTTTTATTTTAATATAATTAGCTCGTGTGTAGTCCTTGGTTATGGTATTCCCTTTAGTCTCTATAACCCTAGTCTGTATATGGAATAGGATCATATTGCGATCATTATTTCCAAGTGGTTCTAATATTCTAGAATCGTGTACTAAAGTCCCCATGTTGGTCAGTACATCAATGATGTTATTGTTTCTTGTACCATGCTGTATTATTTGTTCTAAGTTTTGATTAATTGTTATATCAAGAAAGTCTTTCTCAGCATTACCCTTCCAAGTATGTTTTATCCAATCAATATTAGGAAAATTGAAATCACCCATTAGTATATAGTTTGTTTTTGGATCAAAACTGTTAATCAGTTTTAGAAAGTCAGTATTCTGTTCCTTGTTCAGATTAGGAGATCTATAGGCCAAACCAATACATGCTTTTAATGATGGTAAGAGAATCTCTGCCCATATTATTTCGCTATCAATGTCCATCCTCATGTTGGTGTTATTACAGTGAAATGAAAAATCTTCAGAAATACATAGTACAATCCCTCCTCCTCCTTGTTTATCTTTCCTGTTTTTAGTTATCTTATTAAACCCTGGTATATCCACATTCCAGCTGTCTTCATGGAACCATGTTTCAGTGACCCCACAGATGGAAATATTTTCTTTGTGCATTATATATCTTAGTTCTTCAATTTTGTGTGACAGGCTTCTAGCATTGAATAACAGTACTTTTACGTCACTCTTATTCTTATGTGGGAGATGAGTATTATTGACTAATGCAGTGGTATTTAAGGGAACTAAAGTTGTGGTTCTATACATTTTTTGATAAATGTCACCAAGAAGCTCACACATCCCCCCGTACTAGTTTAAATGTTTGTCAAGAGAGCAGGTAAGATGTTGCCCGAGTAAATCATTTCCTTTTTTGCTTAGATGCAATCCATCATAGCAGAATAGGTCATCATGGAAGTAAAAGTCTTCCCAGTGAGACTGGCAGTGAATATCTTGTTTTAATGTCCAGGTTCTCAACCAGCTATTAAATTTATGAAATTTTTGGTTGATTCGTGGTGTGGCTTTAGGAATAGGCAGTACCTCAGAAATCATAACTTCACATCCCAAGTTAGTTAACGTGTTAGTTAAGACCACCATATATTTTTTAATTTCCTCTAAGGAATCTCTGAACATATTGTTTGTACCCACGTGTGTTAGAACAAGGGGGTTAGGGCCTAGTCCATGGACCATTGTTTTACACATAAAGTTAAATCGGCAATTTTTGCCCCACTAAAAGCTGATAAAGTACAATGTGATTTGTCCGGATTACAAATGAGCCTGTCCAGTTTTTGGATCATGGAATCCCCTATTATCAATAGGTTCCTATGATATAACTGAGTGTTATTGTCAGGTTCCATGTTAACAAGGTTACCACCATCACAGTGATTTACATCATTCACTGGGATAGTAGGTCTTTTGCCAATATCTTTATCTAAAGGGGTAAGAAATTCTGGGCTATCATTTACTACTGGTTGAAGTATTGAATTATTTTCTAAGTTGGTATCTAATGTTTGTAATATGGTAAATCTATTTGTAAGGGGGATGTCAAACGTTGTTGCATGCCGTCCTTTTTTTGCTGGTTTAGTGGCATTGTTTGTTGTACCACTCTTCATCCCCATCATGTGATGCTTCTTCCTCTCTAATTCTTTTACTATTTTTCTTATTATTAAGTTCTGGTTCAATTAACTCTAATGTGCAAGGAACAGTGTATTCAGGGTTAGTTAAGATACTAACTGAATTATGTATAGGTGGAATCAGGGATAATGGAGACAGGTTCTCTTTGTTCCATGTGTCTAGTTTAGTGCCTAATCTATCTGCCATATTTCTTTGGCTTGTTTCCAGATGTATTAAACTTTCCGTGAATGGATTTAATTAATTCATTAAGTCTGCATTATGTATACATTTTTCACATTTGAAGGGTTCTGTTGGGACTTCCTGTGTGATTAAGTACATTAAACAGTTTATACATTTTATAAGGTTTTCTCCTTTGTGTAATGTCATGGCATTTGCCATGTTCTTATAGTTATAACCCTTCAGACACAATTTATGGTTTTATACTTCTACAATGCTTGTCCAGTTTGGTAGTGAGTACACAATTCTAGATGCTGAAATGACACACTAAGATGCTAAGCAGAATGTACTTCTATTATTACCTTCCTTATAAGATGCAAATTCCTGTAAAGTACTTCCTTATAAACTTTCCAAACTCTCAAACAGCCTAGCAGCGCTGACCATGAGTCTTATACGCATCTTCTGCATGCTGATGCCGTCGCCTCTGCTCGGGCTCACCCTGCTCACCGCAGGGCTCTGTATTAATGGGAAAAATGCCCCGGAATTGCTCCCAGAGGTCGCGGTAATTTCCCAGTCAGAAAAGTTATTAAACTCACTTTTTAAGTCAATTCAGGGTACCAGGTACAGTTGCTGACCTTAGTATTCCCCTTAGTTAGCAGAACCCAGTGGTTTTAAATATTTTACAATGAGCTGTGCAACGAGGGTACAGCTCCTCTGCCTGTTGCTATGGTAACAGGGCTCCTAGGACGCCTAAGACTCGTGTTAGCGAGTGTGTGCTAAAATAATATCAGAAACAACACAATTATGTTATACAAGCAAGGTATATCACAGAATTCAAAGTTTAAAGGTAGCAGCAGCAGTTTCTGCACAGTTTTGGGCTTGTGCTCACCACAGAACTCTGTATTAATGGGAAAAATGCCCCGGAAGTGCTCCCAGAGGTTGCGGTAATTTCCCGGTCAGAAAAATTATTAAACTGTTGTACCAACCTAAATGTCTACACTGTCTATACCAACCATGTATACCGCCTATCCAGCAGGTTGGAATGTATTGCAAAATTTTCTTTGTACAGTCTGTTCATGTTTTGTCTCCTACTGAAGCTCCCTTGATGTAGAACCTTTGTAAATGAGCCCAGTCTCAAAGGTGTTATTTCAATATCTCAATAAATAAAAAATAAAATAAAACTAAAACTGGGCTATCACTAAATTTCAAATTCTTGTTTGAACAGATGAGCTTTCAGCTCCCTCTTAAAAGCCTTCCATCAACGGGGCCTCCCTCAAATGACACTGGAAGTAAGTTCCAAAGGGCCGGGCCAGCCACCACAAATGCATGGTCTCCTGAGGTTTTCAGCCTCGCCCTCGGAACTGCCAGGAGATCATCAGTGGAAGGCCGGCATGAGCACCCAGTGCAGACAGATGTCAGGAGGTCACTCAGGTAGCTAGTGCCCAATCAGTATAAGGCCTTATAGGTGAGCAAGCCCACCTTGAAGGTAATCCTCCATCTGATCGGCAGCCAGTGCAGATCACACAGGACTGGGATCACACGGCAGGACCTAGGAAGGCACATCCACAATCTGGCCACTGCATTCTGCACTAATTGTAGCCAATGGAGGTTCCCTCCAATGACCCCGAAGTATACAGCACTACAGTAATCAAGTCTTGACATGACAAAGGCATGCACCAGTGATAGCAGGTCACCAGGCGGAATTAGGGGTTTAATCCAGGCAAGATTTCTAAGATGATAAAACCCACTCTGGATGACAGATGACATCTGTGCTTCAAGTGTCAACCCATCATCAAAGATGATGCCCTGATTCCTCACCCTAGTGGAAGCTACCAGAGGAGTAGGCCCCATGAACAGACCTGTTCCTGACCCAGCAGCAACCACATCATGCCGGCAACCAGGCTGAATCACTAGTACCTCTGTCTTATCTGGATTAAGTCTCAGCCAGTTAAAGGACATCCAGTCCTGGATCTCGGCCAGGCAACTGTTAAGCACCTCCATGGCACTGCATGTCCTGGGAGCAAAGGACAAATACAGCTGGATATCATCTCCAGAACAGTAAAAACCCAGACTGTAACACCTAATGATCTCCCCCAGGGTAGTATGTACACGTTAAACAACATCAGGGACAAGACCGAACCCTGAGAAACTCCTCAGGGAAGGAGCTATGGGCAGGAGGAGAAATTTCCCATCACTACCCATTGCATCCTGCCCATGAGAAAGGACTCATACCAGTTGATGACAGTACTGGTGAGTACATAAAACTCATCAAGGCTATCAAGTAGCACAATGTGGTTCACAATTTTAACAATGAGGAGAGATCCAGCAGAGCAAGAATTGACCGGTCTCTATCTCTCACTCTGAGGAGGTTATTTTGCACCCTGACCAATGCTGTTTTGGTGCTATGCGTAGACCTAAACCCAGACTGAAGATGCTCATAGATGTTAAAGACCATGAGGTGTGCCTCAAGCTGCAGAGCTATCAGTTTCTCAACAACCTTCCCCAGAAATGGGAGGTTGGAGACAGGTCTATAATTTGCAAAGATATCAGGGTTGAGAGATGGTTTCTTCAGAAGGGGCCTCACCAACACCTCTTTCAAAGCGTCAGGGAAAAACCCCTCTAAGAGTGAGCACAGAACAATTTTGGCGAACACTGGGCCAACGGACTCCACACATCCCACTAGGAGATGGGTTCAGCATGGGTCTAGTTCACAAAAAGTGGGCTGCAGCTTCAAAATCACCTCACAACCTCAGTCACCCCCACCGGCCAAAACTCAGATGACAATAAGAGTGCCTATATCCGCACAAGGCCCATCACTGCGGGGCTGACGCTGCCCCACTGGCGAGATCCCCAAACCAATGAAGGACACCCTGTAAGAGAAGAACTGAGTGAACTCCTTGCACAAAGTGACTGAAAATGCTATTTTCGACTGCAGACTGGCCAGATGAAGTAGCCTGTCCACAGTCCAAAAGAGCAAAGCTGGTCTGTTCCTCTCTCCCTGGACAGGAACTCTGCCTTCTTACCATTGATTGCCCTTTGATATTCACCACAGTGAAATCTCAAAGCCAGTCTATCCTCCTCGGACCGAGGCCTTTGCCAGCAATGCTCCACCTTCTGACCCTTGGTCTTTATCTCCTTCAGAGCCCCATCAAATCATGGGGCTCTCAAGTGAGAAGACCTGGGTTGTATACAGATTGGTGCGATGGCATCAAGCACCTTGGAGACAGCACTATTATAGGCTGTTACTGCCTCACCAATGCCTGCCACACACTCAGTACTCACATCAGAAAAATCCACAACCGCCAACAGTCCTTCTGGGGATAATCCCCTTATTGGGCAGTAACAGATCATCTCAGCAGGGGAGGGACTATGGGGGACCCAAACAAGAACTCCACTGTGCAATGATCAGACCAGGAGAGCAGATCAGTCCTGAGCTCAGTGAGGAGTTGGTACAGGGAACAGTGATGGATAAGAGTAGGGGAGCTGGAAGCAAAGTGACTAAAGGAATGAAAGACAGGGTCCAATCTGGCTATCATAGATTTAAAGGCAGTGCCCTAGATCACATCCGCATTGTCAAACAGCTGGAGAATCATTCTAAGCACAATCTCATGCCAAACCTAGAATGGAAGGTAGAATTTGTTCTTGTAGAAGGCACCTAGATTAGGGCATAATTTGTATGATGGCATCAATGTGGACTGAAAAAGTCTAGGTCATTAGAAAGCCATACCCAAGTTTCTTGAAACAGGGGACTGAGTCTAGTAGAGTACCATCAAATATTGAGAAAAATGGAGGGGCAAGTTAAGACTACTGAGTCAATGGTGAGAACTGAACAGCATGGAGACAGTTTTGTTTTTTTGTTACATTCAGCGAGAGCTGGTTGGCACAGAACTCGAGTTGGATGCTATCAAAGTCATGCTGTTGGGCTTCCCCAAGCTGGACAGACTGGCTACATCCAGAGAAGTGGGAACGCCGAACAAGTTAGAGGACGATTCTAAGAGCCCAGCACCCCTCAACTTACAGAAACAGACACCAATGGCAGAAAAAGAACAATGATCCATCTAGTCTGCCCATAAAACACTATCATACCCTCAAGACCTTTTATTAATACGGGGTCTTTGTCTACCCTCCTGAGTAACTACTAAGCCCTTAACTCTGTCCCAGTCATGCTTGAAAACATTAATGGTTTTGGTGCCACCAACTCCCTGGAAGACTGTTCCATGGCTCAACTACTCAGTAAAATAAAACCTTTTTTTTCTGTTATAATCAAACTTTATTTGATTTTGCTTAAAACAAGAAGGACAAGTGCAGACAGACATATACAACCAAAAGAACAGTTCTTGGGACTGACAATTCGAAACGATATTTCCTGAGGTTTACCCCACTATAACTATGTTATTAAGTAAACGAGGAGCAACAGGAGGAGTGGCATGCAGGATCCTGCCCTATTTGGGCAACAGCACAGATAGAAAATCATGGGTGTCTAATAAAACTTTTTGTCGCTCTTGAAACTCCCCCCAACAGCTTCCATTCATGACCTTGTGTTCTAGATTTCCTACTCTTGTTGAATAGTTCCTTGTAGTTCACCTTGTTCATTCCTTTCAGGAGCTTGAAAGTCTCTATCGTATCACCTGTCTCTCATCTGGCCTTGACAGAGTACATGTTCAGAGCCTTAAGCCGATCTTCATAGGATCTGCCCTGCTGGTCCTGAATCATTTTAGTTACACTACGCTTCACCGTCTCTGGCCTGTCTTTGTCTTCCTTAGTTGAGGACTCCAGAACTGGGCACAGTACTCTAAATGTGGTCTCACCAGTGATCTAAAGACAGATAGTAATACCTCTTTTCTCCTGCTGTCAGAACCCATCCAAATACACCCCAGAATCCTGATTACCTTACTGTAGACCTCATTACACTGGCTAGATTGTATAAGGAAGTCACTTATGATGACTCCTAGGTTCCTTTCCTCAGAAGTGGTGTCTGGTTTAACCTCCCACCCCACCCCACCCCATCCCATCCAATACTCCGCTCTGGTGTTCATGTTCCAAATGTGCATCACCATGCACTTTTGACACTGAATTTCAGCTGACAAACCCTTGACCACCTCTTTACCTTTTGCCCTCAGCATCTCCCCACCCCTTCTTGTCTACTCTACCAAAAATCCTAGAGCCATCTGCAAAGTGACACATCTTGCCTTAAATTTCTTCTGCTATGTCCCAGATGTACATATTGAAAAGGACTGGAACCAGAACTGATCCCTGTGGCACTCAACTGGTGACCTCCCTGTCCTCAGGTATGACTTCATTCATCACTACCCTCTGCTGTCTCCCTTTCAACCAACTTCCCTCCCATCTAACTATACACTCTGCTGCATCCAGATCCTCTAACTTCTTCAGCAATCTTCTGTGTAGCACAGAGTTGAATGCCTTGCCAAAAGAAAGTAGACTAAATTCACTGCATGACCCTTATCCTAGTCAAAGAATACTATCAGGATGGCCTGACAAGATCTCCCTTCCATGAACCCATGCCATTTTCTATACTAAAGCCCTTTTTTATCCAGGTAGCCCATCAGGTCCTTTTCAACTAGTTTCAGCATCAAATTTATCCACAACAGATATAAGACTAACAGCTCTATAGTTACCTGGCTGCTGTTTGTCCCAACCCTTGTGTAGTGGAACTATGTCCACTACCCACTACCACCCCTGTCTGAATACATCTACTGAATAACCCTACCAGGGGTGGGCTTATTCCAATGCCAATTCCCTGAACACCCTTGGGTGCATCCCGTCTGGCCCTTTTCCGAACCTTTCATGAATAAATACTGGTATCTGATGTCTAATTTCTGGGACCCCCCCCCTCGGTAGCCTTTATGCTGCTCTCCCACAAAGGCCAGCTGTCTTCTCTAGTGAATACTGAGAAGACTCATCCTCCTCTACTACCCTGCCTCCCTCAGATAACCTAACAATTCCACCACCCATCTTTCTGTTTTCCCTTATGCCTGAAAAACTGTGTTTCCCTACCCTTGACCCCCTCTGCAGTATGCAGTTCTGCATCTGCTTTTGCATCTTACTGCCTTCTTGGCCTCCCTAGTTCTTACCTGGTACTCATACCATTGTTCATCCCCTTACTTAGGCCTTCTTTTTTTGCCCTCACTACCTCTCTGACCTTTTCAGAGAACCACATCGGTCTCTTGTACCCATTTCTCTTGGTAACCATTCTCATGCATGTTTTTTGTTGCCTTGAGAATGACCTCTTTTATTTCTTCTCATATTTCATCCACTCCCCTGATGCTTTCCACTTCATTTAACCTATCCTGGACTAATTTACTCATCTGGTTGAAGTCTGCCCTTCTGAAATTCTGAACTTTAGCCTCTGACAAGGGCTCACTGTTACCAAGGGCCAGCTTGAATCATATGGTGTTATGATCGATGGACCCCAGTGGTTCCCTAACCAGCACTCTGACTAACCTTTCCAAGTTGGTGAGGATCATGTTGAGAAGGGCAGTCTTCCCTGTGGGTTCCTTGATCAGCTGTACCAGCATAAAGTCCTGCAATGCATCTAGCAGGGCTTACCTTCTAGCGCTCATAACTGCTGGAATGCCCCAGTCAGTGTGTGCAGGTTGAGAACCCCCACTACTACCACCTCCCCCTTTGCTACCCCTTCTCTGCTTCTGCCATCTGTTCTCTATTGCTCTCATCCCCCCCCATGCACAATTTCTTACCCGATGCCTCCATGAGCTAAACCCACAGTGATTCTATTAACCCATTTCCTCCTCTGATAGATCCAGCCTCCACTGCCTAGATTCCTGTCTTGACTTAGATGGCTACCCCTCCTCATTTACCTTTCCCCATTACACCAATACATAGTATAGCCTGGGATGATCTGGTCCCAGTTATTGTTCTCTGTGGCCAATGTTTCCATAATGACTGTGAGGTTGCACCTAGCACCTGCTACCAAGTGCCTGGAGCTCACTGATTAGGACTTTTATCTAGGAGTAGAGGGTGGACTACAGAACAGAATGCGTTAGCTAGGTTAATGATGGTAACAGCAGATACTTGGCCCTTAGTCATCCCTTTTAGGAAGGAGTTGCTGACACATGAGGGGGAAGGGACTGCAATACTACCCTCTAGGTTCTCCCCCCTAGCCAATTCTCGCCTACATTTAAGTCCCCCCATTTCTTTACCACCTTTTTGTGGAGCACAGTCGAGCACTTGTCCAGGCCTGCATTACAGCACTGAAGAAATCAATGAGGTTCATCTGACAGGACCTCACCTTCACAAAACCATGCTGCTCATTGTCCTGGAATCCATGCAACTCCAGAAAGTCAATTAGATGTTCCTCAATAATAGTCTCAAGGAGCTTCCCAACAACTGAAGACAGGCTTAAGATCTATAATTCCACGAGTCCTCCCTATCCCCACTCTTGTGCAGGAGGATATCTGCTACACTCCAGTCATTGGAAATTACGCCTGCCTCCAATGAGCAGTTCAATAGGTCTGCCAAGCCTTGACTAAACTCCCTGAATACCAGCGGACATAAACCATCTGGACCCTTTCAATCCCTTAAGTACCCTTTCCTCTTTGAATCTACTCATTTCCAAATATGTTCCCCACCCTACCTGGAAACCTGGGTGCTGCACTCAGGCAGAAGCCCCCTCCTCAACTGTGAAGATTGATCAGACAAATTTATTCAGAATGTCATCCATTTTCTTCTCCTTTCCCTGATGTTCTTAAAGGCATTGTCAGTTACCCTCACTCATTCTGCAGTCTTTAGCACCACCTCTACCGTGGTTGTTCTCACTGCCTTTCTAGCCTCTGGTGTTTTGACAAGGTAGAGTTCTCTGCTTGCCTCCATCTGTGCGGCCTTATATACTGTCACCAACCCACAACCCAGCCAGCATGCCTCTCACACCTGGACACCTCAGACCTTCACCCATGTTCGCCCTCCACTGTGTCTTGTGTCCACATTCTGCCCTCACAAAGAAGGCAGCACACCCTAGACAGCAGGACTCCTTACACCCAGTCACCAGTCCTGTGTCTCACGGCAAGGCAGACTGCTCAAACCCCAGGTGAATTGTGAGTTTGGTCCTATCAACTTTTTCTCCAATCCCTACACAGTATCAGGAAGGATTTCAGTTATTTCCATTATTTAAAATAACTTAGTGTGTCTCTTTCGGAATGATGGATACCTCTTGAGACACAAAATACCTCTTGTTAAAGAATATACCAAAGTCAGTGTATATTGTGCTAAAACTACTATGTTTATTTTCATACCCATCGGAGTGTAGGGAGATCCGCAGTAGCAAGAGACTCACCATGGTGCAAGTTACTCAAGGAAGAAGGGGGTTAGCAAAAGAGGAAGGGGGGACTAGAAGCAATCAGATGAGAAGAAGGAGAAAGGGGAAGTGACTAGCCAAGAGTTAAAGTCTGAGAGGTCATGTGTGCTAATAGTACAAGTCTGGGTAATAAGATTTCAAACTTAGAGGCCATTATGGCAGAGGCCAACCTGAATACTGTGGCCATTACCGAGACATGGTGCAATGACAACCATAACTGGGACATGGTCATACAAGGCTACAGTGTTCAAAGGGGAGATGGTAGGAAGGAAAGGAAGAGGAGTGGTGCTTTTTGTGGAGGAAAGCATAAAATCAACAGTAATACAGGGAATTTGGGGGGGGCAGAGGTGCTGTGGGCCATCCTTGAGATGGAGAACAGAGCCAGTGCTTGGATAGGTGTCACCTACAGGCCTCCAGCACAAGGGAGGACTTAGATTAGGAAATGTTAGAAGGAGTTGCCAAAATGGCTGAAAAGTGGGAGGTGTTGCTGTTGGGAGACATCAATCTGCTGGATGTAAATTGGAGTCTCCCTGCTACAGCTTCAGCTATTATCAGGGACATCCTGGACTCCCTGAAGGGGACATTCTTCAGGTACTTAGTCAGTAAACCCACTCATGGTGGGGCAATACTGGACCTGGTGCTTACTAACAGGGACAATGTTGCAGACATCATAGGTGGTAAGCCATCTGGGGAAAAGTGATCACTGTACAGTGTGGCTCAACATAAGAACAGGTGCAGAATCGAACCACACAATGGCAAGAGACTTAGAATTCAGAAAGGCCAATTTTACAAAGATTAGCAAGTGCCTCAGGAATTACCTGGTGGGTGGGGGAAGGATGATTTGGGGGGGTGGAGAAAAAGTGACCCAGACTAAAAGAGGGCACAGAGAAGGCAACAAACCTCTGTGTCAAGCAAGTAAGCAAAAGTAAAATAAAGAGGCCGCTATGGTTCTCGAAAGAGATAGCAGAAAAGGAAAAGGCTAAAAGAGTGGCATTCAAAAGGTATAAGAAGACTCAGAGAGAGAAGGACAAGGAAGTGCATCACGCAAAACAGATGGAAGCAGGCAAAGCAGTAAGGAGTGCAAAGGCACAAACTGAGGAAAAGATAGCTCAGGGAATATCAAAAGGGGAGAAGTTTTTTTTTATTTTATTTATTTATTGGAATGTTCGGAGTAACACCTTTGAGCAATGCTCATTTACAAAGCGTCCACGTCTGAATTACAGGTTAAGGTACAGATTGCAAAGTAATTACATGTGGAAGGACCATGCAAGGTTCCTGGTATATTTACAAGATTCAGAAGTTTAAACACAAACTTAGAGTGAACAAGTTTCTATATACAAGTCTAATACAAAGGTGCAGTAGCAGCTGGCATGGCGTTGTCAATGTTAAAGCTTAAAGAGAAACTGTCAGCAATTTGCACTTTGTGTACAAAAACATTTTGTTTTTACTTACTGTTTACTGCAGCATAGTAGAATGCACTAGGCTAATTTTGCTGACTTCTAAGATACCATTTTGTGTAACCAGACATCCCAGAATCCCCTGCTGCTGATGCCAGAGGAGAGAACTGCAGAGCTGGGAGATTCAATAGTATTCAGTAGTCTGCAGTATACATATTAAAGATTTTGTAAGCTAAAATCAGATGTTTGCTGGTTCTGCTGTGCTCACTTGGCTTAGTACAGTCTTCTGTGACTGTACCTAGCGCCAGGAGAGCAGCAGTCCAGCAAACTGAAGATTACAGTTTACAAAAAACTCTAACATTCACTGCAGGCTATTGAATCTCCCAGCTCTGCAGTTCTCCTCTGATGTCAGTAGCAGGGGATTTTGGGATGTCTGGTTACAGGAAATGACATCTTACAAGTCAATGAAATGAGCCTGATTTATTTATTACACTGCAGTAATCAGTAAGTAAATACAAGTGTTGCTGCACACAAAGGGCTAATTAGGACCAGCCTCACACTTGAGTGTGAGGCTCTTATTGCTGACAGTTCCCCTTTGAGGCAGTTGCAGAACTGCAGTTTTGTCTGCAATATTCCAAGTATGTTATATAAAGCACAGCCGGGGAGATGTTGTTATTAGGGTCTGGCTATTGATTGCACAGGTATACGTTCTGTTGGGCAAGGTATTTTTTTCTTAGGGACGATTTATATTGGCACAATTTGGGTAACTCTAGCAGTGCAGTGAGGGGTTCATTTACCCAGGCTGGCATTCAGTAAGAGAAGGCCCTCGTGGCTTGGCTGGTCTTGCAACATGGGACGTACAGGGTATTTTTTGCTACACTCCTAGTAGAGTGGTGGTTAAAGGATGTATGTAGCAGGGATTGGAGGTGGGGAGGGTGAGCCCTAGTTGGGCCTTCTTCCCAATTAGGCAGGTTTGGAATTTTATCCTGAGGTCTAGTGGAAGCCATTTTATATCCAGATAGAGGTTGCATGAGTGTGTGAGCCTGTCCGCATCAAGGATGAGGCGACAAGCCTTATTTAGGATGGTCCTGATTATTCTGTTGATGTAGGGATGTTTTAGGTATGTTAGTGAAAAAAGGAAGACAGAGGGAGGAATTGTATGGTTAAAGAGGGAAGGGGTGACTGTGTGGAGGAGAATTAAGAAAAGGCAAACATATTGAACAAATACTTCTGCTCAGTGTTCACAGTGGCAGGGGAAGGGGAGGGACCACAAAGCAGGAAAGAGAGCTAGGGGTATTCATATTGGATGACTTAAAGCTGCCCAGGCAGTGTGACAAGGCAGTCATAATGGCTAGTAGGACGTTGGGGTGCATAGGAAGGGGAATAGCCAGCAGAACGAGGGGGGTGGTGATGCCCCTTTATAGATGGCTGGTAAGACCCTACCTCGAGTACTGCATCCAGTTCTAGAGACCATATCTCAGGAAGGACACAAAGTGATGTTGGCCCAGAGGGGGGCTACCAAAATAGTGCATGGTCTGCATCAAAAGCCCTACAAAGAGAGGCTTTAGGACCTAAATATGTACAATCCTGGAGGAGAGAAGGGAGAGGTGGGGATATGATAGAGTCTGATAAATACCTCACATGGGTTACTAAGGTACAGGAGAGATTATTTTGTCCAGAAAAAAAGGTGTTCTAGAACAAGAGGACATGCTATGAAGCTGGAGAGGGGGTAAATTCAGGGGAGATGTGAGGAAGCACTTCTTCACAGAAAGGGTGGTAGATGCCTGGAATAGCTTTACGGCAGAGGTAGTGGGCAAAAACAGTGGTGGGATTCAAAAATGCCTGGGTCAGGCACAAAGAGTGATGGGTAAAGGTACAGGTACAGGGAAGAGATGGCACTGTAGACCACACAAGGTCTGCAGCAAAAAAATGAAGGTTAAATAAAATGGGCAGACTGTGTGGGCCCAGCGGCCCTTACCTGCCGTCACATTCTATGTTTCTATGTTTCACACTATATACTGTAGGTATATACCTTTGTTTTTACACCTAGAACTGAATTAGAATTAGAATGAAAATGCTTTTACAAGGGAAACATGCAAAACAATGTAAACAGTAAATGCAAAACATAACCTTTGTTATAATAACTAAACTGCCATAGATGAAAAAGACTAACCGTTTCAAGTTTTCAAAATATTACCCCATAGCCTTGTCCTTCTGCTCCTCACACACAGACACACACACACATCAGCGAGTCTTGTACAATTACAAAACTGAACTCAACTACTTATGCACACTGGCTTTTCAACTTTATATCTATTCTAGGGCTCTGAATGTTGTTTTATTTTGTTTGTTTTTTCATTAATAAAACATCTGCAATCTTCTTAATTCACTTTCCCATCCTGATTGTGCCAGCTGTTTTATAACGCATCCCACTGAGGTACGACTGATTTCCAAACATTGTCACTAATCAAATTTAGACCTAGCATACATTTTTCACACTGTGAGCTCTTTAAGTCACCCCCCAGAGCTTGTTACTATGGCCGTGTAAGCCTGATTACTTAACAACCCATCATCAACCTCTAAGCCAGCTTTTTCACAAAATGAGCAAATGACCCCATTGATCTCCTACGTCTTTTGAGAAAGACAAGTTTGCCAACTTCACACATTTCTATGCCACAATAATGCCCAGTTTTGCCACACCTCCCCTCCTATGTCCAATGATGCACTATGTGGGAAACTCCACACTGTGACTGCATCAGCCCAGCTATGCCATCTGACAGGATAACTTGTCAGCACTGGCATATTGTGTGCCTTCATATGTTGTATGTGCATATGACATTCCTGTAATGCTAATCTCCAGCACAAGTGGGCATTCTCTCCATTCATATGCTGTAGCAATGTCAGTGGACTGTGACCTGTGACCATTGAATTCTCTGCCACACTAGTTTGGCTGCAGCTTCTGCAGTGCCCAGACTATGCTCAAGCATTCCTTTTAGATAGGGACATATACCACTTCCCTTGGTAGGAGTTTCTGGCTCTGTTAAACGATAAGATGCTCTTCCCCTTGTGAATTGATCTGACTCAGTACTGCACCACTCCATAATATAACGAATTTGTGTGCACGTAACAGATGTAACACCCCATAAATGTTATTTTTTGTTTGTTTGGGTTTTTTTGTTTGTTTTTTTATCTTACTAATCATGTTGTCTGTAAAATATTACAGTTTTGGGATGTATGGGGAGAACTGAAAATGGTCTCATATTGCAGTCCCAGGCCTCAGAGCACTCAGCTAGGATGGGCCTTTGTCTAAGCGATCCAGTTCCTGCCCTATAAAATGCTTTTGTTTTGGTTAAACTTCAAAGGGCTGAATCCAAGAAGAGACATGTTTTGAATCTAAACATGGCCAAAGTACAGTGAGAAAGCACCCCCACATGTTTAGTCAGCTGGAATAACAAACAATCCACAAAAATCAGTTTGGACCCATTCTAGAAAAGGGTGGTCTCCAGAGATCAAATAAATGGTCCAGTATGTGATGTCAAGAGAGGCATGTATGATAGTGCAGGTGTAGTGGGCCAGTCAATTGAAGATATTTCTGTTGTGTGCTTGCTCTTAGAGTCAGTTATGTTTTGAAATTTTGAACTAGCAACATCATGGGTCTGAGACTGCTATAACACACCAGTTCTCAGTTAGGGTAAGCTTCTTCTACTCTGCTTAGAATTTGCGTTATTTTTTTTATCTTTGTAGAAATACTGTATTCCCCATAGTCTTGAATGTGTATTACCCTGTAACATACAGTGAAGCCCACCGGGATGAAGTGCAGTGTCACAGGTTTCCTGCATGACAAAATGGATTAACTCCCATTGAACTGCATTGTTTGCTGCAGTAACTCTACTGCATCATTCTGCAGAGTTGGGCTTCATCCTGGTGGGCTTCACTGTATAATATGAGAAATTTCCAAGAAGTATTAATGTTTTCTGCTAGGTCCCAAGTCAGATTTGCTTTTTCTATTCCCTGGTTCATTTTATCTTTTGGTCAAAGATCTTTCCAAATATAAGGCAATTACCTGTTACAATAACTTGCCCCAATCTGTTCTGAGTAGTGGTAACCTGAATGTATTTAAATCCAGACTGTACAATGTTTTACTGCAGGATTCTAATTGTTTATGTTTTATGTAATGTTTTAACTGTACTTGTCTAGTGTTTCGTGTACAATGGTCACTGCGAAAAATGGCACTTTTTTTGCCAATCTGCTCACCAGTTTAAATAAAAAGATATGAAATGAAATATCATGTAGTATTAGATGTTATTTTTACATACTTCATGTTTTCTGTGACATGGTCATTTCAGGTACAGATTAACCAGTGGTAAACTGGCAAGTCTGTGATCTATTTCTGAACAGACAGGTTACCGTTACCATACCTAAAGCAAACTGTTCTCAGCTGTGACAAAACGGATGGATCATTTGGCCTTTGCTAAGAAGCACTGTGCTGTGTCAGCAGTGACTTTAGTGGGATTCATACCTAACAATACTCAGAGTGAGAATGCAGCTGAGTGAAGGCAGCATTCCAAGGTAACCCTTTCTGGAGCCGGTCCGGTGGTATAGAGGGCTGAGGCACCAAGTGTGCTATACCTCCCATCACGCCAGCTACCCAAGTTCATGAATGAGCTTGAGTTGCCAGGGGTTGGCTGGCTGGGGGAGGAGAGGATTGAGAGTCTGATAGACTGCTCTCCTCTCCCACGAGGAGGGAGTGATGTGGCACCTGTCTTTGCCAACACCCAGTGGAGGCTGGCTGCGCATCAAGATTGGGCCACCACAGGACTGGGTTGGAGGCGACAGTGGATGACAACAAGTTGGGTGCCAGAGCATGCTCAGCCTGCGCTGGACATAACTGCATGTCCACACCTCTGGGGAACAGGGGTAAAAATGTGGAAATCCCTTCTTGGCATGCACAGTGATGCTCAGGTACCTCCCTGAATGACACCCCAGGCCAGCCAAGGGCTGGCAAATTGTGGATCTTGTTCTCTCTCTCTCTCTCTCTCTCTCCCGGGAGAGCCCCACCACAGGGTGCAAGTTGCAGGATCACCGTCCAAGAAGGGCCTGGTGGGGGATGCTGGCAGGAGGTTGCCTGGGGCAGAGTGAGGGGTAGCCTCCAAGCCACATGGAAGAAGCAGAAAACAGAACTGAAAAAAAAGGTAACCTTTTCTAGTGTCTGAAGGGTTGTGAAAACTGGTAACAGTACAAACTGAGTTCTGGAAGAGAACTGGTCTGTGACAAACTGGTTGGCAGTGGTTGGGATCGGAAATGCATTGTCAATAAAAAGGATATCTGTCCTGTCACACAAAAGGATATACAAAGGGGCTAGTATAAATACTACCATTTTTGTTTTGTTGTAAGTAAGAGTAGATAGCCAGAAGACACTATGTATGGGCCATATGAGAAATGTGCATTGCCAAACGTTCAGGAGCTATGCAAAAGAAGGGGTCTCACTCTTGAGGAAGGACACCCATGGGCAGAACTCATAGACATCCACGAGGAAAGAGACATGGGGAGTGGTGAAAAAGTGGCCACTGATAGTTAAAGTTATGAGAGAGAGACTAGGGAGCATGCAAGTGAGTCACAGCCTAGAACGGGGGCAGCTGTGTAGACAGAGATGATGCAGCCAGAGCTTGTCCTGGTTAAGGCTAAAACAGAGGCTGAGAAGAAAAAGGCAGATGTGGAGCTACAGATGACAAAGCTGGAAGATGAGGAGAGAGAGAGAGAGAGAGAGAGAGAAGGAAGGAAGGCAATGCCATCATAAGATACAGATGAGAGCAGAACAAAAGCCTGAACACAAGAGGGAGATGGAGATTCCGCACCAGAAAACAGCACCATGAACCATAAGTACTGGCATCAGGATTCGATCCAAAAAGTCAAAATTAATTCCAAAATGTTTGCCCAGTATCAGGAGGGACATGATCATGATTTGTATTTAAAATTTTTAGAAATAATTTGTGGTGAATTTGAATTGGACCAGGTTTCTTAGGCAACTCACCTTTCTCCACTCCTTTATGGACAGGGCATTAGAAGACTTCACCAAGTTCAACAATGCAGACTGCATGGACAATAAGAAAGTGAAAAATGCCTTGTTAAAATTTTTTTTACTGGGCCAGCCTGGTGGCGCTGAGGGTTGAGGCATGGATGCCACACCTCGCACCACACCAGGGACCCAGGTTCGGGAACGAGCCCGGGCCATTGGGGGCTGGCAGTGGGAAGAGAGGATCAAGCATCTGGAGGACTGCTCTCCTCTCTCTGGGAAGGGATCCAGGGCTGCTCGGCATCCTGGCGACCCACGGTGGAGATCGGGGGTAACAGAGGTACACCAGCCATACGAAGGGATGGGAGTGTGGCAGATGTCAGCAGGGAAGCCGTGAGCAGACGTCATTGCACGCCACACTCCCGAGGGGCACCAGAAACAAGTAGAAAATCCCCTTCTTGCTTGTGGAAATGAAGGGGATGCCAGGGACGCAGCCCACATCCTGACTGCCAGCCCGTCATATGGAGGAATCCAGGCCCGACCCGACACACACCAGGTACGATCTCCCTAATTTCAGACAGGCCATCAGGGGAGGACGGGCCCGCCCCTGGAGGGTGATCCAGGGGGTTAGATCTGCCTGGGAAGTTGGGGGGAATCTCTCCACTAACGAGGGTTCAGGCAAGGGAGTAAAGGCCGTGGTCGAGTGCATACCCCGTAAGGATGCCCAGGCTTGAAGGAGTATAAATAAAGAGTAAATAATAAAAAAAAATGTTTTGAACTGACTCTCGGGGTCTATAAACAAAAATTTAGAGGTTTAAGGAAGGCACTGGATAGCAATTCTGAACTGTTTATATAACCAGGTAATCCGTTAGAGTGATGGTTACACGATGCAAAGGTTAGCTCTGTGGAACAGATAAAAGATTTGTTCCTCATCAAACAGTTCTTAAGCAAGCAATAATACCCAACAGGGTGGGCGGTATTGAGCAATACCGGACCGCCCAGAGGGGCGTAATGAGGCCCGACTTGCCACAGTGAGGAGGACCTTACGCCCTGGAAGGTCCGGCTATTGCCCATACCGCCCACTCTGGAGGGTATTATTGGCGCTTAGAAAATGGGCTACGAGTAACTTTTTATAGCATTAGAAAAAAAAATTAATTCCATAAAAAATGAATACAAAAGTATTTTTGTCCTTTTATTTGATAAAATAGTCCCTCTATATACTGTATTAGCCAGTAGAGAGATGTGTAGTGATTGCTGCATATTTTCTGGTCGTACCCGCCCTCCCCACACACACACACACACACACATACACACTTTTAGATCGTGATCTGTTCACAAGTGAGGAAGTGAGAAGTGGCAATGTTTCTTTTATATTTTCTTTTGTGGGGGTTTAAAGGCAGAGATTTATGTTGAGGCATTCTGTTCTGGACTCTGACAGCGTTGTTGCACTTGGTTGATGGATCGGCATGTACGTGTGCCTGCCGCTGCAGAGAGAGGTTCGAGTGATGCACTTACTGTCAAAGATTTTCAATCTCCAACAGCCAGACTATGACAGGGTTAGGGGACAGCTGGGGAAATGATTTTAAAAGGGGAGCGATTGCTACAGAGCGTGAGAGCGCAGTCGGGAGAGTGCTATCTGTGTAAATGACTGTTGCTCAGCTGTGAGACGTGATTCATTGTTTTTAAAGTCAGAAGCAGAGATTTATGTTAAGTAGCAGCAGTTTGAAACATCAGCAATAATTAGTTTTTTTGTTTAAATCTCCAAGTTACAGCTGGAAAATGACAGTGTTAGGGGACAGTGGGGAAACCGTTTTAGAAGCGGAGAGATTGGTACACTGTGCGAGGCATGATCAGGAGAGTGCTGCCGTCTTTGTAAATAACTGCGGCTGTGAGAAATTAAAAATTGTCTCTCTCTAAATGTAAAAATACATTCTGGATTGCATTTATTTCTTTTTTTACAGGAATAACAGCCAGCTTTGAGAGGACAGGGTAGAAAGTGGGTGTACCAGGTCGCTAAGTGACAGACAACAACGTGGCGGCAGCCAGTACTTTGAAACTGTATTGGCACAAGGAAACAGGATATCTGACTGGGAAAGTGGCGGGTCATGGGAAGAGAGAGCGATGTAAATAAAAAAAAATGAATGAAAAAATGTAGAGAAAAATAAGCACAACAGAGGATAATGTGCAGTTTTGCCAGGCAGTTGGGACTGAACTATGGAGCTTTGGGGAGACCCTATCTCTCGCTAAGCAAGCCAAAACAATGGCGTCGATTTTAAATTGAAATTACCTGCTTTTAGCCAATTAGGAAGCAGGGTGGGCACTAGGATACTTTAGTGGGTGAGGGGGCACTATAGGCTGGTACTTTTTATTTCCTGGGCATCTATTGAAAGTTAATGTACTCCACTGGCAGGGGAACTAGCCAATCAGATGCCAGGAAATAAAAAGCCCATTTTCTAAAAGACTATATCAGAGGGGCTGGAAATCTGGTTACCAGACAGGACTCAGAGCTCCATGAAGGAGACAGCCAAGCGGGCTGATAAGTTTGTATCCAGCCGACCATACAGTCAGTGCAAAAAACAATGGGGGAGGGATACGAACATATAAATGTGACAGCAGAAACAGACCATCAGGTCTATCTAAATCTGCTCAAGTGTGCAGCCAACACCCCTAGTCTGCAGCTGCCCCAACCCCCCTCCCTTTTGTCACCCCACTGCCACCTCCTACCCTCACCCTCCCCTGCTCCCTGTCTGATACCCTTTTGAAGCTGTTCACAGATACATGATACCACCCATTCTGGTAGGACATTCCATTTTGCTAACACCCTCTCTGTGAAACAGTGTCTCCTCATTTCCTTCCTAAATCTTCCCCCCCTCCATTCTTAGCCCATGCCCTATGGTTACCCTCCCCCTCCTTAATTTAAAGACCCCATTTGCCCCATCCTTATTGATTCCCCTCAGATACTTGAATGCCTCTATCACGTCCCCCCTGTACCTTCTATCCTCCAGGGTGTACATATTCAGGTCTCCCAGCCTGCTGTCATAGTCTCTCCCCTCCATTCCACATATCATCTTTGTTACCCTCCTCTGCACCCCCCCTCCAGCAGCCTGATATCATGCTTTAGGTATGGTCTCCAAAACTGCACACAATACTCTAGGTGCGGCCTGTAGAGGGGCAAGATCACCTCACTTCTTCTGGATGAAAAAACCCTCGCTATGCACCCCAGCATTTTGTTCACTTTTGCAGCCACTCTCCTACACTGGGCAGTGTTGTTCATGGTCCCTGTTATCATTGCCCCAAGGTCCTTCTCTTCCTTAGTGATCCCCAACTTAACCCCCCCCCCAGCCAGTATTCTCTCCTTGGGTTCTTCACCCCAAAGTGCATAACCTTACACTTCTTTGCATTGAACCCCAGCTGCCACCTCTCTGACCACTCCTCTAGCTTGCATAGGTCCCCCTGCAGCTGCTTCCACCCCTCTTCTCCATCCACCACTGCTCCGGTTTTGGTGTCGTTCACCACCATCCGTTGCAGCCTCCCATTCAGCCAGCTTGTAATCCAGTTCATCATTTTTGTCCCTACTCCTACACCAGTTACCTTCCCCCCAAGCCGCCCATGAGGCACTGAATCGAAGGCCTTGCTGAAGTCCAAGTAAAGAACATCCACCGCATGACCCTTATCCAGTTCACCTGTCACCCAGTCATAATATTGTATCAGGTTGGTTTGACAAGACTTCCCTGAAACAAACCCATGCTGTCACACACCCTGGAGGCCATTGTCCTCCAAGTACTACACCAGTCTTTCCTTTAGTATCGTTTCCAAGAGTTGCACACTATGGAGGTGAGATTTACTGGATGATAATTACCTGGTTCGTCCCTTGGCCCGCTCTTGTGTAATGGCACTACATGTGCCATCCTCCAGTCCAGTGGCACACATCCTGACTGCAGTGAGGTGTTGTACAGATCTGCCAGCAGCTCCGCCAACACCTCTGCCATCTCCCTCAGCACCCTGGGGTGGATACCATCTGGCCCTGGTGCCTTGTCTACCTTCAGTGCCCTCAGTCCCTCTAGGACTCTACTTGCCTCAATTCTTCCATCTGTCACCTCCTCTCCTCCTGTCCCCACCCTCCCAGTCCATGCTGGTAATGGTCCCCCCTTTTCTTCCGTGAACATGGAACAAAAGTACTCATTCCGTGCTTCTGCCTGTTCCTCCCCCTTTTCCATCCACTCCCCACCCCTTTTTATCCTCACTATTATAGAAACATAGAAACATGGACTTTGACGGCAGAAAAGGACCACTTGGCCCACCCAGTCTGCCCATTTCCCTACCTACTGGATAAGCTGCAGATTCTAGTTAACCAACAGCCTGCTTCCTGCAACCCCACACTATAATTGCTTTGTGTCTGTCCCAAGCATGTTTGAATTCCCCCACTGTTTTAGACCCAATGACCTCCTCAGGAAGGCTGTTCCATGTATCCACCACTCTCTCCGTGAAAAATAATTTCCTCACATTACCCCTGAGCCATCCCCCCTCTATCTTTAAACTGTGCCCCCTTGTTCTTACACATCTCTTTTTCTGAAAGATGCTACCCTCCTGGACTTTGTTGATTCCCTTGAGGTACTTGAACGTTTCTATCATGTCCCCCTGTCCCTCCTTTCATCAAGGGTATACATATTAAGCTCTCTCAGTCTCTCTTCATATGGTTTCTGATGTAGACCCTGCACCATTTAGTTGCCCTCCTCTGGACTGCTTCCATCCTGTCTATGTCCTTGCGTAGATGAGGTCTCCAAAACTGCACACAGTACTCCAGATGGGGTCTCACCAACTGTCTTTATAGAGGGATAACCACTTCCCTTTTCTACTTGTGATGCCCCTTCCTATGCATCCCAGTATCCCCCTGGCTCTCCTTACTGACTTCTCACATTGCTTACCCACCTTTAGGTCATCTGATATGACTACTCCCAGGTCCCTTTCCATTTTTGTTGTTGTTAGTACCTCCCCTGCTATTGTGTACTCTTCTCCTGGGTTTTTGTTTCCCAGGTGCATTACTTTGCACTTCTTTGCATTGAATCTAAGTTGCCATATGTCTGACCATTCCTCCAACCTTGCCAAGTCCCTTCTCATCTTTTCTACCCCCTCTTGTGTATCAACTCTGTTACAGATCTTTCTGTCATCTGCAAAGAGGCATTCCTTTCCCTCCAGACCCTCTGCAATGTCACTTATAAAGATGTTAAAGAGGATTGGACCCAGTACTGAGCCCTGAGGTACTCCACTAGTAACTCCCCTTTCTTCGGAATGTGTTCCATTCACTATTACCTTCTGTGTCCTGTTGTGCAGCCAGTTCGCTACCCAGACTACCACCCTGGGACCCACTCCCAGGCTGGCTAACTTGATTATTAATCTTTTGTGCGGGACTGTGTCAAATGCCTTGCTAAAGTCTAGGCATATCCACAGCCCCTCCTGGTCTATTACTTTGGTCACCAGTCAAAGAAATCAATTAGATTAGTCTGACATGACCTTCCTGCTGTAAATCCATGTTGCTTTGGGTCCTGTGCCCGCTGCCTCTAGGTGCTCAACAATTCTTTCTTTCAGAAGTGATTCCATCATTTTCCCTACCACTGAGGTCAAACTTACAGGTCTGTAGTTTCCTGCTTCTGCCTTGCTCCCACTTTTGTAAGGGAATCACATCTGCCCTCCTCCAATCCTCAGGTACCACCCCATCCTGCCATGATTTGTTAAAAAGTGTGGTCAGTGGTGTCACTAGGTCCCCTTAGTTCTTTTAGGATTCTGGGGTGAATCCGTCCAGGCCCCATTGCTTTGTCCACCTTGAGTTTTAGGAGTTCTTTCAGGACTCTTTCTTCTGTGAATGGACTGGTATCAACCCCCTACCCAGAGTGCTTCTATTGTCTGGTTTAGGTAACTGCTCCTCATCTTCTTTTGTGAATACTGAGCAAAAGTATTCATTCAGTATCTCTGCCTTTTCACTGTCTCCCTCTGCCCACCTCCCTCTCATTTATTAATCTTCACTATCCCTCCTTAACCTTTCTATGCTCTAATGTACCTATAAGGTTTTATCCCCTTTTTGACCCGAGTTGGCTATTTTTTCCTCGGTTTGTGCCTTGCCATTCTGACTGCCTTTCCTACTTCTTTCTGCTTTAATTGATACAGTTCCCTGTCGTGCTCCCTCTGTGATTCCTTATACTTTTTGAATGCAGCCTTTTTCTCCTTAACCTTCCCTGCCACCTCTTTTGAGAACCATAGTGGTTTTTTACTCCGCTTTGTTTTCTTTATTTGTTTTATCTCCTTGCACTTTCTTTTCTCCCTGATGTATCTGAAGAAGTCTTTCGGCTCCCTCTGGGCTTTGTTTTTTCTCACTTTTTTGGTCACCTCCCTGGACCATCTTGCATATTCCTCCCTGTTCACTTCCATCTCTGTCCTCCTGAACCTCTGGTGAGGCACTCGTTTTGCCCTCACGACCTCCACAACCTTGCTGTTCAACCAGCATGGTTTTCTTGCTGTGCTTCTCTTACTCTGTGCCTTTGTGTAGGCTTCTGTTGCCTCTGTAACCCCCATTTAATAATATCCCATTTCAGCTCCACGTCCATGTCATGCCTTATGCCCTCCAGTTTCCCCTTCAGTACTTCCTGCATCCTCCCAAAGTCCACCTCCCTGAAGTTTATCACCCGAGTAGCTGATTTCTCGGGCTCCCCACACATCGTAATATTAAACCACACCATTTGGTGATCGCTGTTGGATAGTGGGTCCTCTACCTTTATTTCCCTCACTGTCTCCCCATTCGATAATACCAGATCTAAAGTGTTCTTTAGCCTAATAGGTACAGTAACCACATTCTGATGACATCCTCAGTAGGTTATCCACATTTTAGAGACGCATACAGTAGGTTATTTATTTAGTCCACATGGCAGTGATCTCCCCTTTTCTTCCGTGAATATGGAACAAAAGTACTCATTCAGTGATTCTGCCTGTTCCTCCCCCTTTTCCATCCACTCCCCACCCCTTTTTATCCTCACTATTGTCTCCTTGCACTTTCTTTTCTCCCTGATGTATCTGTACAGCACTTCACTGCAGTCCACATAGTCTCCTCATGTGTCAGGAGACCCTCCTGGATTGCATCCAGAAGCACTTGCTCCCTAGCACTGGAGGTGACTGGAATGCTCCAGTCAACCCCCAGCAAGTTGAAATCCCCCACGATGACCACATTCCCTTTCCCACATACCTTTTTGATTTGTCCCGCTAGCTCCCTGTCAAGCTCCTCAGACTGGGCCGGTGGCCTGTATACCACCCCAAACCTCAGTTTCCTACCCCTTGAGTCTAGGAGCTGCAGCCAGATTGCCTCTGTTCTCCTTTCTTCTCCCTCATCCCTTGTGCATTTGATCCTGTCCCTCACATAGACTGCCAGATCACAGTCCTGGTGCTCAATTGCCCACATTTCTGTGACAGCTGCAATATCCACCCTCCACACTGCTAAGAATGCCTGCAGCTCAGCAGATTTGCATTCAATGAGACCACCCTCCATAATGCCCCCTTTCCTTCACTAGCCTCCATCTCGTCCCTTCTACTCCCGTCTTTTTTCAGGTGGTTTTAAGGGAAACAGTGGAGGGGCAATCTAAGGGAATCCAGCCTGTGCCAGAAAAAAAATGGAAGTCAAATGGTTTCAAAAGTAAAGAGTCAGGAGAATGCAGGCGCTGTATCTGCCAAACACTAGGACACCTGTCGTATGACTGTCCCAAAAGTATAGCAAAAAGGGTGAGTGCAGCTAGAGGGGGTAGCTCTGGAAGCTTCCAGCAGCTAGTGGCCTGAATCCAAAGTGCAGTTCCCACTAACTCCACTGCACACATGCACCCTTTGTTAGTTATGGGATGGTAACCCAGGGATTGAGGGACACCGGGGGCCTCCATTTCAATGGTAAAACAGAATTTGATTTACAAGGAATGGGTCCTGCTGGGTCAGTTCTCAAGCATTAGAGGAGTGACAGGTTCAGCAGTCTTAAGATCAATAGCCCAGATCTTTCTAAGTTGGGAAGGTTGCCAAGGCAAACAGGAGGTAGGTATTATACCAGATCTAACAACTGATGTAACTGATAACATTTAATTAGCTGGAGAATACAAAGGAGTAACCGGCTGAAGTGGATGATTAAATGCCAAGGCCAAAGGCCTGAAGTGGATGATTCAATGCCGAAGTTGAAGGCTGAGGCATTTAATCAACTATTAAAATCAGTTATTCCCAGTACACTCCAGTTAACTGAATGCTATCACTATTATATGACTAGAAGATTTGAACCCCAAATAAGTGCTGTGGTAGTTTTTATGTGGTTTTCTCATAGTCACACAGTATGCAAGTGGGGGCTGTGGGATTTAAACCCAGTTCTCCATGTTTGCAGCTCAGAGCTCTTAACCACTGTGCTATACTGGCTCTCAGGAAACAGTTGAAGAGGAACATGCCTTTTTCCCCCCTTTTTAGTCTGTGGACTAAATAAATAACCTACCGTATGCATCTTTAAAATGTGGATAACCTACTGAGGATGTCATCAGAATGTGGATAACCTTGGGTTTTCTATATGGCACAATACGATCCTGAATTTGTACCATAGGAAAGGATGAGGGGTTCGGGGGAGTGGAAGGAGCATTAGTGGTTAGCGCATAATGTATGGGGGGCCAGACAATGACCATCTGTAAAATTAACTTTGTTCTTTTACCAGAACATTGCAACTTTCAGGGTACCTGCTGTTTAGTATCTGGATCAATCAATTCGTATTCATACAGGCTCATTATAAATCAAACTGAAATGGATTTCTCATTTGTTAAAATACTATTATCCAGTGCATGTCTATATTATGTCTGTCTATTGTGTTTGTCCTAATAAAAAAGGAAATAAAAAAAAAAAAAGAATGTGGATAACCTACTGTGGGCATCACCATAATATGGATAACCTACTGTGAACATCACCAGAATGTGGATAACCTACTGTGAGCATCACCAGAATGTGGATAACCTACTGTGGGTGTGCCAAAAATGTGACTGTAGTAGTTTGTGGGATATTATACAATGGCAAGAAAACTTCCTGGACTCTGATTGGTCAGTGTGTGCCTGAGACAGTGATGATATTACACAATAACATCACTGTGTTGATTTTTTGGAGGATATGGATTTTTTTTTCAGAAACAAAGATATATTGCCTCACTAAAAATCTACTAAAAACATTTTTATTTTTGTTTTGTATAACATTGAGCCATTGTATAATTGCAATAAGGCACTCCAAGGTGTGTGTTATCGTGTAATAACATCACTCCTGGGGTGGTGGAAGCACTCGGCTTCACCTTGTGCTTCAACCCAGGAGTGACGTTATTACACGATAACGTACACCTTGTCATGCCTTATTGCTTAAATAACTGACAGTTTTCCTTTTTTCTGATACCTGTCCTATAATTATAGGTAATGTGCAACAGTCAAGCTGTGTGTCACTACCTGTGTAGTAAGGCCAGGGAACTGGCTTCTAAGGACACAGCAGGGCAACGTAGCTGCAGGCAACCCCTCTCTCAGCAATGACAGGACTCACTGCTCTGCACCTGCCTTAACTGATAGCCTGATAAAGCATATCCAGAACCTTTTTATTGAAACTACTGCCAGGATGTGGCTAATGGTTCATAGTATAACAGGCCACCTTGTGGCATCTCACCAGAGGCAGACATCCAGAACACTTTGTGGAGAAGCACAGATACACCCTCCTGTATTTTATTTATATTTTTAGTTTTTGTTGACTGGGTAAGTGCACTAGACAAATTCTGCCTATTTTCAGGCACGACCCGGGGGAGGGGGATACAGATGAATGCCAACTGACTTTGAACCAGATTAAGCTGTTGGTGGTATTTTAGTGAATGGGGGAAATTTGGCCAGTGCCCCCGGGAAATTCCCCTACTCTTTTCGAGAAGTGCCATGGGATCTTTAACATCCATCTGAACTACCACCAGAACAGGCAGATGGGACCTCGGTTTTTAATGTCTCATCCAAAAGACAGCACCTCAGGAGTGCAGCATTCCCCTCATGCTGCACTGCAGTGTTAATATTGGGATATTAACCTAAGTGCCTGGTGTGGGGCTAGAACTCACAGCCTTCTGATCTCCCGGCCTCAGAGGTGAGTGTGCTACCTGCTAAGCCACTGCCACTGACATATGGACTCGGTCCTCCAAACATGGCACAAGAAGAGGGTGACCAAGATCAGTAACCTATCAGGAACTCGCATCTAGATATGGCCTTCAACCCAGTGACTTTTTTGCCTACTTACAAGTGCACTCAAGACTGTGAAGCTTGAGGTGCCTGCCCAAGGCTGCACCAGCTAAATCACCAGGACAGGAAATCCTACTTTAGTCTGGGCAGCAGACCAACTGAATGCAAAAAATGTATTCCCTATTACTTGGCAGTCTGCAAGACCCACTGGGCTCCCTGCAAGCCAAATGGGAGAGAGATGGGGGGGGGGGCAATCCTGGACAGAGGGGGAGTGGAATACAATCCTTGCAGACATGGAAACCTGTTAAAAAAAAAAAAAACAGACTCAGACAAATTCATTATAACTTCCTATGGTTCCATGTGAAAATCGCGACTTCAGAAGCACGACTTCAATATAAGCGAATTCAAAATCACTTGTATGATGTTCATGACGTAGCATATTAGTGCATACATTATAGCGCTACAGTCAAAATCGCTCAGTTATTGTAATGGTTACTGACTTACCGACCTACGATCTACCTTTGTCCCTTGTTTCCAGTATTTCAACCGCCGATTTTATACTAAGTATTTACTGGTACCCACAATGCAGTTGCCTACTCCCACCTGACCTGACCCTGATTACCTTAAAGGTACATGTGTGTTATCCTTCTCCATTTGCCATTTGCCATTTGACAGTGCAGCATGGAGTTTGAGTTGGTCGCAAGCCAGAAAGGTAAGCCCTTGGCTGTTTGTGGGGGCTACACTTACAGAAATGATAAAGAGAAGGCTGATAAAGTGTATTGGCAATGTGTAGACGCCCATAAGTACAGCTGCTTTTCCAGGTTGCATACTTCTGGCAATAAAGTGTTGGCTCAGATAAAGGATCACATGCATGTCCCTGATACTGTTGATGTGGGGGTGAGGAGGATAATGGCTGATGTGAGAGAGAGGGCCAGATCAAGTGTTGAGACCACAACACAGGTTCTGGTTCAGTGTACAACTACTGCACCTGATGCTGTGACTGGCAGCCTGCCTGCTGTACCCCTTATGAAACGTACCATCCAAAGAATCAGGCAGGTAGAACGTGGGTGCCCTGCCACCCCTGCTTCAGTTGAGGAGCTACAAATACCGCCTGAATTCAAGGAAACCTTAGCTGGGGTACCTTTCCTCCTGTTTAATAGTGGAAATGAAAGGGATAGATTGCTCATATTCGCTACTGCTGTAAATATAAGGAGTAAGTGCTGAACAGCACTGAACAGTGCTGAGTCGCTATTTAGACGTCTGACGTCTGACGCAGTGCTATGAACTTTGACCTGTAGTGTAGTGCAGAGACCAGTAGTGTAGTGCAGTTACCTCTTGTTGTAGTGATATGGCTGCTACGGGATGCTTCGGGTGAGTAGATTATATGATTGAGTGCATAGTCGCTGTTATTGAGATGTCATTTATTTTGTTCACAGGTTGGCAGGTTTCTTCGCTATTACTGTACTTCTGCAGTTTTGCTGTGTCGCCAGTTTGGGGGTGGCCATTGTTTACTCGCTATTTTTAGAGTTGCGCTTTTGGAGTCACGATTATCATGGGATACCCTTCCTACACAGGCCCCAAGCAAACTTAACTGACCTTACAAATCTAGTGAATGTTCTATGTGTAGGGTGGAGGGCACTTTTTTCTCCCACCTAGTCTGGCCCTGCCCTCACATTCAGGCATTTTGGGGGGGAACTACTTCATTCTTGGCAAAGACTTTGAGCTCTACAGTGGAGCCTGTGGCAGAAAGTATCCTTTACCATCACCCACTATGAAAACTGGGAGTCACCATAAGAAAGAAATTAATAGTCCAATATTAGTGTAAGGATAAACCTCCTACTATAGCCCATGGGGTGACCCTACTAATAGACTGTATGAAAACAGAAAACACAGGACTCAATTTACCAAAAACTTCAATTACAGGAGAAAATGGAAGACCTCTTTAGAAGGCCCTGGGTACCACAGGGTTCCCCAACTACTAAATGAAGCTGTGGGGACTACAAATGTATATCACTTTACGTCTTGTTATATATTGTCTAATTTTGTTAATAATATGTAGAATTGTGTATCCTGTCTACAAACAGAGACAGTTCCACGTACTGAATGGTATTAATCAATGCCTCGTTTGTATTACTGGAATAGTTTTACTCAGCCTTGTTCCCAAACCACTATGAACATTTATACTTTAATGTATACTGGATGATGTCTTCTGCTGGCCAATAAACAGATAAAAAAAAAACATCTCAGCAGCAGGGAAAATTGCAGCAGAAGAATGAGCTGGGAGCAGCAGTTCTGAGCCATAGCTACAGACTGGGGAGAGCCCAACTGAGTGCGGCTCTCCCAAAAAGAGAATATGTTTTAGGAAAGGTCAGGCATTCAGATCTGGGTAGAGCTCAGCAAGTTGACCCATCCCAACAGAAATTAAGGGAGCACGCCATCAGGATGGAAGGTGACTCTCAGGGTTCAGAGAAAAGGGAGGTTTACTGCAAGAATGGGTTCCTATATCCTGAGTGGATTCCAACAAGAGGACTGGAGGAAGTGGTACTCCAGCAGATAAAAGTTAATAAGGTGTATAGAAAGCAGCTTCTGGCTTTAGCCCATGATATACACTTTCCTGGACACTTAGGAGTCGGCCCTACAAAAAGAAAGCTAACAATTTTTACAGGCCCAGTATATTTAAGGACATAGCAAACTACTGTCAGACATGTCTGCAGTGCCAGATGGTGGGAAAGGGTCGGGACAAGGCTAAGTCGACTTGGATTCCCCTGCCTGTAACTGATCTGGATCAGGAGGGTGAATTATGTTTATTACGTGGTGGAGCTACCCAACAGGTGGCACAAGCAGCACATCTACCACATAAACATGATGAAGCCCTATCATGACAGGGAGAGACAGTCCCGGCTGTATGCAGCTATTCTGAGAAGGCAGAAGTAGACCTGTTGGTGGATCTCCCAGGAGAGGTTAAGGAAGAATCCTCAGTGGATGCTGCCACCCTCTCAGACACTGGCTCCATCTGCCGAAATGCATGGCGTGCTGCACACATTTGAAGAAATGTTCAAGGGGAAACCAGGGTATACCACACTGGTGGAGCACAACGTGGATGCAGGACCCCAAGCTCAGTTAAAGTAGCCAGTCTACAAAGTCCCCGAGGGAGTGAAATATACCACTGATTGTGCGTGGGGGGGGAGGGAGAGAAACATAGACTTTGAAGGCAGATAAGGATTGCTTGTTTGGTGGGCCTTGTCTGCCCATTTCCCTACCTACTGGATAAGCTGCAGATCCTAGTTAACCAACAGCCTATTTCTTCCTACCCCCCACAAGAATTGCCTTATGTCTGTCCCATACATTCTTGAATTCTCCCACAGCTGTAGACCCCACAACCTCCACAAGATCAAGGAAAGGCTGGTTCTTAGAATAATCTAGGAACCCAGTAGTCCTGGAGCCTCTCTGGTGGTACAGCATGGGACCACAAGGCTCTGTGTAGACTACTGCAAGCTCAACAGCTGTACAGAGTTGGACGCATACCCCTTGTTCAGGGTGAGGTCCTAGAGAGGTTAGAGCGAGCCATTTACCTGACCACCACAGACCTGACAAAGGGCTATTGGCAGGTACCCCTGATACCGGAAGCCAAAAAGAGGGTAAAGAGGTTAGTCTTCATCACTCCATTTAGCCATCAAAAAAAAAAAGGACCAGACTACAATCCAAAAACAGTTTGGACCCATTCTGGAAAATGGTGGTATTCAGAGATAAAAAAATGGTCCAGTATGTGATGTCAGAGACCAATGTATAATGATGTGGGTGTAGTGGGCCAGCCAGCCAAAGATATTTCTGTTGTGTGTTTGCTCTTAGATTCAGTTGTGTTTTGAGATTTTGAACTGGCAACATCATGGGTTCATGTCTGCCATAACTCACCAGTTCCCAGTCAGGGTAAGCTTTTTCTACTCTATTTAGAAACATAGACTTTGACAGCAGATAAGGACCGCTAGGCCCATCTAGTCTGCCCATTTCCCTACCTACAGGATAGGCTGCAGATTCTAGTTAACTAATAGCCTATTTCTTCCTACCCCCCACAAGAATTGCCTTATGTCTGTCCCATCCCAGACTTTAGATAGCTCTGAGTTAGGTTATTCTGTGTGTCCTCTGTCTCTTCAAATGTGTTTATTTTTATCTTGATAGTCTTTAGTGTGTATTATTCTGTAACATCATGGAGTATTAAATGTTATTTCTATACACTTCATGTTTTCTGTGACCAAGTCATTTTAGGTATAGATAACCAGGGTGAAATTGGCAAGTCTGTGATATGTTTCCAAAGAGACTGACTTCAGTCACCATATTTAAGGTAAAGTGTTCTCAGCTACGACAAAAGTGGGGTTGTTTGCCCTTTGGTAAGGAGCACTGTACTGTGTGGGCAGTGTCTCTATTGGGATTCAGTCCTAGAGAGACCCCCAAGTGAGGTTGTGGCTGAGTGCTGACAGCATACCAAGGTAATCCTTTAAGGTTTCTGAAGGGTTGTTGAAACTGGTAACAGTACAGCGTTCTGGGACAGAATCAGCCTGTGACAGTGCACTATAAATATTTAGGGCTGGCAAGTACTGGAACCTGGCACAGAGCTTGCTTTAGCCAATAGAAGGCCTTCTCACAGCATTCTGTCCACTGCAAGTGCTTAGGCACAGTTATTCTGGTTAGGTCTGTGAGAGGAGCTGCAATGGTGCTAAAATTATCCACAAATCTGCTTGCAGCTGTTTCTTGTTGTGGGTGTGCGCCATCCCTGAATAGCCTCTACCACTGCAGGGTCTGGCTGGATGACTCCCCCCTTCACCTGGTGTCCTGGGTACGGTACTGCATCCATGCCCACCTGACACTTTTCTGCTTTAACTGTCAGTTTTGCAGCTTTCAATATCTCCAGCACCTCCTTCAGATGTTCCTCCCAAATCATGCTAAAGATAGCAACATCACATGTGTAAGCCACAGCAAAGTTGCCTTCCTCTGACAACACTTGGCCAACCAGCCTCTGAAACGTAGCTGGTGCATTTTTCATTCTAAATGGCATGACCAGGAATTCATACAGTCCACACCGAGTGATAAACTCTAACCATTCCTTGACTTGCACAGTTAAATGCACCTGCCAGCACCCCCTTGGTTTAATTTACAGCAGTTAGGTATTTTTCTCCCCCTAACTTTTCTAGTACCTCACCGATCTGTGGCATTGGATATTTATCAGACACCATCACAGCATTAAGCTTCCAATAGTCCACAAAAACCATCATTGTCACATCCTTATTCAGGATAAGAACAACTGGAGAGGCCCAAGGGCCGCTGGATTCATGGATGAAACATAGAATTTGACAACAGATAAGGACTGCTTGGCCCACCTAGTCTGCCCATTTTCCTACCTAACAGATAAGCTGCAGATCCTAGTTAACCAACAGCTTACTTCCTCCTACCCCCCCACCAGGACTGCCTTATGTCTGTCCCATGCATTCTTGAATTCCCCCACTGTTCTTGACTCCACGACCTCCTCAGGGAGGCTGTTCCATGCATCCACAACCCTCTCTGTGAAAAATACTTCCTCACATTACCTCTGGAGCCGTCCCCTCTATCTTCAAATTGTGCCCCTTGTTCTTGCACATCTTTTCTGAAAGATGCCACCCTCTTGGACTTTGTTGATTCCTTGAGGTACTTGAAGTTTCTATCATGTCCCTCTCCCCTCCTTTCCTCAAGGGTATACATATTAAGCTCCTTTAGTCTTTCTTCGTATGTCTTCTGGTGCAGACCCTGCACCATTTTGGTTGCCCCCCTCTGGACAGCCTCCACTCTGTCTATGTCTTTGCGGAGATGGGGTTTCCTGAACTGCACACAGTACTCCAGATGGGGTCTCACCAACTGTCTGTACAGAGGGATAACAACTTCCTGTTTTCTACTACTGATGTCTCTCCCTATGCATTCCAGTATCCCCCCAGCCTTCCTTACTGCCTTCTCACATTGCTTGCCCACCTTTAGGTCATCTGATATAATTACCCCCAGGTCCCTTTCCATTTTTACTGTTGTCAGTATCTCACCCCCATTGTGTACTCTTCCCCTGGGTTTTTGTTTCCCAGGTGCATTACCTTGCACTTATTTGCATTGAATCTGAGCTGCCATACATTTGACCATTCCTCCAACCTTGCCAAGTACCTTCTCATCCTTTCCACTCCATCTGGTGTATCTACCCTGTTGCAGATCTTTGTGTCATCTGCAAAGAGACATACTTTTCCTTCCAGTTCCTCTGCAATGTCACTTATAAAGACATTAAAAAGGACCGGTCCCAGTACCGAACCCTGCGGTACCCCACTAGTAACCCTCCTTTCTTCACTGTGGACTACATTTACTACTACCCTTTGCGTCCTGTTGTCTAGCCAATTTTTTATCCAGGCTACCACCTTGGAACCCACTCCAAGGCTGGCTAACTTGTGTATTAATCTTTTGTGTGGGACTGTATCAAATGCCTTGCTAAAATCTAGGTAAGCCATGTCCACAGCCCCTCCCTGGTCTACTACTTTGGTCACCCAGTCAAAGAAATCTATTAGATTCATCTGATATGACCTTCCCATCGTGAATCCATGCTGTCTTGGGTCCTGTGCCCACTGGCCTCTAGGGACTCAACAATTCTTTCCTTCAGAAGTGATTCCATCATTTTCCCTACCACTGAGGTCAAACTAACTGGTCTGTAGTTTCCTGCCTCTGTTCTGCTCCCACTTTTGTGAAGAGGAATCACATTCACCCTCCTCCAGTCGTCAGGTACCACCCTATCCTCCCATGATTTGTTAAAGAGAGTAGTCAGCATTGTCATTAGTTCTACCCTTATTTCTTTTAGAATTCTTGGGTGAATCCCATCAGGCCTCATTGCTTTGTCCACCTTCAATTTTATTAGTTCTTTCAGAACCCTTTTTTCTGTAAATGGACTGGTATCGACCCCCGTCTTCAGAGTATTTCTCTTGTTTGGTTTAGGTACCTCTCCCTCCTCTTCCTTTGTGAATACTGAGCAGAAATATTCGTTCAGTATCCCTGCTTTTTCACTGTCACCCTGTACCCACATTCCCTCCCCTTTATTAAGCCTCAGTATCCCTCCTTTGGTCTTTCTTCGCTCTCTAATGTACTTCTAAAAGGTCTTATCATCCTTCTTAACAGAGTTGGCTATCCTTTCCTCGGTTTGGGCCTTTGCTATTCTGACTGCCCTCCCAGCCTCTTTCTGCTTTAACTGATAACGTTCTCTGTCCTGCTCCTTCTGTGTTTCCTTGTATTTCCTGAATGCTATCCTTTTCTCCTTAACCTTCCCTGCCACCTCTTTTGAGAACCCTAGTGTTTTTTTCCTTCTTTGTGTTTTGTTGATTTGCTTTACACAAAGGCTTATTGCCTCTGTGATGGCTGTTTTGATTACTCCCCATTGTTCCTCCAACCCTCTTCTTGTCTGTTTGCTAGTGCTTTTCTGAGGCACTCTCATTTTCCCAAAGTCAGCCCTCCTAAAGTCCAGTACTTGCTTTTGTATGGCTTGATTGTATGGCTGTGTTTATCGTGAACCACACTGTTTGGTGGTCACTTGTTCCCAGATGGCTACCCACTTATAAATCTGAGATTCTTTCTCCATCCCCATTTGAGAGTACCAGGTCTAAGATTGCTCCCTCCCGAGTGGGTTCCAATACTAGCTGCCTGAGGCATGCCCCCTGTAGGGCATCAAGAATGACCCTGCTCTTGTATGTGCCTGCAGCAAAAGTGCTCCAGTTAACATCGGGCATATTCAGGTCCCCATCAACAATATCTGCCCTTTTTCTGCCATTCTAAGGAAGCCTTCTATCATTTCCTTGTCCATGCCCTCCCCCTGAGATGGGGGTCTGTACACAACCCCCATGCGGATTGTGGTGCCATTTCCTGTCTCCAGCGTGACCCAGAGTGTCTCATCTGCTCCCTGTTTACTCTTTAGTTCTGTTGCTTTGATACCTTCCTTTACATAGAGAGCTTCTCCTCCTCCTCCTCTTTTACCCTCCCTGTCCCTCCTGTAGATTGTGTATCCTGGTATGTTGACATCCCAGTCATGGTTCTCTGTGTACCATGTTTCTGTGACTGCCACAATATCCAGGCAACCCTCTTCCATCAAGACCACTAGTTCAGGGAGCTTGTTACACAGACTACGGGCATTGGTACTCATCACCCTCCACTTTTTGATGGCCTTACCCCTTTTAGCCCCATTCCTGTCCTTACTGCCTTTGCCTTTTTTTATATTTACCTCTGTCCTGCTCCCTAATGACTTCTCTACCTTGGTGTTTACCTCACTAATTACCGTGTTTTGTGGGGGAAGGCTGGGATTTCCCCGCTTCTTTTCAGTGCTTCCCCCCTTGGCTAGTTTAAATGCTTGCCAATAAAGCATTTAAACCTCTCGCCTAGTATCCTGGTTCCCCCTGGACAGAGGCGGACCATCGCACCAGTATAGGTCTGCATCCTTCCAGGTGGCTCCCCAGTATCCAGTGAAGCCAAAACCCTGAGCTCCACACCAGTTTCAAACAACATGAAGTCTTGCTATATTATGACAATTGCAGTTTGTCCCACCATTAGAACTGCTCCGGAGGTGAAAGAGTTAACTTCCATGCCAGGCATGGAGCTTAGAGCACGAGCTCAGTTAGAGAAGCTCTGTCTGGATAATTTCAAACTTCAAATATCAGATTCTTTTACTCCGCCTCACTGAACGTCGCTCGAATTTCTCCTACTGCTAGAGTTCATTTCGGTTTAAACAGCATTTTCTCGTTAAATTCAACAGCTAGTATTATTATTTTAACCGAAACCAATCGGTTCAAGCTCTGTCTGTGGTATGTAAGTAATAGACAGGTTTATTTCTGTGTGGAACTTGTAATGTTTATCGGTTCGGTTCGAACCAATCAGGTTGTTTTAAACTTTAAAAATTCAAGCATTAAAAGCTTTTAGAGTGCGGTTCCGGTTCTTATTGGTTCACAAAAAAAGCAGTTCATTACGGTTTTCCACGACCATTGACGATTTAAGAACCCGATGAGGGTGTCTTTTCCTAGCACTGCCATGCGAGGACATGTTTTTGGTTAGGCTGGCATCATGTCTGAGAAACCCAAAAGAAAAACCGGCCCACTGGGTTTCAACACTGTAGTGTCTGTGGGGAAGCTCTGCAAGGCTGACCCACACACCACATGTGTATATTGTCTGGGGTTTGACCACCTCAATTCAGACTGCCAGATTTGTAAGAATTTCCTGCAGCCACCCTGGATAAGAGAGTTGGCAGGCTCAGGGAGCGAGAGGTTAAAAAGTCCGCTGACCCGATGAGTTAGCCCGTTCGGTGCCAACCGGTTCAGAGGGAGTGCCCTCTGATTCAGGGGCGACTTCCTCGGGCAAACGTAAGCTGACTCTGAGGAGCCAGTTCCAGCAAAGAAAACTAGAAAATCAGCAGGTGTGGAGTCCAAAATCCCTTCTCCAACTGCTGCAGAGATAGCAAAAGCTATACAAATTGTCCAGTCACTTTCTCCGGTTCTGTCCAAACCGCCACTGTCTGGCAAAAGGTCGGTTCGGCCGGTTCCACTGGTTCAAGAATATGATATAGAAGAGTTTTATGAACCAGAGGAGGGGGAGGATGATTATGAACAGTGTGAATGTGACTTTGAGAGTCTGGATGTGCCCATTGAACCGGACATCTCCCCAGACAGACCTTTAGAATCTCCCCCTACGCTTTCTGAGTCCCCTTCTCATTTTCTGTTTTATAAAAAGGTTGCTGAAACCCTCCAGCTCCCATTGGAGGAAGCTGTGGATGAGCAAGAGGAACCTGATTTTGTGGAAATGATGGATATCCCAGAGTCTAGGAGATTGTCTATCCCTTTACATAATCATTTAGGAAACAAACAATAAAAATTTTAAAAGCTCCTAATTCTGTGGACAAGAAGATGGACAGGAGGTACACTATGTCAGGTCCTGATACAGAATTCCTTTCACAGCAATGCAGTCATGTTGGAGTAGTTCAGGCTGCAGCCTGTGATAAGGCTAATATTCCCCTGGCTTCACATCCTCCTGACAAGGACTCCAGGAAGATTGATGCCATGGCTAAAAAACAATACATGACAGCGTCCTTGGGACTCAGACAAGCAAATTACATGGCTTATGTGGCAAGATACCAAAAATCTAGATGGGACACTGTCATGGCTTTGGTCAAACAGGCCCCTGGCCAGCTTGCTAAGGAGCTGGAGCAGGTGGCTGCTGATGGTATTGAGGCATCCAGGTACAATTCCATGCTGCTGTGGATTCTAATGATGTATCCTCTAGAGTCAGCTACATCTGTGGCCTTGTAGGTTGGCTTGACTCAGGGTGTACTAGTTTGTCTGGGATACCCAGACTAAGGCTATGGATTTTCCTGAGGTAGGAAATTTCTGTTTGGGGAGCAGACAGAGAATTACATGAAGAAAATGGATGAATATAGGACAACTTATAGGAGTGCACAAGCCAAGGAGTGGCAAGCCACCCTCAGAGGCAGACCCCAGGGGTAGAGGTAGGCCTTTTCACAGGCCTTTTTACCAAACCCAGGCCTCCTCTGCTTATGCTCAGAGGGGGTTCTTCAGAGGGAGAGGCAGACGGGGTGCAGGCAGGTCTGCTCCCACCCCTCAGCCTAAGGCCCCTGCCAAACAGGCACCCTGATGGGGTGCCCAGGGCCGGTTCTCCATTGCCTGTAGGGGGCAGGTTGGCTTACTTCGTTCAGGACTGGGAGTCTCTAACATCAGACAAGTGGGTCCTGGAAGTAGTAAGCCAGGGTCTGGTTCTCAGCTTCAAAAAATTTCCAAAGATGAGAATCAGATCTTTTCCACCTGCAAACCCTCTAGAGACCTTTGCCTTAGAAACAGAAGTCTCAACCCTCCTGGCTCTCAGAGCTGTAGAAAGGGTTTCTCCCCTACACCAGGGCAAGGGTCTGTACTCCAGGTACTTCCTTACCCCAAAAAAGACAGGAGAATGGCAGCCCATTTTGGACCTAAGATATCTGAACAAGCACCTTTTGAAACCAAAATTCAAAATGGTGACTCTGGCAATGATTTTACCTTCTCTAAGACCAGGGGACTGGCTAGCTTCCCTGGACCTCAAGGATGCCTATTTCCATGTTCTCATCAGAAGCTCCCACCGAAAGTACCTCAGATTCGAACTGCCCTCAGGCCATTACCAGTTCAAGAGCAATGCCCTTCGGCTTACCTCTGCCCCAAGGGTATTCACAAAATGTCTAGCAGTAGCAGTTGCTCAGTTAAGAAGGCAAAGATTGCCATCCTTCCTACCTAGACGACTGGGTCATTGTAGGTCAGTCTCTAGACCAGGTCAAATCACACCTGCAAGTTACCCAGCAGCTGCTCACCTCTCTGGGTTTTCTTCTCAATCTTCCAAAGTCAGTTCTGGAACCTGTCCAGGTACTCACCTTTATAGGTGCAGAATTGGACACAAAGCAGGCCAGAGCCTTCCTGCCCCTAGAAAGGGTAAGGAACCTAGTGCCCTGGCCTTCTCCTTCACTCTGCAGGTCTCTCGACCAGCAAGGCACTTCTTACAGCTACTAGGACACATGGCTATTTCCACAGCTGTAGTGCAAGGAGCAAGGTTTCAGATGAGGGACATTCAGTTTCACTTGAGAGCCTTTTGGTCTCAAAGAAAAGATCCCCTTTCCAAGTTGATCCCAGTGACTCGAACCCTGATCCAGGCCCTTCAGCGGTGGCAGGATCAGAGCAATTTGAGACTAGGGGTCCCCTTCATCCCTCTATCTCACTCCTTGACCCTTACTACAGATGCGTCCCTTCTGGGATGGGGAGCTCACATGGCCGACCTCTCCACCCAGGGAGTGTGGTCCCCTCAGGAATCTCTGCTCCACATCAATTTGCTGGAACTCAGAGCTGTTTTTCTAGCACTTCAGGTGTTTTCTGCATTTGTTCAGAACAAAGTGGTACAAGTCAGAACAGACAACACCACTACAACGTGGTACATCAACAAACAAGGGGCACTCGGTCTTCGGCCTTGTGCACCAAGGAAATGAAGTTGTGTTCTCTGGCTTATTCCCTGAACACTTCCCTCATAGCAGTTCACCTTCCAGGAAAGGACAATGTCCTGGCAGATGCTCTCAGCAGGATTTCCCAGGGCCATCACGAATGGTCACTGGATCCCCGAGTACTGGGGATAGTTTTTGCCAGATGGGGCACCCCTCAGATAGATCTTTTCGCAGCCCCAGACAATCACCAACTTCCACTGTTTTGTTGCAGGCCCCAGTGATGGGCTCAGTCCCCTGGATGCCTTTCTCCTAGATTGGAAAGGAAGTTTCTATATGCCTTTCCCCCCCTTCCCTCTCCTATTCAAGGTGCTAGTCAAAATCAGATCCCAGCCTTGCAAGATGATTCTGATTGCTCCAGATTGGGCCAGGCAGCCCTGGTACCCACTCCTTCTCTCCTTAGCAGTCCATCTTCCCCTGTGTCTCCCCAGGAATCACAACCTGTTAACTTGTGCCCAGGGGAGAATTTGGTATCCGAATCTCAAATCCCTCAACCTCAAGGCCTGGCTCTTGAGGAGTTAGAATTTGCTGACCTACACCTTTCTCAAGGTGTTCTTGAAATCCTGAAGGCTTCTAGGAAGCCTTCCACTAGGGCTACTTATAACTCTAAATGGAAAAGGTTTTCCACCTGATGTTCTGGGAAACATATTTCCCCGGAATCTGCTGACTTGCCCATTGTTTTGGACTATATGGTCCATCTTAATTCTTTGGGTCTGAGACCAGCCACCCTGAAAGTACATTTGGCAGCTGTCTCTGCTTTTATTTCAGCAGGAAAACCCTCCTCTCTTTCCACTCACCCTGTATTTTCCAAGTTTTCCAAAGGATTACTTCATACTAATCCACCTTTCAGGGACCCGGCCCCTGCCTGGGATCTTAATGTTTGCATTGCTCAGTTGATGCAACCCCCCTTTGAACCTCTGTCTTCTGCAGAGCTTAAGTACTTGACTTGTAAAACTGTTTTTCTAGTAGCCATCACTTCTGCCAGGTGCATAAGTGAGTTACAAGCTTTGTCAGTAGAGACTGACTTTATTTCCTTTCACAGGGATAAGGTAGTCCTTAGGACTAACAGGAAGTTTTGGCCTAAGGTGGTTTCAGATTTCCATCTTAATCAATCTGTCTCCCTTCCAGTGTTCTTCACTGACCATTCCTCCTCTGGTGAGAGGAGGTTGCACAGCTTAGATGTTAAGAGGGCCCTAAGTTACTATATAGAGCATACCAAGGGTCACAGGTTCGAATCCCTCCAACTTTTTCTCACTTATGGTGAGGTTGGGAAAGGGAAACCTGCCACTAAGAGATCCATTGCCAGGTGGATTCTCTTGTATCCAATTTTGTTATCAAAAACTGGGAAAAGTTCCCCCTTCAGGCCTGAGGGCTCACTCTACCAGAGGTACAGCTGCGTTTCTAGCTGCTGCCAGAGACATCCCTATCTTAGAGATATGTCAAGCAGCAACTTGGAAAACGGTACACACTTTCACCAAGCATTACTCCCTGGATGTCCAGGCAAGGAGGGATGCTCAGTTTGGCACAGCCGTGCTTCAGAGCCTATTCCCTAAGTAGGTTCTGTCCCTCCTCCATGGAGGTACTGCTGTGTAGTCTGCAATTGTCATAATATAGCAAGACTTCATGTTGTTTGAAGAAAAATTACTCACCTTAGTAATGTTGTTTCTTCTAATGGAGTCTTGCTATATATGACCTCCCAGCCTGCCCCTCTCAGAACTTCTACTTGGGTATGGGGTGGGCAGTCCAGTGTTGGCACTTGTTTTTGCCCTTTTTATGTTTTCCACCCCTTCTTTTTGGGGTTTGGGGTGTTGTGTTTTATTTTATCTTATCTTATTTTCTGGTCCCCTGACTTGAGTCTTGGTGTTGGGACCAGGAATTTGTGTTAATATTTAAGTAGCCAGTTGGCTAGTGTAGGTTACAGCTTCCACACAGAACCTTAGTGAGTTTTGCTCGTAAAGATCTGACAGTTTCAGTTTGAAATTATCCAGACAGAGCTTCTCTAACCGAGCTCGCGCTCTAAGCTCCATGCCTGGCATGGAAGTTAACTCTTTCACCTCCGGAGCAGTTCTAATGGTGGGACAAACTGCAATTGTCATAATATAGCAAGACTCCATTAGAAGAAACAACATTACTAAGGTGAGTAATTTTTTCTTTTCAACCATTCATTGAATTTCCTGGTGAAGAGTACCCTAGCATCACCCTTTGCCATAGACAGGCAGCACCTCTGAGAAGGTTACTGTATGCGCTACTTGTCTAAGGCCCCTCCCCAACTCTACAAACTCCTCTTGCACTGCTCTGATCCCATTCCTAGCCAGGTCATTTGTCCCTAGGTGGACAATGATATCCAGCTCCCTCTCTTGTGCAGCTGCTCCCACGATCCTGAGGATTCACTTCCTGTCCCTCCAAGCCATGGCACCAGGCAGGCACCTTACCTCCCTGGGATGACCCAGAGGTCCAGCATCTCCCTAAGTTCCTCCTCCATATGGAGCTTTTTTTCCCTCTGTTTATACTCTTCTTGCCAGGATGAACGGGGATCCCTTCAGCTCTGCCCTGCTGACCCCCACTATCCAACATCTCCCCAGGACTTACTAGTAGCATGAATACCCCCATGGATTCCCTCTTGTGGTGGGTTCAGGAGTGGGAAGGCCATCCTCCTCCCACCCCCAGAAGTACAAATCCAGTTCTCAGTCTCCAGGTCCTGGCAATGCATCAGGTGAGGGATCAGCAGGCAGGCAGGGCTCCATACAAGTCTGTCCTGCCATCATTTTCCCTCCAATTTCTCCCTTCCCCATGCTGAGGCATGCTCATCAATGTACATGTGTTGAGGTGGGTGCATGCTGTGGAGTCCTGCAGCACCACCCACTTCTGCCACTCCTATCCCGCACTGCCACCAGGCCTCCATCTGGTGCCAGTGATTCAGAGGAGCAAGCAGTATTCCCTCTCCGGGAGAAGAGAGCACTCCCTCAGATGCTCGATCCTCTCCCCATAGGCCAACCTCCAATAACTCGTGCTCATTTCTGATCACAGGTCACTGGGGTGGAGCGAGATGTGGCATCCAGTGACTCAACCCTCAGCACCAGCAGGCCATGTGGTGCTTCACACTCTCTGGGACTCTACAGGCATGCTGCTTCAGTGGCACCAGAGTTCCTGCGTCCATCTAGTGCTCTGCAAGCAGGGTGTACCTTAGCTTGCCTAAGACCAAGCTGCTAACAGAATGCAGCACCCCTTTTATTTGCATCATCTACTTTGCAAGAGTGACAGAGTTCACTGATGAGTCCCCCCTACTCTCCTTTAACTGGTGTATAAGTGACTCATCCACATCCTTGTCTTCCTGGCTACAAATCATTGTGACTGCTTCTGCTCTGTCATGACAGGATTACATCATGTTTACAGGATCTACCCTGTTTGCACCTCCTATTAGGCAAGTTTACCATGATTTACCTAGTTGTCCTGTTTCACTAGTACAAATGAGCTTCCCATGCTGCCTGCAACTTGTTCTGTTAGACTGGGATGAGGATCCTCACTTTTTCTCCAGTTTTCTATGTCCTGTCCCAGGTAGCATAGTCATACCAGTTTTTCCTGCTTATGTTGTGCAGCTGCAAGGTTGTTCGATGTACACCCATAAACTCTTAACTTCTTTTAAAAGTTTAGGACATACTCTACCACAGATTTCCCAGAAGGAGCAAGCCTGCCCTCCCATTTTTCCTGCAGTAAGTCTAGGGGTTCACTCACCTAGCGTGCATACAGGAGTTCAAAGGGTGAGAACCTAGTGGAGTCCTGTGGGACTTCCCTATAGGCAACTAAAAGATTGGGCAAATATTTGTCACAACTCCTCCCATGCTACTCTGCAAATTATCTAAGCATATTTTTAAGGCTACCATTAAATCGCTCCACAAGACAGTAGGTTTGTGGATGGTAGGGTGATAAACATAGCTGCTGCATCCCACATTTCTCCCACAAACTCCTAATCAGAGCTAAAATGAAGTTTGTGCCCTGGTCAGAAAAATTCTCCTGAAGAAATCCAAACTGGCTGAAAAACCTCAGCAGTTCATCTGCCTTTTTTTCTGCCTCAATGGATGATAGTGCCATGGCTTTGGGATAGCAAGCAGTGTAGTCCATTATGACCAAAATATACACCCCACCCCATGAGCTTGGTGGCAGAGCAAGAGGCCCCACAATGTTTATTGCTACCCTCTGAAATGATGCTTCTATTATGGGTAAGGGAACTAAAGTTGTCTTGCTCTTGCCCCCTTACTTTCCTACTCTCCAGCATGTGTCACAAGTGTGACAGTACTCAGTCATGTCCTGAAAAACTTCAGTCAGTAAAAGTTTTATACGAACCTGTGCTTGGTGCAATTCACTCCCATGTTGTCTGCCAGTGGAATGTCATGTTAATGCTGAGTAGCTGTTTCCTATATTCGTTAGGTATTACCAGCTGCCTGCACACTTGCTATTCTCCTGCACCTTCCTAGGATACCCACTCCCTATGGAGTAAGCCATTTTCTCTGTACACTCGGCTTTGCCTCCCACCCTGAGGATCTGGGTTAGCACAGACTGCTCATTCCCTTAGCTCCCTCAAGGATTCATCCCTCTGTAAAGCAGTTTTAGATTCGTCCTTTTCATTCCCTCTGGGGAATCAATACTCTATTTCTGAGATATCTCTGAGCAACTCTCAGCTGCTCTAGCGGCTGGACTGTCAAGTCGTGGCCTCCTGGTGTGCTATAGTGTCAGCCTGCATTATAGCAGGCTCAGAACAAACTGACATACCTTCAGTATCCCCTTTCTCCCTGCTGGCAGCTCTGTCAGCCTGCACACTGATGTTCTAGCTCCAGGTAACTGCACACACAGTTTCACTCTTGCGTTTTAGGTCATTCAGCAAAAGCATATCTGTTGTGAGGTCTTCACTAACCCCCCACCTCCTTCATCCCGTAGCCCCTCCTCCCAACTCAGGAAGGCTCAAACCAATGGAACTGGCACTGCTGGTCCTACTGTGCACTTTACCATGTCAAACTGATCATGCAGGACTTGTTCAGATTTAACTAAATCCTGATGCACAATGGAAAGGATAGCCCTGGTGTCCCTCCAAACTTGGGTAAGCTTCCCAGTAATTTCAACAGGGAGCATATACTCTGCTGAGTTTGGGTCTATTGTCCTGCTGACATGATTACTAGTATGCAAACCTGAGACAGTGGAGTTCCTTCCTGCTGCTCCTAGTCACTCTGCTTTCTATGCCTGACAGTTGGAACTAAGGTGGCCTACTTGCTGGCATACATGACATTTCCTCATCTCTTGTTCTCTCTCCAGTTTGGGGAACTGGGGTACACTCCACCCTGGTTCAGGATCAGCAGAGGTCCTTTTAAGCTGCCCTGCTGGCTTGCCTGTCCCTTTAAACCCTATTGCCCTTCCCCCCATTATTACAATTTGCATAAGGCCTGTTTGTTACATATGAACATACGAAAATGCCAGCAGAAACAGGCCTCATGGTCTATTGAGTCTGAGTGTGCAGCTAGCACCTTATAATGCTGTTGCCCCTCCCTTCCCCCCATTCTATTACCCCTTACCCTATTCCAACCCCCCTTGAAGCTGTCTACCGTCTTGCAGGCCACTACGTCATCCGGCAAGGAGTTCCACTTGTCCACCACCCTTTCCATGAAAAAATGTCTCCTCTCTCTCTCCTGAATCTACCCCTTCCAATCTCAGTTGGTGTCCCTCCCTTTTCTTCTCTGGAAAATCCTCTCTGTGTTAGTCTTGTTTATTCCCTTCAGGTACTTAAAGGTCTTAATCATATCTCCCCTGTCCCTCCTCTCTTCCAGAGAGTATATATTCAACTCCCCCAGCCCTTCATCATATGGCTTGCCCTCCAATCCCTGGATCATCTTTGCAGCTCTGTGCTGTACCCCCTCCAACAATCTGATATCCTTCTTCAGGAACAGGTGCCAGTATTGCACGCAGTACTCCAGGTGGGGCCTGACCAGTAACCTATACAGAGGCAGGATAACCTCCCTATTTCTGGAGGAGATCCCTCTAGCTATACACCCCAGCATTTTGTTTTCTTTTACCGCTACCCTTCTGTATTGAACAGAGTTGTTCATGCTCCCTGTTATGATCACCCCTAGGTCCTTCTCTTCTGTGGAGCAACTCAACTAAACTCCATTTAAGTGATAATTCCTCCCCTGGTTCCGAGCTCTGAAGTGCAGAACCTTGCACTTCTTGGCATTGAAACCCAGCTGCCATTTATCTGCCCACTCCTGCAGCTTATTCAGGTCCTCCTGCAACCCCTTCCCCCCTCCGTGTCATCTACCACAGTTCCCATCTTGGTATTGTCTGTGAACTGACTGATTTTGCTCTGGATCCCATTCAAGATATCCGCAATGAAAATCCTGAACAGTGCTGGTCCCATTGCGGATCCCTGTATACCTCGCTCATCACCGTTCTTGGTGATGAGCGTTCTCCCCCTACCACCACCATTTGCTGTCTCCCCCTCAGTCAGTTCCTGATCCAGGTCACCATTTTTGGTCCTGCCCCCACATACTCCAGCTTCCCCATCAATCTCCCATGCAGCACTGAATCAAAGGCCTTACTGAAGTCCAAGTACAGGATGTCCACAGCATGGCTCTTGTCCAGTTCCCGCATCACCCAGTCATAGAATTCTACCAGGTTTGTCTGGCATGATCTTCCCACAACAAACCCACGTTGCTGGTTGTCCTAGATACCATTTGCCTCCAAGAAGCTCAAGAGCCTCTCCTTTAAGATGGTCTCCATGAGTCTGCCCACGATTGAGGTGAGGCTCACTGGCCTGTAGTTCCCTGGTTCATCCTTTGGCCCACTTTTATGGATGGGCACTACATGGGCCACCCTCCAGTCCTGTGGCACACATCCTGTGTCCAGGGAGGTATTCAGCAGGTCTTCTATCAGCCCCGCACAGACCTCTGCCAGCTCCCTCAGTACTCTAGAGTGAATGCCATCTGGCCCAGGTGCTTTGTCCACTCTTAATACCCTCAACCCCTCCAGCACCCTACCTTCTGTAATCCCTACATCTGTTGTCCTCTCCCCTCCCTTACCCCCCCACATTCCCTGAGGAATTTGCCCCCTCTTCTTCTGCATGAACACAGAGCAGATGTACTCTTGTTGTATTCCTATCAGCCGTTTTGGATGCTTCTCTGGCCAAACCCAGGTCTCAGTCAGTTGATGGCTCCCGTCAATCTTCAGGACAGCATCTGTGGAACTGTTCCAGTAACACAACTTCCAGAATTTGCTCAGCAGTGGATACTTGTGTACTCTCTACCACCTCTTTAGCAAATCAGAAAGCTGTACCAACATTTTCAAAGAACATTCTTCATTACTTTTCTTGTGTCTATAAAATGCTAATCCCTATGCATAAGCAGTCAGTTCATAACATTTTACAGTACTGTTTTTTTTTAAATATGTTTTTTATTGGATTTTTTACAAAAAAAGAAAAGACACAGGTTTATCATCACATGTGGAATGGCATGGTTACACCCCATCCACTTACAATTATTGGTACAGAAAAATCTTCATTTTACATTTGAAGTCTATGTATATCTAAAAGAGAAGTACCTTGAAATTTTTTTTTTAACTTTCTGTTTATTGCTTTTACATAAAACAACATAACAAGTATTCTCATGCAAGAGAATAGGAATAGAACAATAGATAATATTGAATTAACAATATAAACTCTCACATTCTTATACAGTAGGAGGTGGGGGAAATTCAAAGGCATCAATGAGCCATAAAACATAAAGTCCAGAGGAAATGCCAGCCACTTCATGGCCTAGGTCGTAGTCCAAAGGGAGAGAAAAAAAAGGTAGTTATACACACAAACCAGTAGTGCTATGTTATCTAAGTATGAATAGACATTCCAGAAAAGAAATTTGCCCTTCCTCGGTCCCTCCTCCCCTACACACCACCACACAATTATGAAAACTAGTACATTTAACACATTTATACAAGGCACTTTTATAATAATCTTTAGAGCCCCATTACATTTTAACATGCTAGTCAAGTTATACTATAAAGAATGTATGTCTCTGGGAAATAAACGGAGTAACTGGACCTAACTGTAATAATAGTATAGAGACAGAAATACATAATTGGTATCCAATGATCCCCATCTCCCAAGGAAACCACCAGACCCTTTTCTCATGTTAAAAGCATATAATCAGGATAAACTGTTGTTAATAAACCTTAATTGTATTAACAATGAGAGAACAGAGTTAATTTTCAGTCCTCTTACATTGAAATTTAGTAGACATTTTCACACTTTTGTATTTCGGACCTTCTGGATCTCTGCTTCTTCCTCCTGTGACAGCGGCACCCCCCTCCCCCCACCAGCAGGAGTTCTCTTAAGGGACAAAATTTGTGTCAATTTGTGCTACATACTATACCCATTTTTGCCATTTAAGGCCAAACGGGGTTGTTTTATCATGTAAGGCAGCTGTCAATTTTTCTAATTGATATATATTCATTACTATTGAGCTCCAGTCTTCCACTTTTGGGATTATTTTAGTCATCCACTTTCACATTACTGCCTTTTTTGCTGCTAGTAAATAAATAGGAAGCAGGGTACGTTCCCTTCTCAAACTCTGTGTTGGCATTACTGATAGTAAGACCATTTCCGCTGTAAGTTCCACGTTCTCCCCCATACGCTCCTGAAGCTCAATCTGTAGACAGCACCAGAAAGGTGTCAGGAGAGGACAGTTCCACAGGATATGCCCCAGATCAGCTAATACACAGTTACAGCCTCTCCAACAGTATCCATAACTTGCTGACAAATACTTTGTCAACACCACTGGTGAGCGGAAATAGCTATTGCAGCACTTCCATGCAAATTCTCTCCATGTCTGTGAGAGAGTGTTTTTCACCACTGGGAGAGTGTTTTTACACCATACTTCTAGGTTTATTTGTGTATCAAGGTCCGAGTTCCATTTGTTAAGGACTGAGGTTGTGGTATCTCCTAGAGTTTCTGTTAGAATTTTATATAGCTGCCCAATAATGTGTCCTACTTGGTTCCCTTGGAGGCTTACTACCAATAATTCCATTAAGGGAGGTTTTGGGCTTGGAAGTTGTGTTCTATCAGGGATATTTTCCTGAATATAAGATCGTAACTTAAGAAATCTGAAGTGATCTTGGTGGGAAAGCTCATAGGTTTCCCTTATTTCTTAAAAAGAGGCCAACAGTACTTTTTTTTAATGTATTTTTATTCATAAACCTTTACAAATAAGCAAGTCAATATACATGATATCTGGTACACAGTCACATAATGGTAGTAGACTAGCTGTCACATTTCTTAAATCTGTTACCAGATGAAGGGGAAGTCCAAATAAATTGAAAAAAAGACTACGTAATGTAACAAGCTAAGATGCTGTCAAATGCTTGCTTGGAGAAACACAGTGCACCAGCAGCCACATAATACCCAATATAACACCAATCTATCTCCTACTTCTATGAAGAAATACAAAGCCCCTGCTTTTGCTTATTAAATGATACAGTAAACTACAGAACAAGACTGAAAACTGTAAACATTTAAAATTCTTACACAGTAATGCAGTTTCCAGTTTATGTTACTGGGACCCCACAGTGATTAGATAACAGTTTTAAGTGCAATGAAGAATCTACTGCAATGTCTCGATCACGGATAGTAAACTGTACCATCACGTAGCTGCATCCAGATACTCAACTCTGGAGTCTTAATAGGAACGGTGCTAAATGCTCATCCCTGTCAGAGCCATAATGTTCTCCAACCTGCAGTTGTAAACAAAATTAGTTTCTGCCATGTTTAAGTAATTAAGTCCAGCACTGAATATACAAAAATAGGTACTCACCGAGAGTTCCAATACTGAACTGTTCTCCCTACCCCTTTAACAGCAAACCTGGTCATAAGAAGACTAAAAGGAACATATTAATGCTTGTAGTTAAATGGGTTACTATAAAAAAAAAAAAAAAAACAACTGTGCTCTTAAGTGTCCACTGCAACGGAGTCATCACTCCAGTTCTGTCCAGTCCTTCCAAAATCTTACCCACCTCCTTAGGGTTGGAAAATGAGAATTACTTGTTTGTGACAGTGAGGTGTAGGCGGGCAGGAGGTAGTAAAGCAAAGGGTAAGATGGAGTTCACACTTGGCTCCATAAAAGGCCTTACACCTCTGTCACGTGGCACACGACCAGTCTTGGAAGAATAAAATTTTCTGTCCTTCAATCATCATGGTCGCCCGTTTTGCCACCTCAAATACTTTTTCTTTCTCTTGTATAGACATATAAGAAATCAGGATGGCTCTTGAGGGCTCTGCGCGTGTTACACCACTGTGGAGGGTAATATTGTAAGCCCTCTTGAGTCTTGGAACTTCCACCAGTTGTAATTCCAAGTGGAGCAATTGTTCCATAAAGGTCAGCCAGTCTCCATCCTCCATGCCCTCTGGCAGGCCCAGTATACAGATGTTCCTCCTCCTCCTTTCCTCGGCTGGCCCTGCTCTACCTAACATCCTCCACAACGTTGTCGCTGGGACTTATACCCCAGTGCCATTCAGTGCCCCATGGATTCCCACCCCTGTGACGGGGGGGGGTAAGTAATAGTTGTGTGGCAGTGGTCAGCACTGTGAATGGTGCAGGGCCTGTGAAGGAGTGCGTCATCATTCTGCACAACCTCAGCATTTTCTACCATGTTTTTCTCCCCTCCCTTGGGCACCCCATGGTCATGGATTAAGCAAATGCATGCAAGGCAAGTGTCCCAGTCAGGAGGTGCCCCCCTCCTCGTATGGCTCTGCATGTGCTACCACCTGTGGTCACCAAGGTGGCAGTGTCACAGCAGAGTCCATTGTTCTCCCTCACCAGAGTACAGTGTCCTTTGGGATGCTCAATCCTCCTCCCTCAGCTACCCCTGAGCGAACCTTCCCTTGTCCTCATCCCATGTATTCTTGAACCCCACCACTGTTTTTGCCCTCACTACCTCTGCTGGAAGGCTATTCCAGGAATCCACCACTCCTTCTGTGAAGAAGTACTTCCTCACATCTCTCCTGAATCTACCCCCTCCAGCTTCATAGCATGTCCCCTTGTTCTAGAGCACTTTTTCTTTAGAAAAATATTCCCCTGCTGTACCTTATTTATCCCCATGAGGTATTTAAAGGTCTCTATCATATCCCACCTCTGTTCCAGAGTGTACATAGTGAGGCCCTTTAGTCTCTCCTCATAGGGCTTTTGATGAAGACCTTGCACCATTGTAGTTTTCCTCCTCTGTACTTCCTCTACTCTATGCCTTTCAGGGGATGTGGTCTCCAGAACCGGACACAGTACTCTAGGCGGGGTCTTACATGCAATCTATACAGAGGCTACACCACCTCCCTCTTTCTGTTGGTGATACCCCTCCCTATGCACCCCAGCATCCCACTCACTTTCCATACTGTCATATTGCACTGCCTGGCCACATTTAGGTCATCTGATATGATTACCCACAGATCTCTTTCCTGCTTGGTGGTCATCAATACCACTCCACCCATTTTGTACTCCACCCCTGGGTTTCTGTGTCCTAAGTACATTATTCTGCACTTTTTTGTACTGAAACCCAGCTGCCACACTCTTGACCACTCCTCTAGTTTTCTTAGGTCTCTCCTCATCCACCCCGAGTGTCCACCCTATTGCAGATTTTGGTGTCATCCGCAAAGAGGAAGGCCTTCCCTTCCAGCTCCTCTGCAATGTCACTTATAAAGACATTAAAGAGGACTGGTCCCAGCACTGATCCCTGAGGCAGCTGGCTGGTCACCGTCCCTTCCTTGGGGTGAACTCTGTTTACCACCACCCTCTGTTTCCTATCCCCTAACCAATTTCTTATTCAGTTTACCATCTTTGGACCCATTCCTAAGCTACCTCGCTTGTTTACTAGTCTCCTATATGGAACAATGTCAAGCATCATACTGAAATCTAGGTAGGCCACATCCACTGTTCCACCCTGATCTGGTTCTTTCATCACCCAGTCAAAGAAATCTATCAGATTTGTTTGACACTACCTCCCCCCTGTGAAGCCATGCTGCCCCGGGTCTTGTAACCCAATGGATTCAAGATATTCCACAATCCTTTCCTTCAGCAGTGATTCCATTAACTCTCCCATTCCCACCACTGATGTCAGGCTGACTGGCCTATAACTGCCAGCCTCCGCCCTGCTACCACTGTTGTGTAGTGGGACTACATCCACCCTCCTCCAGTCCTCTGGAACAACTTCTTACTCTTGTTACTTGAATACTGTCTTTGATTTGTACCAAAAGTCCAAATAAAATCATGAAGCTAGGTTTTTAAATGACTCCTCATAGACTTTCATGGAGCACATCCCCGTGCTGGTCCTATAGTGACATCACAAAACAAGGAAGCATGAGGATGGAGTGGCAAGTCAGGAAGTGGAAGGGACTGAGCAGCTAGCCCCATCAGGGGCAAAATATGATCCCTTCCCTTCCTTAGGGGGCAAATGACATTTTAAAACCAGTATGGAAGAACTCCCATTCAGGTAAGGAGCCTCCTATTTGTTTTGTCACGCACCGAGAAAAGTGCTCTTTAAAATTGGGGGCAGTAAAACAGGCTGTTACCTTACCTGAAGCACTGCTGACAGCTGACATGCTTAGAAGAATAAGTACAGGAAACGACTATAAATCCCACAAGTCTCCCTGATGCTCTACAATGTATTACTCTGAATTAGTTTTCCCCTAAGGATGTTTCCCACCTCCTACAACTCTCCTGTTAATAACCCCATTAAAAATGTATCAGTGTGTTTTAAACTCAGCTATAGTTCCAGCACTAACTACATGACTGGGCAGACTATGCGATATGGAAAAGTCATTGAGAAGTTTAATCTGTTTTTTCTGGACAAAATATCCTCCACTAGGAGCAGGTGCACTGCAAGTGGCCTGTCAGGGGCCAGTGACATGCAGCCAGGATGGACAAAAATAACATCCAGCCCAGGGAGGAGTTTGAGCCAGTGTTGGTAGAAAACATGATCCAGGTGATCTCCGGGCTGCACCTCACCTGCTGTTTACTGGATCCTGGACTAACCAGGCTTTTAGACTATAGCCCAAAACTGGAGTGTGCGCTCCAGTAAATCACCAGGTCAGTGGAGCAGTATGTGTGGCTACCCAGATCATGGCAAACAAAATACAAAGTGCTGCACTCAAAGCAAATGAAAACACAACTTGTGCAATTCAGATGTCCATTTATTTAGGACAGTTTCACAACTTAAATTCACTGAGCAAAACACAGCCCAGGGTTTCGACTCTCTCGAGGCTTCCTCTTGGAAGCCTCAGGAGAAGCGAAACACTAGACTTGTATTTTGCTCAATAATCTAAGTTGTAAAACTGTCCTAAATAAGAACATTGGTGCACAACAATGTATTTTCATTGCTTTAGTCTAACACTAATTTATCAGGCTTTAAGCTGTCGGAAGGTCCTTGGACAGGTCACTGCAGAGACTGTCAGGTGTTGCTTGAAGGAGGGTGTTTTCCCATCCACCTTGAAACTGGTGATGGTTGAGCCTGTCCTGAAGCAACCAGCTCCAGATCCTGACATTCTTGCAAATTACAGACGTCTCGAAGCTTCCCTTTCTGGAGGTCTTGGAGAGGGTGACGGTGGCTCAGCCTTAGATGCATCTGGAAAGTTTTATATATATATATATATATATATATATATATATATGTATTTCTCCTTCCCTGTGCTCTGCATCTTGAGGAGTCTCCAAGGCATCTTGTCCCCTCTTACCTCCGGTTCACCCCAACAAGCTGTGGTTGTTCCTCCCAGGTGGGGATGAAGTGGGGCCTGTACACCCCGAATCTTTCAGTATTTCTTCAGGCTACCATGGAAGCAGAGGTTGGGGATCAGTGCCAGTGCTCCATCTTCCCATCACACAGGAGGCTGATTTTTCCTGTTTCTGTATAGCGTGACTCGTACCCAGACATCAAGGCACAAGCGCCAACATCCATCATGCTCCATCCCCTCACTGTGTGTGACCAGTGCTGACTATGCCTCTGGCTTCTACCACAGTCCAGCCAAACACCAAGCCTTGTCCTCACTCCTTCCTGGAGAAGGTGAGACACCCCATGGGTTCCCAAGCCTCCTCCTCCCGCTGGCCCTCCAGCATCTCAGGCTTGTTCCCGAACCCGGGTCACCAGCGTTGCGAGTGGTAGTGCAACAGCTGCACCAACGGGCCAATGGATCTGGAAAGTTTTGACATCTATGAGACTCTCCAGTCCAGATTCAGGCCTCAGCACAGAAACAGCCCTTGTAAAGGTGTTTAATAATCTCCTCATGGCGAATGACAGTAGGCAGAGTTCCATCTTGGTCCTTCTGGATCTTTCATTGGTTTTTCAACATGGTGGGCCATGGGGTCCTACTGATCACCTGAAGCCTGTTTACAACTCACTGGTGTGATTTTGCAGTGGTTTTTAGTCCTACCTCATGCGTAGGGCACAGTAGGTTGCCTTCAGTAATTTCATCTCCAAGGTGACTGCCCTTACCTGTGGAATGTCACAGAGCTCGATCCTGGCCCCTGTACTGTTTACCATGTATATGTAGGCTTTGAGTGAGATCATTTAATGGTATTGCATGGAGTCTCACTGTTGTGTAAAGGATACCCAGCTGTACCTGCCATGTGCACCTAAGAGGTATTCTGCTGCCTCAGTGCTGAGCAGCTGTCTGGGTAAAATCAACAACTGGATGGCCTCCAGCTGCTTAACCTCAACCCGGGCAATACTAAGGTGCTACTGGTTGAATCAGGTTCACAAAGGAAAGCAATGAGGGGAGTTGCACTATAGTAACATCTTTTTTGTGGTTGTACACTCGGAGCTGTGGATAGGGTGTGTAATCTGAGATCACTGTGGACTGCAAGCTGACTCCTGAATGCCATATGATAGTGGCAGTCCACAGTGGCTTTTTCCATTTATGTGACACTGCCGGGATCAAGCCCTATTTAGTGCCTGCTGACCCAACTATGATCGTACATGCCTTTGTCACATCATGGCTGGATTACTGTGACACTTTTTTTTTTTTTATCTGGGGCTTGATACTCCGACTGCAGCTGGTCCAGAACTCAGCAGCACTTTATTATGGACTCCCCCCCCCCCCGGTTAGAGATTTAACATGTGGACTGCCCAAGTGCATGAAAATTGTGAATTTGTTCCTGCCTGCAGGCTAAATGGAAACTCAACTTCATTGCATTTGTCTCTGGGAATAAATATATATTCATGACCAGCCAATTTTTGATAATCTGACTGCCTATCCGAAAGGCTCTGGGTGCCTTACAAAAACATCAGAAAGGTAGGTGAATTATAAAACTTACAAACCTAATAAAATCCATGACTAAAACTGGCAAAATAAATAAATTATGCTGAGTAGGCCTGATTAAAAAGATTTGTTTTCAAAGAGGCCTGAAAGGCATCCACCATGCTGGGCAAGCAGATGCTCAATGGAAGGGAGTTTCAGAAAAGTGGAGCAGTGACTTTAAATGCTCTGTCTCCCACAAGTCAGATTCTACATCAAGAGTGGACAATGAATTTTTGTTTGGCTATGTTGTTGTATTAAAGAGCAAATGCTTAGGTAAGGATGTATATCTTTTTTGTAAGCATATGTTATCGAAAAGCTTTAAACTTGCACAGACATATACAATACATTAGCACAAAATGTACACTAGAGCAAAAGATACATGGTACGAATACATACAAACTGTAAGTGGGTCAGAGACCCACATGCATTATCTACAGCAGATTAAACATTGAGTTGATAGTCAGTAGCTTACAGCATAGATTTTTACTTGCCAATTTCCTAGACAATGGAATCAAGAGCTAGTTGTTTACCACCTACAGTGCATCAAGCATTGATTACACCTGTTCTATGGCTTCCATTAAAGGCCTCCAGGTTCTAACAAACAAAGCTTCCTGCCCATATGCTGTTAGCCAGTATCTTTCTATTTTCATATAGAGTAATACAATATTTAGCCAATTGGCTGTACTAGGTGGGGTATTGCTAACCCAGTGCTGTGCAATAGTTTTTCTTGCATTGACCAATGCAATATTCCACAACCTGTACTCCCCTGACTTCCCAGGTGTTTTGGGCTCAGCTCCCAGTATAAACTCCAAGGGCGAGTTTGGTAAGACTGTTTTCAGGATTTTTTGCTTCTGTTCACATATGCTGTGCCAAAAGGGAGACACTTTAGGGCATAACAAGGCCATATACACAAAATCACCCACCCTCACGTGGCACCTAGGGCACATCGGGTTCCTGTCTTGGTTGAATCTATGCAATTAGGTGATAGGCTCTGTATAGGAAGTAGAGCTGTATTCTACACAATTTGTTGGATCTAGAACAATTGTGAACATGATGGATGGCAGTTGTCCATGTTGCATTATCAATTGTGATGCCTAGATACTATTCCCAGTCCGCTTTTGGCTTAATTTCAGGACTATGGATAGCACCTAGAAATAGTCTGTAGAGACTGGTTTAGATGTGTTAAGTTGTCGTTTACAAAGAGTTTCTTCAACAGGTGAGAACAGTGGAGTCACATTAACTAGGTATTGTCTGATCTGCAAGTATGCAAGGAAAAAATCCCCGGAGTGTATGCCATATTTCTGTTTAACCTCAGTGAGTAGAGCTCTCCAACACATTTCACCCCAGCTTTCCCCCAGCATAAGAGTGCCTGGTGTATAAATTTATTATAGCCTTTTTAATCAGTGAAGATTGTATGTAGAGCAGCATTAAGAGACGGTTCCCTGTAACGGCCAATACACTGATGTGCAACTCTCCATATTCTGACCATCTGGTGAGTGAATGAATTGGGTATCCTGGGGAGTGAGTGATTGTTAAGACTTGGGGACAGAAGTCCCTGTACTAGTCCACCAGTCAAGGACTCCTCCTCCATCCGCCGCCAGGCATGGATACAGCCCTGTGGCAGGAGGTTGGAGAAATGCCAACTGTGTAGCCCAGTAGTAATATCTGAAGCAAGGTAGCATCAGACTTCCTTCCTTTACATGCATCTGTAATGTATTTCTTTTGATTCTGACCCCCCCAAAAAACCTATGTCAAATACTATTAAGATGTTCAAAGAAGAGCTCAGGGGCCCTAACAGGCATGTTTTGAAATAGATACATGAATTTGGGAGGATATTCATCTTGATAGTGTTGATACTTCCTATGAGACTGATAGGAAGCCCCTCCTATCTCTCACAATCCCTATGTATGTTATCCAAATGCAAGGGGTAGTTGTCTCTATATAGGTAAGCTACTTTATTAGGGATATGAATGCCCCAATATTTTAGGGAATTTACTATTTTTGGTTGCAGTGAGAGACTAGGCAGCAAGCTGGAATCTGCTCTACCCGAGGGTAACAGTTCACTTTTTGTCCAATTAATTTTATGGCTGGCAATCTTCCTGTACCCTGCTAGTATGTCCTGCAGAAAGAACAAATCTTGTTGGATGTCTTTTAAGGATACTAGTAACTCATCTGCAAAGAGGGTGACTTTGTATGTTGAGTCCCCTACCCAGAAAACCTCCAGCCACTGGTTGAGTCTCAGCCCTGCTGCCAAAGGTTCCAATGCCATCATATACAAAACAGGAGAAAGAGGGCATCCATGCCACAAACCTCTTGTTAATTGAAATGGCTTAGAGAGAAAACCATTGACCAAAACCTGAGCCAACAGTTGATTATAAAGGGCCTTAATCCATCAAAGCATGTTATCTCTGATACCAAAGCTCCCCAAGGCTTTGAACATATACCCCCACTCCACACGGTCAAAGGTCTTTTCAGTGTCCAAGCTTAGGATTGCATTCTTTTCCCCCTTACCCCTCCCGGCCCAGCACCAGATCACATTGAGCGTCTTTCTGGCATTTTGTTTACCATGTCTACCTTTTACAAAACTTGTTTGGTCCTCGTGTATTATGTCAGACAAAACTGTTTCCAGCTGACCTGCCAAAATGCAAGCAACAATTCTGTAGTCAGATGTTAATAGTTTGGCCTATAGGATGAGCACTGTTGGGGATCCTTATCTGATTTGGGGAGAACAACAATGGTAGTGGACCGCACAGAAGGGGCAATGCACCAGTTTCCAGACCTTCTTCAATCAAGGCTAAGAGGGGTTCTAGTAAGTCATTCTGGAAGCATCTGAAGAAGTTGATGGGGAAGCCAGATCCATGGCCTTCCCTCCCTTAAGATGCATAATGGCCTTCCTAACCTCGTCTCCCTGTATTGGTGCATTGTTTCCCTGCTAACCACATCTATAGTAGGAAGATCCACCTTACCCAAAAAGTATTTTATTTGGGGGTCTGTGGGAGAGGTCTCAGTAGTACATAATGCATTCTAAAGCTATCACCAATCTCCGAGTCTGTGAGCACCTCTTCTCCCCTCATATTTCTGATCTTAGCTACATTTTTTGCCCCCTCCCTGCTCTTTAATTTTCAGGCTAACCATTTCCCTCAAAAAATGCGATCAAAATAATTACCAGCATGGGTTAGAAGCAGTGCCCACTCGATCCTGACACAATGGGTCATATTATATTCCCATTTTATGCACTGAAGGACCTGGTACCTCTCTGCGGTGGGATGGGCCATGTGGGCCTTCTCCATCTCACAGATCTGGCTTTCAAGGTCAGTTACCTGCTGTTTGTTAGTATGTTTTTTTGTGTGTTGCATAGGAGATAATGGTTCCTCTAAGAAGTGCCTTCAGGGCATCCCATCTCATAGCTGCTGAGGTTTGGACAGGTGGATTATTGCCGATATAATCCACTATGTACTCCTTTACAAATACCTAAAAATGTTCTTTTTTAAGCAGAGTGGGATCTTATCTCCAACCCCTGTGAGTGCTACAGGAGTCCATCCTAGTCATAGAGAGGCAGACATGGGTGTGGTCCATGATAGCCATTGTGCCATGCATAACTGAACTGACGTTTGGAAGCATCCCTGGAGATACACGGGCAAGGTCTAGATGGGCATAACTTTTCACTGAGTGAGAGTAGTGAGTGTGCACCCTACCCTTAGGATTCAGGTGCCTCCATGTGTCTACAAGTCTGTTGTTTTACATTAGATGGCTTAATGCTTGAGCTTTCTTGGATTTCGGCCCTCCCATCTTTGAAGTACAATCCATAATACTGTCTAACACACAACTAAAGTCTTCACATAATATTCAGGGCCCTTCTTTACCAGACATTTCGTTTGAGAGTCTGTTAAAGGCAGGTGAATCAGTGTTCAGACCATAAATGGATCCAACTGCTATTTTTTGCCCTGAATTCAATTGCTTTTGTAGCAGTACATAGCCTCCCCTGATTTGTCCAGGCAAGCCTGGGTAAAGGTACCTGGGAACAGAGGTCTAAGCCATATGGCTGCTCCTCTCACCTTTGAAGTAAAGTATGAGTCATACCATTCTCCACCCCAATTTCTGGCCGTGTGACTTCCCTCCCTGATTGTCATGGGTGTTTCCTAGAGACATAGGATATCTATACGAGATCTTTAATATTCCCTATGACCTTTTTCGTTTTAGTGTGTGTTTTTAAGCCACTGACATTCCACACGCATACCCTTCGATTTTCATCCATTTTCCTGTTAGGAAGTAGTGACCACTAGATAATTTACTTTCAATTAACAGATTTGCCATTGGAAAAGACCGGTGAAACAAAAATTCCAAATTTCAAAAAGGCACATTTTGGGCAAATTAGAAGGGTTATAAAAAACTGGGATTGGAACACAGCTTTTCAAAATCTATCTGTTGATGAAATGTGGGTCTTATTGACATACAAGATTATAACTGTAATAAATGAAAATATTAAATATAGATCTAAGTATAGTAAAAAGAAAATAAATCCAAGATGGTTAAATCCAAAACTCAAAAAACTCATTAAACTTAAAAACTGAATGTTCAGGCAGTTAAAATTGAACATAATTAGTCACTATGCATATAGGGACCATTAAAGGAAAGTAAAAAAAAGCCATAAAAGTGGCTAAGGCTACATTTGAGGAACAGCTGGCTAAAAATTGTATAGATAATTATAAAAGTTTATTTTCTTATAGAAACAATAAAAAAGGTAATAAACAAAGCATAGGTCCTTTTAGGGATGAAAAGTGGGAAATATTTAAAGAAAGGGATATGGCAAATATACAAAACAAATACTTTGATTCAGTGTTTAATCATAAGGATTATAATGCTAAAGATAGTAATTATACAAAATCAATAGACTTAAGAACATAAACAAAAATAAATCTCCAGGGCTGGATGACATCCATCCTAGAGTAATTGCCGAGATCTCAACTGAGTTGGCACCATCTGTGACACATATTTTCCAGAGATCCTTGGATAGTGGGGAAGTGGCTTCTAAATGGAGGGAAGCTTATGTTGTACCAATATATAAAAAGGGAAAGAAAGATTCCCCAGAGAATTATAGACCAGTGAGCCTGACCTCTGTTTTGGGGAAAATACTTGAAGGAATAATCAAAGAACATATTCTCCTAATACTAGATAAAAATCAAAAATCGGACCCAACCCAGCATGGGTTTACAAGGGCAAGATCTTGCCAGACAAATCTCTTGCAGTTTTATGTGAAGGTGAGCAGGGCTTTGGATGAGGGGAGTTCAGTGGATATGGTGTAGCTGGACTTCTCTAAAGTTTTTGATAAACTACCACACCCTGAATTAATTGAAACACTTTACGAACAAAATATACAAATTAATTTTATAAATTGGATAAGAGCTTGGTTGGAGAATAGATGGCAGAGGGTCACAGTAAATGGTGTAATTTCAGAATGGATTGCAGTGACAAGCGGGGTCCCACAGGGATCGGTCTTGGGACCATGTTTGTTCAATTTGTATATATCCACCTTACAGTGTAAAATAGAAAATATTTGGATCACGAAATTTGCGGATGATTGTCGAGTGGAAAGTGTTATAAAAACATTACAAGATCAAACAAAACTGCAAGATTATCTTTCCTATATTGAGTCTTGGACACAAAAGTATAAGCTCAAACTGAATGGGGATAAGTGCATAGTTCTTCATTTCAGGAAGAGAAATGCAGCTTATGATTATAAGATTGGTACAGATGTGCTTAATAAATCTGTGGCAGAGAGAGATCTGGGGGTTATTGTAAAAAATTGCATTACCTTTGTGCTCAGATGATAGGCAAAACAAACAGGATACTAAACTGTATTTTGAGACACATTAAGAGTAGAGCCAGGGAGGTTCTAATGCCACCGTATGGATCATTGGTGAGAACACAACTTGAGTACTGCTTTCAGGTGTGGGCGCCATATAAGAAGGGTGAGATAGATAGAGTGGAGAGGGTCCAGAGAAGAGCTACCAGAGCAGTAAAAGGCTTGGATACTATGGCATATGAGGAGAGGATGAGGAATTTAAATCTTTATTCACTGGCATATAGACGTTGGACAGGGGATATGATATTAGTGTATGAAGCTTTTCAGGATCATAACCTGAGAATGGACTTGGGGATTGAAGAAAAACAAAATAATTATAGTAGTAGAACTCATAATCTACAGAAAGATTTACAAAGGTGGAGACTGTTAAAACAGAGATACTGATTCAGTCAAAGGGTGGCACCTCATTGGAATACACTTCCATCAGCAGTAGTTGAAAGTCCATCACTAGAGAGTTTCAAAGTAAGACTGCACAATTACAGTGATAACAAAATATATGAGTACTAGTAAATTAAGTTCATATAAAATGGGTATACAGCAAGCAGATGGGCGTAAGCCTTATTAAAGCTTTGTATTCACTATGATACTATAATTCTGTATGTCACACCACTGTGTGCCTCTGCATCATGAATTAGCAAGCAGAAGCTAAGTTTTGTAACCGATATTAACAAATAATGACCAGAATAGTAACAATATGATCTCAACATTGAAAAACCTTTACCTCTTCCACCTCCCTGGTTATTGGGTGAGGAGATCCATAACAAACAAACTTAAGGGGAACAGGTGCCCAAAAGAACAGCCATACCCCCCCACCCTTTCTAACTCACAAACAACCTTTTAGCCCTACAGTGAGAAGTCCCACCCAGGATAAGATTAAGATGTGTAAAAACAACATGTATGTAAGATGATATACTTTGTCACCCCCCCATGCATACAACATATGTATCTTCTTCCCCTGCATTTGATTGGTGGTTAGCTATCTGGTCAGCTAAGCACCCAAAACACTTTTTATAAGTTATAGTAAAAACTATAATAATTAGTAATGGTGTACCATCTGGTAGCCATGTGCACATCCCCCCCAAGAAATGGGGGGGTTGGAGCCATGGACTGAAGCTCCAATTATATTATAGCAACTATTATAATTACTTATGGATTGTCTTAACAGATCAGATTAAAGAAGCAGCTATATGATCTATTACTCTATTTTTTAATATACTATATAACCCAGGGGCAAACTCATCCCGGTCTGAGAGGGTATTTAAACATAGTTTGGGAATCTCCAATTGCTTAGACCATCTGATAGGCATTGCAGTTATTGCCCCTCTTGGTGGAAAATGCAGAGCTAAATGTGAGTGAGACAAATCCCTCAAGGCACCAACCTCCTAAGGAGATCGTTCACCCCAGAAAATTGGCAACTCTCCCAAGTCTGACTGCCTCCTCTCAGGGAACATCCCATAGGGTCTTAAACACTGTCATGGCTGACAATACTACCAATGACAATGTAACGTTATAGAAAAACAAACATCAATTCACTTCCTTTATCTATTCACAAAGCTTTGTGTATATAATGCTATCATATAACATGAGAGAAATCTATGTCTCTGTCAACTCATCATTATTACCTGCGGGCCCCAGCCGCAGTCAGGGAGTGGCTGTGGTGCGACTAGAATACTGGACCATCCGAGGCATCATACAGATCAAGCAAAATGGACTGGCTACAACTCCAGTCGTTAAGAGTTAGTCACAGGCAATATACTATGCAGACAGTTCAGGCACACATACTGGCATTTAGTAAATTAGTCTGAGCATATTAATACTGTAGTACCCAAATCCAAGTAAGAAAAAGAAATGACAAGCCTCCTTGCTGATGGAATGTGCAGTGCATTTATGGTCTGTGGCTGGAACGACTATCAAACCACCCAGAGTCAGGCATCAAATAGTAAAGGTTCTGGTCTACTTACCACCAGCAACGCGTAAGTTGTTCTACTTTGTAGGTTCTCAAGGCATCTGAGAGACTGCGATAGGATCAAGGAGTGCTCATCCATTTTGGAAGCATTCGTGCAGGCAGGGAGGAGCATAGTGGGCATGACAGAGCCTTTCCTGTGATTGGTCATGGCAATGATAGAGTAAATTTCACCCAACTGACAGACTGTAAGCTGCCACTGTTTCCATATCGGGAGTCGGGACCACCCAAGAAGACACTTATGTATGCAGTTTTTCACTATTCTACTTTTAGCAGCCATGATAACTTGACAGATTTTGACATGTTGTGGGATGACTGATGTCCACACTCCTCTATGTCCAAAGTAGGGGCTTCAATGTGCCAGGTCGACCCCACATAGCCCATCCTCAGTCCCGGATGCCGAGCCCTGCATGACAGATAAACTGATGGCCATCCCACAAGATTCGTGTTCCAAGCAAAAATTCAGTTTAACAGCTGCTCGCCACATGGTTAAACTGTCTACAGTTGTTCAGTATAAATAACTGGAATGTATTCTAGTTGAGCTCCGATAATGTCACCACAAAAATCAGAGGACAGATCAACCCCCGTACAATGCCAACATACAACAAAGCAGCGATTAAGATATTAAAGGCAAACTATACAACAGTACCTTGCCCAATCACTGTGCCAGTGTAGTGGATTGGGGGTGAGACCTTCCCTCCCCTGCAGCTACTTCCACATTTAAGTATTGCTCGGCATCTTAGGGTCTTTCAAAAATCTGAGGACAACAGCCAGGTTTAGTGATCCGCAGCTTAGCTGGGTGAAGGAAAGCAAAATCCCAACCGCGGTGATGTAGGTATGTTTTGACACCTGCAAACTCTTCGGGGTTTGAAGATCCTTACTGTAGTCCTGAAAAATGGAAACTCTACCATCCTCCACAGTGACTGGACCCTGTGCTCACGCAGCTCGGACAACCTTCTCCTTTTCGGGAAATCTGAGGTATTTGATCAGGCAGTGCCTTGGTTTGTCCCCTGGCTTGGGGCTGATGCAGTGGGCCCACTGGATGTCATAGTTTATCACCAGTGGTTCCAATCCTAGGTTTTTCTACAATCCATTTTTGCACAGTCTTGCCACCTTCCTTCCCTTCCCAGCCCTCTGGTAATCAGATTATATGTATGTTTGATCACCTGCCTCAATTTTCCTGGTCCTCCAAGCGGGCAATCAGTTTTTCAACTTGATCATTTAGTATTTTTTATCTCTGGCCAAGTCTGCTACAGTGTCTTCCAGATCAGTGATCCATCGCTGGGCTTTGTCCAGTTTAGAGCTTATGTACCATTGAGCACTTCATCTAGGGTGCGAAACCTTGGTGTGACCTTTGACAGCGGATTGTTATTTGATTTTCAGGTGTCATCCATTGTCCGGACCAGCTTTTACCACCTTAGGAATATCACCAGGATTAAGCCCTAGTTCCGTCTATGGACCTCCCCACCTTAGTACATGCATTTGTGGCATCCAGACTTGATTACTGTAATGCGCTCTACCTCGGGGTGGAACCTCTGCTGTCTGCAGGTAGTGTAGAACACGGCCACTAGGCTGCTGACTGGGCAGCTGAAATTCTGTCATATCACCCTGGTTTTGCGTGATCTGGACTGGCTGCCAGTGAGTTGGTGGATCTTCTTGAAGGTGGGCTTGCTCACCTTTAAGGCCCTACATGGGCAGTGTCCTGGCTACCTGTCAGATCTTCTTACACCTGCTGTCTCGGTCCACTCCCTCCAGTCTTCCTGTAGGCACCTCCTGGCGATTCCCAGGACAGGGCTCAAAACTGCCGGTGGCACAGCATTTAGTGTTTCTGACCCCGTCCTGTGGAATTCGCTTCCACCATCAATTTGGGAAGCCCCTTCGGTTGAGGTTTTAAGGCCTGCCTCAAGGCCCTCCTGTTTAATCAGGCCTTCTAGGACCTTAGGTATTAGTCCTCCATGGGTACCCTGCTTCTCTGTTTGAGTTTTTTTTTTTTTTTCAAGTTTATAGAGAGCAATATACAGTATTACACACCATATTTCATGTCAACTATTCCTTTGTTACAGCTGGTACCACATTTACTTTACTCATTATACAGATAAGTCAAAACTTCCATACTATAAATCAGTTTATCTTGTATTCTATTGCCTTATCTATGATTCAAGTACTTATTGTTCCTTTTATTTTCACTGTTTCCTCAGGTGCTTTCATCATCAGTCTTTCCTTGGTTATATAAATGTCCATTGTCCAGTTGGAGAAAGAAAGAAAAATAGAATGGCGTTGAAATGCCATATCTTCTGACTCTATAGTTTTCTTAAAAATAATAAAACATTTTGCTCTCCTTAAGTCATGTTTGTTTCACTTTTTCTCTGTTTAGATCATTTTCTTTATCATATAAATACAAATACAAATTTGTTTAATTCACTTTTCTTAAAACTGAAAACTTTATTAACCAGTAAACTTACAATAAAACTCTAAGTGCACTCTTATATTTTATGTCTCCCCCACACACACTTTATAGAGAGAGGTCATATCCATTAGTATATTGTTTTCTGAAGTTGGTTTGTTAGTTTCTAATTAATTTAAAGCCTTTTCAAGGTGTGCTGATAGGTCATAGATTGTTGTCGTCTACTCCCTCTATTCTACCGCTCTCCCTTCATTTCTACTTTAGCTGTGGGGATGGCTTAGTACTTGTGTTTATACTTTCTTACTTTAATCCATCAGGATCTGTTCCAGAGAAGGTGTTCCCTCTACCTTTTCGATGTAGTGATAATATGGGGACCATCTAGTATTATATTTATCTACTGCTAACCTTAATCTGGCTGTAATAGCTACAATGGTTTTAATCTCCCTTACATTTCTCCTCCACTGTTTAAGTTGGGTCTGTGTAGTGGTTAACCAATTCTGTGTTATTACTTTTATCCCAGCTATAACTAGGATTCTAAATAATAATTTTTGTGTTTCTAATCTTAGTTCTGTAGGTGCCAAGCCCAATATCAGCTATTTAAAGTCTAGCGGCTGTATCAGAAGGAGTATTTCTTTAATGTTTAAACTCAGTTCTTGCCAGTATGTCTGTATCTGAGAGCATGTCCAGAAAGTATGTAAATGTGTTCCCCGACCCCCACACCCTCTCCAACATCTTTTTGATGGGTGTTTAGCTAAATGTTTGGAAATACAAGGCATTATAAAATATCTCCCCATCACCTTCCATCTGTATTCCCTCCAGACTGCCGAAGAGATGGTTCAGTGTGTTTTTCTGCAAATCTGCTCCCATTCTGTTTCAGCAATCTCAAATTTCCCCTCTTGTTCTCTCCTCCATCTATCTTGAATTGCTAAAACTCCCATTCCTTCCTGTAGACTTTTGTTAGTATGATATTAATTGTTTAGTGTTTCCCTGTAATGATCTTGCTTGAATTGTTGTGATTGTTTCTATTGAGTTAGAGGCAAGGACGTCCTTTCCCACTGTTGCATTTATAAAATGCCTGCATTGCAGGAATCTATAAAAGTCCTTATGCAGTAAATTATATTTTTCTTGTAAGGTTTTGTAATCCATTACCTCATTATTTTGAAGAAACTGGGATAAATAAATCAGACCATTGTCCCTCCATCTGTTGAAACAACTATCTCTCTGTTGAATCGGGAACTCTGGGAGGTAGTTTAGTGGAATATATTGCCATATGTATGTTAGAAGTTCCCACTGGTTTCTTATTTTAACCAATTCTGGATTATGTGTTTTGTCCAGCAGTTTTCCATCTGATTAATGTCCTTTTGCAAAATAATCCATGGGAGCAGTTTGGCTGGAACATGAGAATGTGCATTTTCCTCCATCGCCCACCAGGTATCAGGCAATGTTGGAGAAAGCAGCTTTATCACAGGCACTGCCTGGGCCACTTTATAATAGGATCGAAGCTCTGGATCTCCCCAGCCTTCCCCTTCCTTTGTGGCCAGCAGGCAAGATATTTTTTATCCTAGGTTTCTTCCCTCCCCAAATATAATGACTTGTTTTCTTGTACAGCAACTTTCAATCTCCCTTTGGTATGGCAACTGGAAGTGTTGAAAAAAGAAACAGGAGTGTGGGGAGAACATTCATTTTTATGGATTCAAGCCTATTAGAGAAAGAAAAGGGAAGCAGATTCCATCTATTTAAGTCTTCATATATTTTCTGTAGGAGTTCCCATAATTAGCCTTGTATAAATGAGTAAGTTGCATCGGAATCCATATTCCTAAGTAATGGACTTTCTCCTTTACCCATTTAAAAGGGATTAGTTGTTTGTCTTCTCTAGACAGTTCCCCTCCCACCCACATGACTTCTGATTTTTCAGTGTTTATTTAAAATCCTGAGATTTTCCCATCTTGGCTTAACAGTTGTATCAAATGTGGCATTGATTTAGAGGGATTATCTAAGTAAATGAGCATGTCATCCACGTAAAAGTGAAGCTTTACAAGACTGTTTCCCTACCCCAATCCCTGCAATATCATGAGGTTGCCTTATGGCCGCTGCCAGAGGTTCCTGACTGCTGGCAAACAGTAATGGGGAGAGTGGGCAGCCCTGCCTTGTTCCTCTTTCAATTTCTAGTATTGCTGATAACGTTCTGTTCACTTTTACTTTGGCTGTAGGGGCAGTATAACATAATTCAATCCATTTCCGGAATCTACCCCCCATCCCCATTGTTTCCATAACTGTGAACAAATATTCCCAGTTAAGTCTATCAAAGGCTTTTTCTGCATCGAGAAACACAGCCAGTTGAATTGTTTCTGTTGGTGCCTTGTACTTAAGTACGTTCAATAGCTTCCTTATATTATCCAATAATTGTCTGTTAGGTATAAAACCTGCTTGGCCTGGGTGGATAATCAGTTCAATACATTTTTGTAATCGGGTTGCTAGTATTTTAGATAACATTTTTAGATCCTGGTTGAGGAGAGAGATGGGACGATATGCCTCACAGGTGTCTGCTTGTTTATCTGGTTTCGGAATTACAGTAATCATCGCCTCTTTCCATGAGGGGGGCTTGTTCCTCTATTATACAAGAACTGTATACCTCTGTAAGGATTGGGGCTAAAGTTTCCACAAATTGTTTTATAAAAGTCTGAGCAGAATCCATCAGGACCCGGTGATTTGCCTATAGGTAAAGATCGGATAGTCTGTATCACCTCTCTTTCTGTAATAATGGCACTGATGTCTTCCCTTAATTGTTTTGTTAATGATGGTAACTTTAGTTTAGATAAGAAAGCCTTTGTTGCTTCACTAACACTAATGAGGCAGTACAGCACAGTGGTTTAAGGCTCTGAACTGCAAACCTGGTGTCATCCAGCAGACAAGACCTGGGTTTGAATCCCACAGCTTCCACTTGCATACTGTGTGACCCTGAGCAAGTCACTTAACTTTCCTGTGCTCCCAGGTCGCTCCTGTAAAAAAGCTTCCACCTTAGTGTGCCAATCCTGGTTAAACTAAAATAAATAAATAAAATAAAACAAACACTCTCTTCCCCTCCCTCCTTCCAGCATAGTTGTTTATAATATTTTTGGAATTGTGATGCTATTTCCTCCAGTTTTACCCATAGTTTATTTGTATCATCTTTATTTTTAATTTTGTATATTGTTTTCTCTGTTTGAGATTTCTTAAGTCTGAATGCCAATAGCCTGGCTGCTTGCCCCCATTTCATGATATTTCTGTTTAGCAAATCGAAGGTTGCCCTCCACTTTTTTGTTTTCATGTTGGGAAAGTGCCTCCCTATCTTCCGCTAAGGCTTTTAAAATGCTTTTGTCTCCTGGATTGGATTTATGTTGTTGTTCCAGGTCTTTCAGACTCTGCAACAGCCTTCTGTATGTCAATTGGAGTAGTTTCTTTCTGGATGAGGCAAACCCAATTATCTCCCCTCTCACTACCAATTTCAAAGCTTCCCAAGTTGAGATGTGTGAGCATCCTTGATCAATATTGATGGAGTATACTTCTTTAATTTTGTCTGTTAATTTATTAACAAAGCCTTTATCATTTAACAAAGAGACATTCAAATGCCATACTGATTGTTTCTGACCTTGAGTTAGCCATAAGTTGACGGAAATTGGTGCACAGTCCAACAGAGTAATGTTATGGATTTCTGATCGTGTTACAGTATGCATTTGTGCTTTCCGGGTAAAAAGTAAGATAAGACTATCCTTGAGTATGAGGAATGGAGGCTGAATAAAAGGTGTAGTCCCTTTCTCTTGGATGTTGATCTCTCCACACATCTCTCAGACCTAATTCGTCTGTCAAACCCACCAGTGTTTTAGTTACCTTTTAATTTTGACAGTGTGCTACCTGGGACCTGTCTAACATGGGATTTAAAGCTGCATTAAAATCACCTCCCATGATTATTTGCCCAGGAGTTAATTCTGCTACTTTCTGGAATGTCCTCTGGAAAAAATCTGCAGTGTTCATAATTGGGGTGTATATATATTCACCAAGTGTAGTGTAGCTCTCTAATATTCCACTGTAACCCTCAAGAAGTGACCTTCATTGTCTTTATCTGTTGATTTTATATTTAGAGCACTCCCCCTCCTAAAAAGCATTGCTATCCCAGCCTTTTTCCTGTTTCTTGCAGGAGCCCCCTCCACGTGCCCCACCCAATTCCTTCTCAGTTTTAACAGTTCCTCTTTTGTGAGGTGAGTCTCCAGCAGAAACGCCACCTCACATTTTAGTTTCCTGAGTTCCCCTAGCAGTCTGGATCTTTTTTATTGGGGAGTTGATCCCCTTAACATTGTATGATACAATCTGAATATCAGCCATGTTTACTTCCTATAAATCTCTCCACTTTCATATCTATCCTCTCTAGAAACCATGTAACCAACTTCTTCCCCTCTCTCGTGTCATTACCTGTATGCTAATGAGTGCAGCATTATCTGAAACTGGAACTTCTATAATTAACATTTTACAACAAAAAATTGTTTAGATGAACCACAAATGATGTACAGCAAGCCCTTAGTTGGCTCTGTTTAAACTTCTGCTTCCAAGGTGAGGTTCAATACCCCACTGGGTTATGCAAAATCCCTATTTATTCAGGGATAGGTGGAGTGCCATCGGTGAGGGGCTTCTCCCCCCCCCAAGTTGCCTCTGGGACTTTAGTGAAAGATAGTCATTTTATTCTGTCTTGTCACCAGCTCTAAACCTGGATCCCCCCCCATTCACAATATTTAAGTCTGTTTAGGTCCTCCATCTCCCCAGCAGTTTGATTTTTCTACTAATCCATGGGGCTTTTAATAGAATTTTTGCCCTTTAGACTCTTAGTAATTTAGGAGCCCTTTATTCAGTTCCCTTTTTTTCCCCAGTTTGGGGGAATGTTCACTGTGAGCGCCCTCCTGTAACATTCATAGTTACAGAGTGGAAGTATAAGATAAAAGTCCCCACTCACATGTGTGTCGTTCTTCAGCACTTGCTACTCTGTTGCTGTTTGTCCTCATTTTCGGTTGTGCTGCTTACGAGGGTCTTCTTGGCCAGATTCATCAGGTCAGGAGATAAGTGATGCGGTAGCTGCCATGGGGGGGTCCTCTTTCTCCCTTTTACATTAACACTCCATGCGCCCGCCATTAGCTCCTTCTCAACTTCTTCCATCGCTAAATCCAGACGTGGGATGTGGTGTTCCTTCAGAAAGGTCATAGCTTCCACCAACGAGTTGAACATTTTTGTTCCCCCTTCAGCAATGATCTTTAATCTGGCTGGGAATAAAAGTTGTCCCTTTATTTTATGTTTCTCCCGGAGCTCCTTTATTACTGCTCTAATTCTATTTCTTTTTATTTGAAGCTCTGAGTGATCTTGATCAAAAAACACAGTTGCTCCCTCGTAGGTAAGCAACTTATGTCTCCAGGCTTCCTGTAAAATGATTTCTTTCTCTTGAAAACGTAACATTCTTATGACCCAGGATCATAGTCTTGATTTGGGAACCGCTGGTTTTTGCCCAAGAAAGCAATATGCTCTTTCTATGTCCAATGTAAGATCTGAGGGCAATGAGAGCAGGGATCTAAGAAGATGCTTGATAAAATCTGTCATAGTAGCATATCCTTCTTCTGCCCCCTCTCGCATCCAATATATCCTAAAGTTATTTCTTTTTGCCCAATTCTCCGCGTCTTCCAGTCTTTCCTGAATCATGCGATCCCTTTGCAGAAGACATAGTAGGATCCTATCGTTGGATTCTTGGGCTTCCGCAACCTGTGCCACTTTTTGTTCGTTCTGAGCTGCCTTTCCGTCAATACTTTTCAAATTGCTTTTCAGATCAGAGAAGGAAGATTCGATTTTACTGACTGTTTTCAGGATTTGTTGTATAGCTTGGGCTGTGTTAGGAGGATTGAGCTCTTCAACTCCCTCCACTTCTGATCCCGGCTGTGTCTTATTGTCGGGCCATGCGGCTGTATGTAGACTTTCCATTGCTGAAGCTATCGAGAGCTGCTTAAATTTAGCTTTTTGTCCCAGCAATTTAGCTTCTTTCTGGTGATGTGGTTTACTAGCCATCTAATCACTCTTCGAGTGCTGTTTTTGTTTGAAAAAATAATCTGGAGCAGGAGGACTATATTAGATTGAAGGAAGGGTTCAACTGGAGCTCAAGCTTCAAGTTGTGTTCATGCTGGTGATGTCACTGGAAGGCCTGAGTTTAATTTTTTTTTTGTGAACTTTATTTCTCTCCTGTTGCTGACCCCCAGACTCTCTCCGATGGGCAGACTTGACTCACCCACCATTCCACCCGCCTGAAGGCTCAGTCCTACCAGTCGGTTTCACCAGCTACACTCCCTCTTTCCTAGTGCTAGTTCCCTGGATTTAAGCCCCCCGGAGTGGGACCGCCACTCTTCTTTGGTGACCTGTCTGGAAATCTGGGTGGGCATCCAGGAAGTGAAGGAGCACAGACGGTAGCCGACACACTCAGCAATGGGCATGGGGGATGGTCCCTGGTCTTCGACTTTGCCAACCAGAGGACAGGGATTTTCCTTTTTCCATTCCCCGAGGAGCTCAGGTGTGCAATGGCAGCTGGGCATGATGTGCTGCCACCTGCCGAGCTCCACCCCTACAAAGCATCGCCAACTGCTTGTGCTACACCTGATCGCTGCCAGGTGCCACTTCAGTGTAGCGTGTCCCTGGAACCCTCCCCAGGGAGAGCTGTCCTCTGGACACTTGATACCTTCCCTCCCCCTGGCGATTCTGGCTCATTCCCAAAACCAGGTCACCGGCATGGAATGAGGTGTGGCATCCATCGCCTCAACCCTCAGCACCACTGGACCAGTGGGTTTCAGTTTTAATAGAGATGTTTATTAATTATATTTATTTATGCTGATATTTTACTGCTTTTTAACATTGATTTGTATTACTGTATTGATAGTGTGCTTCTACTGTTCAGTGCCCAGAGCCTCCGAGATTGACGCCAGAAAAATAAAATTTGCTTTGCCTTGCCTTATGAACTGCCAAAGGTTCTGCAAGCCCAGCACTGACAGACTGTATGTGGGCTACACTAGCAGTAAGATTTTCGAAGCCAGCACTGACTTTTTGCTGAAGGTTGATGATATGGGCAGGCAAAGCAGAGAACCCAGTCTGCAAAAATTGCTGATTCCACCTCTCCTCCACTCGCTATTATCACTGGTGTTCCCCAGGGCTCAGTTCTTGGCCCAATTCTCTTTTCCATCCTACTAAATGACCTGCCACAAACCTGCTCTTCTACCTCAATACATATGTATACAGATGACGCAGTCCTCTTCTCCTCTGGCCGGACCCATGAGGAGGTCGCATCCAGTTTACAGGCTGATTTCAACAAGGTACAGCTCTGGTTTAACTCCCATCAACTCTCCCTCAATGCTAAGAAGACAGTCTCGTTGACCTTTGGCACTAGGCAGAGATTATCCAGACTTACCTCACCCCCTATCTTCCACACCCTCGATGGGACAGTCCTCGAGGATGTGTCCTCCTTTAGGTACTTAGGGGTCTGGCTTGACCGACACCTATCCTTCTCCGCCCACATGGACACTATCCTGAAAAAACTGCACCCTAAGTTTGGCGCTCTCTATAGAAATCACAGTAGTCTCCTGCTACCCGTGAGACAGGAAATTGTGCAGAAAATGATACTACCTACCTTCGACTACTGTGATATAATCTACTGTTCGGCCCCCAAGTCAACCCTATCCAGACTGGACCCTCTCTTCAATGCTTTATGCCGCTTTGCCCTTGATGCACCCCCTGTACCCACCACTGCAAGCTTTTCCATTCACTGGCCCTCCCACCCCTTAGCAACCAGAGACTACTTCACAGTGCTAAATTTGCTTCTAACTTCTGGCTCAGTTCCCTTCCACCCTACATCGCCTCCTCCCTATCTTCTCCTCCAATCCCCTCTCATGCCCTCAGGTCTACTGACTCCTGACTATTGGTAATCCCTCACCGTCGGACCTCTGCAGGCCAATCAGCCTTCTCCTACCATCTCCTGAAGCTTTGGAATGACCTGCTGGTCCAAATCCGCCATTCCTTCTGTAAGCATTCTCTATCCGCTGCCCTCATAAACTATTATGCAGTAAACTGCTCATGCACCTGACCTTCTCTCCCCCAACCCTTTAGCCAAACCCTTCCCCCTCTTCCTACCACTACCCCCTCCATCACTCCCTCAATATCTTGTGCAGCCTGACCAGCGGCTTTAGCTACCGGCTGTAAATGCTGGCTTATATTTCTACCAACCTCCACACTTACCCCACACTGCACTTCTGCCTTGTCTCCCTGTCAAACGTATTCCCTTAGCCAGTGACTGTTACCCATGTTTAGTGTAACACTATCCAGGTCTAAACCTTACTCATGTTCTCTCTTCGCTTCTAAACCTTCCCTATACTGTTTCCTTACTTCATGTACCCCCCCCCTTAATCACAAGGCAGTTCAAAGCCCTGTAAGCAATGTGTAACTCTAATTCAATTCAATGTAACTATGTAAGTAATGGATGTATGTATGTAAGCAATGTATGTAATGTTATTTTCAATTCATGACTCCATTGTGTAACTCAATGCTATGTATCACATACTCACTGCTCTCCTCTGTACCCCCCGACGCACTGTGAGATTAGCATCTTGTTGCTCAGTGTGCCTTTCCTGGTGAAACATTTCAATAAATAAATAAATATTGCAGAATCCTGTGAGCCCCCATTCCTGAACATTTTCCGATGCTATTAGTTGAGACCTGGTGCAGCCCTCTGCCAGAGCTGTTGCGGGCTTCCCCGACCTTTAAACTGAAGGGTAGATTGTTTTTTGTTGATTTTTGCATCGCCATCTGAGCTATTTTCTTATTTGTTGTCTTTTTTCTGTAATGAGGATCCTTTTATATAACGAAATTAGCCATTAAATGCAGGTGCTTGAGGGAGCCCAGCTAAAGTGCATCCACCATGCTTTCCAGTCAGGTCAAGCCCCCAAGGATATATATCTTAAAGAAGGTTTGGGGGCTTCAGATGCCCCTGTAATTATTATGTTTGCTTGCACGCATGTGCAAGAAACATAGTACCATGATCTGAGTTTTTCAGAGGTGCGTCAGCATCTTCCAATTCAGTCAGTGTGTTTGCAGGCGTGGTCACAGTTCTCCAATCACTGCTGAAGCTGTCTATGACAGCAGTTGAAAATGCAGTGGCATACAGTTGAAAGAGGGAGCTACGCTTCAGTGAGCAGCTCCTCCCCCCCACCACACACACACACAGATCAACTGTGTCGGTTGCCTGATAGGATGGTGTAGTCTTGTCTAGCTTAGAGAGACAAGCCACACATCATTACTTTAATAAACTGTTCCCTGCCAAAGCAGGACCACCAAAATGTGTGGGTGCATAACAGTCCTTACACACGCCAGCTCTCCAAAGCACACCTTCATGGACTCCATGGGTTCTAATCCTCCAGAAGAAAAATACCTCAGCATTTGATGTGAAAACTCAGACTTCTTTGTATGTGTAATTCCAAGCATTTTCTCTTACTAGACTCTGTCAATATGAACGCCTCGCTGCTAAAACCTATGCAAACGAACTTGAGCGTACTGTGCTACCTGCAGCTGAAGCAAAGAACAACCAGAATGCACAAAGAAGGACATACTGCTATGCATTTTAGCAGCAGCCAGTGGGGGAGGTTTTCATGACTGAAGCACTTTAATGCACCTTTTAGTGCTGTCATATACACACCCATGTGTGGTAATTCACTAAATTGCACACTTAGTCTAGTAATGCAGCTTCAAAATATTTTTTTTTTTCTCTGAATTGCCATGAGCTGGCATTTAGATAGAATCACACAGCTCTTTCTCAAATCATATGCTCAATGAAGTCACATCACCTTGTGACCCTAAACATCTTAGGTTTGGACATGTGCCCTAACAAAATAGTGAAAACTAGGTATAAAAAAAGAAAACACAAATTCAACCATAGCTCACAATCGAATCCACCCTTTTCTCCGGTGAATCTGAAGCCACCTAACAGCCCACCCCTGGGTGCTCATGCACTCCCTCTACCTGCACAACATATGGCCGATGGGGATGCTGTTGCATTTTATTTCATAATTTCCTGATCCTGTTGCTGCCACCATACTGATACAGTAATATTTTTTATGGCTCAAAAACTGCTTGACATTAGCTGAATTATAAATGGCATCCCTGTTTGACGCTGTGGTGTGGAATATGTTGGTGCTCAAATTTTAAGCCAAGTATTACGTGCAGATATGTTGTTATTGACTCATGTCACTTACCATTTTATACATCTATTGATTTTTTTCAATTCACTTTTGCTGACAAATGTTGATCGAAGGGATTCTGGTGTCAATTCAGTTCAGCGACGTGTAACATCTTAGTGCAGATGCCAAGTAACTGTTTTAAAATGCTGAAAAAGTTAACAGCGATGAAAGTGCATGAACTTCTTTCTTTCGTGTCTGGAATTGTAGTGGTGTTATTGGCAAGTGCATGTCCCTTTGCTCCAGATCTATCAGTGAGATGTCTATTCTGTGCAATGTACAGTGGCTAAATGTTATCAGCTGACAGTTTTCATTTCATTATCAACAGATAAATATTCAGGGCTTTGCAAATGCAACTTTGCTGGTAGCACAGTTTCATGCCCCCAAGTGTCTCATCAGTTAGTGGTTATATCTTAACCGATGATCACAAAAAGTATGAAAAAGATTTGCCGCTGAGTAATGCCAATCCACCTACGCATCTTTAGGCTGCAAACATAATTTAAATGTATAGGGATTCTGGACCGGTGTATCACTCCGCGGCACAGCAACGGTTAATAAGTTTAAGCACATTCTCAGGACATTGTTTCACTTGTCCCCTCTCCCCACTATGATCCTGGTCGCCTGAAATAAACCTGACATTTTAGTATCTGTTTTACATCTTGGCTCAGTTAGGCAATCAACGCTGTAAGAACATAAACGGACATATAAATGGGGACTATAAGAACATGCTGTGGGTGCTTCTGCCTTAGTCCAGCTGTGCAACATCAGCCTGAAGCTCAGGTAGAGCTTACTGTCTACCACTTTGTTCACCCTTACATGTACCTGTACCATTTCACATCCTCCCTGCCTTAGTCCAGCTGTGCTACATCAGCCTGAAGCCTGGTAGGGCTTACTGTCTACCACTTTGTTCACCCCCATGTATCGCTGTGCTACATCAGCCTGAAGCTCTGGTAGGGCTTACTGTCTACCACTTTGTTCACCCCCCCCCATGTACCTGCACCATTTCACATCCTTCCTTGATCTACAGTGAGTGGATCCCTCATTCATACATCACATATGCACACACAAAAAGGAAAAAAACGGTCTTCAAAAATTAAGATACATTTATGATGTCTGTTATGTTTGTTTGCAAGCATGTGCAAGAAACATAGTGCCATCATCCGAGATTTCGGAGATGTGTCACCCGCTCTTCCAATTCAATCAGTGTGTTGGCAGGCACAGCCCCTGTAAGCCAATGAATGATGGAGCTGTCTATGACAAGCTCCAAAATGCAGTGGCATACAGTTCAAAGGGAGAGCTACACTTCAGTGAGCAGCGATAAGATATCGCTTGTTCATGCGCAGCTCTGCCCCACACACACGCACATGGCGCGCGTGCCCCCGCCGCCGCACACACTGTATAGCCGGCGGGTGCCCAATCCCCATCAGCTGTGCTGGCGCCCCCGCCCCCAAAGCCTTCCAAATGCATGCGGTGCCCACCCCAGCATGACAACTCATAGATAGCCGGGTGCCCAATCTCCTGTCGGCTCCACTGTCCTCACCCCCCGAGTACTGGGTGCCACACTGGGAGCCCACCCCAGCGTGGCAATCGATGCTTTGGGCGACGGGGTGCCCAAACCCCATTGGCTGAATGCCCCCAACTCCCTTGTGCCATGCTGGGAGCCTACCCCAGCGTGGCAAATGTCCTGCGTCATCAATGGAAACAAAAAGAACACCTGTAAAGAAAAACGGTCCCAAGTAGTCTCCCTGGCCCCCCTCCCACAACCCGCACCCACCCACTGCACACCCTGCCTCCCGACACCCCCTCACCCCATACTTACCTCTGGACCTTGGCGCGACGACCTCGGTGGACCGAAACATGTCTGCACTCTTCAAAAGCCGCACTCACTTAACTGAGGAAATGCCGTAAACTGTATAATGGGCTAGATAGGGTTTTCAACTTTGTTGCATATCACAGGCATTTTTGAATTTTGCACCAAATTTTCAACATTGGGTTTTGGGACCCCTTCTCATGAGTGATGTCACTGTCATGGCGTTATTCGGTCTGAAGGGTGATTTCGCAGTCACTGTGCTAAATCACCTTTTGGGGACCGATTAATGAAAATGACACTGCCAGTGTTCATAAGGTGGCCTCTCAAAAGCCTATTTTGAAAATTTGGTGAAAAAATTTCAAAAAACGACTGTTTTACGAGCACGCGTTGTGCAGTTCCTATGCACACTCGTAAGTTCGCAAATTTTCAATATTTTCACTCCAGATTTTCAACACTGACATTTTACCACACCTTCTTTTAAGTAGTACAGCTGTCATTTTTCACATCTCACCCAAAACTTGTTTCCGCTCATGTAGCGCACAATGGTGCAGTCAGTGCGCTAAATCAATGTACGGGACAAATTAAGAAAATCACAGTGACACTGTTCATGAGCAGAGGTCTTAAAATGGCTATGTTGAAAATTTGGTGAAAAAATTCCAAAAAATGACTGCTTTACGAGCATGTGTTGTGCAGTTCCTATGTAAGCTCGTAAGTTTGCGAATTTTCAATATTTACACTCCAGATTTTCAACATTGCCATTTTACCACACCTCCTTATGAGCAGTACAGCTGTCATTTTCATCTTGCCCAAAATGTGTTTCCACCATGTAGCGCTATAGCATGAGTCGATGTCCTAAATCAATGTATGGGACACATTAAGAAAATCACAGTGACACTGTTCAAGAGCAGAGGTCTTAAAATGGCTATGTTGAAAATTTGGTGAAAACATTCCTAAAAATGACTGTTTTACGAGCGTGCGTTGTGCAGTTCCTATGCATGCTCATAAGTTTGCAAATTTAATATTTTCACTCCAGATTTTCAACATTGCCATTTTATTACACTTCCTTATGAACAGTACAGCTGCCATTTTTCATATGCTACCCAAAATGTGTTTTTGCACATGTAGCACACAATGGTGCTGTTGGTGTGTAAAAGCAATGTTTGGGACAGATTAAGAAATCACAGTTACACTGTTCATGAGCAGAGGTCTTAAAATGGAGATGTTGAAAATTTGGTGACGAAAGTCCATAAAATGACTGTGTTACGAGTGAGCATTGCGCAGTTTCCATGCACCCTCGTACGCTCATGACTTTGTAATATTTTCAGTCCAGATTTATACCAGTGGCATTTTTCCACACTTCCTTATGAACAGTACAGCTGTCATTTTTCACAACATGGCTGAAGTGTGTTTTCACACTTTCAGCGCAGAAATGCGTGGTCGCAGTGGGAAATCATTGTTTGGCACAGATAAAGAAAATCACAGTGACACTGTTCATGATCGGAGGCACCAAAATGCCTGAGTTGATAATCTGCTGTAAAAGATTCCCAACCTAATTATATTATGGGTGTGCGTTGCACAGTTTCTATGTGTGCTCGTGACTTCACCATTTTTTTTTATATTTTTACTGCAGATTTGCAACATTGCCATTTTTTACACCTCCCCATGAACAGTACAGCTGTCATTTTTTACATCTTGTTCAGAATGTTTTTGCACCTGTGGTGCTAAATGCCGTAGTCACTGTGCATAAGCAGCTTTTGGCTAACAAACTGATATTCCCCCTGTTCATGAGGTGGGGTCACAAACAAAACATGTTGAAAATTTGGAGTGAAAATACCAACGAATGCCTGCAGTATTAGGGTTTCCAACCATAACGCCCAACCCTGTAGAGAATGACAGGCATCAGGGGTGTGACTTGGAATTCTTGCCTGTGATGCTCATACCATTACACACCCTGCAGCCAGAGGCATCGAGGTATGCCTTGGACTCTTCTGCCCCAAAGTTCACCCAATTCTCCTATATCGCACCCATCTCCGTATTTCCTAATGAAATGGGATGTGCATAAGGGCCAAAGACCCCAAGGAACACCGTAACACTTGTCAGTGTCTGCAGGGTGGGGGTGGTGAAATAGCGTGGCCGTTATGCCTGACGACCCAAACGCACACCCCAATGCCTGTCACTCTCTGCACGGTGGTGGTGGGGTGGGCTTCAGTTCAGTGCTTCACTGCCATTCCTATTATGCAGCTCTGTAACTTCTACACTACCACTACCAATGCCAGCAAGCAAACATTCGGCATTGACAAATGCTTGTTTTGTTTGCTTCTGTTTGTTTCTTTATCTTTTCATCATTCTATTTGTATTCTGCCTACTACTAGTAAAAAAAAAAAAGAAAGGAATCCAATGAAATTCCTGTATTACAAACGTCAGACCAGTTTTACTGGCAAGGTTGGCAGTGTATTTCATAGGGGGAACTAAAAACCTGTTTGCAGATTTTTCTACAGAAACAACACTTTCTACTACCAAAATAGTATATATAAGAAATATGTGATTGTTTATAACCTGTGATCTTTTATTATAATTTGGCATTTGATGTTTTCTTCATAACCAGATTTTACTTGGGAAGAAGAACACAGAAGCCAATCACTGTTTTAAAAATTGTTAAATCACATAAGCCATGTTTACACAGTCACATTTGCACTGGAGTAACCCACGTGTGACCGCGTAGACACGTACCCGATCAGGGTAAGCCGCTTGCTAAGATGCTCCCAGATTCTCTGGTAAGCTGGGGACGCCAACAGGTGTGAGAGGCTTACGTGGCAGTGTAAACTGCCTGTGTCACAGCAACCAGCAGCTGTCCATCTCCCTTGCAAACAGCCCCTCACCAGTACAGATTGCAGTAGTGCAGAGAGGGGCCGTGTAGACAGAAAAACCATGGGTGGCAAGTGGTCTGGACCGTGCTGCTAATGTTTTGTATTTGCAGTGCTACTGCCGTGTAAACATGGCTATAGATGGACCACAACATTGCAAACATATAAAAGGCAAACTTTGCAGGGGGCGCTGTTGAGCCCGTGCAAGATGGCTGCTTTCCTTTAGAGCTCCTTTAACCTAATGAGGAAATAAAGTTGGATTTCTGCAGTTCTAAGTACTAGTATAGAAATAAAATCAGCAATACGTGTTTTGGAATTGGTGTTGTATATAATGGGCATCCTCATAAAGATAGAGCGACTGGAGAGGGTACAAGATCCAAAAACCCTATTGGTGTATCCACCACGAGGTCCTGCTTAACCCCTGTGACTGAGACAATGGCAACATCAACTGAAGAATCTCTTCAGACAATCGATCAGAAGTTGAACAGAATTTTTGCCTCAGTGGTGGGGCTTTCAGATAAGTTTGATGCCCTAACCAACCGTGTAGTCGGCATTGAAACTACGTTGGAAGCAGTACAAGGGGTTTCGGTTGGAGCCTCCAAGAGGGCTGATTCAGTGATGGGAGCAGTATCATCTATAATAAAAGAAAATAATCATCTCAAATCTCACCTTGAAACGCTTGAAAATCAGGCAAGATCGGCTCATATTCATATTGTAAGGCTACCGGAAGAATGCGAGGGAGACCATCTACTTTTCTTCCTTCAAGAATGGCTAGTACAACAACTAGGAGAAGAGGTTTCAGATAGAGCCCAAAGAATACAGAAGGCTTACCAAGTGAACCCACGAGGCAGGGCAGACAATCCAGATACCCCAAGAGCAGTCGTAGCAGTGATGGACGGGATTGGATCGAAGGATTTCTTTCTGGCTATGGCGAGAAACAAGAGATCACTGCTTTGGGATGGAGAACAGATCCGGATGTTTCCCGATATTGGATATGCTACCCGCCAAAAGAGAAAGAAATCTGACAGTGCAAGAGCCCTATTAAGAGAAGCCGAAATCACCCACGGCTTAATATTTCCTGCCTGCTTGAGAATTGTTCACCAGAGCAGAGTGTTTCTCTTCAATGATTCTAACGAGGCCTTGAAATGGATCAGCGGTCACGCTATGCCTAAGCTTCAGGAGAGGGACCAAGAAGATGTGTCGTTGGAAGAAGAAGAAGTTACTTGAAGAGGCATGTTAAACATTGTGGCCTTGAAAAGGAGAAGGAATTATTTGTAACTATATGTTCTCTCGTTTTGTCCTTTTTATCTTTTAGTATGGGGAGCAGGCTATTCGGAAGACTTCTGTTCCAGTGTCTGACTCTAACTGGATACAAGATACCTTACATAAGTTTATAACCCTGATATACTGAGTGCTTAAAGTATTTAGTGTTTTAAATTTTAATGGGTTAAATGTAAAATAGCCATGCTGATCTCTCCCATACAGTTTTGTTTCATATCTTAGCCCATACAAATGTTTCTAAATGATGTTAGCTGAAGGGATTACGTATGGTTTGATGATTGTATGCTGATTTTATTGATCTATGGGGTCTGGGTTTGAACTGCTGCACCTAATTTAATTTGGGGCTCTATGGGAAAGTAAAATGTTTAGTCAAGTTTAGACACATCTAGGTGTCTATATCATTGGAGAAACGTGGTTCTAATCCTCCTCACTGGTGGGGAGGAAATTGGTGGATTCTTATCATTATTTCCTTTGAACTTTTGCACCACATAGCTCATGGACTTATAAACAGCAAACTGGATATTTTCTTTAATTAATGACTCTTTTGTTAAACCCCCAAAGGATGTATCTTAAAGCATTAGGAAAATCTACATCTGATTATTAAGAGGAGTGGCGCCCTCATGGGAAAAGTAAATGGTATTTCCATGCTTGTTTAGAAACTATGTTTGTATTTTAAAATAATAAACAAAGTTAAAAAAAAAGGCAAACTTTGCTGCTGAAAGAAGTATCCATTTCTTTTGAAAAAGAAAGAAGAATATATTTAAGTTTCTCATTGAAATACTTTGGGCTCATAAGCAGTAGGCAGTTTCTGACATTCCAATACAAGATTTCTACTGAATTCTTTTTACTAGCAATGTAAAAAGCAAAGGTGAAAACCAACTAGTTTCACTGCACTAATGCAGAAAGTAATTAATAACACATCAAAATACAATAAATAAAATAATCAGTTGTCTATTAATTAGAAGAAAACATCTGCTCTTTAGTCTCTTTGCTTTGTAGCTCTGCACCTGCAGTCCAGGGGCCCGAGATTCAAAAGTTTGCACAGGCGCTAACCGGTGCATGCCCACGCAAATCAGGTTTTGCATCAGAACCCAATATTCAAAAGGGTCGGTTGCAAGGCTGGCCTAGTGACACTGAGGGCTGAGGCACTGCATACCTTACCTAGCGCTATGCTGGCAACTTGGGTTTGGGAATGACCTCGGGTCAACAGGGAGCTGGCATGGGGGTGGAGGGATGGAGTGGGATCGAGCAGCCGCAAGGCAGCTCTTCCCTCCCAGGGGTGGTTGCCCACACCCCCTGTAGTTCCGTTCCCACCAGGCGGAGGTCCAGTGGGAAACATAGGCAGGTGGGGGTGGCAGCAGTAGCAAGGGGTGGGGCAGAAGGGGCTAAGCCAGTGCCCGGTGTGTGCCTCCACACACGTGTACATACATGTTTCCCGGGGTCCCAAGCATGGGAGAAAAAAATGGGGTAAAACACTAAAAATCTATATAGAAGGGAAAAAAGGGTCAGTTGCGTTAGTAAGGAGGGTTAGCCCATGCACAAACCACAATGTGTGGAGGTATGCAAATAGGGAGCGGGGAAAGGAATATTGGCACAAGGCAATATTCAGCAGATTTGCACCATGCAAAATGGTTTAGCATGGTCCTTTTGTGACGTGCAAATACTGCCAATCCAAACCTCCTCTTACTTCGTGCAAGCCTAGCAGTTGCTGGAGGTAATACAGCCAACTAGCAGATTGGCTAAGAGGAACACACCTGTGAGTGTCAGTTCATCATCGAAAACCCTCCCAGGTGCCTAGTATTCCCCTTGCCCTCCAATCACCAGCCCATTTAATAAACAAACCTCCCTGGTGCCAAGTTGTCTACCTACCCTCTGATGCACAGCCCAACATGTAGTAACCTGATCCCTGGTGCCTACTGGTCCCCCCCCACCCTCCAATGAACAGCCTGACATGTAGTAACCCGATCCCTAGTGCCTAGTCATCCTGCCACCCTCTGATGCACAGCCAGACAAGTACTAATCCGATCCCTGGTGCCTAGTGGTCCCCCCACCCTCCGATGCACAGCTCAACATGTAATAACCCAATCCCTGATGCCAAGTGGTCCTCCACTCTCCAATGCACAGCCCAACATGTAGTAACCCACTCCCTGGTGCCAAGTGGTCCTCCACTCTCCAATGCATAGCCCAACACGTAGTAACCCACTCCCTGATGCCAAGTGGTCCTCCACTCTCCAATGCACAGCGCAAGATGTAGTAACCCATTCCCTGGTGCCAAGTGGTCCCGCCACCCTCTGATGCACAGCCCAACATGTATCAAACTGACCCCTCGTGCCTAGTGGTCCCGCCACCCTCCAATGTACAGCCTGACATGTAGTAACCTGATCCCTGGTGCCTAGTGGTCCCACTACCCTCTGAAGCACAGCTCAACAGGTAGTAACTCACTCCCTGGTGCCTAGTGGTCCCGCCACCCTCTGATGCATAGCGAGACATGTAGTAGCCCAATCCCTGGTGCCTGGAGGCCCCCCACACTAACTGCTGGGCAGCCACCAAAGATAGCCCCCTCCAAGTGCTCAGTGTCCCAATGTCCCCAGTCCCATCCTGCTATGGGTAGTAGATATTGCTTGACATCCAGTGGTGTCCCGGCCCCATATCAGCAACACAATCCACGTCTGTGCCCATGGTCTCTGGAAACCATCAGGTGCAGGGACAGACAAACACAAGTCACTGGTGTGTCCTGTTCCACCAATTGCCAGTACTGCCACTGTCATGGCAGCAATCCTTGGTGTCTTTTTGCCTGCCCCATCCCACTGTGGCACCAAACACCAACCAAACCCCTTGGAAGTGCATACAGCAACTGTTGCAGCCCTCCTCACACCTCCTCGGATGGACTCCATATGTCCACGCAAGGTGCACGTGTCTTATTTATAGGACCGGGTGATGCACCCTGTTCTATAAATAAGACACAAGCTCCCTGAATGAACATATAGCAGCTGGCAGAGGAGGTGTGAAGAGGACTGCATCGGTCACCGTATGTAATCCCACACCACCGAAGATATTGGTAAGGGAGGGCCACTAGATGCCTGTTTTTTTTTTTTTTTTTTTTTATTTAGTATACTTTTTGCCAGACGTGCCAGAAGCTCAGCCCTTGCTCTCTCTAGTCCCCCACCACACCCCCGGAACTTACCTCATCTCAATGATCCCTTTGGGCTTCCCCCAGGGCAGGGCCACCACACTGGTACTAACCCGCACAACGCTGGTACAAGGTGACTGGTAGGGATTGCCTACCAGCACAGCCTCCCTGGCTTACCCCTCCAAAGTAGGGCATGGAGTTGGAACGGATGTGGCAGACGATGGGCCTAGGTAATTTGTAGAGTGCCATGGTGGACTAACAAGGCCAGTGCAGCGGGGTGTCATTAATGGTGACCACTGTTTTTTTAACTATGACCCCAGTGGCAGGCATGGAATGCAGTGATGCTAAAGCATCAGCATCTGGCACGTCTCCTTAGTAATTCGGTGCAGGCTTGCTGCATCTCTCTTAGTTGCATGCCAGGCACTCCGCCCGATAGCAGTCCCTCAATTGCACTGGCTAGCCCTCCGACTCCTTGGGTCCATTCTCTAATCTGGGGTGTCTGCATTTTAGGTGAACACTTTGCTGCTGCACTGGCGGGATGGCCGCAATGCCCAGGATTGCTACAGTGACACTGATGGTACCGGCGATTGGGGGGGACAGGACAAACCAGGGACTCGTGTCTGTCTGTCCCTGCACCTGATGGTTTCCAGCGAGCATACAGGACCAGAGATTGGTGACGGGGGGACTACTGGGCACCAGGGATATCTACTACCCGTAGCAGGATGGGGCTGGGGGGGGTTGGGACACTGGGCACTTGGGGAGGGCTATCTTTGTGTGGCTTCCCCACGATCAGTGGGGGGGCAGACAACTAGGCACCAGGTATCAGGTTACTACATGTTGGGCTGTGCACTGGAGGGTAAGGGGACCACTAGGCACCAGGGATTTGGTTACTACATGTTGAGCTGTGCATCGGAGGGTGAGGGGACCACTAGGCACCAGGTTTTGGGTTATTACATGGTGGGTTGTGCATCGGACGGTGGGAGGACCACTAGGCACCAGGGACTTCCACACATGTATGGGACCAGAGATAGGGGGGTACTGCACTAACCTGTCTCACTACCCATGCAGGGCTCAAAATTCCAACTGAAATGGTGTTCTGTGCACACCAAAAACCAAGCACAGAACACCATATTCAGCACCCTGGTAAACCACGGTGTATACTGCTTTAAAGGAGCCAGTTTCAAGCAGCTGCCATTTTGTTTTGGGCGCCTGCTTTTTGCCTCGGGTGCACACTTTGCATCTAAGTTGTTTTTTTGGTTTTTTTTTAGTTATGCGGATCCGGAGACTATCTGATGCCTTCTAAGATGCCCCACCCAACTGGAATGCTGCATTATATCTTCCCAGCCCGAGACCAATCGAAATCTCGCATTCACTAGCGAGATTTTGGTCTCAGGTTGAGCTGTTGAGCACTTTTTTTCCTTCATTCCTAGGGGCAGCAATCACACTGACAGGATTCTCTCACTGGCTCCTCACTCTGGACATCACTGCCGCCCATGGTGGTCTGGTAAATCGGGGGGGGGGGGGCAGCTGGCTAAAACAGGAGGGTGAAGGGAAAGGGAACAATACAGTCAAAGGATTTGGGATGGGTGGGTTTTGGATATGGGAAGAAAGGATTTTATGCAACTGATACTCATCGGTGAGCTTCAAGGAAACAGTCAGAGGGGGGCCTTGGAATAAACAGAGGGCAAATGTGCCATGCTTATTTGCTGTGTTTGGGAGACTCAGCCAATTTCTTTTCAAAAATTAGGCAGACTGCCTAAAAAAAGGAGGAACATCAAAATGAAAAAGGCATACAAGGGAACATTTTTGAATAGGGAGGGCACTGCCTAGCCGGGGGGAAAAGGCAACAGGCCTGGAAAAAAAAATGCAGCCTTTTTTGGGCACACTTCCCTGACACAGGCCACAAAAGGCAAGAAGGGAAACAAAAGCCAAGGGAAAACAAACTTTGCCTTTGGTACTCAGCAGGGTGCTGCCTTGCCCAGAGACAAACATTTATTGCCTTTCAGGGAGGGGCACTGCGTCACAAAATAACTGAAGGCAACAAGGCAGTGAATAAAATTTTCATTTCTTCCATTATACAGATCGTTGGTTGGGCCCCACCTGCAATACTGCATGCAGTACTGGTGCCCATACCTACGAAAGGACATTAGGCTGCTGGAAGGGGTGCAGTGTATGGCGACGAAGATGATTCAGGGCCTAGGGGGAATTGCCATATAAGGTCAGACTAAGAGAGTTAAACATGTACACACTGGAGGAGAGGAGGGACAGGGGGGATATGATGGAGACCTTCAAATACGTAAAAGGGATACTCAAAACAGACACAGAGGGTCTATTCAGGGAAGGGTGGTGAGAGACACTAGGGGCCATGACATGGGATTGGAGGGGGACAAATTCAGAAGGGAGGTGAGGAGGCATTTTTTTTACGGAGAGGGTGGTGGCAAAGTGGAACGCACTACCAGCTGAAGTGGTGGCATATACCACACTGGAATGCTTCAAGAAGAGGTGGGACAGGGCAAAGGTGACGGTAAGGGGAGGTAAGAGGAGGGGGGTGGGGCAGCTGCTGAATAGGGAGCTAGTTGCATTCACAAGCAGCTTAGATAGACCATGATGGCCTTTTGCTGCTGGTAATTTTCATATGTTCGTATTTGCTGTGGTACAACAATCATGCCCTAATCTCCCTGAGTTGGAGAGGCAAAAACGTATCCACATTTTCCCTTGTTTTTGGACCCCCCAAAAAAGACACCAGACATAATTCTCTATAAATTTTGTACTGAAAAAAAAGACACTGTAAGGTATCGAGCAGCTTTATTTTGTGCAGCTCATTTTTTTTCTGGGCAGACTTCACCAACTTGTGAGTAAAAAAAAAGAAAATTAGACTCTGGGCAGTTAACAAACTTGGCTACAAGAATATATACATTTTCTTATCTGGTCTAAGGATAAATAACACAAACCACACTCTTTCCCTCACATCTGCCTGCGGTTCAATTTGCAACACAGCAGAAACACATTAGCGAAGGGCTAAAAATATTTATATCAAATGTAATAAGTCTGCTTGACACTCACCTTGAAAAGAAAACTCTCGATTGCTGCAGGGTACACTTTATCTCACTCTTTGTGGTGTCACGGGGTGGATTTATCCCAGCTAGTCAGTTCTGCTTCAACTGGCCCTTGCCTGTTTGGTCAGGTGCTTCTTTGCTGGCAAAATTAATAAGCAACTGCCAAGATGTGGCATTTTTGGAATGGAGTACAGAACCCTAAGACCATTGCAGCAGAGAAGGAGGCTCTTAGGAAAAAGGAGAGAAGCTGCTTGTGACAAAAGCAAACAACTGTGTACTTTTCAAGAACATTGTGTAACAAAGTACGCTTGGGTTGAGCTTGACCCTGAGAAAAACGTGATGTTTTGTAAATCGTGTAGGAAATTCACAGATATTGCAGATACAACATCACCATATTATGAAGGGGGCTGCAATAATTTCACTGAGCAGTCTTTACAAAAACATGTCAAGTCTAAGAAACACTCCCTTGCTGTTGCCCAATTTATAGCTGAATCCCAGCAGGCATCTTCAGCTGACATAGCAATCGTAATGCTCATTTCCAACGTGGCACATCATGTGCAGAGCTTAATTTGAAATGCACATGCCTTGGCTGAATATGCTAGGCCATATACAGACTTCCAGTGGATGTGTGACCTTGATAAATGTAAAGGGGTTGATACTGGGGAAACCTATCACAATGACAAACCATGCTGCGTGTTCATTAGTAATATCACAGAGGTGAAATGTAAAAAGCTGGTGGATGTGGTGAAGAATGTGGACTTCCTGTCCGTGATCAAAAATTGTGCAACAGATTTCAGTATAAAAGAACAGGAAATAATTTACATAAGAACAGTAAACAAGGGGGTGCCAGGTGTTTTTTTTTGTGTCACTGGAAAATCTGAAAAAAGCATGGCTTGCATCGATCAGGCCATGCAGTCACAGATGTAGTCAGCAGAGTGGAAAAACAAACTGGTAGGGCTTACCACCAATGGGGCAGTAGTGATGATGGGTGGGGGGGGGCCCACTACTCAAAAAGGATCCTCCTCATCTAGTCATGATACACTGCAATGCACACAGACTGGAGTTAGCCCTGAAGGATGTCTTTAAAACACATCACGGGAGCGCTAATGAGCAAATTGGACTAAAGACGTGGTTTTACCTCGCTCCTCGAATCGTTGCAAAAATAACAGAAATAAACTGCAAAAATTTAAAAGAAACGATAACAAAAAGAAGAGAAATCTATAAGAACGTAGGATGCATGAATATGTGATCTCCAATGTGGTGAAAAGTTTGCGTACCATAGCAAAAAATCAACGGAAGCAACCGCCAACATCTCAGGTGGAGAATGCAAGCCATGTGTCTCTCTCGGCTGGGGAAGTCAGTGCTTTAGGCCGCGAAGTTACTCAACAGGTTCTAGCTGCACTGGAGCCTAAATTAACCAGCTTTGCTACCACTTTTGATAGAAAATTAAAAGAACTGGTTGACCTACATGCTTCATAGGCTACTCAGCTGAATGAGGTTGAGCAAAGGGTGTCAGACATAGAAGACGCAACAGCCCCTCTACCAGAACAAGTTATTACCTTGCAAAAAGAACTAGAGGAATTAAAAGACCTCTTCAACTACCAGGAGAATTATCACCGCTGGTTGAATTTGTGTTTGCGAGGCTTACCAGAGGGAATGGAAGGTCCGAGTGTGATCGATTTTTGCACGAAGACTTTGCCAGAATTACTCAGCCTCTCTCCCAAAAATAGCCGTCTGAAGCTGGAGAGGACCCATAGGGTTGTTATGCCAAAACCTGCACCTAACCAACCTCCACGACAGGTGATCATGAGATTTCATCACTATCTTGATAGAGAAAGTATCCTTAAGGCTTATTGGGAACACTCTGAGCTTAAATATGAGGGGCATCGCTTATTTCTTTCTCAGGATTATTCAGCCCACTTGTTAAAACGTCGACAAGCATTTAGTCCAGTGATGGCGCAGCTTCATGAGGCCAAAATGGACTGCTACATGCTATACCCGGCAACTTTTAAAATCAAGCATGAGGGAGCGGTATACTCCTTTTGGGAAGTTGCTAAAGCAGAGATATCTGTTCGAGATCTGAAGAAGAAGATGGGGTGATTTGAAATCAGAAATGTTCTCTATGGGTTGGCTCTTCTTCTTGTTTTTGGGCTCGGAGGGGTTTCCTCTCTTTTTTTTCCCTTCTCCCTGTTTCACAATGATGGCTTAACTGGATTTAGCAGATCGAAGGATAGAAAAGCTAAGTGACTGGAACTTAAGTACTTTCAACCCCGAGACATCTCTAAAAAAACATTTGTTTGGTGATTATATTAGGATTGGTTGGTCTGCCATTCCTCTCATATTTAATTTTAGTAGAGATCTAACTGGAAGAGAGGAGATGACCATAGTATGCATTTTTTGTACTTTGAGACATACGGTGCTATGGTATGCCCTGGCCTGATTTATTTTCTCTGTAAAGATATAATAGGGATAGAGATCATACTGCTGCTCTACGTCATAAGATTTCTGCAGTGGCATAAATGGATAGCACAGATCGAACAGTGGAGAAATTAAATGACTGGTACTTAAGCACTCTTTGACCCTGAGACATTTCTAGAAGTAATTTGTTTTTTGTAAATCTGAAAATTTAAAATAACGCCTGGAGAGACAATATGACTATATTATGATGGGACTGGAGCTATATTGTTTCATTTTGAATCGTTGGCCTGACATTCATTCTGTATTTAGTTTTAAGGGAGATTTAACTAATGAAAATAATGGGAAAGGTTTTTGATAAAGTCTCTTTTGTGTGCTTGCGGGGAAAAAAGAACTTTCTGTCGAGAGCGATTTATGTTGGTAAAGGGAGAAGACTCACTAAGAAAAGTGGGAGAGAGGACAAGGAGGGGGGAACGGATGGATGGGAGGAGATGATGATATTATATATATCTCTTGTCCATGGGGATATGTGGTGCTATGACACGCTCTGGACAGATCTATTTTAATTCTCTTTTGCAAAGCTATGGTATTGACAGAGATAATACTGTTGTTCTAGGCTTTAAGGTTTCAACAGGGAAACTAGTGGGCAGTTACACTATTTGCAGCCTGCGGCGGCTTGAGGGTTGGGGGGGGCACGTTTCCTTTTTACTTCATGAAGGGAAGGGGTAGTAAAATTTCTGCACTACACAGTTACTGTTACTATGGGATGTGGGATGTACAGGAAAATAAGGGAGTCAAGGGGGGGCAGAAGGGTGAGGGGAATAATTTTGTATATAGTTACTACTTGTTTGTTTACTTACAGTTAAATGTTAGTTTTCAGATCCAAAGAAATTACTTTTCAGATATTGTGGATGTGAGGGAAAAAGGGCCATGGGAAAGGCTACTCAGATGGCCAGATGGGGAAATATGGAGCAGGAAATTATGGCTAGCCTAAAAGATTTGAGCGTAGTCTCATGGAACGTCAGGGGAATAGCCACTCCCATTAAATGTACAATGTTACTCACAGCCTTGAAGTGACAAAACACTCAGGTCACCATGCTTCAAGAGACACATCTTACAGATAGGGAGCATGCAAAGCTAAAAAGGGGATGGGTAGGGGAATGCTTTTTGGCAGCCTTTAATGCGCATAAAAGAGGGGTGGCTGTTCTCCTGCACAAGAGGCTACCATTCCAGAAGGAGCAGGTGGTTACTGATCCAGATGGAGGGCGCTATGTCTTTGTGGTAGGAACTCTATATGGGGAGAAAATCATGTTTGGAAGTATATATGCCCCTGCTGTCTATGACTCACTTTTTTATGGAAGGCTTATGGCCCTGTTAGTTGCAGAGCAATTCCCTAATTTGATAATGGGTGGAGACATGAATTGTTTGCTTAACCCTGTCCTGGACCGCTCAGAGCATAAAGGACCTCCTAAAGGTGCCATTCAGGAATGGCTGGCTGGAATGAGCGATTTAGATCTTATAGAGGGATGGCAAACAGCTCACCCCACAGCTAAAGAGTATATCTTTTTTTCGCACCCACACCAAACCTGGTCATGGCTTTATTATATGTTTTTCCCTCAGGATTGGTACTTTTGAGTCACATATATTAAGCACGGTCCTATCCATATATCAGATAACGCTATGGTCATAATGTCTATAAACATGGGGGGAGAGAGGGAGACCTAAAGGACATGGAGATTTCCCAATTACCTATTAACTAATAAGGAATTTCGGCAACATTTGCATGATCAATGGCAACAATATGTACGAGCTAATTTAGAGACGGCCACATCTAAGGCAATATTTTGGGATGCAGGGAAAGCGTTTATGAGAGGAGTCATTATCAGCTATGTTGCTTATCATAAAAAAGATAAGGAGACGAGGGTAAATTTGGAACAGAGACTCAGGGTGTTGGAGAGAAAAGCTGCCTTGGGAGAAGGGGAGGAAAACGTACAACATCTGTTGGCAGGGACTAGAGAAGCGTTGAATAATCTTCTGCTGGGAGAAGCACGGAAAACTTGATTATTTATCAGGAAACATTTTTATGAGTGGGGAAACAGACCTGGTACTATGTTAGCTAACCTTATAAGGGGAAAAAGAGGAGTGCACTTGATACAAGCTGTGCCAGGGGAAGATGGTACACTTCTGAAAAATAAAACATCTATTGGGGATAGGTTTAGGAGATTTTATCAGGAGCTCTATCATGCCCAAGATGGGGAAGGAGACAGGGGGATGATGGAATTTTTGAATAAAACTGAGATACCACAACTAACAGAGGGGCAGAAAACAAGGCTAAATGCAGCTATAACAAGAAAGGAAATTCTCACCGCCATTGTAGCACTGAAGGGAGGGAAGACCAGTGGGCCGGATGGCTTTTCAGCTGAACATTACAAAGCTATGCAACTTCAACTTGTAAACCACCAAAAGGCAGTTTTTAAGGAGGCTAGGGAGGAGGAGGAGGAGGGAGTATTACCTTGATTGTAGGGTGAGGCAACAATATGCTTGATACCAAAGACTGTGAAAGATCTACTTGAATGCACTTCCTTTAGGCCGATATCTCTCTTAAACTGTGATTCTAAAATACTAGCCAAAATTATGGCTACCAGATTGGATGGACTGTTATCGGGGCTCATTCACCCAGACCAAACTGGGTTTATCCGAGATAGGTACTTCTATCACAATGTGAAGACTCTTTTGAATGTAATCTGGGGGCCAAAAAATAATCGGGAATGGTACACATTCTGTCAATGGATGCAGAAAAGGCATTTGACAGAGTGGAGTGGATATACCTGATGGAGGTGTTGGCCCGGTTTGGTTTGGGTGAAGGTTTTATAGGGTTGGTACGGCAAATGTATAGGACTCCTAGGGCTAGAATATTAACCAATGGTACTCTCTCTGACAGTTTTGAATTAGGAAGAGGCACCAGGCAGGGGTGCCCATTATCCCCCTTCCTATTTGCTCTAGTGCTCGAACCCTTGGCTATCACCATCTGAATGCACCCTGAGATCACAGGAGTGCTAAGTAAGACTGGCAGGGAGAGTAAATTATTGCTATATGCAGACAATATGTTGCTATATGTAACTAAGCCCAATAGGTCTATGCCCATACTCTTAAACCTGATTGACCGATTTTCCCAGTTTTCAGGATATAAATTAAATCTGGACAAATCAGAAGAGTTGAGGTTGGGGGAACTGACCACTGGGATTGGTATGCAGAAGTCTAAATGGGGTTTTAGGGTTGTTTGGGAAGCCTTTACATACTTGGGCATTAGGATCGGAAGAAATATTGGAGCTTTATATGGTCTTAATTACACTCCACTCCTGCAAAAAATAATCACGGACTTATCCAGATGGCATGACCTCCCTATCACATGGCTAGGTAGGATAAATCTTATTAAGATGAATTCCCCTGCCCAGAATACTTTAAGTTTGCAAATGCTTCATATCAGGTTAAGAAGAACTCATAGAAGAAAATTGGAAAAAGCTTTCTCCGACTTTATTTGGAGGGGTAAACGGCCTGCGGTGGGACTAGCTTGATTAAAGGCCCCAACTGAGAAGGGAGGGCTCCAGTTCCTGGACTTGAAGGTCTATCAAATGACCATACAATGCCGATATATACAAGATTGGATTGGAAGGCCTAAAGAAGCTGGATGGCTAGATTTAGAAGAGAGAGGATACCCGGGGAAGATCTTGGCCTACCTGTCCCATAAGGGTTGGAAGGCGTATCACGGCCTGCCTAATCCCAATCCTATGGTTAAAGTGGTGATAGAAAGCTGGAGAGGGATGATTAAACAGAGAGGTATTGGACAGGAAGATACATTACTTTTGCCTGTGGGGGGAATCCCTCTCTTTCTTCCGGGTCTAGAAGATGTGGGATATCGGGAATGGGAAGTAAAAGGAATTCGTTGCCTTAAACATTTATTTACTCGGGATGCACTGGACTCATTTGAAAATATACAGACTAGGACGGGTCTGGGTCTCCAACACTTTTCTCATTATTTGCAAATCAGGGCATATATCAGACACATTGGGAGGTTTCAGGGTCTTAACTCACAGTGGGGGAAAGTTGAGTAGCTAATACTGATGTGACAAAAAAAACCAAAAACAAGGGTACCATCCAGAGAATGGCCAAGGAGGGTAAAACTCGGTTTTCGGATAAGACACAGAATACTAAACTACTCTGGGAAAGGTATCTTGGTATCTTAATATCAGCAGACAATTGGAAAGTATTAGTTCAACTTCACCAGGGTGTGCTGCTGTGTAATAAATATAAGTAATCTTATTATAAGTTTTGTCATAGGCTACATTGCCCACCACTTATTGTTCATAAGTACAACCCTGTTGTATCACCCATATGTCCTAGATGTAATAATAACCTAGCATCATACTATCATTATTTCTGGACATGTCCAGTTTTGCAAAAATTCTGGGCAGCGGTGGTGACGGAATTACAAAAGACAGGAGGGTAACAATACCCTATATCCCCTTTATTATTATTGTTTGGGATAGAAGAAACAGGGGAAGGGGAATGGATCCCTGTACAATGATGGCTTAGGGTAGTGCTGTATGTGGCCAGACACTGTATCCTTAATACCTGGGTAACGGCTGTGAAGCCTACTATAGCTCAATGGAAGGCCTTGATACTACAAGCCCTCACTTTAGAGCGCTTGACGTATGTTGTTAAAGAAAAGGAAGAACTCTTCCGTAGAACATGGCAACCATATTTGTTATCTCTGACAGCATCAGATAGTATGATGCTAGGAGAGGGCTGGGTTTGATGTTAATTATACCAGGGAATGGGTTTAATGGCTGGCCTTAGGAAATACAAGGAGGCCCTGATTCCTTCACATCCTGGATTATTGCTTGAAGAATGACTTGCTGATTGGTTATAGATAGATATTTTAATAAGGAATTGGATCATAATGTATATAAGTTATGAACTGAGGTTCATGTAGTTTATGTGTGTATGTATGTACTGTATGTTTGTATGTCAACTATATGGAAAAATATAAACAAATGATGCAAAAAAAACACATCACGTATCATAAAAAAAAATAAACCAACCACTGCTAGGGATCTATCAGTTTTATCATTTCTCACCACTAAACCATTACAATCTGAGAGTCTCCTGTCAGGCAGTGGGAGTAAGATGCCTTATTCTAACCAGAGTTGGAGGAACCAGATGGGCACAACCCAACATTAACAGCACTGAAAGTGCTTATCAGGGAGCACCCCGAGATCTTGCTGCACTTCCAACAGGTATGTACTGTCATGTCCCACTCCATTTTAGAGATTTGTTTTAAAATTGGAACTGCTAAAGCAACAACTTGTGCCATTTTTTTGTCTTCTCAGATGCAATATGGAGGATCCCGAGGGGATCAAGCAATGAAAGCCAAGGGCTACCTGAAGACCATGCACACCTGGAGATGTCAATGCTACATTCACCTGATGGCAGACATCCTGGAAGAGTTCATGAAAGTCAGCCTGCTTCTACAAGCAAATGATACTTCAATGGGAGAGGTGTTTGAATCACATCAGGACCTGATGGACTGCCTTGTAAAGCTGAAAACAAGGTAATTTTGTTTTCCAGAATGATGAATTTAGCTAGACTATTTTGCTCCGCCTAGCCAGAAAAAAAAATAGTAGTAGTATTTCTCTGTCAGGACTTATTAGATAGGTCAGGCTGGGGGATAAGTGTGTTTTTCCTTTTGTTTTGTTTTCTACACCTGGAAAGCACTTACAAAATCTCAATACTCTGGAGGGACCTGAATTCCATGGACACACCCTATCTGTTGATGAAGCAGACCAGTTCTACATTGACAGAGAGACACTACTGACAGCCATGATCCTATATGTCACGAGCAGGTTTGAAGACATGCACCAGCTAGACTCTATTATGGCAGCAATGAACCACATTGTGAACTTAAAACAGTGGCCAGCAAGTCATGTGAACTTGACAGGTGTGTTAGGGTGGGTAAATAACTGACTGGGAGAATCATTAGCTTAGCAAGGTGGAGGTGAGACAGTTTTTTTCCCAATTTGTTTCAGATTATGTGGAGGATGCAAGAGCTGCTGTTGTAAATGAGTTAAGACCAGTCCTCATAGAACAGAACACAGATTCAGGCATGTGTGTAGCAGAGTGGACCAAACTAAAAAAATCACATAAAGAGAAGGTGAATTTCTTCTTCTACCACTAACAATCAACAAATTCTCAATGTATTGTCAGGCCACAGGTCAGACTCAGAGTACATCATGTGTCCCCCCCCCCCCCCCCCCCCAAAGGTACGCCAATGCTGCAGAAGCAAAGTGGCCAGATATTCATCAGGCTTGCCAAGATAAATGCCACAACATTTTTGGACTAGTAACCTTAATTCATACTCTACCAGCAAGTACAGCCGCTTGCGAACAAGGGTTTAGCCTAATGAAAAGAATAAAATCCGAGTGGTGAAGTTCGCTAGGAAAGGACAGTCTGATAGACTTAATAAGGATTTCATTACATACGCCATGTGAAAATTCAATATAGTTCCTGTCGTTGAGTACTGGCGAAAAAGTGGTAGACAGAAAAAAAGGCCTTCTTTGCAGCCATATGGTCCACGGATCAAAAAACAAAGCAATGAGCAGGAGGAGGAAGAGGGGAGACAGCTCAGAGTCAAAAGTAGATAAAGAACTAGATGAATCTTTCATATCTGAAACTAATTCTGAAAAACTTTTGTCTGATGATGATTCTCATGTTATATCTGATGAAGAACTTGAAAGTACTCCCATGTCAGTGTTGTGCCCTAGTAGTAGTTCACAAGAAACTGTTAACTGTGGGGAGAGGGGGGATTCTTGCATCACTGAATCTTGTCCAGATGATGACATGATGATGTGATCAGCATGTCCCAGATTTCAGGTTTGGCCTTTCTTTGCCACCCAACTGTTGAGTCCTGCTTGGACTATGTTTTCATTTTTCCTACAAAAAAAGTTTAATATTGCTATTTGCAATGTTGTTAAAATATGTCACTCCAGGTGTTTGGTGGCAACAATTGCCTGGTCACAGTGCCAGATTTACAAGTCAGGAGGTTAAAAAGTAGATTAAAAATTAGATCAGTAGTTATAACAGTCTAATTTGTCAAATTTGTGAGCTCTCAGTCCATGTTCTATTAATTTCAATTTTGTTATAACAGATATGCTAGACTAATGCCAACTTCTCGAGCAGAAGCACAGACTAGCCAGTCCTAACACAGTCAATCAGCAGTCAAGTGCAAGTCGGTGAGGAAGGTGAACAATAACGCACCATATCAGGTACTGTTTATCTTACAATTAAATGTGCCTGGAAGTTATCTGAGGGAGGCAGCTGAGCACCAAGTAGTCCAGAATCTGGGTATGTGAACAGAGTGTATTTCCGTCTTCAACATTTTTCTTCCCCAGCGTTGCTAGCCCCGACTCCCTAACAATAAAATGATCATGGAAAGTCCACACACCGACATGTGACGTGGCATATTGGACCACTCAGCACAGCAAATCTGATAACTGGATGGTACAGTAGCATTCTGGCCAAACTGGATTTCATGAAAAAAATCACACAAATCTAACTTGATTAGGAGCGGGGTAATTTAAATTTGTACAAATCTGGCCATCTGGTCATGTCATGGTAATAAAACTATCACATTTACTGTCACATGCTGTAACAAATCATGTCAGATAACTGAATCATGAACTTCTGTTTACACTGGCCGGATTCATTTTTTCTTACTCTCTTAATCATGATTGGGTAGACAAAAAGATACTCATTCAAGAATAATGTCGACTGCTGCTTGAACATTTTATCTGTGCATAAGCTCACTGTCATCACTGACAGCAAATAAATGACCGTCCATGGTTTTGTGCTGCATTTTGGGGTTTAAGTTGCATCATACACAACTTTACTGTGACTGGGACTAAACTGCATTGGATTTACGAGAGACTTTCTGTTTTTCACAGCTTGTCATGTCAGTACTGTGATGACCTCTGTCAGTCAGTGCTGCAAGAGCACTTTGAAAAATGTAAATGTAATGCTGCCATTCATTCTGCGCATCACTCTTTTTTTCTGTACATGCACAGAATAAAGCGGAAGTTCAACACCTTACCTAAAAATGAGGAAAACAGAAAGAAAAAAAATACATAAAAATAAATGGAGCTTTTAGAACTTGTTTTTGCCTTTTATTTAGTCAAACAAGAATGTACTGATGGTTGGTGACATTTTGATAGCAGGTATACAAAAAAAAGAGAGTGGTATACCACTTTCTGGGACGGAATACCAAATCTGGGGAACTGGTAATCTGTGTGGAACACCACTTTTTAAAACAAATTTCTAGCTGTGCTATGCAAATGAGCCCATAAAGGGAATGCTAATGGCCCCTTAGTGCTTTGCATGCCCAATGGACTCATTTGAATGGTTCCCTTTGAATATCGCAAATAGTGCTCCGGCACTATCCAATCTGATGGCTCTATTCCCTGCACAGTAGGGATCCACGTCAGGGCAGCACTACTTATCTTAGTGCTGTGCTGACATTGCCCTATATTGAATATAGCATCCTTAGACTCCCAGGCAATTGCAAAGCATAGCTCTGCTTTGTGCATTTCTGAATATCAGGCTCCTGGTATCTGGCCGCGGGGGCGGTCACCCTGAGCTCTGAAGCTCAAGTAGAGGTTTGGTTTAGTTGTATACTGCCCTCTCTGAAAACAAGTTTGATCCTATCCCCTAGACTGGGAGTGGACTACACTGTGCTGTCCCCAGTCCTGACACAAGCATACTGGAAGCGTGTTTCAAAACTCAAGTCCTGCTTCTGTGAAACAATACAGATGATGGTCGAACTTGTGATTTTTTTTTAAAAAACACTCTCTTCCCTTTAAAAGGGCTCTGCAGTTTTGTAGGATGGCACAGACACCAGACAAACCACCAATTTCAATTTATTGTTTTTTTTAATTGAATGGTCCAGGTTTGTGTCCAAACCCAGACACCATTTTGAAGTTGAGTGGATCAGGGATGTATGTGCTTGTGTGGGCAGGAATGTTAAACTGAAACATGTGGAAATAATGGCAGACAATAGGTTTCAGAACCACTGCCATCTTGAAGACTACTGCCCACTGCTGGGGGACAGCAAAGTCAATAGCATCAGCTATTCTATGTCACGTGACCATGTTTTGCCCAGTGAGGTTACAGGAGTTTTTAACTTTTTTTTCTTTTTGAACTTTATTTTTATTAGTCTTATGTAATAAAAATGACATAATTATACAACAGGCAGGTATAACAAAATTGAAATGCTTGCTGTCGCAAGCTCAACATTTTAACAGTAACAAACGATAAGCACCCCGGTACAGTTGTTACCACACTTGGGGGTGTCCGAATAATTACTGCAAGACAGGTTATTTAACACATAATTAGGGTAGTACACCCTTACCCAACATATCCTTAGTAAAGTTCTAGTGTCCAAAGATGGCCAATGTAACCAGGAGCAGGGACTTTATAAAGGGTCCAAAACAATATTGTGCACCCTATGGAAGGGATGTAATGTCCCAATCCTATGCACATCGGGATTAAAGATACAATTAGCACAGCGACATTCCACACATCCTCCACAGAACTGCAGTTTTAAACATTAAATGAGCATTCTGTCCTACCCATCGCGCAGGACTATTACAAGAGAAATAACCATCTATTGTGTATTACGATATGTAAAAAAATAGCAGTATAAATAAACATAAATCAGTAGATTTTCCTGAGCTCTAGCTATCTTTTCATACAAAAAATGAACATTTTAATTATAATGGCTTCAATAGGGCACAAGTGCTGAACTCTGTGAGTTAGAGCACTAAACTATTCAGGTTTTATGTTTTAATGTTCAGTTTAGAGCCTAGTCTCTGGTAGTGGGGAGGGGGGAGGAGAGCAAGTACAGTACATGAGTCGGATCCGGTGTGCCTAAGGTGGGGCTCTCAAACCCTGTTGGGTTAACCACAGTCCTGAACAAACCCCACCAATATTATCATTTTAGGAAATAGCACCACAGGACCCACGGAGCCCTCACATCAGCTTAGGGACACCCAACTCCCATCGCCCAACTCCACTCTCAACATCACAGTTCAAACACAGTTCTGATATTTAGGCTACCTCCTCTCCTTCAGAATCCATTTCTTCCTCCCGAGAAGAAAACTGGCATTCTATCTTCACAAGAAGTTTTGCTGCTTCCTGAACATTGGAAAATTGTTACGCTTTACCTCCGTAGAGAATCTTTAAGCTGGCTGGCATCAGCAGGATATGGCGAACCCCCAAAGAACAGAGGTGCACCTGGACTCCATCAAAACTATTTCTCATCATGCGTGTGGCATAACTGAGGTCTGGGAACAGATGAATTCTGAAATCCTGCCAGGTAAAAGAACTGAGGTTTTTAGCATGCTGTAGGATACTCTCTCTCTGTCTCTCCCATATCTCAAAGCACCACCAGAATGCTGTGTGGAGTTGAAGCACCCATGTTTGCCGATGGCCTACCACCACATGAAGATATATAGTATGCCTTAATAATTGCAAAGACCTCCTCACGGTTCAACTACTGTTGTAACCACAGTTTTAGAAAAGTGTTGAGGTTATCTCCCTCTTCTTCTTCAAGAAGATCTAAAATTCTTATGTGAGTTGCCCTAGTTGTGTTCTCCAAGTTTTCTAGTCGACGGAGCAAAGTATTTTCTTTCATCAATCCAGCCATAATTTTTAAGGCTTTGTCAGCGAATTTGGCAGCCCCTTTCACTTCCTTAGACAAAGTACCCATTTTAGCACTCAGTTGCTTCATTCCATTGTTGTAGTCTTCTAGTTTGCGATTGAGTCCTTGTATGGCTCTGAGGAGTGCAGCACTAGAAGGCTGGGCTGCATCTGGTTCCGTGGCTCCAGGCTGCTGGTGCTGGCTTTGAGATCTTTAGACCGGGCTCCCCTGTGTTCACTGCCGCCTTGCTTCCCCGCACAATTTTTACAGTCCGGTGCACAGCAGCTCCAAAAAGTTTAGTTCGTTCAGTAGATATTGAAGAGCTCTATCTGGTAATATCAATTAGGATATGTTTTAGAGAAGTTTGTAGTGATTATCTTAAGAAAACTGCTTAGTTCTGAGAATTGCTGCTCACAGCTTGGCTGCTGGCCATGCCCCCTTATCAGTGTTTTAACAAGACTAGATGTATGTCGCCCTCCCATTTCAGGGGCTTACCTGCTATGCCTCCTGTGTTGTCATGATGTTGTCTTCACCCTCTAGCCACCCTAGCACTGCAAAGGTAGGGACTGCCAGGGCTAGCAACTTTTCATCCAAGAGCCATGGTGGCATGTGAACCAGGGCTCCATTCATGTAATCCACAGCCATTGCTGCCCTGACCCCTCTGACCATGGGCCCCCTCTGCTGTTCCTGGAGCCGAGGCAGAGGAAAGAAGGGAGCAGCTAGTTCTGTTTCCCAGGCCCAGGAGCTGAAGAGGGCTGGGGAACAGAACATGGTGGAGCACAGCAGCAATCTTGGTTGCTGCATGTGCGTAGCATGTACAAAACTAAGCCAGAACTCTGAAAGTGAGTTTGGTTGTTTGCCAGCCTCCAGTCTGTCTCAGCTCCAGGGTGGGCAGTGGACCTGGGAATCAAAATTCACCATGTCATCAGGTGCCTCTGGGAGTTTTCTAGGCCCCTGGACTGGCAGCGGGGCTGAGACTGATAGAAAGAGTGTGTGCATGCGCAGGATAGCAGCACAGATGGTCACCTCCCACTTCCAAGCACCAAACTCTGCAACAGGCTTAGTGCTTAGATTAAACTGGGTATGCCTGACCCCAGAAGAGCAAGTGGGGCCAGGACAGGTTAAAAATAACAGTGTGATGCACCAAACAAAACTGCAGGGAGCAACTAAAATTGGGGAACTGCATGTAAACAAAGATGGCAGTCCTGATTTGGGTGACGTCACCAGCGCAAATGGTCGTTTAGGTGGTGAGCTCTGGTGCCCGGACAACATTAAGTTACTAATCTATAGCCATTCGATCAAAAAGAGAAGGAAAACTTAGTTGCAACTTACTTGGGGACCAGAATACAGCATGGGGCGCACTAAAAAAGTGAAATTGTTGGGTAAATCAATGGAAAGAGGCTCCACTACAAACAGAGGCCTAAGCCCTGCACTTTCCCAATCCTCCATTTTAACCAGCTCCGGGGACAAAGATGAAGACTCTGGGTCAGACTCAGTATTAGTTCTGTCGAGAGCAGACAGCCATAAAATAATTCAAATGCTGCACAGAATTGACTCTAAAGCAACGGGCATACAAACCGACCTCAAGAAGTTAGAAAATTTTACTGTAACTTTGGAAACCCACATTGACATGTTGCAAAATGAACATATGGCTTTTAACCGATTGCTTGTGTATCTTCATAAAAGGGAGAGAGAGTGTTGACCATAAGAGCTGAAGATGTGGAGGCACGGGCATGACAAAATAATATCAGAGTTTTTGGAGTGTCAGAAGGCGTTGGAGCAGGATAGCCTGGAGAGTTTTTTAGAATGCTGGCTCAGAACAGAGTTAAATTTAGATGAGAGCATGGCAGTGGAAATCGAGCGTGCACATCGCTCAATCGCACCAAAACCAAAGTCAGGAGCCCCACCTCGGTCCATTATAATAAAGTTTCTCAAATACCCTGTAAAAGAAAAAATATTCAGACTGGCTTGGGGGAAAAAAGACTTAAATTTAGATGGGAACAAAGTTTATGTGGACCAGGACTTCCCCCAACGATGCTGGCAAAAAGGAAAACAGTTTTATTTGTAGTTAATCAGCTTTGGGACAAGAATATTAAAGCACAGTTAAGATATCCAGCAAAATTGTGGATTCAGGATGCAGGGGGAGTGAGACTCTTTGATTCCTTAGCCACTGCGCTCCCTTATCCGGAAGAACTTAAAACAAATCTACTTGATATGAAGGAGGAGAAGGGAGAGCGAGAGATCGAGGATCTGCTGTGGGCAGTCGCCCCAGGTACCAAGCAAGCACATAGAAGGAGAACAGATGGTCTGTTGCCTTTACATTCAGATGTGGCGAGATGGCTTGGATCCACAAAACCAGACTGAGGAGACATCATGGTAGATCAACAACAGCACATGGGAGGTGATTCGGTTTCCTGGAGGGACTTCTTGTCAGACTGGACTTAGCTGGTGCTCATCAAAACAGGCACCTTAGATGCTCCGAATGATAGCGTTTGTTTTCAACCCTTGGTAACATTTTAAAATGTCTTTCTTATTCTTATTAAGCTACCATGTTGCACAGCATATTCAACTGTTTGCAAGGAATGCTAAGACTGGCAGACTAATTTAGAAACAGGAGACTGCGCAAGTTGTGCTGTGGGACAATGAAGTAATTGAACCACACTCCTCGTTGGGGAGAACTTTCTTTTCCTTCTATTTTCAAACTGAACTGGTAGAATTTCCCCTCAGCTTTGTACACACAGTGGATATAAAAGAGCAAGAATTTACTATGGGGGTTTAAATATTGATTTGTACTAACACAGTCAACAATCTCTATGAGCCATAAGTCAGGCAGTTTTGTTATTTGGTTCATTTGCTTAGTACATTGATTTTCTTGATAGTCCTTCTAATTCTGAAAGTGTACAACCATACAGCATACGAAATGGAGCTGTCATAGTTTAACTTGGAATTGAAATATCAATTTTTGGAGAACTTGACACCTGAATAGGAACTAGTATCACTACTTATTTTTGCTTTATATTTAGAGTTCATATCAGTGTAAAACGTTGATAAGAGCCAGAAGTTGCATTTAGGAGGCAAAATTCCAGCAAGGGAGGATGAATACTATATTGAGTCCTTGATCCACCCAATTGCTATATCTCTACCTAAGTGCTTTTCTTGTTTTGCCTGGCTGACAAAGACAAACACGGTGATGTGAACTCCCCTGTGATTTTATTGGTATAACGGAGGGTTAGCTGCTATATAATGAATGCAGGATGGCTTATTATTATAAGGAAAGTTGCCTGGGAGTCCCATATCTGTCACTACCACAAAGTGGCCTAATTTTTTGGAAGTCACCCCTATAACGTTTGGGAAAGGTTCAGACAGCCTGGTGTAGACCAGTCCACCCAACCCACATCACCAAATGCTTGATATCTCCCAACAGGGCTAGGATAGCCCTACCCAGGTGTTCACTGATGCCTATTTGGTGTACTAGCTGCCAGTTTGCAAGCAGTCTGACACCACTACTGTTTGACCACGTTTACATTTCTTGTTCTACTACTGCAACCCCCAAGTTTGGGCAGGAGTGCAGTTTGTTGGTTAGGTAACTGTGTTCTTCATGTTTGAGATTATAGTGTTTTGGTTTTTTATTCTCTATTTTTGTTTAATTGTCTATTGGTACATGTATCACAGAAATTAAGGGATGGGAGAGAAACCAGACAAAAGAAGATTGGAAAATATACCTATAAAACTGTATTATGACATCTACAAAGATTAGCTCTGTTAATGTGAAGGGCATTAACAATGTAGTTAAGAGGGCGAGCATTTTGCAAGAAGTTGGTAGATCAAAATGTGATATTGATCATCTGCATGAGACCAGATTATCTGCTAGTGAACATCTGAAATTAAAACGGACCTGGGTGGGTACAATTTATGCTGACTCTCACCCTACGTAAAAGAAAACAGGGGCAGAAGTTTTAATAAGGAGAGGTACACCATTACAAGTCAACAAAGTTATCACCACCGGTACTGGCAGAGTAGTCCTGATCTTGGGAATATACAATGGAATTCTCATACATATCCTAGCCATTTATGCCCCACCACCACCCACGGGAGAATTCTTTAGGTATCTTTTTAAATTGATTTCAGAATTGACAGAAGATCACCTACTATGTATGAGAGATTGGAATTGTGTTGAAAATAACACATTGGATGGATCTCCAGGTGGCTCCAAACAACAGAGAGCATGTTCTAAGTTGTTAAAGAACTTATGTTTGGAAGCCGGTCTGGTTGATCCCTGGTGAATGTTATATCCTCACAAGAGGGACTATACATATTATTCAGCATCGATGAATACTCATTCTAGACTAGACCGATTTTACACCCATAAAAACTTAGTTCATCTATTTCAAGATGTAACTATCCAGCCTGTGCTCTTTTTAGACCATGCAATGATTACGGCACAGCTAAAATGGGAGGTAGGGCAGGGGAAATGATCTTGGCATTTTAACCCAGGATTATTAAATGATAAAGTATATGTCAACCAAGTTAAAGAAACCATTAAAAACTATTTAAACGAAAATACAGAAAAAAGACTCATAATTAAAATAGATATGGGATGGAATGAAAGCCATCCTGAGGGGACAGACAATCACCTATGCAGCTCATAAACATAAAATGTACCAAAAGAAAACAAGAGACCTACTAACACAGATTCAAATAATTAGAGACACAACATAAAGAAAACAGAGATCAGAAACTCTTAGCAACTCTTAGCTTAAAAAGCTTAGACAACAATATGAGGAACATATGCTTACGAAAACAGAAAATTCCCTTAGATACACTAGACACACATACTGTGTCAATGTTGACCAGGCAGGAAGGCCATTGGCATTAAGGCTTAAGAAACAGGCAGAAAATAAATATATACCTGGGATTCAGAGGATAGATCATCCGGGAACTAAGTTCCATCAACCCCAACAGATTGCAAATGAATTTGTGAAGTTCTATACACAATTATATAAAGAGGAAAGAGGAGCAGAGCATGAACAGAATATACAATGTTTCCTAGAGAAACTAGTTACCCAGATTATCCCAAACACAAAAGGAAATGTTGGATACCACCATCTCAGAAGCAGAGGTCAAAAGGGCAATCAGGTCTTTTAAAGCAGGGAAAGCGCTAGGCCCTGATGGCTACGGTATTGAATTCTACAGATGATTCATTGAAGAACTCACCCCAATAATTACAAAAGTATGTAATACAGTGCACAAACACAATGCCATGCCAGACTCTTGGAGTGGGGCTCTAATCTCTGTTATAGCTAAGCCAGAGAAAGATCCTACAATATGTTCCAGTTACTGCCCAATATCATTACTAAATCAGTATGCCAAGATTTTTACAAAAATAATTAGTTTAAGAATGCAACAAATCATAGCCTGTTTAGTACACACAGACCAAACAGTATTCATTCCTGGGAGGCAAATCAGAGATAATATTAGACTTCTTTTGAACACATTGATGGCAGCCCAGAAATTCCCCCCTAAAATATTAAATACAATTGCAGCCTTAGATGCGGAGAAGGCATTTGACCACCTAGACTGGATATATTTAGAGAAAGTTATACAGAAATTTGGCTTTGGGGAAAATATGCAAAAATGGTTATTAAATATTTATAATACCCCATGGGCACAAGTCAAAGTTAATGGAACCATCTCAACACCCTTCAAAATATGAGGTACTAGACAGGGATGTCCCCTGTCCTCACTCCTCTTTGCCCTGAGTATGGGACCATTAGCAGAGATGATAAGATAATCCAGAGAGGTGAGTGGGGTACAGGCAGGAGGCGAGGAGATAAAAATATCCTTACATGCAGATAAAAATATCCTTATATGCAGACAATACACTGTTATATGTAGCAGATCCAATTAACAAACTTCCTATATTAAGGGAGATGATAAGAACATTTGGAGAGATTGCGTGATTTAAAATCAATGAAGAAAAAAAAGGACCAGGAGCTACAGGGCCTCTTCCTCCAATTGGGAACTTTAAATGGGTGAGTTCTAGGATGAGATATTTGGGCATATGGATACCTAGGAACATTACAATGCTGTCTGTATGAGGTTAATTATGGGAAACTGTTAAAGGTTGTACAAACGAACTGTAACAGGTGGAAAGAATAGCCACTGTCTCTGTCAGGCAGGATTGAGTGTATCCAAATGAATATAATACCTCGGTTTTTATTTTTATCTTTACCTTTATGGTTACCAAAATTGTTCTGAATATCCCTAAAGAAATTATTGATAAGATTTCTCTGGGAAGGGAAGACCCCCTGAATAAAATGGAAAGTCTTATTACTCCCCAAAACAAAAGGTGGTCTGGGTTTACCTGGTTTTCCCAGATATTATTGGGCAGCGCAGGGGCTGTAATACCCTTTGTGAAAAAAAGAGACACAACCTCTGTGGATGGAAGTTGAGAAACTGTCATGTAGCCTCCAACATATAGGAGCTCTAATATGGTTAGATGCAGAGGGCTTTAGTAAAATATATACGAGTAATCGATGGACCTTAACCTTCATAAAAACTTGGAAAACCGTTTGTAGAAAACTGCAATTACCCTTAATTAAAGGGTCACAAACACCAATTAGAGCATGTGTAGGTTTTCTCCCAGCTTGAATGGATATGGGGTTCCGGGTCTGGGAAAGGAAGGGTCTCTGGAAGATAGAGCAAATGTTCCAAAATGGAGAAAATCCTTTCAGCAACTAAAGAGTAAATTTAACCTACTACCACAGGATTTATTTAGATATTTTCAATTTAGACATTTTTTATTAGAAAGTAATAGACATCAGTTCAGTGACCATGTCAGTCCTCTGCAGGAATTAATCCTGGGACTGGCATCAAACCTGGTTTCTAGAGGTACTATATCTAAATTGACTAATTTCATGGGGGAAATGGACTCAGAGGTGGGTCAACTGAATCATATTAAAGAGACCTGGAATAGGGAATTGGATATAACTCCTGAGCCTGAACAATGGAGAAGGGTATGGAAAGGCGTTCATCTAACCACAGCTTCAAATATGTGGCTAGAGTTCAGATGGAAAGTGGTCTGTAGATTTTTTCGGACCCCGGTAATAACTAAACATTTTAATAGGGGTACCCCAGATACATGCTGGCAGTGTAAACTACAAAAGGGAACACATGTTCATATTTTTTGGGCCTGCTCTGAAGTAACATCTTTTTGGAGAGAGATAAGTGAGATACTTAGTCAATTATTGGAAACCCATGTCCCTCAAGAACCACAATATCTATTATTTGGACTACCACCCCCCCCTTAAAATACCCAAAAGTAAATTATATTTATATTATATTATATATATATATATATTACAATTGCGGCAGCCCTTAAAACAATACCACAAAATTGGCTTACATATAAATCCCCTAAAATAGACTTATGGTATGAGACTTGCTTGCAAATACTGGAAATGGAGAAGGTGACTGCTAAACTCAGACTAACTCTTGAAAAGTTTAAGGGACAATGGTTACCATTTTTTTATTATCAAGCAAACAAAGAAAATATGAGTATAATAGCGATATTGGCATTTCAATAGATCTTTGGGAAAAGATGCTTGTACCACACTCCACTCCCCCATGTAGGTTTCTACATATAGGTATACAGATATGCAGAGATGTTCAATTACCAAACAGCAATAGTCTACCATCAAGATGACGTGAATAGTTATTGATAGCCCTCATTCAGTATCAGTAATAATAGATTGTTTTTCTGTGAATACACCAATGTACTCTATTTCTGATGTATTTATTTATTTTTTTTATTTATTTGATTTATTAGTGTATCTTTCTGTTAAGTGTCAGTTCAATATATGGAAGTTTGATACTCTGTTAGCTCACCAAAACAGATTTTAAGATGTGGAGGAAAACTTGATATGCATTAGAGTGGTGGTGGTGGCAAGCAGACTAAAACACTGTATTGGCATTGATGTATGTTAGGTATGTCCTGTTTATTTATTTTGGTATGTATCAAGTGGCTGTGAATGTATTAAACTGAAAATCAATAAAATATTTCCAAAAAAAAAGCTGGCAGTCACCATGAGTTACCAGAGTCGCAGAGACCCATAGGAAGGGGCTGTTACACGAGGTCCCTGCACCCTAATTGGTACCCTCAGAGGTACACCATAGACAGCTAATGCTTAGATATAGGTTATACTAACATTTAGGGCTAAGGGCATCTACCGTATAAGAGCAGATGTCAGGACATGAATGCATATTGTTGTAATCCACGTTGCTTGCTAATACACATATATTTTACCATGTATTTTCTGTCTATTTCCTACTTATTAGATGCCAAGACACCTGTGTCCTTGAAGTAATTATAATATGTAAGATGGCATTGCCATCTTTTGCTGATTTGTACTACTACATTTAGTTATGTAAGACTCTGTATAAGAACTCTTTTGTTCTCAAACTGATGACTTTACAAAATTGTATAATGTTATCTTGGACCGTGGAGCCACCTTTAATTTAGCCAATAGGGCTCATCTCTGTAACTAGAAATGTTTCTATCTTTTGGTAACCATAGTAATTATCATAGGTATATAATGTAATGCACAAGCTTTACACCTCGGAGACCCGAGAGATCCCAAGAGACTACAGAGAAACCTCGAGGTGTAGGGAACGCTTAGCACTGACTCCCGGTTCGTATTGGTAAGAACTGCTTAGGGCAACTGTGATTTATCCCTTTGGTAGTAATAAACTTGTTTATTACTCTAATGCAACGTGCTTGTGATTACTTGCATTCCCAATATCGTCAAGAATCTGAAAGTGAGGTTTAGACCTCTCAACAAATTGGTGACCGTGTGCAGGCGATATTTGGTGTTTGTAAGTTTTCACTTGTTGCTTAAACTTTTTCCCTTTCCCACAGGGACAATAGGTGTACATTCCCATATCATCTCTCCTGTTTTAAAATCCGTTTGTAGTCACTTGCAAAGTCTGGCTGACTTTTTTGGTGTGGTCGATGCCGTCTCGACCCACTCCATAGCAGCTTTGAATTGCAAGCCTGCAGCTAATACAGTAGCCCAGCTGTGTTTAAAGTATTCGTGCTGTGGATCGATACGCAGCACGCTGTCTTTTTCACAGTTTGAATTTTCGTTCCCTCCCACACAATGGCCACAGTATCAGAAATCTGCGCAGAACTGAGACTCAATGTCTCAAACTTCCTTGCCTCCCATGGAGGATGGGCTGACTTCGCGTGGGACGCAAGTCAATCCGATAACCCTGTACTAGGGATTTCAACCCAGTACACAGAGACGAGACAATCAACCAATAAGCGTCACGCTAAAGGGTTGATGGTCGCGGCTCTCTACACTGCTTTGGAAGCCTCCGAAGCGAGGTTTCGAACCCTTGATCTGCAAATTACGTCTCTTAAGCAAGAGATGGGTTTGCAGGAAACAGAATGTATCAGATTACAGCAGAACTTGGAGTCTGAACTCCAAACTCTGCGGAATGAAAAAGATTCACTATTGCATCATTCAGCCCAGGCTGGTGAACAGGAACTATGTACGTTGAAGCAGGAGTGTGAAAGTTTGAGACAGGATAAGAGTCAGGTTGTGCAAATTAATGATTTGCTGAGTGCTGCGAATGCTCAGTTGAGTGACGAAATGGGTGAGCGTCAGGACGAGATCAACCAGGTATGTAATGATTTAGAAGTAGCTTACAGGGACAATCGCAAATTGAGCGCCACGTATCGAGTTTTGCAAAAGCAAAAGCAGGATCAGGTTGATATGGATGTTGCAAGTGTGAATCACGATGAATGTAAAACTAAGATGGCGACACTACGCCATCAGCGAAAGGTTCTCGCTGGACATGTTAAGGCAATGGGAGGCCTTTCATTCGTCATCAGAAGGGGAGTTATCTGATGATGACATTTCACACTACAACGCCCAGTCATGCCCCTACTATGGCCCAGACTCCCCACCCAGCCATCCACAGCATGGCGGGTCCCAGCCCCCAACTCCCCAAGTCACATGTCGGCGAAGTCGTGACACTCATCATGGGAAACGCCAACATGGCGGCGCCCATGATGGGGGGGAGCAGGCCCAAGCCTGGTCCCGACAGCGCCTCCGGTAGCCGTTATTAATGTGGAAGACAGGCAAGAGATAGAAACCATGAATTAAAGAGTGATAGGCAATGTTCCTCTTGAGGAGTATGAGGGCTATTAAAACCCAGATTAGGCAGCTTTTTCAAGAAGCCAGCACTCAGGAAGGTATTGTCCGCACTGTGGCTGAAGCTGCAGCTCATGCAGCCTTGGATGGTGCTCAAGACACTCTACCTTTGCCTGATCGACCCACTAATCCCCTACAAATGGCCTACTCTGTTCAGCAAATTGCTGACAGTATCGATCGGATGAGCCCGTCTGACAACCTCAGCTGTCACTTGGAAAAAGTACGTTCTAAATGCGAGATGCTCAGCCTCGCTGCAGAATATCAGGTCCAAATACTACGCCAGACCATCGATCCTGGTTTGTGGGCCAAACTCCCCGAAGCTGTTCACCAGGATGGGAACGCTACCTTTGACGAGGTTGCAGCTGAGCTCATTTCTGCTCACAGTCCAGGTGTAGTAGGAGTGATGCTTGCATATCCTGTGAAGCAGAATGCAAAAGAAAGTCCAGCGACTTACCACCAGAGACTCTGGATGGTCTACTGAGCAGGAAAGCACCTGGCACAAGAAGCTGCGGATGTATATCTTATTGAATATAAGACCCTGTTCCTTAGGAACATGATTCCAGCAGTAAGAGAAAAAGTAGAGCCAACCACTTACCCAAATACAGATAGGTTTGCCGATATTCTTCGGAAAACCGAGAGGGTGTATCAACTATATATCCATGATTTGGGCTCCGGTTCCAAGAAGGTAACTGCTGTGGAACCCACTTCAGGGACCACGACACACTACACAGTGGAAGGGCAGGCTCAACGCCAACAGGCCCAACATCTGCCAGCCCCTCCAGCTGGTAATCAACACCCCCAACAGGCCGAACAACAACAACCACATCAACAACAGCAATGGGGTGGGAACTGGAATTGGCATAAGAACAGGAAGCATAAGGGTAGAGGTAAACCACAACAGAGAACGGGTCCCTCATATAGGGAGATAGCTGAAGAAAATCATAAATTTCGAGAGCTCCTAGGACAAGTGTGCTCTGTGGTGGATGCTGTTCTCGCTCAGACCCTTGCGGTGGTACAATCGGCAGCCCAGGCCACAACCGGCCATGGAGACACCGGAGGTACAGGCCCTCAGGCCCACACAGGCTTGAAGCCAGAAGCTCCTCCCTATATAGCATCAGTACAGCATGGTGAAGTCATTCACACAAGCCAGGCCCAACCTCTGTATGCTTCCGGCAGTATGGATTGACAATTACAGGCCCCAGTCCATATTGTAAAGAAGCTGGTCTTGGATACAAACGGAAAGCCCTGCACCGAGGCCGAGGTCGGGGGCCACCAACTAGTAGTTTTACTAGATACAGGTGCAGCTGTATCTGTGCTACATGATGAACACCCGGACACGTCCCCTTGGTCTATCGGATGGAAGACCAACATGTCAGGAGTAGATGGTACTAGGCTGCCTGCATACTATTCTCTACCCTTACCATTAGGGCCAGGCCATTTAAAGGCCTCACACACTTTCCAACTAATGGTACTGCATGACCATCCTAGTATTATAGGGATTGACTTTCTTGCGCCACACGGCTGTGCGGTGGACCTAGCTAACATGCTACTGATACAGATTCAAGGTCAATACCATGCCATCTTGATTCCTGATTCGCACGTTGTGGCAACGATATCTGCCAATGACAAGGAGTATGACGTCATAGATTTGTTCAAGAATCACAAACTTTTTCCAAAACTCCTACCTATTCTGCAACGACATTTAGAAGCATTTGCAGTTAACAAGCATGACTGTGGTAGAATGCACACCATCACTGAAGTGCCAGGCCCGGCACATGAGAGGCAAAGGCAATATCCTTTCCCAACTGAGGCCTTGTCTTCCCTTAGAGAAACGATCAAGTCACTACTCAACCAAGGAGTAATCAGAACTTGTGTTTCCACTGCCAACTCCCCAGTATGGCCCGTGAAGAAACCCACAGGTGCCTGGAGACTTACTATTGACTACAGGAAACTGAATCAGGTCACCCCCAGTTGTTCCCCAACTGTGGCATCAGCACCAGATGTGCTACAACTTCTGACTCCTGATAGTTCAGTGCCCTGGACATTTCCAATAGTTTTTGGTCATTGCTATTGGCCCTTAAGAGTCAATATAAGTTTGCCTTCACCTTTGAAGGATGACAGTACACGTGGACTTGCTTGCCACAAGGATTCCATAACAGTCCATCCCTCTTCCATCTCCACATGATGGATACCCTCGAGAGTTTATCTACCCCCCCAATGTCTCCTACAAATATGTGGACAACCTGTTGCTGGCCACAGCCACACAGGAACAACATTTGGATCTCTTGGACGAACTACTGACTCTCATTCAGAAAGCAGGCTTGAAATGTAACCCAGCAAAAGCACAATTGTGTCAAAGAAGTACTCTTTCTGGGTCTAAAAATAACTGACCAAGGTCGAAGCCCTACCTGGAAGAAGGTACAGGGATTGCAAGACTTGCCATTACCTACCAGTGTGGCAACTCTTGGAAAGCTTCTAGGTATGGTAAACTATTTGCTCAGAAAGCTGCTCCTCTCTATGAATTACTCAAAAAGGACGTACCCTGGACTTGGGGTCCTATTCACACCCAGGCTGTGACGTCACTGAAGCAGGTCTTGGCCTCCGCCCCAGCACTGGTGAACCCCAATCCAGCACTACCATTCCATCTGGAGTGTACCATCTCTGACATTGCTATGTCAGCAGTGCTGGCCCAGAAGGTGCATGGCACCTTGAGACCCATTGCATATGCCTCACAGCTCTTCACCCCAGTGGAACAGATGTACAGCCTTTGTGAAAGGAACCTTTTGGCCACCTACTGGGCTGTCAAGCACTTCTTGTATATCATTGGGTACTCACCACTGATCATTAACACTAACCATACACCAACCACCTTTTTGCTCTCAGATAGGGTGAAGGATGGGTCATTCTCTAACACCAGGCTGACACACTGGTCACTTCTTCTCCAGGACAAGGACATACAGGTACAACCGACTAAAGTTCCATCTATGCTAGCTCATGGTCTCCTTTTCCAGGGAGAACCCCATGACTGTACACTACAGTCACCTGATCTCCCTGATCCAGGTCCTTTCTTCCCTGCCATGCCACAAGTACTCCAGAGTACTTCTTTGTTCCGTACCTTTACTGATGGTTCAGCATCCTACTATCAGGGAGAGCAGATTGCAGGGATGGGTATTTTGGTGAGCTACCCTTATGGGAACACTGTCAAGATATCCAAACGCTGTAGCGTAGCTTCATCACAGTACTCAGAGATGGCAGCGGTGGCCTGTACCCTCGAGTTCATCCAACATGGAACTGAGGATACCATCATTTTTACAGACTAACTGGGTTTGTTGTTCCCTTACAGAATTTCTTCCCTTCTGGCAAAAGAACTCCTTCCTCTCTTCTGATGGCAGTCCAATGAAGTACAAAGAATTGATAATATACATACATGCACTGGCACAGAAATTTGCACACAAACTCTATGTACACAAGGTTAAAGCCCACTCTCTCCATGACGCCTATCATGCCTTCAATGACACAGCAGACACCCTTGCTAAGGAAGGGGCCCGAGGGGGAGATGTCTGGATGATGGACCCCCAGAGGCTAATGCAGCTGTACACACTGCAGCACTCAAGAAGAAACCTGAACCCTTTTCCCCCTTGGACCTCTCCGCAGCCCAGCACCTTGATACCGAACTCAAAGAGATGTTCAGATTCCTTGACAAAGGTACTTAAGAGAAACTTCCCACACATAACCCCTATCGAAGGCATGAAGGTAAGTTACGCTTGTCATCAGACGACAAGCTCATTTGGTTTCAACCAGATGACTCTACCACCAAGTTGTGGGTGGTCCCCAGACACCTAAGATATGAATTCTTGCACCAAGTGCATGACATTCCTACTGGTGGACACCAGGGAGCAGAAAATACCCTCCAGCGACTCAAGACCACCATCTGGTGGCCTGTTATCACCAAAGATGTTAAACAATACATAGACAACTGCCTCGTTTGTGTGCAAAACAATCCCATCCCCACCAAACGAAATGCCAAACTTTTACCAAAAAGACATTCTGGCCCTTGGCATGCCATCCAAATTGATTTCACTGGCCCTCTGACCAACACCAGCAGAAATAATAAGTATGCTCTTGTGGTAACTGACCTCTTCTCAAAGTGGGTGGAAGCTTTCCCCACTAAGACAAGCACAGCAAAGACTACTTGCAAAATCCTGGTGGAACAGATTTTTTCCAGGTGGAGTCTACCTCTTAAGGTAGACTCTGACAAAGAAACCAGTTTTACAGGTGAGTTGATGAAAGAATCCCTTGAACTTCTCAGAGTTCAGCAGAAGTTTCACATACCTTACCACCCTCAATCCTCAGGTCAAGTAGAAAGAGCCAACTGACGGATTAAGCAAATGCTTTCCAAATTCATTGAGGACAATCCCAAAACATGGGATTCCCTATTGCCTTTACTTCTTATGGCAATTAGGGGCACACCCTCAGCCACCACCCAGCTCACACCCTTTGAGGTGATGACGGGTCGACAAATGAGATTACCTGAACACCTGCTGTTTGACCTGCACACCCCCACTGCAGACCACGTGTCTGTGGACCAGTATGTGGAAAAACTCAGAAAAGACCTCATACATACACACTTGTATGCTGCAAACTGCATGGGCAAGGCCCAGCAACAATCCAAAATACAATTTGACAAACACGCACAAGAAGTGGATTGGCAAGTTGGAGATCAGGTAATGGTACTTCGCTTTGCACATCCCACCCACTCCTTTTCCAACAAGTGGTAAGGCCCATACCCCATTGTTAACAAGCTCAGTCCAGCAGTCTATCAAGTTAGACTCCTCCACAACAACAAATTGACTGACAAATGGTTACGTGCAAACCATTTGAAACTGTATAAAGGAGCTTAAATTACTTTTCCTCACCCCACTGGGCGGAATTGTACTAACATACTAATCTTTGATCTTCCTTTTCAGATTCACTGACAAGATGGCTATCTTGTTCCATTATTTCCTCCTCTCAGGAGTGATCCCCTGCATCCAAGGCACGGTATCGGACCTCCAACGACACCTCGGCCCTCCAGCACCTCCTCCAGAGGGAGTATCCATCAATATACCAGATAGTTTGATCACTGTCCAGGAAGGTTCCGATGCTTACCTAACTGCCTCAGTTGTTGCTCCTGATAAATCTACCCTTCAAATTAAGTGGCAAACCACATCACAAGGACAAATTCTCCCCTGTGGCCAAACTCTCCAAAGGAACTTTTCAGGGTTGGCCAAATGCTAAATTATCCCCAAATGGTTCACTGTCCCTGTTACAAACTGCATTAAGACATTCTGGTTTGTACAATATAACTGCCTTGATAGATCTTTCTTACTGTAATTCTTTGTCCAAAGATTCCGCTCGCAGATTGTGTGCTATACACCACATGGCTTCTGCAGCCATGTACCTCGCTGTGTTACCACCCACTGATAAGCAACTTTTGGAATGTCTAAAGCATAACCCTGGTCCCCGTAGTGGTCTCACAGCCACTGCCCTCCCAGGTTCTTTGATTAATAACTTAGTTTATGCATATACCTGTTTTGTTTAATCTTACTTACTGGAATATGAAGGAGTTTGGTATGTGTCACAATACTAATACATCAGCATTTTATAGTACATTATTGCTTAATAGTTTAGCTGCATTTCAGATTCGTACGCAGGATCATTTTACTGGGGTCTATTCTACTGAACATAGAGGCATCTTCAGGAGGAAGCCCTCTCCTGATAATCTGAATCATAAACGTAACAAACGTGAAGTTGACAGTTCTGATGTCACAGGTGCAACAGGTACTGTCACAGGTCTTTTTGGTACGGCTATGTCTATCTGGAATAAAGCAGACATTACTGCTATCAAAAGTCATTCTACCAAGTTCTCCACTGGCTTGGTCAATAAACATTTTACCTCCATTATTGCATGGTGTGGATGGCCTTAGTCAGGAAGAAAGATACACTGTAAACAACATGCACGACATTGCTAAGGCATTCACTGATTCTAAAGATAAGATCAACGCACTCATACAACAGAACAAGGAAGCAGATAAACAATATATTGCTAGGGAGATACTCTGCTCTGCTTATGGCTCCCACATTATCACTACCATCAATAACCTCTTCCGTGATCTAGAATCTGGAAGAATTCCTGACATTATACATGATAGACACATTTCCAAATGGTATTGTCCAAGGTGTAAAACCACTAGCTGTGTTTCCATGTGTATGCAACAGACTTTGACTATTCCTCTTTCCACAGCTAGGAATTTTGGGTTTGTGACCAGACACCCTAATACTGGTCCTTGTTTCACTGCTAAGAAATGTTCCATAACAGATAACATGTTTGTTTCTTTCACTGTCTCCTTACCACGCTTTGATCCCACTACAGCCTTGTTCGACAAGCTTGCACTGGTACATTCTATCGGGCACTTGGACGAAGACATCTACAGAGAACGCCTGGATCTACCACCTCTGCTGGTCTACCATTCTTTCCTGTATGCCTGGGTGGCTCCGCACACAGACTGCTGTGCGAAAAAGCAATATATCTATCTGTGCCGATGTGATGTGTTTGATGTTATACAGCCTGTTTGTGGTTACTCCCCAGACAGCATTGATTGGACTTTCACTATGGATGAGGACATCACTGCGAATGGCACCAACTTTTTCGACTCGACTCTGGCTCCAGACAAGCTGTACCAATCCTATCGTGAGGAGGTTCATCGCCTGTCAACACGGATTTCAAAGACGACTTACACCTGCCCTGTCCAGTTGCAAAAGTGGAGACTGCCTACTGTGCGCTCACAGTACAATTCTGATGGTGAATATTGCATTGTTATGAACTATAAGACCTACACATATGGTTCTGTTACTTGTGCTATTGAACACTCCAATTTCTGTTTTGTCCCCCACCAGAAGACTGTTATTGGACATACTGTTATAACCCCCATCCCCCTTATGGATGCAGATATTATTGATGGTAACCCAGATTATCTACTCACACTGTCAGAACACTTGCCATACTTTAATGTACACATAGACCCACTTACACTTACACTGAAATCACTCTTAGACAGGAAAGACACACACCTCATCCACATCAGCAATAATAAGACCAAAGCCAATGATGCTGTTCTTGACTTGATTAATGATGGAGATATGAATAACGCATTAACTAACACCTGGTTAGAGATTACTTTTAAAGGTTTTGTTATTATACAAGCATTTTTGATTTTCACTTTGATTATTATGCTTTGCTGCCTCAGTGTACCTCATAACACCATGAGCAGCTCAGGTTCCTTTACAAGGCTCGCACGTCGGGATTGTAAACAACCACTGCTCCTGTCCTTCGCTAGACATTTGCCTGTGTTGCCCTCACAGGCAACAAGGGGAGAAATTGTTACACAAGGTCCCTGTACCCTAATTGGTACCCTCATAGGTACACCGTCGACAGCTAATGCTTAGATATAGGTTATACTAACATTTAGGGCTTAGGGCATCTACCGTATAAGAGTAAATGTCAGGACATGAATGCATATTGTTGTAATCCACGTTGCTTGCTAATACACATATATTTTACCATGTATTTTCTGTCTATTTCTTATTTGTTAGATACCAAGACACCTGTGTCCTTGAAGTAATTATAATATGTAAGACGGCATTGTCATATTTTGCTGATTTGTACTACTACGTTTAGTTATGTAAGACTCTGTATAAGAACTCTTTTGTTCTCAAACTGATGACTTTATAGAATTGAGACCCCAAGAGACTACAGAGAAACCTCAAGGTGTAGGGAATGCTTAGCACTGGCTCCCGGTTCATATTGGTAAGAACTGCTTAGGGCAACTGTGATTTATCCCTTTGGTAGTAATAAACTTGTTTATTACTCTAATGCAACGTGTTTGTGATTACTTGCATTCCCAATATCGTCAAGAATCTGAAAGTGAGGTTTAGACCTCTCAACAGGGCTGAGCATCAGATTCATTTTGTCCAAAAATCTCGGCAAATGAGATAGCAGCTCGACAGAGACAATTTGCCTGTGAACAAGACTGGCCAGTCAGGTGTCACGTTTCATCTGCATAAGAGGGACTGTTTTCCACTGCTCAGGGGAGTTGAGTCAGCCCTCAGGGAGAGGACTCTGTGTCAAAATATGGGCCGGTGTGCTACTGTCTGTACAGGCTTGGCCTGCCTAGCAGACTTAGAAGTTCTGGGAACCCAGAGTAAATTGTGAGAGTGAAGAAAAGAAGTTTTCAGCAAAACATTTGTTTAAAGCTGTCCCAGTGCGTGGAGGGCAGAGGCATCATGCCTTACATCCTGCCACACCGGCGATCTGTGTTCACAGTATGAGCAGGCCATCGGGGGTCAGCCAGGCAGGGGGATGATTGAGCGTCCAGAGTACGGCTTTCCTCTCCTAGGGAGGGTGGTGAACAGAGACCAGAACCTGCCTGACACCTAGTGGAAGCTAGGTGCTGGCACACTGCGTCCAGCACTGTGGAGTTTGGAGATGGAGCACCCAACTGACGTGCTGTGTGCGGAAGTGTGCACAGCTCAGCCATTGTTGGCTTTGCACGCTCCCCTCCATAGAAAAACTGGTCCCAGTCGAACTGGATGAAGGTTGTCCTCTGCAGGCACCACCTCCAAGAAGGCACCTCCCTGAACTGGATCCAGTCCTGGTGGGTAGAGTTGGGGGCTGCCCACTACCCTGCCATGGTGGGGTGTAAGCCATGGGGGAAGAAGGGAAGGTAAGCCTGAAAGTCAGGGCACAGGGCTGGGAGGATGGCAGGATAGTGGGCCAACTGGGACAGAGGAAGAAACAGTAACTAAGGAAAAAAACAACATTTGTTTAAATGAGAAGTTGGAGCTGGGGCTTCACTGCCCCTCAACAGACTCCTCGGGGTGGGTTGGGAGGAATTAGATCTTACAGAGTCTCCAGTCCAGAAGTGCACCTACCATCATCCACGTCCTTAGCCTTAGCGAGGCAAGAAGAGAAGTCAAGCAAAAGAAAGCCATGAATAAGCCTGGGGAAGCTAGTGTCCCAGACTGGCACACCAGACCCGGTCTGCTTTTACAGCATTCTGTATCTGAGGCAGCATTCGAAGCATCATAACTGTGAGTAAAACCCAGGGTTCGACCCAGCAATTGGGGAGAGAGTTACTGTGTCAGGATGTAAGGGAGAAGTCCTGGGCAGGACTGTACCCATGACAAACCCAGACAGAAGACCTGTTAAGGCCATAATATAAATAGATATAGAACTATAGGTATATCTATATATTATACATATATATCATAGGGGTGCAGTCGCGTCCCTATAGTTAGGGTTATGAAGACACTTTACTGTTAAACTTGAAATTCTGCACATTAATAACTTTGGACCTGTTCAACAGATTTGCATGAACTTTGGTATGCGCAATGGGGCATGGTAGGTCTCTTGATATGCCAAATTGCATTGTGGTCAGACGTATGGTTTTGGTGCAGTGAATCACTGAAAAATGCACTTTGTGCCAGTTTTGAGGGCAGTTTTTCGGATTTTGTCCATGGCACTGCGCGGCCACCATGTGGTGTGTCAGTCTGACACTTGGCAAGTAGAAAGAGCTTGGGTCAAGGAACATGCCACTTTTTGTTTGGTGAAAAAATATTAATCCCTTTAAAAGTTATTAAACTTTTTAGCTCCCATTATAAGTCTATGGACAAATTTATATGGCTGTTTTGCGGAACAAGAATGGGGTTTTAGCCATCTGGTCACTCCTCACGATCAAAGAATTTGCAGGCTCATGATCAAAGATTCTTTGATTGCAAGAAATTTATTGATCGTGATGGCAGCCATCTTGTTTTCAGTTTGGGATTGGAAAAAAACAAATATCTCAGCCCAGGGGTGACTTCTGAAGTAAAACTTGGATGGGTTTTGCTCAGGGGGCTTTTCTCTATCAAGCCATGCCTGTGGTTTAATGTAGTTTTGTCAAAAAATGGAGTTTTGAACTTTTAAATTCTTTGATCGCAGCTTGCTAATGATCTTTGATCGCGAGCCTGCAAATTTTTTGATGGTGAGATTCTTTGATCGCGACCTTCGTTCACGAGGGAGGGATGAGATGGCCAGATTTTTGGGTTGGAAAAAAACAAATATCTCAGCCCAGGGGTGACTTGTGAAGTAAAACTAGGATGGGTTTTGCACAGGGGGCTTCCCTCTATCGAGCCACACCTCTGTGGTTTAATGTAGGTGTGTCAAAAAATGGAGTTTTAACATTTTTAAATTCTTTGATCGCAAGCCTGCAAATTCTTTGATCGCGAGATTTCTTTGATTGCGAGCTTCATTCGAGAGAGTGGGATGAGATGGCAAGATTTTTGCTGGACCAGATGTCTCTGGGAGGGACCAGATAGCTCAAATTTCATGACCAGATGTCCCTTCACGATCAAAGATGAACTTTGATCGCGAGGTTGCAGCTGATTCTCGCGATCAAAGAATTTTTAAAGGGGCAAAAACTTTCAAATTAAATATCTCAGAAAAGGTTTGGTCTTTTAATGAAATTTGGAGGGTGTTGAGGGAATGTCCTGTAGATGTGAATTATGGTGTTTAGGTGTCAGAAAATGTATTTGCTGCAGAGATATTGCATGACGCAGTTTATGTTTTGCGGATAGCATTCTGCATTGTGGTAGTGGCTTGAAATTTATAGGGTTGATAGCCTTACTGCCACGGAGGTCATTTTCAGTGGTTAGGTGTGTAAAATGTAAACAGGTGCAGAATTATGCTACTCCAACTAATGAAAATTTGGTTTGTTTCAAGTTGGAGGGAGCACAGGGCCCTTCCAATACGTGCTCCCACCAATACATATGATATTTAGTACTTGTACTGTTACGTTAGGCAGAAATGTGCAAGTTGGTGGTGGGCCCTGCACTTCCAACTTGCGCGACATTGTACTTTACTATGCTTTCTCAAAAAGTAACGAAATTCTTTGCAAAAAACTGCGTTAATGCAACAGTTAGAGTTTTTTACAGTGACAAAAGCAAGTAAATTCACTGTTAGGATTACCACCCTTGCACCCCACAACCACCGCGCCCCCACCAACAGGCATCGGGGTATGCGTTGGGGTCGTCAGTCTTAACTCCGCCCGATTCTCTATACACACCACCTCAGCATTTACACATGGAATGGGGTGAGAGTTGGGACCAATGAGAACTAGCACCCGATGCATGTTGGTGAGGCGCAGTGGTGGAGTGGGGTGTGAGGTGGTAACCCTAATGGCTAATTTCCTCGCTGTCACTGTAAAAACCCTGTTGCATTAACGCAGTTTTTGTATGCTATATATATATATATATATATATATATATATATATATATATATATATAATGTATATATATTCACACACACAGATATATACATAGATTTTATATATATATATGTATGTACATATATACACACACACACACATACGTATAGATAGATATTATACTGGCGCTAGTTAGGGTTGAGTAAGCACTTTAATGTTAAACCTCACATTTTGCACCTTAATAACTTTGCTACCGTACAACAGATTTGCCTGAAATTTTGCATGCACGGTCTGGTACCATATATCTCTGGACCTGGCAAGTTGCATTACGGTTGGATGTATGGTTGCAGAGCTACAGAAAGCCCCAAAACACAGAAATACTGACTTTTTGCGCGTTTCTTTTGCTTGCACCCACAGCCCGCACGATTTGTCCATTCAGTCCGAAATTTTCAGGGAAGATGCAGTCTGGGTCACCGATGTGCCTTTTGAAGATTTGGTGTAAAAATATTAAATCATTCAAACGTTATTCAAAAAACAAATTTCCTATTATGGTCAATGGGGAAAAAATATATGTGTCTCACAAAAGTTTTGCAAATGCAATTTTACTTTCACAAATGGCCCTTCTACTTTCATGCTGCAGTCATCTTGTTTTCAATTAGTGAGAGAGAAAAATGCCTGGCGTTTATATTTGGGACTCTCTAGGTAAACACTGACTGTTGGGTTTACCTAGTTGGGTCCTGAGGATGCCAGCCCTATCTTTTTTGGGGGGTAAAACCCCCCAGAAATGCTATTTTACACAGGAGAAAAAATAATTTACATAAATCACTAAAGAAACTGTTGAAATACTGCCAAATGTAGAAGTTTCATACTCACGTTTTACCAAAACTTTCATGATTTGCGAAATTATTTTTATTTTGGAAACATCAAATCTTTGCTATCACTCTGCAACTGAATGGTTGGGTCTTTTGGGCTGACATTTGCAGAGTGGCAAACCCTGGTCCTACAGATGTGCCTTTTGGTGGTTTGATGCCAAAACATTCAAGGGGACCAAAGTTACAGCATTCTGAATTTGAGACATTTCCCATAGGATAACATTGCAGCATCCGTTACACCTTTTGGCGTCCGTATCTCGAAAACTAAGCGAGATACAGAGTTTTTTTTCTACCTGCAGCTTAGTTCACCTTTAAGTTAGGGTTAATAGTACAGTTGCCCCCCCACACACACACATGCAAAACACATGCAAGATTGTAAGACACTATACCACTCCGTCACATCTGTAACTACAATAATCACAACACTGTACTTATTTCACATAACACCATGTAATGAAAAACCAAATATAGCATCATCGACTTTATACTGCCAGCCTTTAGGTGAACTAACCTGTAGAAACAAGTTTGGAAATCACAGATTACACCAGCAGTGGAATTTTTTTCCTACTTGCTACGGTTATAGAGATATTGTGAAAAACATGTTCTAAGACTGCCTTTTCAGCACTTTCCAGTGCCCGTATCTTGTAAATTATATGAGATATGGATATGGTCGACTTACCTCGCATAGATGTCTCACTGTCATGATTACGACGACACATTAATTTTTTTTGTAGCTGCTACAGTTGCTGAGATATTGGCACAATACTGTTACAAGGGTTCCTTGCCCTATAGGGCTGCTGTACGGCTCCATGGTTATGTATAAGTTGGAGCGCAGGACCCGCACTCCCACATACGCATACCATTATGCACAAAATGGACAATGTGAAGGGAGCACAGGGCCTGTGCTCCCACTGGGCCTGTGCTCCCACTAACACATACCACTTACATTACACTTTCTCAAAAAGAAGGAGAATTCTTTGCAAAAAAACTCCATTAATGCATCAGAGTTAACAGTACAGTGACAAAAGTTTGGAAATAGAAACATAACATTGAAACACAGAAGTTGATGGCAGATAAGGACCACAAGGCCCATCCAGTCTGCTGTTACAGTTCAAAACCCTAACTCCGTATTCCCCCACCCCCAAGATTGTAAGACACTATACAACTCTGTCACATCTGTAACCACAATAATCACAACACTGTACTTATTTCACATAACACTATATAATGAGAAACAAATATAGTATCATCGACTCTATACTGCCAGCACAGTATGATGACACAGTATTGCTGGCATATTTTCCTCATACAATGAGACTTAGTCTGTACACGTTTTCGAAATATTGATTTTTATGCGTCACTATTCAACAATTGCATTGCTGCAGGTATTATTGCTACCACAAGGGCATGTGTTAGCAGGAAAGCTAGAGATGACACTTAGTACATTTAAGATACTGCTCAGGTATGAAACTAGCACCATCACATGTTGTTATGCTGCTGCGTTACCTGGAAATACTCATTAGTAGTATGTTATTGTTAGCTCTGCATGTTACAACTGTTGCTTTCGCATGTTACCTGTAAACTATACTACCAATAATTACCTTTATTATTACTACTACCATTTGTTATTAGGACTGACTCACTCTATCAGAATAATAAATGCAAACATCCAGTGACTCTTGGTAGGCTTATACTAACTCATCTCCAAGAAACTATCTGTGGATAACATACTGTGTGTTTCATCACTTCTTCACTATTAAGTACAGGCATCTACTTAAATCTTGTTATTGCTGTTTCTAACACAAAAATGCTTAATGTGGAGCATCACCCATGGTTGCCCAGCATGCATGTCTACCCCCAAGGCACTATGATGGCAGCAGAACTCATACAGTTGGTGACCCATGATGATGGATGTGTTTTGCAGTACATTTAGAGAGTTGTACGTTACTTCTGTTGCCTGACGCTGGTTGTCTCTGATTGTTTGTGTTGCCTTGGCCCTTCCCCTGCTTGCATATATATATATGTGTGCGTGTGTGTGTGCGTGTGCGTGTGTGTGTTGGGGGATGCGGAGTTAGGGTTTTGAACCCTAACAGCACACTTTCAAACTTTTGTTGTTGTACTATTAACCCTAACTGATGCATTAACTGAGTTTTTTTGCAATGAATATATAGATATTGTGACAGAAATGGGAAGGAAAGAGTTAATGGTTTGGATTATGTGCTTGGTGGTTGGATTCTCCAGCTGGTGTTTTTTTAGCAGTTTGAAAAAAAAAAAACACACACAGGCTAAAATCCACTGTCCAGCAGCATCGGCACCATCTGTCTAGATAAGAGCTGGGTCATAAATCTCGAGTGGACTTCTCCACACACATAGACCAGTTTGATGGGATTGGTTCACTCAAATATAAACTTAAGTGTAAAAGGGAATACAACTGGTCACTGATAGGTGTTCAGTCTGATTGGGACAATTAAATACATACATTGTAGATAGATGGTGGATTTAAAGGGAGAACAGTAATGACCTATTCTCAAGAGAGTACATAACATTCTGAAAGACAGTGAAGGGGGTTCCTCTTACTTTGGAAGTTGGAGGGGGTAACTAAGATTACAGCCTACCCTTCTAGCAATGTCCGTGGGAGCTGGCAGTTAGCATAGGGCACAGTGGTCTCTTGTAAGGACAGGGAAGGGTAAGTTTAATACTAGCATATTGCAGTAACAGCATTTTTCTTTTGCCATCTGTTATTTAAAAACATTTGTTTACTTTTCCTGTATTAGTGTTATTCTCTTGTGTTGTAAATATATATCCTGTAAATGCTCAGTGCACTTTCTGTTAAGTAAAAAGCTATTTATTTGCTCAACAGTTATGACTGTGATGTCATTTTTCTAAGGTAATATTTGGTTTCCACTGGCTGAGGTAAACTCTGTGTAGCATCTGCCACCCGAGAGAGACACACTACCAGACTTTAACTTGTGCAATTGCACGTTTAATTATTCAAGTTTGTAAACTTGAAGGAGATGCTGGAAGACAGTCCAGCTGGTGGTAGCGAATACCTGAGGACAGACACCTCTCTAAAAGCTGTTTCAGCCCAGAGGGAGAGGTGGGTTGTCACAGATATATATATAGATATATAATACTGGCGCAGTAGCACCAGTGTAGTTAAGGTTGAGTAAGCACTTTAATGTTACACCTCAAATTTTGCACCTTAATAACTTTGCCACCGTACAACAGATTTGCCTGAAATTTTGCATACGCGGTCTAGTACCATAGATCTCTGGATCTGGCAAGTTGCATTACCATCTAATGTACAGTTGCAGAAGTGCGGAACGCAAAAACACTTTGTCTGTTCAGTCTGAAATCTTCCAGGAACATGAAGTCTGAGTCACTGATGTGCCTTTTGAAGATTTGGTGAAAAAATATTAAACCGTTCAAAAGCTATTCAAAAAACAAATTTCCCATTATAGTCAATGGGAAAAAAATATATGTGTCTAACGAAAACTGCTGCCACTACATTTTCCTTTCACAAATGGCCCTTTTACTTTTGTGCTGCTGCCATCTTGTTTTCAGTTAGCGAGAGAGAAAAATGTCTGGCATTTAAATTTGGGACCCCCTAGGTAAACTCTGACTGTTGGGTTTATCTAGTCGGGTCCTGAGGATGCCATCCCTATCTTTTTGGGGGGTAAACCCCCCCAGAAATGCTGCTTTAAAAATCGGTGCCCCGCCGGCCCGGTGGCGCTGAGGGTTGAGGCACTGGACGCCACACCTTGCACCACACCGGCGCCCCATGTTTGGGAACAGTCATAGGCCGCCAGGAGTCAGCAGGAGAGAAGTATCGAGCATCCGGAGGACTGCTCTCCTTCTCCTGGGAGGGCTAGGGAGCTGGTCCCAGTGTCACTTGCCCCCTGGTGGAGGCTGGGGGACATGATGCTGCACCACAATGTGGGTGGAGCTGGGATGGATGCTTGCCTTGGGTTAGCGTTGTTGCATGTTTCCAGCTCCAAGAGGAATCTACAGAAAAATAATCTGCCAGCCCCCGTGTACGAGCCGGGATTCAGTGTCTGACCCTCCAGCCACCTTCAGTTCCGCCTTGGCGGTCCCACTCGGGGGGGGGGGAGGCATCCCCAGGTGAGGGTGCGGGTTGCTAAGCCCAGGGTGAGCCCGCGCATGGGGCTGGGGTGCTAGCAGGAAAAAATCATACTATTAAAAAAAAATTTTTTAAATAAATCAGCACCCCAGTCCTTTTGCAAATTGCGAAAGAAACAGACGCGACATTTTTGCAAATGCTAAAGTTTTGTGCTGTTTTTGCCGAATTGCGAAAGTTTTTTTGTTAAAAAAATGCAAATCTTTGCCATCCCCCTGCAACAAAATGGTTGGGGCTTTTGGGATGACATTTGCAGGGTTGCTAGCTCTGGTCCCACAGATGTGCCTTTTGGTGGTTTGCTGCCAAAGCATTCAACGGGTACAAAGTTACAGTGTTCCGAAGTTGAAATATTTCCCATAGGATAACACTGTAGCGCCTGTGATGCCTTTTGGTGCCCATATCTCGAAAACGAAGTGAGATACAGAGTTTTCGCTACCCACAGCTCAGATCATCTTTAGGTGAACTAACCTGCAGAAACAAGTTTGGAAATCATAGATTACGTCACCAGTAGAATTTGTTTCTACTTGCTACTGTTACAGAGATACTGACAAATTAGTGTCACAAGGGTTCTAAGGGTGCCTTTTCAACGTATTTCAATGCTCCTATCTTGTAAACGATGCGAGATACAGATTTGGTTGACCTACCTTGTGTGGAGGTCTTGCTGTTGTGATTACAACATTTTAATTTTTTTTGTAGCTGCTATGGTTGCTGAGAAATTGGCAAATTAGTGTTACAAGGGTTCTTTGCCCTATAGGGCTGCTGTATGGCTCTGTAGTTACGTGTAAGTGGGAAAGCAGGGCCTGGAGTGCCCACACCCCCACATATGCATACCATTACACAGAAAATGGGCAATATGAAGGAAGCCACACTACCACATACCAGTTACGTTACACTTGCTCAAAAAGAAGGGAAATTAATTGCGAAAAAAAAACATTAATGCATCAGTCAGGGTTAATAGCACAGTGACAAAAGTTTGGAAATGTGACGTTAGGGTTCAAATCCCTAACTCCGCATTCCCCCTCCACCCCACACAAGACATATGCAAGACTGTAAGACACTATACAAGTCAGTCACATTTGTAAGCACAATAATCACAACACTGTACTCATCTCACATAACACTATGTAATGAAAAAACAAATACAGTATCACTGACTCTATACTGCCAGCACAGTATGATGACACATTATTGCTGGCATATCTTCTTCATACAATGAAACTTAATCTGTACAAATTTTCTAAATATTGATTTTTATGTGTCTTAATTCAGCAATTGGTTCACTGCAGGTATCGCTGCTACCACATAGGCATGTGGTAGCAGGAAAGACAGAGCTGACACATACATAGTATTTTTTAGATACTGCTCAGGTATGAAACTAGCACCATCACATGTTATACTGCTGTATTATCTGGGAATACTCATTAGCAGCATGTTATGGTTAGCTTTGGATGTTACAACTGTTGCTTTCACATGTTACTTGTAGACTATACTATAAAAAATTACTTTTATTATTACTACCATTTGTTATTAGGACTGACTCACTCTATCAGAAAAGAAAAATGCAAACATTCAATGACTGTTGGTAGCGTTATCCAAACTCTCATTTCCAATATAGCTATCTGTAGATAACATACTGTGTTTTTCATCATTTAACTATTGAAATATAGGCATCTGCTTAAATCTTGTTTTTGATGTTTGTAACACAAAAATGCTTACTGTGGGCCATCATCACCCATGGTTGCCCAGCATGTGTGTGTACCCCAAGGCACTCGGATGGCAACAGAACTCATACAGTTGGTGGACCATGATGATGGATATGTCTTGTAGTACATTTAGAGAGTTGTATGTTACTTCTGTTACCTGATGCTGGTCGTTTCTGATTGGTTGTGCTCTCCTGGCCCTTCCCCTACTTGCATATGTGTGTGGGGGTGGGGGGCAATGTGGAGTTAGGGTTTTGAACCTTAACATCACATTTCCAAACTTCTGTCGCTGTGCTAGTAACCCTGATGCATTAGCAGAGTTTTTTGCAATAAATTTATATATAGACATATGAAAGTCAGAAATATATATATATATATATATATAGAGAGAGAGACATACAGATATATACTGATATGTATATATATTGATAGATATATAAGAGATATGTGGGGGGCGCCTGTGGGATAATGAAGTTATTTATACAGTAGCCTGTGACCTTGAGTAAACTCACGGTGGCTAACCACGAGTGAGGGTTATGAAGTCAGAGGCTACTACAACCTTCATTATCCATAAGTTATTTATCCACAGGCTTTTTTTTTGGCTGTGAAGTGTTTTTACTGTGTTTTAGTGCATACTTCTTTGTGGCACTGTGTGCGGTGTCTTCTTCACTACATCGTTCACCATTTTTTTCGCTGGGGAAGTAATTGGGGCTTTGTTTGTGAATGGGTGTTGTTCGTTGATTGTGACTGGTGGGTTGATGTGGCGCATGTGTTCCGATTAGTTGAGTTAAGGAGGTGGGCATGCTCTGCATGGAGTTTGAGTGACAGTTGTGTGTGTGTTGTGATTGGTTGGGGTGTGGTTTGCTTGGTGTTTTGCATGTTGCGACTGGTTAGGGGCATAGTTTAGTTTGGGTTTGACTGACAAGGGCATTCATGTTCCGATTGGCTGGGGGACATGTCTTATCTAGGCCAAGTCTCTTTATTGGAGCGAGGGCATGGCGTCGGTTTTTGACATAGTTCAGTTGGCGGCTTCAGCAAGGATCCTACATGTGGGAGTGGCAGAGAGTGGTGTCAAGCAGTGGGTGCTGGCACTTTGTATTGGATGAGTACTTGGAGACTTGAGGATTTGTGCGGCCTTCTTCTTCAGAGGTCCTTGGAGTCAGGCTGGCGATTCTTCGTGAATCTGGTCATGGATTTCTGGTGGTGGCATCATCAGTTTTGGAGGAATCTTTGGCGTTCTCTGGATTTATTTTTGAGGGGTGTTATTTGTTTCTTTTCAGTGTGGAGTAGGACAGGAAAAATCTGTTTGTGGAATGATTTGGTTACTGGAGTGGATTAGGGCAAGAAGAGCCATCTGTATTTGGATGCATTTTTATTTTGTTGGGGGGAGATACCTTTTATTTGGATACAACAGGAAGAGTTGCACAGATCTGGATTATTTGTTTTTGGAACCCATGGAGTAAAAGAAAAAAGGTGCAGAACTTTTAAAATGTTTATTTGCAGATCAGGAGGAAAGACAGGGTTTGTTAGGTAGTACAGAACTAGGTAAAGTAGTGGCAAATAACATAGCAACTTTTAATAAGTTGTCAAACAGAAATACTTGCATTTAATAGTAGTTCTTACACACTGTAACAGTAAGTGATTTATTAGGAATTGATTTATTTATCTAAGAAAAGTGGGAGGGAGGAACAGGATCGGGTAGAGGTATGGAAAAAAGGTTGCTTTTATTTCTTGAAAATTGTAGAGCTGTAGAAGTGTTTACATTTCTAAAAGGGACTGTATGCTAGACTCAATCTTCATCCTCTGAGGTGGATATAGTCCATCTTTGTTGTTGTGTAGCAATTTTTTTTGCTTTGCACATTTTTTTTAGCAGTGAAGAGTATTTAAGAATCGGTCTTCACCTTTTTTGACTTGTACATGGTCCATCGTTGCCGTTTTGTTGCCTGTTTGTAGTGCTTTAGGTTGGAATCACTCTTCACCCTGTATGGCCTTTAGTAATGCTCTGATGTGCTGCTTTTTGTTTTATTCTGTGTCACTGTTGGAGTCCAGTACTTGAGGTCTCTTCTTGGTATAAGAATCATATTTATTGCCTGTGGGAAATGGAGAAATTTTAAGTGCTGGGGGGGGCATAGTTTTGGATTACAGTGGGAATGCTTTGATTTACCTTGTATTACGGTAAAATGTATTGTCTTGGCTTGCATGGAGGGTCTATAAAAGCCGCTTCCATGGATGTCAGAGTAGTTTTCAGGGATTGTTGCTAGAGGTGGTTGTAAGAGGGGAGTGGTTATTTGCTGGTTGTTCAGCTCGCTGCTTAGTATGCTAGTGATTGTTTTTTGTTTTTCTTCATTTATTTTAGAGTAGTCATTCAAGCTTTGGAGCTGCTTATATCCAGAAATTTGTACTATATCTGTCAGATGGATTCCATTGTCAGTTGTTGGATTAGGTGCTTTTGCACGGAATGGTTGGTTAGCTTTTTGTTTGTGTCAATTGTTGATTTTGCTATCATAGTTTTAACTATTGATGCCAATTTTTTATACAAAAACCAGCCAGTAGGTATACATAGGCATGTGGTGGGCTTTCCTTAGCATGGAAGTTTGCTGCTAGGAAAAATGGGGAATGTTCTGAGAGGCACCATGGTGGCCTTTTGTCTTTGTATATGAGGTAGTTGTGTACTGGACATTTGTGGGGGTTACTGCTGAGCTGGTAAGCTTTAGGTTTTACTTTATGGTAGTCCCTAAGATTTGCTCCAGTATGGGTTTTGGTTTGCCTCTCCTGCTCTAACTGTATATATTTTTGGCTGTTCTCATCAGTTCTTACGATTATGTCTCCCCATTTAAGATTGCACATCTCAGTGTTCCCCTCTACATCAAAATACATACTTATTGTGAGCCACAGGGTGCCGAAGACTGATGCAGGGGTGTAGAGGCCCAGTAGTTATTTGTACAGTTTCTCTATCATGGAGTCTGTCAGCATGTCTGCTGCTCTTGGTTTGGAACCTTTGCCCTAGCTTTTCAGGTTTATCTGTCTGGAGAATAGTACTTGCTATGCCTTTTCAAAATCTGGTGATGTGGAGGGAGTTGCTGTATGCTTTGTTTTTTTAGGTAACGTTAAACACTTTGGAACATTGCTCTTAAATTCAGGGGGTTCATAGTCCGTGCCAACTTTCTTAGAGCAGTTGATGAAATAGTGGCAGATGAAGATGTTTAGTTGAGCTAGAGGTATGTCCTGAAGGTGGCATTGTTCTCCAAAGTTTTTGCTGAGGTCATTGCTTAACATGTGTGTGTAGGCAAGGCAAGGCAAATTTTATTTAAGAAGACACCCATGCTGGAGGCTCTGGGCGCCATCCATCACTCAAATAAAAACAGCACAATAACAATCAATAAAATACACTGCTCCAAACAAGTTAAAACAAAATTTGCTACACAATTTGCTTCATTCAGCTACAACTACATTTGTAATCTCTAAAACTAAAATAAACCTTAAAAAATTAAACAGTATAAACTATAAAACTTAGTCCGGGAATGCCTGATCGTACAAAAAGGCCTTGAGTCAGGCCTTAAAAACCTCAACAGACGGGGCCTCCCTAACAACTAAAGGAAGCGAATTCCACAGGACGGGGGCAGTAGCACTAAATGCTCTGTTGCCAGCAGTTCTTAGCCTCATCCTGGGAATCGTAAGGAGGCCCCTGGAAGAGGAGCAGAGAGAATGGACCAAGACAGCAGGTGTAAGAAGGTCTCTCAGGTAGCCAGGGCCCAGGCTGTGTAGGGCCTTAAAGGTGAGCAAACCCACCTTAAAGAGGACCCTCCACCTAACTGGCAATCAGTGCAAATAACGCAGCACTGGAGTAATATGACATTATTTAGACTGTCCTGTCAACAACCTCACCGCCGCATTCTGCACCAGCTGTAGTCGGCACAGGGTACCCCCAGAGACCCTGAGATAGAGTGCATTACAGTAGTCGAGCCTGGACATCACAAAGGCATGCACTAAAGTAGGGAGGTCCAGAGTAAGTAAATTTTATTTTTTTAAGCGCTTTTCAAAGCCAAAGTGCTGTACAATTAAGCAAACAGAATTTACAAACTATGACAAAAATAACAATAACAACAATAAAATCACTCTCCATATGCTTTTCGGAATAAATACATTTTTAGCTCCGACTTAAAACTCTCGACGGTCAGGCAACTACGTATCCGACGAGGTAGAGAATTCCACAGGGTGGGGGCAACGTAAGAAAATGCACGTGCCCCAGAGGTTTTTAAACGTGCCTGGGAATCTCTAGCAATCCTCGCCGGCGGATCGGAGTGAGCGAGGGACAGTAGGGAATAAGAAGATCTTGCAGGTACCGCGGTCCCTGTTCGTGCAGGGCTTTATAGGCCAGTAAGCCGACCTTGAAGGTGATCCGCCACTGAACCGGCAGCCAGTGCAGTCCGCGCAGCACAGGCGTAATATGACTACTTCTAGATGTCCCAGTCAAAAGCCTGGCTGCTGCGTTCTGCACCAGCTGCAAGCGGCGGATATCAACCCCTGGTAGCCCTAGGTACAGGGCATTGCAGTAATCAAGGTGAGAGGTCACAAAGGCATGGACCAGTATAGGAAGGTCAGCCAGAGGAACTAGGTGTTTCACCGGGCGATATTCCTAAGATGGTAAAGGAAGATTTGACAACGGATGACACCTGCGATTTTAGGGTCAAACCGTCGTCAATAATAACGCCCAGATTACGCACCCGGTCTGAGGTTGGGAGCTGGGCACCATCAATCCATATGCCCGAAGGAAGCCCAGCCCTACAACTCACCTCAAGGCGACCTGGGTCCACCGCCAACACCTCAGTCTTATCTGGGTTTAACCTCAGCCAGCTAGCACTCATCCAGTCCTTGAGCTAGGCTAGACAGCTGTTAAGTATAGAGACTGCATCTTCCTGTCCGGGACTAAAGGACAGATACAGCTGGGTGTCATCTGCATAGCAGTGAAAACCCAAACTGTATCACCTAATAATGTCTCCAATGGCAGCATATAAACCCATGAACAACATGGTGCCAAAATGGAACCCTGCGGTACCCCACACAACAGGAAGATGGCATCAGAGGAATAAATTCCGGTGATAACCCTCTGTCTCCGACCCGTGAGGAAAGATCAAAACCAATGTAGTGCAGTACCAGACAGTCCGCAATAAAGCCGCAGGCATTCCAAAAGCACACCATGGTCCACAGTATCAAATGCTGCAGAGAGATCAAGAAGGACTAGAATAGTACGAACCTTTCGATCTCTAGCAATCAGATCATTTAGAACTCGGACAAGAGCAGTCTCAGTACTATGTCTTTTCCTAAATCCGGACTGAAGAGTATCATAGATATTGTGATTTGTGAGATGGTCATCCAGTTGTAGCGTAACCACCTTTTCAATAACCTTACCCAAAAAGGGCAGGTTAGAGACAGGTCTGTAGTTAGCTGGACAGTCCGGATTCAGTGAAGGCTTTTTCAGGAGTGGTGAACAACCGCCTCCTTTAGGGGATCAGGAAAGACCCCCATCCAAAGATTTCAGACAATTTCAGCAAGGATCGGGCAGATAGTATCGCAACCTAATAATAGTGACGTAGGGCCTGAATCCAAACTACAGCTGGTTGGACGTGACAGTCTGGACAATCCTCACAATATCCATGAATTCTGGCTTACCAAAGTCACACCAGGTGACACAGGTGTTTGTTTCCCCTCGCCGATCACCGCAAACCCTTGAAGAGTGAGCCTGGCCGATATCCAACCTAATGCCGGCAATCTTATCTGTGAAAAACCGAGCAAGCTCAGCACACTTTATTTGTGAAAAATCTCTTCCAGACTGTAGACAGAGTGGATTGCACAGAGGCAGAACTAAGGGCTTGATCCTGGCAATATTCCTCAGATGATAAAAGCTAGTACGGACAACGGAAGCCACCTGAAACTCAAGTGTCAAACTGCTGTCAAGAATAACACCCAGATCATGCACCCTAGAGGAGGCCTTCAATGATATAGAGCCAAGGCAAAGTCCTGTCTCTGCACCAGAGGCCAACCTATCACATCCTCTGTTCGACTCCACCACCAGTACCTCCGTCTTACTGGGGTTAAGTCGCAACCAGCTGGAGGCCATCCAGTCATTGATTTCAGCAAGGCAGCTGTTAAGCACTTCTACTACACAGGATGTTTCAGGGGCAAAGGAAAAGTACAGCTGGGTATCATCAACATAGCAGTGAAAACCCAAGCTGTACTTCCTAATGAGCTCTCCCAGGGGTAGCATGTACACGGCAAACAACATCGGTGACAAGACCAAACCCTGGGGAAGTCTGCACAACAGGTGGTCAGAGGAGGAGGAGAAATTTCCCATCACTACCCTCTGCCTCCTGTTGGATGAAAAAAAGACTCAAACCAGTGGATGACAGAGCCGGTGAGTCCACAGAATTCACTTAGGTGGTCATGTAACACTCGATGGTCCATCGTGTCAAATGCTGAAGAGAGATCGAGGAGAACAAGAATTGTCCCCTTCCCCTCGATCTCTAGCCCTAAAGAGGTCATTGTGCACCCGAACTAGTGCAGTTTCTGTGCTATGCCTTGCATGGAACCCAGACTGGAGCGGTTCATAAAGATTATGGGCCAAGAGATGCTCCTCAAGCTGAAGTGCCACCACCTTCTCAACAATCTTACCTAAGAATGGAAGATTGGAGATAGGACGGTAATTTGCCTTGACGTCTGGGTCCAACGGTGGTTTTTTCATAAGGGGTCTCACCAATGCCTCCTTCAAGACATAAGGAAAGTCCCCCTCCAACAAGGAACACCAGACAATCAGGACAGACACTAGGCCAACAGATTGTATTTGGGTCTTCTTTGCTGTGTTTATATTCCGGGATTTTTCAATGTAGAGGTCTATGTCTTCCTGGTCGATAGGCTTTGTGTAGGCTCCAGTGGCTGATGTGGAAGCGCCTGTGCCGGGTTGAGGGTCTCTGTCTTCGTTGGCTGGGAGAAGTGCTGGGGATGTTGTTGGTTCAATGGTGTGTGTGTGTTCCGGATGGGTTTTCCAGTGGGTCTGTATAATTTTCGAGCTGTGTTATTATTTGTTCCATTTCTAGCTCGAAGTTTGTCATTCTGGCGTTTTTTGTCATTTTTTTAAATTTTTGAAGTGGTATGGCCCTGTAGTTTTTCACCGTGTTTGCGTGTGTTCACAGTGTCATGTGGGCTGTTGTGTGGAGAAGCTTGAGCTGGGGGTTCAGTCTGCACAAGCTTTTCGTGGGTTTAATGGCTGTTGTGGGTAGGTGTGCTACGCAGGTGTGTCATCTGGGGTGTGCTGGTATGCTTGGTGCTGTGGAGCAACCTGGTTGTGGTAAGGTATGATGTAATCACTACATACATAAATGAGTGATGACATAATCACTATGTGAATCTTCGAGTCATTCTCATAGTGATTACGTCATGGTCATTCATTCACACACTGACCAAGATAAATGGAATTATGTTACTGCTCTTATGCTGATGCCTGTTGCATAAATATATATCTAAGGGATATGCAGGGGCATCTGTGGGATAACGCAGTTATCTGTACAGTGGCATGTGACCTAGAGTAACCTTAAGTGGTGAAGCCACGAGTGAGGTTTACAAGAGGTGACAGGCTACTGTTCAAACAACTGCATTATCCCACAGATGCCCCCTGCAGATTGGATTTATGCAACAAGCATTGATCTTTGCGTTAGTGTTTTTTTTTTTCTCTATACTTGTAGCTTATTTTAAAAAATTGTGTTAAAAATTCAGGGTTTTCTTTTTGTAACAGTTGCTTTCCGCTTCTCTCCTGCTCCTCCATTTGTGGTTGCTATGCATTAATGATGTGATAACGTGTGTGCTGACTGATAGAGGGTAGAGGTTTTCAAAGAGTTTAGTAAAACATGGTGGAACCACTAAGCAAGAGCAAGAACTAGTGTCCACGTAGAACTTGTGCATGCATTTTTTTTTTTTTTTTTTTTTTTTTTTAAATACTGTGCATTTCTTGTGCTTTTGTTTAATTAACAAGTTTCTGATTTTAGACAGAGATCGCAGGGGTTGAGGAAGTGCTGGTGCTGGAGGACGAGTGGGAGCAGCTGCTCTGTGGACTGCGGTACTGAGTACAGAAGGTAAATGATAGAATTGAGACACAAAGAAATGTTAAAACAGTTGGACAGTGGGGAAGCTATTGTGGGTATTGCAGTTTTCTTCTCGTTCGGTGGGACGCTTGAAGGAGATGTTAGCTGTGTTATGAAGGAAAGAGGAAGGGGGTATGGGAAGGCAGTCGTTACTGAAGGAGCCACCTTTATAATGTGTATTTTTGAAAGAGAAAAAAAATTCAGAAGAGTGGAAAAAGAGGACAGCGGCACAGGAATGAATACTGTTGCTGTTTACTGCTTGAATTCATGGAGTGCTGGGGGGATATCACTGAAGAGCTGGTGTACAATTTCATTTTGTAGTAAGAAAAAGGAGGAAGTGCTGGCAGGGGGGTGGCATTTGGTGATGTAGACACTGTGTAGATAAATGGGGGATGATGTAATCACTATGGGAATAACTTTAAATTATTCTTATAGTGATTACATCATCCCAATTTATCCATACAGTAACTCAGATAAACACATTTATCTTGACACCTGTTACATAAATATAGATATAGAAATATACACATACATATATAGGGGATACATGATGGGCAGGAGTGGGATATGGCAAATATTCTCACTCCTGCAGAGTGAGTCACAGATATCTCACTCGTGCCTTTGGCACTCGTGAGATATCTGTGTCTCACAAGGTAGGAATGAGAATATTTCCCATATTCCACTCTTGCCCATCATGTGTTCAATTTATACAATGGGCAAGAGTGTGATATTTATTTTGTTTTGTATTATGACGTTTCTAGTGATATGGATGTGTTATGTTTTTACCTTGTGCAGTTCCGCGGTGATGAGGCTTTGCTTTGAATGGCTCTAGTTGGTTTGAGGAAATGAACATTGTTTTGTTGTGTGATTCATTGCTGGTTTTGCTGGCTTTTCATGAGTAAAAGAGCTTTGACATGTGGGATTGATTGCCATTCGACTTTTGTATGGATTCGTTAAGGTACTGTTTGTATGTTTCAGCAGTGTGTCCGTATTGGTTGTTATGTCATTATGAATGGTTCGGAGATTTTGTCACTAGATTACGTCACTCTCATTTGATTGGATTCATGTGTCGGTTTTGTAATGTGTGGCTTTCAGTGGTAGCTGTGTGGTAGAGGGTGGGACTTAGTGGTTTGTATTTTTTCTGGGATGGGTTTATGTTTTATTTCTTTACTGTTTGGCTGTTTTTTTTAGTATTCTTTCATTTTGTGTGTAACCGTCTTTATTTACAGGGTGTGTTTTATTTGTGTGGTGTGATACTTTTTTATTAGGGTGCTTTTGCAACATTTGTTTATGGCCGTCACTCCAGTAGTGGATGGTTTGTCTTGTTGTCCTTATTTTGGAAGCAGTTTCTTCTTATGCGGGACATGACTTTTCATGTACACTGCTATATGTTGTTTCTTTGCAGTATATCAGTCACTGTCACTATCAGAGGAAATGTGTTTCTTTTTCTTCGTAGGAGGACTGCCATGTTGTCAATCTGGAAAGAAATATTTATTAGTTCAGTTATGACAATTTACTTTATTATGAGAGTTCATATTTTAAATACCTTGATAAATACTGACAGTGATATGCTTTGCTGAAATGTTAGGATTGTTAAAAACAAGTGGTCATCCCTTCAGTAAAGTTTAGTAGTTTCTGCTTTTCTTGTCTTTTACTTTGCCATGCTGTTGATGTGGATGTAGATGGCTGCAGGTTATTCTCATCACTTAAGATATTTGAAATGGCTTTTTGTTTATTTTCATTCACCTTACAGTATTCATTTAGGGACTGTAATTGCTTGTGTCCTGAACTTGCACAACTTCAGTTGAAGAAATACTGGCATCGACAAGTTTTTGTATGAGATGCTTACGTATAGAGTGGTTAGTCAACCTGCGGTCTGTTTGGATACCAGCAGCTTGTACCATATTCTTTAATATGTTTGCAATTGTGTTGACACCTAAATGTTGGTTTTTGAACCAGCAAGTGGCATAAGTTACTTTTGGTGGTTGATTTGTTGCCAAGACGAATGGTGCAGAGTCATAGTTCATTTGGGCTGGTCTTTTTTCACTGTAAAAGATGTAGTTTGCTACTGGACATTTTTTTCTACTGCTGACTGCATACGCTTTAGGTTTTAAAATATGGATATCTTTTAGGGTCAGTGCCACTTCGTGTTTCTGTTTGCCTCTCTGTGCAAAATTCAATATATTTGTCATCTTTTTCATGTGCACCAAGCCTTATATCTCCCCATTTCAGGTTTCGACATTCCATGTTGCCACGAATACCAAAGAACATGATAACATTGAGCTACATAGTGTTTATTAGCGATTGTGCTGTTCAAAGGCCAAGAATATCTTTTTCATACAGCTCATGAATTAATGTGTCCGTTGGCTCATCAGCACCATAAGGTTTGTTTCCTTTTCCCTGCTCTTAGTGTTTTTTTTTTTTTTGATTGCAGTACTTCTTTGCATTTAATAAATGTATTTGAAGTGGCAAGAGATTCAGGGTAGTTAAGTTGCTTTAAATAGCATTTGAAACTCTGAAATTTAGCTCTCAACCTTAACAGTTTGTACTCATGTCCATCTTTCTTGTGACATTGTATAAAATAATGGCATAGGATATTGTTTAACTGTTGTGTAGGCAGTGTTTCAATTGTGCCTGCTATTCCCATACTTTCTTGTAGGAACTAGTGCAGATTACTGATACCACGGTTTGTTTTTCTATGAGTGCTGTCATTTCTGCTGGAGTCTACGTAGTCTGGATTTTTTTTTTGTTTGCAGGATTTTGGGTGTTTTCTTCATATATTTGTGAAAGGTGTGCCGTTTCCAATGGATCCAACAGTGGTTCTTGATCTAATTTGAACTGGGAACAGCCAAGATTTACCTGTAATTCTAGATCAATGCATTTTGTGTATTTGTGGAGTTTAAATTTGTTCTAGATTAGTTTTCTTCGTAGAATTTGGAATCTTGAAGTATTTTTCCATGTCTTGAATGTAACGCCAGTTTGTCTTTTTTCTTTACATTTTCGGCAAAGCGAGTGCTGCGTTTGTGCTCAGCTCGTTTGTTTGCAAAGTGTGAAATCTTGGGCTGCTGAAAAAGGGGAGAAGCTGATTTTCCAGGTGTGTTTAATTTACTTCTGTTACTAGGGCAATGTAATTCCAGCAAAGCGACAGTTTTGTCAACGTGATGATAGTGGAGATACTGGCTGTGACATGTGCAGTGTATGTAAATCCTGATATTTTCCACAGTGCCTACATCATTTTTGTTTCACTGCAGTGAGAATAAATTATTTTATTTATAACTCATATCACTCACCCCCATTGTGAGTGTATTATATTTTACACACACCTATATTTAGCCTGGCAAGTTTACTCTGAATCTGGTGCCAGAAAAAAACTGCTGGCATGGTCCCACTGCTGCTGAGTTGTTAAGGCCCCTGCTTGATATGACAAGCTTCAGGATACAGGCAGAGTAAGGAGCAGAAAGCTGGTTGGGGAGGATCTTGCAGCTGTTATAAGCGTCAAAGCCCCCATCCAGTCACCAACAGAGCTCTACAAAACATAAAATTCTAACAGCTGAATGCCCACAGAATTACCATTCCCATTCCGTGGAATTTCACAGCATTTGTACAAATATTCTGCACAATTTTGCCAAATTTTACATTTCAGTTATTCTAGTCGTTTTTAAAGTACATATCCAAATGATACCACCTTTAGCAGGTATACAGCTACAGATGGCTTGCATAAGTGTGCCAAGTGTCAAAGTCCTAGTCTGAAAGGGAGCAGAGTTATGGGTGGACAAAAATGTAACTGTTTCTCCCCCCCCCATCTAATTTAAAAATTTCTTATCAAAATTTCTCTACAGTTTCAGAATTTAGAGAAAAGTACAGTTGTGTAAGAACTTACTGTGACAGTAGATCTTCGAGTGTATCTCTTGCAGCAAGACATAACCCATGGGATATCAGCCACAGGCGTCACATCCTCCAGATGATGTCTCAGTAGTCACCCCAGGGACCTCCCCTTCCTGTCATCACCTGATGTGCTTCAGCACATATTAAAAATGGGAGGTCCCCGATACTAAAACAATGGGACACCTGCACTCCAGAGGTCAGGTAGAAGTCCATAAAGCATGCAAAAATGCAATTGTGCTGAAGAAGTGCTAAAATTGATTCAAGTTGTTTCCAAAAGCACATCAGGACAACAGCACTGGGATCACCATTACCCAGTCCAATACGCCTCAGTTCTTCTCCATCTTAGCGACCGATATGAGAAGTGACTTGTAGGTCTCTGATGGGAATCAAGGCAGCCGCTCGAGGCTTCTGAGAGAGGCTGGAGCAAGGTACCCTTCTGAAGCAGGAGCAAGGGGGAAGGTGGGCAGAGCAGCATGGCCTGCTGCAAGAGATACTCTCCAAGATCTGCAAAAGACACTCTCTAAGAGCTACTGTTACGGTAAGTTCTTACGCAACTGTACTGTCTTCTTCAAGCCAATCTCTTGCAGCAAGCCATAACACATGGAAAAAATCCCAAGCAGCTATAATATCCAAGGAAGGAAAAAGCAAACCATATCAGGTTAGGACAAGAGGCCATTGAGGACAGCCCTTCCATAACTAGCATGCTTCTTGGAAGCAATGTCTAAACTGTAATGTTTCGTGAATGTATGTACAGTAAATCAGGTGGCAGCCTCGCAAATTTCCAAGGCTGAGATGCCTCAGAAACATGCCATGGAGGTAGCCATGCTGCTAGTCAAGTGGGGTTTCATGGACACTGTGACAGATTTATATTTGTTATAGTTGAATGTAATTCAGTTGGCCAGCCACGTAGACAAGCACTGCTTCGAAACCTGAATGCCCTGTCGTCCTGGGGTGAAAGAAACAAAAGGTTGCTCAGTTTTTCGCAACTGTTCAGTGCAGAGAAGATAAAGTCTCAATGTTCTATGTGCATCGAGAGTAGGAAGCAGGGCTTCACCTGGATTCTCATGCTCCACAAAATATACTGGCAATTGAATGGACTGATTCAGAGTAAATTCAGAAACAACTTTCAGGAGAAAGGAGCAGTTAGTTTGCAAGGACATACGATCCATATGAAACTGTAGGCAAGGTGGCTTGCACATAAGTACCTGCAACTCCAAGATACGTCTACCTCACGTAAGCACCACCCAAAAAATTATTTTCTAAGACAAAAATCGGAGCTCGCATGCATCTGCGGGCTCAATAGGGCTTTCAGTTTTTTAAGCACAAAATTCAAATCCCACACTGGGACTGGGTCCCATATAGATGGATGTATGTGTACGATATCTTTCAAAAAAGTTCTTATCTGGGTCAACTGGGACAATGGTTTGTTGTCCACAGGTAAATGAAATGCAGAAATAGCCACAAGGTGTTATTTAAATTGAGGAATATTAAAGGCCACTCTTGGACAGAGAGAGCAAGTAGTCCAAGATGCTCTGTGGGGGCACCCATAGGGGTCCAAATCCCAGGAAGAGGCCCAAATGGAGAAGTATTTACACTTCATAGAGTAGAACAACCTCGTAGAGGGCTTCCAAGCCACCCTTAGGATCTCTGCTACCCTTGAGGACACCTGAGAGCTAGAGAGGACTACGTCCTCAGGAGTCAAGCATGTAGGTGCACAGAGCGAAGGTCCAGGTGCAGCAGGGAGCCATTCCCCTGCGACAGGAGGGCTGGACAAAGTGGCAAAGGAAGTGGATCCTGGTCCAAGAGTTGCAGAAGCAAGGGGAACCAGATCTGCCTCGGCCAGTAGGGGGCTATGAGAATCACAGACGCCCTATCCTTGACCAGTTTTAGAAAGAGACTCTGCAGGAGAGGAAAAGCGTAAAGAAACTTTCCAGTCCAGGAACAAGAGAATGCGTCCTGCCATAAAGTTTCAGGACCTAGCTCTAGACAGCAATAGAGAGGCAGTTTTGCATTTTGCCGAGCGGCAAAAATCGGTCCAACTCCGGACAACCCCACTGGAGGAAGACATATTCTAAGATGTCGGAATGATTTCCTATTCGTGGGACTGAGCAGTGAATCTGCTCAGGGCATCTTCTAGGGTATCTGGCACCCCGGGAATGTGGACTGCAAGTAGGTAAGTGCCCTTCTGGATCACCCAACACCACACCCTCATGGATTCTTGGCAGAGAGGGTATGAATGGGTACTGCCTTGTTTGTTCAGGTAGTGAACTACTGCTGAACTGTCTGACTGCACTTAAAGGCAACCCTGAGGGATTATGGTCTTGAAGGCCTGTAAGGCATACAAGACAGCCCTCATTTCCAGGACGTTGATACAAAGACGAACTTCCACCTTCATCCAAGAGCCCTGGGACTGAACCACCTGAAGATGGGCACTCCAGCCCAACAGGGAAGCATTCATTGTTAGAATGAGATCCAGAACCGGGGGATGGAATGACATACACCTTAGTAGATTGTCCATGGACTTCCACCACTGCAAGGTGTGAAGCACTGAGGGAAGATAACAGGACCGACGCATTGAAGTCATCCATCTTCTGATCCCATTGGACACTGAGGGTCCACTGAAGAACCCTCATGTTGAGTCTGGCATAGGGAACAGTTGGAATGGTAGCCGCCAAATGTCCCAGGAGTTGAAGTTAGTCCCTTGCGGAGACATACCAACAAGTCTCCAGTCTCAATATTAGAGACAGAATGGTGTCTGCCTGAACCCTGGGAAGAAGAGCCATGCCCAGAGAGGTATTTAGCACTGCTCCTATATATTGGAGAGTTTGTGATAGGTCCATCATAGGCTTTGGATGGTTGACAGTGATGCCCATCATGGAAAACATCCGTAGGATGTGGGTCAAGGTGTATTCTAACATGGGGCATGTTGACGCCTTGAGCAGCCAGTTGTCTAGGTATAGAAAGGTGTAATGGTCTTCCTGGCAGAGGGCCACTGCCGCTAGGCATTCTATAACCACCCTTGGGGTTGAGGAATGGCCGAAGGGGAAGGACAGAAACTGGAAATCTTGGCCCTGAAACTGGAAGCACAAGAACAGCCGGGTGCATCAGGATATGAAGGTACTTGTCCTTCATGTCCCGGGAACAGAGCAAGTCCCCCGTATTCAGCAGGGGGAGCAGGGTGGGGAAGAGTCACCATCCTGAATTTTTGGTACCATATGTAGAGATTTACCTCCCCCCCAAAGATCCAGAATGGGGCATAAATCCCCTGTTCATTTTGGAATCAAAAAATAAAATCTGGAGTAAAATCCTGAGCCCCTCTGATGGGTGGAAACAGGTTCTATGGCATCCTTCTGTAACAGAGCATCTATTTCTGCCCTCAGCACCCAAAGCATGGTCTGGAGAGTAAGGAGAGACCCCAGGAGGCAAGGGAGGAGGAGGCATGATTAAGTCCAATGTATAACCGTACTGGACAACCTGAAGGATCCAGAGGTCTGATGTGATCCCTTGCTAACTTCCGAGGTGCAGGGAAAACCAACCCCCAATGGCCATTGAGGGGGTCTCTGCCACCACGGCTAAAGACAGGCCTTCAGAACAAAGGCTGACTCTGCTGAGGTGCAGCAGGGACATACCTGGATGTTTTGAGGCATTTCTTGGGCCAGGCAGAGTTAACTGAACCTTTGGTTTGTTAGCGGGAGGTCTCTGAGCATTAGGTCTACCTCGACTGGAGCAGCCACGAAAGGATCCCCTGTATGCAGGTTTCGCTAGAGGGGCGATATGGGGATCGAACAGACTGAAGGGTATGACCAGAGTCCTGCAAGTCATTCAAAATGTCCTGGGCCTGTGGCCCAAAATGTTTGTCCCCTTTAAAGTGAGCACTGAGGATGGATTTTTGTATATCCTGCGAGAATCCCGAAACCCTCAGCCATGCATGGCACCTGAGGCAAACACCCGCAGAGGAGGCCCATGCCAAAAAAATGAACAGCATCATATGTAGCCTTGAGCAGCTGGTGGCAAATGGCCACAGCAGTGGAAAGCTTTGCATTAAAGGTTCTCTTGAGGCTAGTCAGCCGGAAGGAACTTGACTGATTCCCAAGTAGCTTTTAGGATCTCCTCCTGATATTTGAGGAGGTGACCCATATAACTGAAGATATGAAGAGACACTGTAGCAGAAGCATAGACTCTTTTTCCCATAATATCCAGTTTCTTGAACTCTCAGGCGGTTGAGCATTCATATGCTGTGGTCTAGCGGATCTATTGTGAGCCACATTACGAACCACGGAATCTGCCTGTGGTGGGGTAGTAAGATAAGGGTGATCCACAGGGGACCTATTAAGTCTGTCCGCCTTGTGGGGGATTGAAGGGTATCTTGAATGGCTGCTGCCAGGCAGACCAGATGGCTTCTTCAAAAGCAACCAAAAGGAGAGAAATAACCAAAGTTGGGCTTTCTGGAATACCAAGGCATTGGGCCAACTTTTTTCTGGAGGCATCCCATTTCGTAGCATGAAATCCAAAAGTTTTCTGCAGATGGACCATAAGGAAGGATCACCTGGAGAATAAGGCAGTGCTGGCGTAGGTTCCCCATGAAGGGAAGATGCCCCGGAGGACACCTGGGATTCATGATCCTGGTCCATTTCTTCCCCCTCTTCTTCCAAGTCTGCCATGTCCCAGTCCTGTAAGAATGGGTTGGCCATATCGTCCTCCCTGGGATGAAACCAGAGAAGCGCTTTCTATCCTGGAGGCCAAAGAAGACCCAGAAGGGATGGAGGCAGGGACCACCGCCACCCCGGAAGGGCAAGGGAAGGACCTAGTAAGGCCCATAATGGACTGGACAAGAGCCTAAACATCCATCATGTCCAGTTGACTCCCTGAAGAAGCAGGGGCCATTGACTGAATGGGCACCACAGAAGGAATGGCAGAAGACAAGGGGCCCAGCTGTCCCATTGACGTGGAGAGGTGCTTTGTATGTGGAGCAGTGCTTGTTGACAAGAACACTGTCAACGAGAGAATGGTGGCATTTTGATAAGGAGCCATCGACGGGAGAACCGTAGAACAGCTTGCACCGTCGATGGGAGAACCATAGGAGGAGCCACGGATGGCCAGAAAGACATGTGGGAGGAGGCAGCAGTGGTAGCTGCAAGGTAACGCCAACAGTCGTCATCAATGGAGGAGCCGTAAACAAAGCAACAGAGGAACCCACAACCATTGATGGAGGAGAAAGACAGCAGAGCAGTGGACTCCCTGCCAACACTGATCTTCTTAATGGAACTCAAGGACTTAGATAACGAAAATGGCAATGTGGGAGAAACATGCTTGGATTTAGATGTTTGCTTCTTCCCAGCCCCATGAGTCATCGATGAGAAAAGCTTTCCCCTGCGAGACCCCAAGGAGGGGGTTGAAGACTCCCCTATAGTGGAGCGCTGCTGTTGCTCCACAAGGGCTACCTTTTGCTCCAGATATTCTCCGAGTTGCTGGGGCCTTCAACACTCTGTAGCCTTGCTGGCAGAGGACACACACCCTGGTGTCATGTTCAGGACCTAGGCACTAAACACACACTTCATGGAGGTCCTCAGTTGCAATTCTATGGCCACAGGAACAGTGTCGGAAAAAGGGTTCCGAAGACATCAGTAGATGAACTTACTGAATGAAGTTTTGGTCGATAGAACTCTTCAATGAACTAAAGAAAGCTGGACTCTGGAGGAGAACATACTTACTTGGTCGCAATTGAAAAGAACTGAGGAGTATCAGAGACCTCCCCCCTTTTTATATGTGCTAAAACACACCACGTGATGACAGGAAGGGGAGGTCACCTGCTGAGATGACATCCGGAGGATGCAATACCTGCTGCTGATATCCCATGTATTATGGCCTGCTGCAAGAGACTGCCTCAAAGAGGATTGTGCAACGTGGTTACGTGCATCAAGTTTTAAGCTTTGAAGGGGGCTGTGCTATAGGTAGCACAACATTTTTCCAAAATTTAGATGTTAGTTTAGTATAATTTTTAAAGCATTCATCAAAATACTATAAAGTTTTGCAGATATATGGGTTATTATTGCATTTATATATGTATCCAGTTTCAGGTTTCTAGCTCCAGAGCTGCCAGAGTTATATGCACAAACCTTTCATGAAATTTCTCACAAAAAATAAAATTAAATTACAGACTTTGACTACCTATCATTTTGACAGTGTGTGTCCAAATGTCATATCTGGTACTCCATTAGAACTCCTATAAACAAGTAATCATGCCAAATGTCAGATCTCTACCTCAATAGAAGGCCAGAGTTATGACCAAATTAATACATTTCAAAAATTCTACTAAATTTGTCAAATTTAAAATGTTGGTTATTTTGGTCTAGTTTTCAAAGTATGTATCCAAATGATAAATCTGGCAAGTATGCGGGTACTAACTGCTTTCATTATCTACATTGGGGCTGACATTCTGTCTTTGGTGCACCAGTGTGTTTCACTGGGAGGTAATTCAGTCACTTTGGCTAGCGTTCCTCGCTTCGTTCTATGAGCAGAGTAGTGTGTATGGTTGCTAGGCAACACCACACTCCGCTCACAAAATGCTTTGGCCTTGCTGCTTTTTTGAGGCACTGAATTTTAAGCCCATTTATATGTGTGGGGCTTTTGCTTGACCTTTTAAGTGCAGACAAAACTCCTGGTTTGTTTTAGTTTGGCTGTAGCTAGCGACCGGAAGTACGAAGAGCATGGAACTTCCGGTTCTTATTGTTTAAATCAGTGGCAATGGTGAGCACCTGCAAGCCCAACAATGGCGACAGCTAAGGCTGTAGCTGTGTCAGCCGGGGAAGAGGGCAAGAATGATTAGAAGACAACTAAGTGATACAGTGGAGCACAAAGGCATCCTTAACCCACCAAGTAGTAATTGGATACTATGCAGCAAATGTGGTATGATGGGGCAGATAGGATTGATGGAGGGGCATACTTGCAATAATTGTAAACACATAGTACAGTTGGAAGTGAAAATTAGTGTATTGCAAGAAAGGATAGCAGCCCAAACAAGGATCAGTGAGATAGCAAGATTTGTACAAACAACAATATCCATAATAGAAGCTTCAGAAAGGGAAATAGTAACTAAACAGGTTAACAAGGGACCCTGTGACAAAAGAAAAGCAAGTATGGATGAGATACTCCTTGAGGGTGAAGATGATAATTGGAGTGTTATTCAGAAGGGACTTAGGAAATGTAGACAAAGTGGTGTAACTACTTTAGAATTAAGTAATAGATTTAATGGTTTAGAGGATGAGGGGGGTACTCTGTTGCTGGATGCTATAAAAAAAAAAAAAGGGTTATGTTAACAGTTTGGATTCAAATAGGGTAGTACCTTGCTCTACTCCACGTGTAAATGATGAATTAGTGTTACCTCCTAACCATGAGAGCAGAGATGAGCCGATTGTACCAAGTAAAGACATACTGGGAAGAAGGCCACAGTCTAGCCCTACAATTAACCCTGGGTCAAATCAGAGAGATACAGTAATTATAAGTGACTATGTTAAAAACAGCCGATAGTATTATTTGTAATAATAGGAAAAAACCGTAACGATGTCCTGCCTATCAGGGGCTGGCATAGCTGATATTATACAATGCTTAGGAGGATTCCTAGAGAATGCAGAAGATCCTGTGGTCTTTCTGCATATAGGTACTAATGATATTCGGAGAAGGAATTTTGCCGATATTCAAAGGGATTTTGAAGCAGTAGGCAGGGAACTGCAAGATAAAAAGACACCACTAATAGTTTCACAGGTCCTTCCAGTACCACGGGCTAGCATCCCAGAGAACTAGGGATATAGTTAAGATTTAACGAATGGATCATGAGGTGGTGTTCAAGAGAAAAGTTTCAATTATTGGAGCACTGGCAAAGATTTGTTGATTTCCCTCATCTATTTGCTAAGGATGGCCTGCATCTTAATAAAAATGGGATTAGGATACTGGCTGATAAGATTCAGAATATTTTAAACCTGTAGTAAGGGGAGAGGGTGGTGGCTCTTTATCCAACAAAAAAATAAAACAAGCTTAGGATAATAAGTTCCACAGTCTTGAAAGACCTGACAACTGGACTGTTTTGTTGGCAAATGCCCATAGTTTAGTCAATAAAAAAGATGAGTTGGAGGGAATATTAAAAAAGGAATATATTAAGATGTGCGCAGTAACAGAAACTTGGTGGAAAATGGATGATTGGGGAATAAATATAGGTGGTTACCAGGTATTTAAGATGTGATAGGGAGGGAAGACGGGGGGGGGTGGAGGGGTGGCACACTACGTACAAAATGGTATTATAGCACACGAAATTACATCACTATCGAACTCTGAATTTGAACATCTTGTATTGCAGATTGTGTCCCCCTGGGGGAAAACAAGTATTGGTAGGAGTCTACTATAGGCCACCCTCTCTAAACAGTGGAAAAACCCTTGAACTGTTTCAACATATCAAGGAGTTAGAGTCATCGAAAAATATTTTACTCCTCGATGATTTTAATTTCAACAGAATTTATTGGAAATCCTGGACCCCTTCCTCCACTGGGGAGACAGCTTTTTAGGAAGCAATTGATATGCTAGGATTACAAAATTATGTGCAGGAAGGGACAAGAAGTTCAAATTTTATTTATTTATTTAGCTTTTGTTTACCGGCAAGTACACTAGACAAGTATTATGCCTATTTTCAGGAATGACCCGGGAGAGTACAACATAAGGAACAACAGTCAAGGAGACATGGCAAAGAGAGTACAGTTTTTTGTCACAGTAAACAAACGTGGGAAATACATCATTTGACGCTAGGGGAAACATACAGTAGTAAGCACATTTCAGATTATACACCCTAGACTAGTTAGTTCAACTGACAGATATATACAGGTCATCATACATAGGAGTGGAGCATAGCTCAAGGACTGGATTGGTCATGATATAACTTATAACATTGTCGTATACACCCCCTAGGCTAGTTGGATCATGGACAGGTATATACAGCTCATCACATTTTTCTAAATATGCACATGTTAGACAGAAACAGAAACACTTGGTAGTACAAGTTTCTACCAAGTGACCAAGGTACATATGTCATGGTTAGCCTATGACCGTGGAACAATAATGGTGTAAAATGCCCAAGGCTTTTAGGCAGGAGTAGTCAGGAAGTCATTGATACAGTGGGAAAATATCTCCAGGAATTCAATAGAGACACCCTGGGAGGTTCAGACAAAACAATTTAACACTTTACTCTAGGGAGGTTTGGGGGAGTCACACTTAATGCTAGTTTAGGAAACCCCACAGGAATTTCAAAAACCCAGATAGGAGGGGGGGCAGCTCGGATATCCACAGGCAGCGAATTCCAGAGTCTGGGCGCACTTATGGCAAAGTCCCGATCCCCCCCATGAGGGTCCGGGTAGGAGGGATTTGAGCATCCCTGATGTGAGAAACCCAAGTTGGTAGGGGGTGGGATTCAGCTTAGGCAGAAGCCGGGCCAACCCCTGGGGGGTGCTAGTTCTGATCACTTTCCCAGAGAGGCATCCCAAACCAAAAATCAAGGTATCTAGCTGGTGAGAGCCAGCAGAGTTTCTCATACAGCTCACAACGGTGGGTGAGTCGGGGGCAGCCAAGGCAAAATGACAAACGTTATTTTAAGCAGTGTACCACCGGGTGAGATGTGTCTGGAGAGTGAGCAACAGGTGCAGCCCATAGCTGAGGGAGGGAAGGAGCACACCCATCGCTAGGGCAAGCCTGGCTGCCGTGTAAGGTTATACTTGACCTTATAGGCCAGACCCAGTTTGCAGTTTGCCGCCCTGCAGATGTTAAGGATATGATTACCCATGTCAAGTTGGGGGTCAAGTGTTACCCCCAGATATTTGAGGGAGCTCACTATGGGTAGAGAGGATCCATCTGCGCTGGTGACGTGTAAGCAGGCCATCTTGGGTCTAGCCATTATCAACATTAGGGACCAAATCATAGGATGCAGAGTCAGAGAGCCTTTGTTGGATAGTGACCATAATATGGATGAGCTAGAAATGGAAATTAAAAAAAAGGATTCAAGTAGGATCTACTGAGATTAAAAATTATAATAATGTGGATTATGACAAACTACGGATGACACCTGGCAACTGGGATTGGAAGCTGAAGTTTACAGACCTTGGAGCTGAGGAAATGTGGAGAGAAATTTAAAGTGTTTTTACATGATATAATAGAAACAAATTCCCACCAAGGTTAAATATAATTTAAAATGAAGATTCCATTTTGGTATTCCAATAAAATTCATAGGCTTATTAAAGGGAAAAATATGGCCTACAAACAGCTAAAAAAGGTATAATGATATGAGGTCCAAACTCAAATATAAAATAAGATTAAGGCAGTTAAAAAGAGAAATACTAAGAGCAAAGAAGAACTCCGAAAAAAAATTTAGTCTCCTGAGTAGCTGACAACCACAATGTATTCTATGGTTATATTGCTTCATTAAAACAAAAAGATGACAAAGTGGGACCTCTATTGGTAGGTGAAAGCAGAGTTTCTGATAACAAGGAAATGGCTTTGGAATTCAATAAATACTTTAATAGTGTTTATATAACTGAGCCCCATCTGATAGCGTGTTTTCTATTGAAGCTACTGATACTTTGAAAATATCTGTTAGAACAGTCTATGAAAAACTGATGAATCTGAAAGCAACTACTTCTCCTGGACCAGATGAGCTGCACCCTAGACTACTTAAGTAGTAAATCATTTTTATTCAAAAGAGAATACTGGAAACATTCCATTGAGCAAAGCTAATTTTCAGTGAAGTTCCAAGGAATTAGCTCTGGTGATATGTGATCCTATCCAGGTCATTTTCCATTCCTCTTTAGATAATGGAGTGATACGAGAGGACTGGAAGATGGCCAATGTGATTCCAATACATAAGAAAGGGCTTAAAACAGATTGCTCAAACTATCGTCCTAAAAGTCTTACTAGTATAATTAGTAAAGTACTAGACTCTATTATTAGAGAGTATATTGAAAGGCAGGTAAGGGAAGAGGGATCTGTGGATGTGAGGCAGCAAGGATTTACAGGGGGCAGGTCAGTTGAGACCAATTTACTGTCTTTCTTTGACACAGCGAGTTCAGCGTTGGATAATAACTTATCAGTAGATGTATTATTATACATAGACTTTGAAAAGGCATTCGATACAGTATCGCATAAAGAACTGCTTGATACATTGGGTGAACTGGGAGTAGATCACTGTTTTTAGATGGATCGCTGCCTGGTTGGACAATAGGAAACAGTGAGATTGTATAAAGGGTCAGATGTCAGACTGGTCCCCAGTGCCCAGTGGTGTCCCTCAGGAATCTGTTTTGGGGCTGGTCCTGTTTGATGTACTGCTTTCCCCTTTAGGTTGTGATGTAAATGCATGGCTTAAGTTTGCGGATGACATGAAATGAGGTGCAGTAGTCACCAACAAACTGGATGCTAAGCACTTTCAGGAAAATATTGATCTTATGTATAAATCAGCCATGGGGAAAAGACTAAAATTCAATCTACCAAAGTGTAAGATTATTCACTTGGGAAGAAATAATCAAGAATTTAAGTATACCTTAGATGGAGTTGGTCTATCAACAGAGGTAGAAAAGGATTTAGGAATATGGATTAATAAAGAATTAGAATTTTCTCATCATTGTACTGAGACTGTTAAAAAAAAAAATAAATAAATAAAATAAAAAAAAAGCCTATGGGATCCTAGCATCGATTATGAGGAATATAAAAAGTAGGGAGAGGGACATGATTGTGCCCCTTTACTGGTCTCTTGTTAGACCCCATTTGGAGTATGCTGGTTGTGTATGGCAACCTAGATTAAAACAGGATACGAGATGTCTGGCGGGGGTTCAGAGATGGGTAACAAGGAGGATAAAGGGTTTGGAGAATCTCTCCTATGAGGATAGTCAGAGAACTCAGACTGTACTCACTTCAGTACAGGAGATAGAGAAGGGATATGTGTCTGATTTATAGGGCATAGGCACCTGACATATGGGAATGTATAGGTTTAAAAGGCCGACCAAATTTAGTTACTAGCCAGGGTCACCAATATCAACTTACAGGAGAAAGGTATAACAGAAATGAGAGAGGGGCCTGGTTCTCACAATGCACAGTTACCCAATGGAATACTCTACCTACTTCGGTGGTTTTTAGTGAAACTATGAATCAGTTTAAGACAGCTCTTGATAAATATAAGATTAATTATCTTTACCAAATTATGTAATTAGATTGTGCAGGACAATAATAGCCTAACAGCTAAAGTTTCTGATTTCTTTCTATGAGCCTATGATCAGCATACCAAATTTCAGAGTCCTAGATTAAAAAGGGGAGCGAGTTGTGAGTAGCCAAATATTTAATCAACATTTTTCTGTCATTTCCATTTAATTTTGAAAATGCTTATCCAAATTTCTCATCAGTGTCAGAATTTTGAGAAACGTGCAACATGGGTATGTGTACTAAATTTTAAGTATCAAGCTTTAAAGGGAATGTGCTATAGGTAGGCAAACATTTTTCCAAAATTTCGATTTTAGGTATTTTTAGTATAATTTTGAAATCATTCATCGAAATGTTATAAAATTTTGCAGGTATAAGGATATTGCATGTATATTTGCACCTAGATTCAGATTTCTAGCTCCAAAGGTGTCCGGTTACATGCGGATACAAATTTTCATGTTATTTCCCCACAGAAAATGACAGATTTGGAGCACCTGTAATTTTGAGACGATGCATCCCAATGTCAAGATATGTGGCACACAGAGAACCTATCATCAAGCAATCATTCCACAGTTCAGATCTCTTGCTCAATTGACAGCTAAGTTATGACCAAATTAATAAATTTCAAAAATTCTGTGAATTCGGAATTCTCATTCCACACAGCTTTAGTTACCAACATCACACACGCTGCTCACCTGGATGTAGCTAAAGGGACAGCTGATTTTTATGGTGGGGCTGGGTCTTTAACGCAGATGAATGTCTTCAGATAATGTTATCTGCACCTTTGGATTATCTGGTCTGAGGAGTCAGTGCTAAAGACATTCTGGCTGGGAAGCGGCAAGTTGGTTTCAAATCGTTTCCCCCCCACACGCTGGCACTCCCTAGTTGTGATCAGATCTCCATTTGCCACAGAAACTATTTACTTGAGGCAGTATGGGTACTGGGGGGGCAGTGGCAGCTGCAATTTAGCCCAGCACTGGCCTGCTTCTGCCTGAAGAAGAAACACAGATAGTTTACAACTGCAATGGTTAGGTTGCTGGAGAGAGGGGAGCAGATTTCATAGATAAGCAGGCAGGTGCTTAAATTTAGTGTGACCAAAAATGTGACATGCACATTACCAAACTGTTCTATTCCAAGAACTCGTTTAAAAATCTGTGATGTTTTATTTGTATCAGTTTCACAAACCTGGAAAGAACTTAAAGATTTCAACTAAGGGCTAGATATTCAAAGGGGCTGCGCATCGCGCAACTCCAGAAATGTGCCTGGGGCAATTTTCAAAAGAGGGACTTGCGCAGCACAATTCCCAATGTGCTGGGGTGCAAAGATAATGTATGCAGTGTCAAACTCACTCAGCCGGTTAACTCTCTACTCCCAAAGTGCCAACCTTTGAGTGTATGATTTGTGTACAGTGTAACAGACAAGGTAACTCTCTTGTCTGTTTTGTGGGTTCAAGTCACCTTAGTCTCAAGCTCTGACAGGATTTAAACTGATAACCTCTTGTTAGCATACCCAATCATCAGTATCAGATAATTGTGTCTTTGGGGGGCCAGATATCTTTGCCTTTGGGCACCCAACCAGATCTTTCAAATGAACCCTTAGAACTCTATGCAAGACTTTTAGAGAACTCTATCCATTTCCCAGTTTGGTATACAATAAGCCCATACACAGTGTACTTATAACCTTTAAAAGCTCCACTTAAAATAAAAAGAAATGCCAAGGCACTCCAGCAGTTTCGTTTAAAAAAAATATCTTTACTTTAAAAATATCAAAACAGAACAAATATATATCCCCAACACCTACAGCCTTAAAACAAACAGGTAAAAAAGTACAGTTCCTACAATTTATAACTTCAGACTAATCTTGCCTAATGCTTACTTTCAGTGCTTTGAGGGTCTCTCTTCTCTCAGTCAGAAAACTGTCTTGTGTGTCTCCAAGGCTTGCTCAGTTGGATAAGAGAGTTCTGAGCCGGCCTCCTCTCCGAGATCATTAAACTCCGCCTTGGTGCATTAAAAGTTATGTTACCACACAGGATGTCCCAACAAGATTTAAAAAAAAAAAATTAATAAGTGACGCACTCAATTTCCTCTCCTCAGGGTAACTGGTCAGAACTGGGTTTTGTTCTGCCACACACACACACACACACACACACACACACACACACACACACAGGTTCTGTGATGTCCTCCCAAGGCTTCCTGGGGAATGTATATTTGACCTTCTAAATTTGTCTGGATCCTGCCTGGCCCAGACAACAAAGCTCTTCAATGTCCATTCTGGCCTCTCTCAGACACCCCTCCCCACAAGTCCTTCCTGGCAACTATGCAAGTCAAGGGATCTCCCTGAGGGCATTATGAATGGCTAATCTTATTTCCAGGGATGAAAGCAAATTAACAAGGTAATTGCACCCCACATCTCTGCAGTTTAAAATACCTCCTGTCCTTTGAACTTATCCCTGGGGGTCTTGATGTGTCAGTTCCAGTAAGACCGTAGTTTCCTCAACTGACCTTCCCATCATATATTTTATATGTAATAAAAACATTAATACAGCACTCGCGCACTCAGAGCTGGTCATCTACATCACATCTTCAAGGGCGTACCCATGCATATGCAGCACATCCAGATATTCAGCCCGGGATGTGTGGCGACAGGCTAGTACAACTTGAGATGCACCACATAATCAAGGACAAAGTTGAGCCCAAAAAAGTAGGCTCAAATGGTCACCGGGGTTATGGGCGGGTTGGGGATACCACTAGACTACCAGGGATATACTTTTCTGTTATATCAGGTGATCAGGGTTCCAGGCAGGGAGGGGGGTACCACTAGACTGCTAGGGACAGTTGGCTGGTGTATTATTGGGTGATCAGAGGGTTAGGAGGTCCCACTAGACTCCTCTGACAGAACCATGTATTGTGCAGGGCGCCAGGCGCACTTCACTGGTGAGCCCTGCAAAACACATGCAAGTGGGTCTATAACGGCATGCAAATGGTCCCATTTGCACCTTGCATGTATTATGGCCCCATCTGCACACTGCTGGCTGAATATCAGGAATTTGCGCAGTGTAACTGTTGCGCTGGCACACTTCCCATTCCTGGTATTCAGCCCTGTCTGGGGGGGTGGGGGGAGATGCGCCAGCGCATCGTAGTTATGCAGTACCAGATATATTCAGAAGAGATGTGCCATGGCTCATCTCTTTTGAATATATCCCTTAGTTGCGCTGCACCACCACATGCACCATTGCCAGACGCAATTCTGAATATCGGGGGCCTAAGTGTCATGATCCCTATTCTCCCAATTTAAATTTATTAGAGGGTCTTTACAAAATCAATGTCAATGTTTTGGTTGAATACATGTGCTCTTTTATAGAATTGTTATTTATAATAGGATACTATGTAACATGTGTTCCCATCATCTTGCACTGTGTAGTGTCATTTTAAAATTTTTCTATAAATGCAATTTTAAATGAGTTCCTCTCAATTTGCCTTACAATGAAGTAAGTAATGACATTAGTGGTCATTTAAAAAAAAAAAAATAGCACAAACAAACTGGAGCAAGTTGTGGCACAAACAAAAACCTAAACTCTACTCAAGGTAAATTATTACATATACAGTATCACACTACTGCCAGAATAAAAAAAAATTTTTACTTAGCAACAATAAAATGAGGAAAAAAAAAGCTTTACATGTAAAAAGGTGCCATTTGTTACTTTTGAAAACTCTCACTTCTAGTTTGTTTCCATAATCTGCAAATTTGCTACACTAGTCATGAGGATTGCGCACATGCTCAGTTGAATGCCTCCATTTCTCGTTATTGCACAATTCCGACCTGTAAATAAGTGATGCATTACAATTAAACCACTTCAATAACTGCATTTAAATAGACAGTCACCAGCAGCTGTATTCTAGTGCACATGCAAAATAAAAGGATCCTCAGTGTACTGCTTCACATTTTGTAGATTCCCCGTCTGCAATTCGCGTATTCTAAATAAACACTTGCCTTTTTGTAGCAATTAGAAGACGAATGTCACCGAATATACATCTTCCCACAAAAAAAAAAAAAAAAAAATTCGCATAGTTACATTTTTTTTTTTTGGGGGGGGGGGTCGTCGTCAATGACCCAGGTATCGAATAAATTGCAGCCTACTCTCTCTTAGGAGTTGTATTGCCTCCAAAATGACTGGCGGGTAGCTGACAGACCGATCACATCATGCCCCACCCCCTTTCATAAGCACTTCTGAATACCTGAAAGACCAAAAAAAAAAAAATATTAAATTACTATCACTGATACCCTGTGGCGAGAATACAGTAGCTACAATAACCCCTTTAACAATTAACGTCCGCTTATTATTCTCTCGAGATTGCATTATACTAACAGGGCGCGGATTTGGAACCCTGTGGTTCCGGTGAAGTGACGCGGCTGCTGGGGAAGTGTCTCAGGTGTGCTAAGACTGCCTGGTGATCAGTATGATGCCATACGTGAAGCAAACAGGCTTCGTCATGGCCGGATTTGTAACGTGTCCCATTTGTATTAATTGCTGCTCATCAGGTTGGATATTTAGGTAATGCAAGCATAATTCTTAAACACGAACATTGCGTAAGGTTCTGGCCGAATCATTTTTTTTTTCTTAATCAGAGTACTTTCACAAACACTGAGAGCATGTGGAAGCTGAACTGACGCCTATGGGTTCAGCACTCACTCCCCGCCAACACTTCGCTTTTGCAAAGCCTATCTGCAACGTAGCAATCTCGTCCAAACTGTACTGCTCCAGTCTCCCACAAAACCAATACATTAACACCCGCGCCCACTGGGTGTAAAGCACAGAAAAAAAAAAAAACGCGTCGGTTTACTGTTGCTTTCATCCTATAGCAGGCATAGGTGCCGGAACAGGGTGGGCCATGGCCCTACCACTTTGATAAGTGGCCCTATCACTTTTTGCTATCATGGTAATATATTTAACAGGGGAAAATTTACCTCTTACTTCTTTGGCCCTACCACTTTTCAAACCGTTCCGGCACCACTGATAGCAGGATATGGGTACAAGTACTTGACATGGTATTTGCTTCGATCCCTAGAGACCTAACCCCCAACGAATCCTTAAAAGAACCCCATAAATCTGACAAAAATGCTGGCTAGCCGAGACCAACCCGGCGTGCTGCGCTTCCAAAAGCTACGATATGGAAGAAGAGAGAGCCCGAAGTGCCCTGCTCACCAGGATTGTCTCGTCTCCATGTAAACTGATCCTCTTTCTCCTCCTCCCGCCTGCCCGCAGCACAGAGAAGGAAAGAGGGAGGAGAACAGCCTTCTCTTTCTCGTTTTTCTGTTTCCTGTTTCTCATTGTAGTCCCGAGCGGATGTGTGCATCGCCCACAGGTGTGTCTGGCGTGTTTTTCTCTCTTATTAAAGAAACAGAAAGGAGCCCGATCATGTGATTGATCAATCGTTTTGGTGTGGCGAGCTGGGGCTTTCCAGAGGTTTGGAGGACGCACTTCAAAGGAAATGTGAGGTTTCATCTTTTTTCTTGCATGGTTTTTGTGGTCAAATAAAGCAATCTCAGCCTGCGTTTTTTTTTTATGTAAAAGATCCCGGGATTGCAATTTCAAGTCTGACTTTACTGCTAAGTGTTTGCTTCCGGATGAGTCGTGCGAAACTTGTTTTACCTGTTGAAACTTGGAGAACCGATTAAGTCTGTGTGTGTGTGTGTGTATAAAGAGACTACAGTTCGGGATCGGGGAGGCACGTTTTCCAGAACACTGCCAGTCACCAACACTGCTCTTGTAGTGCTGGTGACTGGGGGCTTCTCTTGGCTTTAGACAGTTCTAGTCGAAATAGAAGTGGGAAGAGTAGGCGCCTTTCTCAAATAAGTGATCGGGAGGTCTAGTGAAAAAATGAAATGCTGGACCCAAGCCGGACCAGTCACTCCCGATTTTACTGATCCGGTGGTTCGGTATTTACAATATCCCGAAATGCAGTGTATTGTATTGTAAAGGTAACCTCGCAAAGCTGCAGCGAAAATTATTAAGCCCTTGAACGCGAGCAGCATATGATTGGCATTAAGCCTAACTCCCCGAATGTAGAACGATCACAAAATGGAAACAGTAGTTGTGGATAATTGTTCAGCGACGTATCGGCCTAATGTGGATTGATTCATTTCGGTGCACTTCATTTCTGGCTTGGCTGTTTGATGATACTGCTAAGTTCGTGCTCAGTCAGCCCTCTCTCCCAAAGTGGCTGCAGTTTTCATGGATTAGGGGATGTCATTACCATGTCTAATTCAGTTTTTACACAGTACAAGGAATGACGTTACCTTGTGTTTCAGATGACATTTTTTTTTCTGGCGTACTTGCAAGACTGGTGACTCGCATACATCATACTTGCTTGAGACTCTCATTTATGTTTTGTTTAGAAAGTACCTTAAAGCACAAGTGCTGTTTTATAATTGTTCCACATCTGAGAGAAGACGTGCGGTTACACATGATAGTAACACTACAAACAATAACAACTCCAGAAGCGTGTAGTCAGTAGCAAACCATAGTATGCATTCGGTACAGAAATAGACCATGCCTATTACAACAGCAATATAAGAGTTACTGTGCCTATTACTGGTTTACTGACACCTTACTTCCAGTTACCAATACAAACCTGATTAGGTAATAAACTCACACAATAATAGACACTGACAAGTTTCAAGAGATACATGTCAGTTCTTGTTAGGGACTTGATAAAAAAGTGAAATGGTTACAGAACTGAAATGCCCCCAAATCCCTAAACTCTGTTTTCTTCATAATTTTTTTTGTAGGACTATCATTTTTATTGTCATACATAGTGGGCCTTTTTCTGCATCAAGAAGTTTCTGTGGCAACCAGGAACCCTGAGAGCAAAGCTCGAGAGGTTCCTTTGTTGCTGTAGAAAACTCAAGATGAAGACACAGGCTTGTCTGTGTATGGATCCCCATACATTATCTTTTATAATGTATGGGCATCGATGCCCACTTCAGATATTCTGCTTCCTTTCCGTAGAACTGATAGTTGTGGGGAGGCAACTGAGGATTGATGGTGGGTTAAAATTAAGGATTCATTGTGGACTAGTAACTGCAGCTACATCAGCTTTTGTAAGTTCCAGTTTGGGGTGGGGTGGGGTTGGGTGGTGGGGAGCTTCCAGCTTCATTGGCTAGAGGAAAGCAGCTTTGTTTTGGCATTCTGAGTTGTGCTGCAGTAGTGACATCATTGGGCAGGAGGGCAACTAAAATGGTACAGGGTCTGTACCAGAAGACGTATGAAGAGAGACTAAAGGAGCTTAATATGTATAGCCTCGAGGAAAGCAGGGAGAGGAGGGACGTGATAGAAACTTTCAAGTGCTTCAAGGGAATTGACAAAGTCCAAGAGGGTGGCATCTTTCAAAAAAAAAGACGTGTGCAAGAACAAGGGGGGACAATTTGAAGATGGGGCGTGGCTCAGAGGTAATGTAAGGAAGTATTTTTTTCACAGAGAGGGTTGTGGATGCATGGAACGGCCTTCCGTAGGAGGTTGTGGGGTCAAAAACAGTGGTTGCATTCAAGCATGCATGGGACAGTCATAAGGCAATTCTAGGGGGTGGGGGTAGAAAGAAGTAGGTTGCTGGTTAACTAGGATTTGCAACTTATCCATTAGGTAGGGAAATGGGCAGACTGGGTGGGCCAAGCGGTCCTTATCTGCCGTCAAATTCTATGTTTCTGTATTTCTATGATGTCACTACTGCAGCAGAGCAGCCTTATTCTAGGCATGGATTTCCACGCAGAACAACATTTCTGCCATACACTGTACAGAGGATAGTGTATGTTTCTCCACACACAACAAGGCTGTGTCTGAATCAAGAAGTTGCTGTGGCAACCTGAGAACTGAAGCGCACAGCTCAAGAGGTCCCCTGGTTGCCACAGCAACCTCAAGATTCCTATGCTGCCTGCTTCTTAAACTGAAACCAACATTTATTTAAAAATGTGTGAAACATCGGCAAACGTACAACAGTACTGGAAACAACACATTAAGCAGTTCAGAACCATCTACTGGATTTCAAAGTTTGTTCTGCCTTTCTACTTGTTTAGCCATGTCTTCCTTAATGGTGTGGTCAATGACCGCAACCACTGCTCAAGCTTGACAGCCATGCAGGGGCATTCTTTTCTCTTGTGCTGAAGTAGTGCAGCACAACAACATTGCAACATCACCACTGCAGCACAACAAGCATATTCCAAGCATGGAATTCCATGTTCAACAGGGTTCCACCATACACTATAATGCTTTTCTTGTGTGAGCAGCACCAAGGCTTTTGGGGTTTGGACTTGCGAGTAGGAAGTACTGTATATGTTTTCCAAAGTTGTTGGATGGATTTTCTGAACAGTTTGTGACTCCTGAGCAGTGTTGCAGTGGTGGGGAGGGCATACACACACAGATATATATTTTAAATGTGGATGCTATCCTTTTTATATTGTTGGGTTGTTTGTTATGCATTGTAACCTTTTTGACCCTGAGGATATGTACTTAGCATATTGACCTTTTTGATCCAGGCTGGTTGTGTTCTTGATTTCTGTGCACTCCTGTCATGTCTTCTGAGCAGGAGTACATGCTAGGTTAACACAGTACAATATGGGGGTTTGATCTTGACCAGTGAGTAGGCAGAACAGACCTGATACCATTTTATAAATCCATTTATATAACCTGTGCCTCACATGGCACACAATATTGAAGACCCTCCAAAGCAGTGGATTTGTTACAAATTTGAAAGTAGTTTACATGTTATATAGTTGTGAGTTGCCTTAAGATACATGCAGTACTTAGAAATACTGTAGTCAAACAAGCTACATGTCTGGAACTATTTTATGCAAGGTCTTGTAGCTGCAAATTGTTAAATGTATGTTGTACAATACAGAGAGTCCACAACAGCATGCACCCACAAACATAGAACAGTGTGGTAAGTATGTAAGTGACCGCTGACTCTTCAGAGAGCTAAGTAACCTGACATAGCCTTGTAGGGTGGTGCTGGACCTGTAGCTTGGCCTTGTCACCACTGTGGTGTTAATTTGGCTAGTAGGTTTCATACTGTGGTTGCCAATTCAATATTTTTAGTGGCTATTATATTTAAGGCTCAACAGTCAATTTATGGGTGGGTACCCAGTTGGCTAGTAAGTATCATAATGTGCTAGCAAAACCAACAGTTTTACTAGGCATTGGTCACCTGGCTAATTTGTCCCACCCTGGTCACAAGCAGAGGGGAGGGGTGGAGACTGGCATTGCTATGTACCAATTTATTGTGTAGTATGTTGACCCTGCAAGAAGTACCATACTGTACTTATTTATTTTTTATTCATTTATTTATTTAGGGATTCGGATCATACCTTTGAGCTCAGTGCTCTTTTACAAACGTTCCACGTCAAACAGTGACAATGACAACAATAACAAACAGTTTACATACAATACTCGAATAGTAGGTAGCTAGTATACAATAAGATTACAATGTCATTCATAGTACCAATGGTGATAGTACAGCGTCAAGAGCATTCAACTAAGGTAAAGGACCGTGTTTATATGTAGCGAAGGAGATAAAGAGGTGTGACACCTAGTGTGAGAGTCCAAGGAGGAGGAGTCAAGGTGAGGGGGAGGGGAGACTGGGGGGGGAGTGGGCGGCCAAAAGAAGTGGCTTTGTCTAGGAGGTTGGGAGTTAGTGGTAGTAGGTTGGTTTTAAGGTTGATCCAGTGGGAGAAAAGGCACAGAGGGAAGAGTGGGGGTTAAAGGAAGGGGAAGGAGAATGTGGATGAGTGAGCATTATTGGTGTTAGAGTCCTAGTGGCAGTCACAAACTGTCCTAGTAAGAAGGTGTTGCCTTAGGCCATTTTTGAATTGCGAGATGCATTGGGAGTTTAGAATGTGCACTGTGATTTCATTGAGCATAGACATTACTTGTAGATCATCCTTTGATTTTGAGGGTAGGGTGGGTGTGGGTTAGGCATAAGAAGCCTAATGGCACACATCTAATGTCTGTGGGCCTTGTGTTTACAAACCTAATGGTTTATTTCCACTCTTTGTGTTTTATGCAGTAGCAACCTTTTGCTATAAGAAGGTTCCTTACTTTTTTAAGAAATTTGTGTAGTAACTCTTTATTTACTCATGACCTTTGAAACCCTATGCAAAGCAGGAGGTGACTCCTAACATAATTTCCACAGGACCCTTCCCGGTCTGTGAAAAGCCAGAAGCACTTCTGCTTAGAGAGAGAAAGTTCTTCCATGGAGTGTTGTGTACCATAATCCCCTGCTCCTGAGAAGGGACTGGGGGGGGGACAAGATAGAGGTCTTCAGGTACATGAGGGGTAAATGAGCAGGAGCAGTCAGGGTGCCTGAAGGAGGGGGCAACTAGAGGGCATGGGTGGAAGCTGGAGGGGGGAGAAAGAAGAAGGTGCTACTTCACTGAGAGGGTGGTGGAGCCATGGAATGCGCTGCCCAGGGGGCTGGTGGAGGCAGAGACGGTGGAGGGGTTCAAGAGGGGGTGGGATAGGGTAAAGGTTCTGGAAGAAAAATCCAGTGCAGCGAGAATATCTGGAACTGGGAAGGGAGAAGCCAGAGAAGGCGAGGGGGCAGCAAGGTCGGCTCCTAGGGTGGGGGCTGACCAAACGAGCAGACATGAAAGACCATTAGGCCTATTCTGCTGGCATTTTAGTATGTTAGTGTAATCCCCTGCTCGTGTGGGCCATGAGACCATTTAGGCCTTTGAATTGAAAGCGGATAGTCCAGCTGAGGTTGGGCCCCAAAGGTGGCACCGCACATTATGCAGAAGTAGAGAGCCACACATCAGTCCAACAGCTAGTTACTCCAGACCCCCCCCCCACCCTGTGTTCAGTTGGTAGCAGGTGCACGGCACTCACTTTGGCGTGTTAATACATGCCCTTTGTGGCACATACAGAAGCCAGAGATGCATAGGACTCATTAAAGATTTTTGTTGAGAAATCAAAACACCTAGCACAGTATGTACATTTTCAAAAAGAAATATCTTGGTGCAACATGTAGAGTTTGAAAACCATCGAACAGTGCATACTATAGATTATTAAAATCTTCCTGAAGCAGATATATTTTCAAAACCTTCGTGAAGCACGCATATTTTCAAAATCTACAAAGGATTTGTTATGAATATTAGAAACTGTTGTGAAACACTGTAAAATTGCAGATAGATTTTTCAAAATCGTCTCTCAGACCAAAAGTTGTTCCAGATATTTTATATTCTCACGAAGAATTTAAAATTTGTTGCAAAGCACAAAAACCGTCATGTAGCATGGAGCTTTAAGAAATAGTTTAAACCTTATGTAGATTTTAAAATGGTTGCAAAGCACAAAATACAGTTTAAAGAAATAATTCATAACTCACGAAGACTTTTGATCGTCACAGAGGATGAAAACCATTGTGTTGTACAAATATTTAAAAAAAAACAGTTCTCTGCTCCCAGGCTATGGAATGCTCTTCCACTCAACCTCCGGCTGTCTCAGTCTTACTTTGGATTTAAAGGTGAATATTGTCGTTATCTATCCTTAGCTGATGCTTGTACATGCTTTGACCCAACCTGAAGCGCCTGAGACTTACCAGTAATGTCTCCACTGCTCTAATCCAGCTCCAAGACTGTCTCCTCTTCCCCTCCCCATATTTTTCCTTCTCTTTGTAAATAATTTATTGACTACTAGCTCTCTTCCTTCTCGAACCTTGTTGCTGACCATCCACTGTTGTTTTGCCAGTTACCACCACTGACCTTCCTTCTGTCAGTCCTTCTTGTTATGTTTGAACATGCCTCACATTTCTCTCTATATAACCTTACTATCTTATTAACCCTTTCACTCCACAGGTCGGGTCCATGGTTTCTGCACTTGTTATATATCTTACTGCCATTATCTGTATAATGCTTGCCATTAGTTTTTGTTGTTTCTACCCATTGTATTTTTGTAGCACTGCTGTACTGTTCCTCTATTTGTATTATTGTACCCATGTTGCTGTTGTTCAACTGTTCTCCTTTTGTTGTACTCTCCCGGGTCATGCCTGAAAATAGTCATTTTATGGCTAGTGCTCCTACCCGGTTAACAAAAACTAAATAAATATATAAAAAGTAAATGCTTTATGTAGATTATACAGAAAAAAAATTGTAAAGGATTCCTTTGTCAAGATTTTCAAGGTAACTACTTGTAATTAAATGAAAAAATATATAGTGTCATTCATAGTAACCCCTTCTCTCTCTCTCTCTCTCTCTCTCTCTCTCACTCACTCACTCACACACACACACACACACACACACACACACACACACACTCTAGAAGTGCCACCCTGCACTTCATCAAATTAAACGTTATCTTAAAGTATATTTTTGTTGTCAGATTTTAACGTGAAAAAAAGTCTGTGTAGTTTTAGCTGTTTTTCTAGGACAGTTTTTTGAGTGTGTGTGTGACCAATAAATCGCAAGTAACTTAAAATATAATTTTTTTTTTTTTTTTTTTATATTACGGAAAAAAACCTTTTCTCATGTGATACCTACAAAACCTGTTAAGTTTCATACCTTAGACCTTTGCTGTTTTTGTTTAGCCTTCTGAGAGCAAACATTTAGTTAGCAGGTTTGGGCAGAATATGTTATATTTGTTTTATTTTTAACCAGGAAGTGGACAGGACACAGCCCCTTTTCAGCCATTTTTGGCTCTTGATATCCTTAAAAAAAATTAAATATATAACCATTATGAAATGTGAGAGGTTAAAAGATCCTAGGACTGGGAAGGAGCATGCTAAATTTCATAGCCCTAGGGTCTAAAATGGCCAAGATATAAGGCTGTGACAGTTTTGTTTTTATTGTTTGGTAACTGGGTAATAAGGTCCACTGGGCACAAGGCCCATTTATAGGGCAACTAGGGAGCACAGGGAGGTTATTTGCCCAGAGTCAGATGGTATGGAAGTGGAAGATGTGGCAGGCAAACTCGGGTCTGCTAGATATACTACCTTCAGAGCTTGTTGCTCTAACTCCTAAGCTGTACTGCCAGTTATCTCGTGTAACCCCAGATGTGACTGGAAACGGAGAAAAGTGATGCACAGAAAATTACCAAGCAGTTCATCTGTTCAGTCCCAAGATTCCCTGATTGGAGACCTTCATGTCTCCATCCTCCCTGCCAGTCTTCCTGACCCCTCTCTCATCTTTTGATCTGATAATTCCCTATATGCAATCATGCATATTACTTCCTTTGAACCCCACTTTTGTTTTTTCCTCCACAACCATGTCTGGAGGTTTATTCCTCCCATCCACTACCTTCTCTGTAAAGTAGTGCTTCATAATGTCCTTTTGACCCTTTCAACTTCAGGGCTGGTTTAACTGTAGGGCAGACTGGGCAGTTGCCTGGGGCCTTAATTTTAGCCCCCAGTTATCATTTCTTTTCTCCACTTTTTTTTTTTTAAATACCTGTGTGCTGTTTGTTTGTCAGTATATGTTGATTACCTATCGGATTGGGGGGAAGGTTGGATTCTTTGAAGCTGCACTGACATGCTAATATACTGAATAAGAGCAGTTGGCTGCAGACAGTCTGACCATCCATGCACAATAGAAACTACCTCCGAGGTGGTTTCTAATATGCACTGTTGATTGGACTTTCTGCAGCATAATGACTCACTTAAGTGTACCTGCCTGGCACTAAAAAAACAACTCTCCCTCCGAGTTCCTTTTATGACACTTCACTCCTACTGCAGTCGACTTGCAGCGCTTTGAACTCTGGTTCAGGCTGGTAACATAGAAACATAGAAACATAGAATTTGACGGCAGATAAGGACCGCTTGGCCCACCCAGTCTGCCCATTTCCTTACCTGATGGATAAGCTGCAGATCCTAGTTAACCAGCAGCCTACTTCTTCCTACCCCCACTCCCTAGAATTGCCTTATGACTGTCCCATGCATGCTTGAATTCCACCACTGTTTTTGACTCCACAAGCTCCTCTGGAAGGCTGTTCCATACATCCACAACCTCTCTGTGAAAAATACTTCCTTAATTACCTCTGAGCCGCCCCTTCTATCTTCAAATTGTGCCCCTTGTTCTTGCACACCTCTTTTTTTGAAAGATGCTACCTCTTGGACTTTGTTGATTCCTTGAGGTACTTGAAGTTTCTGTCATGTCCCCCTCTCCCTCCTTTCCTCGAGGCTATACATATTAAGCTCCTTAAGTCTCTCTTCATAAGTCTTCTGGTGCAGACCCTGCACCATTTTAGTGCCCTCCTCTGGACAGCTTCCATCTTGTCTATGTCTTTGTGGAGTTGGGTCTCCAGAACTGCCGCATGATACTCAGATGTGGTCTCACCAGCTGTCTGTACAGAGGATAATAACTTCTTGTTTTCTACTGGTGATGCTCTCCCTATGCATCCAGTATCCCCCCAGCCCTCCTTGCTGCCCTCTCACATTGCTTGCCCACCTGTAGGTCATCTGATATGACTACCCCAGGTCCCTTTCCATTTTGTTGTTGTTAGTATCTCACCAGCCATTGTGTACTCTTCCCTGGGTTTTGTTTCCAGGTGCATTACCTTGCACTTCTTAGCATTGAATCTAAGCTGCCATACATTTGACCATTCCTCTAACCTTGCCAAGTCCCTTCTCATCCTTTCCACCCACCTTGTGCATCAACTCTGTTGCAGATCTTCGTGTCATCTGCAAAGAGACATACTTTTCCTTCCAGTCCCTCTGCAATGTCTCTTATAAAGACATTGAAGAGGACCGGTCCTAATACTGAACCCTGCGGTACCCCACTAGTAACCCCCTTTTTCAGATTGGACTCCATTTACTATTACTCTCTGTGTCCTATTCTCCAGCCAATTCTTTACCCAGGCTGTCATCTTGGGACCCACTCCCAGGCTGGCTAACTTGTATATTAATCTTTTGTGTGGGACTGTGTCAAATGCCTTGCTAAAGTCTAGGTAGGCCATGTCCACAGCCCCTCCCTGATCTACTACTTTGGTCACCCAGTCAAAGAAATCTATCAGATTTGTCTGGCATGACCGTCCCGCTGTGAATCCATGCTGCCTTGGGTCCTGTGCCCCTCTGGCCTCTAGATACTCAACAATTCTTTCCTTCAGAAGTGATTCCATCATTTTCCCTACCACTGAGGTTAAACTAACAGGTCTGTAGTTTCCTGCTTCTGCCTTGCTCCCACTTTTGTGAAGGGAATCACATCTGCCCTCCTCCAGTCCTCGGTACCACCCCATCTTCCCATGATTTGTTAAAGAGGGTAGTCAGTGGTGTCACTGGTTCTACCTTAGTTCTTTTAAATTCTGGGATGAATCCCATCAGGCCCCATTGCTTTGTCCACCTTCAGTTTTAAGAGCTCTTTCAGAACCCTTTCTTCTGTAAATGGGCTGGTATCAACTTCTGTATCCAGAGTGTTTCTACTGTTTGTTTTAGGTACCTCCCCTCTTCCTTTGTAAATACTGAACAAAATATTTGTTTAGTATCTCTGCCTTTTCACAGTCACCCTCTGCCCACCTCCCTCCCTTTATTAAGCCTCACTATCCCTCCCTTGGTCTTCCTTCGCTCCTGATGTACCTATAAAGGTTTTATCCCCTTCTTAACTGAGTTGGCTATCTTTTCCTCGGTTTGGGCCTTTGCTGTTCTGACTGCCTTTCCAGCTTCCTTTTGCTTTAACTGATACAGTTCTCTGTCCTGCTCCTTCTGTGATTCCTTGTACTTCCTGAATGCTTTCTTTTTCTCTTGAACCTTCACTGCCACTTCCTTTGAGAACCATAGTGGTTTCTTACCTCGTTCGTTTTGTTTATTTGCTTTGCACAAAGGCTTGTTACCTCTGTGATGGCAGTTTTTATTATTCCCCATTGTTCTTCCACCCCTCCTTCCTGCCCATTTGCTAGTGCATTCCTTAGGCACTCACCCATTTTGGCAAAGTCAGCCCTCCTAAAATCCAGTACCTTTGTCTTTGTATGGCTTGACTCTATTGCTGTGTTTATTGTGAACCATACTGTTCGATGGTCGCTAGTTCCCAGATGGCTACCCACTTCTACATCTGTGATCCTTTCTTCATCTCCATTTGAGAGAACCAGGTCTAAGATTGCTCCGTCTCGAGTGGGCTCCAATACTAGTTGTCTAAGGCATGCCCCCTGTAGGGCATCTAGAATAACCCCACTCTTAGAAGTGGCTGCTGCAACTGCACTCCAGTTAACATCTGGCATATTCAGATCACCCATCAGCAATATCTCCCCTTTATCTGCCATTCTAAGTATACTTTCTATCATTTCCTTGTCCATTTCCTCCCCCTGAGAGGGGGGTCTGTATACAACCCCTGTGCGATGTGGTGCCATTGCCTGCCTCCAAATTGACCCACAGTGCTTCTTCTCCTCCTGTTTACCCTTTTGTTCTGTTGCTTTGATTTCTTCTCTTATGTAAAGAGCTACTCCTCCTCCTCTTTTACCCTCCCTGTCCCTCCTGTAGATAGTGTATCCTGGTATGTTTACGTCCCAGTCATGGCTCTGTGTGTACCATGTTTCTGTGACTGCCACGATATCCAGATCTTCGTCCTCCATCAAGGCCACTAATTCAGGAAGCTTGTTACCCAGACTACGGGCATTGGTACTCATTGCTGTCCATTTTTTGATGGCTTTACCTTCTGTAGTGGCAACCCCCACTGACCTTTCTACCTTGGTCTTTTTCTCATTTAGTACCCTGTTTTGTAGGGGGAGGCTGGGATTTTCCTGCTGCTTATCAGTGCCTCCCCTTGACTAGTTTAAAGGCTTGCCAATGAAGCATTTAAACCGATTGCCTAAAAGACTTGTTCCCTTCCTGGACAGATGCAGACCATCCTGCCAGTATAGGCTGGTGTCCCTCCAGGTGGAACCCCAGTCCCCAGTGAAGCCAAACCCCTGTGCTCCACACCATTTTTTCAACCATTTGTTAAACTGCATGGTGCAAAGTACCCTCGCCTCACTCATGCCACTGACAGGCAGCACCTCTGAGAAGGATACCTTCCTCTACCCTCTCGTCCATTTCAGAGCTTGTTAAAATATCTCATTCCTTGGTCATTCAAGTTATTACAAAAGAGCAGTAATGAGATGTAAAATACAGTTTGCTGCACACACTGCTCCAGTCCTGCTACCAGTATACAAGACCCCAGACATGACCTTGCCTGCTACTGTTCTTCTCAGATGTCCTCTCTTATCAGGGACTGTATCTGCTGCCTAATGCACAGTCTTGAAGAGTAGCTCTTTTTAGGATGATTGCCTGGTTTCTCGTATCTGACCTGACTCGCTCTTTATTAGTGTTCACTGTTACCAGAAGCCCCCTCTTTTCCATTCCACTACCAACCCAGACTGCTGCCTGGCCTGCACCGGTCCTCAGCCAGCCTGGGAAAATCAAATAAGTTGGTCAGGACTGGGCAGAGGATAGCTAAGGTTGGGTGTCTGCATCTCTGCTCCTGACTTTTTAACCCAGCCTGTTCTGCTAGGGCTTGGCTGCTGACCTCACCCCTCGAACTTTGGCAAATGGAAACCGGCTAAATGGTTAAGAGGTCCAGTTAGCTGAGTGACTGGCGCTGTACCCAACTTTGTACTACATCAGACGGCTGCATGGGCTTGCCACCTGCACCTGCTCGCTGGTCACAACAGTCCTTGAGGGTGGGTGAGTATCTGAGTCGAGCCCAGCCTCAGTCCCTTACCCTAAAGACACCTTTATTGGACCTTTGCACACCTGTCTTGGAGAAGCACTGAGGAGAGGACCCTGTCACCAGTGAAAAAGGCTACCTACTAAATTTCCGCTGTTACACTTGACAATTCCAGTAAATAAAACATCCTATTTTTTTTGTCAATACAGTTTATTTTTGCAATACATCACACTGTCTCTAAATTAATCCTGACAGACCAATTCAGTGAGAACAGGGCAGGAAGCAGAGAAGAATCTTCATAAAGGAAAAAAAAGGAGAGCGAGAAATTGGACTGAACGGTAGAGTCTCCCATTTAAACAAATATATTTCCTTTTCTTTCTGAACAGTCTTCCCTGCCTCTTCCCAGTGAACAGGTATCCCAGGATTTACTGAAATTTTCCACTGGCTCTATGGCACCAAGCGATAGGGGATCGTCTGGCACATTGGCGACCCGGGTTCACGCCTGAGCCTGGGACGTCTGGAGCGGAGGCCAGCAGGGAGGGCTCAAGAACATCCCTTGGACACTCTCCTTCCTCCCAGGGGGAGGGTTTCAGAGGGCATCGCCCTGGATTGGCTCCTTGTGGCTGCATTTGGCCTTGCGCTTTGCGGCATGAGTGACCACGTGCTGCTTGCACAAGTTAGCAAGGTTGTTGCGGTGTGCCTTCCAGTGGGTGGGGCAACAGAAAAGTGAAAATGACCACCCATGCCGGCTGGATGATGGTGGCCTGCCTCCCCTGGCCAGGAAGCCCTCGAATCTACCTCTGCGCTGACCAAAATGCAAGAGGGTGCTGATAAAAACCACCTCTGTCTCCCCTCCTGAATCCCCTGCCATGGGAAGGGTGGGTCCCTCTGATAAAGGGATACATCGGGACAGTCGGCAGCAGAGGAGACAGATGGCAAATCAGAGTGGCGGAAGGGTGAGACTTGGCCGCCAGAAGGAGAGGGCAGCCAGGTTTGAAGCAGGAGGCATAAACAGAAAATGCAAAAAAAAAAAAAGAAACCTTTTCAAAATTTACCATTTCCTTCTCTCTCTTTTTTTTTTTTTAAATTGCTATGACTCTCTTTCGCCAAATGCAGTTCACCATCATAACTTACTCATACTGGCTATTGCTGTCTCTCTCTGCAAACCACTGTACATGCCATGCTTAATTCAACTTTGAAAAGTAATATATGTATCAGTGTAATAGTGTGTGTGTGTGTGTGTGTGTGTGTGTGTGTGTGTGTGTGTGTGTGTATCAATTGCTTTCTTTGTATTGCTGTTCCCCCTACATCCTTTGACGTGGAACCTTTGTAAATGAGCAGTCCCTGCTTAAAGGTACTTGTAATCCTAGAGTTTACTAAATAAAATAAAATAAATGTTTAACATTTTCAGACAGCCTCATTTAAGTGCATTCCTACTTTACAACATGGTCCCCAGTTTGCTTTACAAGAACCAGAAGGTTTGAAACCTTTGCATTTCACATGCAGTTTGGTTCTTTTAGCAAAAGGGCATCGGGGTTAGGGCAAAAAATAGCTTGCCTGAGCATTCATGGACAAGGTCCAAATTTATAGCAGCTGTAAAATATAGTGACATGACTGGAAGTTTTAGGCAGGTATTTTCTGTTCCTAGAACTCAAAGTTTTAAAATTTGCAGGAGCAAACAAATTGAAGTTGCAGTGATTTGGAAAATCCTTCCCCAAATCTTAAACAGAATGCTGTCTTTGCCTATTCAACCTTGTGCCCTGCGGTCTCCAAGCAGAACACTGTCACTAACCAAGTGTTTTTTGTGTGTGTTTGGGGGGGGTAAGAATATGTATTCCCTGCTACTTCAGTGATAAATGGTACACTATATAGCTGTAACAGGCCTCCTATAACTTCAGCTGAACAAATGTTCAGCACACAAAGTCAAAACAAGTGATGATTAGCTTTCCAAGTTCAAATTAATAGTTTATTACATATTCGGGCACAAATTACAAAAGGCACAGGGCCAGAGATAGTGATAAGACAGTTCCTGGGTACTTTGTCAAAATAAAATATTAATCTGAACTTGGAAGGGTAGCTTCCACCTTTTTTGACTTGGAAGTGCTGGACCTTTTGTTCAACTGTGTCTGCTGAGAGGGCTTGCAAGCACCAGGCTCTTGGGGGCTGCCTCTTTCTTGTAAAGTTCTCCTAAGACTCCATTTAATGTGCAAACTGCAAACTCTCCTAGTTGGGCTATACCCATTTATAACTAAAGAAAATGTCGAGTGCAGGCAGCCGTACACATTTGTGTAGTTTCTTTAAGTGTCGGTCCCAAACCTCTTGCTAACATACTAAAATTTCAGCAGAATAGGCCTAACGGTCTTTCGTGTCTGCTCATTTGGTCTGCCCCCACTTTTGGAGCTGACCTTGCTGCCCCTCTCTGGCTTCTCCCTTCCCAGTCCCGGATATTCTCGCTGTACTGGTTTTTGCTTCCAGAACCCTTCCCCTGTACCTGTCCCACCCCCTCTTGAACCCCCTCCACCAGCCCCCTGGGCAGTGCATTCCATGGCTCCACCACCCTTTCAGTGAAGTAGCTCCTCCTCCTCCTCCTCCTCCTTTCTCCCTGAATCCCCCATCCAGCTTCCACCCATGCCCCTCTAGTTGCCCCCTTCCTTCGAGCACCCTGATGGCTCCTCCCCTATTTATCCCCTTCATGTACCTGAAGACCTCTGTCATGTCCCCCCGGTCACTTCTCTCTTCCAGTATGTACATATTTAGCTCTTCGAGCCTCTCCCCATAGGTCCTATTCCCCAAGCCCCAAATCATTTTGGTTGCTCTCCTCTGGACCCTCTCCAGGAGTTCAATGTCCCTCTTTAAATGTGGCCTCCAAAACTGCACGCAGTACTCTAGGTGAGGCCTCACCAAGCAGTTGTACAGTGGGAGTATCACTTCCCTCCTTCTGGAGGTGATCCCCCTAGTGATGCATCCAAACATCCTGTTGGCCTTTGCCCTCCTACAAGTCTCTGAGTTGTTCATCTTGACATCCACCACCACCCCCAGGTCCCTCTCTGCCATCGAGATTTGTAGCATGCCCCCCCCCCCAGGTGTACACTTGGCCTGAGTTTCTGGCACCCAGGTGCAGTACCTTGCATTTCCCTGCATTGAACCTCAGCTTCCGCTTTCTAGACCACCTTTCCAGAGCCTCCAGGTCCCCCTGTAGGGCCACCCTCTCCTCCTCCCCATCCACCACCGCCCCCAGTTTTGAGTAATCCGCGAAGAGATTCATCTCACTCCTGATAACCTTCCTTATGTCAGAGACGTAGGCGTTGAACAGGAGGGGCCCAAGGACCGATCCCTGAGGGACTCCAGTAATGACCCTCCTTGGGGATGAGACTATCCTGCCAACCATGACCCTTCTGGAGCCAGTTGCCTATCCATCTGATCATCTGGTTCCCCACCCCCATTTCTCCCAGATTATTCAACAGGCCCCCATGAGGAACAGAGTCAAATGCCTTGCTGAAGTCAAGAAAGAGGACGTCCACTGGTCTACCCAGGTCCAAGACCTTTCACAAAAACGATTTGTAAGAATCAGCATTCTAATTGAAAGATTTCATATAGTGTAGCTCGCTGAGTAGTGTCTGTGTAAGCATTAATCCATGACGAAGGTGGCATCTATTGGGGAATTAATGCATGGTTGGAACCGTGCAGCCGAGTGCCTACAACAGCCCAACCATGCATTAATTCCCCATTAGATGCCACCTTTGGAGTGGATTAATGCGCTCGCAACATGGTGTGCACATTACTGTGGGTGTCAGAGATCAGTTTCTACTGCTGTGATCAATTATGCTATGATACCATTTGACTTACAAAGTAAACTTTACTGTTACTTTGACAGGTTAACGTGACGCTCTCTTATATACATATATGTCCTTTCAATAGTTTTGCACATAAGTAGATACATGTCTTGCTTATTGATTAGTATAACTTGTTCAATATTTCTGATGGCTGTTCATTTCCTATCATACTCAGGAAGACCCCAAGTTGCTACTTTAACTCCATCGCTCTGAGGTTGTGTCTCATTTGCATACAGTGTTAGCCGGTTGGTACCATCACATTATGGTCTTTACCTGAGATGCTCCTTTTCAGACTGCTCGCTGTATTATACCCCTGACAGTTTCTTGCTCTTACTTCTCTTCTGTGTGCATCCATAGTCCACGATAATTGCATTTACTGGTGCTATATACCGATGCCCTCTCCAACTCGGACGCATTTCCGCTTCCTTGCTGTGCCACTCTCTGTTCCATTCTGTTCCCTCGTGTCTCACTCTCTGCTTTTGCCCCAGGTTCCTCAGTTTTTCAGCCACTACGCTACTACCTGTCTCTGCACATCTTGCCTTTTCTTTCTCGTTTCTGACCTTCTCATCTACCCATGTCTCCATATCTGTCGTTCCACATACTGTGAAAGTTATCCACATGTTCGCCATCTCTACTTCCTTGTCTCTCTGTGTTATATGCTTTGTCTCTCTGTGTGTGTGTCGTTTACAATTCTCCTACTCCCCCTCGTGCCTACCTACTTGTTGACACAAAACTTGCTCCCTGCCGTGCTTTATCTGTTCTCTTTTTATCTACTGATCTTTTCTCCCCTGTGGCTACTTTGTGCATTACACAAGTAACACTGCATTATCGTGCCATAATGCCGTTTTGCTCTTGTAGCACTTGATGCAACTTCAACCAATTGCCTTCCTTATTTTACCTGTTCTTATTTTTGCCATGTTACAACCAGTGTTAAATGGGCCTGTTCCTGAACCCTGGATGTCAGTAACACATGGCTGTGCTGAGTGCTGACACTCAGTGTGAACGTACTCCGGCCATACAATTTCAAATATTCTAATCTTCAATTCCTATCCCAAGAAATGGCATTCAGAGTAGTTGGATACCCCTCCAAATGCATTTTTAAGGCATTGAAAACCCTTCAGCTTTCATGGGGCCTAGGTGGTTCCCAAACCCCCAGCCTATTGGTAAAGTCACAGGGGGCCCCACAATTACAGATTGGCCATGGCCTCAAGACTTGTCATTCCAGCCCTGTCCAGCTTGAGCGCATGCCCTCTGGTGGAGCTTAGTTTGAACAAACAGGCCATTTCCACTCAGTTGAACTCTTTAATGTATTTGAAAGTCTCTATCATGCCCCCTTCCCCATCTCCTATCAGTCCTCCACTGAAACCATGTTAAGACATATTTAATCTCTCATTGTACATGTTGCACTGCTGGCCATGGATCAACTTTGTGCCTGTTGTTGCACTGTGTCAGATTTATCCCTGTCCTTCCTAGGGTGCAGACCTCTGAACCGGATTCTGTATTCCAGATAAGGTCACACAAGAGATCGGTACAGAGACAGTATCACCTCCCACCAGTAATCCTTCTCCCTATGCACGCCAGCATTCTGTTGGCCCTCAAGTGTACACTGTTGCACTGAGCAGCTGGCTTTAGGTTATTACTAATCATCACCCCAGATCTCACTCTGCTCCTCCATGTGATCTGCCTGCGTCAGATCAATATTACACTGTTCCTATGCGCATCACCTTACACTTTTTGGCATTGAATTGGCACTGCCAGATACAAAGCACTTTTGCAGTATACTAACATCCTATCTCATAATAGTAATTCCTCTTCATTATTTTCCCTCCCACAAAACATGGTATCAGCTGTAAGCAGACCTACTTTGCCCAGGATACCCTCTAGTGTGTCCCAGAGATATACCTATAAACTGGAGAGGACACAGGACCAGACCCCTGCAGTAACCCTACTAGTCGCTGCCCTACCCTCTGATAATTTCTATCTGTTGGTTTCTTTTATCCAACCACGTATATCTTCCCCTAACCCTAGGCCTGTACGTTAACCAGTCCCCTATACAGTCCCAACTGAAAGGCCTTGCTGAAATCCAGCTACAGTATGTCTGTCCACTGCCTGGCCCTGGCCACCATCTTTGTCATTATGTTAAAAAAATGAGTCTGTTAAGTTAGTCTGACCCCTGGGGAACCTATGATATTTCCCATCCACTAAGCTTTTTAACCCCCTTGGGCCTGTTAGACCCAGGCCTGGGTGGTGGCCTACCACTGGGTAAAACTAACAGAAGCAAACCATCAGTAACAGGGAAATGTATATATAATATACACATTTATTACAGCAGCAGTGCAACAATCTGGTGACAATTTTGACCTATACTTTTTTTATACTATTTTAGATTGCCACTTATCTCCTCACTTGTGTGATACCCTTCTTTCCACAATTTAAGTCTCCTTTAGTTTTTTTTTTTTTTTTTCCATGTCTGAAATAATAAAATGAGCGCTCCTTTTAATACAGTGTGAACCAGGTCTTCATCAGTATTTTCAGCTGTTTTTGACCATCTGTTGTTTATATATCACCTCTGTTGTGATGAAAATTAACTGCTATGCAGCAGGCAGTGCTCACTAACTTTACAGAACAATAGTTGTTCAAAAACAACTGCAAATACTGATGAAAACTTGGTCCGAGCCATATTAAAAGGAGCGCTCCTATTATTATTTCAGACATGAGAAAAAGTACTAAAGCAGACTCAAACTGTGGAAAGAAGAGTATCATACAAGTCGGGAGGTAAGTGGCAATCTAAAATAGTATAAAAAAGTATAGGTCCGAATTTTCAGCAGATTGTTGCACTGCTGCTTTAAGATCATATTTCATTTGATGCACTAGGCACTAGGCATCCCTCTAGAGAAAATTCAAGTAGGCAGCTCAAAAGTAGTTACAGTGCGTAGATGCACTAGGCATTCTGGTACAGTTATTAAATCTGTCCTGAGTCTTCAGTTCTAGCTTAGTTTGATGGGGCTTTTTAGGTGTAAATGGCTCTGTATGAGAAAGCCATTTGCCACTTGTCAGTTTTAATCTTGAGGTGTGAAGAGCAGCAGTGCTAAATGTCACTGTCCAGGTAGAGTCATTTCAAAGAGCTAGTAATTTCTGAAAATATCAATTTTAAAATGTTGCCACGTTGTTTTCTTTTCCTTAACCATTTCTTCTCAGATGCTGGTAGATTTCTGTACTGGGCCAGTAAACTGTCCTGTATTTGGCCCAGCTGGCTACTACTGGAGGAGGTAGCTTTTCATTAAGTACACCAGTTGGGTTAGTGGATTTTCCCAGCCCCTAGCCCTGCTGGCTAGTGACTGCAAACTGTAATTTCAACCTGGGTTTTTTCCTGGTGCCATTAATAGTGTTCTGCCCGGTGATGACTAACATCCAGCACTGTGGTGCTTCGCAGCCCATCAGCATTATGACCTCACTTCCTTTGGCCTCACAAACCGCCACTCTTGCACAAGGCAAGTGTCTCTTCTTGGAAAGTTGTGATCTCGAAGGCCATGAGGTCACAGTGTTTATGAGAGATGCATGACAGATGTATTTTAAACTGTTTCGTAAGAAATGCTTGCGGTATGAAGGGGTGTATAATGGATTTGATAAAACTGTGTTTTGTTTATTTAATTTGGACTATATGTATTATGCATGCTGTAAAATTTTAGTTATACCTGAAAATAGGCATTTATTGCTTAGTGTACTTACCTGGTCAAGAAAAACAAAAAACAAACAAACAAAAATTTTAGAACTAGGTGTGCCGTCCTCCAGCTGGAGTACTGGAAAGCTCATGCAGAATGTAGCGCAGTACAGTTCCCACAAAGTGTACAGCAAGTGAATAGCAAATTGGATGACTGGTAAGAGGCAAATAGTGGTAGCTGATGGTTGCCATTTGTCGCAGAGTGGTGTTCTGAGTGTGGCACCCTAGAGGTCTGTTTTGGGTCCTTTTTCGTAAGGAGCCTTGTTAGTTGAGCACTGGCCTTGACTTTTACGGCCAGACTGTTTAAATTACTTATGGAGCATGTCCCAGCACTGTCCATATACACACACACATCTTGAAACATCTGACTGGGGGGGTATGGCCGTCAATAAAGGAAGTAGAAGAGTTAATTTGGCGGATCCCTCAGGGACAATTTATTATCCCTTTTCTTAAGAGGCATTAAATTAAAATTATCAAATTATGCTGGCAGAACTCCCAGGCAGGTAAGGGAGCATCCCATCTGTACTAAACTCAATTTTTAAAGCTCTGCAGAAGTGGCTCTTCAAAGTGCATTTGGCAGCACTTTCTGCTTTCAACTTGGCAGGTTCGTTCTCTCCTCTGTGTGTTTGGATTCCATGTATGTGCACACTGCACACTGCACCCTTGTGAATAAAATGGGTAGGGAGAAATCCATTGCAGCTCTGTGTTTAATCACATTTTGCTGATGACACCAACATCTGCAATAGGGTGAATGTGAATACTCTGGAGGTGGAAAGGATGAGCAGAGACCTGAGAACTTGAGGAGTAGTCAAGGGTATGGTAGCTGGGGTTCGATGTGAAAAGTGCAACTAATGCACTTGGAGCACAGAAACCCAGGAGCAGAGTTTTTTTTTTTTTTTATTTTGTTGTTTAACCAGGTATAGCACACTAAGCTGAAAGCTTTTTTACAGGAGCGACCTGGGAGCATAAGGAGGTTAAGTGACTTGCTCAGGGTCACACAGTATGCAAGTGGAAGCTGTGGGATTCAAACCCAGGTCTGGTCTGCTGGATGTCACCAGATTTGCATCTCGGAGCCTTAGACCACTGCGCTATACTGCCTCCATAAGAGTACAAGATGGGGACCACCAAGAAGGAGAGAGACCTGGAGGGTAATAATCTCTGATGACCTAAAGATGGCCAGGCACTGTGCCAAGGCAGTTGGGAGGACTAGTGGGATGTAGGGGTGCATAGGGAGAGGTACCACCAGCAGAAGGAGGGACGTGGTGCTGCCTCTGTATAGATCGATGGTAAGACCTCACTTAGAATACTGTGTACATTTCTGGAGGCCACATATCTGGAAGGACAAAGAGTGGAGGTGGTCCAGAGCAGGGTAGCTAAAATGATGCGGAGTCTACATCAAAAGCTCTACAAGGAGAGACTAAAGGAACTCAATATGTATACATTTACGCCTTGGAAGAGAGAGGAGGAGATAGGATGGAGATCTTTACATACCTCATGGGGTAAATAAGGTACAGGAGTTACGTCATAGGGAAAAAGTACAGGAGGAAAGTATTTAACAAAAATAAGGGGACATGCTGTGAAGGCAGAGGGGGTAGATTCAGGAGAGGTGCGAGGTGCGAGGAAGCACTTCTCCACAGAAAGAGGGGTGGATTCCTGGAACAGCCTACCAGTTGAGGTGGTGGGAGTGAAAACAGTGGTGGGGTTCAAGAATGCATGGCATAGGCATAAGGGATTCTTAGTGGAAAGGAATAGGGGAAGGGGAGAAGGAGCCAGCAATCAAGTAGGGTCGAAGATGATACTGTAGGTAGGGGAAAAATGGGCAGACTGGGTGGGCCAAGTAGTCTGCCACTGAATCACATGTTTCTGTGTTACTTGAGAAAGTCTTCAAGGCTTTTTATTGGCACAAATTCTTTTTTTTTTTTTTTCCTCCTTTTTCTTCTTAGTTTATTGCCTTGTCACCTGACCTGCCCCCATCCAGAAGGTTCCCCCAGCCCCATCACTCGGCTTCCCTGGATTTTACCTTCGTGCACCAGTCTGTACTCTGCCACAGGATGGTCTGGGGTGCCCAGTCACCGGGCCATCATCCAGCCGTAGGTGGGGTTTTTTTCTACCGTTATTCTCCCTCTAGAGCCCACCAATGCATTGTGCATACTCTGTCTCTGTGGAGACTCCTTTCCGGCATCCTGTGGGTGGGATCCCTTTCCCTTGTGCCCCACTGTCCTGCCACCCTGATCCCCCTAGGTGACAGCCTTCAAGTGGGATGTGCATACTCTGCTTCCCGAGGAAGGGGAGCTGTCCATGGGACTGTAAATCCTCCCTCTCCCTCCCAGTCTGCCCCTGAGCAATCCACATCTGTTCTGTCTCCCAGGTTGCCGGCATGGCAGGAAGTAAGGCGTCCAGCGCCCAGCACCTTGGCCCTCCAGGCACATGTACATTTTTAAATGTAAGAAACAGTTATATGATAAACCATGTTCTGGTATGTCCAGTTACAGCTGTGAATAGGATGACCGTGATGAAAAAAGCTCCCAGTAGCAATTTACATCTTTCAGGACGCTCTATGCATGTACCTTTATAGCTTCTGCAGCTTTGTTACATACTGAACAGCAAAGACTTTAACATAAAAGTATTTTTGAATTGCTAGATTGGTCTTCTGTCATGTTTTATTTTCAGTTACTTTTGCCCTGAGCCACCCAGCTTTGAACCTGCTGCTATAGAAACATTGAAACGTAGATTTGTTGGCAGAAAAGAACCTTAAGGCCCATCCAGTCTGCCCCTTGTCCCTGCCTATTCCGTCACCCCTGACCCTAGCTAATCATAGGTGTCACTGCCTTCCCCTGTTCCTCTACCTGATATGCCCCTGAGACTATGTCCAAAACCAGCATGGCAACGCCTTCTTTTTTATTTATTTTTTTTGTAGAATTCACAACCATATTCTAAGAGGTTTACATAGATGACATAGACTTTATACAGAATTCTACATTAAAACACTAAAATTTCTCAATTTTTTTTCTAATGTTGGCACTGGTGGAGGTCATAGAATTGATGATCTGTGCTGTATTGTTTACATTGGTGGCAGGGGGAAAAAATATCAAACATCATGACAATAATGCGTGCTTGTTTTATATTTTCTTTAGCACAGATGACGATACCTAAAAATAATAGTTGTTGTTGCTAATAAAAATAATCAGACACCTTACAGAATTTTCCCCAGTGTTAGGCATTATGTGCAACCATGTAATTCTAAAATAAGCATGGGAACCCATATTTTGTTGATTTTTCATGACCATCATGTACTAGGCAAAAATTTATTTGTATGAGATGGGGTGTGGAAATACTAGGAAAATAACTGACCTCACAATTACACTGTTATTGCTAATGTGATGTAACTTCTGTGTATAATAATAAATGATTCACTGGTCAATTCACACTGTTCTACACTAGTAGTGTCACATACTCTGTTACCTGCCTGCAGAACCAAAGTAAAAGCTTCCTGCTTGCAGTACAACCATAGTAACACTGACTGCCCCCCCCTCCAAACTTAACACAGGCAAACTAAAGACAGTCCAGAAAAGCAGTAAAAATACAGTTTAAAAAAACAACCACCAAAAGTAGCAGTAATAGACTTTTCTTGTTGGGGGGGGGGGGGGCGATCCCAGGGGATGGGAGCACTGTACAACAATCCTAAAGATAAAACCAATATTTATACAAGAATAAATTGTAAATAATGTATATGTAAAATTTTGCAATGCAGTTGGCAGGAGAGGGAAATGTGTGGCAGCACAAAGTTCGACGAAATCAACCAGCACCAAAAGCCTCCCAAATAGAAAGATTTGTTCCCTCTTCAAGAGCTGCTGACACTAACTGAGCAGGCAACTCATATTGTGTAGTTGCCTGCCCTAGGAGCTTTTAGGACCATAAATAAAGATTTTCTGTTCTGCGGTTTTTAAAATATAAACCTAGTAAACCCCGGCTCGTAACTTCTGTGTACAAGCCGGGCTGCTAAGGCGCTGCAGCCCACACTTAAAACTGTCATAATTATGACATGAGGTCTGGATCGGGCTGTAGCTTTTCAAGGGAAATGCAATGGAATTAGGGGAGGGGGGCTGCCAAAATGTACTAAATTTATCTTTGATGGCATATTTACATGTATGGGGCTATTAACCCCTAGCTACTAGCCCATACATGTAAATATGCCATCAAAGATAAACTTAGTACATTTAGGCAGTCCCTCTCCCCAGATTCCATTACATTTCCCGTAGACAGCTTACGGCCCTGATCCAGACCTCACGTCATAAGTATGACATTTTTAGGGTCAGGGCTGCAGCACTCCTTGGCTGCCCGGCTCGTACACAGATGTTATGAGGTTTATATTTAAAAAACGTCAGAATAGAAAATCTCTATTTATGGTCCTAAAAGCTCCTAGGGCAGGCAACTACACAATATGAGTTGCCTGCCTGGAGCATCAAATGGTGTCCGCCCTTTAAAGCCTCCACCCAAGGGTGGGCCTCCCTCAGAGTCCTGGGAAGCCTGCTTCATAGCAATGGGCCCTCAAGTGCAGGGGCTTGATCTCCTGAGGATTTCAGCCTCACCCTAGGAACTGCTAGGGAGCCCACATCAGAGGAGTGAAGGGAGCAAGAGGTCTGATAGAGAGTCAGTAGGTCACTTGGGTAACCAGGGCCCAGTCCGCATAGTACCTTGTAGGTCAGAAACTGACCTTGAAGATGATAATGCTGCTCACTGGCAGCCCGTGCAGTTCATGCAGGACTGAGGCTGTATGACATGACCTCTGAAGGCCCATCAACAACCAGGCCACTGTGTTCTGAACCAGCTGCAGACATCATAGAATATCTCCACTCACCCCAAGGTATAAAGTGTTATGGTAATCCAGTAATCTAGTCTAGAAGTAACAAATGCATGTACCGGTGATGGCAGGTCTCCAGGTTCAATCAAGTTTTTGTTCTGGGTGATGTTTCTAAGATGATGAGTCATGCCAGACCACAGCCAATGCCTGAGCTTCAAGTGTCAGCCTCTCGTCCAGAATGACCACCAGATTCTTAACTTTAGTGGAAGCCACCAACCCAGAGGATCCTAGCCGTAGGCCAGTACCCACCTCCAACCATGCTCAATCACTAGTACCTCAGTTTTTTTCTGGGTCGAATCTCGACCACCTTGAGAACATCCAGTCCTGAATCTCAGTCTGGCACAAATTTAGTACCTCAGCCACATCGGGTGTCCCAGATGCAAAAGACAGATACGGTTGGGTATCATAAGCATAACCGTGAAAACCAGGAAAGACTGTATCATCTACTGATCCCTCCCAGGGGCAGCATGTACACCACAAACCGCATGGGAGAGAGAGAATCGACCCCTGGGACACACCACAGAGCAGGGGCCTTGGGAGTGAGGAAAACTTGACATGAACTTAAAACTCCTACATGAAATGTCAGATACCAGAGAAAAATGTTTAAAGATGCCAGCCTGCTTTCAGTGTTAACGATCAGCAGATGCATGTCAGCCAACTCAAATTAAGCAGTAACCCTGTAAAAATAAAAACAAAAAAAAGCATAATTATAGCACACTAGACATTGGGTAGTAACTCTTAAGAAAATACATATCTTTCAGGATGTAGTATACACATATCTTTTTTTTCTGCAGCTTTGTTTCTTTTTGGGCAGTTTTCAAATAAGCTGCAATATTTAATTAGGAAAAGAAAAACATAAATGTTTATAGAGAAATGTTGACTGCTTTCCAAAACGCACAGATCCAGCAGTGCAGGGAGAACCTAGACCCGAACTTGGGTTTCACTGTGTAACACTCTAGGTAAAACCTAGATGTAAAAAATGCCGGTGTCCATGAACGTCTGCATGGGCATCACTATGTAACACTCTAGGTAAAACCTAGGTGTAGTAACGATTGCGTCCATGAACACCTGCAGCCTCTTGGCTAAATACGATGCTCTGCAGGTCTGGATCTCTCAGTGTAAGCCCGATGTACTCTAAGCCGTTAAAACATGGCTTACCCTGAGAACTCCGACCTGGCAATCCAGCTGGATGGCTACACCTCATTCAGGTTGGATAGAGTAGGGAAACGTGGGGGAGGATGCATTATTTATGTCAAGGACACCCTCCAAGGTAGAGTGTGTGTGTGTGTGTGTGTGTGTGTGTGTGTGTGTGTGTGTGCGCACACACACTGGAAGTAGCTCCCAGCTATTTGCAATACAGTTGTAACTTGGTGCCCAGGGAAAATTCCTCACCCTTGTATCTGTGTACATTCCACCTAAAAGTCAGGTGGCTGGCTTTAAAATAGCTCTTGACTACCTCGCCAAACTCCGCAATAACTCAGAGGTTCTAATGTTGGGGGACTTGGTTATCCCCCTGATGTGGCACCATTTAAGGATGCTGTCTCAGCCCTTGACATGTTCTAACTTGTGTAATCACCCACATGGGTACATTATCGCACCGGGACCCCTGATGTAGCACCCTCATAGACTGGGTTCTAACTAACCAGCCACAAAGGATAACAAGCACTGTGGTGCTACCCGACACAATCAGTGACCACTCGCCAGTCCTTTTGCATCTGGTCCAACAAGACACCCAAAACCACTCCCTAAACTATAACCTTGAGAGTAGTAAGATGAGGACAGCTTGCTTCCCTTATAACCCACCTTAGCCAGCAAGATTGGTCGGGTGTCCTTGCTGCCAGTGATGTAGACTCAGTGTTAGAGAACTTCTTAAACTTCTTTAATAAATCCTGTAATATTTATGCCCCTATAGAATGAGGAAATTAAAAGGGACCAGCAAATCTTAGATTACACCACAGCTTCTCGATGTCATGTGGGAAAGGGACAACCTGTGGCACATAGCTAAGTGCTCAGGGTCACCCACAGACCTCCAAAACTACAGAACTGCAAGGAATAAATGCACCACTGCTATCCACCTAACAAAAAGATATCCCACTTCAAAAGCGAATTAACCAACTCCTGGGGTGATAGCCATAGATTTTGAGAGACTATCAAAACCCTTACAGGGAATGCTAGTAAAACCCATCCCACGCTACTCAATGCAAACAGAGTAATTACCCAAGACCCCCAAAAAATCACCGACACCTTCAAGAAGGCATTTGCAGACCTTTTCGGAATGCTTCCCGCAGACTTTCTCTTACCCATGCATGATACCGATCCAAGCAGTAACACTTCCATACCTGCAAGTACAACGCCTCCCTTCTACTTTAAGATTGTCACTCAAGCCGAGGCCAAAAAATACCTAGAACAAGTTCTTGGGGAAAACTAGATTGAGCGTGAACTCACTTGACTTCAAGATCCTAGCGCTCATGCTTGATGTTCTACTATCCCCTTCCCCCCCCCCAACCAAGATACTAAATCCCTCACTAATCACAGACATGTTCCCCCAAATATGGAAATTGGTGAGGGTCACTCCGATTTTCGAAAACGGTGGTAGCTTGCAAGATTAGTTCTATCGGCCAATCTCAATCCCATCCCCAAAAGCACTTGAGAGGATAGTTTATGACCAGATAGTTGAACATCTAGACAAGTACAACTTCCAATGCCCGCAACAGCACGGCTTTAGGAGGGCTCACAGTACTACCATGGCCTTAGTGGAACTTACCAGCTATATTCATGAAGCATTTGATCGTGGGCTCTTCGTGGGGGCTACTTTTATTGACCTCACCAAGGCCTTTGACACGGTCAATTATGAATTGCTTCTCTGCCAATTAGCCAACATTGTGATCTTCACTGAATCACTGGGCTGGTTCCGGAGTTACCTCTCCAACAGAACACAGCTGGTCAAGATACAAGATGTTCTATCTGACCGTTGCTATGTCACCACAGGGGTGCCCCAAGGCTCCATATTAGGCCCCCTGCTCCCCAGCCTATTTAAGCAATAAGCCATGAGGGGGTGTGGGTTATCAGGGGATTTACCATGGCTGGCGTGGTTTGCCCACGAGGCGCAGCCGAGTGGGTAAATCCCCGATAACTCGCATCCCCCAAGTGGCTTATTGCTATTATGCCATCAGTGAAATATTTAATTGATTAAAAAAAAAACAAAGCATCTTTTAAAAAAGAATATAAGGCGTTTTTATTACAAATAACCTTGCACAGTAAAAAAAAATAGTCCTGGCCAAGCTGGTATCAGGAGGATCGTGGAGTTTGAGTTTTGTACTGCTGGTGACGGTTACCTTTCGCCGGGTGACCAGCTGTTGATTCGCGTAGTGCCAGCAGGCCGAGGACGAGACGAGATAGTTTGTTGTAGTAAGTCTCTCATGTACTTGAGTGCTGCTTTTATGTTCGGTTTCAGGAACAGACCGACATATTTATTTTATTTTGGCTGAGCAATCAGCTTGAATGATGTATTTATTTTTTATTTTTTTTCCGGAATCGTGAGGTATGAGCGAGGAGCTGGGAGGCTCGGAAGCATACTTGTAGTGCAGCAACAGCGATGGAATTGGAGGGAGCGGCATTACAGGAACATTTTTGAAAAGGTTGCCAGGTTTTATAGGAGATATGTGAGCTTGGAATTTGTGTTTATGCCAGGCAGTTTTTAAAACAATGTTTTGTGAGCTGGGGCAAGGGCTGGAGGGTGCCGTGCTGATTTGCATAGCGAAGCAGATTTCGGCTCCGAATGATTTTAATTTTTTTTTTTTTTAGTTGTTATTGAGATGCGGCTGGCTGGCACCTTTTGCGGTGATTATCAGAGGATTTACAACGGAGGTAAGGTGCCAGCCTGCCGTTTTCATTGGTCGGTGTCCGAGGTCCATGGTATAATTATAAATAATCTCCCTAAAATATGCCAGCACCAAGATCCTTCTGTACGCAGATGATGCTGAGCTGTACACCTCTTACTCGGCCCCAGATGTAATTGAAGAAATTATGCAAGCCGACTTTTGTGTGGTAGAGGATTGGTTCCTGAACTCCAGACTACTGCTTAATTATAAAAAAAAAAAAAATGAAAATGCTGCTGTTCGCCTCACATCAAAACTGCTGTAAGTCCTTCCTCCTCAAAATACATAACAAAAAGCATGAGGCACTTGACATGTTCAGTAACTTTTTAAGTACCTCAGGATCATCCTTGACCACTCCCTTTCTTATGGCCTAAACAATGACCACGTGACCATGGCTACCAGTGCAAGAATTGGCCAGCTATATAGGCATTGACACTGCTTCACGGAGTCCGCAATAAAACTAGCAGTAAACCGCTCTGTACTCTCTATCATCGACTACGGTCTCATTGTCTATGGGGAAAGCACTGACACTGGCTTCAAGAGAATTAAGACTACCCTCAACAAAGCATGCAGACTTGTATTGGGGTCACACAAGTTAACTCACACACGTGAGCTTTACTCGAGTGCTGGATGGCTCAACCTGAACAATAGGATCCACTATCCGCTGCATACCTCTCAAGTGTCCCTCATTACGAGGGACATCCCTCATTTTGCCCCTTAAAATTGCTCTGTCCCTAATCCATCCCTCATGGAAAAAGGTGCTGCCCACACAGAGAATGTGCTGTAAATTCAGTCAATCAAAATCTTTATCCAGGCGGGCACTACTGAGCAAGGCTCATTTGCAAGGTGGACCTGGTCATGAATACATCAAAGTACAGTACAGAAGCAGGTATACAAAAAGCAATAATATACAAGAAAGAGAAAGTATATACAGTGTATACAGAACAGTACAAGGTAGAAATAAATAATAAAAACAGCATTATTTTACAATTAAAGAAGTCCCTCAGGATCATCCTTGTACAATCAACTATAGGCATACAGGGGTTATAAGCAGAGATCTTTTGAGTGAGGCAGCCGGCAACTACACATATAGGGGAAAGAGGCTGTGTATGGGGTGGCAGGTTAGAGAGATAAAGAAGAGGAGGGATATATTACCGATGACTGGGGGAAAAATTGGGCTAAAACCACAGAAAGTGACGATTTTAAAGTAGAAATTCTAAATATTCTAAAATTCTAAATCCAAAATAAACTTTTGTACAAGTAAACACTATGGTTTTCACAGTGTTTTGAGCTTGTATCTCCATGTTTGAGGATGTGTCCCTAATTCTGAGGGTCTGTGTCCCTCACTGTCCCTCATTTCAGTGACAAAAGGTTGAGAGGTATGATCAGGTGTGTCTGCTAGCCAAAACGGCCACTTTTGGCCTTGTACCACCTGGGGTGCAGGAACTTCTTAGCCACTGCACCTCTTCAAAAAAAAACAGGGGCTCCCGTAATGCTACCTTTCACATCCCCTTTTGCCGCATGTCGCTAGGACAGAGATCCTTTGCATACAGAGCCCCCCTTTGGCTTAATTCTCTCAGCACTGAACTGGTCGCTGAACCAAAACTTGGCCTCTTTAAAACCAATTTGCCGGCACACTTGGCAGCCCTCCGTATGTGCGACTGTGACATCACTCACTAGCAGCCTTTAGGGTCACTCATTTGCATCCTCTAACAGCGCACTTGACTCTCTCACCCCCCCACCTCCCCTTGTGTCTTTCCACCTATCATTATCTACTGTGAACTCCTTTCCAACTCACCTCTCTGCCTACTTAGGCTATCTCCACCCCTATAACTTTCCATTGTTTCCCCACTTTCTGGATCCTTTCCCTAGTTCCCTTACCCTACACCCATTTTAAATCCACCCATACTCCTTACCTTCCCTAATGAAACCCCATGGGTGAATCCTGTAGTCCCTCTACCCTTTTAATAAAAATCTCTCACAACCCTCTTAACAATGAAACCCTCCTGCTAGATCCTTCGCCACTTCAACTTCTAATCCCTCACCTCCCCTGCTCTTTGAACCCTTCTCCCTCCTTCATATCCCTGGCTCCTTCTTAGTCAAGGTTATACTACCCCCCTCACAGCACTGTCAGTCTCCTTCTATCCTCCTTATATGTAATTCCTTGGATGACGAAACTCTTGCTCTTAACTGCAACTGAGTTCAATTACTAAATTATCTATTGCTCCCTGTATCTTAGATTGTAATGCAACTGTAATTTGTGTTTAATCTGTGTCTTTGTCTATTGTCTGTTTTGTATTTTACCAGCTTGGAACTTTTGTAAACGAGCTAGTTAGCTCGAAGGTCTTACTCTAAGAAGTCAATAAAAAAATAAAACTTGGACTGCATAAATTTTTGTTTCTTTCTTTTTAAACTGGGTGTTTTTTGTTTTTTTTCTTTCTTCCCAAACCCTGCTGCCTTCAGCTTGGCAACAGCCCAGCACCGTTATCTGCCTTGGATCCCAGAGAGTCCTGCTTACCAGCCCAGTCGGGTAATCCTCCCATGGTTGGGACAGTGGGGTGCAGCATCCCCTCAACCGGAGTTCAAATCTGGTGGCAGCAAGGCTCTTCAAGCTGGGTGGGCAGGCAGTGTGTGGCCTGAATGTGCTGGCTTCATCCTGCCGAGCCAGAAGAGTGTTTCCAATCCTTATGTGTCACTCCTTCAAGTCTCTGGGCCATGAACGCACAGCTATGCACACAACAGGCATGCGTGCCAAAAAGTACCCAGCATCTTCCTTTCCCACTGCCATTGGTGCTGAATCTGTACCAGCGAGGCACCCTCAGGTGCTGTTCATGCAGTGGTGAGCAGTCTGCCTCCCACCCAGAGGAGGAGGAGCACATCTCCTGGAGAACCCCATCCTTGTCCACTTGGTGGACCCCCAATGACCCAGGCTCTTTCCTGAACCCAGTTACTGGCGTCTGAATCATAGAAACATAGACTGTGACGGCAGATAAGGACCACTTGGCCCACCCAGTCTGCCCATTTCCCTACCTACTGGATAAGTTGCAGATTCTAGTGAGCAGCAGACCTACCACTGCGCCAATGTGCCAGCTCTTGGACTGGATTCTGATATCTGCTGTATAATCCCCATTCACTTTGGTTTCTAAATTAATTTTCTCCTAGCCATTTACTATAACTCAAGATATGGGTGCCTGTGAAGAACTCTGTAGTAAAGCCACCTCATGAATCGTTGCAGAATGAGCCATACAACTGAATCCCCCTTCCCCCACTTTCCTTGCAATTTAAATGCACCCATGCATAATCCTCTGTATGCCAAGTGACTTGCTGAGGACCACACCATGGACTAGTGTAACCCATATGCGCCATTTTTGTAACATGGATATACATATGTCTCTACGGGTTCGGGGAAGGATGAGGTTACCTGGCACAAGAGACCTAGGTTTGGCTACTCTGCACAGGGGCACCCAAGTAAATCCAACTACAGGAAGCAATAACTGTAATGTCCAGAACCAGAATTGGGATTTTTCAGTGTGGCTTTATTTATTAACTCACTGAACATAAACAAAGCACTGCATGGTCCCCCCAAAGGGCTACGTAACTGTAATGCAGATTAGAGGTTAAACACAGCGGTCCATTTGAGGAATGAACACATTACAACAGTTGTCTGGCTTTGGACCCACCAGGCACTCAGCCTGACTTTGCATGCGCATTGGATACACAGCCTCACTGGCTCCAGCTCCCTGCCGCCACTTGACTGACGGTCCACTTGGCGAATGAACCCAAACTTTACTTGGAAAGACATCCCATCAAACAAGGAGGCTCCCAAACTGTGGCTCCCCACACCACTTGAAGTCTGCGACTCCTAGAGAGATTTTGTTTTCGTACTTCCAAATCGAAACTCCCATCAAACAAGGAGACTCCCATCCAACAAGGAGAAATTTTCCCATCCTGTGGCTCCCCACACCACTTAGAGTCTGCGACTCCTAGAGAGATTGTCAAGTTGCGACCCACGTCTGGGTACCCACCCCATCACTGGCCAAGCGCATGGGGCAAGTAGCAAAAACACAGAAGAAATCCGTAGAGGTGGACCTGGTTACTAAAGATGGGGGTTTTCCACCTCCAGCTCCCACAGCCCATACCCGGCCATTTCTCTGGGCACACAGAACTTTAGACTTTAAAATGTAGATTGAACGGTGGATGACCTGAAGCACCCCCTCTACAGTGAACTTTAAATCCATTAACACTTTAAACAGATGACTGCTGTATTTGTTTGTCCTAGTTGACGTAGTCCTCCCAAATAGCAGTCCACATTTACTTGAAATCCAACTGAAGAAAAGAAGTTGTTTGCCCCTTCCAATGGAGCCAAACACTCACCCATTCGTTGCAGGTGCCCCACAGGCGAAGAACTGTAACCTTTGCTGTTATATATGAACAGACTGAACTTAAATTAAAACAGGCAGCTCCCTTCCCAAGGTGGGAGAAGGGGATTGCCCCTGGAACCCACAAAGAACTTTTCCTCCCCCTCCCCAGAGGGAGGGGGGTAAACAGACAACAACTGGTGTCCTTCTTGTTTGCTTAAGGACAAACTCAAGACTCCTTTGAATTTCCCAAAGTTCTAAACTTACTCTGAGCTGAAGATTCCAAATGTGGCTCATGCAGCTGCGATAGTTCTATTATGATGTCATCTCTCAAGTCTCAGCTGTGACTGAGGACAGAGTGAGACAGTGTGAAACCCATTTAACTGGAGTTTCACAAGCTGCCTTCCCTGCCTACCACTAGGTCTTACTGGGATTCTAGTAACCCCGGGTAACAAAGGGGTTACACTAGTACCTGCATAGCATCAAACTGCTGGCACTGTGCCATGCTGTGACTCCAAATGAGTTGCTAAGCGACATGTTTCTGACATCTGGCAAACTATTTTGTCTTGTAACTTGGTCACAGGGGTGACCCCTGCCTCTGTTGCTAATTAGGATTTTTGTGTATGGTGCAGAAGGGTGGTGATTGAGTGCTGGTCTTATTGGACTGCAGCAGGGGAACTGCTTGTCATTCTGGTAGTCCGTATGAGTGCCAGGACTGTTGGTGTGAGACAGGAGGAAGAGGACTGAGTCCCCACGGGATGCTGTCCTCATTGTGGGGTGGGTTAGAGTCTCCACTGCAGCACTTCTGCTGGTGTTCCAATGAGTGATGTGCTGGTGGTGGCACCATTTGTGGGAGGGCAGGGCATTGCACTCTGTTTGGGCAGGATTGAATGAGGAGGCGGATGAAAAAATGGTTGGCCAGCCTGAGGATGAGGTCCCTATGCTGCACCCCTTCTCCGCCAGGGGCGGTCATGACACCTGTCCACGTGTCTCTACATCCTAGCAGATTTTAGCTTCCTCTCATATGTTACGGGGCCAGAGTGGGTAAGCTCTGGGTGTACAAGGGCATAGCTTGGGGCTAGAGTTTGGGTCAAGGCCCTCCAGCAGGGAAAACAAATCTCATTGCCTTTGCCTGATGCTTGAAACCAAGTAGTTTGTGGCATCTGGCAACATTAAAATGTCCTGTTGTCAGACCGGCAAGTGCTGCTCACTATTGGTCTGGCAGAAAATACAGCAGTCCATGTCAGAATTGCAGCTAGCAACAGGGCAGGCTGACGCTGAACCAGACAGGTAACATTTGAGCTTAACAAATATGATTTGTTAACCCCTGCCCTCCAGAGCGGTCAGGTGCAGACATCTGTGCATTGATAGAAGTTCAGTGTCTGGAGTGAAGGAAGGAAAAAATGACGTTTGAAATCGAACCATGGATTGAGCCAAAGACATGATGCCAGCATGACTGAGGGACTGATATTCCGCTGTGAGACCCAAAATTCCCTACAAGAGCCTGCTGGGAGCTGGGCATGTGGCAGAGGTGAGGCACTTTCATTTGGAGATAGAGGTAGGAAGGGGGGCTGCCTAATGTTCACACACTCCCTATCAGACGTGGCCTTATCTTTTTGGCAGCTCTTGTCAGGGTTGGTCATTGTGAGTCTACAAGTGGACCTTGATGAGTATTCGTAGGGCATTATGATGCATAGTTAAAAGGTTCGGCCCAGCCCAGTGTAGCTCCTTATGTGATCTTTGAACAGCACACAGGGAATAAAATGCATAAATTTAAAACTAGTATGAAAGCTGAAATACTGACCGGCATTGCTCCTGTCGGGAAGGGGTTATGAATAGGGGGCTCCCAGTGACTGCAGGGACTGAGGATGTATAAGGCCAGCTCTGCTGGCTCTCCAAGGAGCAGTGTTGGCAACAACTATGAAGGCAGCTGCTAAAGATGCAGCTGCAGCAACTCTGAACATTGGGAGTGGGCACAAGGGGAACAAACAAAGGGGGGAACGGAGCAGGGAGGGTGAAAATAATAAAAAAAAAAAAAAAAAAAACCTAACAAAAAACACACACACACACACACACACACACACACAGAGACACAAATGCAACAGTCAGTAGAAGGTTCAAGCCGGGGTTAAAATAGCATTCTTTAATTATGTCGTGTAACAGGGGCTCCTAGTTATGTCTTTCTGGATAAAGGGACAGAGTCTGAGAGGCTTTGCATTCCTCACATTTGTTAAGCAAGCAGGAATTCTTGACCTACTGATAACATTTTGCAAATCTGCAGGCCTGCTCATGAAAACTAGTTTTTACTTGTTCAGCACCAAGCACAAGACACTTAAGGCTAAGCAAGACCAAATGCCTGTATAGCCCATGGACTTTCTCTGCTGCATGAAGCTGGAATGTGCAGCATAAACTTTGTACATCCTTTTTTTAAAAGGAATGAATGGATCGCTTGCTTTAGGAGCTCAGTGGACTTTTCTTTCACACACATACCCCCAAGTCTGGATTTCCAATTAGTGAGCCCCATTTTCAGAGCCTTGATCATTTTCAGTGTTCTCCAAACTTCACTGTAAATTCATTGGTTGAATTTTTAAGATCAAATTATAACCCCCCCCCCCCCATTATAGCTAGACTCTTCAGTATGTTACAAGTACTTTTCATGGGTGCATTACTTCTGCTTTTGTATCTAAAACAAGTTATTTTGAGTATTAGTTTATTGGTGCTGTCTATCTTTGGCAGGCTGAATATCTATTATGAAATGAGTTTGAAAAGACTTAGAAATACTAGAAACTTAATTGGTTAAAACACGTAACAAGAAATGCACAGTTGGTAAGAGGACCAAGAAAAAGTTGCCATTCTGAACAGGTACTTCTGCTCCTCAGTCTGTGCAGTGGAGGTTGGAGGGGATGGTTCATTTTCAGAGGAAAGAGTCCGGAAGGAACCACACTGTTACACAGAAACATAGACTTTGACAGCAGATAAGAACTGCTTGACCCATCTAGTCTGCCCATTTCCCTAGCTACAGTACAGGATAGGCCGCAGATCCTAGTTAACAAACAGCCTGTTTCTTCCTACCCCCCACAAGAATTGCCTTATGTCTGTCCCATGCATTCTTGAATTCTCCCACAGTTTTAGACCCCACAACCTCCTCAGGAAGGCTGCACCATGCATCCACTACCCTCTCTGTGAAATGATACTTCCTCACATTGCCCCTGAACCGCCACCCCTCTATCTTTAAATTGTGTCCCCTTGTTCTTGCACGTCTCTTTTTCTGAAAGATGCTACCCTCTTGGACTTTGTTGATTCCACTGAGGTATTTAAAAGCTTCTATCATGTCCCCCCCTCTCCCTTCTTTCCTCAAGGGTATACATATTAAGCTCCTTTAGTCTCTCCTCATACGGCTTCTCTTGCAGACCCTGCACCGTTTTAGTTGCCCTCCTCTGGACTTGCCTCTATCCTGTCTGTCCTTGCGGAGATGGGGTCTCCAGAACTGGACGCAGTACTCCAGATGGGGTCTCACCAACTGTCTGTACAGAGGGATAACAACTTCCTGTTTTCTGCTGCTGATGCCTCTCCCTATGCATCCCAGTATACCCCCAGCCCTCCCTACTGCTTTCTCGCATTGCTTGCTAACCTTAAGGTCATCTGATATGATTACCCCCAGTCCCTTTCCTTTTTTGTTGTTGTTACTACCTCCCTCCCCCCCCCCCATTGTGTATTCTTCCCCTGGGTTCTTGTTTCCCAGGTGCATTATTTTGCACTTCTTTGCAGCTGCCATACTTATGACCATTCCTCCAACCTTGCCAAGTCCCTTCTCATCCTTTCCACGCCTCCTTGTGTATCAGCCCTGTTGCAGATCTTTGTGTCATCTGCAAAGAGGCATTTTCCTTCCAGTCCCTCTGCAATGTCACTTATGAAGACATTAAAAGGACTGGACCCAATACTGAACCCTGCGTGTACCCCACTAGTAACCCTCTTTCTTCAGAGTGGACTCCATTTACAATTACCATCTGTGTCCTGTTGTCCAGCCAATGTTTTACCCAGGCTACCACCCTGGGACCCACTCCCAGGCTGGTTAATTTGACTATTAATCTTTTGTGTGGGACTGTGTCAAATGCCTTGCTAAAGTCCTAGGTAGGCCATGTTCACAGCCCCTCCCTGGTCTACTACTTTGGTCACCCAGTCAAAGAAATCTATTAGATTCGTCTGACATGACCTTCCTGCTGTGAACCTATGCTGCCTTGGGTCCTATGCCCCACTGGCCTCTAGGTACTCAACTATTCTTTCTTCAGATGTGACTCCATCACTTTCCCTACCACAGAGGTCAAACTGACAGGTCTTGTAGTTTCCTGCCTCTGTCTTGGTCCCACTTTTGTGAAGGGGAATCACATCCGCCTTTCTCCAGTCCTCGGGTACCACACCATCCTCCCATGATTTATTAAAAAGTGTAGCCAGTGGTTTCAGTAGTTCCCCTCCCCCCCTTTAATTCTTTTGGAATTCTGGGGTGAATTCCATCAGGCCCCATTGCTTTGTCCACCTTCAGTTTTAGGAGTTCTTGCAGAACCCTTTCTTCTGTGAAAGGATTGGGATCGACCCCCCTATCAAGAGTGCTTCTGTTAATTGGATTAGGCACTTCCCCTCCTCTTTTGTGAATACTGAGCAGAAATATTCGTTCAGTATCCCTGCTTTTTCACTGTCCCCCTCTGCCCACCCACCGTTCATTCTATTCAGCCTCATTATCCCTCCTTTTGTCTTTCTATGCTCGCTGATGTACCTATACAAGGTTTTATCCCCCTTCTTAATCTAGTTGGCTGTCTTTTCCTCAGTTTGGGCCTTTGCTATTCTGACTGCCCTCCCTGCTTCCTTCTGCCTTAACTGGTACAGCTCTCTGTCCTGCTCCTTCTGTGTTTCCTTATACTTCCGGAATGCTATCTTTTCTTCCTGACTTTCATAGCCACCTCTTTTGAGAACCATAGTGGCTTTTCTTTCATTTTGATTTGTTTATTTGCTTCACACAAAGGCTTGTTGCCTCTGTGATGGCAGTTTGATGATTCCCCATTGTTGCTCCACACCTCCTTCTAGCCTGTTTGCTAGTGCTTTTCTGAGGCACTCTCCATCTTGCCAAAGTCAGGCCTCCTGAAGTCCAGTACCCTCCCTTTGTATGGCTTGGACTTGTAGCTGACTTTAACGTGAACCACACTGTTTGATGGTCACTTGTTCCCAGATGGCAACCCACTTCTAGATCTGAGATCCTCTCACTGCCCCCGCTTGAGAGTACGAGGTCTAAGATTGCTCCCTTTTGAGTGGGTTCTGAAACTAGCTGTCTGAGGCCTGCCACCTGTAGAGCATCAAGAATGGCCCTGCTCTTGGATATGGCTGCAGCAAATGTGCTCCAGTTAACATCTGGCATATTCAGGTCTCCCATCAACAGTATCTCCCCTTTCTCTGCCATTCTAAGAATGCCTTCTATCATATCCATGTCCATTCCTTCCCCCTGACATGAGGGTCTGTACACAACCCCTGTGCAGATTGTGGTGCCCTTTCCAGTCTCCAAGGTGACCCACAGTACCTTCTCTCCTCCCTGTTTACTCTTTTGTTCAGTTGCTTTTATCCCTTCCTTTACATAGAGAGCTACTCCTCCCCCTCTTCTCCCCTGCCTGTCTCTCCTGTAGGTTATGTACCCTGGTATGTTAATATCCCAGTCATGGTTTTCTGTGTACCATGTTTCTGTGACTGCTACGATATCCAGGCATCCCTCTTCCATCAAGGCCACCAGTTCAGGGAGCTTGTTGCCCAGACTATGGGCACTGGTACTCATTACCCTCCATTTCCTGATGGCCTTACTCCTTTTTGCCCCATCCCTGTCCTTCTTGCCTTTGTCACTTTCTCCATTTACCCCTGCCCTTCTCCCTATAGACACTTCTATGTTGGTGTTTACCGTACTTACTACCGTGATATTTTTTTTTGGGGGGGGCTAGGATTTCCCTGCTCCTTTCCAGTGCTTCCCCCCTTGGCTAGTTTAAATGCTTGCCAATGAAGCATTTAAACCTATCACCTAGGATCCTGGTTCCCCTCCTGGACAGATGCAGCCCATCATGCCAGTATAGGCTTGCATCACTCCAGGTGGACCCCCAGTCCCCAATGAAGACAAATCCATGAGCTCCACACCAGTTTTTCAACCACTGATTGAATCCCATGGTGTGGAACACCCTAGCCTCTCCTACGCCATAGATGGGCAGCACCTCCGAGAAGGTTACCATGCATGCTACGTGTCTAAGGCTCCTCCCCAATTCCACAAACTCTTCCTGCACTTCTCTAATCCCTTTCTTAGCTAGGTCATTTGTCCCTAGGTGGACAGTGACATCCAGCTCCCTCCCCTGTGCAGCTGCTCCGGCAATCCTGAGGATTCGCTCCCTGTCCCTCTAAGCCATGGCGCCAGGCAGGCACCTTACCTCCCTCTCCCCTTCCTCCCCCAGTTCTACCTTCCTAACAATGGAGTACCTTCTGTGTGTAGAAAGTAAAACTGACCAGAGTGCCTCCCTAGGTCATCTCCCTCTGAGACCTGTCCAAACTGGGTGAATGCTCCTTCCTCAGTGACCTTGCCTTCTCCTGCTGGTCTACAGTAATATTGGCAGCTAATGCATCAGTTGCCCTCACCAACTTCCACTCCATCTTTATTTCCCTGCAGGACATGCGTGCCCTCTTTATCAGAAGGAGAGTGCAGAGTCTGACTGCTTCAGACACGTTTTGCAGAGCTCTTGACCACGCATTGGATTGTAAGTAAAATCGAGCTCTAACTGCTGTTTTCTCACTTTTCCTTTCACCTCTAAGTGTTTATCTTCTGAGCTTTTGGAAGATGCCAGAGTTGTATGGTTCCAGTATGGTGAAACTGCAACAGGGACCCTCGCATGAGATAGTGGGGGAGGCAGGGAAGCAGCAGGAAGGTTTGGCACTTTCACTCTAGAGAGTACATTTGAGCCCACAAATGCAGCCTTGTTATCGGCAATACGGCTTCCCAAACATCTAGCTTTATTTGGGAGCACTCACAGAGGTGCACATGTATCAGCTGCTTGTGTGATTTTATTATAGTGATTGTTACAGTATTAATGTCTCGCTACATAAGTATGATATTTCTGTGATACTGGGATTAGAGTTGTAGTCATAAATTCAAATAATTTATCCGTGCTTGGTATTGCTCAGCATGGGTTCGCTTGTGGGTGGGGAGTTTTCCAATCCCCACAAGACTGAACTTGTCCCATCTTACCTCCCTATACTTTAGTTCCTCTAGCTAGGGCCGTCTTGTCTCCATCCCATTGAAGGCCATAGTAACCCCCCTTCTACCTCAAAATCATTACAGTAGTTGAAACTGCTAGACTCCTGTGTGGTCTCTTCCCTTATACCACTTCCAGTGCTGGTTTTGGAAATATGGAGCCTAAACTGATGGGTGCCACCCTCCTTGCCCTGCCCATATCTCATATCTTTAACCTCTCTCTAATCACAGGGGTTGTCTCAGATGTATGGCAGGTTGCAGGGGTAGTTCTGGTATTTAAGCAACGTGACTCTAAGCTTTTGGGGAATTACTGCCCAGTTGCAATCATATGTGTAATCAACAAGCTCTTTAAGAAGGTTGTGGCCTCCCAACTAATAGAGTACCTTTATTCCTATAACTCGCTAGCCCAAAGCAACATGGCTTCTGGGAAGGACGCAGCACCTCCATTGCCCTTGCCAGAGTTACTTCTGCTATAAGAACTGCTATGGACTATAGCAAGCTTTCTGGGGCAATCTTTGTTGACTTCTCGGAAGCTTTTGACATGGTAGACCATAAGTCTCTGCATGTCAAGCTCAGCGTCTCCGTTTTGTCTGCTCATGCTGTTGCCAAGTTTTCCAGTTACCTGCATGGCAGACAACAGTTGGTTAAATTCAACAGTACACTGTCTGAGCTCACCTCTGTCAGGCTTGGTGCACCCCAGGGCTCTATCCTTGGGCCTCTTCGATTTTCATTGCACAAATAGACCTCCTTAGGGTACCTGCCTTATTCAGCTCTACCCTGTACACAGATGACCTAGTGTTGCTAACCAGCTCAGACAATATCAAGACCGACTCCCAGTTAAATGATGATGTCTGCCATATCCAGTCCTTGCTGACTGCCAATAGGTTGGTCCTAAGTATTAAGAAGATGCAAGCTCTGCTGTTAGAATCCTGAAGTAAAATTAATTCCTGTCCAGAACCCCTGGTGGTCACTAGTGCTGCTGGGTCTCCCATTACCACTGTGTTCTCTATACTAAACTTCTCTTTTGTTTGCAGGACTGTAAATTGGGCCTGACCTGTAGGGTCAAACACATCCTTAACCCTATGTCTCATCTCGCGCTTGCCATGGTGGTTGTTCGGATTTGGTTTATTTAGCTGGGCTAGCCACCCATTCCTTGCATCTACCCTGCACCAAGGGGTTTGCGGTCCTCACCTGGCGGGAGCTCTGCAGTAGACTGGGCGGGCTATCCCCAGCACATAGCTGTTCATTTGTGCCAGGATATTTCATTGACAAGGTCATCGGAACTGGTACCCTATCATTGTGTGTTAGTTTAAAAGTGAATAACTCAGACTGCCTATTTATGTCTGGTGCTTGTCCCTCACTGGTTGTACCTAAAATCTGCACTGCCTCAGGTGACCAGGTCTTCACTATCTGTGCTCCTAGGCTCTGGAACAGCTCCTGTCCCTGGTCCATTGTGCTGCCTCTCACTTGCTCTTCAAGAGGTCCCTCTGGGGCTCCCTGAAGACTGACTCTGCCTGCACGTGCACTGAATATTCACAGAAATCTCCCCCATATACTGGGGTCTCCTGCACTCCCCTGTGCATATGTCTCAGTTGGTTTACAAACTGTGCACCTTACCTTAATGATGGTACTGCATAATGCCCTGACTTCTGTTCCAGGCACCATTATAAATTGGAATTTGTACCTGATATTGTATTTTTGTTTGCTGTTATGCTACTAAGTCTTCCTGCAAACTGTAGTCTTTTCTGTGTCATTGTTGTAATGTTGTTTATTCTCATTGCCTTGCTTTGTAACTCTCCCAGGTCGCACCTGAAAATAGAGATTGTAACTTCTAATGTGCTTCCATGGCCAATAAACACTAAATAAGTTTAAAAAAACAAACAAAAAAAACAAAAAACAAAACTTGCCTTGGCTTAACAGTCTATAAGGCCCCAAAGCATAATTTTTAACTTGGCCTCTTCAGGAGGGAAGGAATTGTAAATTGGCGCAAGGAGACGGTGAGCCGATCCCTTCCACTTCCCAGTGTGTCAGCCCTGCCCTCTTGCTCACATGTTTTCTGACGTTTAACCAGGGAGAGCACAGGGGTGTGCACTATATACGATTGTGAGGTGATTTAATGTTATTGTATCTTTTGACGTGAGTGAAAGCCACCAGCTCAACTAACCAGGGTAGCAGGGTCTGCAGACAGGGCAGTGGAAGGGATCTGCTGGCTATCTCCTTGGGCCAGTTTATGGTCCCCTCTCCCTCCCCAAGGGAGTTGCATTACAAAAACAAAAATGCTTTTTTTTTTTGTCCTAAAGACCAGTGCTAAGGCAAGGTAATGAAACAGTGTGTTACAGAAGCTTAGTTTGAAATCTTAGACATTTCCATTTTCTTTGCTTAAGTAAAATGTTGCGGCTCCCTGCTCTGTATCTGTTTATTTTGCTGCTCCCTTAGTTGGCTAACACCCAGTGTTCTCATTGCTGTGACTGTTCGTGTCAAGCCAGTACTAACTGGATGTCCCAGCAGCCATTCTCCAGCCCAGATGACTGAAAAACCATTGTGGGGGTGTTTATAGGAGCAGGATTATTGACAGGGGGTGGGAGGATTGCACAGCTTAGGAAGCACTTCAGAAATAAAATTTAGTAGATATGCTAACATTTTCTACTTGTGTTAGCTGGCAACTGCATTTAAAAAAAAAAAAAAACCTTTTATTGTAGTACTGTGCCCCTGAGTTCAGGTCTTGGATACTATCCTAAAGCTCTTAGTTAAGTATGTGTCAATCATTTGCCACTGGTAGTGCCAGTGACTGCTCTCTAAAGACTAGCTGTGCTTCAGAATGTATTCTTTGTTTTTTGTCCTTGCTGACTGCTGTAGGTAGAACAATTCTTCAGCCCTTTAGCAAGCCAGTGTGGACAAGGAACCAAGAAAAAAATATGATGTTTACCCCTCTAATTAAGGTTCATTAAGCACACATTAGTGACGGGTAATAAACAGCTGCTTATACTGTAATTTTTCGTAGGGTTAAGTACTTCAGTACTTCATTTTATATGCAGAGATGCAGAGCCACTTTGGCCTGATTTTACAGAACAGGGTCCTTTTTTATGGGATTTCTGACATGGAATGGCTCACGTGCCAACTCACCTTGTCTTTGGCAGTTATACATCATACAGTGTTGTTTTTTTTTTTTTTTTTCCAGTCTGTATATTTTTATTTATTTATGTTTTTGCCTCATCACCTGGTGTGCCCCCCCCTTCCGAGGAGTGTCTCAGCCCTGTCACTATGACATGCTGGGACGTACCTGCCATCAGTCTCCCCGGGCTTGCCTTCTCTGGTAGGGCCTGCAGTAGGGTTCCCCACGCCCCACCACAGAACAGATCCAGCTGGTCTGGTGCAGGGCCTATGGTTGCTCCACGTCATCCACCCATTGACGTTTTCCTCTGGTTCATGCACTGGTATCATGGTGCACACCACGTGCTCCTGCACAACATGCACTGATGTCTGCCACGTCCCCTGATCTGTCGTGGCACCCAGGTGCCTTTCTTTGAGCTTCTGCCAGAGGCCAGGCTAGCTGTGGGCTGTGCCCACCCTTCCCCCTCCCACAGGAGGAGGAGATCTGTCCTTTGGATGCTTGATCCTCCTCCCCCCAGACGACCCTGCGACAGCTCAGATTCACTCACAAACCTGGGCCATTGGTGTTGCAAGTAATAGCGCTATTGCTGTGCCGGCGGGCTGGCCACTTTATATCTTTTGAGTTTGTTAGTATACCTAATTAGACGTTTTACAAACTAAAAAATATGTGTACATTTGATCATACCACAGTGAGATACTCAAAATGTTTTGGAAAACCAACAAATGGAAATAAAGTAGGCATGCAGTACTATCCACTTATTTAGGTTCTGAGCCCCCTCTCTTCTGGACCCGTCTGCCCGCCACCCTCATTCCCAGGCTTACCCCCCTGGGCAGGCCGCTGAGAGGGCTTCCCACTCCCTTAAGTACATCGTGGGCAAGCCCCAGATTACCCCGCCCGGTTGGGGCTACGAGACGAGGACACCCCTCCCGGTGAGCTTCGAGGCAGTGGATGACAGAGCAGGGCCGGCATGCTGGGGGCTGGCATTTTGTTTTCTGTACTCGCTTCCTTGGGGGCGAGGATGTGCAATGATGTCCAGCGTCCACCCCACCCCCCCGATGTACTGGCGCCAGTTGCTGTGGTGCCCTTCCCGGCTTCTGTCAGGTGTCCATCAAGCACCGGATACTCTTTCCCTCCCTCCCCCCAGAGGAGAGCAGTCCCCAGGACGCTCAATTGTTCTCCCCCGGCTGGCCTTCTGACTCCCTGGGTCCGTTCCCGAACCCGGGTCCGCATTGCAAGCGGAAATCTAACTGGTGCACCAGAAACTGATGCCATGTAGCATTTGTTAAATAAAAGATATATATCCTATTTATATATTTTTTTTAAAATTGATACCCCAAGATATTGTCAAGTGGCCAGTATGCACTTGCAGGCAGATTTTTCAAATGTTGCCACTGACTATCCAGTGATTGTGCACGAGAGTAGTAACCCTGAAAAAGTGTGATGCAGTTATGCTTTCATAATGCAGCGTCCTGTGCGAGAGAATTTCCTTGTATCATGCCCTCTGCTATGTTTGTCCTGTTTTAAGCCCAGCTTCTACATTTATGCTCATGATGCCCTGACCCTGTGCCACTCTAGTGCTGTTCCAATCATTTGATTGGACTGGTTCTACAGGGGATCCCCTACTTTGCTCTTGTGGGAACCGGCGGTACTTCATGAATCTCTTAAAGGTCAGTACAGTAATCAAACAGAAACGGAACAAAACAAAAAAAAAAAATTAAGCAGGACATGGCCCCCAGCCCTACATTCCAGCTTGATGAGTTAGCACAAGTGGTGCCACTAGAAATCAAGCCCCAAGAAAGTTTGAGGAGGACGAGGGGCATACTTCATTCGAGGATGTGCAAGCATTATTGTTGCTCTCTGGCTCTTCCTGGCCCTCCACTTGTGTGGAAGGACCAGGAAACCGTTGTGGGTCAGACTGTTAAATTTAAAATTGATAGTGTGGTAGTGGCTAAAGGCAACTAAATACTAAATAAAAGGTTATTCTGGCATCATGCCGGCGACCCAAGTTCAGGAGCGAGCTCGGGTGCCAGGGGTCAGCAGGGCAGGGATCAGATCGAGCACCTGCAGGGCTGCTCTCCTGTCCCGGGGGGAGGGCATTGGGTTGCCCAGTGCTCCAGCGACCCCTGGTGGAGATCAGGGGTGCTGTAGAGGCATAGGTGGCACATTACAGCGTGCCTGACACTGGCAGGGTTGCCGGTGCTGCCGCTGGGAAGGCGGAAGGACAGAAACAGAAACGCCTGGCCCGAGAGATAGGCGACTGCACCTTCTCCATGCCTAACGCCAGATCTGACTCTGCTGAAGCCTCATCACTGCTCCTCCAAGGCCCCGCCCACTTACCAGAGTCTGCCTCGGAAGGAGCCCAAGTAAGTGGTCGGCCTACTCTCCCCAGGCGGGTTAAACCAGGGGTGCTGGCAGTGTGGTGGGGGAGAGAGAAGGGCACAAGACCGTAGTGGATCTCAGGCGGCAGGCTCAAGGGGAGGATGCCTGAGAGAGTTCCCCCGTGCCGTGATCGGAGGGAAAAAGAGTTTTGGGGGGGGGGATATATATAAAAATAAATACTTATTTTCAGTTTGTTGACTGGGCAAGACACACTGAGCTAAGGTGCCTTTCAAGTTGTGACCAGGAGTGGGAAATGAATGAGAATGGCACAAGCTCGATACACAAAAGTACAGTCATTTTGGTTATCCTGGCTTGCAGTCATTAATTTCTGTTCTGTCTGCAAACCAAAATGTCTGCTGTTTAGAGCCTGAAGGTGGGATGCATTTGGTTATCTTTTCGGTGTCTAATGGATGACCGTCCAGGTCACAAATCCATCACAGATAGTTGGGCACAACTGGCAGTCTCTCCTCCAAAGAACCAGTTGCACTTACTGAACATGGAGATTTGGGTCACCTGCCTGTTTAGTCTGCGGAGGAAGAATGACTAGCTTTATACTGTACTAAGGGACACTGCATAGGCTGAGTAGAAAGAGAACTAAGGCAAGCATAACTCTTGACTGGTGGATGAGCAGAGGGCTTCAGCTTCTAATGTGACATCAGTGCTTCTCTTTTTGCAAACATACGTAGTTAATCACTACAGAATGGAATGCAGGAGAACTGGAATGTGGATCGAAAAAGCATAATAGAGAATAATGTATGAGGAGGTTTGTTATGAGTTTGTTTTACCCAGCTGAGGTGTGTGGCCCACAATCCACAAAGCAGAGTTTTTAGGTGATTTGTTAGGGTATCGCCAGGGAGTTTTAGGTTGCAGTCGCACCAGTAGTTATTCAAGTTGCAATCACACTAAAAGGTAAAGCATTAGCACAATGAGACTGTGAGAAACAGAACCACAGCAAGGTCCTTCCCCATGTCTGAATACTCTCACAGTTACGGGCAGGAGTCCAAAACAGCTGAGCCCAATACATTTAAGAATTTCACTCAATTAGCAATTAACCAGTCAAGTGCGATGACCCCAGCTAATGTTAATGATTACCTAGGCAACCACTGGTAGAAAGAGGGGAAAGATGATTTTCATATAAACACAAGGAATTCGGTATGACAGTAAACAGCCGTAATATAAAATGACCTAGTGTACTAATTGGAGTACAACATCGGGTAATACATTAAAAGGTTCCTTGGCATCTACCTTGTCTGTCCCATGCAGGTACTTGTACATTTCTATCATGTCACCCCTTTCCCTTCTCATCTCAAGGCGTATGTGTTCATGTTCTGCAGCCTGGCATATGACTTGTCCCCTAGTCTCCTAGCCCCTGGACCATCTTGGTTACCCTGCACTATACTGCATCCACAGGTACTGCACACAGAGAGGCAGCCTTTATGGGCTAACGAATATCTTGTACACATTTATAGGCAATTGAATTGGAATCCTTATTTGGAAATTGGGAATTTCAGCAAGGACTGTGTTCTATTACCATTACTCCTTTTTCACAATGGTCCACGGGCTCTGTAAATATGTTTTTACAATTTGCGTGTGCAAGATAGCTAAACTGAAGTGCAGCATTCTTTTTTTTTTTTTTTAACAGTGTGTGTCCAGTGACTTGCTAAAGGTCCCGTAGGGAGCCTGTGGTTGAGCTTCATCCTTTTACTCACCAGTTTTACATTCACTGATCTAACCAGTAGACCATGCTACCTTCCAAACCTCTACACGGGCAGCCGCCAGAGATTGGTAGAACAGGCCTTAGCCTAACATCTCATCCATAGCCTATAACCTCGCAACACAGCTGCCGCAACCCCTGGTACTGCCCTGCAGTGTTAGCATTGGGCTCAGCCAAAGTTCAAGATTTGTGATTTTTTAACCAACTGCCTGTGACCCAGAGGCGAGATTTGTTACTACTGAGCTACAATGGAATGCAAAGTAGCTGAAGAAATCTGGACTTGCATGAAGGTTGTGTCAAAAATTGGTTCCATGTGCCGTATGAAGTAGGGGCAGAACTGGCACCTGTTCGATCTTCAAAATACTGCTAGACCTATTACTCATTGGTCAGTGAATTTTTTTTTTTTTTTTTTATTATAGTATGTCCTCGATTTTCACCTCCAGCCCTCATCAATTTAGCATTTCCCTTTCTCTGAAGAGTAGGAACTTGAAGTATAAAGTTATGCCAGACATGGATTATAGTTTACCTTCAAAAACTCCCTTCCACTCCAGCTCAAATACTGTAACAATATTACGTGCTGATATTACCATGTCCCCAGTTTTGGTAATTTGTCCCAGGATTTTTCTTAAGCCTTGTCCGTATTATTTGGGCGGTTTAGAGGTGCACCTGTATGCTAGCAGATTTTGTGTGGGCTAGTTAAATTTTCCTTAACTAGCTCTGCTGACTTGAAAAGGTAACATTTCATCACTTGCATCAGTGGAAAAATCCGTGGGGCCAGTCGATTTTCCCCAGTTACTAGTCCTGTTGGCTAGTGGCTGTAAAACTTAATGGAAAACTGCACCCTCCTATCTTGTAAATTTTGTTTCCCTGTCAACAGGAAACTCTTTTTGTCATGCAGCTGTTAGGCTTTTTTTGTGACTGCAATAGTTTATTTTCACTGTTTGTACTTGTCCCTGTAACTGTCCTGGGGGGGGGTCACCATTTTCTGGTTGTTGAATCTCATTGTCCCTGAGAGCTGCATTAACATATGTGAACATGATGTGTCAGTACCCTTTGGACTCCACAGTATACCTGTCTGCTTAGAGTTCAACAAAATGCATGCAGCAAGGTGTGAAATACCACATGTACTTTCAGTTAGCTTTGCAAACTGAGTCATAATGCAGGGGTTTCCCTGTAAACTGTATTCAGTTTGTGTTCCCAAAGGTGTTGTTTTTTTTTTTTTTTTTTTTTTTTTTAAGGTACTTTTTATCATAGCAATACATGGTATAAATTGGTGCTATGACATCATATTCTCATATGCTAATGTAGCTCTCATGGACAATGAGATTTCAACAGCGGTAACATGGAGACCCCTATGATAGTTACAGGGACTAGCATGAACAGTGAAAACAAACTAAAGCAAATGCACATCTCCAACAGCTACAGGAAAGAGTTGTGTGTTAACATGGAAACAAATTTAGAAGATATGAGTGGTGTAGTTTTCCTTTAATTTAGACTCCTGCTGTTGGCAGCAATTAGCCCTGTACTGTATGTGTGTCAGTGTACTGTAGTTCATGATAAAACATTTTAGTTTGGACAGAAGGCGCCACTGAAGCTACAAACTGCTGTTTTTCTTCTGTGCAGATAACTCCCCAAGCTGCGTTTTGAAAGTGGGGCCATTTCTTTTTGTCTACCTACAGGCTCCCCATAAAGGTTGTTTAACAAAAATGCCCTGTTGAGGGGATGCCATCCCTTCATCCAGGCATTCGCAAAGCAATGTAGCCACTAGTAATGGCAGCTGTACTACCAACTTGAAGAAGAAGGGCTGTTGTATTATGTTAACACTTCTGCTGTTTATTATTGGCTCAAGTAGTCTGATTAGGATTAGCAGAGGTTATAATACTTTGCAAACATCTCGGAAACAGAATGGTGTGCTGTCAGGAAGGTTGTGCGTGCTACCTTACTTTCTTCCATTGCCACTGCAGTGTCTCACTTTTCAGTTTCCTTACTTGCGGAGTACGGCATTTTTTTCTTGTAAAATGCTTCCTTGTCCTCATTTTTGAGTTTGCTTTAAGCATTTTTTAGATCTGAAATAATTTAAAGGAGAGCTCCATTTTAATTATGTCCACCATGAGTTTTTCATCACTATTCTCATTTATAGTTCAATACTCCGGGCCCCAATCTCAGTCACATTCTGTGGCACTAAGTATTGGTATGACCATTTAGTGTCACCAAAATGCTTGCAACCCTGTCAAGCTATGCACAGTGGGAGGGGGTGGAGTCCTTGACTTTTCTATCTGCGTGGTCATAAACAGCATCGTAAACATGTGGCAGGGTAGTCCAGAGCTGCAGTGCAAGTAGACTGCAGAGCCATACACAGCAGCACAGTGGTCCTCATTAGACTGGTCGCATTCTCCTTTACATCATCCAGCTAACTGTTTGGTAATGGGGAGTGCAGCACTGCACAGAGTTGCAGTGGCTTGGCATGACCGAGGTAATCCGGGGGCACCATGGATGAAGATGCAGTGGTGGGACACAGGAGCTTGGGGGGAGCCACTGACCTACCAGGGATATAAGTACTAATGAGGTGGGGGGCATTATATCTCCAGGAATATGGCCATCCGAGCACAGATTAATGGAACCACTGACTGCAGGGGACCACATGGTATGGGGTAAAGGAGGGATGAGATTTTGGGGTAGACCACCCCTTTGCAAACGTGTGTGACTAGTTAGCATTGCACTGCACAATTTTAACAGGTGCTGTGGAGTGCTGCAGCTCTGTCACAACCTCAGTCCAATCTGTTGGCAGATTCAAACCCTATTTGTACCCAACATGTGGATCAACTGTTTGCATTGCACCACTGTTACAGGGTCATCTCTCGCCTGCAATACGCACCATTCTTTGCCTGTGGTACTAGCTTGGAGGTGGAGAACTGGGTCGACCTGTTTTTCATCTGTTCTGCCCACCACCCTAACCAGCTGAGAATCTGCCCCCAATTGCAGGGTTAGAAATTAAGAACATTTTGGTGGCAGATCACTGGGTTAGTAATCCTTACATTTTCAGATTGTTGAGCCTGCTTCCTGTATGGGGATTTATAATTGTATCCAGCTGCCAAAGTTAAAGGAGTACTATAGTCGGAACTTCCGAAAACATATGTTGTGCAGATGTTTTGTGTGTGTGTGTGTGTGTGTGTGTGTATAGTCTTTGTTTGTCCTTTCCTTTGTTTGCAATTAGGAGTTTTTTTTTCTAAATTTGCCCACTAGTTTTATGGCTCCTGGCAATCTCCATGTTCCAGTTTTTTAAGGCTTTTCTTTTACCTGCAATGCCTCCTGTCCATGGGTCAGTGAGACATCCAAGATCACTGAATCAGTTAGTGAAAGCTGCTGCAGACTCTGTCTGCTGTTGGGAGCCTGATGTTCTGATCTTAACTAAATAACATTTTCTAATTAAACCATTTTGTCTTCTAGGTATGTGTCTGGGTAAAGCTAGCAGGAGTAAATGTTTTGTTTTCAAGATGTTTCATTTCATCTATCTGCATGCAACCATAAAAAGCACACAAATAACTCCAGGTCACCTGGGCTGTAATTGATGAAGACTATAGCCATTTCCTTAGTGGGTAGCCCACACTTTTAACCCACACTATTATCCCTCAGGTGTTTGCAAAACTGTAAATGTAGCTTTAGTTCTCACTGGATCAGGAAAGTTACTTAAAATCACACCTCTATTCCTGCAAGATCAACTGTAGCTAGTACTTGTTGAATCTATGGTCACATGGGACAGAAGGCATTGTAGGAAAAAAAGCAGTAAAAAAAAAAAAAAAATGTAAACATGGATATCCCCAAGGGCCATAAAAACAAGTAGGCAAATGAAGAAGAAAAAAGAAGATCCTAATTGCAGACAAAGGGAAGGCCACAGTAGGATTACACACACAAGTCAAAACAGTCCGCACACCATGGGTCCGATTTCCAAACAGCCCTGGATGGCCACAAGAGACTTGTGGCAGGGGATTTGACACAAGTGGCGACTTGCGTCCGGTGTGGCAAATGTGATTTTTTTTTTTCCAGAGGAAGCCCGCCGTAAACCCTGATGCAGGTCCTTTGCATCCAGCACAGCCAGAAAGATCAGCCCCCGTCTACCTTTGCGCCATTGGAGGAGCCAACTTATGGGGCTTGCATCAAAGCTTTGGCATGGCTGTAAATTGTGTAAAGTGTCGCAACTGCGCCCAATGTACTACAATTGGGCACAGTTGTAGACATTGCATTCAGTGCACTTGCATCAACCTTCTAAAATCGGGCCCCGTATGTTTTTGCAGATTTTGACTGTAGTACACTACTCCTTTAAGGAGCCAAATGGACTTCATGTGTTCTATTATTTATTTATTTTTATCTATTTTTTTTTTTTTTTTTTGGTCTCTGGGCCACCACTTACTCCTCCTGTCTGTTCTTGCTGCTGTGCTGTCGGGGACTGTTCAGCTCTGTTAGCCCTCACCTGCTCCAGTAAAGATGACTTGGTGCATTTCTTTTTTGTCCCTGTTTTCCTTCCCAAAGTCCCTTTCTCTACCTCATGGCTTGAGCAATACCTGTGTAGGCTTCTGAAGTCACAGTGCCCCTGTGCTAAGAGGCAAGCTGTCTTTCCCGTTCTCTGGTAGTCATGGAGGCACTGGAACGTGCCACCTGTCTTCCCCATGCCCGAGGCATGCTGCTGAGCAGCGGCGTCCTCAGCCTGGCATACGCCCCCTTGCCCAACACAGTGCCCAAGTCTAGTAACAAAGGCTGTTGTAGGGCCAGTGATTTTCCATTTTCAGTGGAAAACATTGGTAAACAAATGAATTTATCATTTTTAAACCAGCACTTGGGGGTCAATTTTTCATGAGAACTCCATTTGTACCACTTTATCATGCAAAATAAAATCCACTTTGCACCAGTTTTTTGGGCAGCCACATTCATTTCAAGCCATTTTTTCTAGCAAACATGCAGATTTGCCTTCAGTTTTGAAAGAGAAAATGGATTTTAAGATTTTGCCAGACAGAATTGGCCATTTTTGAAAATGGAAATTCATTGGTTTTTATTGTTGTCTGCGTGGCAGCACGATGCGCTGCCAGTTGGCCTTTGGGCTGGCCTTGTGCTCTAGTTTTGTTTTTTTTTTTTTTTTTTTTTGTTGAAGAGCTAAAGAGAAATCCTGGGAGCCGATGAGCTCCTGGACTACTGCTAATGTCAACCCTTGTTCGTATCATCATTTTTCTTGTGACTAGTATGAAGTAACATAAAAAAATATGTTTCCTGACCTTTATGGTATACTTGGAATATCCGAACTAAAGGCCCATTCCAAAAAAAAAAAGGGTCCTGTTGAGGGCTGACTGCAGTCATGGAGTCCTTGTCCTGCACGTGCAGAACACTCTATATTAGCCACAGATTTAGCAGATTTGCTTACAGTAACTGATGCAACTTCATCCGTGACACTTACATACTAACATACTAAAATGCCAACAGAAGAGGCCTAACAGTCTCTCGAGTCTGCTTGATTTTCAGCACCTGCACTGAGGGCCGATTTTGGTGCCCCCCCTTTGGGTTATACTGTCCCCAGTCCCAGATGTTCCACCTGTATTGGGCCTGGTCAGATTTACCCTCCCCCTGTACATGTCCCATCCCCTCTTAAACCAGTCCACAGTCTCCATCTCTACCAGCTTCCTGGGCAGTGCATTCCATATCTCCTTCTCCCCTCTGAGCCTGCCCCCTTCCAGCTTACATCCGTGACCTCTTGTTGCCCCACCCTCCTTCCTTTGGAGCACCCTGACTGGGCCTCCTTTATTGATCCCTTTCATGTACTTAAAGACCTCCATCATGTCCCCTCTGTCCCTCCTCTCCTCCAGGGTGTACATGTCGAGCTCCCTGAGCCTCTCCTCATAGGTCCTCTCCCCCAGGCCCCAGATCATTTTGGTTGCCCTCCTTTGGACCCTCTCTAGGAGTGTAACTTCACCTATGACACTTTTATTAGTGATCCATCCAGGGGTGTGCAGGGAGTGGGGCTGTGACCCACACAACACATGGTGCAGAGAACTGCTGGAGGGTGTTGATGCAGTGCCAGCAGGACCACTGCTGTAACACCAGTGAGTCTCCCACCAGACCAAGGCTTCATTTGAGCCATGTGGGGAATGAATGGCCCTCCCACTGTTGCCCATCACCCTTTGATATGTTTCACCTACGCAAAGAAAGGCATTCACTTTTCTACTGGGCTGGGTATCCCATTGGATTCCAGTTTGTCGTTCTGCACCCCAGAATGCCTCTTGCCCCCACACGGATCTCCTCACATGCATAGTGGGTTGCTGGAGGCTATGGATTTTGCATTGTGTGGAATCGAGTGGAGGTGTTGAGCAGTGCACACAGACAACATACAAATCATAGATGCCAGCATCGCTGTTGAAGAGCCCTAACTCCAGGGTCAAAGAACATAAGTTTAAACGCAGTGAAAAGTGTGGCACCATATCAATGGATTTTGAAACAAACACGAACAGCAGGGATTAACACTGAAGGCTGAAAATGAATGCAGAGTGCATAATTAAGTATATTATTAGTTTTAACATGTCACGAACTACTGCTTTCAAAATGAAAACCAGTTTAATGTTCTTGACATGCAGAGCGCTTCTTGGGATCTGTTTCAGTCAAAGCTGCTTTAATTTTATTGGCACATCCAACACACATTTCCCTTTTGATAGTTTATGGAATGTGGGTATTGTATTACTTGTGCTAAAACATTAAGCAAAAAAGTGTTTACCTACATGTTATGCAAATGGCTAAATAGAGTTTACTGTTATGGGATTAAAAACAGTGGTGATTGTTTGCTTCTCCCTGATGGAAACCCTATTTGCAAAAGACAAGAGCCTTTATTAGTAGTTTCTCTTTCTGGCATCTCTGTCTGCCCCCAGTGACGGTTCTGTCCATTCCCGACCCCCCACTTGTGCTCTACTGGTGAGGAGATGGTTGACCGATCATGACCCAGGAGTGTTGGACATCCTGCCTGCATCACAACATTGGGGGTATTTGTCAGTATTTTTGGTATTTGATGGATGATATGTTCAATGTTTACTCCATTCCCCCTCCCTCCCTCGTGGTGATGTGTGTACAGTCTTGCAACCACAACTCTCCACCCCAAGCATGAGAGATGCATTTTACCGGGTCATCTCCTGGCCCATCCACAGGGCTCTTTGTGGGAGCAGCCAAGGTAGTTTTCCTTCTGGGCCAGAAACACTGCCTCAACAGCACCCCTGCCATGGACCGCCAGATTGTGGTAAACTCGGGCTCACTCCCAAACAAGGGTCACCCACATAAAACCACATAGGGCTGTCCCTGGGGTGTTATGCAGACCCACACTTATAGGTCTCTTAAAGGCTTCTGTTGCCCGTTTTTAAGATGGGTGGGGTTACTGGCCCATCGGCACAGCAGTGGGGTTACTGCTCACAACACCAGTGACCTGGCTTCAAAAACAAGCTAGGGTCATCACGGGCCAGCAGAAGGTAGACAGATTGGGTGTACCAGAGGACGTTGCCGTCTGAGGAAGGAGGAAGTCAGTTGCTGCAGTGCTAGTGCCACCTTGGTGACCACAGGTAGAGCCGCAAGCAACGCTGCTAGAGAAAGGGGGTTATTTACTGCTGCGGTACGTTGACACACTTGCATGCATGAGCATACTCACCTTCGATGCAGACATCTTTAGGGAGTGGGGAGGGCATGGAAACATCCAGAGTGACGCAGGATGAAGCTGGTCTCCGGTAGGCCCCACACTGGTGACCTAGGCACCCTGTGTACTGTGGAGTCATAAAATGGGGGTGGGGGAGGAGAGATGAGTGGGATCAAGTCTTCATATTCTCGTCTGTCCTCTTCAGTCTTCACCCCACCAGAAAGTTTGATATTATGCCGTGTTCTGTCATCAGATTTTTAAATTACTTAAAGTGCTCTTTCTCAAAATACACAGTAGGGAACAAGGCGTTTCTGGAGATCTCCGGCCAGAAGGTATGTATTCACTGCTGCTGCAGTAGATACGGTTATTCTGTCAATGTCTCAAGGCTGACTCTCGCAAGGGGAACCAGATTTCATGAAACTGAACATACAAATTTGTTAAGGTAGTTGTTGGCTGTATATCTGACCTTGAAACATTGGTGTAAGTAAGTGAAATGCTACATTCTGGCTGTACCTCATAGTTCTTCAAATAAAAAATTAAAAAATAAAAATAAAACATCTAAAACTAATCACTGCAAAACATGCATTGTTCGACCACATAATAATTTATATAATAAATCAATCATCACAAGGTACATTTACACCCTGAAATGCTACATCTTTCGTACTAAATCAAGGCAGAATACTTGGTCAATGAATTTTTTTTGTTTTTAACTGTTGCTGTGTTGCTTAGACTCCTTGCAATGGGGGTCTGTGTCCCCCACACACACCCTCCCTCCCAGTCACTGTTGCTATTTTGTTTATTGATTTTCTGATTTTCCTTTGCATTGGGGGCTGTGCCCCCCCCCCAATCACTGTTGCTATTTTGTTCATTGATTTTCCTTTGCATTGGGTAGTTGTGCCCCCCCCACACCCCCCCAGTCACTATTGCCGATACATTTGGGAGGCAGTATAGTGCAGTGGTTTAAGGCTCTGAGCTACAAATCAGGAGACCTGGGTTTGAATCCCACAGCCCCCACTTGCATACTGTGTGATCCTGAGCAAGTCACTTAACTTCCCTGTGCTCCCAGGTCACACCTGTAAACAAGCTTTCAGCTTAGTGTGCTACTCCTGGTTAAACAATCATTTGGGGGGGGGGAATAGTTGAATTAGTTTTATATATTTATTTTAATGGTGGCTTGCCTGTTTAATTTGGTGATACTGTAGATCTCGGACACAGCACACATTTCAGACATAAATGAGATTCAGCTTCACTAATTCAACTATCGCCAGTATTTCCCGTAACGTAAGGCTGTTTATTAAGCAATCTGTTATTGTAAGGCTTGCCTGTTTTATTACATTATCTGCAGTGACTTTTGGTGTGTGGCTTGCATAAAGGGACATGGTTCAGAGCGCAAGGGGACGCTACCGTAAGTAACCAGTGTCGGAAATGCATGCCGTGTCTGACTGGAGATCTCCAGTATCACCGGGAACAAAATGATAGACGAGGAGAGCCGAGTACTAGTTGCGTATCATTCAGCACTAGTTTTCCAGCAAAATATAAAAATGCATGCAATGTTCTATGTTGATTTGTCACTTGGTGCCCAAGGAGAGCATATTGTTTAGACTTTTACTGTATAAACAGAGAGGGTAGTTCCCCTCCCCCCTCAACAAGGAATTGTCATTGGATACCGTTTTTGTTTCAGTTGTTTTAAAGGGAAAGGCTCCCAGCTCTCTAGTTGAGCAAACAAGACCAAATTCATCAAATTACAGATTAAGATCTTAAGCTGCTGGGACTCTTACAATTCTGTCCAGCAAACTAAAAGCTGGTGGGGAGAGAAGCTTTATGGCGAGGATGGCTCAGGCCTGGAATAATCTTCCAGCAGTAGTCAAATCCTAGTCAAATCAAAATCTCCTCAAGAAAACATTTACGGATCATCTAACAGGGGCATAGTTTATTACTAGCAGTGAGACTCGCTGTGGCTTGGATTGAAGGATGCATCATTTATTACTTAATGTAAATATTAGGTACTGCCTGCTTTGCCTGTTTGCATGCAGATGGCTGTGTTTAATATATTGTGAAACTGTGGCTATTCTTGTGTAATGCCCCCAAAATGCCTTTGGAAACCAGACTTGCCGGTAAAACAGTTTTTTAATTGATACATTTATTAAAAAGAAAGACTTTATGCCATCATTGTGGAGCCTCCACTTGTCGTCATGCTGCTGACCTCCATTGATGTCTCGAGCCTAGGATGGCTGGTGCAGGGAGGCTGAAGGAAAGTCTGCATAGATGCTGTTTTCCTGGGAGAGGGTCTGGAATTGTACCGCTGTTAAAGTGACTGCTGGTGGCAGACCTGCGGTTGTGTTCTTTGCAATGGCAGGGAGCATTCATCTCTTGGCACACCACCCCAGGACACCGCAGCACGAATGCGCGGCAGGGAGGGATGGCAGAGAAAAATGGGCATATGATTCACCCAGCATGCCAGATCACAACGCCTTTGGCTGTACCCACGCAACTTGATCCACCCCAGCCAGCACTCTGGCTGCACCCCAAAAGTCCTCCCTATTGTCCATGTATGTGCTTCGTCCCTGGCCTATGCGCTTCAGTTTCACATAGCGGCTTTTAACAGATGGTACACTGGCTGCATGTCCATGAAACTTAGATGATGAAGACTTTGTCAGTGCCTAAGTTCAGAAGTTTTCTAAACAGGTGTCAGAAATGTGCCTTATTTTCAAAGCCTTATGATGTAGGCACAGTTTGTTGACTGAGAACAACAGGGACATGTTATGTTTGTAGGCAGTGCCTGATCTGGGATGTAAGATGGCCTACAGTACACTTGGCGTGCCGCAGGTGCAACAGTAATGCAGCTGCTTGCAACTCTGCTGATCCTGGGCTTGGGAGCAGACTTGAATTGTTGAAGTCCAGCCAGGGCTAGGAGGCTCGTGTATCCAAGGGGCTTCTCTCCTTCGGGGTGGGGGAATTTGAGCCCTGCAGTGTGAATGCAATGAAGTGAAAGCTAGGTGGCATCACATTTGGGACCACCAAGAAAGGGGGGATCACCTCCAGATGCTTCCATGGTGGATCGATGTGCATGTCCTTGCATGGCTGGCATACCTAAGGAAAGAAAAATGTTAAATCACCCCCAGTCCATTAAGGGGGTGAATTGGACACCCCATGGAGGCCCTTGCATGTCCAACATGGCAGGCCACCACTGCTTGGTCCTGGGCACATGGTGGATAACTGGTTACTTCATGAGAAGGCTGGTGATGGGGCTGTGTTGCTGCCATCAGGTGGAGGGTGGACCGATAAAGCTATATGGAATAAAAAGTAAACCTAAGGTGTGAAAGAAGTAAGTGCCTGAGCTTGGACTTGAACCCAGACCACCCAGAATACTGTTCCGATTGCACTACTAGCTGCGCCTTCAAGGCAGCCTCAGTGGCACAGCTGGTAGAGCAATTGGAATGGTATCCCGGGCAGCCTGAGTTTAAGTCCCAGCTGAGGCACTTACTACTTTTTCTCCATTGTTTGTAGGTGTTTCACAATATATGCACACCGCACCCATGTGGTTGTATAAACCTAAGGTGTGTTTACACTACAGTTCTATTGTGGCAGTGTCACAGTTTTTGGGTTGCACATAGTGCTGCAGCCATTTCCTTCCCATTGAAACACAGGAGCTGTGGAGCATTTTGAGTGACCTGGCTACCTCCCCAACCCAGCACTGATATGTTTTTTGTACTCTCCCTCCCACTTTCTCCCTTGGTGCTTTTCCTTCTCCCAAATTCAAAGTCCCTCTTTCTTTTTTTTCAAATCTCCTTCCCTTGACTTCAAACCCACAATCCCACACATCACTTGAGGTGGTGGGTAGTGTCACACAAGGACTGAAACACTGGCAGTGGTTTCCAACCTCCCCAGACTTTGCCGGCTACGTGAGAATTGCTTCCCTGCACTCCCAGACTACTTCTCCGCACTGATCTACTCACAGCGAATCATCAGTTCTGCACAGATCATAATTGTGCAGAAGGGTCACTATAAACAGGCATTTCACAGCAGATTCCACTACGATGCCCTGAAGCTGCAGCAACATTATACCACAGGAGAGACTTGGGCAGGTTTTCTAACCCTTCTTAGAAGCATTTCAGAGGCGGTGTACCGATCCCTTAGGATGACAGAGATGTCTGCTTGGGTAAGCTATGCCAGCTCATTCGGTGCACTGGAGCTGTGCTGCTGCTGTGGAGAGTCCTGTGAGGTGATAGGGGGGAGTAAAGGCAGTGATGAGATCCAAAAATATTGTTCAGTATAAAGGACTAAGGGAGAACGTGCTGGCAAGACCTCTGTACGTGAGTTACTGGTAGCCCTGCCAACCACACCCTTGGTGATGTGATATCCTTCCCAGAGGCTGAGTGAGCTGTCAAATATTATATTTGGTGTGATGGATATTGTATTTATTAGTTCATGTGTCCAAGACAACTCGTGACAGAAAGAGTGGGCCCCTTGAAATCTCTCCATCTAAAGAGCAGCTGCCTGCCAAAATAAAAAGCTAAAGCTAGGCGATTTTCAACTACTCTGTTTAATGTTGGCGTTTTCTATTTGGCTAGGTTCTTCTGTTATCGGTTTACTAAATATTTCAGATGTTGCAGTACTAATTCACAAAGAAGCTTTGACTGTCCCTGACTAACCTTACAATTGCTTTTTGTTACATCAGTCTTTCTGCATGTAAGTAAGTACAAAGGTGCCCTAAACAAAGACATTGTGAGGACAGTTGGGGACAGTAAAATGTTTTTTGTACACACCTGTTGGACAGACTACCAAGATGTGTTTATAAACCATGCAAAAACAAAGCTGAAAATTAAAAATAAATATTATTCCGTAGCAAACAATACTTAATCTATTTTGGGAGGTGCATGCTAAAGTGTAGCATTGCTCTTTAAAGTGGATAGTGAAGCGGATATCATAAACTTGTCAAAGTTTCAAAACCGTAAAGTAGACATATTAGGTGAGATCCATTTCCAGTAGTGTTTTCTTTGTCAGTTACAACTAAAATAAGTGTATCAAGAATCATGAAACGGTTCTAATTTTAAAAGAGGAAAGAAAAGCTGGTTGTTCCAGCAGTGTCCAAGGGAGACTAGACCCTTCCTTACACATACAAAACCAAACCGTACACTGAACATTCCAGACCACACAGTGAAAATATGGAGTTGCAAAAAATGTTTATTACAAGGTACAAATACAGTGTCAACAAATATCCAAATGAAGCAACAAGTAGCACTTGCACCTCAAAAATAAGACCCCAAGCAGGAGACTTTCAGACACAGCTAAACTCGCCGCAGCATTTTGCCTCGAAATGTAAGGCTTTGACAGGGCAGTTGGCAGTAGTCTGTGACTCAGTGCCAGGAGCCCTCTGTCAAATTCCAGAGCATTCGCTGCATGAAATCTGCATTGTAGCTGAACAGGCTGGGTTTGAAACTGAAAGGGCTTTCTAATGCTGCTTTCATTCTAGCCTCTTCCTTACCTTCTCCTTTCTTCCCACTGTACGTGTGGTTATCAGCAATTAAGATTTTTTTTTAATGAATTCATGTAAAACTCTTTCAGATAAAAACAAGTAGGATCCTATTTCCCAAGAAAGTTTTTGCCTTCTTTATTTCTTAAGTTAGTTTTTATTGGTTTTTAAAAAGTTGTACATTCATCAGCTATATATAGAATAATGTATGTTTTTGACTGTGATACAATTTTTTTTTTAACACACCCAATGTTTAGTGTTGCTGCATAGACCACAAGAGCAAAACTTGAGTTGTTCTAAAGGCAAAACACACTGATGGCTTGTTAATAATAAATAAACAAATAAGTGTAATCAGCTGTCACCCATATTTTTATTTTTTATAATATCTGTTAGGGGGTGATAACCAGACCTAGATTAGAAGTATGTAAATTTTGTATACAGACGTGTGTGTGTGTGTGTGTGTGTGTGTGTGTGTGTGTGTGTGTTAGAGAGGACAAGTAAGCTGACAGATGCTGTCACAGCTGTTTTCTGTTAGTGTGACGGTGTAACTTTGCAGGTGAATGATCAGCTGTGACTTTCTCTGTATGAACCTGGTGTTACATGATGGGATCACTTGCCAATAAAGAAAGAATAAGCCATAACATCATAAATAAGCCAGCGCTCTTTTAACAAGATATGGAATCTGTTTCTAGCTTTAAAAGCATGTTTAACATGGTTGCACATTGTACCGCAGCAACCCGACCTCTCGGGTTGCTGTGGTGCAAATACAGCCATGAAAATATTTACCTGATCATGGTAAGTTGTTCCCTTCTCCTCTCCCCAAACCGCTGCTGAGTTGGGGACATGTTGTGGAGTGAGCTGTGTAAGTGGTCATGTGCACAGGCTGCACCACCCACTCTAGCGCAGTCTATGGTCCCTGCATCCTGCCACCCAGCTCTTGTACTTACAGCCCCTCTCCAGCCAGGCTTGCATCGGCACTGACAGGGGCCATGTAAACTTAATACAGATGAGGTTGCAGGGGTCGAAATTAAGTTTTGCAGCTACTAGCCAGCAGGGCTAGTGACTGAGAAAATCCACTAGCCCTGCGGACTCTTCCACTGGCCCAGTTGGTGTACATACTGAAGTGTTGCCTTTTCCAGTGCAAGCCCACAGGGCTACTTAAATGAAAATCTTACTAGCCCGATATGGAATCTACCTGCATTTGGCTAGCGGGCCAGTGCCAGTTTCAACTCGTGGGTTGGAGGTTGGGGCAGCATAGGAGCTGCCAAAAGAACCACCACAGAGTAGCCGTGTTAATGCATCTTAAAATGTATTAAGAGATGTCAGTATCTTCTTTATCAACATCATCTAAGGTATGTTGCTTCAGTCAAGTTTCTTTGCTTCATCCTGATATTAAGAACTACTAGTGATGCAAATACTCACAAGATATTTCCTTTTTATTATTACACTTTTACCCTGCTTTGTTTTAATGAAATACTGTAAAAATTATAATGGGGGGGGGGACACAGGTGTGATGTCACATCAGGTTGAGCTAACTAACTGAAGGTGGAGCCGAATCAGGTTTGTGGTGTCAGTTGCTTTTGGCTTCTCAGAAGTAACCAGAAGGAGAAGGGATCAGATCAGTTCCAGTACAGTAGCTTCTTCTTGCTGATTTTACATTGTTTCTTGTTTTTTCAGTTGGGGGGGGGGGGAAGAAGCCTCTAGCTGGAGGCTGTGAGAGTAAGTAGACTAGACTTGAAAGATTTTCTTACCTGGTAGTGCTTGGAGGTGCAGTGAGGGGCAGACACAGGGCTAATACACTCTCGTGAGAGTCGGGTGTAGGCCCTAATGCCACCCTCCCCCACCCCTCCTTCCCCAGAGCTCGGCTCGCTTATAGGGGAACACTTGCCCTGCAATTGGAGGATGAGGCTTCAGGTGCAGCTCATGTAGTTCTAGCCACTGGGGGTTGGGTTTATAGGCTGGGAGAGAGGAGCTTAGGGAGTTGTGCACTTCCTCTGTAAGTTTACTGTGTAGTACTGTACCTAGTAACGGGGGTACCAGTTTAATGTGGGACTGTATCTAGGATTGGTGGGTGACCTGATTAATGGGTAGGGGTGTATCTTGGACTAGTGGGGAACCAGGTGGTTCACCCAAGGAAACCTACTTGGAGGGGGATGGGACCACATGTCATTAGGGCCGGCATCTTTGGGAGGGTGGTGGGGTGCACAGAGTGTGGGGCAGCCATGGTACTGGACTGGGCTTAAATGTTCGGTGGTTGCCCAGTGTGCTACCAGCTGGCACAGCTTAGGGAGGAGATTGAGGGGATTAGGAGACAGCTGGAGGAAGGGGGGAGGTATGGTTAGGGAATAGGGCAGGGGCTCTCCCATGTGGTTGCACCAAGTACTAGGGGCGGGGGCATAGGGAAAGGAGTGCAGGAGAGTACTCTGGGATCGCTTAGGGACCCTGACAGAGGGGGCCCAAAAGGAGGACACTACCAAGGAAGCAGGCAGGTATCTGGGGACCCTCACAGAGGGGGGCCAAAGGGAGGACATTCTCAGGGAAGTAGGCAGATGGCTAGGGCTGGACAGAAGGAAGCAAGGGGGGAGGTGGATCAGACCTTAAGCTCAGTGACTGCTTCAGTTCTCTTCTTCTGCTTGAGGATGGGGGGGGGTGATATAGCCATGACAGGGGCGGTTAGAGATGGAAAGGGTGTGGGAGGGCAGGAGGCAGGTGCTGGATAGCAGGAAGAACAGGGGGGAACTTGGAATGCGGGAAAATGGGGGGAACAGGGGATCGGAGCAGGAGGAGGAGGAGGTAGAGGGGGAAAGCACAAGGAGAAGGACCAGTTGGGAGGAAAGGGCAAGGCGAGGGACCAGACGTACAAGGAGGATACAGTAAAGGGAGCTGAGGGTTTAGGCCGAGGGAGCACGACAGGCAAGGAGGGGCTGAACGGAGACGGGAAGGAAGGAGGAAGAGCCAGGCAAGTTTACCAGATTGGGGAGGACCAGTCACGAGCAGTGATTGGGGGGTAGTGGGTACAGAAGGATACTTGGGAGGAGAGGAGGCAGAGAATCGGAGGGAAGGGGGTGGCCAGGGTACATAAGGAGGAGGTGGCAGGTGGCACCACGATAGGGAGAGGAGCAAGGAGCCGGCTGGGGGGAGGGGCCGGTAGAAAGGATGAGGGACATGGAAAGGGAGGAAAAGGAGCAGTCAGAGTGCTCCTGTTGGGTGATTCCATGATCAGGGGTATCAAATTGGATAGGGAGGGGGAAGCCTGCCCGGTTAGAACAAAATGCTTCCCTGGACTAACAGTGCACAGGGCCAAGCATGAGGTATATCAGCTGGCAAAGGATTGTGGAGGTTCCCTGGACATACTGGTCCACCTAGGCACCAATGACATTGAGGGAAATAGTGAGCTAGAGATACAGGCAAGGTTCAGGGAGCTTGCCAGGGTCTGTCATGACATAGGATGCGCGATTTCCTTCTCGGAAATCCTGCCAGTGCCAAGGGCTAGTGAGGAACACAAAAGGAAGATTAGGGAGATAAACCAGTGGCTCAGGGGCTGTATGCTAGAGATAGGCTCCACCTCAATTTGGAGAGGAAGGAAATCCTTAAGTTGAAAATAGAGGGGTTCATTGGTGAAAGGTGGGGTTTAAACTTGTGAAGGGGGAAGGGATGGGAGAAAAGGCTGTCGGGGGGGGTCTAATAAAGGAGGGACTCTGTCTCCACCCCCCTGGGGAGCTGGAGGAATGCAGGAAAAGGCCGACTGGTGAGGTGCGGACCAGGGGAAGAAAGAATCCCCACGGGGATGCGAGCAGAGGAAGTGGAAGTATAGGAAAAGGGTGGAAGGTAGTCCTGCTAAATGCCAGAAGCTTGGGCAATAAAATGCCTGAGCTCCAGACGATGCTAACTGAGGGAGGATGTGGCAGCAGTCACTGAGACCTGGGCCACCGCAGGGCACAGCTGGGACCTGAACCTGGAGGGTTACACCATGTTCAGGAAGAACAGGCGGGAAGGGAAGGGGAGGAGGGGTAGCAATAATAGTCAAAAACTGCATTGCCATAGGAGGAGTGGAGGAGGCGGAGGGAAACTGTGGAGGCGATTTGGGTCACCTTGATAACAAGGGGGGGCAAGAGAGTAAAAATAGGAGTGGTGTATAGACCCCCTGCGCTGGTGGAGGAGAGTCTGGTGGCAAATGTTGGGAGACACTGCAGATTGGGCAGGGAAAGGATGGTGGTGTTGGGGGACTTAAAACATGCCAGGAACACACTGGGAGACTATGACGTCCTCAGTGGCCAGGGAACAGAGGTTGTTGGATGTCTTTCAGGACGCGTTCCTAACTCAGCAGGTGGGGGAACTGACCAGGGAGGCGTGGATACTGCATGTGGTCCTGGCAGACAGTGACCAGATTGGAGGCCTGGATGTAAGGGACCCGTTGGCGGGGAGTGACCATGCCACGGTCTGCTTCTGTCTGAACCCAGGAGGGGTAGAAGGCTGCACAAAGACGGAGGTAGCTGACTTCGGGGGCAGATTTCAAGGAAATGGGAATAATCCTCAAGGAGCACTTGGATGGGTTTGGGCCAGACATGGACACTGACAGTAGGTGGGAAATCATCAGGAGGGAGGTGCAGGATGCTACCAGCACCTGCGCAAGAGTAAGATGAAAAATGCGGTAGGGCCCAAAAACCCTGTTGGTGGACCAGGGAGGTTCAGGAGGTGGTGAGCAGAAAGAAGGTGGCCTGTAGGCAATTCGATTGCTCAGGGAGTGAAAGGGATCGAGGGGAGTACAAGCTGATGGCCAGAAGGGCCATTAGGGTGGTGAGGGCGGCTAAGGCAAGGAAGGAGCAGAACCTGGCCAGGGAAATTAGGAGAGGGAACAAGGGGTTCTTTAGATACATTGGGGAAAAACGAAGGGTGAAGGGCAGATTAGCAGGATTAAAACAGGGAGGGATGGGCTCAAGACCCGGGGGAGCAGGCTGAGGTACTAAATAAGTACATTGCCTCAGTTTTCACCAAGGAAAATGGGGGCTGCATCGTACATGGGAGGAGACGGTGAAACTGAGGAAGGGGGGCCCTTACCGATTGGCAGGTCTTGGGGGGCATCACTGGCAGGTGGGGGAGAGGCAAAGCTGGGGGACGAGGTAGTGGAGGTGGAAATCACGGCAGAGAGAGAGAGAGTGAGGGAAGCCCTCGGGTCCCTTATGACAGAGAAAGCACCGGGGCTGGATAAATTGCATCCTAGAGTGCTGAAGGAACTGGCGGATGTCCTGGCGAAACCCCTGGCAGAGCTTTTCAGCATCTCTCTGAGGACAGGGTGGGTGTCCCAGGACTGGAAGATGGCGCATATAGTGCCTATCCACAAAGGGGGATCAAGGGAGGTGGCAGGGAACTACAGACCTGTCAGCTTTACATCAGTGGTAGGCAAGATGATGGAGGACATTGTCAAGGAGAGAATGGGGGGGACCTGGAAAAGTTGGGGTGCCTGGACAATAGGCAGCATGGATTTGTCCCGGGGAAATTGTGTCAGACAAACCTTGTGGAGTTCTATGACTGGGTGACGAGTGCCTTGGACCTGGGTAGACCAGTGGACGTCCTCTTTCTTGACTTCAGCAAGGCATTTAACTCTGTTCCTCACAGGGGCCTGTTGGATAAGCTGGGAGAAATGGGGGTGGGGAACCAGATGATCAGATGGATAGGCAGTTGGCTCCAGGACTGGACCCAGAGGGTTGTGGTTGGCGGGATAGTCTCATCCCCAAGGAGGATCATTAGTGGGGTCCCTCAGGAATCGGTCCTTGGGCCCCTCCTGTTTAGCGCCTACATCTCTGACATAAGGAAGGGTGTCAGGAGTGAGATGAGTCTCTCTGTGGATGACTCAAAACTGGGGGTGGTGGTGGATGGGGAGGAGGGGAGGGTGGCCCTACAGGAGGACTTGGAGGCTCTGGAAAGGTGGTCCAGAAAGTGGGAGCTGAGGTTCAATGCAGGGAAATGCAAGGTACTGCACCTAGGAGCCAGAAACCCAGGCCAAGTGTACACCTTGGGGGCGAAATGCTACAAGTCTCGATGGCTGAGAGGGACCTGGGGGTGGTGGTGGATGTCAAGATGAACATCTCGGAGACTTGTAGGAGGGCAGCAGCAAAGGCCAACAGGATGCTTGGATGCATCACTAGGGGGGATCACCTCCAGAAGGAGGGAAGTGATATTCCCACTGTATAACTGCTTGGTGAGGCCGCACCTCGAGGACTGCATGCAGTTCTGGAGGCCACATTTAAAGAGGGACATTGAACTCTGGAGAGGGTCCGGAGGAGGGCAACCAAAATGATTTGGGGCTTGGGGGATAGGACCTATGGGGAGAGGCTTGAAGAGCTAAATATGTACACATTGGAAGAGAGAAGGGACCGGGGAGACATGATAGCGGTCTTCAGGTACATGAAGGGGGTAATTGGGGGAGGAGCAGTCGGGGTGCTCTGAAGGAAGGAGGGGGCAACTAGAGGGCATGGGTGGAAGCTGGAGGGGGGAGAGATTCTGGGGAGAAAGGAGGAGGTGCTACTTCACTGAGAAGGTGGTGGAGCCATGGAATGCGCTGCCCAGGGAGCTGGTGGAAGCAGAGAAGGTGAAGGGGTTCAAGAGGGGGTGGGATAGATACAGGGGAAGGGTTCTGGAAGCAAAATCCAGTGCAGCGAGATTATCTGGGACTGGGAAGGGAGAAGCCAGATAGGGAGAGGGGGGCAGCAAGGTCAGCTCCCAGGGTGGGGGCTGACCAAACGAGCAGACATAAAAGACTGTTGGGCCTATTCTGCTGGCATTTTAGTATGTTAGTATGATACAGGGAATATGGGTCTGAATTTTGTTTGGCATCCAACTGTGTGAGTTACCGTAACAGCATACCGAGGTTCAGAGTATCATATACAGCAGAAGTATATTAATGTGTTGGAAGGTTGGGCTCTCATGCCTGTGGAAAAGCCATTGTATATTTTCCCATATGTGATGGTGTTTAGTTAGCAGAAACTCGGGACCTGAATGATGTGAGCTATAAACTGAGACCTATCACCCTGCATTGCTGTCTGCTACAGTTGCAGTACTGGATTTGCCTTCTGGGGGATTTGGGTGACCTGAAGGCCCTGCCGTGAGGGTGTAAGTTATAGGGACAAAGCTTCTTGGGTGGTCTGGGTAGAAGCATTGCTAAGTGGCCACGGGCTGAGTAGGAGGGGCCTGAGAAGGAAAAGTATGAAGAATAAATAAAAACAAATCTGATGTGTCGGTTTCAACTACTTATTTATTTATTTATTTCAGGGATTTACCAGGAAAGAAATACTGAGCTGAAAATAGCTTGTTTCCCGATGTGTCTTGTGGGAGGGGGAAATGAGGAGAGTACAGCAATAAGTTACAGCAGTTACACAAATCAAAAATATACAGGAAGTTAAACAAATAAGTGGCAACAAAATGAACAAGATGAACTAGGCATAGCATCTGAAGAGCAACAAGTAATGTAAGTGCAAATTGGAATACAATTGCAGTATAAGCACTGCTAAGTACGATATTAAAGTGCAAATGGCAGCAGTTTCAAGGGTGAATGACGTGCTGTTGGCACTTGGTTCAGCAGGTAAGGATGAAGGAAACTGGGGACAGGGGAAAGTACGTAGGGAAGGAATTGTAGGGTGGCAAGATGCAGCACAGGATTGGAGACAACTGCAGGAGTAGTGAATTCACTGAGGAGAGATTTGAGTGTGAGGGAGGAGCAGTAGGAATGGTAATTGGGAGAGAACCCCATAGTTTTTGGGAAGCAGAAGGAGAATGTGGCTTGGCCAGCAGAGGATTTTATGGAGTGTAGCACAAGAGAGTGAGGGCCAGAGCTGCGAAGGGAGCAGGAGGTAGAAGGAGGGGGAATTAAGGAGGGAGGAAATGTAATGGGGGAGGGACTGAAGCCAGAATTTGGAGATGAAAGCAGGATAGTGAGTGATGCACCTGGCATCAATGGAAGGAAAGGAGAGGGAGGAGTAAGCAGAGCAGTGATGGTTCTAGGAGGCTTTCAAGGGCAGATTGGCAGAAGGGGTGAAATAGTGGCTTCAGCCTGTCCAGACTGGATGTGGGAGCAGCACTGTAAACAATATCACCGTGGTCAAAGATAGGGAGAATCCTCTTTAAAACCATCTCTCTGCAGGCAGGAAGTGGGAAACACTATTCATGTAAAGCACACCCAGTTTGGGGTAAAACTTATACCGTCCACATGAACAGAGAAATCAAGGAGATGATTCGGCCAGATCCCAAGATATTTAAAGGAGGAAAAATCCTCAACTGCAACACCATCAAGGCTATGGAAGGAGGGAAGGGGAGGGGGTGAGCCTAGTCTGTCTCTGCTTTGTGCCAGAGGTCATGGAGACCATTTTCTTGGCATTGAGAGATGCCCCATTAGCCCAGAACCAGTGCTGGATGTTGGTGAAGTCCAGATGAAGCCAGACCATGAGATCAGAGATAGAGGATCCAGAGGCATAGAGGATCATGTCATCTCATACATGCAAAAGGATGTGGAGGAACAGGCAGGTGGAAGGTCATTCAGGAATAGGAAGACTAGAATAGGGCCAAGAGTGGATCCTTGGGGTGCGCCAGAGCAGATTGTGAGAGGATGGAATAAAGTGCTGTCAATACGGACAGCTTGAGATGTGCCCTCAAGATAGGAGCAAAACCACTCAACTGACTAAGCAGAGAGCCCTGCTTCCTTTAGCTTGTCCAGAAGGATAGTGTTGGCAACAGTGTTAAAGGCTTTGCACAAGTTGACAAAACTGGCTAAGGTGACCAAGCCCTGATCCCTACCAGATAGGACAGAGTCAGTGAAACTCCACCTCCTTCCTCTGTAAGACTGCCTAAAACCAAACTGGAAAGGGGTGAAGAAAAAGGAGAAATCGAGGAAAGAGAAGAGTTGGATGAGAACGAGGTGTTCCTGGAGTTTAGCGAGAGCAGGGAGATAGGGCTGTAGTTACCAGGGGAGAAGGGGTCACCCCACCTTTTTGGGAAGGCAGGTGATTGTAGTCTGCTTCCCTGTGTTGGGGACTAAGGCAAGAATGAAGGAGAGGTTTAGAAGGTACAGTCAGTGGAGCGGGGCTAGACACACTCCATTAATCGGAAAATATAAATTGTCACCACAGGCTTCGATAATATTTCTAAAAAGGCTTTAATCACAAATGTAGAGCTGCAGACACCAACACAAGTGCTGTGGAGACTGGGGCAGCACTTGTGCTGGCATCTGCAACTCTGCATTTGTGAGTAAAGTCTTTTTACAAATATTGCTGAAGCCTGTGGTGGCCATCTTTACTTAAGATCCCATCACTGGAGTGTGTTCAGCCCGACTTCATTTACTGTATAATTTGGCTGCCGTACGCCATGGCTCCACATGACCTGCTTTGAATGTCTCTCTCTTACTCTCTCGCTCTCTCTCTCTCTCACGCTCACGCTCTCTCTTTCTGTCCTGCAAGGTTTAGAAATCAGGGAGAGGCAATGGCAGGAGCAGAGAGAGAGAGAGAGAGACAGAAGTTTGGGGTCAGGCCCATCAGAGTGCCCACCTTCATGTGGGTTTAGAGCCAAGAGAGCTTTTAGGGAAGCAAAGGGTGTAGTGGGGGAAAAGGAGAAGGGGAGGTTGGGGGATAGTGGGAGGTTGAGGGAGGAGGGGTTGAGGTGGGAGGGGAAGGGGCATGGTGGAGTAGGAGGAAAGGAGAGAAAGGGCACAGGAAGTTTAAAAAAAAAAAAGTTGAAAGATGAGGTGACTGTGGCAGGGTTGAAGACAAGGGTGTCATTCAGCTTAAGGATGGAGGTGTGGGGGCCTGGTCAGAGGGGCAAAGAGATTGTGAATGACCTCCCAGAACTCAGAGGAGTGGTTAAAGTTTTGGATTGTGGCTGCAAAGTAATCGGCCTTCCCAAATCTAGTAGCTGTGGTACAGGTGTTGCCAAGGACCCTGAAACTAGTAAAGTGAAATGGGGGAACCAGTGGATTTTGTAAGTCTGCCAGGCAAGGTCATGGGCTCGGAGACAAATCGACTGAGCTCCAGGGTAAGTGAGAACCTCGGGCCCTCAATGTGGGGGCATAATGATCCCAGACAGATAAGAACTTGGTGTTTTTAAAGAATTTGAGGGCTATGTTGATGTTGCTGGCTGATGAAATATGAGACCAGTCATTAACCACCAGGTCAGCATGAAGGGAGGACAGGTCCATAGATTGGAATGTTCAGATCTGTATGAATTTTGGGGGAGCTTAGGGACAATGTGTATCTTGCTCAGACAGTAAACCGTGTGGTGGTCACTCTGGGCATCTTGGAGGATACCAGCTTCCAATACATGATGGAGGTGTGAGGAGAGGACCCAGTCCAGCAGGGAGTGGTAGAGGGATTTGCAATTGAGCTGAGTGGGGTCAGAGATTGGTTATGATAACTGGAGGACCTTTACATTTTGGCATAATTTGCAAAGGGAGGGCGGAGAGCCAGTTGAGGTTGAAGTCTCCTAGGATGACCAACTTAGCAGAGGAGATATGAGAGGATATAGTGGTGAGGAGTTAAGTGAATGATGGGAGAGATAATGCCAGAACAGCAGTAAACTCCAGCAATGAATATGGGTAATGAAAAGGGGGAAGTAAAGTTTGAGGAGGAACATCTCATGGGCAGAAGGGGAGCAGGCAGATCGCACTGGTTGAAGCAGGATGCAGGAGGAAAGGTAGATGGTAACACCACCATCCCTCTTCTTATAATCCTGTCTGGTGATGGAGAAACCTGAGCCTGGGATAAGTAACGGAGATTTTGTTGGATAGTCAAGACACAGATCACCTGTACATCAGGTTTAAGGTTAGCCATGATTGGTTGTAATAGGTCAGTTTTGGGGAACAGACTGTGGAGGTTGACATGAGCCACTCAAAACCCATTGGGGAGGGGAAGGGGGATGATGGGGCTGGACTGGGATTAAGTTCAATGTCACCTGCAGCTTTAAGCAACAAGGAGGTAAGAAGCATGAAGGAACCTGTAGAGATGCTTGTGAGGCGAGGAGTTAGGAGAGGGGTGAGGGAGGGGGCAGAAGCCCCCAAGTGCTTCAAGGTGAGTCCAAAGGGAAGAGAGAAAGCTGCACCCAGGAAACTGAGGGGAAACGAGAGGAAGGGAGGTGGAAGGAAGACGGCAAGGATAGGAAGAGTGAGGAGGAGAGACTAGCTGGGGGGCGAGGAGAGCAAGTGTTATAAATAGCATAATGGAGAGCACGAGAAGCAGTTGCCCTGATTGAACTAATACGGATGAGGGAATACTTCAACTACCAGTTAACTTGACCAAAGTTACATAATTTTGTATTGATCAGCAAAGCAGTCTGAGAGGTAAGCATGGTAAATGGCAGCAGTGCTATGAACCAAAAATATAAGGGGATGCAAAATTAAACACCAGTGGTATTATAAAGCAGCTCTAAAAATAGGGAATGCAAATTAAACATAAGTGATGCTGTGAGGCAGCTCCATAAGTAGGTCATCCAGATATTAAAAACAGAGGTGCTAGGAGTCTGTTCTAATAATGGATAACTTAATCACATCTTGGACAAAACACAGTTCTACAAAATATTTCAGAATCACCACATTATGTTAATTTGAACACTTGAACTAACCAGCCATGGGTCATAACCTACAGCAAGTAATCTGAGGCTTTTTCTGAGAAAGGCGCAATTCAAATTGCATCTGGCCCTCAGGGTTCTCCTGCTTTTAAAAAGATTTTTAATATAGGTAGAAAAAGGGAGAGAATTTAAATCAAGGCAGTTTGTTTCAGTCAACCTGATTAATTCATTGGGTTGCCAGTATAGCCCAGAGGTTAGACTGATGAGCTGTGAATAAGCTTGGTACATCCAGCAGGTCTGGGTTTGATTCCCACAGCTTCCACTTGCATTCTGTATGACTCTGAACAAGCTGCATAACCTCCCCAGTGCTTCTGGGTCACCCCTGAAAACAGGCACTTGTGCCTAGTTAGGCCTAACCCAGTTACCAAAGAATTATGGGCCAGTTACCAAAGAATTATGGGCCAGTAATCGCACATCTTCTGATGTTGGGCACAGTGTGCTGCTGAGGGCCTTGTATGATTATTGCCGATAATTATGTATCCATCAAGTGTCTCAGTGCACTTATGAAAAGGTTTAGAAAAATGAATTTGAATGAACCCAACATCTTTGGTCTGAGTAAAGTTGTGTTTCACACGCTGTGCTCCAAATTATGAAAATATTTACAAAGAAGAAACCAGATGCTTACAGTTTACTGGCTCACAGCTGCTGAATGTGATGCCAGAGTATTCCATTGGTAAATGCTTGGTAAAATGTTCAACGCCTACGTCTCTGACATAAGGAAGGGTATCAGGAGTGAGATGAGTCTCTTTGCGGATTACTCAAAACTGGGGGTGGTGGTGGTTGGGGAGGAGGGGAGGGTGTTTAATGTAAGGGCAGATCTTTGTTGACGTTTGAGGAATACAGAGGGGTGCAAACTTTGCCCATTAGCCCAGATTGTCCTGCTTGGTTGAGCAAAGGCAGACCCGTGTGGTCTGAAGGGTTGTCTGGTGTGCTTGGGTTTAAGTGCTATGGATTCCATCCAAGAACTCTATATGGAACAATAAAGAAGATCCTAATAAGCCGAAACAATTCTGTGGTGAAATAATGCAGTAGGCATAATAATCTGAATTGTTATTAGAGATTGATGATCCAGTGGGACTCCTGGACATTTAGTCTGGTATGTGAGAGGGCGGGTATAATGGGTCGCAGTCTCTGTATAGTGTGGTTCCACTGTACCTGGCCAGAAAAGCATCATGTGGCAAAGCACAAAGTTCCACATAAAGTATCACAGGTGAGATTTACCCCCTACCCAGCCTGACTTGATTTAGTATAGCCCTTGTACCCGTATGTGTTTTGTCATGCACATTCCTGAACCACAGAATAAAGGATCAATAAGAAAGGCTGACACAGTACATGTATAGGACTGCGCAACCAAGCACTGTTCAATCAAGCCTGGATCTTTGGGTTTTGTCAGTGTAACTGCTGAAGAGAGGCACCCATTTACAGTGCAAACTCTGCCACTGGCACAGCAGGGTAAGATCTGGAAAGCAAGACCCTAATGACCCTTTGTCCGGCCTGGTGGTGCTGAGAGTTGAGGTTCTGGATGCCACACCTTGTGCCATGCCGGCGACCCATGTTCAGGAGCGAGCATGGGCTGCCGGGGGTCAGCAGAGGAGGAGAAGGATCAAGTGTCCCAGGCACAGCTCCCCTTCTCTGGGGTTGGGGGGGGTTGATCAGATGTCAATGCATGCCTGGCCCCTAGTGGTGGCTGGGGGCTGGCACACTGATGCTGCAGGAATCTGGCAGAGGCGGGGCAGACACCTGACAGGGTGTATGCACGGGAGCATGTACAGTGCAGTCACTGGTGTCCTTACACGCTCCACCCTTGGGGGACCAATCAAGAACATGGAAAATGGTTCTGGTCAAGCAGCATGAGCTTCCATCCTCTGCAGGCACCGACCCCGAAAGGCACTTCCCTGGTCTCAGGTGAGTCAAGTGGAGGGGGGATTTTCTCACTGCCCTGCCACAGATGGGCCCTGGGGGAAGAAGGGGAAGCTGGCTTGATGTCGGGGTACAGGGCTGGGAGGACGGTTGGGATGTAGAGCCGAACAGGACTGGGGGTGGAGACCCTAATGACCCAACAGCATGCCACAAGATCTGAAACTAGGGCCCTAGTGGGGCTTCGACTGAAGATAAATGACCTTAATAAAAAAAAAAAAAATCATTTGGCACTAAATACTGCCATATTTAATCAACTACAAGCCGTGGCTTCTATTAAAATTATGTGTTTTTGAGGCCAACCTGCGGCGCTGATGACCTGGGTTCGGGAACGGACCCAGGTTGCTGGAGGGCCGTCCGGGGAGAGAAGGATCAAGTGCCCCACGACTCCTCTCCTTCTCCAGGGGGAAGGGGGGAGCATGTCTGGGGCACTACAGAAACCTAGAGGAGGCTGGGTGTACTGTAGCACCAGCACGTCGGGGGGTGGGATGGGGCGGATGCTGGCAATCATTACACATCCCTGCCCCCATATATGGGGGGGGGAACTTGCACTGCCTGCTGCATCTATGAAGCCTGCCCCTCTGCCTTAAGATTAGCCTCCAGGGCCGGCTCCCTCCATCCTAATACTAGTGTTGCGGGGCTTACGAGGAGGTGCCACAACCCCGCCCTGTGGGGCAAGCCAGGGGGCTTCAGTGGGATGTGCGGCTAAGTGGAGGTGGATGTCCGAGGGGTCCATGACCAGGCAGATGTAAGGTGGCAGGTGGCGCACAAAAAAAAAATATTATGGACCAGATTTTCAATGGCCTTAGATTGACGCAAGGTGCTTGCGTCAAACAGGTCTGACACAAGGGCACCTTGCGCCAAGTGGGAATTTGAAAGGCAGCCTGCATCACCCTAAGAGGACTTAGACAGCTCCCGGGGGAGTCATCCTGTACGTGCCACCGTGTGGCTCACCCCGATCCGTCCCTGGTGGGCGATCCCTGGTGGTCCCGTGGTCCCCCCTCACCCCATCACGGTCTCACGATCTGCTCTGGCGACACCCACGTCCGTGCATCCTGCCAACCCCCCCATCCATGTCAGCACTCCAACCCCCCTCCCGTACCCGATACGCGGCCGGCAGCCCTCCACATGCCACCATGTCCAGCGCGCGAAATGAGCCATCGGTGCGTGTAGTGTATACAGTATAAAGTGCGTTGCGGACTGCCCATTCAGCGGCTGGTGGTGGCATGTGGAGGCTGTGCAGTCACCAGATGGGGGAGGTGGGAGGTTGAGATGGGTGGGGGGGCACTAGCCCACCAGGGTACCATGGAGTGTTGAGGCGCTGGTGCCGTTGGCGCGGTGGTGTTGGGGGGGGGGGCAGTGCCCGGTTGCCAGCCCCTTTCCGTGGGTGCTGCAGACTCCCCGCAGCCATTGCGGCATTCCGGGTGGGTGCGTCATACGTCAGGCGCAGCACCCCCTTTGCCACAAGCCACTGGATTTAGGCGCTGGGACCCTGTTAAATAGAGATTCAGGTGCTGGGTCCTGGGTGCACCGCACTTGGTGCAAGCTGCCATTGTTGCAGCTTGCCCCGGGGCTCCGAAATTCCGGTCCTATGTGTTTTGACCTTGTATTCAAGGGTGGCCTGCATTTGAGATTGGCTTGTACTGCAAAACCTTATTTTTTTTAAGTGTTTAAGTTACACATCATGAACTTGATCAAGTAATACTGTTACTGGCCTACTTAACATCAAAATAAGCACGACAAACAACTAAGAATAAATGTAAAAAATATATATGGAATGATCTGGGCCACCATAAACAGTGAGCCTGTGTTTCCATCGAGAGGTTGAGATAACAGCTTATGGACCTTGAGAGCGAAGCTGAAGAGGTCAATGCTGTTAAACTGAAGATGGAAGTACTGGGCGAGTTGTGTGTAGTTGTCCATATTTTATTATTACAGTGTTTGGTTTTAAAATTTTAGTAGTACGGAACGTAGAAGCTCTTCAAACTGGGGCTCACTTTGCTTCAACTGTACGGGAGAACTGTTAACATGCCTTATACTGACTGTACTTTAATATGCTTCCTGTGTGCTGGCAAGAAGGCTCAAAGTTTTAAAACCACTATCCACCCACCTTGCTTTGCTCCACTCACAGACAGGCAGAGCAGTGGTATTTTTATGAAATGGTAACCGCAGATGGCAGCGAGTCACTGAGGAGACCTCAGTCTCCCGGTGGCTTTAACAGATGAAAATAAGTCTGTTACTGGCACTGCTAAGTGCTCTGCTTGTTTTTTGTTTTGTTTTTACAGAGCAGTCGTGGTCAAGTGAATGAAAGCATCAGTAGTCCGCATGAGGGAAATACACAGGTGCTCTGATGCTTTGAACGTGATGAACCAACTTTTTTTTTTTTTTTTTTGTTGGTACAGTTTATTTATCCTCCTCGGCAGACCGCCGCTTGTGTCCGCCAACCTTCGCCGGACTCTGGGGTCGTTTAGGATCTTATAGCGCTATGTGCATCCCAGTGGATCCCTGGAGCCAACCAAGAGGCTTCATCCTGCTGTGACCCTGGCTTTTCCCCCGTTGTTTCGCCCCGTTATCCTGAGGTCCCAGAAGTGGTAGCGCATGCGCATGAAGGTGCACAGGCACGCCACAGCTCTGGTTTACAGCTCTT